>CM057458.1:976845000-978102500 GCA_016271365.2 Neoceratodus forsteri | reverse complement strand
CACCTTTTCCAGTGGGTACACTAGAGGATTTACAATGCTGAAAAGGTGCCAGCCAGCCAATCAAAATGCAGGATTTGGTGTGTTTTGTGCCCATTCTATAATGGCAATTTCCATGCACCCTCGTAAGTTCAAAAATTCGTAATCATTTCAGTCCAGATTTTCAACATTGGCATTTTTCCACACCTCCTTATGAACAGTACAGCTGTCATTTTCTACATCCTGTTCAAAATGTGTTTTCTTACCTGCGGCACCAAATGGTGCAGTCACTGTGCAAAATCACCTTTCGGCTAATGAACTGATAGTGTCTCTGTTCATGTGGTGGGATCACAAAAAGCCCATGTTGAAAACTTGGAGTAAAAATACCAAGAAATGCCTAGGGTGTTTGGGTTTTAGACCATAACACCCTACCCTGTAGGGACTGACAGGCATCAGGGATGTGACTTGGGATTGTCGACAGTAATGCTCATTCCATTAGACCCCCATCTGCACCCTGAAGCCAGTGACAGGCATTGAGGTGTGCCTTGGACTCTTTGGCCTCAGAGTTCATCCCATTCTCCCATACTGCCCCCATGTCAGCATATTTCCTTATGGAATGAGATGAGTAAAGCCCAAACACCCAAGGCACACCTCGACACTTGTCAGTGTCTGCAGGGTAGGGTGAGGTGAAATGTCATGAACGTTATGGGCGACAACCCAAAGACACACCCCAATGCCTGCCCATCTCTGTAGTGTGGGGGTGGAGTTGGCATCAGTTCAAAACTCCACTGCCATTCCTATTTTGCATGGGCCAGATTCTCATAGGGGTCTGCATCTGGCACAAGCTGCAGCAAACAGCAGCTTGCACCAATGCCTGGTGTGCCAGGGACCTTGCACCTGATTCAGGTACAGGAGGGGTCCCAGCAGCTAAGTCCCCATGCATGCGATGACCGGAACCCAGTGGCAAACCCCTGGCACACTGCACAGGTCCACCACAGGCCACCAGAGACTAACACAGGACCCTCATCCCACTAGGTAATGGGCATGTGGACCCAACCTGGTGGGCCGGCGTCCCCCCACCATGTTTGGTGCAATTGGTGTATGGCCACGGAGGTGAGTGGTGGGATGTGCTGGGCACTGGGGAGTAGTCAGGACTAGTGTATGGGGGGTTTGGGCACCATCTGCTAGGGCATGAGTGGGCGCAGTACCACCATAAGTTGGTGCTGCAGTAGCACTGGTGGGGCAGGCATCGAGAATCAGGGGAGCTGCTGCCAGTATGGGCAGCATCAGGACAGGGGGTACCAACATGGTACATAGGTGGCATCGGGGAGCTGTGAGGGGTGCCATTGGAGCACTAGGATGGGGTCACACATATGGGTCACACTCGGGGGTGTATGGTAGGTGGACCATCACCCATGGTGTACCACACGCAGGCATGTCACTGTAACTGTGCGGGTTCAAATAACAGACCAGTAGACATAAATTAAGTGCATAAAAATGCAAACTTTGCATTTACCATTTTATTTTGAAAAAAAAAATTAGTCCAAATCAAAAAAAAATATTTACAGAAAGGAAAATTAGTGTTAGTCCATCACACTAATGCAATCTTCAGGATATCATTCTTCTCCAAAATCAGTAATAAAAGAACTCCTGTAGTTTCCTTAGCTAAATAAACTGAAAAGAACAAGGCAAACTTCTCTTAATTATGAAGGAATGACATCACAGATGACATCACGGCAGTAAAGAAGCTCCTCCCACTGTGTGACATTACTCCCCATAGTACTATACAAACAGGCATTTCAGGGGCTGCCAACTCTAAAGCAGGACCTCCTACTACACATTACAATGCCTGGTATTTACTTTTACTTTATTCTGTTTTTATTTTAACTGTTTATGTTTTGTTTGCAACCATAAAAATACTCTGTGAATTATCACTAGTCTTGGAAGTATTAAACAGATAAGTGCATGCCCCTTTTATCCATTTATTCTTGCAAGACCTAGGAATAACCATGTTCTGGGATAATTTCCAAAATTTCACTTGGCAATCTCTGGCAAACATTGCTTCCAGTCTCATAGTTTTCTTTTTACATAATTCCTTCCACTCGTAAATAAGTCTCATACTGCTGAAACCCTTCAGTTAAAAGTTTTCATTTTGGCCCTGCTTTTAAAACAAACAGCCTAAGTCAACCTCCTAAGCTGTCCTAAGCACCGACCACCTCCTTTTATGGGCACCACATGAACAACACCCTTTTACTCTTTCCTCTTCATATTTTCTTTAACTTCCCTGCTGTTTCCTGGCTGCAAGTACCTTATCAGCACAAACTCCTTCACTTGTAGCATTGCCCACAGCCTTAAAACACTCGAGAATTGAGTTTACTTGTTTGTTGTTTAGTTGACTCATTTTCCATTTCTAGGGTCACTCAGCTTACAGGGGAAACGTTTTTAAGCATTTCTAGACATTTGAATGCACTAGCATTGTGCTAGTTTCCTGCACGATCGTGCGCAGTACTACCTTCACAATCATGAGCATGTGCGATCGTGTGATCGTGCGATTGTGCGTACATTACTCTGGACTATTCAATAATTAGCCCTTTCATTTTTCAACAACAAAACAAAACCTGGCTTTACAGCAAAATAACAGGATAAAGGTTTCCTATGAAGGGGGTTTTATTTTACAGACTTTTAATATGAAAGGGATAGAAAAGAAAGACTAAGAATATCAGGTTGGCCACCCTGATATGAAAAAGAAAAAGGATAGTTAGAAAAAGAAAGAAGACTGTATACAGTGAAAAGGAAAAACACACAATGCCTGCAGTATTGTACTATTCTATCACAGTCACCCAGGGGAGAATGTCTAAGTCCCCTTATGCCTGCCCTGGCTGGTCTAAAGGCACTTAGAATTTCTTCTGCCACGTGATGTCTGTGAATCACAGGATGCAGCTTGCATTGACCTCAATCCCCCTACCACCATGTCACAGTACATTGCAGGTGCAAGCCCTGTTTGGGGCATCACACGGAGGGCAGTCATGGACGCAAGGTGCACCTTGCACTATATCTGTTCCGCTCAGGCACCTTGCATCCGACACAGGGCTTTGAGAATCAGGCCACATCTGTCTAACTTCTACACTTCCACTACTAATGCCAGCAAGCAACCATTCGCCATTGACAAATGCTTGTGTAGTAAGCGCTGGCCCATAAGAGGCTCACAGGTGACCACTGGGAAGCTCATTGATTAGGAACAGGCTGTATTTCCTTTTTAATGTCTTTATAAGTGACATTGCAGAGGGACTGGAAGGAAAAGTATGCCTCTTTGCAGATGACACAAAGATCTGCAGCAGGGTTGATACACAAGGAGGCGTGGAAAGGATGTGAAGGGACTTGGCAAGGTTGGAAGAATGATCAGAAGTATGGCAGCTTGGATTCAATGCAAAGAAGTGCAAAACAATGCACCTGGGAAACAAAAACCCAGGGGAAAATTACACAATGGGGGGGGGGTAAGAACAACAACAACAAAAATGGAAAGAGACCTAGAGATAATCATATGAGATGACCTTAAGGTTAGCAAGCAATGTGAGAAGGCCGTAGGGAGGGCTGGAGGGATACTTGGATGTATAGGGAGAGGCATCAGCAGCAGAAAACAGGAAGTTGTTATCCCTCTGTACAGACAGTTGGTGAGACCCCATCTGGAGTACTGCATCCAGTTCTGGAGACCCCATCTCTGCAAGAACATAGACAGAATGGAGGCAGTTCAGAGGAGGGCAACTAAAATGGTGCAGGGTCAGAAGAGAAACCATACGAGGAGAGACTAAATGAGCTTAATATGTATACCCTTGAGGAAAGGAGGGAGAGGGGGGACATGATAGAAACTTTTAAGTACCTCAGTGGAATCAACAAAGTCCAAGAGGGTAGAATCTTTCAGAAAAAGAGATGTGCAAGAACAAGGGGACACAATTTGAAGATAGAGGGGGGACAGCTCAGAGGCAATGTAAGGAAGTATTTTTTCACAGAGAGTGTGGTGAATGCATGGAACAGCCTTCCTGAGGAGGTTGTGGGGTCTAAAACTGTGGGAGAATTCAAGAATGCATGGGACAGACATAAGGCAATTCTTGTGGAGGGTAGGAAGAAATAGGCTGTTGGTAGGATCTGCAGCTTATCCTGTAGGTAGGGAAATGGGCAGACTAGGTGGGCCAAGCAGTCCTTATCTGCTGTCAAAGTCTATGTTTCTATGTTCCTATCTCTCCTGTCTGCAAGCTCAGCCCAGGCTAATGTACAAAGACTTTATCACGTTTCTTATGAGTCTTTCTTAAATATGTTTTATCTGTTTGCAGGAGTGCAGCTGATTTGAGGCCAACATCAAAAGCAAATAGTTATAGTAGCAGAGCTCCCCCCCCCCAACACACACACACATACACACTCCCTGAAAAGCTGCTTAAAAGCCTGCAATTCATTGAAATCAATTCAATTTTCTTACTTAGTTGGGGTTCAGTGCCAACAGGTATAAAGTCATGTACCTAGGGCATAGGAACCCCGATGCTGAGTATAGGATGTGGGGATGTACTGATACTCACTAGACATGAAAGGGTCCTTGAGGTTATTATATCAGAGGACCTCAAGGTGGCAGTACAGTGTGACAAGGCTATGGCTAGGGCAAATTGGATTCTGGGGGTGTATAAGGAGTGGCATCTCCAATAGGAGAAGGAGGGATGTTGTGTTGTCATTTTATCACTCCCTGGTATACCCTCAGCTGGAGTACTGTGTCCAGTTTTGGAGTCCACACTTCAGAAAGGACATAAGGTGGAGGTTTTCCAGAGGAGGGCAACAAAAATGGTTCAGGATTTTCACAGGAATCCCTACAAGGAAAGGCTGAAGAATCTCAACATGTACACTCTGGAAGAGAGGAGGGCAAGAGGTGACATGATCAAGACCTATAAAGTACCTCACAGGGGTAAACAGGGTACAGTTGGGGAGTTTTCTTCAAATGAGGATGAACACCCAAACCAAGGGGCATACAATGAAGTTGAGGGGGGAGCTCAGGATTGATGTGAAGAAATATTCTTTACTGAAAGGGTGATAGATGCCTTAAACAGGCTGCCAGGAGAAATGGTGGAGGCTAAAATGGTAGGGGGCATGAAGCATGCATGGGATAAACACAGGGGTATATTAGAAAAAAGGTAAGGAAGGAGGTCAATGGAGATCAATAGGGCTATGGAGGTGGATTAGGTTCAAGTTCATTGCAGGAAAAATCCATTGAGTAAACTCATTCACAAGGAGGTCCTGATGGATGCAGGCAGAATAAGACATACAGTAACATATACAGGCAGGAGTTACAAGTAGGTAGAGAACACTTGGGCAGACTGGGTGGGCTGAACGGTCATTTTCTGTTTACAAATTCTATGTTTCTATGGCATTGTGTGTTCATTCAGGTGCAGTCTTTATTTAAAGTTGGGCCTACCATACATCCAGATGTAAGGTACAGTAAATTACCGAATTAGATGCAGCCCACTTACAGTACAATAAACAGAACCCCAGTGCTTCGAGAAGCCTTTACTCTTCATAAGGCTGCTTAAAGAGCTGGTGTTCTATTTGCAGTGTCCGCATTGGTATGCTGATCTTAAAATCGATGCCGTATCTAAATGAACACTTAATTCTTGCTCACTCCATTTCTTCCCCACTTTGAAAGCTGCTTGTCCTGAGTTAGTTTTGGGCTGGCAGCACCTCGTCTGTGTTGAAAGATGACAAATAAGCAGCACTGAAAGACTGTAAAGGCAGCTGCTCACCCACCATCTTTATTTATTTATTTATTTTACATCAGTTTACAAACCTTTGAGCCAGGGGCTCATTTTCAAAGGTACCTCATCACAAAGAGGACAATACAGTACAACAAGTATGTTACAACAACGTGGTATACAACAAATTAATAAATTAGTAAATCAAGCTGTCCTCTATTAGTTACAGAAATTTTAAAGTTTCAGGATCAGTAGAGAAAGATAGGTACAGATGTTTAGTACTTCATAGGCAAAACAATGGTATGAGCATACAAGCAGAGGGGTTCAGATAAGTGGAGGCGATGACTGAAAAAGCAACGGGAGGAAGTTGGTAGTAGGTTGGGTGCAGCCACTCAGGGAGCTTTGTCAGAGCATTTGAGCAAGACCAGCTTAATAACAGTCACAGCTACGTGTATTAAGTAGGTGATTTTGAAGGGAGGTTTTGAAACTGGAGATCGTGGAGGCATCAGAGATAGAGGGGGGAAGCATGTTGAACCAGGATGGGGCTATGTAGCAATAGGCCCTTTGACCATGCGTGGTCTTAGCCCTGGGGATTGACAGAGTGGTTTTGCAGGAGGTTCGAGTAAGAAGAAGGCTGCAGCTGTGGCCACCAATGACTGTTGGGATGTGAGGTTGGGGGGACCAAAGGGGACAGACATAAGGAGATAAAATCATAATAAAAATTGTGAGACCCTCACCAGCTTTCCAAAATGCTTACCGGTAAAAGAACACTCTATGAAGTTTTTCAAATGGCAACACAATCTGGTGAGCCCTCTGTCTACCGTCTAACACCAGGCATCAACCAGCATAAAATTGCCTAAAGAAGGCAGTGTGGCCGTGTGGTTATTGAAATACTATAGATTACAGATTTATAAGAACAAAAGAATATCACACAGAAGCTGACACATGTGTCTATAGCAGCTATCTCCTGCATCTCAGTAGTTATACTTATTCCCTTGAGGTAATTGAATGTTTCTATCATATCCCCCTCTTTTCCTCCTCTCCTTCAGTGAGTGCATATTGAGGTCCCTTAATTTCTCCTCATAAATCTTGTGCTGCAAGCTCTGTACCATCTCATTCACCCTTCTCTGGACCAGCTCCAGTCTGGTAATATCCTTACGAAGAAGGTGTGACCTCCAGAACTGAACACAGTACTCCATGTGAGGCCTGACCATGGTTTTATATAATGGCATCACTACCTCCCTCCTTATGCTGGTGATACCCCTGCCTATGCACCCCAGCATGTCACTGGCCCTCTCAGCTGCCTTACCACTTTGACATTTTCAGGTCATCTGAAATAAGAACCCCAAGGTCCCTTTCCTTCTTTGTGACTGTCAGCAACTCCCCCCCACCCCATCCTGTAGCTTTTCCCAGGGTTTCTGTGTCCCAGGTGCATAATTTTGCACTTTTTTGAATTAAACTTCAGTTGCCAGTTCTCAGACCATTTTTCCAGCTTCCCCAGGTCCCTCTTCATTTTCTCCACCCCCTCTGGGGTATCCACTGTGTTACAGATCTTGGTGTCATCTGAAAACAGGCAGACCTTTCCCTTCAGCCCTTCTGCAATGTCACTAATGAAGTCATTGAACAGGACTGGCCCCAGGACCAATTTCTACAGCACCCCACTGGTCACCCCCTCTCCCCAGACTGCACCCCATTTACCATCACTCTCTGCCTCCTGTCTGTTAGCCAATTTCTAACCCAGTTTATCACCCTTTCCCCCATGCCCAGCCTACTCAGCTAGTTTATCAGCCTCCTATGTGGGACGATGTCAAAGGCTTTGCTTAAATCAAAGTAAACATCCACTACCCTTTCTTTAAGCAATGTCTCTATGATCTTCCCCACTACTGAGGTGAGGCTGACCAGCCTATAGTTCCCTGCCTCTTCCCTACTGCTGGATTTGTATAGAGGAACCCCCTGTGCCCTCCTCCAATTCTCTGGTACCACCCCTGTATTGAATGACTCAGTGAACATGGCTGCCAGAGGTACTGCTGTCTCCCTTCACAGTTATCTTAATATCCTTGGGTGTATGCCATCTGGTCCCATCACTTTGTCCACCTTCAGTTGAGTCACCTCCTGTAGGATTCTTCTGCCTGTGAATGGACTATTGTCCACCTCTTCACACCTTTGCAACTGCTATACTGCTATGGTCCTTGCCCCCCCTCTTTTGTGAACACTGAGCAAAACGATACAGTGGATGTCTTTTGAGGCACATGGCAGTTCTTAGGCACAGGAGTGTAGCCAGTGATTTTAGATTTGTACACAGAGCTGTCATGCTGCTACCCCCCTCCCTGTTGTCCAACCCATCCCTCCCGACACAAGCGTTATCAAGTCTGTGGCAAATACTGTAAATACAAAAAGTAAAGATGTAGCATGTAGCGCACATACTCACGTTCCCATACTGTAAGAAAGCCTAGGTAAGACACTGATTTAGCAACAGGACACCAAGGGTGGTGGTGAAGAGTTCAATCTGAAAAAAGGGAGTAACCTGAGAGGTGTCAATGAGTTCAGTACTGGAAACAATCCTCTTTAATGTCTGTGTGGCCACTCGCATTCAATTCCAAGAAGTGCAAAATCATGCACTTGGAGAACAAAAAACCTTGGGGAAGAATACAGGATTGGGGGGGGGGGGAGATATTAAACACCAGACTGGAATGGGACCTGGAGGGAGTCATAACAGATGATCTAAAAGTAGCCAAGCAATGTGAGCTGGCAATGAGGAAAGCAGGTGTGATGCTAGGGGGCATAAGGAGAGGCATCACTGGAAGAAAACAGAAGGCGGTGATGCTGCTGTACTGGCAGTTGGTGAGTCCTCATCTAGAGTACTGTGTACAGTTCTGGAAACCTCATCTCTGGAAGGACATTGAGATGGTGGAGGTAGTCCAAAGAATGGCAACAAAATGGTACAGTGGCTACATCAGAAACCTTATGAGGAGAGATTGAGGGAACTCTGTGTATAGACTTAAGGAAATGGAGACATTCAAATACCACAAGGGGATCAAAAAGGTAAAGAGGGCAGCATATTTCTGAAAAGATGTGCAAGAAGAAGGGTTCACAATATGAGGCTGGAGGGAGCAGGAAGACTCATTGGCAATGTGAGGAGGTATATTGTAACAGAAAGGGTGGTGGATTCATGGAACAGCCTTCCTGAGGAGGATGTGGGGGCAACAAGGGTAGGCAAATTCAAGAATGCACAGAACAGGCTGAAGGCATTGTGCCAGGGCAGGACGGATGAGGTAAGCTGCAGATCAAATACGATCTGGAGTTTATACAGTAGGTAGGGGAATTGGCAGACTAGGTGGGCCAGGTAGTCCTTATCTGCCATCAAATTGTAAGTCTCTATGTTACAAATATGATCAGTTGGGTTGGGGCTGACAAGGGACATGCTGTAAATAATTATGCTATGCATCAATATAAACAAAAAAATGGTTTATTATAATGTGCAGTTATTTGTTTCTGGATCCAGCTGATTTTGATCCCTGCAGTACTAAACAGAAGTGATCATACTTTTTCTTCCAATAGAAAATAAATGTAAAACAGTACTAACCATTTACAAATGCTTGCATTCTATTACAAATTAAAAAGCTTAGCAGCAAATGAAACTTACTAAATGTTACAGAAGGCAGGGTCAGATTTTGTTTTGATGCTTAGGCTAAGCATCTGCTAATGTCCTTAATGGTCTGCTATAGACCATCTGCTAATGGTCTCATTAAAACCCCCATGTTAACTGCTTCTACAAAGAAAGCACTTATACTGAAAACAAAAAATGTTTAACTTGGAAATGCAGCTGAAACAAATGTATTTTGATGGTAAAAGATTTCCAAAGTATGCAAACTTTGAAATAGGTTAAAAAAACTGACCATTGCAAGCAGAACAAGAATTGACTTTCTGCTGACAACTTCTGTGTATCTATGCATGAAACATTATAGGGAAGGGATTAACAGTATTAAGTTTTCAGTCAGTCTTCCTTACCAAAATTTACAACTCATCTTGGTTGTCCATCAAAAAAATCCAGACAGAACACATTTGACTATCCCCTGTTAATCTCACAATGTCTTTGTTCATAGTGCTCACCACGACACCGGAAAGATGTCAGAAACAGCAATTATGTATAGAATAATATATGGGTAGGTGGTTATAACGAGAATTTTACACACACACCCAAGGTGTGGGATGCCACATAAACCCCAAGGGCGAAGCCCGAGGGGTTTATTTAGGCATCCCACACTGAGGGTGTGTGTAAAATTCGAGTTTATGCCACCTACCTATATCATATTTTATATAATTGCTGACCACAATTTTTTTCACCCATAGGATGTTTATTTGAGAAACTGTGTTATTTGGCAAGAGAGTAGCCGACTGCAGCAGAGCTGTGATTCATTAACTTAACTGTGAATTTTATTGTACATCTCAGTAACAGTAAAATAGAGTAACTGCATAAGAACTTAATGATTTCATTACATTTCTTTTTTTTTTTCTGTTTCACTTACAGTACTTGAAATAGTGAGGTCTGTCTGGTAACTTCGCTCGGTAATCGTGTGTTGCGCCTTAACTAAAACAGGTATCTTAAACTTTAAACAGTACTGAACAAAGAACATTTGTTAATGTTCTCTAAAGTTCTTTAACTATTTTGTATGTTTACTCGTTTTTCTGTTGCGCTGTAAGGGCTCTGGTTGCTATGGATATGCCGTTGCGGGGGAGATCTCAGGGAGTTGCTTGAAGATCTCGCAATGCGTGTGAGGAGAAAGATAATTTTTTTGTAACATTTTCGGGTGTTTTTTTCTTGACAAGACACTTTTCTTTGATGGTCAGAGTTGAAGCAGTGAGAGGACGGAGCGAGGTGACAGACCGCGAGTTTGTAAAGAAAAATCTGTGTTTCCTTTATAGGTGTTGGTGAAGTGCGCTGCTCAGAGAGAAAGCTGGCTCTTGTTTGCCATTATAACCAGCTTAGCTGGTTATAACAGCAAATTATAACCAGCTTTCTCTATGGAAAAAAATTATGGCCAATAATTATATAATAATAATAATATCTTTATTTATATAGCGCCTTTCAACTATCAAGGCACTGTACAGCAAGAATAAATAACACAGTAAAATCACAATAAATAAGTACTGAGCTAAAATCAATTTATAAAAGCTTCATGCCATAAGTAGGTCTTTAGGGTCTTCTTAAAACCCTCCATGGTCGTGCATTCCTGTAACTGATGGGGTAGAGAATGCCACAGGGCTGGTTAGCAAGGGAGAAATAGATGCATTTTATAACACCTAAACCAAAGCAGCATAGATCACAGATGAGCTTTTTATCAAAGCTGACAGACAACACTTGTACTGTGCAGGCCCAAGTGTGGAGCCAGAGAAACCCTCTGCTGACTTTAATTGTCCTAAAGTAACACTTGCCACAACAGAAACAATATTATCCAAGGAATCTTGTAGCACACTAAAAAACCTGCTTCTATGATGTAGCACACACGGGGGTATTAAAATCCACTCCTATGTGAAACACAAGCCACAGCCATCAGAAGAGAATTCATTTACATCTGACCAAAACCGTTTTATCCATTTCATTCTGTATGCGTATAATACAAACCAATAAAAACATTTACATTCATAAAAAGAGGTTTGTAATTTCACTAGTCTTTTAGCAGTTACTTTTCACCCCATAAGTTGTGTTTATAAAAACTCTAAAACCTTTTTTGCATGGAAGTACTCTGGTAAAGTTCCCCACATTTTGTAAGGACACATTTTTCTTCTATTGTCTCTCTGTAACCCCAGGGTTTTTTTTTTTTTTGCAAAGCATATGAGAATTTACAACTTGTTGACACCAATAGATATTACAGCTTGAATAACAGAATACACTGAGGTACAGTTTGAAAGGATGCAATTTTGAGTTCAAATGTGACACTGACTGACAAGCAATTGTAATTAAAAATTGTTGAAATACCAGCTGAGCTGCTATATATTAAAGAGCATACAAAAAAAATGACTCTGGTTCAGCACAGTTCTGCTTTAACAACATAGGCCACCAGTTAATTCCGCATGGAAAGACGAATGGGAGAAATTATCTTTAGTCTGGTCATGTTCTGTTTAAGGGCATGTAACTTTCCCAATTCCCATCCCATTTAATCATACAATATGTGTGTATGGTCATAGCCACTGAGTGTAATGAAAGCATGGGCAGCCCTCTTCTCCCTCCCGCCCCACCCCCCGTCCAATCTATGTCAGAGTCTGCAACCTGCACATACAACCAAAATGATGGGATGCCAGACAGACTCTTCAAAAAAAATCTTGTAAACACATTATACTTTCATTGATCTATTGTGTTCACATTGTGCTCCACTCTCCCCCCCCCCCAGACAGACTGGATTACCTTATAATATGCTGGAATCTAGGTAGCTGATAAACAGTCTGTACTGGGGGTAGATCAGTCTTCATTTCGTTCCCACTGATGACTTTCACTTCACTCACTCACAGGGCAGTAGTAATGGTCCCAGAGAACACTTTAAATTCTGGCTCGGCCCTGGCAGGCTTCACAGTCTCTACTCCATCATTGATTGCTTGTCCTGGCACCAGGGCTCCCGGCTAACACAATCTTCAGGCAGGCTCCGTCTCCAGTGGACAATGACAGAGGTGGAGCTCCAAGGCAACTAGGCTCAGTCCACGGGTCAGTGAATCACGGACACTCCTCTGGCACAAAGCTGCTGCACAGTAGATCACCGATTCAGGGGGATTAGGGTATGTTGCTGCCTCCAACGAGCCTATCTGCTGGCTGCCCCTGAAGGTGACTGAGGCTGGAATCCTCCTCTTCGGTCTTCGTCATTGTTGCCGGTGCCACTGCTGCTGATGCTAATTGATTTGTCCACTCCACAACACGCAAAGGGTCCTCCTCAATAACTTGGAAGGCAAGGAAAGAACAGGCATGCTAAAACCAGGGCTTTTTATCCAGCTTCATTTGAAAAGCCCGCCGCTCCGACCCCTCCCCTACCAATCACAGGGCTGCTTTGCACGTCATGGCCCATCTGATTATAGCATTGGGCTCTACCCCCGCCCCCACCCACCCATTGCTGATTTCCTGGCCGAGCAAGTAACACCTGCACAGACAGCGAGTTACACATCACTCGACCACCCCCACACCCCAGCCCCACACATTATGGCCTGGAAATAGTCCATAACTATTTCGGCTTCCAAACTAAAAGGTCTTCCAAGTTAAAGACACAAACTTTAGGATGAGGAAATTAATGGCCAAAATGCTACCCCCTCTGCAAAAGTGTACGCAGCTGAGTACACTGCATACGCCTGCCGATGTCAGTGCTTAGGCATGGTACTATCACTTCCAAATACCTAAACAGCACAGCACATATAAGCAAGCAACATTCGGCATTGAAAAATGACTGTTTTGTTTATTATTGATATATGCATAGAATAATTTTTGGCTTTATATAGTTATAGACAATTTGAATTCAAGTTTTCTTTGTTCCTTTCTAAATAGGTTTTTGACCTTTCTCTGTTCTTCCTCAAATATAGCTTTATTGTGTTTATTTCCATTTTTTGTATCTTATAAAGGCAATTTATTTCTGTTTTATATGTTTTCTAATCTTTTGAGTCAACCAGGGTGGTATTTTACTTTTTTGTGTTATGTTTTTGTTGCATGGGGTATATACTGGTTTTCAAGTTCTTTGATAAAATATTTTAATAAGGTCCAGCATTCATCTACAGATAAGTCCATCACAGCCTGAATGATAGCTGTGCTTAGTGATGTTGAGAACTACATAGTTGTGATCGCTATTTACTAAGGAGGCTATAACTGCTAAATTGGTGACCTCTGATGGCAAGTTTGTCAGGATGAGATCCAGGATACAGTGGCGTGAAAAAGTATTTGCCCCCTTCCTGATTTTCTCAATTATTGCATATTTGTCACACTGGATGTTTTCAGGTCTTTAGACAAAATATAATATTAGATAAAGGGAACCTGAGTGAACAAATAACACTTTTTTTTTTTTACTTATTTCATTTATTTAATGAAAAAAGTTAACCAACACCAACTGGCACTGTGTGAAAAGTAATTGCCCCTAGTTAAATCAACCCAATTAAAGGGATAATTAGAGTCAGCTGATTGAACACAGCCAGGCTTGATTACAGCCAGCCCTGCTCAATATAAACCTCACTTATTTTGGCCCTTACCATCAGAGTCACGTTGCCAGCACAAAGATTCAACAAGCACATTATGCCATGATCAAAGGAAGTTCCTGAAAGATCAGAAAAAATTTGTTGCCCTCTATCAGTCTGGAAAGGGTTACAAAGCTATTTCTAAGGCTCTGGGACTCCATCGAACCACAGTGAGAGCCATAATCTCCAAATGGAGAACACTTGGAACAGTAGTGAACCTTCCCAGGAGTGGGCGGCTGCACAAAATTACTCCAAGGGCGCAGTGTAAAATCATCCAAGAAGTCTCAAAGGATCCTAAAACAACATCCAAAGAACTGCAGGCTTCTCTTGCCTCAGCTAAGGTCAGTGTTCGTGACTTCACAATCAGAAAGAGACTGGGCAAAAATGGGCTTCATGTGAGAGTAGCAAGGCGGAAACCACTGCTAACCAAGAAGAACATAAATGCTCATCTCTCATTTGCCAAGAAGCACCTGGATGATCCACAAGCCTTTTGGGAAAATGTTCTATGGACAGATGAGTCCAAAGTGGAACTTTTTGGACAACATGGATCCCATAATGTCTCGCGTAAAGCAAACACAGCATTCCACAGTAAGAACACCATACCAACAGTCAAACATGGTGGTGGTAGTGTGATGGTGTGGGGATGCTTTGCTGCCTAAGGACCTGGATGACTTGCCATAATTAAAGGAACCATGAATTCTGCTCTGTACCAGAAAATTCTCAAGGAGAATGTCCAGTCATCCGTCAGCTGAAGCTGAAGCGTAGTTGGGTCATGCAGCAAGACAATGATCCAAAACACAAAAGCAAGTCCACATCAGAATGGCTAAAAAGAAGTAAAATTAAAGTTTTGGAGTGGCCTAGTCAAAGTCCAGACTTAAACCCAATAGAGATGCTATGGCAGGACCTGAAACGAGCAGTTCATGCTCGAAAACCTATCAAATGTTACTGAATTAAAGCAGTTCTGCGAGGAAGAGTGGGTTAATATTCCTCCACAGCGATGTGAAAGACTGATATTGAATTATAGGAAGTGTTTGGTTGCAGTCATTGCAGCTAAATGTGGCATAACCAGTTATTAAGTGTAAGGGGGCAATTACTTTTTCACACAGTGCCAGTTGGTGTTGGTTAACTTTTTTTCATTAAATAAGTGAAATTAAAAAAAAAAACAAGTGTTATTTGTTCACTCAGGTTCCCTTTATCTAATATTACATTTTCTCTAAAGACCTGAAAACATCCAGTGTGACAAATATGCAATAATAGAGAAAATCAGGAAGGGGGCAAATACTTTTTCACGCCACTGTATTTCCACCTCTAGTGGGATCTGACACTAGTTGCTCAAACCCTGCAATTAATGGTGAGTCCAGGAATATGGATTGGTAAGAGAAACTGTAGACTAAGTTTCCCAAACTATGTCAGGCATGTTGTAGTCACCCACTAGAACTAGATCTGTTGCTTCTGCAGTATCTGTGATCCACTGGTTTAAATGTTGATCTTGTTTGAGGGTTGACGATGGCGGCCTATAAACATTTTCTATGACTAGTTTTCTTCCTTTTTGTCCCATAATTTGAACTGTAATACCTTCACCAGTGTGAGCTAAATTATTAGGGGAGTATTCTGATGATTTTATTGATTTTTTTACATATATACAGACACCTCTGCCTTTTCCTTTATTTCTGTTTTTACAGTACATGTTGTATCCGTGGCTATTATTGTACCATTCTGATGACATCCCACCAGGTTTCACTGATGGCAGCTATATCAATATTCTAGACAAGTAATAGTATTGTGAGCTCACTTATTTTGGTAACATTCAGACTTGTAGTGTGACTAGTATCTTGAGCTCTTCCTTAGTTAGATAAGGTTTATATGGTATCCCCTGACTTTGGCGACTGCGATTGGGCACCTACTGAAATGGTGACTCAATCGCAGTGCCTGTCATTGGGGTGACCAGGGAAGATGGGTGACCAGATGGATGGGTTCACAAAAATAGTGCCATCCTGTCACTACATGTCTATGCGCATGGGGGGACAAGCACGCTGAGCGTGGGGTGGGAGGGGAAGAAGGGATTGTGAGGGGTGGTGCCGCCACAAGCTGCTGAGCTGCTCCCATGGCATGGTGGGTGGGTTCAGGGCTGCAGTGAGAATGGTGCTAGGTTCAGGTCTGGGTGCTGGTACCTTTTGTTGCACCCGGCCTGAATGTTTATTTTTTCCGGTTTTGACCCCCCCAACATGCACCCCCCCGGAGTAGAGAATACTTTAGTAGTGAGGAGTGGGGGGTGCAGCCTCCATGAATAAAGCATAAAAACTGAAGTCTCTGGAGCCATTTTGCTGTGCACTGGGGGGTACATTGCCAAAATTTATTTCCTGCGATGTGCCGTCACCCTAACGGCGATCGCCGATCAGCAATCGCTGTCATCACATAAATCCGGTTTATATGATTTGGGACCCAGTTTCACCCTCTCAATTAGTTTAAAGGAGATTTAATGTATTTCACCATAGTATTCCCAAGACTGTTACTCCCCTTTTTGCTCAACTGTAGCCCATCCCAGCAATATAGACTTGGATTGTTGGAATATGTTTCACAGTGTGTTACGCAATAGATCTTCTTTTTTAAGGACCATTTCCTTAGCCATTCATTGGCATATTTTATTTTTGCCTACTTAGTTTTACCAACGTTTGGAGCCTCTGTTTTCCAAGGATACAAACAGGGAAATGTAATCTTTTTGAACCTCTTCTATAGATGACTTGATAATATCATTAGAACCAACATGTATTACTACTAGGGGTTTGTCTCTGGTGTTTTTTTAGTATGTCTGGAGCCATTCGCTCAATGTCTCTGATTCTAGCTCTTCTAAAACTCGAGCATGTTCATTTTTCTTTATCCACGTTACATTGGCTCGTCTGAGATATGGCTCAAGCCCTCCATCCCTGACTCCTTCTGTTCCATTAAGGGTTACAAGTTGCTCAGAGCTGATCGCCCCTTCTCAAAGAAAGGTGGTGGAGTTGTCTTTTTCTTCAATGATCACCTAAACATCATGGCTATCCACACTACCCCACTGGGCTCCTGCGAGACTCCACACATGTTCTTGTGCTCAGATCTGCAAAGAAACTTCAGTTGTTATGTGTGTACAACCCTCTCAAGTGTGGCACAACTGGCATAAATAGCATCATTGACTACCTTGGAACACTCAAAGGCAACAATGAAATCCTATTACTTGGGGACCTAAACCTTGACATGCTTGGTAAAAATGCTGTTACCTAAAACTCTATGCTGGGGAACTGCTTTTCTCCCAACTCATCACCTGTCCAATCCAAGTCTCAACTTGTAGCAACCATCACTCCTTGCTAGACTGGATTGCTAGTAACAGGGTTGACAGAATCTTGGCTGCTGGCACCCTATCTGACTCCATCAGTGACCATCTACCATTTTTTTGTGTTTGGAGTTCCCGTAGGCCAAAACTCCCACATAGGGAACTACAATTCCAGGATCTCTCGAGGCTTGATATGGGTGTACTGTTGGCTGATATCAGATACGTGGACTGGTCCCCCTTGTATCACACTTCTGATCTTGAGTGTGTGCTAAACTACCTCATTACCACCCTTCGGACTATTCAAGATAAACTTCTGCCTCTTAAAAGGAGATGCATGCGGGGTGCTGACACTAAATGGTTATGCAGGGATCTACTGTCTGCCATTAGAGATAGAGACAGAGCATGGACAAAAGTGAAGGAATCCTCACTGCAGGGGGATTGGGAGGAATACAGGTGGCAGAGAAATGCCTGTAAGGGAGCCATTCATGAGGCCAAGGGACCCTACTGTAAAAAGCTTCTACTGACCTCTGTAAATAACTCACATGGCTTCTGGTCTCACATTAAATATCTACTGGGCCAAGGAAAAAAAAGGTGAAATCACCAAAATGACAATCAAAGGTATCAACAGTAACAATCTGCACACCATCACCAATGCCCTTAACTCCAACTTCTCTGACCTTTCAGACTTTACTGGGCTCCTTGGGGAAACCCCTGACCCTTCCAGTGAATGTTTAAATCAAGTGCCAAGTGCATTCATCTTAAGGACTGTATCCACTAGGGAGGTCCGGCATCTACTGAACTCCATCCCTGCCCATGGCTCTGTGGGGCCTGATGGACTGCTGCCACAGTTCCTCAAAGCGGCAGCCCCTACACTTGCTGTGCCTGTTACAGGGATCCTCAATCTGTCTGTTACCATTGGAGTGGTTCCCTCTGTCTGGAAAATAGTGTGAGTCATGCCTATGTTCAAGAAAGGTGATTCTCTGAGCCTAAACAACTACTGCCCAATACCACCCATTGCAGGGTGTGACCCCAGATGGTCTTCTGGTGAACTTGGACCTATTGGGATTACTGGGTACAAGTGAGGGTCCCGAGAACCTTCTACAAGCCTATAATCAGGCTGTGGCAGGGGCTCTGGATGCCTTAGCTCCTGTCCGGATTCACCCTATCACCCTCCACCCTCGGTCCCCCAGGTTTGATGGGGCCTTGAGGGAGTTGAGGCGAGTAGGGCAAAGGTTAGAACATAGCTGGCAGAGAACCAGCCTGGATGCCAACAGATTTAGACTGATGGGACATCTTAGAGACTATCAGTCAGCAATCACCTGTAAGAAGGCAGACTTCCTGTCCAGGGAGATTGCTGCAGCTCAGAATCGACCAGCTCAGCTCTTCCGAACTGTGGACAGACTGTGCAATCCAGCCTGTCTGCAAGTTCAGAGAGTGTTTTCTCATGAAAAGTGTGAGGCGTTTGCTCAGTTCTTTGCTGATAAGGTTGCTGACATCAGGTCAGAGATCTGTTCAGCTCTTTCTTTGGGGGGGGGGATGGTGGCCGGCTGAATGTTGCTACACCTTGGTTTTGCTGGATGGAGATTGATCAGGTGGGGATCGAGGGTGTCATGTGGATTCTCAGGGATATGCACCCGACAAGTTGTAGTTTGGATCCAGGCCCTACTCGCCTTTTACTAGGCTGTATTGATGTCATCAGCCCGGTCCTTGTGGAGATAGTCTGGTGTTCACTGGAGATGGGTGAGTTTCCTTGCTCCCTAAAGGAAGCAGTGGTGACTCTCCTTCTCAAGAAATCTTTACTTGACCCAGACTGCCCCGCCAACTACCATTCAATCTCTAGTCGTCCCTTTGCAGGGAAGGTTGTTGAGAAGGTTGTGGCGCTACAGTTGGAGAACCATCTTACCATCCATGACATCTACGACCCTCTCCATTCCAGATTTCATAAAAGGCATAGTACTGAGACCACTCTGGTTTGGGTGCTCAATGATCTCCTGATTGCGAGAGACCAGAGATCCCGCACCATCTTTGTATTTCTTGATCTCTCTTCAGCCTTTGACACCGTGGACCATGGGGTGCTGCTGGATCACCTGCATGCCATCTGTGGCCTGTCTGGTACAGTCCTCAGATGGTTCCATTCATTCCTCCCTGGTAGATCACAGAGAGTGGTCTCGGGGGTTTATTCCTGAGTCATTCCTTCTCCTTTGTGGAGTGCTACAGGGTTCCATGCTGTCCCCATGTTATTCATGGTGTATATGCTGCCGTTAGAAGGCATTGTGAGATGGTATGGGTGGAGGTTTCACTGTTATGCAGATGATACACAGCTCTACCTGCCCTTTGCACCCAACCAGGACAGTGCACTCTCAGTCTTTAATAACTGCCTGGCAGAAATCTAGGACTGGATGAATACCAGCTGGTTGAAACATAACTCTGACAAGACTGAGGTGTTGGTTGTGGATCCTGGTCACTGGATAGAGGGGTCGGGGATGGGGTGCTCCTCAGAACTTTGGCTTGGGGGTCCCAGTTACCGACCTCTGAACAGGTGTGAAATGTGGGGGTAATTCTTGATGACAGTTTGACACTTCATTCTCAGGTGTCGGCTGTTGTTAAGTCCTCTTTTTTCTATCTGAGGAATGTCACTCATATCAAGCACCTAGTTCTGTCTGGCGACTTGCCAACTTTAATTCACGCCTTTGTGGCTTCACGCCTGGAATACTGTAACTCCCTCTATCTAGGGCTTCTGGGGGGTTGATATTTGCCACCTGCAGCTGGTGCAGAATGCTGCGGCCAGGCTGTTGTCTGGATAATCTCGATCCAGTCATATTAGGCCTATGCTGCATGAACTGCACTGGCTGCCAATTCAGTAGCCGATCACCTTCAAGATCGGCTTGCTGACCTACAAAGCCCTACATGATCTGGGACCAAGCAACCTGCAAGATCTCCTGCACTCTTATTGCCTTCTTCGACCACTCTGCTTGACTAACGAGGGTTTGCTGGAGATTCCCAGGGTACAATTAAAAACATCTGGATCGAGGGTGTTTTCAATGTGGCCCTTACCCTGTGGAATTTTCTGCCTCATCAGGTATGGGAGTGCCTGACAGTGAAGAGCTTCAAGACTGCCCTAAAGACCTATTTATTTCAGTTGGATTTTGGTGCTGCTTTGTAATGGACTGTTTTATGGAATTGTGGATTATTAAATTATTGAATAGTATTTTAATATTTTATGGTTTTAATTGCTTTTTTTCTCAATAAAATAGTTTATTTGAATAATAGATTAACAGATTACAGAATAAATAACAACAATGTTCATACAATAAATATTCTACTAGGAACTACTACAAGTCTAAAAAAAGATACAATTGAAGAACACATCTACACTAATGTTTTCATATCTCATTCCAGGTAAAACATAACCATTAAATAGTCATATGCTGTTTATTTCCTCAGAAAATATACACAGAAAAAGACAGAGAGAAGAAGACAAAGATCTGAAAGAGAGAGAAAGAGAAGAAAGAAAAAGAATATAAAATAGTGTAATATGAGTGCTACAGTTGCTTCAATCAAACTTAAACATTGACTCAATAGACATATAAATAGGGTTCTGCATGACTTCATTAATAAAGGAGAAAAAACACTACACCCTTGATTTCCATTGTGTTGTGAAGTTATTTGTTTGATAATATTATTCTTCTGAGAAAAATTTATATAACGTACCCCATCTAGAGTTAAAGTTGTTTCCCCGAGTCTCTGATACCCAGTGCTAACTTCTCCATTTTGATATTTTCAATTATCTGGGCCTTAATTTCTTGAAAAAAGGTAGATTTTCTTCCACCCAATAATTTAGTAATACATTTCTGACTGAGACCCCAATTAACATTAATGAGTAATTCTGTTCTCTCGTCCAGTCCACATGTTCATCAAAATGCCCTAGTATACACGTTTCAATATTAATGTTATCAGATATCATACTAGATCTCTTAAAAAAATTCTTAGTCTGATCCCATAAGGAGTTAACCAAAGCACAATCCCAGAACATATGCCCCAAAGTCCCACTTTTTACTCCACACTTAGAGCAGTTAGGAGAAGTTTGCAGGCCCATTTTAAATCTGAGATGAGGAGTAAAATACAAATTATGAAGGGTTTTAAAATTAGTCAATTTAAGGTTAACTGCATTAAAGGCCTTAGTGGAAAACTTCCAAATTTTTCCCCAATCCCAATCATCTGTACTAACCCCCAATCCCAATTCCAGCATCTTATTTGCTCATTTGCTCGACCTCTGGTACAATCTAAAAGAAGGCCATACATATTTGAAATTGAAGGAGCTGCAAGCAGAAATCCCAAAATGCTGTTGGTATTCACATCTGGTTCAGCATTTAATTGAACAGATGAGTTAATGGCTATTTTTAAGTCCTCATAAAACAAGGAGCCCTCTTCATTAAGCCCATATTTATCCCTCAACCAGGAGAATGAATGGAAAGTATCTGCCCTGACAAAAAAAGTAACCCCATCTTTTGAAATATTAGGATTTCCCCAAACTGGCTGTTTTTTCAGAATTCTAGATATAAAAAGGAATAAGCAAGTTAACATATCTTAATACCCTAAGAGAGTCCTGTATAATCTTAAAGTTTTTAATCCTTATTTTCTTAGCATATATTATTGAATGTAAGTTTACCCCTTTTAGCAATAGTAAATGCTTCTCAATATTAACCCATTCTGGAATATAAGTACCCACTGAAAATTTCAACCAATGAGATGTCTGAGAACGTCTTGCTGCCAAATAATACAAAAACAGGTCAGGAACTTTTAGACCTTCATTCCCTTTGCTTCTAGAAAGTTTAAAATAAGCCATTCTTACTTTTTTGTAGCCCCAAATATATTTAGATAATTGAGAATTTAGTCCCTCAATCCATTTTTTAGTAATATAGCAAGGCAGCATGTTAAAGATGTAAAGAACCCTGGGTAAAATATTCATTTTAACCAAATCAAGCCTGCCCCACAATCCCAAAGATAGTTTTTCTCATTTTATTAGGGAACCTAATACTTTGATTTTTAAGTAAAGCCAAATTTCTTGGTACTGTTTTATTAATCGTCTTGTATATTTTGATGCCTAGGTAATCTATATGTTTTTGCACCCATAAGAGCCCATATTTGGTTATATCATCTTTGACACACAGTCTGTTCAAAGGCAGAAAGCTAGTTTCCCTAAATTTAACTTGTATCCTGAAAAGTTTCAAAATTGCTTTAACATATTTAATATCTGAGGAATAGAAGTGTCAGGGTCCACAACAGTAATGAGCAAATCGTCTGCATAAACAGATGTGCGTAACTCTTGAGACCCTATGATTAAGCCCTTAAGTGTAACTTCAGTATTAAGTTTCCTTATTAATGGTTCTATTGTTAGGTTGAATAGCAAAGGTGAAAGTGGACAACCCTGTCTAGTACCTCTTCTAACCTGAAAATAAGGAGAGATCAAACCACTCATAACTACAGCCGACGTAGGATTTGTGTATATTATCTTAATCCAATTAATAAACAGGTCCAGAAATTGAAACAGTTTTAAAACATTAGTTATATGAGGACTAAGAATTCGATCAAATGCCTTTTCAGCATCTAAAGACAACAAACCACATGGTTTTGCATAGTTGCCTGCTTGTTCCATAATATGAAAAAGCTTCCTTGTGTTATCTGTAGATAACCTCCCTTTCTCAAATCCCATCTGTTGTACTGAAATTAAATAGGAAGAAACAGGTTCCAGTCTGCTTGATAGTATATTAGCAAGTATTTTGATATCAATGTTTATTAATGAGATTGGCCTGAAACTGTTACAGTCTTGTGGATCCTTCCCAGGTTTATTAAGTAATGTTATCAGCCCTCTGGTTTGATCACAAGATAAGCTGCTTTTCATAACAGCTTCATTAAAAACTTCTGTTAAAATTGGAGCTATCTCTAACTAACAACAACAATAATGGAAAGGGATCTGGGTGTAGTCATGTCAGATGACCTAAAGGTGGGTAAGAAATGTGAGAAGTCAGTAAGGAGAGCCAGGGAGATACTGGGATGCATAGGGAGGGGCATCACAAGTAGAAAAAGGGAAGTGGTTATCCCTCTGTACAGACAGTTGGTGAGACCCCTTCTGGAGTACTTACTGTGTGCTGTTTTGGAGACCTCATCTATGCAAGGACATAGACAGGATGGAAGCAGTCCAGAGGAGGGCAACTAAAATGGTGCAGGGTCTACATCAGAAACCATATGAAGAGAGACTGAGAGAGCTTAATATGTATACACTTGAAGAAAGGAGGGTTGGGGGGACATGATAGAAACTTTTAAGTACCTCAAAGGAATCAACAAAGTCCAGGAGGGTAGCATCTTTCAGAAAAAGAGATGTGTAAGAACAAGGGGACACAATTTAAAGTTAGAGGAGGGACGGCTCAGGGGTAATGTGAGGAAATTATTTTTCATGGAGAGAGTGGTGGACGCATGGAACCACCTTCCTGGAGAGGTTGTTGGGTCTAAAACAGTGGGGAATTCAAACATGCATGGGACAGACATAAGACAATTATAGTGGGGGGTTACAGGAAGTAGGCTGTTGGTTAACTAGAATCTGCAGCTTATCCAATAGGTAGGGAAATGGGCAGACTGGGTGGGCCAAGTGGTCCTTATCTGCCGTCAAAGTCTATGTTTCTATATGTCAGTAGCATGTTGGCTTCACTTTCATCAGGGCACAGTATCCCAAATCCAGGGGTGAAGTATCCATCTCACAGAGGAATAAAACCCCTGCCTCAGCCAGGTCTGAATTTGATCTGGCTTCTAATGGCATCATCATACAAGGCGTCAACAGGGGGGGACAGCCGGGACAACTGTCCAGTTACAAGTGGCTCGGGGGACCCGGCCGTCCGATTATCAGTTTGTTCCCAGAATTCTAGCAGCTGCCCCTCCTGAAGAAAAGAATTGCTGACATATGTTGGCGGTCCGGATGCTGAGCCACCCCCCACCCCAGTGAGGTTCCCTCCTCCCAGTCCCATGGCAACATCCAACAACAGGCAGCAGCTCTCTCTTCTTGGCTCTGTGCTGCCCTTCTCTCTGTTGCACCTGCTGCTTGCCCTCCCTGCTTTATCCTACCAGCTCCTTCCCAGCCAGCTCATCCTCCTCTGCTCAGATCAGAACACTGACTGACTCTCTCTTACATTTTCAGTCAGATCTGGACTGGACTCCGTGCCATGCCAGCAAATGAGCAGACAGTGCCGGGCCAGCCACAGACAGCAGCAGTCTTCTTGGCTTCTCCTCCACACTATAGCACTTCCTGATATTGGACAAATTTTCCAGCCAGGAGTCAGGAGTGGAGCAGAGGTCACTCAGGTGGATCAGAGGTTTAGTCATCGGGCTACCATGCTACATGATGTCACAGGTCACACACACTGCTGCTCCTCAGTCAGTCCGCAGTACTCATTCCTCCTTGACCTCTGACTACACTGCTTAATTAATATTAAATTCAACTTGTTCTTTAATCGATCAGACTGACTGACCAGGACTCCCTAAACTTGGAAGTTGAACTGGAGGACAAGGTCGAACGGACTCCGGAGCCCACGCTGGAGGAAGAGTCTCCTCATTCCTAGGCTGCAGCTGCAGGGCCTGGGTGGGCTTGGGGCAACGGTGGGTACTCTGACTCTGTACACTCATTTAAATTGAGAAGCAACAACTATCTTCTCTTTTTTACTGAACTGCAATCAACTGGAGTGGTATACAGTTACTGCTTGTTTTGAACTGTCTGTCTGGACTGTACTTTGTACATGACATATCACCTTTTTTTTTTTAAATCACCAGAGCTGGTACAAAGTTTGTCCTCATGACCTGACTTGACTACAGAATGTGTGGGGTGTTGGGGGGATGTAGGGATGTGTGAGAGAGAGTGTGTTTGCATGTGTGTGTGTGTGTGTGTGTGTGTGTGTAGTGTAACAGCACACAGTGAAGATACAGCTAACTACAGTTAAGTTCTTCCAGGTCCTGATAGGCTTCACACACACATAGCCAAGCCAATTGCTCAGCTGTTCAAAAAAGTTATTTTAATTTCGGAAATGAAGATTTACATCTCTATGGTCTAAGCTTATTTACCAGCACAAGCTGCAGTTCCCCTATATATTGAGGCTTGCTGCCTCATTCTCAAGTCAGTGTGTTACCCCATGCTCGATTAAGCAGCCACTCATGTTAATTTAAGACTTGCCCAGGGGGTGCCTGCCTGATGGTATTCATCTTCAGTGACTACAGACTGAATTTAGAGGGAGGGTGTACAGTGGAATGCATCTAATTACATTATGTAAGTTAATTAGTACTAATCTGTTTTATACTTTTTATAGTCTTTTTTATTAAGCGGTGGTGTTACTTTATTTAATTATAAATTACTAATTTATTGACTTATATATGTATTATGAGGGATGGGAGGGTGGGGGCAGTCCTAAAGGTGTGTCCCAGGCCCAGAGATTTCTATCAACATCCCTGTTACCATATCATGGCATTTAACAGAATCAAATATGATTCGGATGGAGGCAGTTCAGAGGAGGGCAACTAAAATGTGCAGGGTCTGCAAGAGAAGTCATACGAGGACAGACTAAAGGAGCTTAATATGTATACCCTTGAGGAAAGGAGGGAGAGGGGGGACATGATAGAAATGTATAAGTACCTCAGTGGAATCAACAAAGTCCAAGAGGGTAGCATCTTTCAGAAAAAGAGATGTGCAAGACTAAGGGGACACAATTTGAAGATAGAGGAGGGATGGCTCAGGGGCAATGTGAGGAAGTATTTTTTCACATAGAGGGTGGTGGACGCATGGAACAGCCTTCCTGAGGAGTTTGTGGGGTCTAAAACTGTCAGAGAATTCAAGAATGCATGGGACAGACATAAGGCAATTTTTGTGGGGGTAGGAAGAAATAGGCTGTTGGTTAAATAGGATCTGCAGTTTATCCTCTAGGTAGAGAAATGGGCAGACTAGGTGGGTCAAGCAGTCCTTATCTGCCATCAAAGTCTATGTTTCTATGTATCTCAGCAGCAAAGGCTCTATAAAAGTTCACCGAACAACCATCAGGACCTGGCACCTTATTAACTGTGAGAGAGTTAATTGCCTGTAAGACTTCATTAAGAGTTACTAGAGAGCCCAAGCTTTGTTTATCCTGTTGTGCCACACACGGAATGTCCAAACCCTCACAAAAATCCGAGAGATTATCATCCTTATCCCCAATATCAGAGTCATAGATTTTTTGATAAAAATTTTGAAAAATATCATTTATCTTTCTTAGATTTGTGAGAATCTGGTTACTTCCCTTATCACGAATAGAAGGAATATTAGTGGATGCACAGTTCTGTTTTAATCTTATAGCCAATAACCGAGAGGCCCTTGGGCCTGAATCTACATAGTTCAGTTTGGCCTTATGAATAGCAAATTCTGCCTCTGCTCTAATTCTTTCATTGTATTTAGTTTTTAGATTTGACCATTCATTCCAAATATCAACTAAGTCAGAGTCTTTTAAGCTCTGTTCTGCTACCCCATTTTAGCTAATAGATCAGCCTGAGTTTTAATTTGTTTCTTTTTATTTCTAGCCCCTATGCCTATTAAAATACCCCTAAGCCAGCATTTCAACATATCCCACAAGTTACCCCAGGATGTATCTCTAGGATCATTAATCTCTAAAAAATCCTTTAAGTGAGATTTAATCTCTTTAACAATTTGTACAGCAGATACAATGTAATCATTGATTCTTCATCTACTCTCTTTCCTATCCTGTAATGATTTATTGATATTAATAAGGACTGGGGAGTGATCAGAAATCATCTAATTTTTAATGTTAACAAAATTAATTCTATTCAGCATTTCCTTTTTGACAAAAATATAATCAATCCTGGATCCAGATTTATGACAGGGAAACCAGTAAGTATATTCCCGACCTTGAGGATTAAATACACACCAAACATCTACTAAATTAATGTTAGATACTAGACTATCTAGGTCTTTATCAACCCTTGATCCATTTGGTTTACCCCTGGACCTATCATACATCGGGTCAAGAACTGCATTCACATCACCTGCAATAATTAAAGTAGTGCCCCCATATCATTCAGTTAAATTAAATATTTTGTCAAAAATAATATGGTCCTGTGAGTTTGGTCCATAAATGTTAATAAAAGTATATTCTTCTTCCCCATTCTACCAGATACAAGCATATAATGGCCATTTGGATCAGATATTTGGCTACCCAACTGAAATTGAATACTCCTGTTAAATAAGATCAGGGCTCCAGCCTTCTTAGAACTATTCCCTGCCCCAAATACTTGCCCAACCCATTCCTTCCTCATTAGATTGTAGCGTTTATCAGTTAAATGAGTCTCTTGTAAGAAAGAGTCAAGCAACTAATTTCTTGAGATGTCTAATAACAGAGTACCTTCTAATTTTGTGATTCAGACCCCTTACGTTCCATGTAACCAATGTCAAACTATTTGAAGTCATATGAACAAATAACCAAGCAATTGAAAAACATTGAACTTAATAAATCCACCATCCTGTCTCAATTATACAATGAAAGCAATGAACCACTAATTTCTTAAGAAAGATAAAGTAAGTAAAGCACAGAAAAACAGAAAAAGAAAAAAGAATAGGAAAAAAGCAATAAACAGATCACAGTTAAAGTCTCCATGACAAGGAGGGTAGTCATCACTCAATATTAACAAATTAGTATTAGCAATGAACCCTCTATTCCCCATCCCCCTGATTATTCTTGAATGTGTTTGCAATACAGCAAGCAAAACAAAAAGCCTCCCTCTAATAGTTCATTAGCATATTTAAGGTATCATGCAGTTAACTAACTTACTGTAATATGAAGAACTGACTTAATATTAAGTATACAAATCCACACTGACTTTTATCATTATTTGTATAAAAGCTATAGCGTGGTATACCTTCTTTACTTAGATAACACTATATAAATGAATAAACTCAGAAAACATACCCCACTTTCACCAAGTTCTAATAAAATGAAATGACTGAGTACATTTAAATACTGTAATGTAGTAGAATTAAATAGCACTATCTATATAATTAATATTCTATCACTAGTATAATTCCCATGCAATGAGGTCTTACTCTCCAGTGGAATCAGAGTTGAAAGCAGTAAATCATACAAAAACACTCACTGGCTTGCTTCTAGTAGTATTAAGTCCCTCAGCGCTCCAAAACACCATCTCAAACTGCTGTAGGGTTAAGAAAAAATTAAAAATAAGTAAAACAAATGCACACTACAAGCAATCACAGAGTGTATTACATTAAAAAAGTAATTGAAAATATGCTGTGTCTGTTTTCTAAATTAGACGCCTTGTCTCCTCGGAATGACCTCCCAACATGCAACTGGTGAGGTCACAAAGATTCTTGAATTCGGAGATATGTGCATGCACTCTCACTAAGGTGCGTGGAGGACTCAAGCAATCCATCACACCACAAGCACATGATGAAGATTCTATATTTCACAGTTATGAATTTCGGAAAAAAAAGAACTGTAAGTAAAAACAAAATGGCAGAAACTGAAATTTCCTTGATGGATCACTGCACTCAGTAACCAAAGAGAATTAGATTTTTATGTGATGCATCAGCACAGCATAAGGCCAGGGGAGAGGGGCCACCATTAGCTGCTATAAGAAACAACAATGCTAAATATTTACAAAGAGGGATAATAGCTGCTGGCTAACCACAGCGAGTCCTAAAACTTCTTTAAAAAGAGACTCACAATACATTCAATATGGGACGCTGCAAACCACAGAGCAACTACTGCAAATAAAGTGCCCATAAAAACGATATCTTAAGACCTGGGGTAGTTAAACTAACATAGACTAAACCTCATAAAAGCCTCTGAGCATTACCTATTCGGCAGGTTTTAGGTCCTGATGACATAATTTATTTATGGCAGTAACATGTTGTATTGCCTTCACATAATTACTCTCCAGCAAACAGCACGCCTCCATTTAATTTGCTGAAAAAGACTCCCCATGGCCAGGCCACGGCATCCCTTGACCAAAATGGTTAAAGAGGTTAAGTATCATAAACATGACCCTCCCCCCAAAGACAAATACACAGTGTGCATCATGTTTTGGAATTCAAATGAAATTATCAATGTGACTGAATCAGTGTACGACAAGGAAAAATCAGAGGTAGTCTATTGGGTCAGAAATTGACTAAAAAAAACAAACAAAAAAAAACTTTAAGCAACATGCAGCAGTTTAGCACCATACATGACTGTCAAGCTTTAGAAGACAACGTTTTTAAAGATCTCAGGAAAGTCTTTACGAAGTCCAATTTTAGCTGCTTCATATCCATTATACTCTTTAATACCAGACGTGGCCCATATCTTCAATTTTGTGGGAAAAAACAGTTCATATTTTAATCCTGCCTCATGCAGTTTCTTTTTGATAGGGAAGAATGCATCTCTCTTCTTTATGGTTTCTGGGGGCAGATCATTAAATATCTTGAGAGAACACCCTTCAAAAGAGATAGTGACAGTATTTCTAAGGGCTGTCTGTATATGAATCTTTTGTTGAAAGTTTAACAGTTTTAAAACAAATGATCTGGGACTTTCATTTTTGCCTGGTTTTGGTTTAAGAGAGCAGTGTGCTCTTTCAATTAAATATTTTGAACCATCATGAGGAGGTCCTGCAATACTTATAAAAAGTCTATTTAACAATTTCTATCGGATCTGCTCCTTCTATCCCTTCACAAAGACCAAAGATCCTCAGATTATTTCTTCTGTTTCTACTTTCCAAATCTTCAGTTTTACTTTCCAGTGCTGTAATTCTTCTAGTATTGTGAACCCTCTCAATTTGTTCTTTAGATGTAACATCATCTATGCTGCTAGTCCTGACCTCTGCATCCTGAATTCTTTTAGAGTGAACCTGTAACTCGTTTCTCACCCCTTTTAGATCCTCTGACATGGACCCCAGTGTTATTTTAATGCCTGCTATTTCTTGCATTAAAGTTTGAAAATGCTCAATAGTGACAGGAGAGTCAGTATGTATTTTTTTAGCTCTAGATTCCAACGAGTCACCCTCTTCAGAGCTGCTATGTGAGGGTAGAGGGCGTTTCATGGGGTTAAAATCAGATAACATGTCCACAAGCTTTTCTTCCAAATTCATTTAAATAATTTTTTGTAAAGTCAGAGGGAAAATGAGCTATACGCTGTCCAGATCGTACACTCTATCAATGCAAAGGAAAAGTCTCTGTGGTAAAATATAAGCAAAATGGATAATGAGAAAAGACCTACTGTAAACGGAGTGAAGTCGCTACTCATAAACACTGAGAAAAGGTATGTTTTTGCTGTCTTTTAAATTTTCAAAGTCCTTTATACTCTACTATGCATGGTAAACAGATAACTTTAGAGAGGAAGGCCGCAACGGAGCTCACACCATGACATCTGCTCTGCTGGCCGACATTCGATCGAATCATAGTTTTAATTGCTGTTTGCTGTGCAGCGCTCTGACACATTGTGAAGAGCGCTATATAAAGTTTATTATAAAAAGGGTCTGAGAAATTGAGCTTTCTGATTGGCTGCAAACATTCTAACAGCCTTATGTTAATCTTTTATTAACATACATGTAGAGCTTAGCCTTATGCTGAACAAGGTTTAACACTGTTTAAAAGCATTTTTTTATTACAATAGCAATAAGGCACTCCCAGGGATTATGTTAATGGTCAGTTAATCACCCTCTAGGAGCATGTGGCACTCGGCTAGACCTCGTGCCATAGTACACCCCTAGAAGGTGATTAACAGACCATTAACATAACCCTTGGTCATGCTTTATTGCTTAATTATTATTATTACTGTCTTTTCTGTCCTGAGCAAGATACTGGAGAAATTAGTGGCAGCTTAAGTGTTGGAGTACTGTCTCAAAACAATCTACTATCCCCTGCTCAGCATGGCTTTAGGCATTTTCACAGCACTAACATGGCACTCCTCCACATAACAAATGACATCAGATCTGCCATGGATAAAGGCCTACTTACTGGGGGTGTATTTATTGACCTGTCTAAGGCATTTGACCTGATCAATCGCCTGTTATTGCTATCCAAGCTGTCATCACTAGATTTCTCTAGACATGCCACCTCCTGGTTTGCCTCCTATCTAGCAGGCCATACTCAGTTTGTTGAAATCAATAAAGTCTGATCCTGCCCCTACCTCCCTCAGGGTTCCCCAATGATCTATTCTGGGACCCCTTCTGTTCTCACTCTTTATCAACAACCTGCCTACACTCCCAGGTTGCTCTTCCAATACACTCTATGCAGATGATATGGTTCTTTACACCAGTAGCAAGGACCTTTCATCTATAAATGCCACATTAAACACAGACTTTGACTGAACACATGGCTGAAGCAAAACCTCCTCCTGCTAAACACTAAGAAAACTGTTGCCATGCTGTTTGGCTCTCCCCCTAGACTCATGCCCTGCTCTTCACTGCTTGCCATTTCAGGTCCCATTGGTTCCTTTCTTGAGGTAGTTGATCACTTTAAATACCTGGGTGTCACCCTAGACCCCTCACTTGACTTCAGTCTTCACATAACTTAAGTCCTGCAGAGAGGTCAACATTAAACTGGGGATGGCGTACAAAATCAGATCTTCATTAACGGCAGCTGCCAGGCTCACTATTGCTCAGGGGATCCTTAGGCCTAATCTTACCTATGGTCTAGTGGTGTTCATGGACTCCAACAAGAGTGCTCTACAGAAATGGGACACCTGCTACAACAATATCTGCCACTTCGCTCTGGCAGTTCCTAAACTCACACATCTCTGTGTACGCTACTCCAACCTTGGATGGCTGTCCCCTTCATCCTCCCCTACTTACACAGTTGGATGCCATACAGATAACATTATCCATTCTGGAGCACCTGAGTCCCTCGATAACATGCTTTACCTAAATGCACAGTCATACCCACTGAGATCTGCTGAGAGGTCGCTACTACACACTCCTCATTGTGCTACTAAAATGGGGAACAAGCTTTCACCTCGGCAGCACCAAGACTCTGGAACTCCCTACTCACCCACATCAGATTTTTTCAGTCACACCAGACCTTTAAGAAGGATCTTCACTCTTTTCTTGTTGCCAATGACAGATGCTCCTGGGCTGTACCCTGACTCTCCCCTCTACTCCTTTACCCCAAGTATTCCTGCACTTATGGCTCTTAGTACTTGAAATATTTTGCTTGTCACTTGTTTTGTTTATATGTTTGCGTCCTTTGTCATATGTGCTAATGCTGGAATTTCAATTATCATTCTTCCTTTGTTGTATTATCATTTACATTTGTATCCTGCCTTCTCTTGCTTTGTAACTCTCCCGGGTCGTGCCTGAAAATAGACAGTCTCTGTCTAGTGCACCTATTAAACAAAAACTAAATAAATAAATAAAATAAATATGTGCCCATCTATATATTTAATTATGGAATCCCCCAGGATGGGCACTTGTCTGATCTCTTCTCAACCCTCCACATTGTTATTTGCCTGCTTATCATGATTGAGGTTAGTGTCAATGTTTTTAACAGAGCTGTTGCTATCCATATTATCATTTCCCAAGTTAGTGTCTGGAATAGTGTCATTTAATGCTGCGATCTTTGAAATATCTAAGGATTCATCTACAGCGAAGCCTGCTAGTATCAAGTGCAGTGTCACAGATTCCCTGCATGACAAAAGGGATTAACTCCCATTGAATTCTGCAGAGTTGGGCTTGATACTGGCGAACTTCACTGTACATTGGTCTCTACCTGGGTTTGGTCATTTGCAGTACTGGATGTACCTGACTCTTAGCCAACATCCTGTTCCAGATTGAGTAAGGCATCAAGTAAGCATTAATGCATGACACAGGAGGGCTCCACTAGGGAATTAATGCTCACTTGGGGGGGTTGCTCCAACCACCAACCAGGCACTAATTCCCTAGTACAGCCCGACTCTGGAGTGCGTTAATGCACTTTTAACATGGCAAGCACTACAAACATTGATTTTACACAACTGGATTTTGAAAGGAAGACAGAGATGTACATTTTTGCTGATCGCAATTTTTTTTTTTAATGCGTACACTTGGTTTTCACATGAAACATCATTTTATGTTGTGGCTGATACATAGTGCTCTACCACTTAAACATATAACATCTGCAACAGTAAGACACAGTAATAAACTGTATATTGTTAAATTTTTGTGAAAGGTAGTTGTGCATTCTGAAAACTGCTCATAATGTTCATTTTCTAGATATTTGCAGACCACTGCATTCTGGGATTGCTAATTAACATACTCCTCTGTAACATTGCCACTCACTAACTAAACTGGGCAGCTGTGGCCACAAACAACTGTAGCAGGCAGATGGAATCGTGTAGAACTTTTTACAATTCTGTTGTCCACCGAACATTAGGAGTGCTTCTGCTCAGGTACTTATTAGGCATTTTTAGTATTGGGGACACCAGGAATTGCACTATTTCTGCCAGCAGCAAAGTAATTGAAATGCACTGGGCCAGTCATAGTAAAATTGCTGTGGTTAAAGGGGTTCCAAGTGACCAGATTTTTAACATCTGGAGGGGCATTTGGTTCTCAGTGTACATATGTTTCTTCTTTTGCTGTATTGCAACTCTACTTTTCATGCTTAGACGGTGTATTATTTGCTTCTGATGTTTATGCTGTGACACATTTAAGAGAGGAGGCTGCAGGTACAAGGCCTGACTTTGGGGAACACGGCAATGTGTGACTTTTGTTGTGTTTGAAAGTCTCAGCTGTGTTTTCCGTTGGGACCAGAATTACAGGCTATGAATTTTCGTCTGGTGAGAACTGCTCAGCTGATGTGCTTTGCTTTGCTGGGCCTCGAGCTACTTTGGAGGGCTGCTTGTCAGAACATTCTACTTTTGAGGGCTGCTTCTCACAATATTGATTGTTGGCATTTGACAAAATAGATGACCACTTTCTCTGGTCATCCTGAGAGGGGCACCAGTAGTTTTTTAGGCTGATCTCACATCTATGTCCTATGACGGACATGATTTCTCTTGATGCAAGACCAGCCTCTGACAGCATTTGCACTGCCATGCTCCTGATGGAGTGGCTGGTGTACAGTATCTGGTGCTCAACTCAGCATCAGATGAAATCTGTACCATTAGCTCACCAAGATAGTTCTTTCCCCTAGGTTGTTTTGAAAACCAGCATTCCTTTGTATCAAGCACTTTCTGAGAGATTGTCAGGTGGTGTAAATAAAATACTGGTGAGTTCTTGGGACAGCAGGCCATATACTGTTTAAAAATGGGCACAGGGCAATTGTTGCTACCAGGCTGGGCATAAAGGACACCACGAAGAGGTTGTTTGTTGCCTTCTGAAACCTTATTATGGGTTTTAGTGTTTTCATTAAAGGCAACAGTGAGAAATTCAATACCCTCATCATCAGTTTCCACTTTGAACAACTCATGCGTTAACATCCACTGGCCCTCTCTCCCTCATCTTGCTAACCCCAATTGAACTTCAAACTACACTCTCCTTATTAGGCCATATGTGGTTTCAGGGTTCAACTTGGCACAGGAATGTATTTTTTTTTTATTGTTGCTTGATCTGTTTCTTCCACAGGCCCTCCAGTTGGCACCCATCTCCAGCCCCCCGTCCAGCCCCATACCCTGAGATCAGACAGCATCCCCTCTTCCCCCATGAATTACCCACTGTGGTGGGGCAACAAAGAGCCCCCCAAGCTCAATTCACCTCTATCAGGATCCAGTTTGGGGAGAGCCATTCAGGGTCAGGGCCTGTGGAGGGTGGTTGCTTCATCCTGCTCGACCAGCAGGACCACTATTTTCCATTTTGCTCTCTTACATGAGCAGGGCATGCCAACATGTCAGTGGAGGGAGTGCGCACACATCCACACATGCTCCTTCTGGTGCCTGCCCCATCTAAGCCCCTGTATGCAGCATCAGTACACTGTCCCCCAGCCTCCCCTGGGTGCCAGAAGTGTGCTGACCACTGGAATCCCCCCCTACCTGGAGAGGGAGAGCAGTCTCTCAGATGCTTGATCCATCTCCTCCCCTGCCGACCCCCAGCGGTCCGTGCTCATTCCCAAAGACTGGTCGCTGGCATGGCATGAGGTAAGGCATCCAGTGCATCAGCCCTCAGCACCACCGGGCCAGCCAGGAACATATCTTTTCAAGGTCAGAGGGGGAGGTGCAAGGGTGGTGGGAGGCAGTATCTTTACCAGCCCTTCTATATTCCTTTAACACAGCTAATAACACATTATTTGCTGAGGTAAATTCAGGGTCTGCAGCTATGTTAATATTTTGATTCACCTCTACAGAGTTAATATAATGATTCAAGCCAGCCCTTATTCCAATTAATGAACTGAAATGGTATTGCTTACCCTCCTCTGTCCTAGCTGCACCATAGAAATTTCTGAGGAGGGAAGCAAGTTTAGGAATGGGCACAGTACTTATGTCGATACAAAAATGATTGACTTTCAACCAGTCTGAAAAGACACTGCAGGCCCAATACCTATTTTTATGCATATTGGCCTCTCATTTTCTCCCCTCAAGCCTGTCAAGCTCTTTCTGGCTTAGTTTAATGTGTCTCTGGCCACCACTAACCTTAGGACTACTTGTTGCACACTCAATATGCTTTGTTTTACTTTTTTTTTTACAGATGCTTGGGGTGCATTTAAGAGTGGTGCTGCAGCCTGCTGGGATACAACGCATGTCAAATCGGCCATCTTATAGATCTCAAACACTCCAGGTATGTCTACCCACGATACGATGCCACCAGGACCACACAAATTAAAGATAGTGATGACTTCTGGTGCCCAATACAAATTTTTCAGTTTAGAATACATTTTCTTTTCTTTTCTTTTCCAATTACCGCTATAATGCTGCTGCGATCAAGGGTAACACAGATATGATTGTGACCGCTGGTAGTGGGTGGGAGATCATTATTTTAAAATTCTCGGCTAGCGATTTGAGTGTGGACCATCACAGTACTGCAAAATGAAATGGGCATTACTAGGGAATTAATGCCCACTTCATTTTTCATCACGGGTTGACTTTCAGCCTATTACAATGCTCTATTTAGTGATAATAAAAGTTGCCATGTTACAAAGCTATTTTGAAGTGGGATTTCAAATAACATGGCTCTACAACCCTTTCTTATTTTACTTCTGGGGCCTATTGGAGTCCAGTCTGATTCTTCTCTACTATCTTCTTTTCAAGTTCTTTTTTACTTAGACTAAGGAACAACAATAGTAGTTGTTTGTATGTCTCGTATTATCTTGATGTATTGATCTAGCCTGTACTCTTAAAGGAACCCTTAAACAGGACTACCTTGAAAACAGGTCCTTCAGGTCTAATGGTGTGTATTCCAACTACCTGTATAAAAATAAAGCTGTTATTACTACTTCTACTACTACTTTAAAGATAGATCACTTGGATTGTTAATAGTTTTCCTGATCTGTAATATGTTAGGATCTGGTTTTTGAAGACTAGATTCCGTTTGGGATTTATTGTTGGTTAGAGAGTCTATTGCATGTTCAGGTTCAACAATCCTACTCTTGAGTACCTTAATTTCCTTACATTGATTGCATTTTAGACCTTCAAAGCCAGTATCACTTTGTAGGCTAAAATTATTACACATGATACATGACATGGCAACTTCCCCCCTGTGCTTCAGGTAAAAAATCTTGCATTTATATTTATATCCATATTGGTACTGCTAGGTCTATATTCCCTGACTATGGTAGTCACTTTATCGAGATATAATATAGCCCCTAGGTTTTATTACCACAGAAATCTAGCAAGATGTGGTTAGCTCATCTGATGTAAAGATCTGTGTCCTTATCCTCTTTGTCCCTGGCAGACACAGCAAACATGCACAGAACATGCGTGTCTCTATGCACATCTCCGCGCACTCATCCCGCTCAAGTTTGCCCTGCTCACTTGGGGCACTTCCTTATATGATGGAGAATCAGAAGTGCTCTACTACCGTACTTCCCAGTTCTACATCTGTGCAAAGTTCAGAAATAAGTAATAAAATGATTTAAACCATCACCAGGATGGTGGTTTAGAGCTCTGTGCCACTTTGTGTGTGGATTCACAACCTTTTGATCCCATTCACATTTGCTTTAAAGCTGTCTCGGTGTCCGTGGGGTTCACCAGCCCTCCACAGTCCCACAAATCTCCAGTCCTCCTAGGAGCTCCAACAGGCTGACCAACAAGGCTCTATGGTCCCCTTGTGTTTCAAGGCAATGGCCTGTAAACAGAACCCTCTCTCCAGAGTGGTGCTTTATAACAATAAAAAAAAGGAAAGTCTTTCCTTCAGTAATAAATAGCATACCAGCACACTCTCTAAGTGAAATCCAAAATGCTATCTTATCTCCCCACTCACATGGGGCACTTCTTTGTATGACAGAGAACTGGAAGTGCTGTACTACCATACTTCTGGTTCCATGTTCATGCAAAGTTCAGAAATAAGTAATAAAATGATTTAAAACACCACCAGGCTAGTAGTTTTGAGTTCTGTGCTGCTTTGCACATGGATTAGCAACCCTTTGATCCAATTCACAGGTGCTTTAAAGCTGTACTGGCATCTGTAGGGTTCACCAGCCCTCCACAGTCCCACAAGTCTGTCAATTATCAGAATAAGTTCCCTTCCATACATGTATGGCTGAAGCTTTGCAGTGCCCATGCAATTGCCATAAATTCTGTCTCAGCTGTGGTATAACCTGTCTTCTTGGGCAACAGTTTCTGGCACAGGTACAGGATGGGGTGCTCCTCACCTGGGGGCATGAACTGGCTCAAAACAGCACCCATCCCATGACTGGAGGCATTCATGTGAACAGAAAGTCACCTTGAGTAGTTGGACTAGTGAGCACAGGTGCCGAACATAATGTTTCTTAGTTTGCAGAATGTAGCCTTTCACCCTTCTGTCCACTGATCCTTTTCTAGTATTTTCATTTTGTTAAGATATGTCAGTAGTTTGCAACATCACTTACAATTGGGACAGCCCTTTGGTAGTACCGTCTATTAATATGAGGTTCAAAATTATGTGCTTCACTTCAGGATTCTCTGACCTTTACAGGATGGACAGTTCAGAATTTCAGCCTCTTGCCACTAACTTAGCTTTGCATGGAACTAGAGAGAGTGAAATGGCTCCTCTAGTTTAATAGTTGCAAACAGTTACTTGAAATTAGTCATTCAAAATCTGCAGCTTCCTTTTTTCAATCCTGGTTAAAGGCTGACTTTTTTACTGCTTTATTTTCAACAATACACTGGTTGCATGTTCTAGGCAAATTCTGGTCAGAGCTACTACGGCTGCTAATGCATTAACTTGATAAGGGTGTGTCATGAGTTTAAACTTAAAATTGAAGTGCCATAGTCAAGTGTGTGTGTAAATGTTGTTTTTGGTAAATTTAGATCATTTATGTGGTTGATTCTGTGTTTCCCACCTGTTTAAAATGTGAGCGGCAAGTGCATCTTGTACTATATGTGGAAGGAGAGACAGCTCCACACCAAAGATTTCAAATAATGGTAGAACAAATGGTGCAGAGAGGAGAGGTATGGCTACACTGGGGACTGAGGACCAACCTGGAAGGATAAGAGCCTATACCAAGGTGATGGCCTGATTCCATACAGGAGTGAACTATAGTCCTCAATGGATGGTTTAAATGTTACTTTGACGGACGTTTAAAGTAGTCAAGAGGGGTAATGGATGAAATAGGGGAGGTAGAAAGTGGCCCACCACAGGCTGACATAGAGAGTAGACAGATCACTAGGGGGAGAGAGTCCCACCAGGATGCAAGTTAGTCAAAGAAACACTGTGTTAGCAAAGAAGAAAGGGGGAGAAAGGATCAGTAAAAGGAGAAATGTGAGGAAGGGAAAAACAATTGGAAAAAGGAGAAAGCAACAAGAAAAAAGCTGACAAAATATGGAAGGTGGTGTGTGCCATTGCTAGAATCTTAGAAATGAGATTGCAGACTGAGAGGCCATCATGGTGGAGGCAGACCTAGGTATTTTGGTCATTACCGAATAACGGTGTACTGACAGCTATGTCTGGGACATGGTTGTACCAGGCTATACAATGTTCAGAAGAGACAAAATAGGGAAGAAAGGAGGGGGTGTGGTGTTTTATGTGAAGGAAAACATAAAAGCAATGGAGGTACAGGGACCTGAGGGGGGTGGAGGTGATGTGGGTCACTCTGTAGTAGAGAAACAGAGCCACTGTTTGGACAGGAGTGATCTGCAGACCTATGACACAAAGGAGGATTCAGATAAAGAAATATAAGAAGCAATTGGAAAAATTGCTGAAAAGCAGTACTCTTGCTGGTGGAGAACTTCAATCTGCTGGATGTAGTTTGGGGCCTTTCAGTTGCGGTGTCAGCTAGGAGTAGGGATATCCAGGACTTCCTGCAAGGGTCATTCTTCAGGCAAGTAGTCAGAGTACCCACTCATGATGGAGCAATACTGGTACTGGTTCTTACTAACAGGGACAGTATTGCAGATATCAAGACTGGAAGCCATCTGGGGACCAGTGATCATCATACAGTGTAGTTCAAGATAAGAACTGGGGCAGACTCCAACCACACAAGTGGAATGGTCCTGGTCTTCAGAAGGGCTGAGGATGCAAAGATTGTTGAATGTATCAGGAATGACCTGGCAGGGGAAGATGACTTGGGGGAATGGAGGAAAAGTGAGTCAAAGTAAAAGAAGGCATAGTGAAGGCAACAAACCTCAATGTCAAGCAAGCAAGCAAAAGCAAAAGGAAGATGAGACTGCTATGGCTCTTGAAAGAGGTGGCAGAAGAAGTAAAGGCTGAAAGAGTAAAATTCAGAAGGTATAAAGAGACCCAGAGGGAGGAGGACAGGGAAGCGTATCAGGGAAAACAGAGCAGGGAAAGCAGTAAGGAGTGCAAAGGCACAACGTGAGAAAAGAATAGCTCATGTGGTATCAAAATGGGACAAGATATTTTGGGGGTATATTAGTGAGAAGAGAAAGACAAAGGGAGGGATTGTACTGTTAAAGGGGGAAGGGACTGGGCAGGTCCAGTGGCACTGGAGGTTGAGGCATTGGTTGCAACACCTCATGCCACACTGGCAACCCTGGTTTGGGAATGAGCTTGGATTGCTGGGGTAGGCAGAGGCAAGAGAGGATTGAACATCCGGAGGACTGCTCTCCTCACTCGGGAAGGGAGATCCTGTCATCCCACTCATTGACTGCCCTCTGGAGGTGGCTGGAGGACAGTATGTGCTGGGAGGCATGTAACCAGCATCTTTATGTCAGTGGGGAGGAGGGGGCATGAGAAAATGTGAAAAGGGAGCTGGCAGGTTCCATGATGACCAAATGCATCCCAGTAGCCACCCCAACTTCTGGATTATGCCCTGGGGGGAGAAAGTTGATGCTTTCCTCCCTGGCCCTGTCATGGGGGAGCCATGGGGGAATTATGGGATCAATCAGGATGGGGTTGCTCAGGCACAGAGGATGAGTCCCTCTGAGGGAGGGTCATAGCCACCTGCCAGGCTCTAGTGGCATAAAAATCTATATGGAAATAAATGGGGGAGGGACTGTATTGAGGAAGAGCAAGAAATGCCAGACATCATAAACAAATACTTCTGCCCAGTGTTCAGAGTAGAAGGTGAAGAAAAGGGAACACAGAAATGCACAAATGGCTTGGAGGGTAGGGAAATGGACAGTATTCCCTTTTCTGAGGATGGAGTCCAGAAAGAACTCAGTAGTCTGAAGGTGGACAAAGCTATGGGGCCAGAGGGGGTGCATCCAAGGGTGCTAAGGGAGCTCAGGGAGGTACTAGCTGCACCTCTGACAGACTTATTCAACAGACATGGGGAAGGTCATGCCAAACAAATCTGAAAGATTTATTTGACTGGGTAATCAAGAAGCTAGTTTTATTTATTTATTTTTTGTATATAAACACGTTATTTCACATTTCAAAAAGTACAAAATATTCTGATAAATACATTATTCAAAACATCAAAATGTGCAAATTAAGTAAAATTGGAAATAGGGAAACCAAAAAAAACCATGGAAAATAATTTGGCAACTGAAACATTAGGTAACAGGAAAAAGTTCTATAACTACATTGGCTCCTTAAGAGGATCTAAGTAACATTAGCCCCATTGCTAACAGATTCAGGGATTATAGAAAATGAAACTCAAATAGCAGAAGAATTCAATAAATATTTCCATAATTTATTTTCTAACAAGGAATATTTTGATAATGCAGTAATAAACCCCAACCAAGTTACAGTCGAAGCTATCACGGACGAAGAAATTCTAAAAGAATTGCAGAATTTAAAAGTCACCTCATCAGCAGGACCAGATGGAATACACCCCAATTTCTTAAAAGAAATTGCTTTACAAATTACAGGACCTCTTAGAAAATTATTTAACTTATCCCTCGAATCAGGAGAATGCGTCTTAGCATGGAAAGAAGCTGTGGTAATTCCCATTTATAAAGCAGGTGTAAAATCTGCAGTGTCTAACTATCGGCCTATAAGTCTGACCTCTGTCATTGGGAAAATCTTAGAAAGATTAATTTTACATAGAATGGAAGAACACATCATTCATAATAAACTACAAGACAGTACACAACACGGTTTTAAAAAGGGAAGGTCATGCTTAACGAACCAACTTAATTTCTTTGAAAATGTAGTGCGGCATTGGACAAGGGACCACCTGTGGACGTAATATATTTGGACCTGGCCAAGGCATTTGATCGGGTTTCTCATAGAATTCTGCTCGAATACTTAGCCATACTAAAATTCCCATACAAACTAATTAAATGGATTGATTCATGGTTACATAACCATAGACAAAGAACATCAGTTAAAGGAGCCATGTCATCATGAGTGGACGTTACAAGTGGGGTACCCCAGGGCTCTGTGTTGGGCCCCGTTCTATTCAACATTTTGATATCCTCAATGCAGACAGCAGATAATATCTGGATATAAAAATATGCAGATGACTGCAAAATAGGCTGCACTGTCAACACTATCGAATCAACCAGCTTATTGCAAGATGAATTAGAAAATTTAGAAACCTGGGCAAGAAATAATAAAATGAAATTCAACAAGCAAAAGTGTAAAGTAATGCACTTGGGCTATAACAATTTAAAAAATGACTATACATTAAATAGAGTAAAAATTCAAGTAACAGAAAATGAAAAAGATCTAGGGATAACATAGATAATAAGCTAAATTTTGAGAATAACATTACTTTCAAAGTGAAGAAATGTCAGAGAATCATGGGCTGCACCTGGAAAAACATCAAAAGTAGACAACCTCAGGTTATTCTTCCACTGTATACTAGTCTGGTAAGATCTCACCTGGAGTACTGTGCCCCATTCTGTGCACCCTTAACAATTCGAGGTAAAAAACAACTAGAAGGGGTTCAAAGGAAAATGACTAAAAAAATTCATGGTATGACTAATAAATCATATGGGGACAGATTGAGATCACTTGGCCTATTTTCTATACAATACAGACAACTCAGGGGAGACCTTTGTTTGCTCTATAAAGCTTTCAATGAACCAGGACTTCTAGAAAATCTAGGTATTGAAAGGAAACAATGTACATCACATACAGGATCTCATAACATGAAATTAAAAGGTGTACATTGTAGAACCAAAAAAAGACATCAATGGTTCACGCAGAGAATAGTTAACTCATGGAATACATTGTCAGTCTCAACTGTAGAGAACAAAACTATGGATATGTTCAAGGGCACACTAGACAAATTCATGGGTAATATAAAATTTGAATACATAGATAATTAAAACCATCCTTGGATGGCAAGTTCAATAATAGGCTATGCCTTCTGAATTTGTAAAAAACTATGAAACTATGGAAAAAAATAGTTAAACATTAACAAGAAGTCATTAACATCATATCTATCAAAAAGAAATATGAATACAAGGTTGGAGAAACAAGAAAAATCCTTAAAGATAACACCAACAGTAGTAAACCTAACTAGAAAAATCCCAAATCAATACTGCTCAGACAATAAGAACGAGTACTTGCATCCAACAATCATAGCAACCACCTCCACTATTATTAAACTGCATTCAAAGACCTACTAAAGCTGGCAACCCACCACCTGCAGAATCCCCATTCAATATCCCCACCAAACTCAACCACTTCCCCCAAATTTTATAAAATATGGGAAGACTGTTATGCCAAGAAATTACTTGGTGCTAAGAAGCGGACATATGAACTGCCTGTACCCATTGGTTTAGATGAGGCAAAGTAGGGGCCCTCCAGTGCAAGAGCAGGAGTCTTTTGGATTCCAAGGCAGTTGAGATAATCATCTTTTTACATTCCAAAAATACTGGGTCATAATGTAGTATGCTTAATAGCGTACATCATTATGGCGAAACCCGGACCTGTGCACTCTCTGAGTTGGACTCCCTTGGAGTTGGAATCTTTAGTGGGGGGCAGAGCCTCCCACAGAACAAAAAACAAAACGAAATTGAGCAACACGATTGTGCCGCACAGCATTCTGCCATGTGACATAATGACCCTATGCCCATTCCAAAGCTCTGAAATCCCAAAATCCTGAGTCTCCAAAAATCAAAAAGAAGCTTTTAATGCAAAAAAGTGCAAAGTAATGCATTTGGTCCACAGAAACCCATGGGAAGAGTACAAATTGGGGGATCAATACTGACAGTGACCAAGCAGGAAAGATATCTGCAGGTAAATGATACTGGATGATCTAAGGGTGGCCAGAGAATGTGAGAAGGCAGTCAAGAGGGCTAGTGGAATGCTGGGGTGCATAGGTAGGGATATCACCAGCAGGAAGATGGAGGTGGTGTTGCCTCTGTATAGGTCAATGCATAGCTCCCCGCCTGGAGAACTGTGTCCAGTTTTGGAGATCCAATTTCTGGAAAGAGACAGGCAGAGTGGAGATGGTCTGGAGGACAGCTGTCAAAATGGTGCAAGGTCTGCATCAGAAGCACCATGATTAGAGACTAAAAGAGTTTAATATGTGCTCCCTGGAGGAGAGTAGGGAGAGTTGGGATATGATAGAGATCTTTAAATACCTTATGGAGGATAATAAGGTACAGGAGGGAGGTATGTTTCAGAAAAAAAGTGCTACGGAACAAGGGGTCATGATATGAAACTGAATGAGGGTAGATGCAGGAGAGTTGTGAGGAAGTACTTCTTCACAGAAAGGCTGGTGGATTCCTGGAACAACCATCCATCAGAGGCAGTAGGGGCAAAAGCAGTGGTAGGTTTAAAAAATGCCTGGAATAGGCACAAGAAAATCCTAAGAGGAAGGAAGCGGATGTAAGAGACAGTTCTGTTGATCAAGTAGGGTCTGCAGCAAAAGTGATTATAAATAAAAATGGAAGGTTAGATGGGTCCAGTGGTCATTATCTGCCATCATTTTCTATGTTTTTATGTATGACAGGTTATGTGATTTAAATGGATACAGTGTAAAATTATTAATATGTGCAGTGTCCATACTGTTAACTGTGTGGCACACATAATTCATGTTGTAGTATGCTGCATATACATGATAATCAGATGGACAATAATATATGGATTGAGCAAGGAAGAAAAAAATCAAGGAGAACGTGTGACACAATACACTACTTAAAGAGTGGTGACACCACGATTCACTTTGAATTTTAGAGACAGCAAAAGGCATGATGCCCATATGAGCTGTCCCTTATTTGGTTATAATAATCCTCTTAACCCTTCTCTGCCAAGAATGTGTCCAATCTATTCTTATACTTAGAGAAATTCCTGCTAGTTACCACTTCAGAAGCCAGATTATTCCAAATGTCTATTGTTTTTGTGTAATAAATCTTATGCTTGCTTGTTTTCAAATTGATTGGCCTAATTTGTTTTTCATGTCCCCTTACTTTTTTTTCCATTTTAAAATTTAAATTTAATCCTTCTACAAGATCCTCCTTATAATGATTTTGTACATCATCAACAAATTCCCCCAATATGCCTGTTGTGCAGAGTATTTAGTCTGAGGAGTTTCAAACATTCCTCATATGTCTTATATTCCAAACCCATGAATCTTCTTGTTGCCTTCCTTTGAATAACTTCAATTTTGTTAGTATCAGTAATATTTAAAGCTTCCCAAAACAGTGAGAAATAATCTATGATAGTTATGTACTGCATGAAGTTACTGCATTATGATGGTATGCAGCTGTATACCAATGCTGAGTTGTCTACATTATAGGATTTTATTTATTTTTGTGTTTAGCTTTTTTTTTTGTGTTAATAATCCAGACATTGTCTACACACTAATGATACAGCCAAGGATGCTCCTTAAAATGTGTGACCTTGTTTTCTTTTTGTTGTTGTTTTTGTTTTGTTTTGTTTTTGTTTGTTTTTTGTACCACTACATTCATTTTTGGGAAATCACTTGCAACCTGGCATGTGCTCTGTTTTGTCAGGTTAACAATGGGTTAATCTTATCAACTGCAAAATGCTGGCTGTCTCTCCCTCTCCTTCCCCCTTCTCTTTCTCTCGCTCCACTCAGTCCTGCTCCATAAGACAGGGATCACCCCTTACCACCCACTCCAGGAAGTGACCATACACACAAGAAACCATTGAGCTTCACATCACAAGGCAAAGTAAGAGAACTGAAAAACAAAATCTCACTGAACTAATTGTTTTATTAGGTCTTTGATTGTAGACCCTTCTGCTTTGTGCCTCATTGACTTCTGTGATCAACTTGGGAATGTCAGTGGAGAGGGAGAGGTGCCTTCACTAACCAGCAGCATCACACAGCAGAACAATAATGTGCAGAACTGGAGATTCTTAAACACAAGGGCCCAGATATTCAAACCGCGCCCAAAAAGTGTGCAATAGCAGGAGCAAGCGTAAGTCTATTGCGCCCATGCGCAAGAGACATGATATTCAAATATGGAGCAGGCCAAACTGTGCCTACAGTCGACGACTGAATATCGCACCACCTGCACCATAGCGCAACTAGGGAGGGGAAGCTGAGCAGATCCGATGCACCATAGCGCAACAAGGGATGTTCAGCTGAGCAGTCCAGAGGTGCCATAGCGCAACCAGGGATGCCCCCCAGCAGCAGAGCAATGTAACTGCACAACCAGGGAGGTAGGGGCCCACCACCCATACCACAGATGGGCACAGGAACACACAGCAGAACAGACATTGTCCCCACACACCCCATGCACTGCACAACTGGGGGAGGGCTGGAATAACCACTGGCCCATGGAGACAAGCAAACAACCCACAGCCAGGCCATGGTGCCCCATCACACCTACCAGCAAGCTGTGACTGGCACACAAGGAGGGCTGACCACCCTGTGCCACACCATCCCCCCAATGCAGAGCACACCCTGCACCGTGACCCCCAGACACCCCCCATGAGCAGTGACCACCACTGCAGGAAACCCCATGCATGCCACCACCCCCACTGTGACACTGCAACCCTGTGCACCACAGAACCATGCAAGCCATCCCCACCACGAGCACCCATCAGCGGGTGGCACACACAATGCAACAACAGCAGACACAGTGCCACCATGCACAGTACCCCCAAGGTACTGCTGAGAGACCAACCATGCGTCGGCACATGAGGTACCCCACACGGGACAGGGCGTGCCCTTGACACCACCACCAGTGGTACAGCACCCTGCACAGTAGTCTAATGACACACCCTGACCCACCACTGGCCACAACAGCCAGCACAGACACCCACAGTGGTGCGTAGAAGCATGCACCACACCGGATGCCACACAGTGTATGGACAGACACCCACCCATACCCAAGGGCACAACAACACAGGGATGCAGTGGTGGGGCAACCAAGCCCCCAGTGTGGGCCCATGTAAACTGTGTACACACAACCCGTAGTCTTCCATGGCAGTGGAGTGCCAGCCACCCTGTGAAGGCACTGTGGACCCATACACCACCATCATTCGCTCAAAGCACAAGTCACAGACAGTGGGGCACATCCCCTGCAACACACACAAGGCACAGCATGGAGGTGGGACAACAACTGAGGTGCCCACAGTGCCACCCAAGGCAGACATGCACCACACCAGTGACAGGAGGCAACCCAGCAATGTGAAGGGTACAGAGGCTGCCCTGCAGGGACTGCCACCACTGACATGCCAGTGGACCATGCAGGTCACAGACATGCATGTGTGTCAGCTGCACAGGCCATGGACGGTCCGATGGGTGCGCCATGGACACAGAGCACGCACCATGGACCACTGCACACAGTCATCCAGTGCACAGAGCACAACACACACACCACAGACACTGACTGATAGCTACCCCCACACCATAGTCACCTCCACACGGACACACACACATACCCATGACTGCACCACCCCTGATGCCATGCACACCACTGCAGCTCAGCACCTATAGCCCACTGCAAATCAGAGACCACCACAGTATTCATATCAAAATTAAATGTATTGAAAAAATATAAAATATTCAACTATATACAATATTACATGAACTATATACAAGGTTGGGGGGCCACAAACAAGGTGGGGGGTGGGTAGAGGGCAGGGAGGACAAATGGGATGGGAAAGGAGGGGTGTGAGGGTGGGTCCAGGGGGGTAGGGGAATACTGGGACCAATGTATCCCTAGCGGGATTGCCTCTCCCCGCTCTGACTCCTCCGGGCCCTGTGCCTCCTCAGGACCCCGGTCTCATCAATGCATCTTAGGATGTCCAGCGACGCCCTTGCCACCAGTAATATCTCTCGCAGCACCTCCCAGATTTCACATAGCTGGCAGGTACCTAGGACAAGGGAGCACAGTCAATAGGTGCGAATGCACAACCCCATACAGCCCGCCCACTGTGCATGGCATACGGCCGTGGGACATACCTCTGTGATGGTATGTGACCACCCACAGTGATCATGTCTACAGGACCTGCCCACCCAGGTGCATACAGCCATGCAGAACGCTGCACACACCCACCGGCCAAGTCATGCACAGCACCACCGTGGCCGTTCAGTGACATGGCTATGTGGTGCAAAGGCAGTGGCACAACCATGTACCTGGTGCCGGCATGGACCACCATTGACACACTCCCAGACATGCATGGCCACTGGAAAGTGTTGACTGTAACAAGTCACGTGCATGGCAGTGGTGTCAATGGATGGTGGCCATGCCCTGCTGCCCACCCTGTCACACAGCATGCAATAGTAATCATGGATGTATGGCACTCACCTTCATTGAGCCAGTCAAGTGGGTGGTGAGGGCCCTCGCCCCACCTGGCTGCACCATGCTCTTCCCACCACCCTCTTCATATGCACGGCGGCATTCCTCCGGGCCTGTGGGGCAAACATGGAGAGAGGAACATCAGTACAATCCTGTAGCAAAGTCCCCCTGCCCCCAGGTGTGTGCCCTCCCACCCAGCCAGAACCCACCACCCCACACCCTGTGAACACCATCACAGCCAATCCCGGATGGTCCCTCCCCTATGTGCTGGACACATACAACACTGTTACCCATATGGAAGATAAAAGTGTGTTGACAAAACCCCTACCTGGCCATGGCACCGTGCCCATCCTGGCATGTGCCCACAGGCGTGCTAGTAGCTCTGGCTCCCTCTGCCACAGGTCCCCGTATCTGTGCTTGCACTGCTTGGCACTCCTCCCCCATCCAGTGGCCTCCTGAAGGGCAGTGGCCACCTCCTGCCACACCTGGGTCCTGGCCCTGTCCAGGGGCACCTCCCTGAACAGAGGCCCATGGTGGCGCTCCACAATCAGCCACTAGGTTGGCCAGTTCAATAACGAACCACTGGGCTGCCCTTCTGCGTGCCATTCTCGGTTCTGTAGTTGGCAATATGGTGCTCTGCAGCATGGCTCCCCAATAATACCCAGATGCTGCATGTACCAAGCGCTGCCATTCCCTATCGTTCCGTCACCCGGGCAAGCGCGATAGGGTGCACCCATGCCTGACACATGGCGCCTAGGGGGCAAAGGTCAGGCACAGGGTCAAGGGTCTCTGGCACATGGACACGCACAGCACCATTGGAACACAATGCGTTGTAGTGCGATTGGCTGCCTGTGTGCCAGCTCCAGAGTGGCCTACTGCGCAGTTGGCCCATTGTGCCTATGATGGCCCAGTGCCACAGCGCCATGTAGTGACCATCGCTATAGCGCCACTGGCACAATGGTGGCCATGCCCTGCATTGCCTACTGCGCACAGCATGTCATCAGCATGGCAGACGCCTGCATCAGCAACCCGGGCATGCACAGTGAGGTGTGTACTACGCATGTCACAGAACTGCGCCATTGGCTCAGCACGTTCAACACAATTGTGCAAAGCGCAACAGCGCGATATTCAGCCGTCATATGCAAATCATCTAATCAGCCATTCAATGGCACAGCACTGCAATTTGCATCTACTTAAAGTTGCTCCTCGCCTCATTTGCATGGGTTGCGCTATAAAAGTGCGACATTGTGCTGCAGTGGCCATAGTCAGTTACTGCAGTCTATTGGTGAGTTGCATGCTGTTTGGGAGTGTGGACTGTGGATTTAGGGACATGCATGGGACTGCACTGTCACAGGTAACAACTGCCATTCTTACAGGCTACATAATGACCAAGCAGGTTGTTGGAGAGGAGGAAAACAGTGGTGGGAGGAGGAGGCGGCCTAACTTTACAAAGGCCGAAACTGAGGCCCTGTTTGAGGCCTACCTGAATCAGGAGCCACTTCTCAGTGGACAGCGGGGAACACCTCAAGCCCGTGCTGCTGCATGGGAGGAGGTGGCATGTGCTGTGAACTTGCATGGCAGCCACCAGTGCTCCTTGCAGGAGTGTAAGAAAAAGATGGGCACGGACAGGAGGAGGATAAAGGAGAAGGTGGCTGCCATCAGGGTAGCACATGCTGCAACAGGTGGGGGACAGCCGGAGGTGGTACAGCTGACCCCACAGGAGGAGAGGCTTGCTGGAATCATGCAGTGCAGTGCCATTGAGGGTGTTCCAGGTGGTGGCTTCCAGGTGGGTGGTGGCCCATCACTGCGTGGTAAGTCATGGTCTGTCTATGAGGGGTAGGGTAGGTCACATGCAGTAACGTGACTTTGCTTTCCCTTACAGATCCTGAGCATCTGCATGGGTCAGCGGTAGTGGGCCTGTCCACTGAGGACAGTCAGCTGGAGATGGAGGAGGGCTCATCCACCTCCACAGGTATACGTGCATCATTGCGACAGTGGGGCTGCCTGGCTGTCCACACTGATGTCGTTGTAACAGGTGTGGAGGAAGCCCTGCCTGTGTCCCAGCGTGCTGGTGTCCACGGATGCCAGCATGCTGTAACTGTGGCTGGTGCAGAGTCCATCACTGGTGATGATGACGCTAACATCATGGGCAGTGACACGTGTGTGCCACGGGATGGCCACACAGCAGGGCAATTTGCACCCATGGCTGTGGGTGGTGCTGCCGTGGAGGCCTGCGTGTCAGCACAGTCCCAGCCTGTGCCAGTCAGCACCAGTTGGGCAGCACTGGTGTCTGTTCAGGACAGTGGGACTGTTGCAGCCACTGCGGTGGCACCACTGAGCCCTGGGGAGCGGCAGCCGGAGGGGCAGCATCAGCAGTCAGCCAATGGGCTTGGGGGTACAGGGTTCAGCGGCGGCGTCTGTGCACCACCTGTGGACATGCCCAGACCTGGTCCTGGTGCACAGCACCCACCCTCAAGGGGTGCTGATCATCGGGGCCGTGCACATCCTGTGTGACAGGATGCCGAGGAGGCAGATGACCTCTTGGATGAGCACACCCCCCTACTGCAAGCATCAGTCCAGCAGCAGATGTGGCTTGCGATGTCCGTGGATGCACTGCATGTGGCTCTGGAGTGGGCAGATGAGCATCGCAGCAGGGACACCGCTCTGATCCTGGCAGGGATGGACCGTTTGCAGGAGGATGTGACTGCTGCCATTGACAGGCATGCACAGGCATTCACTGCTGTCATGGCCACAATGGGCACACAGTCAGGTGCACCATGCATCGCGGACACCACACAGTGCACTGTCCACCCCCCATTCCCAGCATCATGCGACTCCTACCCTGTTGACACTGGGTTCAGCTGTGGGCATCCTGAGCACTCTTGGCGTAGGCATGTTCAGTGTGCTGCAGACCCCTACGCGAGCACGGTCGTGTTCACACAGTGGAACCCCTGAGGGACCATCGGTGCCGCCCCATGTGGCCAGTGGTCAGCCTGTCAGTGCTGGCAGGTCTCAGTGGGGCCGCCCATGCATCCGTGGTGGCCAGAGCACTGTGTCGCATGACTGACCTGTCTCCCAGCATGGCTACTATCTGGTGCTGCCCTGTGTGCATTGTGTGTTTCAGTGGGCAGTGCACGGGTGGGTATCTGGCCCTGCATGCGGACACACAGTCCACCTGCACACCCTCCCGGTTGCTGTCCACAGTTGCGTGCGCATGATGATGCCTGCATTGCGCTGTACACCAATGTGCAATGGTGCTCAGCATCAGACACACGCACATGGACAGGCAGTGGGTGTGGTGGCCTGTGGACATGTGTGTTGCTAGGGTTGGCGTTCTGGGTCGGTGTGCTTCCTGCCCTCTGTGCACGTTTGGTGCGTTGTATGTGTGTGTGTCCGTCCACGTGGCATGTTAATCCTCACCCATCCCTGGTTGTGTGTGTGCTTCTGTGCCCTGCCACTTCCCTTGATGGCATGCACCCCTGGTGTGTGTCCATGCATGTTTGTGGGTTGTGCCTTAGCCACTGGTGGTTGCACACGGCCCCATGACTTACCTGGGTTGGCTGAAGTGCTCCTCCGTGATGGTGTCCCGGTGCAGCTGTGCCAGTTGGATCAGTCGGGGGTCCCATCGGCCAAGGGGGGGCTGCCCATCACCATCGTCACCGGCATCCTCATAGTCCCCATCGCTGTCCCCCTCTTCGACCTGTATGGCTATCCCACATTCGTTGGCCATGTTGTGCAGGATGCAACAGGCCAGGAATAGCCCTCAGGCCTTTGAGGGGCTGTACTGTAGGGCACCGCCAGAGGTGTCCAGGCAACAGAAATGTGCCTTCAGCATCCCGGAACACCCACTCAATGACATTACATGTGGTGGCGTGTGCCTCATTGTAGCGTTGCTGCGATGGGGTCACGGGCCACCGGAAGGGTGTGAGCAGCCAGGGACGGAGTGGGTATCCACTGTCACCTGTGTGTAGAGGGCGGAGGTTAGTTTTGTGATCAGCATCGCCCTGCCCCAGGCCATGTAGGCCACTACCCATGTCACCTCTGGTCATGCCCCCCCAGGCCCTATGATTGTCCATGTGGTTTGCATACTCACCCACTAGGTGTCCAGTGGGGATGTCCCCACTCTCAAATCTGTGGCATAGTGCCAACTGCTGCCAGATGAAGGCATTGTGTGCTCCCCCAGGGTGCATGGCACAGACATTGATTATGCGCCCCTAGCATCGCACACCACCTGGCAGTTGATGCTGGCATAGCCCTTGCGATTGATGTATGTGGCCCCCTCGGGGCCAGGTGGTGTGCATATGGCCACATGGGTGTAGTCTATTGCCCCTAGCATGCCAGGCATACGTGCTACCCTGTGGAACTCCTGTATGTTTGTTGTGCTCTCTGCCGCTGTGCTGGGGAAATGGATGTACTCTGCAGCATGCAGCAGCAGTGCGCTGAGGTACTGGGTGAGGTGGCGTGACGTGGCCAACTGGGTTATGCCTGTGGTGTCCCCAGTTGGTCTCTGGAAGGTACCCGTGGTGAGCAAGCACATGCAGGCTGTTACTTTAGTCTCCATTGACAGGGCATGGTCTGTCGTGTGGGTGCCTGCATCACATCACTGCACAGCTCACAGAGCCACCTCAGAATTGCCCTATTCAGGTGGTACCGGCCCACAATCTCAGTATCAGTGTACAACTCAAAGCTGGTGCAGGCTCAGTACTGCCTGTAGGGGGCATACCGCCGACGGGCCCTTCCACTGCCACACCCCCCTGCCACACGCCTTCTCACCCCCCTCATAATGGCCTCCACCTGGAAGGTGGCACTGGCCATGTCCCTGGCTTGTGTTCACCCCCCCGGCAGCTGTTACTGTATTCCCCCCGTTGTCCTCCCTGCTACTTCCCCTGCACCAGGAACACCTGCCTGTGGTGGCCTCTGTGCTGTGTGGCACTTCCTCCTTCTTCACTAGCTGTGGCTTCCCACACCTTCCCTGTGCCTGGGTGTTCAGAGTGCCCTTTCCCTGGCCTGTTCTGTTTGTCCCTCCTGCCCTGTCTGTCTGCCTAGGGTTCTGCCTCATGTGGCTTCCCTGTAGCGTTCTTGCACCTCTCTCTTGCTCCTTTTTATTTTGGCTCATTTCTGCTATGGCACAACTTCTGCTTGCTCCCCTACTGCACATGGCGCAAGTCATTGAATATCACACTGCGCCATTTATGCATGATTCCTCCCCCTTCAGTTGAGCATGCCTTCATTATCATTGCGCTGTTGCTCAGCATGATTTCAGGGGCACAACTGCCTCCTGCTGAATATCGTAGAATGGCACAATTTTGGACTTGCCCAGGTGCAACCCTATTGCGCATGGCTCAACTCTTTTGAATATCTAGCCCAAGGTCTTCACTGTAGCAGCTTGCTGTGAATAATTAGCTGAGCTCTGTGTAAGGATGAAAGCCCTAATGTGTTTTAATGCTGTTAATGTTCACAGTCTGGTAGGCTAGACTGGCAAGCTGTAGTGGAACAGAAGATGTGTGTGTGTCTGTGTGTGTGTGTATGTGTGTCTGGGCAAAGGCATTTTTTTAAAACAAAAATAGTGCCTTCAACACTGCTCAGCTGAATAAACACAGCAGCCGAGTGATTGCCCAAAACCTCTAATTTTATCTAGTCTGTTCAGAATCTTGAGAGCTTCCTTTTTCTACTGTCATAGCAAAATGTCTGCAGGGCTATGCCCACTGCAGCCATAAAAAGTAACTTGAGAGAAATATAACAGCATTGCCCAGGGAGTGTAGTATAGACACCTTATTCTTCTGTTACTGTTATTGTCAGGCTTTTCTTTCAATCCAGGTCCAAAGATTCTTTTACTTTAACAAGTGCTTCAGTGCACCAGAAAGGTTCTCTTTCCTATGTTCACCTTAATGCTTGCAGCTTATTATCTAAATATGATTAGGTGGCAGCCTGGATTTCAGTTCATAATTATTATTTTGTCAAATTATTCTGTTGATAGTAGTGCCATTCTACTAAAAGGTTATAATTTATTTATTTCACTGTTCAGAAAAAAACTTTGAGTGAAAGCACTTTCACTAAGTTTCCATGTCAAGTACATGGCATATGCAGTACAATAGAAGGGGAATTGCCCCTTCTGCAGTTCACACTTCATGGGAAGGAGTGTACACAACAAAAACAACTCAGAGAACATTTAAACAAACAGTGCAATGGTAATGCAAACAGAAAGACATAATGTAGAATATAAGTACAGAATAACAGGTAACCAGCTACTGAAGCTACTGCCAAAAACCTTAAACAGAATACGACTATGAGCTTATGGGGGAACACAGAGACAAGGACCTCAGCAGACCATAGTAAGGTAGCATGGATGGGGACTGAAAATAGCCAGCTTCGGGGGGGGAGGCTATAAGGGGGGGAGTCAGCTAGTACCAGTCATGTCCTCCAGTAGGACAGTAAGTGCTAAAACAGAGCAGAGTGCATGCCTGTAAAGGAGAGATCCAAGCCAGGACTGCCTAATTGCAGGGGCAATTAGTGTGGAGGACAGGTGAGGAAACTCTGCCCACTGCTAAGGCCAGCTATGACAGTTATGATGTGGGGCAGGTAAGGAAGGGGGCCAGGGTGTCAGCACTCACACATATTAGGAGATGGGTAGAGAGGGACTGGTAGTATACCATCTATCCGCAACAACAGGCCCCAGATGCATTAAGGTGCCATTTGAACTCCAACTTAAATGTGGGGAGGCCGTCAGTAAATAATAGGTGAGCAGGGATCTCATTTAGCCATAGGGGAACCCTGTAGGCAAAGGACCGCTGTCCAAGAGATGTTTTCCTAAATGGGACAGCCAACGAGCCCTGAGTCTGGCCCCTGGTCTGGTATGCTGAAGAACAGGTATGCAGCAATTCACTGAGACACAGAGGAGCTTTGCTGATTAGTGATTTCTTGCCTAACAGGCATGTCTGGAATTTAATCCTATTGATGAGTGTGAGCCAGTTGGTTTGCTCATAAAGGGAGCAGGAGTGGGTAAGTTGGTCAGCTTCAAGAGTCAGCCTACAGGCCTTATTGAAGGCTGTGACCACGCTTTTGAGCACCATGTCTGAGGCTGCTCCATACACTACAAGGCTGTAGTCTATAACTGACAGGATGGAGGAGGAAACAGAGAGTCATAGGGCAGCAGGTGTGAGATAATGCTGATGCCTGTAGAGGACTCCCAGCATAGTGTGAACTGCCTTTATGACCAGGTCAATATGCTGCACAAAGGAGAAGATGTCATCAATGATGACCCCAAGGTGCATGAATGATTGAACCTGCTCTAGCGTGTCACCCATTTTATTGGTGGTAGTCAAGGCTGGGATAGATTTCTTTAGCTGATGACTGGATAATAGCATCATATTCGTCTTTTTGTAATTAAGTAACAGTTTCCGGGAGCTGAACTAGTCCTCCAAGCAATGGAAAGAGCACTGTAGCTCATCCTGCAGAAGGCTACTAAGGATAACTGCATCATCGGTGTAAAGGATGACTTTGCTATTGCAAGTTTCAGGGAGACGGTCAACAAACTGACTGAAAATGAGAGGGCCCAATAAAGACCCTTGTGGGACCCCAAGCTTAGTTTCTCTAGGGGAAGAAATTGCTGTCCTGATTTTTACGCTATGGACTCTGTTGGATAGATAGTCCTTAAAGCAGAGGGCAGCTTCAGGGGCAAGACCCATATCAAGAAGCTGATCCAGCAACATGGGGCGGTTGACACTGTCAAAGACTTTAGTGAGATCTATGAAAATAGATCCCATTAAATTACCACCATCCAAGGCCTTGTGGAAGAAGTCAGTGAATTCGACTAGGGCTGTCACAGTGCTGTGACACTTATGGAAACCGTGCTGCTGTGGGCACTGGAGACTATACTTCAAGAGGTACCCAGATAGCTGGTTGGCCACAACCCTCTCAAGTGCCTTAGAAAGGGGGAATAAGATTGAGATCGGCCTGTATTTGCATGTGATGGATCGGTTCCCACTTTTTAACACAGGATTGACAAGTGCCAACTTCCAAACAGCTGGGAACTTTGCAAGAGCGAGTGATTTATTAAAGATTTTAGTGAAAGGAACCACAAGATCGTCCAGTGCAATTACCACCAACTTCATATCGATGGTATCACTAGCAAGCCTAGTTTTTATGAGCACCTTATTTATATATGTTCTGGCTTCCTTGGTCGTGACACACTTAAAATGGAAGTTTGGGTGGGAGGGGTTTACACAAGGTCTTGGCTGGGGAGGTCCCGGAGAGTTAAAATAGTCTGGAGGGAGTACGGAGCTGAGGTCAGAAAATGCCAGGTTAAAGGATTCAGCAAACTGAGAGAGGATCAAGGGTAGGGGAGCCATTGACACTAAACATAGTTGGGTGTCTTTGGTCCTTCTTACCAAGCAGGTCATTAATATTATCCCAGAAGTGTTTCCCATTGCTCCAGCTATTCTCAAGTTGCTCTTTATAAAATTTTGCTTTGGCTAACCTTGTGAGTTTGGTGCATTTGTTCCTAGCAGCCCAGTACTTTTGAAGGTCTGTAGGGTTACTAGAGTTTCTGACCAAACTTCATAGATTGTCCCACTCCTTCATCTGGTTCAGAAGGTCATGGGTGATCCAACCATTTTTAGCAGCCCTGATCTTTCTTTTCCTCAGGGGGCAAAGATATTGCAAATACCATTAAATGTATTCGAGAAAAATTGCAGTGCCTAATCAACGTAAGGGAAGCTATCAAGGAGGAACCAGTCAACACTGGCCAAGACAATTTTAAAGGCTCATGTGGTGCCTCGTCTGAGGGCCCGACTAAGTATGGAGATGGGGGGGTCTTTTTTCTCCTTATTAACCCAAGTGCAGGTGACAGGCGAGTGATTGCTGAGGCAATCAGGTAGCACAGAGACATTTTTTACCCTAGAGGGGCAGCTGGTAAGTATTCAGTCTATCAGAGAGCCCCTGCTGGTTCCGCAATTGAGTCTGGTAAGTTCAGTGAACATCTGCATGAGATACAGATTGGCCACCTGGTCCTTATGGGGGTCAGTTTCATTACAGGTCCAGTTTAGGTTAAAGTCCCCTGTGATAATGAGCTCAGAGTTCTTCTTTAACTTGGAGATAGCCTATAGGACAGAATGGAGACCCAGCTTAGCCTTGCTCGGTGGCAGATACACAGAGGCAATGGTAAGTGCCTTGTTCTGCCTTCCTATGAGTAGTTTCACAGCAAGTATTTCATACTCACTGCTAATCTCAGAGATTGGCAACACGCTCCCTTTCAGTCCTTCCTTAGCATAAATAAGGCATCCCCCACCTCATTTCCCAGATCTATTGAGCCTTAACGTTTTGAACCCCTGTAGCACAATAGAGTTATCCTTAACTGATGGTTTGAGCCAGGACTCAGTCAAGCAGATGACATCGGGATAATTGGGTCCAGGCTTGAAACTGTGTCATATTTGGGATTAAGCTGCAGATATTCATAGCAACTATTTTTATGCCACAGCCAATCTTACCCTTATGGGGGTTGGCAGCAGGAGTCCCAGGGTTAGGATGGACATCCCCAGAGAGTATCAGCAGTGGGAGGAGGGAAATTCTAGCTGCTAAGCATAATAACTGTTTCACCTTATGCCTATTGCTGTCCAGACTATACTTAGAAGGGTTCATCCCACACCTGCTAAGAGGAGCAGCCAGCTGTGCCAGTACAAGGGTGCTGCTGCTGATTGAGAACAAGACCTCATGAGGTGGATGGGAGGTCAGCTGTACAGCCCAGTGTATGTGGGTGCTGGTGCCATAATGTGGCTGATCTGGGAAGAGGAAGGGGGCACTAGGTCCAGGTTCCACAGGCCCACCCAGTAGCAAGTTCTGACCCACTAGCTGGATGAGGATGCTCGCAAATGTGCATGAATTATAGGTAGCCCGGGCCATCATAGCAACACTGAGGAGCAGTATAGAGAGACGGTAGAGAAGGGCACCAAAGAATAGTGGGCCAAAAGACACAGGGAAAAGTGAAGTTCAGGACTAAAACTATATTAGCGGCAAGTTAAAATCAAACAATGCTCCTTAGATGCAGCCTGGGCCCATAAAATACATGACAAAGTTGAAAGGAACCTTAGTGGAGGAGCCTGTAGGTGATCAGTAGGTTAGCCGCCACAAGATCCCTGCCCACGAACTTACAACAGCTCAAAAAGCAGGGGCACTTTAGAAGGCAGACAGCCAGTATTGTTGCTGTAACTTTAGAAGACATATAGCTAGTAAAGTTGCTGTGACTTTAAGAGGGCAGAATTCCTTTAAAGGAAAGAACAAGGTCCCTCTAGTGGCGGATCTGTATAATCTGCTAATAGGAAACTGGACACTTCAAGCAGAGAGAGCAGTCCTGGCATCAATTTTTTGGTAGCAGTTCTTAGATGATCTCTGGCTTGCTGCACTTAGTTAAAGGGAAAACTCTGCTGGCAGACAGGAGCAAGTGAGATTTCTCCTGCAGTAGGCAGCAAATTTCAAAAAGTTCCATCCAACCCATACTTTGCTTGTAGGGGGAGCTTTGGGTGGTTTCGCCTTAGGCAGGTTTTCAAACTGCAGATGTGGTTTGCTTGAGAGGAGTAGCCCAAAAGAGCACAGCAGTCCCCTGTAGAAAGAAGGGTAGAGGATGAAATTAAATAACAGGCTTGGAAGGGAGGGGCATCAGTAAAACAAAAAGGAGAATGAACAGGATGGGAGGGGTTGAAAATTAAATAAAGGGAACAAGCAGGGAGGTCATGAAGCTAGTTGGGGGGGACACTGCAGGGCAGTAGCCTCTACAGGAGTCGTGGAAGCAGCTCCAATTAAGCAGGGGCACAGAGCTCAAAATGCAGGCCAGAAACTTACAACAGCTCTGAAAGTGGGGACACAGAGCTCTGGGCAGATTGCATCACACTAGTTTAAAACAACTCTGTCTATCAAACTTAAATCAACTCAAACAAATCTCTACATCAGACATTAAATAGCTTAAAGTGAGAAATCTATAAAATTCAAGCAGAGAGAACAGTCCTGGCATCAATTTCTTGGCAGCAGTTCCTAGATGATCTCTGGCTTGCTGCACTTAGTGCAAAGGGAAAATTCTTGCTGGCAGACAGGAGCAGTGAGATTTGTCCTGCAGTAGGTGCCAAAATTCAAAAAGTTCCAACCTGAACCTTGCTTGTAGAGGGAGCTTCAGGCAGCTTTGCCATAGGCAGGTTTTCAAACCTCAGCTGTGGTTTGCATGAGAGGAGTAGCCCAAAAGGGCACAGCAGCCCCCTTGCTTGTAGGGGGAGCTTTGGGTGGCTTCTCCTTAGGCAGGTTTTCAAACCGCAGATGCGGTTTGCTTGAGAGGAGTAGCCCAAAATGGCACAACAGTCCCTCGCTTGTAGGGGGAGCTTCAGGTGGCTTTGCCTTAGGCAGGCTTTAGAAAAGATTGCCTAGGTAAAAGAAGAGGTGGGGTTGGAATCTACTAGGGATTCTCTGATTGCCACAGTCTTGGGTTAATCTTCTGTGACTGATCTGTGTGTTTATTTGATAGCAGAAGTTTTACTGTGTAGGGTTAGGAAACTAATAGTCTGCACATGTTACTTTCTCCCAGGATGTTCTGAATTGGGCTTCAGTTGCCTTACTTAAATTGGTCAGCACTCAAAATCTAATAATGAATTGTTCAATCTGGAGGACACTGACATTAATTGGTTAGAAACAGATAGTAAGCAAAAGCATTTGTTATGCAACCTAGGGATGCATTCTGTAATATCCACTCCAACAAGATTTAAGTTTTACTCTGGTAAGCATTCCAGTCTGGACTGGATAGTGCTCACTAGGGCAGATATTATAAATCATCTCTTTTTTTATGTCCATGGGACTGAGCTGCAGTTCGTGAATGCCTCTTATACAGCCCAGAGGTCTTCACATGCTACAGCCAGACAGTGCAACAGCATTCTGCATTCTTTCTTTTAAATCAAACTTTAGCTGTCTGGCAGTCATCATACAAGTGCTATGCTGTCCCTAATGACAGAACTATAAAAAGACCTTAGCGACCACATACCTGTTCAAACTGAAAACCTTGGTCATGAAAATCCCTGATCAGCTGTCAAAAACTGATCATGTTTCAAAAAACAACAGCCGCTATTGTTCATCTGTCCAGGTCCCACCTAATAAAATAACATAGTTAAATGTGTTTACAGGAGGAGTCAGCACTCGGTAACTTCCCAAAAGGATCCACATTGATGAAAAAAGATGAATGTTGCCAGCAGATATGAAGTGAACTGTACCATTTATTAAATCCAAGGCAAACGATTAAAAAAACTATTCACACAGGACACCACCACTACAGATGGCTGACCCCCTCCCCAGTGGAGTCTCATTCTGAGACCAACAGTCGGCAGTCAAACGTTTTCTCAAGACTGGCACCAGATGGTATTACACATCTAAAATACATAGCAGTTAAAGTGACAATGTCGGAACATGATCTTGTGATGATAATTAAAATTGTAAAAGTAAATGTGATAAAGTGTAGATGTGCAAATGCATAATAAATAAGTGAGGAAAAAAAAAAGAAACCAGGCAGGATAAAAAGAGGAATAAAAAAGTTATTAAAAACAATACAGAGTTTGAAGTTAATGATTAAAATGCTGTTAGATGCTTTTACATTCAGTATATTGATTATGTTGAAAGTGATACGTATAAGGATGTGCAAAGAGAGCTGCAAGGTGAGAATAGCTATGAGATAGTTATAAAAAGTCAATACCCAAGATAAGATAAAAAGACCCAAGGTGGAAGGCCAAAAAGATCATGTGCAGGATAAAAACCTTTTTCATTGTCTCAGAACATGCATTATAAATACATACACATATATGCAAAAAAGGTAAAACAGCATGTACTGGCTATAAATAACCAACAGGATACACCTAGCAAGTTGCAAAAGTAAATTCATACCCAGAAATTCATGTTAAGGAATCACATTTAAGGAAACATGCAAACACATATGGGAGCAATATATGCAAATAAGCTGATATACAAGAAACTAAATATTTCAAGAAAAAAATAAGAATGAGCAGAACTTAAAGTGCATGGAAAAATGTATTGCTGTATGCTAAGAAATAATAACATTGCTGAGTTCCCTGCTTAAGTCGTAACGAAAGCAATATACTGAATCTAAAAGCATATAACAGTATTTTAATCATTAACTTCAAACTTTGTATTGTTTTTAATAACTTTTTTATTCCTGTTTTTATCCTGCCTGTGTTCTTTTTTTTCTCACTTATTTATTATGTGTTTGCACGTCTGCACTTTATCACATAGCACCTTTACCTTTACCAATTTTAATTATCATCTCAAGATCACTTTCTGGCACTGGCACTTTAACTGCTATGTATTTTAGATGTGTAATACCATCCAGTGCCAGACTTGAGAAAGCGCTCCTTAGCATGAAGACGTTTGACTGCAGACTGCCAGTCTCAGAGTGAGACTCCACTGGAGAGGGGTCAGCCATCCGTCATGGTGGCGTCCTGTCTGAATTGTTTTTTTAATAATGGATTTAATAAATGGTATGGTTTGCTTCATATCTGCTAGCAGTGTTCATCTTTTTTCATCATTGTGGATTCTCTTGGGAATTTACCGAGTGCTGACTCCTCCTGTAAGTACTTTTGACTCGCTTTTGTTGGCACCAGCCTTGCACTGTGAGCCATCTTTTGCTGCATACATAGTTAAATGTGTGTGTGAGTGTGTGTGTGTGTGTGACACAGGACAGATGGATGTGTAACCACATCAATGTACAAACTCTGCACAAAGTCAGGCAACTGGTGCACTGAATACTGTTCCATGACACTTGTCCCGCACAGAGATCCTGACTGACTTTGAAGCCTGATGTGGTGTGAGTTAAAGTGCTGGATCAAAAAAAGTATGCTTAATGAAAGTTAAATGGGATGTCTCAGATATCTTTTGGCTAATCAAGAGTGCCATCTCAAGACATCTTTGCACTCCAGAACTGCTTAGCTTCGCTTCACAGTTTTTGAACATAAAAATGTCCCATGGTGACACTCTTGATTATCACAGAGACATCTTGGGCATCCCACTTACCTATAGAGTTTGCAATTTTAATGTTATACTGGACTCTATAAGCAACCACTGTACAATCTATTGTCAATGGAATACTTGAAGGCTGAAAGTTCCCCCTACTATTATTGAGTCCCGTTGCGTAAATAATTTATGAGTTTATAATTTTAGAGAAGAATTACATAAAGCGGTCTACTCTTTAATGCACTGTATTCCAAGTGTTAATGAAGCTTTAGATTTTTTTTATTTCTGAATTTAAATTAATGTTATTTGAGATAAATTGGTTCCCAAAAGAAAACAGGATTAAAGGGAATACACAAAATTGCGTTACCCTTGAGGTGTGGGAAACAGTAGCTAAAAGAGACAAAGCCTGAAAAACTGATCTAAAATTACAAAAGATGCAAACTTTACGTATGTCTAAAGAGAACTGCATAATCAATGTAAAACCTTGATTAGGACAACTATGGCCTCTTATTACTTGGAAAAACAGTGGATTGCCCAGAAGGTTCTGGGATTCTATCAAATGGTCTCTTGAATTGTCAAAAATCCTCTAAGGTTAGGTTTCTGCAGACCCCAAAGGACCTTGTTGATGATCCCAGCAAATGTCCTGATCTGTTCATTCGTTTTGTGATGTTTCTAGGATTTTATTACCAAGTGATGGAATTAGGTCAGATATTGCAAAGGATCAGTTACAGGGACAAGCCTAAGGAAGTAACAACAGGAACATTTTCTATTTTTAGAAAGGCGCTGGTTTCAACAGTAAAAAATCAACCTGGATAAATTGTCTGCCAGGTCCTTTATTGGTCCCCATCAAGTGGACATATGGCCACTGACATTTTGTTGTATCCACTGAACATATTTTTATGAGAGTGGGGTTTGAGAGGTGTGTCACTGTCATTCCATTGCAGGGCAGTCTGCAAGGGGCTTGTCAGCGTCACCAGTCATCAGCCAGGCTGATCATTGCACTATTCTGGTCTTGCTGGGTGGACACATTGTGTAGTTCAAAGGAGAGAGACAGCCCAATCATAGGGTGGCCCTTTCCTTTGATCTGCATAATGCTGCCCAGCAAGCACAGGTGATCTGTTATGATCAGCCTACTGTGGTCCCCCCAATGTAACCTGAAATAAAGAAAATCAACCCTCAATCCCTCCAACCCCTTCTTCTTAATTTTCTGACAACGGGGTGCCAAATCCTCGATGCTGGTTACTACCCCCAACCCTGCCTGTTTTCATTTTGCAACACCAGGGAGCCCACACCCACTGCCTCCAAACATAACACTGACACTGGGATGCTAAGCCCCAGTGTCGGTAGAACCATCCCTTGTGGTCTTTTTTTATTGTTATATACCCTGTAAAAATTAAAAATGTCCATCAATGCCTGTTGTCGCTACTGTTACCCTCCCACTACCCAACCCTCCCACTTAGCACCTACCAACCATCCCAACCCTTACTTACCTATGGGGGTCCAATGCTGTAATCCTTTCTGGACCAGAGACACATCTTCACTCTTCAACGCTGGACTGCAAACTGAGGAAATCTGGTACGCAGTTCAATGTATTTCAAAGGATTTTGAACTTGACCTCATAACTTGGTAATTTTCTAAGATCCCCCCCCAAAAAAAACTTTCAGTATGGCATTTTTGGGACCCCACCTCATGAACAGGTAGGTGAAATTATGCAAATCCATCTCAAAAGGTGATTTCATGGTTGCTGCACAAAATCACCCTTTGGGCAGGATTTGAACATTTTCTTCACCCTTGTTCATGAGGTTGGATCATGAAAAGGTTATGTTGAATATTTGTGGTGAAAAAACTGTCGGATAGTAGCTGGATGTTCTCAAGAGTGTGGGCGAGTAATGTGCAGTCATCAGCAAAGGGCATTATGTTCGTTTTAGCTTATAGCCGTCAAAGGTTGAAGATGCCACCGTCTGTGCAGTATTGAATGTAGATTCCTCGGTTACAGTTCTTGAATGTGTCAAGCAGTATTGTGGCAAACAGTATGCTGAACAGGGCTGGGAAAAGTCTTGTTTAACACCATTAGTGACTGCAAAGGGTGATGACACACGGCCTTGATCTATTACTCGAGCCATAATACCAATGTGTAATTGACAAACAATGTTAACAAATTTGCCAGAGCATCTGAACTTTAGAAGAATCTCCCACAGTGTATCACAATTCATGGAGCTGAATACCTTTGTGAAGTCAAGAAATACCATGTAGATATTTTGGTGCTCTTCTCTTCACTTTTCCTGGCTCTGATAGGCTGAGAAAATCATATCAGATGTTCTGTGACCAGCCCAAAATCCACATTTCCTTAGATCTCCTCTGACTCCTCCCCAGCTTCATAGCATGACTCATTGTCCTCAAGCATCTTTTTCTATGCAAAATGTTACCCTCATGTACCTTATTAACACCTGTGAGATATTTGAATGTTTCTATCATGTCCCCCCCTTTCCTTTCTTTCCCCTATAGAGTACATATTAAATTCTGTGTGTCTTTCTTCATAGGGATTTTGATGCAGGTCCTGCACCATTTTGGTTGCCCTCTTCTGTACCACCTCTGCCCTATCTATGTCCATCCAGAGATGGGGCCTTCAGAACTGGACACAGTACTCGCAATCAGGCCTCACCATTGATCTATACAAGGGTAATACTACCTCCCTCTTTCTGCTGGTGATACCCCTCCCTATGCACTTGAGCATCCTGCTATCTTCCCCCTTCCCCTGCCTTATCACACTGCTTTGCTACCTTCAGATCATCAGAAATGATACACCCAGGTCCCTTTCCTGCTTTGTGGTTGCCAATACTTCCCTGCCCAATTGGTACATTGCCCTGGGTTTCTGTTCCCCAAGTGCATGATTTTGCATTTTTCTGCATTGAAAGCCATTTGCCAAACCCTAGACCAGGCCTCCAGCTTTTTCAGATCACCCCTCATTTTTTCCACCCTCTCTGATTTGTCCACTCTGTTGCAGATATCATCACAGGTGTCATTTTCAAATCCCCTCCAGAACTTGTTTTCACAGTCACACTGTGTGATCACCTTTTGGATGGGATTTTAAAAATTCCACCTTGTCTTGATCACAATTGCAGTTCAAAAAGGACTGTTGGAAATTTGGGGTCAAAATGTGGGAGCCCACTGAAAATTAGATATTACATCTCAGCTGCTCTATCCTGGGTAAATATAATCTAAAAATGTGCAGACACAGGACACCACCGAAAATGAGATATTACATCTCATCTGGTCTAACCTGGGTAAATATATACAAGCAAGACCCAGTACAACAGCAATGTAAGTGGCAAACATTTGGCATTGACAAATCCTTGTTTAATTTACCCCTGTATTCAGAGGTGTTTCCTGTCTTGTGGAAGCAGGCAACCATGGTCCCCATCATTAAGGGGAAAAATGCAGTCATTATAAACAATTACTGACCCCTTTTCCTCCTGTCCCCCAGTCCAAGGTTCTTCAACATGCTGTTTTTGACCAGATGACTGAGAATGTGAGTGCTCACTGCCTGCTAACTGATGTGCAATATGGGTTTCGGACTGACTGCAGTGCTCATACTGCTCTTTTGATCTTGACTGCATTTCTAGTCATGACCTTGGACGGGGTGGTATTAGTGGAGCTACTGTATCTAAGGCTTTGGATCTTGTGGCTACAATCACCTGCTGACCAAAAATGGATTCACTTAATTTTTCTAATAACACAAAACTGCGGCTTGCTTTTTTTTTTTTTAAATACTAGTTTTTTCTTTGAGTGTATCCTTTTTTTCAATACATATTCATACAGGTGAAAAAAGGGGGGTCACATAAATGCAACTTATTGCACTTTTGTTTAGGTTGTTACAAAGAGGTAGTTGGGTAAGTACCGTATACACAGGACAGAAAGTGTAACACACATCAGCACTACATTATTATAGAGTGCATAATTTGATAACAGAGCTAACTTTAGTCACAGCTTAAAATCTTCTGGAAACTAATCCTTAATTTCTTTATTAAACAATTTCCACACTGGCTGAAAATTTCCAAAATAATCAATGTTATAAAGTGCTGTCAAAAAGAACTGCCTCCATTTGTACTTCAGGAAGGGAAGATTACAATCATCGCTTTCCCAATTTTTTAATAACAATCATCTGGTTGCCATAATACTTGCTTGGAGAAAATTCCTCTCTATCTCCCTAAGCCCTTTATTATTGTACATTTCTAAAATCACAAATTTAGGATAATTCCAGTGTGGAAATGTGAGCCCTATTTGCTCTAATGTTTCAAAAGCATTATGCCACCAAACCTGACTAAGTTTACAATTCCAGAACACATGTAGCACATCAGCATTGCTCTCATTGCAATGCCAACAGGAATCATTACCCAGCAGTTTCATCTTGTTTAGTCTATGTGGTATATACTATGCTCTGTTTAGAATTGTATACCGAATAATATGATCCCTGGTTAGCCTATAGTGCATTGCTGCTCCACAGGCCAAACCCCATTGGGTCACAGTACAATCATATTGCAAATCTACTTCCCACTTCTGAAAGGTGGATTTATAAACTAGGCTATATGGTTTCTGGAGATTGTTTACCAGCCAGGAAAATAATTTTATACTCTTGTTGCCTAATATTTTTAGTAAGCTTGAATCCATTTCCCTGTTGTTTGCTGCCCTTTCCCATCTTGTGTAATCTTTTCTATAAACACTGATAAGTTGATTAAAGAACATACATTGATTAAATCCTAACTGATATTTTACTCTAATATATTCCCAAGATAAATGTTTTCCTTTCTGAAAAAGATTCTTTCATTTGTTTATTCCTTTCCCCTCCCATAACTTATTATGAATGTTTTTCCCCTTTAATTTATAATTGGGGTTGTTCCATATATTATTTTCCGGGGACAGGTGAATCACCCATTTCATTTTGTTTGTATATTTAAGCACACATTCCGCTAAGTGTATTATTAGAACACTTTTAGATTTTTTTCAGGTTCCTAGCAGTAATGACAATTAATGTATGTTACAATCTTTCAGATGAGATGTTAAACTGAGGTCCAATCTGCCTGCATTGGTGGTAGTTCAGCTGGATGTTAAAGGTCCAGTTGGCACTTACTGAAAACAGTAGGGGAATTTCCTTGGAGTCCTGGCTAAATTTCCCTCATTCGCTAAAAATACCACCAATAGCTTAATCTGCTTCAAGGTCAGTTGGCATTCATCTGTATCCCCCTCCCCCAGTCATGACTTATAATAGGTAGGATTTATCTAGTGCACTGGTCAACAAAAACTATATAAATTAATAAAAGACAATTTGGGCGATATCCATTTGCTCTGAATAGGAAATCAGAACGATATTGTTCACCAAGGATAATGTTGTCTTGTCCACATCCTTTTCATAAGCCCAAAGCAAAACCATCTTAAACATGTATGCCAAGTGACAATTTCCCACATCTGGACAGGACAGGCCCCTCTGATCTGTGGGCAAGCAAAGCTTATCCCAAGAAATTCTGGGCTGTTTCTTATTCCAGCTAAAACTCTTCATTACTTTGTTAATTTGTTTAAACCAGGCTTCTGGAATTGGTATTACTAACATTTGTAACCTATAAGATAAATATGGTATTACAGTACCTTCATTTTCAATGTCTGGAATTTTCCCCAAAGGGACATACAGTAGGTATTTTTTCCCAACACTGTAATCTGTTTTTCAAAGAAACTAAAAGCTCTTGAATATTGAGTTTGTATAATTAATTTATTTTATTATGAATATAAATTCCCAAGTATTTCATACCCAGTTCTTTTACTACTGCATTTATATCTCATTGCACTACTCCTGGATTTTGTATGTGAAAAGTAATCATCTCTGCTTTTGTCTCATTGATTTTATATCCTGCTACCCTGGAAAATATTTTAATAACCACACCCAGTTCTTGAGTGTTGTTTACAGGGTCTTGTAGTAGTAACAAAACATTGTCTGCAAAGGCATTAAGTTTTATCTCTTCTGCTCCTACCCTAGTACCTTTAATCAATCTATTTGATCTAATCTCATTTAATACAGGTTCTAATCCCAGAACAAAAAGGAAGGGGGATAAGAGGCAGCCTTGGCAGACACCCCTATGGAGTTCTATGACTTCTGACAAGTTTCCATTTATTTTAATTTGAGTTACGGGTTTAAAATACAATGTCTGAATAATGGTGACAAAACTCAGGGAAAATCCAAAAGCCTTAAGTGTATTAAAGAGATAGGGCCACTCCAACATATCGAAGGCCTTGGTTGCATCAAGAGCCAAAAAAATCGTAGGTATATCTGAGTTTTCTAAGTAGTCTATAAGAAACTGTATTTTAAGCAGTCCTGATTGTATTGTTCTAGTGGGAATAAAACCTGTCTGATTAATGTGGATCAATTTACCCAATAAAGGTGACATTCTGTTATTTACTATCTTTGAAAGTATCTTATAGTCCACATTCAGAATTGCTATACTGTAGGTCAATAATTTCCTGTTTCATTGCTTGGTTTCCCTTGTTTTAATAACAGCGCCATGTAAGCTTGTGAAAGGACAAAGGGGTATTTTTTTGGGTTATTATTTGATTGAATAACATTTGGAGGTAGGGTACCATTATATCTTCAGTTGCAATAAAAAATTCTAAAGAAAATCCATAAATCCCTGGTGATTTAGATTTGGCCATTAAATGGACTGTATCTTTAATTTCTAACTCTGAGAGTTCTTTAGTGAGATCCTCTACCTCCTTCTGATTTAATTTAGGGCCCGCTAATTTTTCAAAGTATACCAGTTCTTCCTGTGACAGAGAGCATTCCAAGGCATACAACTTAGTATAAAATTTGACAAAGACATCCATAATGTTTGATTGATCTGTTACTGTTTGACCTTCTTCTGTTAGAACCAAAGTTATTTCCCTTTTTTCCTTATCCAGAGCCTGTAGCCTATTTGCCAGAGCCCTACCCATCAATTCGCTATTTGTCTTCCAATTTTTGTTGTACCATGCCCAACTTCTTCTTATATTAAAGTAATCTGTTGATTCAATCCTAAAATCTTTTAATTGTTCCAATTTAGAGATGTCTCCCCCTTTAACTGCATGTTCTAATTTCTGCAGCTTGGCCTCTACTTCCTTCTGCTTTTCCATTTTATGTTTGTTCCTCCATGAGGCTTCTGACATTATCACCCCCCCCCCACGTATTGTTGCCTTAAAGGCATCCCAAAAATCTATTATATTTTCAGCTACAACCAAATTTTCATCTATGAAATAGCATATGTTCTCCAGTACTTTCCCCACAAAGGATTTATCTTGCAAAAGGTTATTGTTTGGCCACCACATCCCATTTCCTTTGACATTTTTGGTATCTAGAGAGAGGTGAAAAGAGCCGGGGCTATGATCAGAAATTAATCTGTGCTCAATATTGGACATAGTCCCCAAACTCTGTATCAGTAAATCTCTGGATATAAAAATATAATCGAGTCTTGAGTGCATTCCATGTCTTGAAGAAAAATCTATATAACCTTTACCTCTCCATGTGTATCCCTCCAGACATCCATTAAATGATTTAGCCACAAGAAAGTGTTCAGTAGCTTAGACTTATATTTATCCCAGCTGGATCCTTTTGAGGTTTTATCCAACACTTTATTCAGGGTACAGTTCAAACCTCCCCTTAATATATAATAGCCTTCATTTCAAGAATACATAAGTTTGTTCAATTCCATTTTCTTTCCATAATTTCTGTTGTAGCCCCTCAAATGTTTTTCTTTGTTCCCATAAGGCTTTGGAGAAATCATTACTAAGAAATATGGGTTGTTCTTTGTAAAACAAAATGTTTTTGACCATAGAAGGCCTGCATAATCATACAGTATATTTTCCCTCAGAAGTTAACAATTTCACAATAGCTGGCCTAGCTCTACTTCCATCTTTCCCTGCCCCCAACCAATGCATCATATGTAAAATTGAACTTCTATATCACAGGGTAACAGATTTTGAAAATTATCAATCACAATATTTTTTAACAAGAGATGTTTTTCCCACTTCACTAAAATTCCAAATAAGTGGATATTTTTTCTTCTTGCTCGATTGTCTTGTTCATCTAACTTCCCTTCTGAAAGGGCCTGTTGCTTTTTTAGAATCTTAACTTCTTGACATAAGGGAGACACAGTATCTTCTAGTTCAGAGTGTCTTTTTTCCAAATCTGATAAATGATTAATATTTTGTTCCAGCTTGCTGTCAATTTTTCGAATATTTTCACACAATAATTTGACTGAGTCTGGTAAATGTTGTAGTTTTTCCATTGATGACTGAAGAGCCAACATGTTTTTAATTAACTGTAAAGCCCAGTCCAGGGGAATGTCTGATGTAATAATAGATCCTGTACTTTTACTTCCTTGATTCAAATTTGAAACAGAAGGATCTGGACTAGTGAAATCTCCTGGAATGGAATCAGTGTCTGAATTTTGTGCTGTTTCTTCTGAGAAGCAAGGAGGTGCATCAGTCTCCCCCTTAGAAGAAGAACCTTCTTTTTCTCCAGAGGGCTGAGCAGCCTTAGCATTGGGGGCAGAAATCTTCCCTCTCCTTCATTTTTTTTTTTCATTATCAACCTTTGGAGCCATAGCTGCTGATTTTATACCAGCTGGGTTACAGCACTTTTTTAAATGGCAATTTCAGTTGCCTGAGCTTCCTGGATTTGCTTTCTGCCCGGTTTTGGTATGACATTCTGAAGAACAACTGACTTTCTGGCTTTTAAAGTTCTTTCTACATGCTTGAAAAAGCTTTGACAACCTTTTCTCTTAATGCAACATTTTACTGAGCATCTCCCATGTGCAGTTTTCAACTGAATTAATTTCACCAAGTTAAAAAAGAAATTATGAATGAGGAAAAAATTATTTGGAGAGTTTGTATACAAATGTGGCTTCTCCACTTACTGGCCTTCTTCAGAAGCAATGCACCCCTTTACAGTTCACATATTTTAATATCCTGTTTCAACCTTTATTAAAGCATTTGTCTAAAACCTTTTATCTTTCTTTGAAGCCGTTGAGTAAATTGAAACAGCATTTGTTCAACTTTTTAAGCAAACTATTGGTAGGAGTTGCAAAAGAATACAGAGCAACCCAGGCCCTCTTTTATGCTTGCTGAACTAATTTCAATCTTCATAAAATACTGCATTTAATATCCAGGATAGATTTAATTAAGTTGATAACAGATAACATAACTGGTAAGATCATTGGTGTCTTGCCTGTCCCAATTGCCAAAGGACTCCAGTTGCTTCCGTCAGAACACCATTCTCAGGCCAGCTTTCTTCTGAAGCTCCCAAAGGAAAGAAAATGGTTCAACGGTTCCATACAAAGTGATAGATGTAGCAAATACAACCACAAAATTTGAACTGAACTGTTAACTTTCATTCAAAATGGACCAAATCTGAATTCCTGAAAAGAACCAGACCACTACTACCGTGTAAGGAACCTTGGAGCTGAAATCATCCAAACGCCAAAACACACCTGAGCCAGTGTGTTATTTTCCATTTAAAATTCACGCCGACATATCCACTTAAGGCACTGCCTTTTCTGTTGGAAAGACTATTTGTGTCGGCCAGAAAGGGAGTCCTTTATGCAGAGCAAACTTTTGGATCTTGCTGCCTGGAGGATGGATGCCATTCTTAGCAGAATGCGGAGAGAGAGAGAGAAGCAGTATCACCATGCTGCCTAGCCTGAGATCCAGTGCACTGCGTCACTGCGCACTACCACCCAACAAAACTGTGGCTTGCTGCCTACCTGGCAACCAGAACACAACTAATACAATTTGTTTCTGTCTTTCAAAGGTTCAGCAACTTTCCATAGGCATAACACAAGGGTCTGTACTTGGAACATTATCTTTTAGCATGTATATATTTGCCCAACAGTGTGAGGGAATCTTCCATCCTATTTTATGATGATGACATTGTTCTGCTCTACATGAGCCCTGATATTCAAGTTGTAAAATTCTAGTTTAAAAACAGGCTTTCCATCTGCTTAAAACTGGCTGCTTGAGAATAAACTTGTTTTAAGTGCCAATAAACTAAGAGCATAATCTTTTAAGGATGAGCAAAAGAAATCAGTGGACACCTGGAGATCAGAACGATTGAGTCCAAGATCATTAAATCTGTTGACACATTTAAATACTTGAGAATTCTGTTTGATTGTTCTTTAACCTTCACATCTTAAATGTTCTGTTTATTAAAAACTGCTTATGCCAGGTGATTTATGTTGTTTAGCGTTAGGAATTGCTTGTCTACTGAGATTCAAAAAATTGATGCACAAAGTACTTTCTGTTGTGGACTATGGTCTACCAATTTATTGTTTAGCCAATGAGATAAGTTTGGATAAAGTATGTGTATTATTCAATGCTGTTGGTTGATTTATCAGCAATTCATCATTGTGAACGCTATGCTTATTTGGGCTGGTTGTCTTCAGAGGCCCGCACACAGTTTTTATCTCTATGCTGTGTAATTTTGTTTTTTATGTGGTGTGCCAGCTTCGATGGAGCAAGTTTAAACTTTTTATGGTAATTGCAATACTCACTCCAGCTCTCAGGGTTGCTCCATTTTTGAAATAAATGTTTGGGCCTTGCATGCTTAGACCATGAATAAGTCTAGATGAATACTGGGACACATTACAGATGCATTTGATGGTGAATGTATGGAAATAGCACATATGCTGTGTGTGTCAAAAATGTTATCACTGTAGTTCAGGATTGGCAGGAGCCAGTAGCATAAGTACAATGATTCTGTATTTAAAACACTACAGCTCGCTCACAGTGTCTCTACTCCGGGCCTGCCAACATTCTCTGTGTAAGATAAAAAAACAATTTTAAAACATTTTCTATCACCTCCTAATAACTTGTTTCCCTCAGACTGCCTGAAATGTCACCTCCCAAAAACAGAAACAGTGCCACATCACCCTCTGTACCCTGACCATCGCTGTTCATGCTCTGACCTGCACTCAGGTAATATCCTTGCTAGCGCTGACTCCCCAGTTCTCCACTTAGTATAAAGGCCACAAATGCTCACCTCAAACCATGCAATTATTATTAACTCATATCAGGCAAGTGCACGCCAGTCACTCAGTCCACTAATGTGCTGATGCAAAGATGTACATCATTGCATCTTGCGTTCCGTAATTCCCACAACCAAAATTGCCATACCATCCTAAAACAAAATAAGAAACAAAGACCTTAAAAAAAAAAAAAGAATAAAACCTGCAAGCACTTCCAAAAAACAAAACAAACTACAAGGCAGTATACCAAAACAAAAGGTCAACACATTCTTTTAGTTTGCCAACACTCACATCATTGCTCAGAGACACATTGCAGCATCTCTGACACAACCACAGGCCATCTTAAAAATGTCACATTTTAAAAAGAAAATGCTGCAATCCAATGAACAAGCAAAAAAACAAAGCAGAAAATGAAAGGGCATTGTATAAATCAAATGTTCCATGGCCCTAGCAAAAATGTTAGTTATATTTTTTCTCGTGCTGCTTGACCTTGGAAATCACTCGTGGCTTCTCCACTCATGATTTCATGTTGTCACACAGCACTCAACAAAAATATCACCAATATTTTTGCAAGGGCCATGGCATATTCCTTATTTATTATAATGATGCTTTTACATACTTTGGCAGTTCTATACTGATGCAGATATAAATTTATGGTCCTTTTAAAAATGTGTCTATCTGGGGTTACAAAGTTTTTGGTGAGTGCTAATATTTATTTTTATTTATTTATGTATTTATTTTTACAATTCAGATAATGCCTTCAAGCTAGAGTAGCTCATTTACAAATGTTTCTTATCAGTAGCAAGCACCAATAGAGAATTTTTTTCACAATATATATAATATATGCATTAGAGAGATTTTTTTTTTACAATATACAGTATGCATTATTTATATAGTACAGTAGGGTTTAAATGAAATATAATAACCAGCTTTCCCTTTTTCCCATAGGGAAACCATGGCATAATTTGCAGTTATAAAGGAGTGTTTATAACGGCAAACACGTGCACAGTTTCCCTTGCTGTGCGCATCCTCACACAGCAGTGCCACCACTCAAGAACGCTGACCACTTCCATCTCTCCTGAAACAGCACTGCCACCGCCAGAAGAACTCGGCAGTAAGTTCCCCCCCCACACAGTGAAAACCTCACAAACCAGGACAAAAACAAAATGTTTTAAAATATGCCAATTCAAATCTGCACCTGAGAAGCCACACAGCAGATGCACCGGAAGCTTTTTATTTTATATAATTGCTGAGGTGAAAAAGGGAAACCCAGCAATTATATAAAATAATATATGGGTCAGATGTGTGTCAAACTCGATTTTACACACACCCTCATTGTGGGATGCTTTTCACAAACCCCTCGGGCTTTGCTCTCAGGGTTTATGTAGCATCCCACAACTCGGGTCTGTGTAAAATCTAGTTACACACCCCGACCCATACTTTATTTTCTATACATAAAACACCTAGGATACATGAGGTATATACAATTTTGAATGGCAGTGGAGTACGTTCCAACCCTAGGTCAGGTAAAATTTTTATTTTGGGGGCTTCAGGGGGGAGGGATGGAGGTGGGGGGATAGGCAGCTCATGAAGCGGGGGAAGTCAGCTCCAGGAGAGTTGTCAGGAGCTGGGAGAGTACGAGTGCTAAACAGTACCAAACAAAAAGTGAATGATTAACTTTCAGAATAAGTTACTATAATGAGCATTAGTTTAATATTACAGAAAAAAAATTCTGCTGTTTGTCTAATAACAATTTTTTGTTAATTTATTGGTTCTTAGACCTTAAAGCACATTATGTATTTGCACTTTAGCCACTTTATAAGTTACACACTGGGTAAGAACCAGCCTCCCTGAGGAAGAGTGCGTGTGCGAAACCAGTAAGGCCAATAATGAGATTCCCTCAGCAACTCTCCTTTTGAGCACATGAATGTACAGTGAGTCTTTTGCATTATTAAATTGGCACAAAATAAGATAATAATGCAACGTTATGCTTGGCATTGGCTTGCTTGGTAGACAGTGCCCATTTTACTTGCTTTTATTATGGTAGTTTATGAGACACATCACTTTCTGAACTGCCTTTACTGTTTATTAATTAAAGTTGATTTTTCCAAAATGTTTTGTGACCTTAGGACAGAGGGCCTTCACTTTTCATACTGTTAAGCTTTGGAATGCTTGTCATTAAATGATTACTGGTATTAGTAGTGGTAGTAGTAGCCTGGGCATGTTTAAGTGCAATTGAAAATCCCTTTTAATGTCTAATTCAATCTGCAATTGTACTTGATTAAATTACAGTCGATTCCACTTGCGTGCCATTTGGTTGTGTGTGCATTCCAGTTGTGTGCACACATTTTGCAGTACCCAAATCATTTCCTATCTCACCCATGTTAGAACAACCTGATGTGTGCACACTGATTTTTGCTTGTGTGCTTGAGTGCACACATTTTTAACACTCAGAGTGCTTTCAGAGAGCTTCTGCTAGAGGTCTTAATCGTGGTTGATCACCCGCTAATTGCTTCCCTCGGCTGTATAATAGAGAGATCACTTAAGCTAGTGGAGCAATAACCAGTGGGTTAACAAGGGGATTAGAAACAGGTCTTAACAAGTACCCAGTGATAAAGAAATTGAAGCACAGCAGGATTCAGATTCGTATCAAACATGGAGCTACCGAAACGAAAGAGTAATGTCCTGACCCTGGAACGCAAGGTAGCGCTTCTGGATAAAGCTCTTCTACTTGGTTTATCCTGCAAAGACCTCACTGCTGAGTTTGGGGTTGATGTCTCTTGTGTAGGATGCATACCAAAAAATAAGGAGACAATCTTGCAGGAATAGAGTGTGGGTGATAACAAAGACCGCAAATGGAAATGGGTCGGCAAAGATAGCAGGGTTTAGAATGCCCTGCTCAGATGGTTTACTGCTGCTCATGACTATGGTGTCCCTCTTTCTGGGCAGATCCTCTGCAAAAAAGCAAAAAGCCTTGCATCAGGAATGGGCATTGATTTCCAGCCCACCACAGGATGGCTCTCCAGATGGAAGGAGAGGAATTGTATTGGTTACAAAAGGGTGCATGGTGAGAAAGCAGAAAGTGATTTTGGCAATTCAGAGCGGTGGCACTGTGCGGTTTTGCTCACCTTAACCTCAGCCTTCTCACCACAAGACATTTTCAATGCAGATGAGACTGCACTCTTCTTATGAACTACCTTGGATGGCACCTTCTCTTTAAAAAATAAATGGTCTCCGGCCACAAAAAGGCCAAAGAGAGGGTTTCAGTGATGGTCTGTGCCAACAGTGCATGCAGCGAAAAACTTCACTCTGCTGCTTGTGGGAAAAAAAGAAAACCTTGGCTTAAAGGGGTTACTGTTGAAGCACTGTCCATTCTGTATAGGGCAAATGGAAATGCATGGATGATATCTGTCATCTTTCATGACTGGCTGAAAGAGACTGACAAGCAGATGCGGAGGCAGTGTTGAAAGATAGCCATAAGAGTTGACAACTGCCCCGCTCACAAGCCTATAACCTTACGAAGCATACAAGTGGTGTTTCTCCCCCTAAACTGCACTGCTTTAATGCAACCTATGGATCAGGGCATGATCAACAATTTTGAAACAACATTACAGAAAGAAAATTGTAAACTAAATCTTACTCGGACTTGATGCACAGGATATATTCCAGTTTAATCAAATTGCTAAATCCACTACGATCTTGGATGCAATACACCTGTTGCATTCAGCTTGGGAGGAGGTCAGCCCTGAAACAATAAACAATTGTTTTAGGAAGGCAGGAATTGGTCAGAATTAGTCATATGATTGACGACAGTGATTTTCAAATGTGTGCAATTTCGGTTGTGTGCACATTTTCGGGAGGTCCCGACCATGTGCACACAAGCAGATTTGACTGAACTAATTAATTGTGTTATGTTCATTCCCTTCTATGCTCTTACATTTAGTGCATTTGTATGTTGCCTATTTTATCATTTTTATTATTTGTATAGTTTATGCTTATTGGGGCCTATCCATGAAAGTTCTGATCACCTACATGCCCTGTATCTGAGGTGTGTAGGCAACCCTACATAGGAATGCCACACAGCAGGGGTCCAGCAGGCCATCAGCAACATTCACTACAGCCATGACACCCCCTTGTGCACAGGATCCCCCAGCTACACATCACAGGTGGTCCGAGGGCATGCCAAAGGGGGTGCCCGCACTCCACACCATTCACTAAGGTGCTGAGTGCGGGGCCCAGGGGGCACAAGTTACATGAGGAGGGACCCTATCATAATGTTTATGTGCCCCCCAATGGACACCCACTGTCTGCAGTGTGCAAAGGGAACCCCCTCCACACTGCTGCCCCAGCCCACCGGGCTGCCAGGGAGGCCTGGGGCTGCCATTTGGAAATTTTCCTGCACTACACTTGCCAGGGTCTGCTCCTTCCCAGGGTCCCCTGCAAGAAAGCATGCCCAGGTGGCACCTTTCTGTGTCCCTCCCTCCCACAATGCATAGTAGGGCATCCACTTCAGGATCCAGGATGACCGGATGCCCACCTGAGTCTCATGATCTGCCCCCCCCACACAGCTGCACTCCAGGATGGCAGGGCTGTAGACAGGTGCCCTGTGGGTGTTTGTCATAGTGAATACTGTGCTGTCTGTGCCTGTTGGGGGCCACATAGCTATATGGGCCAGGATACATGCAAATAGCATGTACCTGGCTTGCTTTCATGAATGGGCCCCATTGTTTGTTACATATTATATGTTTAATCCTGGTCACCCATGAAAATGGGTATTTGTGCTCTCTGGTTTTACCTGGCTACCAAATAAGCAAACAAAGAAACACTGCAGTCCTTAGAAATGCCCTCACCTGTTTTTTTAGTGGTGGGTGTGGCCTCAATTTTGCTGGCATTGGCCAGGTGTGCCCACTATCTGGCATTTTTCTGCCTTAACCATCAGTCCAGCAGCATTCTGTCTGTGGAACAACTCCTTCAGGTGTCTTACGTAATCTTCCCATGTTTGGCTGTATATTGCGATATCTTCCATGTGCTTGAGCACAAAATCAACCACCCTGAACAGAATGTGGTCCACGAGCCTCTGAAAGGTCACCAGTGCATTCTTCATTCTGAGTGGCATGGCTCAGAATTTGAGTAATCCAAATGAATGACAAAGACCAACCTTTCCCTCACTTTAGGGGTAAGAGACACCTGCCTATAGCCATTTGTCAGGTCTACAGTAGTCAGAATTTGGCTCCTTCTAGCTGTTTTAACACCTCATCTTTTCTGAGCATGGAGAAGGCGTCTAACTCCATGCAGCTATTAAGCTTAAGACAGTCAATGCAGAACCTTGTGGTAGCATCATTTTTGGGGGATTAGCACTATAAGAGAGGCCCAAGGATGACTGGACTGTTGTATCACTCTGAGAGCTAGCTCCTTAGCTCCCCTTCAGTGACATACTTAACTGTCTCTGTAAACCAGTAGAACAGCTGCCTCAGTGAAGCTTGGGTCCCCGCATACTCTTGGTTCTTGGCCAGCATGGCATACCCAGGTTTCCCTGTGAACATTCCTCTAAATGCTTGCAGAACACCAACTAATTCAGTTGCTTCAGCTGGTGTGAGCTGTTCAGAGACAGTGATGGTATCCTCTGGAGTCCGTCAAGAAGATGCATTAACAGTCCAGCATCACTTTCCTTTTCTGGGTGGCTACACAGAGTCAGGGTAATTTCCTTTCTGTTGTGGTAGGGCTTCATCAAGTTTCCATGGAACATCTTCTGTCTGTGCTGCCTGATGGTCAATTCCTCTACATAATATTCCTTGTTTACCTTCTTAACCACAGACTATGAGCCCTCCCATGCTGCCTATAATGTATTTCACCAGACAGGGATGAGTACCTTCACTCCCTGTCTGATCTTGTACTCCCAGTCCCTAGCTGCATTGTCATACTTTGTTTTTTGTCTCTGTTTTGCAGTTGCCAGTTGTTCCTGGGTAAGCCCCATGAGCTCCTTGAGCCTTGTCCTGATGTTTTGGATGTAGTCCACAACATATTCCCATGGGAGAACAAGCTTATCCTCCCATTCATCCCTGGTCAGATCTAGGGGAACCCCTCACCCTGTGGTCAAACAGTAGCACGAAGGGTGAGAATCCTGTGGATTCCTGTGAGCCCCTCCCATATGCAAACAAGAGATGGGTGAGTACTTGTCTTACTCCCTTTCATGTTGGTCATGAATGCCATTAGCATGGACTTAAGTGTGGTGTTAAAGCACTTGACCAAGCTGTTAGTCTTGGGCTGGCATGGAGAGGCTCTGAGCTGCCATGCTCCACACTTTTTTGACAGAGTAGTCATTAGGGCAGATATAAAATTGGTACCCTGGTCTGACATAATCTTCTGCAGAAATCCCATTTGGCTAAATATAACCAGAGGTTTGTTGACTACCTTCTCTACTGCGCGGAGGACACGGTAGCAGCCTCCAGGTGCCTGGTTGCTAAATCTATGATGACCAGTATGTCCCACTTGCCTGTGCAACTTGGGATGATTAGTGGCTCCACATTGTCCATGACAACCTTCTTAATAGTTCATCAGTTTTAGGCAGGGGACTCAAAGTTGCTTTAACCTTGTTCCCAATCTTCCCACCCACTGGCACTGTGGACAAGTATGGCGGTAAGTGACCTTTGAATATCCTTTAAGATACTGGGCCAAGAAAAAAATATTGTAAGTCTCCATTTTGTATGGCTTACATCCAGGTGTCCTGAAAAAGGAATATCACTGGCTATGGTCTGGAGCCACTATAAGTATTCCAGAGGAACTACCAACTGTCAGAGTACCCCTTCCTCTGGTCCTCCCTTAGGTACCCATTCTCTGTACAGGAGATGATTTTCACAATAAACTTTTTTCTCCATGACAGTCATTCTCAGCATTTGCTGCTAGTTCCCTTAGTTTCTGTATGGATATGTCAGCTTACTGAGCTCTGCCAAGCTCCTCATGCCAGACCTTCTCTAGGTTACACACTGCTTCTGTAGGAGACCGTCCAATTGCTGAGATCTCCACAGTTTGTAGCTGTGGGTCAGAACTGCTGCCCCCAGCCACTGGCTGCTTCCTTAGCTGCTAGGGAAGAGCATGCTTCTTGCTATGATGCCTTGCTCCATCCTCAGAAGCCTGTCTTTTGGTTTGACTATGGGTAGCAACAGACACAATATTTTTCCTATTGAAATCATTACTCATAATCACATCCACAGTGAGAACAGGTACTATTCCCACCTCTTCTATCCCCTGGCCACCTTTCCAGATCTAGAAGTCCTGAGTCATTGGTACTGAGACTGCAAGACCTGGGACTCCATAAATCTTGGATAAGTGGCCCAGAAGAATTTACTCCTTGAAGCTTAGATCCTTCCTTACCATCAACATGGAGGCCCGTGTTCCTCAGTCCCTGAGTTACCATCCTGGTCACTAAGACAGGGTGCATGTGCACAGTGGAGTTAGCAGGGATTGCATTCTGTGAACAGGTCACTAGCTGATGAGTATCTTCTTCATTACCAGCTCGCATAGTACTCTGTCCCTTTGCAAGATTTTGTAGAACACTCATACTGTAAAACAGATGCCCTGGTTTCTAGCAAATGCAATGCCTCCATTCCCTGGATCCTTAGTTTTGGGACCAGTAGTTTGTACCCCTGGTGACAACCTAAAGGAAATCAGCCTGTACTGGCTGATTTCCTTTAGGTTGCACCTGAGTGCCCCTTAGACCCCTCCTATGCAGTCTCTCCCTTGTCTTTTTGCAGCCTATGTGGTGATCAGCCCTTTTAGCAGCACCTTTGTAAAGCTGCCTGCTCTTTCTAGCAACCACACACAAAGATCATCTAGCACAGTTCACCAAAACTGTTCCATAAATGTGATTTGATCAACAGATTTGGCTTTTGCCCTCTCAACCCAGCAATTCAAAAAAAAAAAAAATTACACATTTGCATGAACATTTCTAAATATGTATCTCCTGGGCACTTTCTAAGCTACCTAGATTTCCATTAATAGGCCCCAGGAATTGATTCAACATGTTTAAGCAAAACATGTTTTACATTATCATAGTCCATACAGTCCTTATTGTCCATTCTGGCACATTCCTCTAACACACAGCCTGGGAGTAGAGGCATAAGGTGGGTCACCCAAGTAGCCCTGTCTAATTAAAACTGTCCACACAATCTCTCAAAAGATTTTAGATATAAATCATGGTCATATCCCTTCTGATACTGAAGAAACAGTTTAGCATTAATTTTGACTTATTGTGTGGGATCCAGTTAGTTGCGATGCCTTTGGGCATAGAATCTCTATTTCCCTCTCGTGTTCACGTTTCTCTCTCACTCACTCTTCCTGCAGCTGTAATGCATACTGGTGCTGCCTCTCTCCCTTCTCCAACCCCAGTTTTGCTTTAAGCAGCTCTTCCTCCACCTCCCCTTCTGCATCTCAGCCTCTGCCTTTGTCTTTACCAAACTCAGTTCCAGTCATATCCTTTTGATCTGATCTGGTTGCACAGCTGCCCCAGTTATAAGCTGTAGTTCATTTTCACTGCCCTTGGTCTGGTTTGCTGTCTCAGTGACCACTTCTGCACTGTTCTCTTGGTCACTAATCTCACTGACCTCTATAAGTTCTGCTCTTGTCTTGTCCTCATCATAGATAAACTCTCTCCTCGACACTGTTTGTGTAGCTGTGTCAGAGTGCACTTCTTCCTTGTCGCTTGTTGCTTTCTAATTCCTTCTAAATTATACTAAGCTTTCTAGAAATGAATAAAACTGAAGCACAAAATAATTTTTTTGCATATCTTCTCTGAGACTGGACAGGTACTCTTCCTATTGGCAATTTGCTTCTCTGTGTGCTTGGTAAAAGCTTACCCTTCTCTCAGAATTCTCTGCTGCCAGCCACCTGGCACTTCTGGAAAAGCACACTGCTCACAAATCTTTGCTGCTAATTTGTGAACAACGTCCCTGATGCTTCTGCCACCAGTTTGACACAGTAACATACACTACTTTGACTTGGTTTGCCACAAACTGCCCAGTACCAGCTCTGGTCCAAGACAGTTTGATAACCTCTTCTCACTGCTGCCACCTGGTTCTACCACTGAGCACTAGTTCTAGTCCCACCAGGCCAGGGCCACTTCTTTCTCAGTGCCTGTGCTCTTTAAGCAAATAACCTTTATATGCACTCAGGTACAGTTACTTGTAACACATTTTGGAAATGCTCTTTGGAGACAGATCAAACAGATACATCTTTTCCAATAGAAACAGTTACCTTACATACAAAAAAATGAATTGCCACATTTTGTACAAAAATAGTGATCTTTACTGAAATTAGTGGACAAATACATACAGGATTACAACAAACAAAATGGGATGTGGTTTACACTGTAGAATGAATCCAAAGCTGTTTAAAATAAAAAAAAATAGCAGATTACAAAGAGAATTACCTAGCAAACTGTCAAGTCTAAACGTGACACGTACAGACCAAGAAAATTAATCTTCAGTCATTGTTCCCCAATTTCAGCTGTAGGGTGTCAGTTCTCCTCAATGCTATAGTACAGACTGACCCCAAGGGACACAGATCAGAAACTTAGGGCATGATTGTCAAAAGGGTTGGATGAGGACACAAATGCATGCTGTGCCTGCATCCATTTTTATGCATCCAGGCAGCCCTGCTGCTATTTTCAGAAGTTGCATCTGTCTACAGAAAAGTCACAAAAATGGATGCAATTGCACCCAAATTGCAATTGCTTCTGTTTTCTGACATAGTTGTGTCTGTGTTTGGATGCAAACTTTGAATGCTGTTAAGCCATCTACTTTGAAAATAGCAACAGACACATCTTAGGTGGATCTCTTTGACCCCCCCCCACCATCAAAGCTCTGTCTGTCCCAGCCACCTCATTGGCCTCAAAGTCCAGACCTATCCGTTAAAGACTCCTTTTGTGTTGACACGCCCACCCAATGCTCATATTTAGGTTTGCTTATTACAAGCTGGCCAAAACTGGATTTGGCATCCATGTTTTCTTGGAGACTCAGGCAGGGCCGCAGTAATGGGGGAAAAAGTGGGGAAGTTGTCCGGGGCCCCGGGCTCAGGAGGAGCCCACCTGAGGAGCTGGCATTATTCCTGGCATTAGCTGGTTTTGGAAACAGGGGCCCATTTCAAGTGACTCGCCCGAGGCCCCAAAATTCATAGCTGCAGCCCTGGACTCAGGATATGGATTCAGAGCTCATCTGTCATCTTTGCCCTTTTTGTAAGGCTAAGCAGAGGCTCTTGGCTTCCACACAGGATTTGCAATATGGGATTGTCTACATTAAGGCTGATATAACCCTTTTTGACATGGTAGAAATATGTCCCATCTTTCTTATAGCAAAGAATAAGAAGACGAAAAATTATACAGGGAGAAAAATAATAGCTACGGCCTAGAAAGTTGTTAGTGTGACAAGGGCAATTTGGCAACTCTTGGTCACCAGCCTCATCCAGGCATGTCCCTTTTTTTTTTTTAACTTTTTCTCAACTATACATAGCCCCAACACTTACCAGTTTTTTTATTCTTTGGAAACCAAGTAAGCCCCACTAGGCAAAAGTGTCTGTTTTCAGGGGTGACCTGGGAAGGTTAAGTGACTTGCTCAGGGTCACACAGTATGTAAGTGGAGGTTGTGGGACTCAAACCCTGGTCTGCAGGATATGCCAAGCTCATTCACAGCTTATTACTCTAACCTCTAGGTTATACTGCCAGCCCAATTCATTGAACATGTCAGTCCTTGGGTAGCAGCTGCCACAGCAACCACTCCCCCCCATGTAATTTCAATTAAGAAATTAACTGGGTGCACCTTCATCTTGTAGTCAAGCACCATCACTGGTTTGCCTCTGTGTATCTCTTCGGAGAGATGAATCTTGTCTGCTTCCTGGGGATTAATGTAATGTGCAGTTGTCCTTTCTTACAAAAATAAGTTTTGTTTATATACAGGCACAAAGAAGATACATGACTCCTTGTGTTTGACCAAGGACATAACATCTTTATTACATATGTGGTGAATTGTTAGTTATGAGAAGTACAGCAGCTTTCTCCCTCTTAAGAGGCTTGACTAGACTAACTGCTAACTCAAAATACCCACTTTTATAACTAATTCAGGCTCAATTGTTACTGGCCATAAGGTCCGCCATGTTCTTGCTGCCTCTTTTTTATACCATCTCTCCATCGAGTGTTGGCTCCTGAGGTCTGTAAAGTGACATAACCCCAGTTTCTCGGGCTCTAGAGTCTTGTTACATCAAAAGGAGTTATACATGTCTGTAACAAGGTTTTATGAGTGGTTCTGTTTTTCTTTTCAGGCTTGCAGGATGTATAAATTATCAAGTCACAAAGCAAACATAGCTCAGCTTTTATATATTAGTAAGTATTTTTGTTTTGTAAATAATTATCTAACCTAGCTGTAAAAGATATTACATATTTGTGTCATAGAAAGCTTGTGCTTGACAAAGTCCACCACACTTGCCTAAAGCATGGATATATGAGCAGCACCATCCCAGATGATCTATGTCCTCCCAGTAATGAGACTGTTCTTGAGCCAGCCACCCTGTCTAAATTAAAACTTCAACATACAGCTAGTTTGTACAGATCTTCCTTCTGACAATGACACTTACCTGATCATCACTCAGAGGAACTTTCCTAGATTTTGCAGTGCTTTTCCTTCCTGTTGGAGCTCTCTTGTTCATTCACTAGTGTTCAGGAAAAGAAGATTTTTCACAAAAAATATACTAATGCTGCTTGGGCTTACAGAGTCAACTGGTGTGACTTAATAGCTTCCAGGACTCCTGGGTTGTATTTGAGGATCTAACCTCTGCTTATCAAGAACTGCTTTAGGCCACTTAAAGTACCATTTCCACTGACCAGAAAATTCAGTGCAAGTCCTGAACTTCAGACTCAGTGTACTTTTGGGACTATAATGGTTATAATTCCTAGGGTATTCATCACAGCCTGTGTTGAAGTGATACACTTAATTGACATATTGAATTTGAAATGATGTGTTTTGATGCTTAAACAGGCTACACCATGGTCTCGAGTCTCAAAGATCAGTGCAAGGTACACCAATGGCAGCTTGCACAGGTCCTCATTGTGCCGGAGACCCTGCACCCAATTCAAATATGGGAGGGGTCCCATCACCAAATACCCACTGGTTGCAGCAGCCACTCCCATGCACCACACATTTGGTGCATGGGTGGAGTTTGGTGGAGGGTTCGGTAGGGTGGCATGGATTGCCAACCCTACCACACAGTACAGGACACACAAAAGTCCCAGGAAGCCAATGCTGGCTGGAGAAGGGACAGACAGTGTGAAGGGGGTATGGGGCTGTGCTCAGGGCCTGCACAGTGCTGCCAACAGGTGTGCTTGCTGCAGGTTCAGTAGCTAGACAGGGCACATGTCAGGGGTGTGGGTTACATCATTCCTGGTGAGGTATGCACCTGGCTCCACTGCTGCCATCCTCCACAGTGCTGATTGCTCAGCTACTCAATTCTCCAGGTAGCAGGCCAGCCCCTGCTCCCACCCATCACATTCTGCAGGGGTGGTGCAAGGGCCGTTAGACCACCTGTTGGGTGGTCTAAGTCCTGACAAGTCCTGCTGGCTGTCAGAGTCCCATTTAAGGGGACATGGTAACTAGCATCTGCTTTGAGCCCCCTAGTGCCCTGGTGCACTACCGACCTTGGTGCATGCCTGGCACAGGGGTTCCCCGGTTTGCCGCAGCTGACCTTCAAGAATTGGAAACTCGGCAAGTTTTGATGCAAGGTGCCCCTTATGTCAATTCTGTTTGATGCACGCACCTTTCATCAAAGTTAGAGTTTTGTGAATTTAGACCAATGTCTCATTTGACTTGAATCAACACTCAGTTTGTACATCTGGGGCAGGATTCACAAAACAGATGCACCAAGTGCAACTCAAATGCACCGGCGCAAGTCAGAAATGCACCAGAGGCCAATTCAGGAACAGGGAGAAAGCACCAGTGCAAACGAGATGCCCTGTGCTGAAAGACATGCACCATAGGCGCAATGTAATGACATGTGGCACATATACAGGGGATGTACCCATGCATACACAGCGCTTCCCGATTCGCAGGGCACAACCAGGGTACATCAATGGGGAAAATCCAGTGCAAATCCAAGATGCACCAAAGAAAAATAAGTACAAAAGAAGGAGACTTATGTCCAGCGCACCAGCAGGCCATCAATGGAATGACAACAGCAGCACACAACCACAGTCAGATGGGAAGTGGAACCAGACAGAGGAAGAACCACAGGCAGGCAAACTGCCAGCAACAACACCTGGCAGCAAGCTACATTAGAGGGCCACAGCGACAGAGGGGATAAATCCAGCAGCAGTTGCCATTGCTGGTGCCCTATTGAAGAGGAGGAGGCAGGACATTGGAAGGAATCGTAGGTGGCCAGCCCCACAGCGGTGCTGTGCCCGGCTGTCCTTCGAGCAGCTGACAGAGGTGGAGACAGTTGGGTGATACCACCTCAACAGGGCCATGCTGAGGCAGCTATGTGAGCTGTGCCATGATGTGATGCAGGCACCCACCGCACGAGGTCTTGCCATCTCAGTGGAGACCAAGGTGACAATGGTCATGTGCCTGCTCACCATGGAAACCTTCCAGAGGCCTACTTGGGACACCACTGGCATATCACAGGCCTGAACATCCCACCTCCTCACACAGTTCCTCACTGCACTGCTACTGCATGCTTCAGAATACATCAAATTCCCCACAATGCAGGCAGAGCGGACAGAAGCCATGCAGGGGTTCCACAGGGTGGTACACATGCCAGGTGTCATAGGGGCCATTGACTGCATCCATGTGGCAATCTGTGCACCACCTGGTGAGGAGGGCCTCACATACATGAATCAAAAAGGGTACCATTCAGTTAACTGCTAGGTGGTGTGTGATGCCACGGGGTGCATCACCAATGTCTGCGCCACACACCCTGGGAGCGCACATGATGCATACATATGGCACCAGTCAGCACTCTGCATGAGCTTCGAGGCCAGGGACATCTAATGTGGACACCTGTTAGGTACATGTGACTAAGTGCCGGCAGCACAGGGTGGCACCATGTCCGGGACACATGGGGTGGACTGTGGGTGGGCAGTCGCAGGCATGAGTGCACTGGGACAGGAGGGGTGTGGAAGGGTGCATAGGTGGATGCAGGGTAGCATGTAACTGATGTGCACCACATGATGGATGGGGGCAAGCAGGGGCAGCCGAGGCAGGGATGCAGGCCTGCCAGGCATGTGGCTGCATGAGCAGGGGAGCAGGACAGGGGCACACAACACAGAGGGTGGGATGGGGTCAGGGCACATGCCACAGTGTAACACAATGTACTAATGGTGACACATCTACCTCTACAGGTGACACCGCATACCCATTGCGGCCCTGGCTCCTCACCCCCATCTGACGACCCGGAACAATGGCAGAAGAATGCTACAATGAGGCACACATCGAGACACGTGCCATCATTGAGCGTGTCTTCTGCATGCTGAAGATGCATTTCCCATGCCTGTGTCGGTCAGGTGGTGCCCTACAGTACAGCCTTGAGAAGACATGTGGCATATTCCTGGTCTGTTGTATGTTACACAACATGGCCCATGACCATGGGATACCTGTCGAGGCCAGTGAGGATGACAGTTCCGGGGAGGAGGGGGGGTGGTGGAGGGAGTGGCCAGGGCACACCCTGAGGACCATGGAGATGAAGGCGGGCATGGGCGCAGGGACCCCAAGCTGGTGACAAGGGCATAGGCATACTGAACACAAGTGGTGGAGGAACACTTTGGGACATACAGGTGAGTACACAGGTTGGTATATGTGCAGGTGTGAGCACTACAGTGAAGGGACAGCATGCGGGGAAATGGCAAGCATCATATGCCACACAGGGGTGCACACGCAGGTGCATGCACATGATGGGAGATATACACACTCACACACAGGCACCATTCATGCATTACCCCCAGAACCACACAGGTTACGCCCAAACCATCACAAGTCAGTGTGCACTGCGGCCATCACACGGTCACTGCAGGTACCATAATGCACTCATTATTCCCATGACACATGGCACGACGGCAGCACACACAAACACACCAGACAACCTGCACAGGCAGCATGGGGGGTGCCAGAGCAACCCTGTGGCTGGTGACCACCACACACAGCAGCACTGGCACCACCCACAGGGCATATGGCACACACAGGCATGCCATCTGCCACCACAGGCCCTTGGGCATGGGCATCACAGGGCTACCCCGCGACTGCCATGGACATGTGGGTTGCCTCTGCCATGGCCGCTGGTGATGGGGGTGCCACCACTGGCCACAGGGGTTGTCCCCAGGGACCTCTTAGGGGTGCTGCACTGAGACCGTGAATGGGTGCTCAGTGGGGTGGCTGTCCGATGCCCACCAGCTGAGCCATGGCCGATGGGCATGGATGTCAGTGGCGATGGGGTCAGCAGAAGGGGGCCCACCTGGCCCCGCCATCGGGGTGTCCAGGACGTGCTCCTGGGCATCCAGCTGGATGCAAGTTGCCCACAGCGTACTGTGGTTTCAGCCACTGCCTCTGCAGCAGCTGCAATCTGCTCCATGGCTGTGGTCATGCCCACCCTCATGAGGCGTGTCTCAGCCAGCATCTGAGCATGCCATGCCACCACGGACTCATGCTTCTGGACCATAACAGCTCTGTGACTCTGGAACTCTGCCCGGATTGCCTCCTGATCTTCCACAGTTGCCCACAACAGGTCGAGGTAGGCACCCATGTCATCGGCAGGTGATGTGGCATGATGGTGGTGCTGATGTACTGGGGATGGCCTTGGTGCCAATGTGCCTGCACAGGTGTCACTCTGTGTGCCATACCCACCTGTGGCATGGTGCTGCATCCACCTCACAGTGCAGGCCACCCCCAGCCGTATGTCCCATCCCTGTGTACATTGTGTGGTCCTCCATACACATCGTATCCCTTCCCTGTCCCACATTGCACTGCCTCGGCACACTGCCAACCACACCACAGACCAGCAACGGTGCTCTGTACGTGCTGTGCTGTGTGTGCCCCAGTGACCTGGTCATCCGCTGTGGTTATGGCAGGGACCAGTCCATTGTCACCCCGTGGATACATCCCTGCTGTAGTACAACACAGTTTGCCATGGATGCCACCGAATGGATGTCTGGTCCCACATGCGGTGTACAGGGGTCCCACCTGTTGTGCACGCTCTGATGCAGGCACACTAGTGTATGCAGTAACCCTGCAAACATGGCTGTATACTCATCCTGTAGGCACTGACTTGTCTCAGTGTCCTGGACTCAGCCTGCTGAATTGGGAGCATTTATGGCTCAGGGCATGCAAATGAGGCCTGAGCACCTGTTAATGAGATGCTAATCGGCTGAGATGCCCATGCATGGTTGATGAGGCTGTTTGGGGTGCATTCTGTCTGAATAGCATAATTGCTCCCAGCTCATCTCACTTTTCACAGAGCATCTGTGTGATGCGCCAGTGACCATACAGTGCATTCCCAGTGCATGCATGGCCTAGCTGGCATATCTGCATGACTTGGGGGCATTCTACATGATGCATTTGTCATGCATGTGCCGGTGTCCATGTGTTGTGGCGCATCTCCCATGATGCGCCATTCTGCCACTGTCCTACAATGTGCTGTCCATGCAGCACTGATCCAGCCCTCCCCAAGGATCACGCACTATGTGCTGTACACGTTCATGGCACATGCCATGCACAACATGGTGCCCACATGCATAGCACGCATGCGCGACTGTGTCCTGGCCATGCAATGCCATTGTGCGATGGTGTGCACATGAGCAGGCTCATCACCAGTGGCCATTGACACTTCATGTTCACTGCACGCTATGCTGCATGTGCCTCACTGTTTCACGTGGCACAGAACATTCGCTAGATGGTGCTTTTCCAGTTTGTGCCTTGCCACTGTCTGATCACAGTTTAGGATGCCTAAGGCTGAGAGAATAGTGCCTAGGGCCATGAACTGGTCACAGATGGAGCTGCTACATCTTGTAGCACAGGTCATGGCTGCGGAGGGGTGCCTGTTTGGACAGGAGGACCTCCATATGCCCAGGGCCCAGGTGTGGGCCTCCATTGTATTGTGGCTTGTGCACCATACTGTGCTGCCACGCATAGGGGAGCAGTGCAGGCATCACTATGGCGGCCTCCAGAAGCGGGACCCACAGCGGCTTGCACAGCTGCGGTGCAGTGCATGCAGAGGTGCACTGCCACATCCAGGTAGGTGTTCTTCAGCTGTTTCCTTGTGAGGCACATGCTGGATGTGTCTATCACTACCCTCATGGTGCTCCCATGCTGCATTGCCCTGGTGCCGGGGGGGGAGCAGTTCATGGCTGAGTGTGCCTGCTAACACCAGGTGCTTCACAGCCTGGTATCACTGTCTGCAGCATGACCAAGTGCCGATGAGGGGGACTGTGGCACTGCATCCTGCATGGTGGCAGTGTTTGCTCATGGTGCTGTTGGTTGTGTTTTGCAGGACCAGGGACCAGGCAGCAGGCTGTGGACGCAGCTGAGGAGTGTTGTTGGTGATACATGGGTGCCAGGCCTGGTGCCCTGCCGAGGGTGGGTGAGTACCACTTTCCATGACTGCTGTCTTTCTGGTTCTGTGTGGTTGGTGGAGGGTGGGAGTGTGTTTCACATTCTGACCCTCAGTGTGTGTTCTTTCTGTCATTTGCTATAGGTGTTCTGGCCCAATGTGCTGTTGCGGGTGGTGGTGGTGCTGCGTCAGTAGATGTGGACCGGAGGATCCATGTGGCCATCCAGGTGGCCCTGCGCCCTCTCACACAGACTGTTCAGCACCTGTCAACTGTCCTGTGGGGCATCATGCTGTGCCTTCTGGTCTGTGCCAGGGTGCTGCATGGCAGGGCACGGCGTTGCTAGTGTCCCCCTGCCACTTTCTGGGGGACATCCCATGTAAATAGTTACCCTACCCTGTCCCCTGTTTTTGTCCCTTTCCTGTCCTCCTTCCCATCCCTGCTCCCCCTCTTCCCCATCTGTTGATGCTGTTGTTGTTTCTTGTATGACGTTTGGTTTGTACACTTTATATGTCCATTACCTTTTATAAACATGTTTTACTCAACGCTTGTGTCTGTGGGTCTGTTTGTTCCAGCTCTTTGGTTGCTCCTCTTGTCCTGCTGTTTTGCTCCAGTTGTTCTGCCTGGCTCCCCTGTGTGGCTGCAGGGCATCCTGCTTGCCCTGGTGCACCACTGGTTGTGGTGGGGCATCTGCGGTTGTGCCGTTGTGTCCTGTGGTGATTCACAGTAGTGTTGCACTTGGCGCTTGGCACAGTGCATGCCTCTGTGAATGGATATGCGTGAGCTCGGTGCATCTGACTTGTGCCAGCACATCTGGATTACGCCAGGTGTATCTTCTTTGTGAATCCTGCCCCTGGTGTGTAACTCAGCTCTGCTTCCACTGATCGATGATGAAAGTATAAAAAGGCTAGTCTAAAAAAAAAAAAAACAGTTTTGCTAGTCCAATAAAAGGAATTACCTGCAACATATTTTTCATTTTCTTTTCCTGCATCGTCGACTGGACTAACACGGTCAAGTCACCATATTTATATGTACTTAACTCAGCAGTGCAATGAAATTGGACAAAAATGTGATCCTACTATTTTTCACTATAAAACATTCCAGGCATCTTCCAGTAGTAAAATTGTATAGTTCCACCAAAATTTGTGTATTTTATAAAGGTTTTCTTTTAGTTTTTTCTTTAGCAAAAAAAGATGGCTGCTAATTTGGCTTAGAAATTGCATTGTACACATGGCAAACATTAGGACTGAGAACATTTAAAAAAAAAAAACTCATGGTGTGCAGCATAGGAGGCACCACAACAACAGAAAAATAGATTTCACAGCTACACTAATATTTCATTAACTGTAGCTGAAACTAGCTGCTTTGGGGGCATTTTTCATTGCAGTGCTGCTGTAAGCCTACAATGACCTAATGTGCCATTCTCTGTGCTGCATTTGCAGAAGGTATATCCTGCAATAAACTCTGTTTTTACTGATCTCTCCGCTTGGTGTATGGAGCTTTCACCCCTTGTTCTTTCCAGTTCTCCAGTTTGTTTTATGCAATGTATTCATGTTCTTTATACATAGTGTTCTTACAACTGCATATTTTTGCACAGAAGTTTATCCTTCTAGGTACTGTTCACCTTGAGGGTGAAATGCATCTGAAATGCCCTGTCACTGCCAAAGATTTCTTTCCATGATGATGTGGAATCAAGAGGACTTAGAGCGCAGCTGTCTCATCTGCCTGCCACTACACAGACTTATCCCTGTTACACCAGACATCTTGGCAGTCTCTGTTCTTTTGCTTTCAAGATTGATTAGCAAGACAAATTAATCTGGCCCTAACTCCAAGAACTCCAAGAAAATGCAACCTGCTTTGCTGTCTGAGCTGCATTCAGGTTCTCCAGCTGTCCATGTAAACCAAAGATTTACAGGATAGGTAGGTCAGACCCCCCATCTTAATTTGCATTTGTGTGGCAATGACGTGAGAGACAGTAATATGTTACCTTTACCTAACACTTGTTTCTTAGTTGCACTGTAGCTGTATGCCAACAATGTGCAGATTACATCAGAGTTACCGCACTGCCCTGTATTGTTCAGCAGTCTGTCCTTCATAATCAACACTGACTGCATGTGCCCTAGTAAGATGCATATGAGTATTTCATATGTAAATCACACACTGATTTACAATTCATTAATTTTTGTACTTGTGCAAATATTAGGGTAGTATGCTCTAGTGGTTAGAAAGCTGAATACTGAAACAGAAACTTCCCAAAGTTCACAGTTCTGCATCCCACCACAGCCACTGTTTCACTGTGTGGCTTCCAGATAGTCATGTAACCACTTTGTGCTTCAATACTTCCAGCTGTACACTTAGGTAGATAAAGAAGTGTACTGAAAATGGATGTTGCAGCTCAGTTGGGGCTACTCTGGGAAAATAAATTATGTTTAAAAAATAACTCAGTTTTAGTTGTGCAAAGAATAGACTCAACCAGATATTAATTGTTCCAGAAAGCTTTACAAAGATTACACATGCAACCCTCCCCATCCCTATGTCTAGGGGTATCCAGGTGGTAAATGCAGGAAGGTGGGCCACAACAGTAGAAAAAAGCGCAGTCCAGACATTAAAGAGCCCTTATCGGTCAGCTGGCCTTAAAAAATGCAGTCGGATCTTCAGTGCAGGGGGAGAGGGCCAACTCAGTGTGTTGTACTGCGGAACTAAAAGGAGGTTAGCAGCTAACAATGTTTAACAAACTGAATGTCCGCAGAGAGGATCACTGTAATGGGGGGGGCCCATTTAATAAACAAAAACTGGCCAGTCCAAACATATATACAAAATTAATCCCTGGTCCCAAGATCCTACAATAGGATCATGAACAGTTCATTATGGTGGTTCTGCCGTGGTCATGAATGCCCCCACCCTCTTGTCGATTACTCCCTGGGTCAGGTGGCCACATTGCAAGTACTGGCAGTAGTAATCTGAGGCCAGGACCTCCTTATAGCAGCAGTATGTGTTTTCACCTTTCTCCACACCTCGGGTCTCTCCTCCTTCCCAAGTCCCCTGAGATCCATATGGAGGGATTCATACCTGCCGGGCTCCACATAACCCCTTCACCAGTCCAGTCTTCCTATTGTGACAGGGAATTCCCCAGTCTGTTAAATAAAGGACCATCACAACATTTTTTTTATTTTGTTCTACCCCCCTTTCTTCCTAAGCCTGTTGCAACAGCATTTCCAGCTTTCCTTATCTAAATCTTTACTTTCTACTGTTAAGTTGGCCACTTGCAGTATATCTTTCTTTAAACTGGTAATTTTTTCTACTGTTATCCTTTTCTTTCTTTCCCCTCCTTCCCATGTATAGTTCAAAATGTGGCTGTATGAAAGAAATAGACACACAGCAGGATTGACAGCATCGCCTGTCAGAAGCCATTTATTTTTAAATATTACAGAATGCTGCATTAGGATCTGATGTTGGAATGGCACGTAAGTTGCCTGCTATTTATAATTATTAAGGTTTTTCTGAGTTTGAGGGGACTGAAGTAAATGAGGTAGTGAACTGCTCAGTGTAAAATGTGCCCCAAAGATAAGGAGCCAACTGCCCGGGCAGATGTATAAATGCTGTGGTAAATTTATGAATGAGAGTGGAAAAAGAAGAAACTGTTGTTGCTGTGGTTGTTTCCGCTAAGTAAATAAGTCAACTTTTCTGCTGGGACACCACCTGTAAAAATTGCTGCCCATTCTTTAGAGAGCTGAGAGCCTGTTCCTGCAGCTGCTAACATTTTCCTGCAGTTGCTCACATTAAACTAGAAATGTTTGAACAGCTCCTAGGTGTTGCATTAAGACTTAGTAGCAGTATAAACAACAGAAGAATACTATTAAATGTTTATTAATGTTGAAAGGGTGAAAAGGGAATGAACAGAGGAAGTGTACCCTCTTATTCTATTCTTTTGACACCCTATTCAACATTAATTAAAGTAGTACAAACATTGTTACATTGAAGCTCTGCTTACCAGCTAAAGTTGGTGGTCTGCTGGGCAAGGAAAAAACAGGGTCCAAAATCCAACTGTTATTTCTGTAAGGTTCCTCTTTAGGGGCAGGCAGCCCAGATAAGATAGACAGCTTATTTATTCTAGTGACAGAAATGTGATGTCATGAAAGTAGGTGGGACATAGACCAATTATGGTGATAAAACTGTTTTATTTTGCTTATGGAAGAAAATGATGTTATAACTGGTATTCCTATCAATAAATCAATATGCTAATTTGTGTATAGCATGGGAGCTAGTAATAAAATGCCCTCCTGGACACTTTTACAAGTAAAAATATGATAATAGATGTGTCACATGATCATGATGTCACAGGGTGGCAGGTAAGCCTGCCTCCTGCAATTCTGTTGGCTGAAGCTAAGCCTGATTGCACACTGAAGGAAAAGTGTACTGTTCTTGGAACTGAGAGACTAACCACTGATTTCATATATATATATATTAGGTTAAAGGGGGGATGTTCATGGAAGAAGACGGACAGAGGGATGATGTTATGAACATTTTCTTTTCCTCAGTATTCACAGGGTAGAAAGTGGGACCACTGCCAAATAGTTGGGTGAAGAATTGCAGCAGAGCAGTAGATAAAATGGAATGGGTGAAAATCACAGAAGACAGTGTCTTCAAAAGGCTTGGAGTCCTTAGAGTTGACAAATCACCAGGTCCCAATGATCAGCATTCCAGGGTACTGAAGGATATGGGGCCAGAATTAGCAACACCTCTGAGAGATCTGTTCAGATGCTCCCTGGAAACAGGGGAAGTCCCTTTGAACTGTAGGGCAATGAAAGTGGTCTGTTTGCACAAGGGTGGGGACAGGGAGGACCCAGGTAACTACAAGCAAGTCAGTCTGACCTCAATTGTTGGTAAGCTCCTGGAGACAATGGTCAAAGACAATAGCATGTGGTGCCTGAAGACCAATGGGTTGCAGAACAGTAAACGGCATGGGTAGTGGCAGGGAGATTGTGACAGACCAACCTGCTGATATTCTTTGACTGGATAAGGGGCTAGTGTTGATGTGCTCTATTTGGACTTCAGCAAGACCATTGATTTGGTTCCACACAGGAAGCATTACAAAAGCTGAAGGATCATAGGATAGAGGAAGGGCACATCGGGGGGGCTAAGGGGTAGCTGGCCTGGTTTTGTTAAAAGTTGAAGCACTGGACTCCACACCTTGTGCCATGCAGGTGACCTGAGTTCAGCAACAGACTTGAGTTGCCTGGGGTCAGCCAGGGAGGGAGAGGATAGGGTGTCTGGAGGTCTGCTCTCCTCTGCCAGCGAGGGCGGCTTTCAGGGCTCTGTGCTCAACTGGCCCTAGCATCAGCTGAGGGTGAGGCAGTCAGAATTGTCAACATAGGGTGGAGAGAGTGGTGGTTGCCAATGCTCCATGCACAGAAGCATGCATATAGATGTGTGGGCAGCATTTCACACTGACCCTCATGGAGAGAATGGAAAACTGGTTTCCTGAGCTGCCGTGGACCCTGACCGCCCAGCAGCCCTGCACCCTGACAAGCACCCAGGCCATGCAGCATCAGCGTAAAGGTAATCCCTGGAGGAAAGTCAGGGGACAGGGGCTGGGGTGGCTGCATTCAGAGGACAGGCTTGGGGCCAAGGGGAGACAAATTGCTAACTACGAAAAATCAGTTGGATGAGTGTGACAGGGTTGAATAAGGCCCTGCCCCATTTGTTATGCAGAAAGAGTTTAAACACAAAGATCTGTTCTTTCTGCTCCTTTTCTGTCTCTTCTCTGTCTGGTTGTGCAACCAAATTTTCTTGTGAGACCTAGGAACTGATCACTCCAATGGTTTTGCAGTTTTCCACCTCTTGCTATCTCTCTGCCTGCCCTTGCTGTTTCTGTCTTTTCTCCCCCCTTGCATATCTGTGGGTATAAAAATATATGTGAATGTTTATGTGGAAATGTCACTGATACTGGGATCCCTTTGTTTAAAACTATATGTAGTTATACTGTTGAAATGATTGCAAAAAGCTATTTGGAATTCAAGGGGTTAACCTGAGATGCAATGTTTAAGCCTTTTGCAGAGATGTAAGCAAGAGGTCAGTTCTGGGTCACTATGTTCTTTTTGCTACACCTTCAAGGAATGAAACTTACAAGAACTTTCTCTAAACTTGCAAGAACATTCTGTGAGGAGCAGAACATCTCTTAACGAGGTTGCCAGGCTAAGACTTATAAAAAGAGCAGCATTTCTATTGGTCAGGTATACATACCCAAGTGGCAGAGTTTTGTCATAGTTGCCCAGAGTGCCAGAAGGTAGCTGCCATTACAAAAAAAGATACGGTCCTCTTACATCCTTTACCCCTCATCACTACCCCTTTCAGTAGAATAGCTATGGATGTTGTGGGACCTCTCCCGAAGAGTGCAAAGGGAAATCATTTTATTCTGGTTCTGTGTGAGCTAGGAGTAATAGAACCATCCACCAGTGAATGGGAATTTCTCATAGTGGTAACTGACAAGAAAGAAGGTGGTATTTGACTCTGCCTAGGCTTCAGGAGGTTAAATGCTGTGTCAAAGTTTGACGCCTATCTGATGCCTAGGATTGATGACAACATAGATCGATTAGGGAATGCCAGATACATACCTACCTTTGATTTAACAAAGGGATACTGGCAGATCCCATTGGATGATGTCTTTAAAGAGAATACAGCATTTAGCACTCCTGTTGGTACATATCAGTTCACTACCATGCCATTCGGTCTGCATGGGGCCCCTGCAACCTTCCAGCAGTTTATGGACAGAACCTTACAAAAATATTCTCCATACTGTGCTGCATATCTGGACGATGTAATCGTGTTCAGTCCTATGTGGGAAACCAACTTAGAGCACTTGCAGGCAGTATTACATACTATAGCCTAAGCAGGGCTGACCATCAACCCCACCAAATGCTTTATAGCAATGAGTGAGACTAAGTATTTGGGGTTTATTATTGGAAATGGCAGGTAAAACCCCAAATCAATAAAATAGATGCAGTGGCTAACTGCCCCAGGCCTGAAACAAAAAAACAAGTACGGTCATTTCTAGGCCTAGCCAGGTACTACCACCATTTTGTTCCCAATTTCTCCACTCTGGGAGCCCCTTTAACAGAGTTGACCAAGAAACTCAGGTCCAACAAAGTTCAATGGTCCCAGGAATGTGAAAAAGCCTTTTGTGAGATCAAAGCACACCTTTGTGCAGCACCTGTATTGAGAAGTCCAGATTTTACCCTCCCATTTACTGTGCAAACAGATGCCTCAGATTGTGGTTTAGGAGCAGTACTCTCTCAGATGATAGAGGGGGAAAAACACCCCATCATCTATCTAAGTAGAAAACTACATGAGAGGGAGACTCACTACTCAGCCATCGAGAAGGAATGTCTAGCAGTTAAATGGGCCATTTGAAGCTCTCAAATTTTATCTGTGGGGCACGACGTTTGAGGTCCTTACTGACCATAACCCCTTATGTTGGTTAAATGTCATGAAAGATAAAAACCCTAGAATTATGAGATGGTACCTCTTCCTACAACCTTATAGGTTTACAGTACACCATTGCCCAGGTTCAGCCAATAGGAATGCTGACTTTATGTCCCGTTATGGGGCTGAGCGAGTAATGCATACACAGTCAGAGCTTCTGAGTTATCCTCTGAGTCAAAACACCTCCTGAAGTACTCAATTTCTGGTCATCCACAGAACTCTGCATACAGTAACCACCTCCTGGCATGCACCAGTTTCACCAGTATATCCCACTTCACACAACAATGTCATGGTTTGTGGGTGTACTGATGAACACTGACACAGAGATGTAAGGTGTTAGAAAGGCAATTGCCAGACTAGAAAGGCAATTGTCAGACTAGAAATGTATTGCAGACAAAAAGAACTTAAAAAAGCTGTCAAAATCAACTGCATTTCAGCAAATAAAATACAAAATGAACAAAAACAACATCAAATAGTATCCAACTCCTGCTTTCTTGAGGTACAGGCAGCAATAGTCACCTCACCAGCACATATAGTTGGCTACAGGTCTGAAAAGGAGCAGACCTAAACAGAGGGGTCACTAACCAGCTGATCCCAAGACGAATCTGAGGTCTCCTAGAAAGGATACCTCATTTATAGTAAAGCATAAACATGTGACTATTGCTGACTCCTCCCTCAAGCCAACTATTACAGCAAAAAGCCCACAATCATTTTATTATTTTAATACCATAAGCTCAACTGAATGAATTACCTTTATACATGTTTGCTAATGTTAAAGTTCATAAAACAAAATAATATAGCAGAAAAACAGCTTTGCTGCAGGAACAGATGGCTCCTCCCCTTCCCCCAACTATAACTAAGTGAAGGAAAGGGCCAGCTGCCTCCTAAGGAGACAGCAGAAGCAACAGGCTCAGTGTGAGCACCACACCCAGTCCCTGTGTTTTCAGGTAGGAGTGAACTTCAGGCTCTAATAGTGAAAAAGGCTGTTTGTTTACAATGGAAGGAACCCTAAAATAAAAAGGGAAAAATTATCTTATGCTAACTAACCAAAACCACAGACAGCATGAGCTTTGAGGATAATATTGCAGACTGCCTCACACAATATCTCAGAGTGTGCAATATTTAGCAGTCTCGCAGCATGGAGCACACAACTTCTGAACTCTAACTGCCCAGTAAGGTGCTTCATGCTGTAAACGTCATGCTCTAAACTCTAAAAAGTGTACTCATATCTTTTTATAACCACAACTGAAATTTTCAACACAGTGGCTTTAAAACCCCTTTATAACATTTGCATTTGAGCTATTTACAAAGGGAATGTGCACCCAAGACTGAGTCAGTGTGTCCAAGGTGCTCTGTACAGCGCTGCACACTGAAACAATAGCAGTCAGGATTGGCTGCGGTGTATCTATACTTCAAACACTCAAACTGCTATACTTTTTAATGTTTCTTACGCTTAACTACCTGTTCCCAGATCTTATCCCAGTGTGCTTTATTTAATAGTCTGGGAGCAGGGCTTTCTAAACAAACACAAAACATATTAAGACCGGTGGCTACACCCGCGGTCTCATGCACAGGTTCGAGTAGCTCCAGCCCAAGTTCCTGCATTTAAGCTATGATTTTGAAACACACCATATCTCAGTGAATGAGACAAGGGAAGGCTGGTATTTGTTCCTATGCAGAGCAGAAAGGGAAAATAAAAGCACTAGACCGCTAGAAAATGAATAATACAGTAAAGGAGCACTCATTTTGTGCTCAGGTGGCCAACCTGAATATGGGGCACTACAGAAAGAGAAAAAGCAGAGAAAAGACAGATACACTACTGCAGTAGACTTTATTATACAAAACTGTCAGCATATGAACACAAATACCAGACACCCTTCCACAGGGGGCCACAAGGGTTGGTTCTGGGTCTCATTCTACACAATTTGTCCATTAGCAACATCAGGAAGAGTATCCGGGGCAAAATGTGTTTCTTTGCAGATGACACAAATCTCTACAACAGGGAGAATAATGAGACGGGGTCAGGGTACTGAAGAAAGAACAAGTTACACTAGAAAGGTGGTCCTAAGTCTGGCAGTTGAAGTTCAATGCCAAAAAGTGCAAGGTGATGCATAACAGCAAGATAACCCCAGGCACTGAATACTGCATGGGGTGGGCAGATGGTCACAATGACTGAGGAAAGAGACTTAGGGGTTATCATCAGTAATGGTCTCAAACCTCAAGTCAGTGCAACAAAGCATACAGTAAGGCAATGAGGATGGAGGAGTGTTTGGGGGCTGGGGTTCAATAGCTGCAGAAGAGAGGTGATGTTACCTCTGCACAGGTCCTTGGTTAGGCCCCACCTAGAGTATTGTGCTCAGTTCTGGAGTCCACATTTAAGGAAGGATAGGAACAGGCTCAAGGTGGTGCAATGCCTTGTCACAAAAATGATCCAGGGGAAGCAGGACAGTTCCTATGAGGAAAGGCTAGCAGACCTGAACATGTACCCTGGAGGCCAGGAGGGAGATGGGGGAGTATGAGGGAACCCTAAAAATTCCTGACAAGGATAAACAAAGTAGGCAGTGTGTATCTTGTCACCAGGAATGATAACAGTGACAAGAGGTCATGGGGGAGGCTGATCAGCAGGCATTTAAAAGGGATTTTAGAAAATTATTCTTTACAAAAAGGCTGGTGGAACAATATAATAGGTTGCTGAATGAGGTGGTGAAAGCAGCATTTATAGGGGGATTCAAGGAAGACTAAGACAGATTCAGGGGGCTGGTACCCCAAAAAGGGGATGCAGGGGGCAGGGAAGTGGTGGAGAGGTGGCAGGAGAAAGTAGTATCAGAACACAGGGTGTTGCCTAAACATTCAGTGTGTAGAGCAAATAATAATAATACTAATAATACAGATTCTTATGTCTTCAGAATCTGCCAAGAAACATTCGTAAACAAGCAAGAGTACTAATAAATGTTTATTATACTGCTTACACCAAGCATGTGACAGAGAAAATCACAAGGGAGATGGGTTTCTCACCACTCTCCTGAAGAATGTACATAATATCCAGAATTGTAGGAGCTCATGTTCTCCAAGATCTCGTTCTCTCCCCTCGGAACTAGATTACAGAAGGCTATACAATATAGATAACAGCATAGCAACAGAGATTACATCACAGTTATGGACACGAGAAGCATTATGTATTGGATAATGACTTAGGAGACAGAATTACTAATGAGTATCATATGAGTCATAGAATATGCTTCGGTTACCATTATAGCTTGGACAAAAGAAATGCTGATGGGTTCAAACTACACGTGGCATTTCTTGCCTATGTACAATATAAGACATAACAACGGTTTTCTCTCTCTCCATCAGCAAGCTTGCTTAGACAAAGATAAGTGCTGACTGGCCACTCCTACTGCAAAATAGCAGTATCACAGTATAATAGACAAGGAATACAGTATAAGGTGTATGTGGGATAATAGGGGTCATAACCCAGGTGCAACAGTCCCCTCTTTGTTGCCCTAATTGCAAAGGTGGCAACACAACAAAAAGATGATGGTTAGGCACCATTCATCTACAGGCCTGAGGCACGAGCCTGATAAAGGAATTTTAACTGGTCATGGTAGTGCTTCAGGGTTTTCCTTAAACAGCAAAATGTAATTATAAGGGAAAATGTTAATAAACCTTCTATTACTATAAATATTTGGAATAAAACTTCACAATGGGGTTTTCCAATATCAAAACTATCAGTAAATACTGATATATATTTCAGGTGTGTATTTGTCCTATTGAGAAGAAATTGAAGAGACAAACTTAAGTTGCCTGTATGGATATTAAAAATTAGTAAACATTGCAATAGAGCATCAAGATAGTTAGGACGAAACTTAATGGTATCTGGTTCTGGGATGGGAACAGGTGTGTTACTGTAATGCAATGTGTTAACTAGGCAACTGGACAGGGGTCATGCAGTGGATGTCCTGTATCTGGACTTCAATAAGGCATTCGACTCAGTGCCACATGGAAGGCTGGGAAGGAAGTTAGTAGGCACAGGGTGGGTGCAAAGCTGGTGAGGTGGGTATTAAACTGGCTGCAGGGAAGGCAACAGAGGGTGGTGGTGGGTGGGGAGCTCTCACACCCAAGGGCAGTGATGAGCGGTGTTCCACAGGACTCGGTGTTGGGACCAGTGTTGTTTGGGATATTCATTGCAGACATATCATGGGACATCAAGAGCAAGATCAGTCTGTTTGCTGATGATACCAAGGTAGGGCGTGGTGGTGGAGGACCTAGGGGGATGGCAGGGGTTGCAGGATGATCTGGCAAAGCTTGAAACCTGGTTAGACACCTGGCAACTGGGCTTTAATGCCAAAAGTGCAGGTGCTGCATTTTGGGATGAAGAACCCAAGGAGGAGTTACCAGCTCGAGAGTGCAGCTAGCCCAGACAGGAGGAGAAGGATCTGGGTGTGCTCATTCAGGGGTCAATGAACAACTCGGCACAATGTAGGAAGGCAGCTGCAAGAGGCCAACAAAATGCTGGGTTGTATTGCAAGGGGTATATCCTCGAGGAGGGAGGAGGTGATTCTGCCACTGTATGGGTCATTAGTTAGACCACATCTGGAGTACTGCGTGCAGTACTGGCATCCATATCTGAAGAAGGACATTAAGTTACTGGAGGGGGTGCAGTGCAGAGCGACAAAGATGATCAAGGGGCTGGGGGACTTATCTTACGAGAGGAGGTTGAAGGAGTTGAACATGTACTCACTGGAGGAGAGGAGTGATGGGGTGACATGATTGAAACCTTTAAATACATGAAAGGAATAAACAAGATGGGTACAGAGGGGCTGTTCAAAGTAAGGGAGGGGAGGGTCACCAGGGGCCATGATATGAGACTGGAGTGAGGAAGGTTCAGGAGGGAGATGAGGAGACACTTTTACAGAGAGGTGGTGGCTGGGTGGAATGTTACCTGCTGAAGTGGTATGCAGTAGAACAGTGGACTGCTTCAAACGAGGATGGGACAGGACAAGGGGAGGGTTAATGAAGGGGAAGGGTGGAAGGGAGGAGCAGCTGCAGAATAAGGGGTGCTAGCTGCACATTCAAGCAGACTTGATAGACCTCTAGGCCTTTATCTGCTGGCAAATTTTGTATGTTCGTATAACCTATTGCCTGTTTAGGGAGTAAAAATAGAAGTTAGAAAAGTTCACTTTGCATAACTTTTAGTCCATATCAGAAGAATGTATAGTTGGTCACCACACAATGTTCCATATCAGCAGAATATACCACCTTGAAGGATGGCATTTGTCAGTTGGTAAGTTGAACAGGACACAAAATGTCAGTGTCCACAAGCCGTAAACTATAACAGTTCCAGGGATAAATCCAGGGTTTCTTCAAGTGTTAGATGAAGATTCATAGTTCAAAGTAGATACATTTAGATTTTCCAAAGGTAGATCTAAATGTTCAGGAGGCAGCAGTATTTTCAGAGGCCTCACCAGGGAGTGCATTACATTGCACATTGAGTTTTACAATGGAATAGCAACAGTGTTCAGTTGAAGATGATCACATGGCTGCACAAATTGTAAAAGTCTATAACAGTACTCAGTTCTCAGTCTGTATGAGGTGCTAGCCAGACTTGGAAAAACAAACAGCAAAGAAAATGGATTTCTTGATTGTAGATCAAATGAAGAAGAGTCTTCTTGCTGAAGTTAGGAGATTGCCCCCACCCCAGACTTGCTTCATAGTATGCATAACAGTGAGCTTGATTGTAGAATCTGAATTGGCTGGACCGAATACAGTTTGTTAGAGAGTTCACAAATGGAAGCCTAATTTCAATTATTAGGCCAGTATTCACAAGTTGGTAAGACAAGTGGGAAGATGTCACATCTGCATAAAAGATGATGATCCTTTCAGGTACGACAATCAAAGTTCAGAGTCGGTCACAATTCCAAGACCAATTGGTAAACAAGGAAAGGAGGTAGTTTCAACCTTTTCATGATAAAAGTTCCTATCAAGATGACCAATAGAATGGACAGTTGCCAGACGATCAGAGATGGATGTTGCCGGATGAAAATGTGGCAATGACACTGTGAGAGTCACAAACATAGCTTCCTGGATTGTGCAGGAATAAGTTTCGAAACATGTAGCAATACTGGTGTGTGTGGTGACATATCCAAGGTTCCTTGCCATTGACAAGGGAATGGTGCTAGATTCAAATAAACAGGTGTTAACACATGCAATAGAAGTGCATTGTGTGGCAATGCCACTGACCCATATGTCTGTCATGTATGAGATCAAGGATACGTCCTAATTCCAGATCCCAGAAGAGATAACCAAAGGGTTGTAAGAACATAATAGCTGTAGGCAGTGCAAAGGACTTTCCTAGCTATGTGATGCTCATCTGCTTCCTTAATGTGAGCAGAAAATAATTCATTAATATGAACATTTGTCAGGTCAACCTCCTTCACAATATCCTTACTACAGTATTGTAAATGCAAATTGGTTTTCATGAGTAAGACTATGTATACCATGCAGTGGGGGGAGGGGTATGCTATTATATTTTATGCTATCACAAACCTTGAACATATGTGCTTGAACAATGGTTATATCAGCCTTATTTCAAATAGATATGTCAGAGCCAAATAGGCCTGAGTCAAAACCTGTTTTGTTTTCTTAGTACTAAAAAAAAATAACAACAAAAAAATAGAAAACCAAAACACTTAGTGTTTTTGGGTAGGTTTACTGTTATAAGATGTACCACTAGCAGTCAGGATGCGAAAATCCTGTGTGTGTGTGTGGTGCTATCAGTCCCTGTGAAGGGGGTCATTATTGAGTACCTGGTATGCTGCCAGGGTATCCAATCACATCATTATTAAACAAAAGTGGGAAATGTTTGTTGTGAAACATATAACTAATCATTCAAAATTCTAAAGGATGAGATTTAAAATCACTGGGATGTACATGAACTGCACATTATTAACTAGGGTACCTGGTTGGTAAGTGGTTATTAGACCTCTGGTTGGGCCAGGGTTCTATTTTGGGCACTCAATATTAGGTGTCACAAACTATGGAGCATCATTGGATAAAACCTTTAAGGTCTAATGACTTTTATTGCCATATAAATTTTGGATGCAAAATTCCTGATTATCAATAAAGTGTAAACAGGGGTCCAGATCAAGTCTAGCTACTAGGATTGATCTGAAACAATGATCATCACATTCAGTAGGGCCTCACTTCCCTTCTGGATAATGAACATGTCTCTTAGGACTTTAGTGTGAATTCCACAGGATGCAATTAAACCATGTGGGCTTGTGAGGTACTCTGCATTAACAATCTGTTTAGGTTTAGGTCACTGGTTCTTATCTGCAATACAATGTGTAGTTTGGGCTTGTAAGAAGACCCATGCTTTTAAAAAGAAAAATAAGCATAAAAGCAAACATCTTCTCTCTCTGGAACCTAAACAGAAAGAGAAAAGGAAAAACATAGTTTAGTACCATTCCACCCATTGGGGTATGGAAAAGTAATTTAATCTCCTTTAAACATGTTCATTTGATTGGCATGTAGCCATTTATAAATGACTGTTATTATGAGGCAGTCTAACTTGGTAGACTGCTGAACTGAGTTTGTTTACAATGGGATAAGGCCTGTTGTTGGGCCTTGCCCATACATTGAGCAGCAAACAAGTGTACCGTTGAATGTCTTGTTTGAGTTAACATATTTATCTACTGATGCTTCATCAGCAGTGGCAGTAAGCAGGTCCAGAAGTAAATGATCTGGGAGTCTCATGGACCGTCCGGTCATGATTTCAAATATGGGGTATACTGTGTACCTGCAGAGGGTGTCCCTCTTCTTGCCATAAGGAGTAAATTAATCCCAGTCCTTTTGGGTTTTTCTGAACAAGTTTGGATAACATAACTTTGATCTGACTGTTAGCCCATTTCACCTGTCCTGATGACTGTGGGTGGTAAGGGATATGAAACTTTTGTTTTACCCATAACAAATCCAAAATTTCCTCCATTACTTTGGCTATAAAGCTGGATCCCTGTAATCAGAATTTACCTTTACAGGTAACCCCCACCTGGTAAATAGCTGGTTTATCAAGACAATTGCAGTAACTTTGGCTGTTCTTCCAGGGCCCTGATTGCCTCTGGGGTAACAATGCATTTTTCCTAGCTGGAATAGGATCATTCTGTTCACAGATCAGACAGTTACTTATGTAGTGTTCTACATCATTTTTCATGTGTGGTCACTGGACAGAGGATGTCAGTCTGTCTAGGGTTCTTATTGACTCCCTGGTGTCCACCAGTTGGAGTATCATGTACTTGGTATAGTAGATGAAATCTACCCTCAGGTGTTCAGGAACTACCCATAACTTTTCATGAGTGTTACAGCAGTGATGCCAAATGAATACGCCATCGCTGGATAGGTGAACGTCATTTTTCAAGTTCTTACCTTACAATACAATTGGGGTATAAGGACTTATTTTTTGAAGTTATTCCTCAGTCCCTTTATTAAGGAACCTATACACTGTACTCAAATGAGGGTCCTTCTTTTGAAGCATAAGGTTCACATTTTACAATATGCTCGAACCATATGAATGTACAGTTTGTATTTAAACTGGTTAGGTTAGGGTCGTACACAAACAAGTCTCTGTATTTCACAGAGGTAATAATAGAGTATTGGGAGTTTGTTTTCTTCCAAAGAAATTCATTTTAGAGAGAAACAGACTCAATTAGAATCTGTAATAAAATCATAGTATCTGCAGTCTTTTAGATCAAGGCCATTTTGTCAGACTGCAACACTTTACCCTCTCATAGAATGCTGGTATCATTTTATGTAAGGAAAAATCTTTGTATTCCTCTCTCAGCACAAGCTGTGTCTTTCTCAAGGACTTTCCAGCTCTCTAAATCATCCACAAACATTTGTGGTAATAATAAGGAGACTTCTCACCTCATGGCTTTACATTTATTTCTTGCCAGGCGTGTTTTAACAATGCCTGTGAATCATACATAAATGATGATGCACATTCTGTCATTACTAGAATGTACAATAAGAATTCCAAACTCTGCTATCTGACACTCAGTGGTATGTGTAGCTGAGTCATCAGTCAAAACATGACACACAGTGGTGTCTTTTAACACTTTCTGAGGTTCTCCAGAAAGGGCCCTGGGACAGGTAGGTCAGGGGGTTAGAGTGAACAATCATGGGTATCTTCTGCAAATTGTAAGCCATGGGCCAACAAGGATGACATTTTGATAGGAAGGACAGTGATGTCATGATCCTGTAAAATGACAGACCAGTGTGTAAGTCTGGCATTGGATACAGAGTCATCTTTTACTCTGTCTGAAACAGAAAGTTAGTTGGCAAATGATTGGAATGCAGCACAATGGGTGCATATCCAATGATGTACATAAAGTATCTCACTGCCCAGTATGTAGTCAAAAGATTCCTTTCACAAAGGTTGTATTTCAGCTCCACTGTGGAGAGCATCTGAGATGCATAAGCAATGGGTCTGATGTGTCCATTGTATTTTTGGGCTAAAACTGCAGAGATTGCTGTATCTTATGTAGCAGTTTCAATATACCCTAAAACTGTGTTAGGATTAACCAATGCTAGGACCATGGTTAGTGATCCCAAAAGAAAAGACAATGATATCAGCATTAGGATAACTTGCACCGTCTTGCCAGAAGTGTCTGCCATTGTTTATGCTGGGGATAACCCAGACTGTTTCTGATATGTGTCTGCTATTGCATCTGCTGGGAATAACCCAGACTGTTCCTGGCTTGTGCCTGCTATTGCAGCCACAGTATGGGATGATCCAGGTGTCACTGATGGAGGGGGTTCTGCATCATGTGCTGGCAGTGCTGGTACTATCAGGAGTGCCTAAACAGTGGAGAAATGTGGTGTGCAAGTCGCACATAGTTCTCCAGCTATGGATTGTAGTTCAGTAGCCCTCAAGGGTGGAGAAAGTAGTACTGAAACAGCTGTCAGCCCAGGTTCAGAAATCAAACCTGTAACTCTCCCCCCCCCCATGTGGCCTATGATGCTGAAAATATCACAGCTGCGGGGCTTTCATAATTAGGGTTGTCCCTTCCCCCATCAAATGTAAAGTGGGTTTCCCCACTGGAAGGTTGCTTGATGGTAGCAACTTTGTTTTTAATGTTACAGCTTAAAGTATTAATTCCCTACATATGGAAAGCAGTACATACAGTCTTCTCAGGGAAAGCTGATGTTATTTCACATTAAACATAATTAACAGCAATGTGTTCCTTAACCAAGGATGTTCTAGTATAGTAAACATTGCTAACAGCAGCAGCTGCTTCTGCAGCATCAGACACTGACTTCATGACAGGTTGTGTCCCAACCTCATTCAAAAGTACATCAACATAATTTTTAACGAGAATCTTCTGTCCCTCAGAAACACTAGTCTTACTGATAACATTATAAATCATGCCAAAAACCTCTGGTATGTTTTGTGTGGTTATGGCAGCAATCACAGGTCCCTGTGTCTGCATGATCCAACCTCCATGATGTGGTGGTCGGCCATTTTAGATTACCTCATGGGCATCTTGGGTTACTGTGTTATGACCATCATAACATGACCATGAGTGGCCACCTTGGGGATGGCATGGGGATGCAACCTGATGACTTGTGTGTACACCATTTTGAGACTCTAATAATTCTTCATTTTGTGAGAAAAACAAGTGGCTAGCTTTTGTTCTAGTCCACCCCACAGCATACTGTGAGTGTTCAAAATCAAACTCTTTAACATAAGAAGAGGCAAGGTCTATGGGCATTAAGGTAGTATGCCCTGCCAATACCTCTGGCTAATAGTGCAAGTTCTTTATATCAAACTTTTTACTTCTACATTCTAACTGCTCAGATACAGGAATTAGCATGCTGTAAAGTGCCTTGTTTTCAGATCTCAGGACATTCTCTTCTTGTAAAACTTGCCTGTTATCAACAGAAGCTGTGTCACAATTTAGATTCAAAACATTAATTTCAAGTCTGCTGTAATCTAAACATAAGGAATCACAATGTTCAGTCAATGTCTGGTCTTGAAATACCAGCATGTTAACTCTTTCAGTAATTACTTCAGACTTTTTATCCCTAAGTTCCTTGTTTTCAAAATGTAAGGAATCAGTGTTATTAGCCAGAACACCATTCATTTGAAAAACTTTTTTCTAATAAGTTTTGCCTTTTCAGCGTTATCTCTTAAGATATGCAGATCTTGGCTGACCCTCTCATTAAAGAGAAACTCATTTTCTTGGTGGAGGGACTGCAGCTGAGACTGCAGTTCATCTATCCTTTCTTTATGAGAAGCCTTTTTCAGGCTAATCTCCATTTTGCAAGCAACATACTCAGATTCCAAAACAGATAGTTTATTTAGAACAGCATCAAAGCATTTAAACAACGTTGCAATTAATAATCCTTCAGGATCAACTCTTTTGGTACCATGTTTCAATTCCCTATAATGGGCAATGATTTTCATGAAAGGTCTACCATTGAATTTTGCTATTTCAGCAAAATCAGACCAACCACCGTAGGCAGTTTGCTATGTTAAGGCATCTAGCCTCAACTCAGTACTGATATTTTTAGACATGTCTTTTAAGATAAGAAACCCTTAGCCATCTGTGGATGAAAAACTTTGTTTGCAACTAAAGTTCATGACAGCACACAAACAGCCTTTGGTGTATGTGGACTCCTAGATGAGTAAAGACCCATTAGGATTTGAAACCACAAATGAAAGCAGTCTATATGTCTATTCAAATCCCTTTACAGCTGTGTGTTCCCACAGAAAAAGAAGAGAAAAAAAAATAAAACAACTCATTACACAGAGATTGAATATCTGCCAAATTATTGTTTTGTCTGAACTGTAGAACACACAACAGACTGAAGAGATTTAAACAGTAGACAATCTCAGTTGCTTGTTACTGGGGATTTTTCACCCAGTGTTTTAATTTACAGAGGAAATTAAAATGTAACTTTTGCAAACACCCAGATTCCACTCACGGTCACCATTTTATGTTGCCTAAACACTCTTAGTGTGCAGAGCAAATAATAACAGTACTACTAATAATACAGATTCTTATGTCTTTGGAGTCTGCCAAGAAACAATTGCAAACAAGCAAGAGTACTAATAAATGTTTATTATACTACTTACGCCAAGCATGTGACTGAGAAAATCACAAGGGAGATGGGTTTCTCACCACTCTCCTGAAGAATATACATAATCTCCAGAATTGTAGGAGCTCAGGTTCTCCAAGATCTCATTCTCTCCCTTTGGAACTTGGTTACAAAAGGTTATATACTACAGATAACTGCATAGCAACAGAGATTATATCATAGTTACGGATATGAGAAACATTATGTATTGGATAATGACTTAGGAGACAGAATTACTAATGAGTATCATATAAGACATAGAATATGCTTCGGTTAGCATTGTAGCTTGGACAAAAGAAATGCTGACGGGTTCAAACTACATGTGGCATTTCTTGCCTATGTACAATACAAGACATAACAACGGTTTTCTCTCTCTGTCAGCTAGCTTGCTTAGACAAAGATAAGTGCTGACTGGCCATTACTACATACGATTATATGAGAATATGTATATATATATATATATATATATATATATATATATATTATAAAGTAATCACTGATGATCCCTCAGAGTCATCTTATCAGTGATTAGGTAGATTATATATGGAATATATGTAAAAGACAAACATAATACATTATAGTGAGGTATAATAGTCGTGCATGATCTAATCCTATAAAAGGATGTAAACATTGGCAAATATTAGCAGCAACGCACATTCCTGGCACTCATGCTTATATGATGGGTGCCTATATCTATATGTTAGCGCAAAATAGCAGTATCACAGTATAATAGACCAGGAATACAGTATAGGGTGTATGTGGGATAATAGCGGGCATAACCCAGGCGCAACAAGGGTAAAGGGCAAACTCCCATCTGGCTATAGGCCAGTTGGGAATATATAAGGTTTTCTTTGGATGGACTGCACAGACCTTGGGTCTTATTCTGCCATAATCGTTTCCTTTTCTATGAAAGCAACATTCAGAATAGCTCTTCTTTACTGATTTAAGCATTTTCAATATGTATTATTGTTTTGTATCTGTTGTCATCTCTAGCAGGGTGGGGATGTTTGGATTACAGGCAGCAGCCTGAAATGTAAAGTGTGCCTGTTTTTTTGCAGTTTCTGTCAATTTACTAACCTTCTTTAACTTCTCATTTAAACCTCAAGGAAGCATGGATGAGGGCCACGTTATCAGTTTTCCAGGATGTGCAGTAATATTGGTGTTTAATTTAGGTCTGTTTGGTTTAGCCTAATGTCTCAGGTAGGTGGGGGAGTTTATCTCTATTTTTTTGACAGGCAGGTTTCCTTCTCTTGTGTTGGTGCAGTACAGAATCTCCCACTAGCTAGGACTATTTAGTGCCTCTAAGGGATCTAGTTCACATTTTGGGTTGTGCTTTGTTAAAACCAGGTGGGGTATCTTTTCCAATTATTTGACAGGATTGTAAAGTGTTACTTTACCTTCAGCACCAGAAGGATTTTATGCACTTTTCAACTGTCTTTTAGCATGAGTGTTCTTCCAGCCCTTCTGCAGGCATGCACATGCACCAGACATCCTCTGGGTATATCACTGTGTCACATACAAAGTCTTTCACAGAGCTTTTCAACGCAGCTCAAATTTAAGGAGGCACATCAGCATTTGTTGGCAGAACAGCTGCTAACTTTGAGCAAAAACAGTAAGTTTAGACCAGCAAGGCTCTATAATTCAATCTTTCAGGCAGCATTGCTGGGGAGCTGCAGTAAGATAAGTCAGAATTGTTTAGGTTGTCTGGGCAGGCTAGTTTCCATATAGGGGGTGGTAAATTACTATTAGCAGTACTTATAGTTTTTAAGCATCTCTGAAGTCCTAGCATTATTAAAATTTTTTGATTCAGACACCATGGCTTTCCACAGACCAATTGCTTTCAACAGATGCAATCCCTGCTGCAAGATGATGAGACTGAGATCCATTGGCTCATTGTTCTTTTTGTGTCACACAAGCTAATATAGGAATTTCAGTTCACAGCAACTGAAACTCAGGTACGGTGGGGAGGGATACATCTGCCGTTCCACTGGCAACAGCAATGCAGAGTTACACAAATATATTTTTTTCTGCTAAATGAGATGCTACACTCCAGTGATCCACAGGCCACCCCTGCCAAGGCACCCGATTCTCAGCTGGGCCCCTCAAACCAAGGGACATCCAAGTGTACCAGATCAAGCAAATCCTCCTCCTTCTGACTCACAGGCATCTTGGGCAAAGGGTCACCTGAAGAGCATAAAATATAGAATAATGGCTGGGTAGGGGGTTATAACAAGATTTTACACACCCCCAGGGGTGCGATGCCACATTTTTTTATTATTTTTTTTATTTTATTAAATTCTCGGATTACAAATACCTTTGAGCAGAAACTGCTTGTTTACAAAGGTTCCACGTCAAAGGATGAGGGTCAACATACATACAGAGGTAGTAAAAGAATGCACAATAAACAACCAAAACAACTAAAATAAAAAATAAAGATACTCAGTTATAACATACTTCAAGATAATATTCATATAACGAGCAGCTTGAGTAGGCAGCTGGCTGCGGTAACAATAAGAGATAGAGGGCAACCCTGACAACAAAGCGAGTGGTTTATTAAGGTATCCCACCCTGAGAGGGTGTGTAAAATCTGAGTTTTATACCCCCTACCCAGCCTTTATTTTATATAATTGTTGTGGAGAGTTTTCTCACCACAGCAACTATATAAAATAAAGATATTAGTTGGATCAGTTGGGTTTTAGTGCAGTCCATGGCTCCCGATAAAAACAATTGCTCTTTTTTTTTTTGCTTTGTTTTGTATTAGCTAGGTGATATAAAAAATGTTGCCCAGTGTTTTAAAAAATGACTTACCACCACAGACTCCAAGTTCAGCAAGTTGTGCAGAGCTGGGGAATGGCGTTCGGCACCAAGGAGTGAAGAAGCGGTGGCTGCACATGCTCAATGCGAGAGAAACCAGGCTCATGTTCATCATAATAACCTGCAGGTTATAATGGCAGATTATAACTGGGTTTCTCCATGGGAGAAAAAACTCCCCAGTTATTATAAAGGGGATTATGATGAAGAAAATCCAAATCTGACAGACCCTGTGCTGCAGTCAGATGAGGTAGATAGTTCCTTCCTAAAACCCTAATCTAACATTTCCCTCCTTTGTTGGCTTTGTAACTAATGCATGCATTAACATAATTTTTTTGCAAAGAATTTTCTTATTTACTGAAAAAGTAGAGTCTAACTTGTTTTGCGCAGGGTCTTTTGAGTCCCAATGGAAGCATAAGATGAGTCCTAACTTGCTTCACACAGGGCATTTCAGACCCTGCGTGAAGCACGAGGTGAGCTCAAATTTGCATTCTGTAAGGTTCTTCTGGTCCTGCTCAAAGCAAGACACGAGTCCTAACTTTCTCTAAGCAGGGCCATGCAGGCCCTGGGCAAAGCAGGCAATAAGACATAACTTTCTTGATATTTTTAGTGCAAGACTTTAAATGTAGTATAAAATGCACATTATGTTTTTCTTTCAGTTGTTTTCTTGACTGGTTTTCATGTTTCACAGTTTTAAACATGTTCATGTAGAACTTAGTTAATTTTTCGCAACAGTTAGAAATGTAGAAACATAGAATTTACCAGTAGATAAGGACTGCTTAGCCCACCTAGTCTGCCCAATTTCCCCTGCCTATAGCATCACCACAGATCCTACTTCATCTCCAGCCCATTCACCCATTCCCATTTCTCAAAGATTCCTTTATGCCTATCCCATGCATTCTTGAACTCCACCACTGTTTTTGCCACCACCACCTTCACTGGAAGACTGCTCCAGGAATCCACCGCTCTTTCTGTGAAGAAGTACTCCCTCACATCTTTCCTGGTTGTAACCACTCTCCAATTTCTTATCTTGCTCCTTGTCCTTGAGCATCTTTTTTCTTAAAAATACTTTCCTCCTGTACCTTATTTACCCCTGTGAGGTATTTAAAGGTCTTTATCACCCCTCTCCCTCTTCTCTTTCAGAGTGTACATATTTAGGTCCTTAAGTCTCTTCTTGTAGGGCTTTTGATGCAGACCCTGCTCCTTTTTAGTTACCCTCCTCTGAACTGTCTCCACTCTGTTTATGTCCTTCTGGAGATGTGGTCTCCTGAACCGGACACAGTACTTTAGATGGGGTTGTATTGGTGATCTATACAGAGGAAATATCACCTCTCTCTTTCTGCTGGTGATACCCCTCCTTATGCACCCCAGTATCCCACTAGCCCTCCCAATTGCCTTGCCGTACTGCCTGGCCACTTTCAGGTCATATGATATGAATACCGCCAGGTTTCTTCCTTGCTTGGTGGTCATCAGTACCATTCCTCCCATTTCATACTCTGCCTCTGGGTTTCTGTGCCCCAAATGCATTACTTTGTACTTTTTCATGCTGAAACACAGCTGCCAGACCCTTGACCTCTTCTCAAGCTTTCTCTAGTCTCTGCTCATCCTTTCCACCCCCCGAGCGTCCACCCTATTGAAGATTTTTGTGTTACCTGCAAAGAGGCAGATCTTCCCTTCTAGCTACTCTGCAATGTCACTTATGAAGACAACCAAAAGTACTAGTCCCAGCACTGATCTCTGAGGCACCCAATGATCTGGCCACACTGGTACATGCTTTCATCACCTTGAGGCTTGACTACTGTAATGCACTCTACCTCGGGGTCAGAGGAGGTGTGATGGGGCACCTGCAGCTTCTGCAGAATGCAGCAGCCTGGTTGTTGACTGTACACACAAGGGTTAGTCATATTACACTGGTGCTGCATGAACTGCACTGGCTGCTGGTACACTGGTGCATCACCTTTAAAGTAGGTCTTTTGACCTATAAGGCCCTACATGAGTTGGGTCTGGGCAACCTAAAGGAGCTCCTGCATCCCTACACCCCATCTTGGTCTCTCTCAGATTGACCAGAGAGGTCCTCCTGGAAGTCCCCAGGGCTAGCTTAAAATATTCTGGGGACTGGGCATTCAAAGTGGCAGCCCCGGTCCTCTGGAACTCATTGCTGGAGTACCTCTGGGAGGCACCATCCATGGAGTTATTCAAAAAGCATCTGAAGACCTTCCTGTTTGAGCAAGCTTTTGGGACCTGAGGAATTCACTGTGGCATTATTAGACAACCTGGACATCAATCTGTTTTTAGATTTTTAATGGGTTTGTTGATGTCTATGTACTGTTATGCTGACTGTCCTTTTTGCTGTCTTTGTATATTTGTATAATTTTGTAAGGACACCATGAGCCCTCAAGGATGGGCACCCCCCAAAAAATAAACTCTGCTACTACTACTACTACTACTACCCCACTGGTCACCCTCCCTTCATCATAGTGAACTCTGTTTACCACCACCCTCTACCACCTATCCCCTAGTCAACCCAGTTTATCTCCTTTCAACCCAAACCTAAACTACCCATCTTGCTTACTAGCCTCCCATGTGAAACAGTGATGAAAGCCTTACTAAAATCTAGGTAGGCCACATCCACTGCTCCACCTTGATCTAATTCCTTGGTCACCCAGTCAAAGAAATCTGCCAGATTAATTTGACATGACAACCCCCCCCCCCATGAATCCATGCTGCCTTGTAACCCATTGGATTCAAGATATTCCAAAATCCTTTCATTCAGCAGTGACTCCATTAACTTTCCCACCACCAGTGTCAGGCTGACTGGTTTATAATTGCCAGCCTGTTCACTGCTACCACTTTTATGAAGTGGGGCTACGTCTGCCCTCCTCCAGTCCTCCAGAATCACTTCTGTTTCCAATTACTGTTAAACAGGACTGTCATAGGTACATCCGGTGCCTCCCTGAGCTACCACAATACCCTTGGAAGCACCTGTCTGGTTCCACTGCTTTGTCCACTTCCTAATTAGAGAGTCCCTTCAGGACACTCCCCTCTGAAAGCAGACTTATGCCCATGTCCCTCTCTCCAATTACAGTTCCCCTTGTTTTTTTTTTGTCAACATAATTTTTATTGAGGCAAGGAGAATGCAATACATAGCATATGTGGAGTACAAAATTAAATACATACAGTTATCAGCGGTTCAGACCACCACTAAACTTCATTTCAATGTGGCAGAATCACTGTACTTAAAATATATTTCCAACTTCATACACTTTCATAAGAAAAGAAAACCCTGGCTTGGGTTTTCCTATGTGTATCATTAGAACATCCATAGCAACAGAACCATGAGGGAAGTTGGTCCTTGGTTAGTACATCACCTGACATGTTCACAGAAGTCCACCAACCTCAGTAACGGCTAGGGGTGTTCCTGTGGCCACACTCAGGAGTTAGAGTGAAGTAAAATTAAATAACATTGAATAACATTGCTGCACCCAAAATTCCCCTCCCTACTGGGCTCCAAACCATCAGAGAGGGAAAGAGTCAGCTTCAGTGGCTGCCACAAGTGGGCCCAAAAGCTCTAAGAAGCTCTTATACTTCCCCATGGCTGACATCTGAGCCTTCTCTATCACCATACATTGTCGTAGATTATTAACCCACTGCTGCACACTTGGGGGAGAGGCCGACATCCAACATTGAGCTATTGTCTTCCTAGCGTTAACTAGTGCCAGTGACCATAGGGCCCTGTTTGCAGTCCCACCAGGGTGGTCAATGTCCATCCCCAACATTAGTTCCTCCGGTGTGAAGGGAGGGGCAAAACCCAGTACACGTGTCATAATTTCATGAATTTCACTCCAGAAGAGATTTACTCCAGGACATGCTAGTGCCAAGTGTATAAAGTTTGCCTGGGTAGCTGGGCATCTGGGGCATACTTCTGATCTGGTGGGGTCCATTTTATGTAATATAACAGGGGTTATGTATGCTTGATGCATAAAATTAAATTGGACTTGCCATAGTTTATTACTCCTAGAGCATATCCTAAAATGACTGCATGCACGTGTCCAAAGAGAGTCATTTACTGGACCTCCGATATCAACTCTCCACCCGTCAACAATTTTATTGATGGCCGACCACTCCCCTCCCTGGAGGATATGATAGCATTAGGACATTAACTTAGTGTCTGGTTGGGGAAAAAACAAGCCCTCTTCCAACAGTGACAGTGGGGTCCAGCCATCACATGGGTCCAAGGTTTGGCCCAGTACATTCCGAAGTTTTAGAAATATGAAAAAATCCCCCCCCCGGGGTATGTTCCAGATTTTGATGAGATAGGTGAAGCTTACTATCTGTTCCCCTTCATAAAGTTGATATACCCATATAAGTCCTCTACATTCCCATTCCTTCAATCTCTGAAGCATGGCTGCAGTACAAGATGCCTTAAATTTTATCGCATCAATTATAAGCATCATTTTTGTTGGGGTAGCTCTTCTCCCCATCAACCATTGTACCTCAAGCCATGAATCAATGGTAGTGGACAAAAAGGGGTTCGGGTGCAACATTGATTCATCGAACCATAAGACTTCAGCAAGCAATCCACCTTTAATATGCTGCTCACTACATGACTCCTCAATCTCTAACCATCCCCCACTGTCAGCCCCCATGCCTGTGGGTAGGGCAGCAATCTGAGCTGCCAGGAAGTAGAACTTGAAGTTGGGAAGACCAAGCCCCCCCCTTGTGGGAGGCAACTGGAGAACCGATCTACGTATCCTAGCTGCCCTACCCCACCACAGGAATCTATGCACAATTGCATCAATCTTTGTAAAATGAGATTTAGGAGGTTTAAGTGAGAGAGACTGATACAAATACAGCAATCTCGGCAACACCATCACATTTATTACCCCCACCCTCCCCAGCAAAGATAATGGGAGAGCAGTCCATCTTTCACAATCTGCTGCTATAGCTCCCATCAGGGGTCTATAATTCAAACCGTATATAGCATGTGTCCTTCTGGACAAACTGATTCCCAGATATTTAATTTTTTTAACTAGTTGCAAACCATTCAGATGGGTGTTTAGGGACTGTCTGTCCTTCAGGCCAATTGGTAGGACCTCACTTTTTACCCAATTAATTTTATGACCTGATATGGACCCATATTCCTGCACATTGGTATGAACTCTTGGCAGGTCTTCAGTGGGTTTCTGGAGATATAAAAGAAGATAGTCAGCATACATAGCTAATTTATGCTCACCACCATTAATTTGAAAGCCCCTTATATCTGGACATTCCTGAATTACACCTGCCAGAGGCTCTAAGGATGGAATATAAAGTAGGGATGAGAGGGGATAACCTTGCCTCGTCCCTCTACCCAACTCAAACTCGGGGGGACATACAACCATTTACTAGTACCTGTGCTGCAGGTTTTGTGTACATGGTTCTAATCCAGGAAATAAAGCACTGACCGAATCCCATGTCCTCCAGTGTGCTGAACAGATACCCCCACTCCACCCGATCGAATGCCTTCTCTGCATCCAATGCAAGAATGACCGCCCCATGTTTATTTTTCATTTTCTCCCACCGGTAGGCAATATTCAGCATTCTCTGAATATTACATTTCCCCTGCCTACCCTTAACAAAGCTTGTCTGACCTGGATGCCCCAATTTGGGTAGCAAAGGGTCCAATCTAGAGGCCAAGGCCCTAGCCAGCACCTAATAGTCAGCTGTTAGTAAGGAGATAGGCTGATAAGAGGCACAATAGGATAGACCCTTGCCAGGCTTTGGAAGGACTGTGACAGTTGCTAGTCGGGTGGAGGGGGACAACCAACCCAAAGTCAGACTTTCAAGTAGCATATCAGTTAAAGGCTCTAATATTAAGTCGTGACAACATTTAAAAAAATCAATCGGTAGACCATCAGGTCTGGGAACCTTCCCTCCCTTGAGGCATTCGATTGTTGAGCTGATCCCTGACTGGGATAATGGGGACTCCAAATTTTGTGCCTGTTGCTCAGTGAGGGATCTTAAAGATGCCCTACTCAGAAATGTTCAAATTTGCTCAGGGGTTGGCACAACTTCCGAAGTGTATAACTGTTTATTAAAATTCCCAAAGGCCTGTCCCACCTCTTCAGGACTATCTACCAGCATCCCTGCAGTATTGTGTATTTGGATGACTGTTCTCTCCCCATCCTTCCTGCGAAGTTGCCAAGATAGGACCTTACCAGCACGATCTCCATCAAAGTATTGACTGGTCTGGGAGAGTAGTATCGCTCTTTCTAAGCGAGCACCGCTCACTGCATTGTATTGCCACTTCAGTTTCTGCAGCATGTTATACAATGTTTGGGTTGGGTTTGCCCTGTGCACCTGTTCAGCTAGCTCAACTTGTAACCTCTATTTCTCCACCTCTCTTGCAGAGGTACGTGCCAGATACTCCGCATAGGATATTGTTTGTCCCCTTATATAAGCCTTCAGAGCTTCCCACTTTGTCACGTGGCAGGTATCCCCCCTCCCGTTAAAGCCAAGAAATTCTTTAATATCATTCTTGATGTATTGCACGTATGTCTGGTCCTTCAACAAAAGGGGGTCCAACCTCCACGGTCTACTACCCGCAGTCAAGTTGCCCAAGGATAGATCCATTGTTATGGAGGCATGATCAAAGATCAAGATGGGGGAATAGCTAGTCCCTTGTAGGAGCGGCAGAAAGGTGTGACTGATCAGTATCCGATCAATCCGCTAATATGATCCATGGGCACAAGAACAAAAACTGTAATCTCTACCTGTGGGGTGCAGATGTCACCAGGCATCTATTAACCCCACCTCTTGTTCCAACACCCTCAATGCCCTAGCGTTCCTAGAAATCACCCCTGGAGTAGTGCTGGATCTGTCCAAGATTACATCCTGTACACAATTAAAATCCCCCCAGTACCCATGGGCCCACCCAGGCTACTAGGTCCAAAGTGAGCCTCTGAAAAAATTGAGGATCATCCACATTGGGACCGTATACCGAGCCCATGTTAAAGATACCAAGACCCGGAATCTGCATCTTGGCCAGGGCATACCTCCCATGTGTGTCCACTTGACTTTCCACCACCACAGCCTGGGATCCCCTCGGAAGCCATATTGCCACACCCCAGGCCTTAGTAGAGAAGTTAGCAGATATCCATCTCCCTCCCATAAATGCTTCTGTTTTAGATGCCTCTGCCCTATCCATATGTGTCTCCTGCAATAACGCCACATGCCATTTAGCTCTTTTTACTTCGGTTAAGATTTTTTTCCATTTCATAACAGATTTCATCCCATTGATGTTCCACGATGCAACTTTCATAGTGTTAGCCATGATCGATTACCCAGAGCCATATTTCAGCCACCTTATTAAACTGTTTAGTGTACATTCCACACAGCTTCCCCTGTCTCTTTTTTGTATAATAAACCAAACAATAAAACTCCCACAGAGGGAGAGACCATGAGGTTCCCAACTGACACCAAGCCAGAACAGCAAAAATAGCTGGTCCCTTTTTAGGAACATCCCTGCCTCTCAGTCCCTGCATCCATCCCCTCCCTAGAATAATTAACAGTATCAACAACCCCCTTATTAACCATCCCCTCAATAGACCAAAATTAGTCCATCCCCACACCCCATGCAAACTAGAGGCAAACATTTAAAAGTTTATCTAAGAGTTTCGAACTGCACTACATTTAACATGCCTTTAACTTTAGCTTAAGAGTCCTTCATTGACCCTGCTAGGAAGAAACACATAACAATGCATACAGAAAAACCCATAACGTTTATAACTTTTATGCCCAGGATCCCCCACCCTACCTTCAATGCCAATAGTCCTCACTTTGTGGGCTATGCTGGTTTTCTCTGCTAAGGTTCTGCTGATTCAGGCGATACTCTTCATAGATTGCTCCTCGTTGTTACCCTGAGCCCCAGCTCAGGTCAAGAGCTAGTAAAGTCCTGTGATTAGCATTTTAGTCAGCCAAATCTCACCGTGGCCATTAATACAGCAAGACTATGACCCAACGGCCCATAGGCTGACAGCCATATTTCCCTGGACCCTGAACAGTGCCAATCGCACTCGATTCAACTTGACGCAGCATAATGCCAGGCCAATTGTTTTGGCAATAACTCAGAGCGGTATGAAAAGAGAGAACAGATTCACATATATTGAGAATCCTCAGGTCCAGAAAAAATGCCCCATTCAGCCAACCATCAACAGAGTGGGGCGGAAGCACCAAAACATGTCAGCTGTAGTAGCAATGCTCCTCCAGCTCCTGTTGTTGTGGCGATCTCTCCCAACCCCCATTTCTGGAAACACTTTCAATCCACTTCATCGCTGCTCTAGGGCAACAAAAAAAATGGAGGTGTGCCTCCAGGCCTATCAGTTTTGAGCTTGGCTGCGTATATGAGCGCGAACAACCATCCCATTTTAAATAGATGACTTTTAATGTCATTGAACTGCTGCCTCCTCACTTGAAGTTGCTTACTATAGTCATGGAAGACAAAGACCTTTTGATTTCCCAAAACTATCGGTCCTTTCTCTTTGGCCTTACGAAGTATTGCTTCCTTGTCCACATATCGAAGGTACTTTATAAGGCAATGCCTCGGCCGCGTACCTGATGCTTTAGGGATGACTCTGTGTGCCCTCTCTACTTCACACTGATGCAGCACAGGGGGGAGGTCCAAATGTTCAACCAGCCAGGCATGGAGCTGTTTATCTGGGTCATTCCCCTCAGTTCCCTTGGGGAGGCCAGTGATCCGGAGATTGGAACGTCTTGATCTGTTTTTCTTGGTCATCCAACTTCTCGATGAGTTCCTCCACCATCTTTTGTAAAGTTTGCTTGCCACTTGTTGCCGCCGTTAGTGAGTCCTCCAACCTACTGACTCTAGTCTCCAGTTCAGATATTTGCGAAGTGTGGGAGGCAGAGGTTTCAGACAGGCCGGTTACAACTGACTGAAGGTGGAAGATTTGCGATGTGATATTGTCGAACCCTGCCTTCATGTCATGTTGCATTAAGGCTAACGTAGCAAGGACTGCTGCTAGAGATCTTTCCAACTCTGACATCCCTTCCTGCATCATTAGGGAATTCATGTGCTTCTGTTGATCTGTTAGGCCATGGCATTGCTGCTTCGGCTGCTCCGACGACCCAAATGAGAGTTTTGGTTGTTTGTTTTTACTCCTGCTGGCGGCCATAGACTTTCTCATAGGGTCTCCACTACACCAAATACCTGTTGTCACACTGGTACTCCTATTTTTTAAATATTTAGCTGAGTGCAGTCAGGAGCTTGGCTAAGCTGCATCTGCCATAGTCAGCTTCAAGCCACACCCCTCTTACAGTTCCCCTTGTAACTCACAAACAGAAGAGAAATCAGTATTTTTTTTAATTTTTTGGGGTCATGTTTGTAACTATCTTTATCTTAGTGGGGTGTTTTTGTTGTGCCCTACAAAGCAGATGCATTATCTTTTGTGTGTGTACTGAGTTTGTTATACATGCGTCTTGATTCTTGTTCTATTCAATCACATTTTTTTTCTAATTAAAATACTAACTGTAATCAGGGGTTCAGTTAGTTTATTTTTTGTGTAAGTCAAATACTTCCATGTGTCAAAATCTGGAAGTCATTCCAAATTTTTGGAAGTCACAATACTTCCCAGATCCCACAATATGAAAGCCAATATTCTAAGAAGGATCAATTTTTGGATGTTAATATAGATACTAATGGTAAAATACAATTTTCTTTTTAGAAAAAAACATTATTTCTTACCTTCTGTGCCTTCAGTTTTAGAAGTCGTCCAATTTGGTTTTTTTACATTTGGAAGTCAATGAATTCCTTCCCTTTATTTTGGAAGTTTTTGCCTTATTTTTGGAGTCAAATACTCACAAAATGGAATAAACTGAAGCCCTGACTGTAATTCTTTTTTTTAAAGTTAGTTCAGATGTCTCATTAGACTGTCTTCTATTTTTTGTTTGTTTATCTGCTTATTCCCTCTGCACCATCCGGCCCTCATCCCCCCAGTCTCCCAAGCCCCATCACCCTGGTGTCCTCCAGGGCTTACCTTGTCGAGTTGTTCTCACAGTGCTTGCCCACCTGGTGGGGTTGGCGGTGTCCCTCAAACCCCACCATAGATAGGACCCAATTCGCTCAGACTCTCAGTTGGATAGCTGAGTGCAGGGCCTGTGGAACACTGACATCATCCTACCGGTTGGTGCCATTTCCCATTTTCTGTGTCCATCAGAGATGCAGACTTACAATGCCATCATGACGCACATCACATGCTCCTACATGATGTGCATCGATGGCTGCCACACCTCCCATGCCTCTCAACAGCCCATCATGCCCAAACTCTTGTCTCCTGTAGATGTCAGGTGAGCACCAGGATCCTGGTCCCCCCACCCCCTGGAGGAGGAGAGAGCAGTCCCTGACACTCAGTCCTTATCCCTTGGCTGACCCTCTGACTCCCGAGATCGCTACTGAACACAGATCATCAGTGTCGCAGGCAATAGCACTACTGCTGCACCAGCAGCTAGTCCTGAGAACCACCCCAAATAACTATTCAAATGAAGGGATGAATTGGCCAGCCTTTCCCAAAAGGTAACATGGGAAATGGTAGTAAGGAACAGGCTTCAGAGAGAAGCTAGGAGACTTCAAACATATACCAGCTTCCTGGTGTTACAGGTAAGTTATTTACAATTATTTAAATATTTGCATATATACAGGGTCAACCAAAAACCTGGGGCCCAATTCTAGGATGACTTACAGATGGTGCAAGGCAATTCACGCCAAACCTCATGTCGTGAATTGCACCTTGTGCCATGAGATACGCAAGTCGCGATTCCAAGATGCAGTTTGTACCATGCCACATGCGGGTTACACCAAAAGTGGGCTACACCACCCACTATGCCCACAAATTGCTGCAGCATGGTGCAAGGGTGTGTTACGGCAGCAACTGCATGCTATTCCAGTAGGGTGGCTGTCGTAACCCACCTATGCAATTCCAAGACCACATATGAAGCAGTGGGGTTAGACCAGCTCTTAGCTGGTCTTAGGGGCATCTGTCCTGGCATAATGACAGATGCTCACCTCACAGCACTACAAAAAGCATTTCAACTTGTCCCACATACCCCCCCTGCACAGTCATGCCCCCACCCACTGAAGTTTGGGGACCTCCCAGCTCCATATTTTCCTGTGCCCCCTTGTGCCTGTGTCACCCAGCCAGAACCACCCCAAGGCTCCCTGGTTTGTGCAGCAGTGATACAAGACTCTGAGGGCTCCAGGGGGGCAGTTAACTGTTGGAAGTGACTTGCGGCACCCAGGTCCATTGTGCCATTCCTGTGGCGCAACCCTGTGGCTGCCACAAGTCTTGGGGTGTAGTTGCCGTGGACCCTGCCTTTCTTAGAATAGGGTGCAGGGTCCCCGGTGTAGTGGCACATGGCGCAACTTGCATACACCCACGAGTTGCATCATGCAACTTGGAATCGGGCCCCTTGTGTCTGAAACTATACAGCAAAGATAAGAAAAGGAGAAAGTAAGAGAACGCAGAAAAGCATAAGGGGTACAGAAATGGTTCAGACACTTTATTCCTGCTCTCTCTCAATGGCTGAGCTAAAGGGAAATCTAGCAGGCAGCTAACCTTAAACCACTCCTTCTTACAGTGGTTCAGCATGTTAGGGAAATGGTAAAATGAAGGAATATAAACAGTATAGATCATATGCAGCTGCATCTGTTACCAAGGCCTACTTTTCAAGAAAACAACTGAGGCTGTACAACATGCTTTAGTTTCCTCTCTCTCTCTCTCTCTCCTTGCTGAGAGGAAGCCCAGCAGGCAAGTCCACAGAGATGGGGAAAGAAAAGAAATAACACTTAGGCAGGCAGTTGTTTAACTTGCCAGCTTTAGTCTAGAATCTTAAACACACTACCGCTGCTCCTTAAAGCAGTCAGAAAGAATACTGGCCATGCAATCAGCATTTGCCCATTTGGCCTGGACAAAGGCTGAACGAATGTCAGCATGCAGCTACTGCTCTAATGTAGATTGCACTAAGGGAAAAAAGTAAATGAAGAGAAAGAGAAAAGAATGAGGGGGAAGGTGCTGCACATAACACAGAAACCAATATTTCTATAAACACATGGTTTTTCAAATGCACATTTTTGTTAATGGAAAACAGTGTATTTGTTTCAAACTTACTGATATTAGTTCCTGTTCCTCTTTTTATGAAAATCACAAATGAATAACATTTTTTAATTTACTCACAGACTTTGTAAGATGTGTTTGTTTTACCTGTGATTAAGCTGTGCGTCTGAAGTGCTGGTCACCATGTTCTGGCTGCATTTATGGACTGGCATTTCTGTGAGGTCAGAGCATGCTGTGCATTGCATGCTGGTATCTGCATTTGTACAATGGGCTCAATCAAAAATCCTGTACACAGAAGCATGGTAATGGTGGCTCACTGTAGCAAGCTATCTGAATGAACACATCGCGGTGTGAAGTAAGCTACTTGAAAAGTAAGGAATTACCTTACATTTTACTTCAGCGACTGGCTAAAGGGCTGTCAGGGTGGGGGTAAAACAATCACTTTGCTTATTGTAAATGATGCAGCTGGATGTTGTGAGAGTTTGATGTGCATTACGAGCTTTGCCATACTCTGCTAATAGTATCAGCATGGCTCTCGCAACTTTCTACTTATTTGCGTATTCTGAGCTGAGTGCAGTCGGGGCTGTAGCTGGGTATGGCATCGTACAGTGCAAAACTGATTTCAATAAATACTTTAATTCCACTGCACAACATCACTAAAACAGCTATTAAGTACAAAACAACTGCATCCCTATCACGGCGGTAATTCCGCTGGCAGACAGTAGTACAGTATTTCTGTTCTCCTACAGCTTCTGAAAACTTTGGAACACATACATCAGACTCATGTTGGAGGAAGTGTGGTGGGTTGGGTACTCACACCCATATTTTGGGGAGATTGCCCCCTAATCAGGGGATATTGGGACAGTGTAGCAAGTAGCACAGAAGAAGTACTAGGGGTCCTTCCACCATCACAGTTCCGAAATTGGATCCTAGGCATCTCACCTTAGGGTCTAACAAACAAAACAAAAAAATATTTGTATAATATATAGGTGGCAGCAGCAACCAAAGTCATTGTCCAGTTGTGACTGACCCCTGCTCTCCCCTCCAAGGAACTATGGATGAAAAACTTTTGCAGTATACAAGAAATGGAAAAAGTGACAGCGCAACTGAGGTTGCAACAGAATAAGCTCAAAGGTTGCTGGCTCCCCTTCTTTCACTTGCAGGGAAGGAATGTCAGAATGAGCTTGATATCCTGGCTCAGTTATTTTAATGTGTTAGACTTACTTGCTTGGTGAATTATGGGCCATTGTTCCTATACTTATATAAGCATGCAAATATTACCCCTGGTGTTTACCTCCCCCTAAGTTAGGTAATATAACCACAAGCAGGTTTCTTGCCTAAAATAGATCAAATATCCCCCCCCCAAACACCTTTGGAACTAAGAGATTGTATCTAATTAAGAATTTTAGGTCTATTCTGATCTAACCCACCCCCAACACACACACACACACACACACAATTTGTTGCCTAAATGTGTTTATTTTGTTTGTTGTTTTTCACTGTTTCATTCTGGTATGGCTTGTTCCTTGTTATTATATCTTAACTGAACGTTTGCACTGCTCTTTGCTTCATTTTACAGTAAGGTGAATAGACAGTATGAAGGCACTTTCTGGAATAGTAAGTATGTGGAAGTTGTAATGTCTTAGTCTGCCCATTGTTTGTCCAAATGGAGATATAAAATAATACCCAAAAATGTAATTGAAAAAAAGCTATTAAGTACGGCTTATCTGCACTGACTACATTGTCTTAATGCTCTTTAATGTTATCATTTGTTTTCTTTTAAATAAAGTATATAGCCGCATGTTAAATAACTTTTGCATAGTGGATTGTACAGCTACAAACTTACTGATCTGATGCATAACTAATATTCTGGAACTCCAATTCTTAAAGGGGCTGCTTCCAATAGAGGGGTGAGGGGGAGCCTCATCACACTCATTCAACCTTTTTAGGAGGGATACTTGTATTCTTTACCAGTAGCATCCTTTCTGTGGCAAGAGATGGGATTCTAGCCCACTCTCTTCCAGAATACCACCCACAGGGACCCTACTAGAGCCATATACTTAGCTCTCGCATAATTGTGTTACTTTTTCAATAATACATACACCTTCCTGGTGGTTTCAACAATAAATGCTTTTCCTTAAAATTCAAAAATCACCCAATGTACATCTATATTCACATATTCAGACTTTACACTGTGGTTTATGGCTATAGTGGGACAAATGATCAGCCATGACCTTCTTACTGCCAGTTTTGTGTTCAACCTTAAAACAGCATGATTGAAGGACTAAATACCATCTGGTTATATGGGCATTGGAGTCCTTCATGTCATGCAACCACTTTAGGGGATTGTGGTCAATACTGTATATACCACAAGTTCAGTACCAGTAAGATAATACCCAAGTGATTCCATTACCCGTTTCATACCTAGGCATTCTTTTTCTATGATAAGAGTATCGTTTTTCACGGTCATGTAGCTTGTGACTGAAAAACAGTATCGGTAGTTCACCATGATCTGTTTTCTGACTAAGCACTGCCCTAACGCCACATCAGAAGTGTCCACATGTACAAGAAAAGGCTTCATGAAGTCAGGACATATCAATACAGGATGTGAACACAACCACACTTTGATAGTCAAGAAAGCATCATGACATGAAGGGGGCCATTTAACCTGGGTTGGCCTGTTTATTAAATCAGTCAGTGGGGCTCTTAGGGAGGAAAAGTCTTGTATAAACCTTTGATAATAGCCTGCCAAACCTAAGAAGGCTCTTACTTGTTTTTATGTTTTTTGATATCTTGCATTTAGCAATAGAATCTACCTTTGATATTTCAGGCTGTACCTTGCCTTCTCCTAACACAAACCCCAGGTACCAAGTCTCCCTCATACCAAGTGCAGATTTTGTTGGATTAATTGTCAAACCAGCCTGAGCCCTTTGTATGGTATCTAAAACCTTCCTCAAATGCTTTAAATGTGTTTACTAGTTGGGACTGTATATAACCACATCATCCAGGTAAGCAGCTGCATACTCAGAATGACTGGCCAATAACTCATCCATAAGTCACTGAAAAGTTGTTGGTACCCCATGTAACTCGAAGGGCATGGTGTGAAAATGAAACAGCCCTTAGAAAAAGCTGTCTTTTCCTTGGCTGAAACAGAAAGGGGGATTTGCCAATATCCTTTTATTAGATCTGTTGTGGAAATATATTGAGCTCCCCCTAGCTGATTTACTAAATAGTTTACCCTAGGCATTGGGTAACTGTTGAACTTTGATACCCCATTGATTTTCCTGAAATCTATGAGTAAACAAAGCCCACCCTCCTTTTTTGGGCACCATCTCTATGGGAGAGCACCAAAGGCTTCATGAGGGTTCAATGATATCTAAGACCAAATAGGTTCTGCACCTTTTTTACAGCTTTACCCAATCTAAAGGACTTGTGGCATATAGGTGGACAATTGCCAGTGTCAATCCAGTGCTCAATTAGTTTTACTTTGCCAGGAATTGGTAAATTGGTAACTTGGTAAACTGTAATCAGAGGATTCTGCGTTCACCAGTGGGGTTCCCCAAGGGTCGGTGTTAGGAGCTTTTCAGTACAATGTCTTTATATGGGATATAGTGGAGGGTCTGGAAGGGAGGATGAGTCTGTTTGCAGATGATGTAAAGGTCTGCAACAGAGTGGACATGCAGGAGAGGGTGGAGATGATGCATAGAGATCTGGAGAGGCTGGAGGAATGGTCCAAAGAGTGGCAATTGTCATTCATTATATGGTAAAGTCTAAGATCATGCACTTTGGCAGAAAAAACAGGAAAGCTGAATACCAAATGGGGAGTTGATCCCTGCAGGTTATAGAAGAGGAAAGGGATCTAGGCATTATCATTTCACAGGACCTGAAGGTGGGAAAGCAGTGTGGAAGGGCAGTGGCAAGAGCCAGCAAGATATTAGGTTTCATAGGGAGGGAAATATCCAGCAGAAGGAGAGAGGTCATAGTTCCCCTGGACACCCAGCTTGTTAGGATGCACCTGGAGTATGGGGTCCAGTTCTGGAGGCCGTACCTCAGGAAAGACACGGAGAGGGTAGAACGAGTTCAGAGGATGGCGACAAAGATGGTGAGGGGGCTCGATCAATTACCATATGAGGGGGGACTAAATGACCTAGACATTTACTCACTGGAGCAGAGGAGGGAGAGGGGAGACATTATTGAAACATTTAAATACTTCAAGGGTATCAATAAGGTGCCTGTGGAGAGCCTTTTCCAGCTAAAGGAGTGGCCCAGGGTGAGAGGACATGAATTTCAAATGGGGGAAGGGGGGATTTAGAGGTAACACTAGGCAGTACTTCTTCACTGAGAGGGTGGTGGAAAATTGGAATGGGCTGCCAGGGGAAGTAGTGAGTGAGAAGACAGTAGGAGGGTTCAAGAGGCCATGGGATAAACACAGGGGGATGTTGGGATGGGGGAAGGGCTATAGTAAAGGCATAAGTGGATACCTAGGCAAACTGGGCAGACCGGGTGGGTCTGGTGGTTCTTCTCTGCCATCACATTCCTATACTTCTATATTCCTATGTAGACAGAAGAAGGCATTACCCCATCAAGACTGTCTCCCACTCAGCGTGGATCTTTTGCATGCTAGTATCCCATACATTTGTCCAATTCTTTCTTAATTGTTTTGTGGTTGGTGATATTTACCAGATATTGGGGCAATTTCACAATCTGGGAATCGTGACAGCGAAGCAATTGTCCTGTTTTTTAGCATTGGTTTTATGTACTTCAAATTGCCTATTATGTGATCTTAATTCTAGGGGCCACCTTACTGGTATAATGTCACAACTTGTTCTAAGCTCGTCACTATTTATTATATTTAAGAATTATAGATAATCACTTCTAGTTCTTCTTTCACTTAGAGGCATATGGTTTCATTCTTTGAGTCTAATATTGTAGGGTAGATACTTTAGTCTTGGTATGAGTTTTGTGACCCTTCTTTGTACTCCCTCTAACAGTTGAATATCTTGTTTTTTGTATGGTGCCCAAAAGGCAGTGGTGTAATCTAGATGAAATCTAATGTAATTCTTGTACAGGCTTATTATACAGTGTTCATCCCTGGAAATGAAAGCTTCTTTTGATTATATTAATGAATTTATTAGCAGTCTGCATGGATTTACATATTTGGGCATGCATGGATAGTGAGCTGTCTATATTACGCCCAGATCTTTCTCCATAGTTGCAACAGGCAGAGGCTGGTTGTTTACATAGTGGGTTTTTAAGGGATCATTACGTCCCAGATGTAGTACCATGCATTTTTTGGGGTTTAGTTCTATTTTGTTTGATTTGGTCCAGCATATCATTTGTTCCAGATCCTTTACGATGGATAAATGTTTGGGAATTGAGTCAACTTCTCCTGTTGTTTTTGAATCATCCACAGATTGTATTATTTTATTATTTAATCCTATATGAAGGTCATGAATAAAGCAATTAAATACAAATGGTCCCAAGACAGACCCCTGGGAGACTCCACTTGTCACAGCCCTCTCAGATTATGTTTTCCCTTGGAGTCTCACCCACTGTGTCCTGTTACACAACCAGGATTGAACCCATTTAATTAAATAGTGACTGAATCCCATGTTTAATAGTTTGCTCAAAAGATTTGAATGGGGACAGTGTTGAATGCGTTCTTAAAGTCCAGTAATATTACATCACCAGGTTTTCCAGCATCTAAGCTTGCACTAACTCATTCATGCACAGTGATTACATTTGTTGTTCATGACTGACTTTGCTGTGTAAGATCCTTTATACCCATATTAGAAGTTTCCACCTCAGGCCTAGTTTTTATTAGTTTTTCCAGAACTTTCCCTGGCATGGAAGTGAGACTGATTGGTATGTAATTTTGGGGGGCCATTTTACTACCCTTCTTGAAGATGGGGATTATTGCTGCCTGTTTCCATTTGATGGAACACCACCTGAACTAGGTGACTTGTTAAAAAGTAGTTGTAGTGGAACACTTACGCAAGGGGCAAGAGTTTTAAAGTAGCTTGGGTGTATCCCATCCAAATCCGGTGGGGAGTGGGGTTTCAGAGATAATAGTCTGGTTTTAACATCCTCTACTGTAAATTCCTGAATGTTTGAGTTTGTGTTGCAGTCTGACAGGACAAAGTCATTCTTTGTATTGAATACTGTTATGAAATAGTCATTAAAAGTGTTTGCCATTTCTATTGGATCATTTATTTTTTTCCCATCTACTTTTAATGCTCCTAGAGTTTTTTCCTCTACTCATATTATTGACGTAGGAAAAAAGGTCTTTTAATTGCCCTTGGTTATTGCAATTTTAAACTCGAGGTTGCATTTCTCCTTTTTAATCATATGTTTTTTCTTCCTTAGTTCTTCTTTATACAGTGTATATATGTTTAGAGACTAAAGAGACTAAAACCCCACTTCTGTATTGCAACCCCATGTAACTGTTTTTGTTGATACTCTATTGTCCCCATCCATATCCCCCCCATTATTTATTTATGCTGAACTATGGTAAGGGTGACAGTTTAGGCAGGTTTCCCCTGTATTGTAATTATTCACTGTCATTGAACAAGAATTGCATGTATGTACTTATTGTATTTTTGATATATTGTGTAACTAATTTAAACATGTCTATATTCGCAAGATACTGAAAATCTACAGTATGTCTTACACTGTATTGTACTTTCATGTCTTTCACTGTATCTAATTAATTTTGGGTCACCCCTGAAAAAGGGACTTCTAGTTTCAGAGGGCTTACCCGGTCATCAAAATTCAAATAAATAAGTAAATATTGAGTATGCCTGAGTGCTCATCTTTTTTATATTTAGTGTAGGCTTTTTCTTTTTTATATATCTGTCTTTTTAATTTATCTGTCATCCAGAGTGGAATAGACCCTTTAGTGTTACCAATTGCTTTGTTTGGTCCTTCAGTTCAAGACCACCTTCCCAGGGTTCTCTGACAATATCTAGGAGACCCCTCAGATTTCTCCCAAACAGAAATTCAGAGGGGGAATAGCCTGTAGAGGCCTAGGTTACCTCTCTGTATGTGAAAAGCATGAAAGGTATAACACAATCCCAATCTTTCCTTCCTTTGAGATGTAACTCCTTTGTATGGTTTTCAGGGTTTTGTTTAGCCTTTCTGCTAGGCCATCACTCTGTGGGTGATACGAGGTTGTGCGTATACTAGTGACCACAAGTTGTTAATATAACTCCTTGAATATCTTTGCACAGAAATAGCTGCCCTGATCAGTGACAATGGTATCGGGGATCCTCGTCCAGCTAAACACTTTTTTTAACTCCTCTGCAATGCAGGGAGCGGTAACTGACCTTATTGGAATAGCCTCTGGGCACCTAGTGACATAGTCTATGATGACGAGAGCAAATCTGTTTCCCTTTTTGCTTCACTCGAAGGGACCAATGACATTAATTGCTATTTTGGAAAAGGGGGTGTCAACCATGGGTATGGTTTACAGAGGTAACTGTTCCCTTTCCATTTTAGGAGCTACTAACTGACAAGCCTGACATGATTCACAGATAGTAATCACATCCTTATAAATATTGGGCCACTAGAATCTTTTCAAAAGACAGTTTTATGATGGCACCACCAACAGCATTGCCCTCTGGCCACATTTCGTGTCAGAGTTCTTTGTCCCTTCCCACCGACAACACCTCTCCAGTTGGATGCTACTTGAATACCATACCTTACCCTCCCATCTGGTGTAGCTGAGAGTTGCCATGAGTAAGGGATACTGCACTGGACTGACCTGGAGACCTACAGGAATATGAGACACTGGCTCTGTAAGCAAGGACACTGACACTTAGATTGGTGAAAAAAGAAAGTAAATTTTACTGAAAAGGTGAAAAAGTAGCTTATACAGCCAAAAATGACAAAACACACCTTTGCATAAATTTGTGAATGAATAAACATGAATTGCAGTTCGAATGGACACTTTTTATTTCTCTTGTCCCAGTAGGGCACACCACCCCACTACACTTTACCTGGAGACTGCAGGCACATGCCTCCCACCAGCCCTCAGCCCTCCAGCCCTCTGGAACATACACTTTCTTCTGGAGGCTGAAGACACACACCACCCATCAGCCCTCCCGAACACAAGCTAGTCCCAGGATAAGCACCCTCTCTGGCCTTAATCCCTGAGATTGTTTACACTGTAGCCTTAAGGCCGAGCAGTGGCTACTAGGCCTTATACCACCTTAGTTAGCCCACTGACCCCTTACACCAGATACAGACCCTGGTATCTATCACACTATAACTCTACAGGGTTAAAATAATTTGGCATTTCTATGCAACAAATACACTTTAAGCAATCAGGAATAGCAGTGGCGTGAAACATATCACACACTGATACATTAAAAGCTAGGACAATTTCCTCCCACAGTCCTTGAACTGTTCAGTCCTTCAGATGACAAAGTCTTTTAAAATGCAGAAGGACTGAGGTAAATTTATTTCACTTCTTTGTCACGTGACTTTTAAAATAGTCCCCAAATTGTAGCAATAAGTTTTTTACAATACCACATTCCTTTGGATTTCTTGAAGAAGTTTTTTGATGAAAACTCTGAGGAATTCTTCTGAGGGCTGTTTACAGCAAGCAGCTATGGTGATGGAAAACTGGAGAAGTAATGCATTCTTCAGGTTACAGCTTGATTCTGTGGGGAAAACTTGGTATAACAGCATCATCAGGCACTTGAAGCAACAGGATCTCTATTCTCTCCCTGCTCTCACTCACTACTCTATCTGACCCTGCACTGGGATATAGGTGATCTCCTAATCCTATTACACTTTAATTAAATAAGGGCTATCCCCTGTCAGGCTGTATCACTGCAGGAGGCCTCTGCTGACTGGACACCTACTTGGCTTGGATCCCTCTTTCCTGGTCGCTCTCCCTGCTTGAACTCTCTGCACACTGGTTGTGCAGCTACTTTTATGCCCCAAACTATTTACATATGCTAATTTCTGGTCACTGAGTGGACACTGACCTGTCCAGGGGCTCAGCACTAATCACAATCCTTTCTGCAGCAGCATAAGCCACAATGGAATACACAATTTTAAAATCCAATTGCCCCTCTCAGCATTCTAAGGCTTCCCCTTTTTCCCACTTTGTGCCCCATTTGTGCACACATTCACTTGTCATAAAAAGCACTTTCTCCAGGTTTAAGCATGTTCTCACTATTATGGCTGGAAAGCTAACCTTTCTGTCTCTCCTGAATTTTTTCTGTAAAAATTGACCCACAGGAAACCTAAGTGACTAAGTCTTAAACTTATTTGTCATTAAACTTTTAAATAATACACAACATAGAAACATAGAAATTGACAGCAAATAAGGACCACTAGGCCCATCTAGTCTTCCCATTTTCCCTGCCTCCTGTAAAAGCCACAGTTTCTTCTTGATCCCGGCTTTACCTCATCATTCCCATTGCTAGGGTTCCCCAATGCCTGTCCCATGCAAGCTTGAATCCTCCATTATGTTTGCCCCCACCAACTCTGCTGGGAGTCTATTCCATATATCCCCCAACCTTTCTGTGCAGAAATACTTCCTCACGTTACCCCTTAGTCTACCTCCTTCCAACCTCATGTCATGCCCCCTTGTTCCTGGACATCTCCTTTTCTGAAGGATGTTATTCTCTAGTACCCTATTTAGCATTTCTTTCTTCACTTTTCTTTAAAAACAGCTGTTTCTACTTTAAGTACACTGACCACAACAGTATTTTTAGTCAGAAATTTAATATTAATTTTTCCCACGCTTAATTCCACCTCCTGTAAATGGATTTTATCTAACCAGTACCCACTCTCCCTGAAAAGGTTATCAACTCCTCTATTTCACACTTTTATTACTTGAAACTAGTTTTCCCTTATTAAACACACTTTTCTCTGTCAGACTACCAAGCTTGGCATAAATCTATAAAACCAAAAAATGGCTTGGCAGCATGATTTAGAAAAAGCACATGTTTGAATACAGTGTTTTCAGACTGTAGGTAACATTCTGACACAGAGCTCTCGTTTAAATTGCTCTGTTTTTGCTTGCATACATTTCTTTGAAGTAACTTTGTTTTTATTAAATACTCAAGACTTCCCTCAGCCCCACTATGGCTTTTATTAGATTGAAATATGCATTTGTAATGTGTTTAAATGCATTACAATGACATGGGTTCCTCAGAAAAAATAGAGCACACACTGGGCCGGATTCACAAAAGCCAAATCAGGATGCAAGGCAACTTGCGTCAGAAAAGATGGTACAAGTCGCACTTGCATCCTGCGTTGTATCCTGGCGGGATTCACATAGGCATCTTGCAACATGCTGCAGGCTGCCTGTGCCCAACTGCACTTATGCACCTTAAACCACCTTTCGACATGGCGTAAGGGGATTTATGGCAGCAGTTGCACCCTATTCAGGTAAGGTGGCTGCTATGTCCACAAATGGGATTCAGAGACAACCACCAGTGAACATCTGTCAAAGACCAGTTACACCAACAAAAAGGTCAGACCCCCCCATGGGCTCTGGGTCCCAGGCATGGCACGCACTGTGCCCGGCTGGGTGTGTGGCACATCCCCAATGCCCAGACCCCCATACACACACACACATTGAGGCCCCCATATGCCCTGGGGCACGATCCCCTGCACAACCTGTAAACCCATGGTAGTCTGGTGGCCCCCCACCCCACAGTTTTAGCCCCCATGCCCCCCAATACCCCACCAGAAACTGGCACAGCCCTCCCTCATCACCAGGGCCAGTCACCAACTCACCTTCTTGGTGTTTGTGTGTTGGGGTGGGGGACCACTGGACCACCAGGGCAGGTAAGGGTACTTGATCTGGGGGTGTCCATGGCAAGGGGGGGCTTGGGGCTGGAGCCCACACCTTACGGGACCTCAGTAGTGGGCATGGGGTGGTATGGTGGCCCTCACCTGGCACATCTGTTGCCTACCCTGTCCTGCAACCTGCAGCATTCCCAGGTGCTGTGCCCTACCTTGTGCAGCTACCGCAAGTCACAGGATGCAGACCACTGGACCCGCTCCAATACTGAATCGGGTGCACGGGCCAGGTCACAGGGGATGGTCGCCCCAAGCTGCCATTGCCACAGCTTGTGGTGGACCTTTGTGAATCCAGCCCATTTGCTCTCAAAATGGCTCCCTTGTGAACTTATTCAAAATGCCTCCTTATTTTTATGTTGGTCCTCCACAGAGCCCCATCATCAGACTGTGCCCATCATTACTTATTTATTCTGTGAGCCAGCCCCTTAAGTCCAATTCCCTGGCGCTTGTTGCCTGCACAACTAAGAAAGGGAAATTTATCTGGTTGAACCTGCCTGTAAGGAGAACACCTTTACTGCATCTCCCTCTTGCACCATCACAAGGCAGTTACAAGATCAGGCTGAAGCCAGACTCACAACAGAGGTCATGTTAGAGGAGTAGCCACAATGAAGCAGCACTGAGGATTTCCTTATTTAAGTGCACTGCACTCTACTGTGGTGCCGACTCTTGGCTGCTCACACTCCTCACTCCTCTCCTAGGTGTGTACGGTGTCCACAGCTGACACTCTGCATTTATTTACTTTACAACAGAGCAGTTTTATTTACTTTTTACCACAGGAATGATTTTTTTATCTAAAAAACAATAAATTACAATAAAGCAACCCAGGCAGCCCAAATAAACCACTGGCCCACTAGAGCAATGTTATGGTAGCCAGGGCAATCAGGTTACTAACCCACTGACCACCAATGATTAAAACAACCATTTGTCTCTAAAATTACCATCACTTTATGTAAAACTTGCCAATCACTTAAAATTAGCACAACACTGCATGTGGGTAAAGAAGCCATGGCCAGGTAGTCCTTTCCATACTCCCCCCGTGCTGCATCCTCTTTCAGCAATTAATAATATGCTCACTGACACTCACAGCTATTCTATTTAGAATGCTTACTATTTATTACATTCTATTTTGGTACTGATACTGCTTTTTATTTTACTGCAAGGCCACCCTATAACTATCTGGCAGCTTCTACCTACCCCAGGACTAGAATTCAGGTCCACACAAGCCTATTTTTTTAAATATCTTAAAACTAACTATATATGAACATATGAAATTGCCAGCAGAAATAGGCCTTAATGGTCTATTGAGTCTGCTCAAGTGTGCCACTCATTTAATATCCTGGAGCTACCCCCCCAACTCCTCCTGGAGTCAATCCCCTCCATCCCATCACCCCCCCATCCAATATCCCATCATAAGGGTGACTGAAAGTGAACAACTCAAACATGAGCAACTCACTTTCAGCACTTGTCATGTGGGCTACCTTGCAAGGATGGTTACAGCACAGTGACAGAAAGGATGGGAGCGGTACAGGAAAATGAAGGAAGGTATCTAAGGGGTAGTGCAACAGGAGGTTGCTGAGCTGCTGGCTTGGTGTACTGGTGAGGGTGACTGGCTATAATGGGGAGGGTGCAGGGTTCAGGGCTGGGGAGTGCTACAGATTTTTGCGGGTGAGGTTTTGGCACTTTGTTTTTGCCAATCAAGGATTTTCACCCCTTCCCCAACATGCACTCCCCCTGGAGTTAATAATCCTTATTTAGGGGGGTTGCAGGGGGCACAGCTCCCCACAAAACAACCTCTTTGGTTGTCATCCATTGTCATCGCAGTGAGTGTACATCGCCTTTTTTTTTTGGCGATGTACAATTGCCTAACGGCGATCACTATTCCGCAATCGCCATTATGACATAGAACCCACTATCCCCTTCCCAGCAGTGTCCCCTTTGGTGGTAATCCTTTTCTTCACCCTATCCCATCTACCCTTGAAGCTGGCCAATGTCTTTGCTGCCACCACCTCCTTCAGCAACTCATTCCACCCCTTCATCACCCTTTCAGTGAAAAAGTCCCTCCTCATTTCCTTTTTGAATCTACCCCCCACCAATCCCATGCTATACCCTCTTGTAGGACCCTCCTTTCTTAGGTTAAAGATGCCCTCTGTGCAAACCCTGTTTATGCCCTTAAGGTATTTGAAGGTTTCAATTATGTTTCCGCTCTCCCTTCTTTCCTCCAGGGAGTACATGTTCAATTCCCTCAGCTTCTCCTCATATGTTCTGTCCCCCATACCCTTGATCATGTTGGTTGCCCTCCACTGGACCCCCTCCAGTAGTCTGATATCCTTCTTCAGGTATGGGCACCAGAACTGAACACAGTATTCCAGGTGAGGTGTCACCAGTGATCAGTACTATGGCAGAATAACTTCCTCCCTCCCTCCTAGAGGTGAAACCCCTGGCAATGCAGCCAAGCATTTTATTTACCTTGGCAGCTGCCTTTTGGCATGGTGCTGTGTGTTTCATATCACCCCTGACCACTACTCCCAGGTCCTTTTCCTCCTCTGTTACTGTCATCTATTTCCCCACCAGCCAATGACTGGCTTTGGGTTTCTGGCTCCGTGTGCATTACTTTACATTTCTTCACATTAAAGCCCAACTGCCAGATGCTTGACCATTTCTATAGCTTTGTCAGGTCCTCCCTTAACACCTGTCTCCCCTCCTCCATGTCCACCCTCCAACAGAGTTTAGTATCATCTGCAAACAGGCAAATCTTGCTACTTACTCCCTCTGCAATGTCCCCTATAAAAATGTTGAACAGCACTGGGCCGAGTACAGAGCCCTGTGATACCCCACTGGTTACAGGCCTAGGTTCTGATAGTTCCCCCCCCTACCACCACTCTCTGGTTCCTGTCTCTTAGCCAGCTCTTTACTCACTCCAACATTTTTTCCTTAATCCCAGGTCTCTCATCTTGCTGATCAGCTTTCGATGTGGCATTGAGACGAATGCCTTGCTGATGTCCAGGTACAGTACTTCCACTGCCTGTCTCCTGTCCTGATACCTCATCACTCAGCCAAAGAAGTCAGTCATGTTGGTTTGACAAGACCTTCCCTTAACAAATATGTGCTGCCTGTCATCCTGGATACCATTTTCCTCAAGGAAGGATGCCAGCCTTTCTTTTAGAATGGTCTCCATTAACTTACTCACTGAAGGTTAGGCCAACCGGCCTATAGTTACCTGGCTCGTTCCTGGGTCCACTCTTGTGGAGGGGTCCCACATGAGCTGTTCTCCAGTCCTGTGGCTCACACCCCATCTCCAGTGAGGTGTTAAAAAGGGTCTGTCAATGGGACTGCCAATTCCCTGCCAGTTCCATCAGGACCCTCAGGTGCACCCTATCTGGGCCAGGTACCTTGTCCACCCTCAGTCCCTTTATTTATTTATTTATTGAAAAGTTTCAACAGGAAGAGCATGCTGAACAAGTTGCTCATGTCACGGTGTGTCCTCGGGGTGAGGGTACAAGGGAAAATATACATGCATATAGCCAACATTAATACAATTATACAAAAAAGTATGAACAGTGTACACATGGCTGTAGATTACAAGATTCATTTTGATTTACATTAAAGTGCAGCATATGAATGAATTATTCAGTGAAAACTCATGGGAAACAGATAAGTGCTACTGTTAGAGTGCACGCTTTATCCGAGTGAGAAGTAACATAAAACCAGCTAGCAGGTGGAAAGAGAAGGAGAAAGGTGGTAAACAAGGGGGGGGTAGAATGGGGTAGGTAAGGTGAAGGTCTAATGTAAGGAGTGGAGGGAAACAGTGGGGGACAGTAGGGCATAGTACTAAGGTTAGATATAGGTATAGTATTGGTAAACTGAGTAAAGGAAGAAAAGCAGGGGAGTTAGCCACATGTACAGTTTACAGAGAGGAAGTTATGTAGGGCTGAAGAGATAGAGTAGGGGGAGAATGAGTGTTGAATCTGGAGGGGAAGTGTGTTCCATAGTTTAGGGAAGTGGTGCAAGAAGACCGCCTGACCTACTGTGGCCGATTGGTGAGAGACTACCATTAAGCCTGAGTCAAATGATCTGAGGCAATGAGTAGGAGGGGGGGGAGGATGAATAGTGAGGAAGCAAGATAGGAGGGAAGAGTGCCAAACCAAAATTTAGATACTAATTTTGCACAATGGCAGTGGGTTTGATTTTCTAATGAGGAAAAAGCCAGGGAGAGGTAGAGATTACAAAGATGGGTGAGGGGGGCATCCAGAGTGAAGTGACAAAAGGAGTTAAAAAGGGTGTCCAATCTGGATAAGAAAGACTTGGGAGCAGCACTGTAGACTACTTCATAATAGTCAAAGACAGATAGGATCATCTTCTGGACAAGTTCATGTCTAGCCTGTAGTGGGAGTCTGCTACAGTTCGTGTGTAATGCACCATGCTTGGGGCGCAGCTTTTTCAGGATTGCGTCCACATGACCAGAGAAGGTGAGGTGTTGGTCAAGCCACACCCCAAGGTATCTAAAGGATGAGGTATCTTCAAGGACTGTCCCATCAAGGGTATGGAAGGATAGATGGAAGGGGAGCCTGGAGAGCTTCTGCCTAGTGCAAAAGGTCATTGAGATGGTCATCTTGGCATTGAGTAAGAGCTGATGGGAGCTAAACCAGTGCGGAACTTTATCAAAGTCATGCTGGAGTCTGGTAGCTACATCATCAGGGGATTGGCTGGAGGTGAAGAAGACCGTGTCATCTGTGTACATGTGGATAGAGGTGGATGAGCAGACTGAGGGGAGGTCATTTAGAAATATAGAGAATAAGATAGGGCCCAACATGGACCCCTGTGGGATGCCACTGTTAATGGGGAGTGGGGGAGGGGATGTGGAGTCAGCTATTCAGACTGACTGAGATGTTCCTACCAGGTAGGCACTGAACCAGTTAGTGGCAGAGTCAGATAGGCCTGCCATGGAGATGGTGTTTAGTAGAAGGGAATGGAAGATGGTATTGAAAGCCTTCGCTAAATCGACAAAATAGCAGAAGTGATTTGGCTACTGTTCTTCCCTGAGAGGATAGAGTCAGCGAGCCTAACCAGGGAGGTAGTAGTGGAATGATTATTCTGGAACCCATATTGGAACAAAGTGAAAAAATAAGGCCCTGTCCATACTACACTGAAAATCTGTAATGTTTTGAAACCATTACAGACTGAAAGGCCCTATCTACATTACCCTTGGAAATAAATCCCCTCTGTAACGTTACAGAAGGTCCAAACAGTTACCGTAACGGTTTGCATTTATACTGGTAACTTTACAGAAAGTGTTTTTGTAATCGTTACAGAAACCTGTTGTGAGGTGGTTTCAACAACGGTTTCTGTAATGGTTTCAAAGCTCTGTTTAACCCTGTCCACACTACACAAGTAAACTCCTGTAATGTTTTCAAAATGTTTTCAGTGATAGTGTGGATGCATTGTAACGTTTTCAGTCTGTACCAGTTTCAAAATGTTACAGATTTTCAGTGCATTGTAGACAGGGCCAAAACGTCACAGTGCATCCACCCTACCACTGATAACATTACAGGATTTTACTTGGATACAGGATTTTAGATCTCTTGCACTGGGACCTTCAATTAAGGGTAAAAAACAAAAAAACAAAAAAAAAGGAGTTGGTGTGTTTGTCAGAGGTAGTTGAAGTAAATTGTTATCTGTTATCTGTGTACTTATCTAGGTGCTTGTCACAGGTGTCAGAAGGGAATTGTTATCTGTGAAATTAACTAAGTGTAGAAAGATTTGCAAAGTAGGGGGAGTGGCTTAGCTAGAAGGAGCCATGTTAAGACCAGATATAAATACTGCCCTAGATAGCTTCTGCCAGAGGACAGACAGAACTCCAGGAGGAAGGAGCTCCTGGTATAACTAAACTTTCTACTGGGACTATATTGCCCTCCTTCCTCCCTCCACCCCCCACCCTAAACCAGTTCTACTTTTATAGGCACAGGATTTAACTGACAACAGGAACTTCCTGTTTGGGAGCAGGAAGTGAGTGATCCCAGAACCACCAAAGACTCACAATCCTAGAAGGTCAAAAGTAGCTCTCCACCCCCCCCCCAGCTGCTGGAGGTCTGACTCTGAGCAAATAAGGAGACTACTGAGAAATATAGGAACTTCTTGTCTCTGAACACGAAGATCAGGAGATAAAAGGGTGCAGAGGCAGTAAGTAAGTAAGTAGGGAGAGAAAAAAAAGAAATAAACAAACAGAGGAAAGAGTAAGTATTCCAAATAACAGTTAGGGGGCCAGGAAAAAGACATGATGGGAGTGGTGCAGTGCAGTGGCTGCGGAGCAGCAGTCTTCCAGGAGACGTTTTGGAGGATGCAGTGTTGTCCCATCTGCAGACACCTCTCTGGGCTGAGGGAGGAGGTTGCTCATCTCCAGGCTGAGCTGGACAGGATTTGTGGGACCTCCTCTCCCACGCAGGGACCACCAGGGTTACTGCCGTTGCCTCGGAGGTTGCCAAGAAAGAGGAGTGGTTGGACCACAGTGGGCTCAGGGAGGGTGAAGGTGGTGGAACAGAGGCTCATCCCTCCAGTTGTACCTCTCCACAATTTCTATGCTGTTCTGGAAAAGTGTGGTTCCTCTATGGAGGCACCCACAGTGGAGACCAAGGAGGATGCTGGGAACCTCCACAAAAGAGACCCAAAGGAGGGTGGCATGGGACCCCACAGGGGAAGGAGACAACTTCTGGTGGGGTACTCCAGTGTCAGGAAGGTAGAACTGGGGGAGGAAGGGGAGAGGGAGGTAAGGTGCCTGCCTGGTGCCATGGCTTGGAGAGACAGGGAGTGAATCCTCAGGATCACAGGAGCAGCTGCACAGGGGAGGGAGACGGATGTCATTGTCCACCTAGGGAGAAATGACCTGGCTAAGAAAGGGATCAGAGCAGTGCAAGAAGCATTTGTGGAGATGGGGAGGGGCCTTAGACAAATAGCACACACGGTAACCTTCTCGGAGGTGCTGCCTGTCTATGGCACGGGTGAGACTAGGGTGCTCCACACCATGAGATTCAATCAGTGGTTGAAAAACTGATGCAGAGCTCAGGGATTTGGCTTCACTGGGGACTGGGGGTCCACCTGGAGGGATGCAGGCCTATACTGGCATGATAGTCTGGATTTGTCCAGGAGGGGAACCAAGATCCTAGGTGATAGGTTTAAATACTTCATTGACAAGTATTTAAACTAGCCAAGGGGGGAGGCAGTGGAAAGGAGCAGGGAAATCCTAGTCCCCCCCAAAATATCAGGGTACTAAGTGAGATAGACACCAGCATAGAGATGTCAATAGGGAGAAGCGCTGGGGTAAATGGAGAAAGTGACAAATGCAATAAGGACAGGGATGGGGCAAAAAGGGGTAAGGCCATCAAGAAATGGAGGGTAATGAGTACCAGCACCCACAGTCTGGGCAACAAGCTCCCTGAACTGGTGGCCTTGATGGAAGAGGGATGCCTAAATATTGTAGCAGTCACAGAAACATGGTACACAGAGAACCATGACTGAGATGTTAACATACCAGGGTACACAACCTACAGGAGAGACAGGCAGGGCAGAAGAGGGAGGGATAAAAGCAACTGAACAAAAGAGTAAACAGGGAGGAGAGGAGGCACTGTGGGTCAGCTTAGAGACTGGAAATGGCACCACAATCCGCACAGGGGTTGTATATAGACCCCTATGTCAGGGAAGGGAATGGACAAGGATATGATAGAAGGCATACTTAGGATGGCAGAGAAAGGGGAGATACTGTTGATGGGGGACCTTAACATGCCAGATGTTAACTGGAGCACCTTTACGGCAGCCACATCCAAAAGCAGGGCCATTCTTGTTGCCCTTCTTGTTGCCCTTCAGGTGGCATGCCTCAAACAGCTAGTTTTGGAACCCACTCGTGTGGAAGCAATCTTAGACCTCGTACTCTTAAATGGGGACAGTGAGAGGATCTCAGATCTAGAAGTGGGTAGCCATTTGGGAACAAGTGACCACCAAACAGTGTGGTTCATGATAAACTCTGCTACAGAGTCAAGCCATACAAAAGTGAAAGTTCTGGACTTCAGGAGGGCTGACTTTGGCTAGATGGGAGAGTGCCTTAGAAAAGCACTAGCAAACAGGCTAGAAGGAGGGGTGGAGCAACAATGGGCAAATATCAAAACTGCCATCACAGAGGCAACATGCCTTTGTGTGAAGCAAATACACAAATCAAAATGAAAGAAAAAGCCACTATGGTTCTCAAAAGAGGTGGCGTGAAGGTTAGGGAGAAAAGATAGCATTTAGGAAGTATAAGGAAACACAGAAGGAGCAGGACAGAGAACTATACCAGTTAAGGCAGAAGGAAGCAGGAGGGTAGTCAGAATAGCAAAGGCACAAACTGAGGAAAAGATAGCTAACTTGTTAAGAAGGGGATAGAACCTTTATAGGTATATCAGAGAGGAAAGACAAAGGGAGGGATAGTGAGGCTGAATAGAATGGATGGTGGGTGGGCAGAGAGGACAGTGATGAAGCAGGATACTGAATGAATACTTCTGTTCAGTATTCACAAAAGAGGAAGTGGGGGAGGTGCCTAATCCAATTAACTGAAGCACTCTGGAGAGGGGGGTTGATCCCAGTCCTTTCACAGAAGAAAGGGTTCTGAAAGAACTCCTAAAACTGAAGGTGGACAAAGCAATGGGGCCAGATGGAATTCACCCAGAACTGTAAAAGAATTAAGCAGAGAACTAGTGACACCACTGACTACGCTTTTTAACAAATCATGGGAGGATGGTGTGGTACCTGAGGACTGGAAGAAGGCGGATGTGATTCCCCTTCACAAAAGTGGGACCAAGACAGAGGCAGGAAACTACAGACCTGTCAGTTTGACTTCTGTGGTAGGGAAAGTGATGGAATCACTTCTGAAGGAAATAATTGTTGAGTACCTAGAGGCCAATGGGGCACAGGACCCAAGGCAGCATGGATTCACAGCGGGAAGGTCATGTCAGACGAATCTAATTGATTTCTTTGACTGGGTGACCAAAGTAGTAGACCAGGGAGGGGCTGTGGACATGGTCTACCTAGACTTTAGCAAGCCATTTGACACAGTCCCACACAAAAGATTAGTAGTCAAATTAACCAGCCTGGAAATGGGTCCTAAGGTGGTAGCCTGGGTAAAACATTGGCTGAACAACAGGACACAGAAGGTAATTGTAAATGGAGTCCACTCTGAAGAAAGAGGGGTTACTAGTGGGGTACCACAGGGTTCAGTACTGGGTTCAGTCCTTTTTAATGTCTTTATAAGTGACATTGCAGAGCGACTGGAAGGAAAAGTATGCCTCTTTGCAGATGACACAAAGATCTGCAACAGGGTTGATACACAAGGAGGCGTGGAAAGGATGAGAAGGGACTTAGAAACATAGAAACATAGAAGTTGACGGCAGTTAAGGACCGCAAGGCCCATCCAGTCTGCCCATTTCTTTTTCTGCCTTATAAATGTGCCATCAGCCTTTGCTCTGTCAGTGGCCTATCTATTCATAGTCATTTGTTTTGCTCCCTTATGCCTATCCCATGCCTGTTTGAAGCCCTGCACTGTATTCATAGCCACCACTTCTTGTGGTAAGCCATTCCATGCATCCACCACCCTTTCTGTGAAAAAGAATTTCCTCACATTCCCCCTTAATCAGCCCCCCTCTAATCTCATGCTGTGTCCTCTTGTCCTGCTATTTTTCTTATATTTAAACATGTTAGAATCTTTCACCTTGTTAATGCCCTTAAGGTGTTTGAATGCCTCAACCATATCACCTCTCTCCCTCCTTTGCTCAAGGGTATACATATTGAGCTCTGTTAATCTGTCCTCATATGTCTTCTGATGCAGTCCCTGCACCATTTTGGTTGCCCTTCTCTGGACTGCCTCAATTTGGTTAATGTCCTTGTGAAGGTGTGGCCTCCAATACTGCACGCAGTACTCCAGATGGGGCCTAACCAGTGTCTTGTAAAGAGGGGTTATTACCTCCCTCTTACGACTTGTGATACCCCTACTAATACACCCTAACACCCCCTAGCCTTACCTACTGCTTTAGAGGTCTGCTTGGATGATTTCAGGTAATCAGTGATGATGATGCCCAAGTCTCTTTCTTCCTTTGTGACTGCTAGCAACTCCACTCCCAGCCTATAGGTGGCTTCAGGGTTTCTCTTCGCTATGTGCATGATTTTGCACTTCTTTGCATTAAATCTCAGTTGCCACTCTTCTGACCATTTTGCTAGTTTATCCAGATCTCTTCTCATTCTGCCCACCCCATCTGGATCATCTACTCTGTTGCAGATCTTGGTGTCATCTGCAAACAGACAAGCTTTACCCTCTAGTCCATCTGCAAGGTCACTAATGAAGATGTTGAAGAGGACTGGCCCCAGGACTGATCCCTGAGGTACCCACTTGTGACTTGCATCTCTTCTGACTGTATACCATTTACCACCACTCTCTGCTTTCTGCCCGTCAACCAGTTTGTCACCCAGTTGACCAACTTCTGACCCATCCCTAGCCTACCCAGCTTATTTATCAATCTTCTATGTGGAACAGTGTCAAAAGCTTTGCTGAAGTCAAGGTAGGCAACATCAACTGCTCCCCCTTGGTCCACCACTCTGGTTACCCAGTCAAAGAAATCTATGAGATTAGTTTGACAGGACCTTCCTTTTGTAAACCCATGCTGTCTTGGATCCTGTGCCCCTATGGATTCCAGGTGTTGCACTATCCTTTCCTCAAGGAGTGCCTCCATAATCTTGCCCACTACTGAGGTAAGACTGACTGGTCTGTAGTTCCCCGCCTCCTCCCTGCTACCATTCTTGTGGAGCGGGATCACATGAGCCCTTCTCCAGTCTTCTGGGACCTCTCCTGTGCTCAGAGACGACTAAACAGTTCTGCTAATGGCTCTGCTAGTTCCACCTTTAGCTCCTTGGCACCCTGGGATGTATGCCATCAGGTCCCATTGCCTTATCCACCCTGAGCTTATCAAGCTCTTGTAGGACCCTTTCTTTTGTGAAGGGAGTAGCTCACCTCCCTCCCCTGTGTCCATGATGCTGAGCTGTGGGCCCTGCCCTACCTCTCTTCAGTAAATACTGAGCAAAAGTATCTATTTAGTATAGATGCCTTTACAGGGTCCTCCTCACATGCTCCCTTTTCTCCATTAAGCTTAGCAATACCCCCTCTGGACTTTCTCCTTTCACTAATGTATCTATAGAAAGTCTTGTTACTTTCTTTTACTGTTCGTGCTAGTGTTTCCTCAGTTTGGGACTTTGCCTGCCTTACTACCTTCCCTGCTTCCCTTAGGGAAGTTTGGTATGCCTCCCTATCTTCATCCCGCTGTGTTCCCTTATATTTCCTGAAGGCCAGCCTTTGGCTCTGACCTTTTCTGCTACTGTATTTGAGAACCAAAGTGGTTTCCTTCTTTGTACTTCCTTTCTGTCTCACACAATGGGAAGTTGCTTTGGTATTGCATCCTTAATGCTTGCCCACTTTGCCTGTACCCCTCACCTGTGTTTCTTTTGCCAGGGCTAGCTTAACTCTGTTGGCCATCTTATCAAAGTCAGCTCTTTGAAGTCCCATATTTTTGCCTTGGAATGGGCTGATTTAGATATAGTAGCCAAATTGAACCATACCATGTGATGGTCACTGGCCCCCAGGTGACCTTCTACCTGGAGATCTGTGATCCCTTCCCTGTTAGTCAGTACTAGATCTAGGATAGCCCTGTCTCTTGTGGGTTGCTGTACCAGTTGTTTGAGGCCCTCCCCCTGCAGGGAATCCACTATGTGTCTAGTTCTGGCAGATGTTCCTACTGGTATTGACCAATCTGTATCCGCATGTTGAAGTCTCCTATTATCAGAACCTCCCTTTAGCTGTCATGTTTTGTATATCTTCTAACAGTAATGTGTCTATGTCCTCCCTGGTCTGGGGGCCTGTAGACAACCCCAGTTCTTATGGCTGTTCCATTTCCTGTTTCCAGGGTGACCCACAGTTCTTCTGGCTCTTATGTGTATTCTGAATTTCTGTAGCTTTGATATTTTCATTGACATACAGAGCCACCCCCTTTTGTAACTCGGTCTCTTCTGAACAATACATAGCCAGGTACTGAAGTCTCCCAAGTGTGGTTACTGGTAAACCACATCTCATTAATTGCTACTATGTCCAGTTTAGCCTCTGACATTATTGCCTGCAGGTCTGGAATCTTATTTCCCAGGCTGTGAGCATTTGTGTACATGATTTTCCATTGGCCAGATTTTGGTGTGTTAGTTGTTGGGTGAGGTTTGGCATTACCCCAAAGGCCGTATGGGAGACAAACCTTTTTCTTACCTGGTGATGCAAATGAACTGCAAACATGCTGAATCCCTGTTTGACCACTAGCTGAGGAGGGAGGGGTGTTCTTCCCATTCGATGTATGGGGTGCTGCACCCCTCTCCCCAATTACTAGTTTAAATATTCTGCAAAGACGTCAAACTTCTGCCCCATGCACTGACTCCCTCCTTAGTCAGATGCAGTCCATCAAATTTAAAGAACTTTCGCTCCCAGAACTGTTGCCAGTTCCCTACAAATCTGTGTCCTTTTTCCTGGCACCAGCCCTTGAGCCATGTGTTTAGCTCCCCTATTTCCCCTTCTCTGACCTTCCGTCCATCTGCTCCCCTCTCCCAGACTGGCAGGATCTCAGAGAAGGAGATGCCGGACGAAATAGATGATAGTTTGTCACCCAGCCTGGTCAGGTGCTCCTTGGTCTCCACAACTGACCGGCTGGCGAGATCATTAGTCCCTATGTGTACTAGGACATCAATGTTTTCTCCTGCTTTGTGAACAATTTTAGCAATGCGGTCAGTGTCTCTCCATGCTGATGTACCTGGGAGACATCTGACCATTACCCCTGGCTGGAGATGGGTATCAACTCCCAAATCATGGAGTCTCCTATGATCAGAAGTTTTTTGGATTTCCTTTTTGCTTTTTTTGTTTTGGTTCCTGATTTGGGTGAGTTTTGTTGTGCTAGCTCATGTGCTGCAGTGTCCTGCTCTGCAGTGTCTTCTGCCTCTTTGTTTGATTTCAGAGATAGAGGCAGATACCTGTTTGTAGTGTTTATATGGTTTTTGGAGGTAATATGTTGGAGAGCAGAGAGTGATGGGGCACCAGATTTGCCCCTCCTAACCACCTGCCAACCTCCTGGACCAACTACCCTCTGCGGTCGAGGTTTTTCTGTTGGATGCTGGGGAAATGGCAGGTGGTTCTTATAATATATTTCCTCTTGAATATGAAATTTGAGGTGTGCAATCTCTGCCCATGCTGCCCTGAGCTGAGCCCTAAGATCTCCAAAGGCCCAGCATGTAGGACAGTGTCCTAAATCCTGTAAGACTGTCCTTCTGAAAATTGTTCCACAGTACCTGCAGTTAATGATATCCATTCCAGATAAGTTGCTGGGTTTATAACCTAGTCAGAGTAATTAGAAGGAAAAAGGAAAAAAATGCAAGTAATGGTTTGATTGTGTTTTGTTTAACTTGTTATAACAAGTTAAATTACTAGTGCCCCTGTAAATGAGCTCACCTTGTGGAGGCCCCACTGATCCACTCCTTCCTGCTCTGCCACAGGAAATGTCACAACTGTGGTACCCTATAAAAGGAGTGTAGTGTGGGGTGGCTGGGGATGGGATGGGTGGCTGGGCCCTTCCCTTGCTGAAAAAGAAGAACCACGGACGAAAGAACAAGGAGGTAAGAGCAGAAACAATCAGTCAACAACAAATGCAGTAACCTGAAAGCTTATCCTAATGTTAGATAAAACTGTAAACCTGTAAAGCACCACCTGTAATAATTTCAGAGAAGATATACGCTGTAAGAAACACTTTGCTACAGAGAAAATTAAAACAATGAAATGTTAGCAACAAACAGTAGCAATCCCTGTGAGTAAAAAATAAAAACAACACCACACAGTAAATCTGCTTAGCCAAAATAAGTCTTAATCCTTTTCCCTTGCTCTGGTAAGTTTATCTACTCTGCCTTTCAAGCAGTCTTAGAAGGAAAGAGCTCAGGTGAAGCTAGGTGCCTTGGCCAGCAACCCAAGTCTTCTACTTGGCAAGGTTGGAGGAATGGTCAGAAGTATGGCAGCTTGGATTCAATGCAAAGAAGTGCGAAGTAATGCACCTGGGAAACAAAAACCCAGGGGAAGATTACACAATGAGGGGAGGTAGTAACAACAACAACAATGGAAAGAGACCTAGGGGTAATCATATCAGATGACCTTAAGGTTGGCAAGCAATGCGAGAAGGCGGTAGGGAGGGCTGGGGGGATACTGGGATGTATAGGGAGAGGTATCACCAACAGAAAACAGGAAGTTGTTATCCCCTGTACAGACAGTTGGTGAGACCCCATATGGAGTACTGCATCCAGTTCTGGAGACCACATCTCCGCAAGGATATAGACAGGATGGAGGCAGTTCAGAGGAGGGCAACTAAAATGGGGCAGGGTCTGCAAGAGAAGCCATACGAGGAGAGACTAAAGGAGCTTAATATGTACCCTTGAGGAAAGGAGGGAGAGGGACATGATAGAAACATTTAAGTACCTCAGTGGAATCAACAAAGTCCAAGAGGGTAGCATCTTTCAGAAAAGAGATGCAAGAACGAGGGACACAATTTGAAGATAGAGGGGATGGCTCAGGGGCAATGTGAGGAAGTATTTTTTCACAGAGAGGGTGGTGGACGCCTGGAACAGCCTTCCTGAGGAGGTTGTGGGGTCTAAAACTGTGGGAGAATTCAAGAATGCATTGGACAGACATAAAGCAATTTTTGTGGGGGGTAGGAAGAAATAGGCTGTTGGTTAAATAGGATCTGCAGCTTATCCTCTAGGTAGGGAAATGGGCAGACTAGGTGGGCCAAGCGGTCCTTATCTGCCATCAAAGTCTATGTTTCTATGTTTCTATGTTTTACTTATGTAGTGTAGACAGGCCCTTAAATATCAGTTTTCAACAACAGTTTTGAAAATGCATTCTGTGACGTTACCAGTGTAAACACAAACCATTACAGTAATGGTTTGGACCCTCCACAATGTTACAGAGGGATTTTTCTGGTGTAGTGTGGACAGGGCCTTAGAGTCAGAGAGGTATGAAGAGAGTTGTGAGAGAACCAAATGTTCCTGAAGCTTAGCGAGGGTTGGAAGGAGAGAAATAAGGTGGTAGTTCACAGGTGCAGTAGGGTAGCTGCCCTTAGGTAGGGGAAGTGCAATGACATGCTTCCAAGCAGATGGAATGGAAGCAGTAGCAAAGGAAAGGTTAAGAAGATCAGAAAGGGGAGCAGAGATAGCAAGAGCTGATAGATATAGCAGTTCAGGGTCCAGACCATCCAGTGACTTGCCTTTAGAGAGGTTGAGAGCATACAAAGCAGCCAGGTGTCTGAGGGTGAAATTTTAGAGAAGAAGAAGAAATTAGACAGAGAAGGTAAGCTGGGAGATTGGGGGGGGGGCAGAAGGCCGGGGAGAAGGTAGAGTGGATAGGTGACCAGAGGCACATGAGGTGAAACAGGAATTAAATTCAGTTGCAACACTAAGATGGTCAGACATTAGAGTGTTGTTTATATTAAGGAGAGGGTTGGGGTAGATGACAGGGGGGTGAAAAAGGAATGTATCACTTTCCAGAATTTGGAGAGATTGTTTATATTAGACTGAAAGGTAGAGCAGAAGTAGTTAGCTTTAGTTAAGCAGGTAGCTTTTGTGCACCTATTGTGTAAAGTGCAGTAGGTGTGGTAGTTGTTAGGGAGCATAGAAGCTTTATGAGTTTTCCAAGCTAGATCCCGGGCTCTTTGACATGCCAAGAGTTTTGGAGTGATCCAAGGGAGGTGGTTACCCCTGATCCTGGAGCGCCACAGTGGGGCATGTTTGTCCCAAATCTCCAGATATTTACAGTGAATATAGGCAGAAGCATCATCAATAGATTTAGATGAGGCTACTTGTTCCCAGTGTGCGTGGGCCTGGTCATGGAGAAGGAGAGCGAGGTTCAACAATTTATACGAGAAAATTTGTAGAATTTTGTGGGAGACCTTAATCCTGTGGATTTTGCGTACCAAAAAAGGTAATGTGGTGGTCACCCAACGCATCAGGTAATTTACCAGATTTAATAACTCTATGTGGATGGGATGTGAGGGCCCAATCGATTAGGGAATGATTACCATTTTTATGGCTTAATAGGGTTGGCTCCAGAATGAGTTGCAATAAGTTATGGACATTGATGTTGTTGTGTGCTTTGTTAAGGGAGGAGGATAACCAGTTTTGGTTGAAGTCACCCATTATATATAGTTCACCTGAAGGGGTATGAGAAACTATGGTACCGATGAGATCAGTGGTAACGGAGGAAGGATGACCAGGGCGAAAATAAGCACCAGCAATATACATAGGTATTGAGAATGGAAGGGATAGTTTTAAGATAAGTACCTCGTAGGCTTTAGTGACCAAAGTGGCTAGGATGGTGGTAAATTGTATGGCTATTGAGACATAAATTGCCACACCTTCACCCCTATTGGTTCGATCTTGCCGGGATATGGTATACCCAGGAATAGAAAGAGAGAGGGGTCACCTATTTTTTTTATTTAGCCAAGTTTCAGAAAGGATGATACTATTTGGGGCAAGGGAAACAGCTAGTGGCTGGTAGTAGGTCTAATTTTGGGAGTAGCCTCTGTATATTTAGGTGTAGAATTTTTAATCCATGGGGAAGGATAAAGGGGTTGTTTAGGGATAAGCCAACAGTTACAGATGCTGAAACTGGGAAACAAATGACCTGGTGGGGGAGACTGTGGAAGTGGTGAGGGAGAGGTTCGAGGAACTGTGTAGGGTGTGTGAGGAACTGGGGGGAGTTGGTGGCCTTCTTGGAGGTGCTCCCAGTACCATGCAGAAGTACGGTGAGAAAAGGAAGGATTGGAGAGTTCAACACATGACTGGGGGAATGGCGTCAATCCAAGGGGTATGGGTAAGTAGGGGGCTGGGGATGAACCTGGGATAGCAATGGCCTATATGCAGGATATAGGCTGCACTTGAGTGGGAAGGGAAGGGGATTATTAAAACAGGGGATGGGGGGTACATAGCAATAAAGGTGAGTTTAAACCAGGTTGGGAGGATAGCAAGTGGACAGCTGGTAGGCTGAGTGCCCAGATAGTGGAGCCCGATAAGCTTACCCCCAAGCCAACAGGGGAGGAGTCAGGGTAGAGGCACTGGGGGTGAACGGGGGAAACCCAGTGTAAGGCAAGGAAGGATACAGGCTGGAGGGTGGTCATTTTGAATGCGAGCAGCCTAGGTAAAAAGTTAGCTAAGTTGCAGGCTCTCTTGGCAGTGAGGAGGGTGGACATTGTGGCCATCACAGAAACTTGGGCTTCCCAGAACCAGGACACAATGATCCCATGGTATAAATTATTTAGGAAGGATAGGGCTAAAGGGAAGGGGGGAATGGCACTCTGTGTATGAGAAGGGATAAGGCGTACAAGGGAGGAGGGGAAGGAAGGTAGAATAGAGGCCCTATGGATGCAGCAAGGGTAGCACTTCAGGACTTGAGAGGTAGGACACTGAGGATGGGGACAGTATACAGACCTCTGGCATAAGAGGAGGAGGACCTGGATAGAGAACTAGCTGAGTAAATCAGAAAGGTCTGTAGGAAGGGGAGCACTGTGGTGGTGGGGGCTTCAACCTCCCTGGGGTGGAGTGGAGCACTCCTGTCACCACGAGTACGAGGGAGCAGGTCATACTGGAGGCATTTCAGGACAGCTTCCTGGAGCAGTTGGTACATAAGTCTGATAGCTTGGATAGGACTCTGGATCTGGTATTTTCAAATGTGGAGGTTGTAAGGGATCTGGGGGTGAAGGACCCTCTGGCTGGAAGTGACCACCACTCAGTGTGGTTCACACTTAATATGAGTAGGGAAACAGGGGGAACAGATATCAGGGTGATTGATTTTGAAGGGGCATTAGGATGGGGGAGGATTTTGGGTAAGTATCTGGCAAGCATTCATCAGGACATGGATGCTAGTCAAAAGAGGGAGGTTATTAAAAGAGGACTGACAGAGGCCACTGGGGCATGTTCAAATGCGTGGAGCAAGAAGGGAAGGGCAAAGAAGCCTAGTTGGTTGACTCAGAAGGTTATGGAGGGGTTAAGGGCCAAGAGAAGGGTATTTCAGAAACTCAAGAGATTGGGGGTTGGGGGATTGGGAGGGGTGTGTGAAGGAAAAGTATACGAAGAAGTCCAGGGAATTTACCAGACTAGTCAGAGTGGCCAAGGCCTCGAGAGAACTGAGACTGGCACAGGATATTAAGGAAGGAGAGAAGGACTTCTTCAGATACATTAGAGAAAGAAGGAAGAACAAAGACCAGATTGTGAGGATTAGGAAGGATGGAGGGTGGGTGGAGAAGGGGGGGCAGGCAGAGGCATTAAATGAATACTTCTGTTCTATGTTCACGAAGGAGAAAGAGGTGCAGATACCCCAAGAAGGGTTAGGGTGGGTAGTGGATGGGAGGGGGTGACTGACATAGGGATTACAGAGCACAGGGTTCTGGAGGGATTAATGGCATTAAGGGTGGACAAGGCACCGGGACTGGATGGCATCCACCCTAGGGTACTCAGGGAGCTGGCAGAGATCCTGGCATGGCTGCTGACTGACCTGTTCAATACCTCCCTGGACAAAGGATGCATACCACAGGACTGGAGGGTGGCCCATGTGGTGCCCATTCACAAAAGTGGCCCGAGGGATGAGCCGGGTGACTACAGGCTAGTGAGTCTCACATCGATTGTGGAGAAGCTTATGGAGACAATCCTAAAGGAGCAGCTGGTGACCTTCTTGGAGGACAATGGTCTCCAGGACGGTCATCAACATGAGTTTGTCTCCAGCAGATCCTGCCAGACAAATCTAATTGAGTATTATGACTGGTTGACCACGGAACTGGACAAGGGCAATTCGGTGGATGTCCTGTATTTAGACTTCAGCAAGGCCTTTGATTCTGTGCCACATGGGAGGCTGGGGGAAGGGGAGCTGGAATACATAGGGGTGGAAACAAAGATAGTAAATTGGATTGTCAACTGGCTGAATGGAAGGCAGCAGAGGGTGGTGGTGGTGGGGAGCTCTCATCACCAAGGGAAGTGACAAGCGGGATGCCACAGGGATCAGTGCTGGGATCAGCGTTGTTTGAGATATTCATAGCTGATATCTCACATGGGGTCCAGAGTAGGATCAGTCTGTTTGCGGACAATACGAAGATGGGAGCTGTGGTAGATGACATCGAAGTCTGGAAGGGACTGGAGGAGGACCTGAACAAACTAAAGGAGTGGTCGGTAACATAACAGCTGGGGTTCAACACCAAGAAGTGCAAGGTACTGCACTTCAGAGCTAGGAATCAGGGGAGGAGCTATCAGCTGGAAGGGGTACAGCTGGAAAGTAATAAGGAAGAAAAGGATCTGGGGTTGATTATACAGGCAGCATGAACAACTCGGCTCAGTGCAGGAAGACGATGACAAAGGTTAGTAGAATGCTAGGGTATATAGAGAGAGGAATCTCCAACAGGAGGGGTCTCTAATTATCATAAAATGGATAATGCAACTCCAGATTGGAAATGTCTGTCCCTTAATGCTAGGAGCCTCACACATAAGTTCGATGAACTAGTGTGTCTGCTAAACATGGAGTGCATCCATGTATGCACCATAACCGAGACCTGATGGGCACCTGAGGATGTCTGGGATCATCACATACCTGGCTATGACTTATAGTACATGGATAGAGTTAACAAAAGGGGGGGAGGGGTAGCCATTTATGTATCTGATAGCATCCCATCAGAAGCCATTGAAGTGATTCAATTGCCTGGAATAGAACATGTATGGATTAAGATAATGCCAGCTTATAGCCCTACGATCCTATTTGGGGTTATGTATCAACCTCCCTCGATTACCCCACAGGAAGATGAGGCAGTTCTTAATTTTTAGACTCCCTAGATTCGACTGAAAGGACCATTCTTTTAGGTGACTTTAATCTTCCCGGCATTAATTGGGAAAAGCAAATAGCAGGGACTCCTAATGAATCAAGATACCTGGACACATTCTTATTAGCTGGCCTTGAACAACATATAAACAGTAGTACTGGGGGGACAATATATTGGACCTGCTGTTGAGTGACATGGGTGACACAATTCAGCACTGCAGAGTAACCACCCACCTTGGCTCTAGTGACCACTGTATGGTTAGCTTCAAGCTGGAAGGACAAAAAACTAAGATACAAGGCACAACAATGGTTCAAAACTATAATAAGGCCAACTTTGACGGGTTAAGAAAGGAGTTTTTGGAATGGCGATTGGGAAAAGGAGTTTGAAAACAAAGCACTAGAAGAAAAATGGGATAGTTTGGAAAATGAAATCACATACATGGTTAATAAATATGTACCCGTCAGGAGAAAATACAACAGAGCAGGTAAAATTCCCATATGGGTGACCCCAAGAATAAGAAGTATGATAAAAAAGAAAAAAAGGGCCTTCAACAAAGCCAGGAAGAGTGGGGGTGCTAAAAACTGGGAGGTGTATATAAAAACTGTTAAGAGAAAATCAGGCAATTAAAAAACATGAGCTTAACCTGGTTTACAAGGTTAAGGACAATCACAAATCATTCTATAGCTACATTAATAACAAAAGGGGGGTAAAACTATTGTTGGACCTATAAAAGATAAGGATGGAAAATTAATAAATGAACTCCAGGAAATGGCGGGACACTTTAATACCTACTATTCATCGGTATTTAATGCCAAATCACGGGGGACTAAGGATCATCTCAACAATGTAGGCAATAGTATCACTCTAAACTGTGTGGATATTAAAGAAAGATTGTTACACTTGAACCCCAGTAAATCTCAGGGACCTGATGGGATCCATCCTAGAGTCCTTAAGGAGCTGGCCGAAGTATTGACTAAACCAGTGACAGCAATTTCCAAACATCATTGGATAGAGGGGAGGTGGCAGAGGTCTGGTGTAGTTCAAATGTCATATTACTTTACAAAAAGGGTTCAAGGAAGGAGATAGATAATTATAGGCCCATAAATTTGACCACTGTCTTGGGGAAAGTTTTAGAGGCCATCAGTAAAGACCAAATAGTGGGGTCTATGAATCTGGCAGGGGACTGTGACTATGCACAGCATGGTTTTAAAAAGGGTTTATCATGCCAAACAAATCTACTGGAATTTTACAAGCATGTAAGTAGGGCACTGAATGAGGGCAAGGCAGTTGAAATAGTTTTGGACTTCTCAAAAGCATCCGATAAAGTCCCCCATGGGGAATTAATAGAGACCCTAATAGAACACAAAATTCCTGGGTATATTACTCACTGGGTTAATGCATGGCTGAGTGATAGAAAACAGAGGGTCTGTTTAAAGGGAGCATATTCAGACTGGCTGACTGTAGAGAGTAGAGTTCCACAGGGATCGGTGCTGGGGCCTTGCTTGTTCAACGTGTACATACACTCACAAACTGGTGGAGGGGAAGTTTGGGAGTCCAAATTTGCAGATGACACCAGGACTGGCACTAGCATTGATAACATCAGGGATTTACAGAAATTACAGGATGCCCTAGCTAAGATGGAAAACTGGGCAAGAGAGTCAAAGCTATCCTTTAATACCAATAAGTGTGCGGTCATGCACTTTGGTAAGAATAACAACAAGGGGGACTATGTTTTGAATGGGAAAAGGTTAAGTAAGGTCACAGACGAAAGAGATCTGGGCATTAGGGTGACAGATGACCTAAAGTTTAACCAGCATTGCAGCCAAATGGTAAGGACTGCCAGTGGCATACTAAATGACATCAAGAAACATATTAAAAGCAGAAAGAGGGAGGTAATTGTAAAGCTGTATGGCTCTTTGGTGAGGCCGCATCTGGAGTATTGTGCCCAGTTCTGGTCACCTGGATTTAAGACCGAAATCAAGAGACTGGAAAGGGTCCAGAAAAGAGCAACAAGACTGGTTCCTGATGTAAGGGATGAGAGTTATGATGGCAGACTGGAAGACCTGGGGATGTACACACTGGAGTATAGGAGATTGAGAGGTGATTTGTGTATGGTATATAGGGCAATCAAGAACCCAGAATTGGGGGCAAGACTGGGACTAACTCTTAAAGGAGTAGTTCACCCAGAATGTGCAAAAAACATATGTTATGTAGAGTGTTTTGATATGTATGTTAAATCCTAGTGTGTCCTTCCCTCCGTCTGCTATTTGGAGTTTTTCCTAAATTGCCTGCTAGCTGTATGGTAGTTTTATGACCCCTGGGGATCTCCATAACAAATAGTTTTATTGGCTTTCTTTTCTCCCAGGATGCCCCCGTCTCATGATACAGTGATGTAGTCATGCCCTTAGATTTATCATGTGTATTGCTTTAAAATTAGTTTACCAACAGCAGAGCCTTGTAACTTCTTATCAAGGGAGCACAAATGTCAACAGTTAATTTAGCAGATACCTGAGAGCAAGCTAACTGGGGTTTCTGTAAGACAACAGCCACTAAATAGCTCTAATTCACTATTTTTGTTTTCTCTGTGCATCAGGTCTAGCTAGCAGGAGTGTTTTAAATCAAAAACACAAATAATGAATTAGAGCTATTTAGCAGCTGTTGTCTAACAGAAGCCCCCATTAGCTTGCTGTCACGTATCTGCTAAACTAACTGTTGCCATTTGTGCTCCCTGGATAAGAAGTTACAAGGCTCTGCTGTTGCTAAACTAATTTAAAGCAATGCACATGCTGAATCTAAGGGCATGGCTACATCACTGTTACATGAGAAGGGGGCATCCTGGGAGAAAGAAAGCCAATAAAACTATTTATTATGGAGATCCCCAAGGGTCGTAAAACTGACATACAGCAAGCAGGCAATTTAGGAAAAACTCCAAATAGCAGACAGAGGGAAGGACACACTAGGATTTAACACACATATCAAAACACTCTACATAACATATGTTTTTTGCACATTCTGGGTGTACTAATCCTTTAAGGAATAGCATTACAACACCAGGACACACTCATTGCAGCTGAAGGAGCAATACTTCAAAATGATAAAAAGGAAGCACTGGTTTAGTGTGAGAGTAATACGAGTTTGGAATAGCTTGCCTGAGGAGGTTGTTGCAAGTAATAACATGCTTGGGTTTAAAAGGGAGCTGGACAAATATTGTGTAGCAGAGAACATTGGGGGTTATTACAACTAGGGTAATGGTGAGCATTATGGACTAACATCTTCTCTGCTCTGATACTACCTATGAAACCTATGAATAGAGAGGTGATCCTTCCCCTGTACAGGTCTCTGGTCAGGCCTCACCTGGAGTACTGAGTGCAGTACTGGCACCCATTCCTGAAGAAGGACATCAAGTTGTTGGAGGGTATGCAGCATAGGGTGACAAAGATGATCCAGGGATTTGAGAGGAAGTCCTATGAGGAGAGATTAGCAGAGCTGAACATGTACTCCCTGGAGGAGAGGAGGGATGAGGGATATGATCAAGACATTTAAATACCACAAGGGGATGAATAAGGTTAATACGGAAGGGATTTTCCAGCTTAGAAGAGAGAGGGATACAAGAGGGCATCAGTTAAGGTTGGGGGGGGGAGATTTAGGAGGGAAATCAGGGGGCATTTTTTCATGGAAAGGGTGATGGACAGGTGGATTCTCTGCCTGAGGGGGTGGTGTCCTGTGGAATGGTAGGTGGCTTAAGAGCGGTTGGGATAGGGTGAGGGGGAGTTATGATGAATGGGGGTGTGGAGTGTGGGGCAGCTGCAAGTTGAGGGGCTAGCTGCACAATCAAGCAGACTCGATAGATCGTAAGGCCTGCATCTGCTGGCATTTTCACATGTTTGTATGGGGCAACCTGGGGCACAGCCCAGGATTAGGGTTGACATCTCTGGAAGATGAGAACAGGAGTGCAACAATCATGAGGTGAATTTTTGCACTCTTATACCAGGGCGGAGATCTCGACTGGCATAGAGGGGTGGGGGTGGGAGGGAAGAGTTAGAAGTTTTAGTAAGTGAAGCAGAGTGTAATAGGTTGTCATGGGTAAAAGTGATGCACTAGGACAGAAGAGGAAGTGCATCCATGTGACAAAGGCTGGAGTAGCAGTCACTGTGAGGATGTTCACATGGCGATGGGGCATGGCGAGGTTGATGGGGACAGGCATATTTGGAGAGGGAATAGGAGTGAGAGTGGGAGGGGGAGACAAAGTGCAAGAATGATAGTAAGGGGTGCTCTAAGAGGAGATAGAGTCATGACAGCGATGTATACAGCAAAAAGGTGAAGACTTTTTGGGAGGGGTGTGCAGGCAAGGGGAGATAAAAGCATTAAATGGGGAGGGAGGAAGAATAGCAGTGGTAGAGGAAGAGAAAGGAGGGTACTGCTACTAGAATTAACAATCGACTGAGCACAATTTGCTAGTAAGCAGCTTCAGTGGAAGGTGTTACAGGGTAGAAAAAAAACCTGTAGTTTGACACCCAGTAGGAGGATTCAGAAGTGAATTAATTGGATGAGCTACGCAGCTGGGTGGAGCCCCAAGTGCAGCTTGTGGATTTAAAGAGTGCCAGGGCAGAAGAAAATTTGGGTTGAAGGCAGCCAAGAACCTGGCTAGAAAAGCCGAAGACAGCAAGGTCCTTGCGCTAGCTAAAGTGGCCAATCCACTGGAGTTACTCCTTGAATGCAGCCAATCACAGGTCAGCGGCAGGCAAGCACCAAAAATTGTGAGTACCAGTGCTTCTAGGAGGGACCATACCTTGTTGTGTGGCCTTGCATGCAGCAGGACTGTGAAGTGGGCAATGGCTATGGAGAAGCACCACATCGCAGGGGTAGCGTTCCCGGTCAGAGAGGCTCTGGTCTATGGGAGAGAAGAGAGAGCAGGATGGTTAAATTTAACTTGGTATCAATTTGGGGGGGCGAGGGAAAGAAAGAGGCAAAGACAGTAGAGCAGCAGGGGTCCGGAGGTGGCAGGGAAATAAAATAGCTTAATCAGTGGGCAGAATTAGCAGCACAATAGCAGGTAGAGAGAAAGAGTCTGGGGGCAGGGCAGGTCAGTGCCAAGCACTGAGGGAGGTTCAGGCGAGGCGGAAAGGAGCAAGTCAGAAGAAGATTAGAGCTTCAGAAGAAAAAATAAAATTATTTAAAAAGCAGGGCTTTAGATCAGCACATTACAATAATACAGAAATTTTAGAGCAGGTCAATAACAATATATGAACTTTACAATAAAACAAGTTTCAGGAGGCTCTGTGGCACGAAGATTAACAGTATTCACTAAATAGAGTGTGAATTCCTAAGATTGATTGAGCAATTAATTTACCAGTTTACATGCAGTAATTAGAAGAGGAGGTAACAGCAAAATAGTAGGAAAATTTGAGTTCAAGGTCCTTGGGCTAACTAAAGTGGTCAGTCCGCTGGAGTTAATCTGTGAATGCAGCCAATCACAGGACAGCAGCTAGCAAGTGCCAAAAATTGAGAGTACAGGCACTTCTAAGAGGGACTGTATCTTGTTATGTGGTCTTGCAGGTAGCAGGAGAGTGAGGCGGGTAATAACAGCTGTAGAGAAGTGTCGCACCACTGGGGAATTGCACCCGGTCAGGGAGGCTCTGGTTTTGTGTGATCTTTAGCCCTCTTAAAACCCTGTCTGCCCTGATCTCCCCCTCATACTCCTTCCCCCTAAGGATCCCCCAGCCTTCCCCTGTGGCATAGACCTGTCCGCTTCCTTAGCAAAGACTGAGCAGAAGTATTTATTTAGTGCCTCTGCTTGCTCCTCCCTTTTTCTTCCCATCCTCCCTCTCTCTCTATCCTAAAAGTCCCATCCCTTGTGCTTCTCCTCTCCTTAATGTATCAGAAGAAGTCTTTCTCCTCTTCCTTAATCCCCAGGGTCAATATTAGTTCTTTCCCAGCCTTGGCTGCCCTGGCTTCTCTGCCTGCCACTCAGGATTTCACAATGTATGTCTCCTCGTCCTCCTGCCTTGAGGTGCGCTTGTACTTCAGGAAGGCTGCCCTCTTTTCCCTTACCTTTTCAGCCACCTTAATGTTATACTGGCTAAGGCTCTTTATTCTGGAGTTCTTTTTATGGGCCCTTGTACAGGTGTCCGTGTCCTTGATTACTCCCCTCTTAATGATGGGCCATATCTGGTCCACATCCATCCCGGGACTGAACTTTGCCAGGTGCTCCTGCACTATGCTCCCCATCCTATCAAAGTCTGCCTTCCCAAAGTCCACCACCTTCATTTTAGACATGGTTACTTCCTTCCCCATGCAGATGGAGAACCACACTGTGCAGTAGTTACTACCTGCAAGGGGTTCCCTCACTTCCACATCCCTGACATTCTCTCCATCTGTTAGCACTAGGTCTAAAATAGCCTTCTCCCTTGTTGACTCTGCAACTTCCCATGTCAGGAAACAGTCCTGGATAGCATCCAGAAGGACCAGTTCCCTGCTGCAGGAGGTAGCCGGGGTGCTCCAGGTTACTCCAGGTAGATTGAAGTCCCCTAGTATTACAAAGTTAGCCCTCCCTCCTAACCTCCTTATCTGTTCTCCCAACTCCCTATCCAACTCTATTCCCTGTGAAGGTGGTCTATATACCACCCCCACACGGATCTTTTTCCCAGTGGTGTTCTGGAGTACCATCCATAGAGCTTTAGCAGTGCCCTCCTCCTCCTCCTCCCTGTTGCACATTATCCCTTCAATTACATACAATGCCACTCCCCCCTCCCCTTCTCCCTGTCCTTCATGTGCAGTTGGTAACCAGGTATCACAAGATCCCATTCATGGTAATGGGTTGTCCATGTTTCCAGGATAGCTGCTCTGTATACGTACCTGTCTGTCATCATCGCTTATAGGTCTGCTGCCTTATTAGCCAGGCTCCTTGCATTCAAGGACACCACCTTCCAGTGCAACTCCAGTCCCTCTTTACTCCTGTTCTTGTGCCGCTCCTCCTCCCTAGTCCCTTTTATCCCTTCCCTTTGCTCCCTATTTTCCTTTTTATTCCAATCTGGGGCTGGGGATTGGTGGAACATTTGACCAGCTAACGGTGCATTATGTGCAATTTCAAGTAAACCTTTTCTGAACTGACCTGGGACAACCAGTTGAACACCCTCCGGATCTCACTGTAGGATTGTAACATCTCCTGTAAAATAAATCATTTTCAACAAACAATACAGGTCTCCCATTTTGTTTTACCCCCACTCGTGCAAATAAATCTTTTAAAGTAGCATCATTCTGTCGATAGGATTTAAAAACATTAGAGTCCCACAGTGCATTGTCATTACAGTTTTTTTTATCTTACTGTTCTGCTCTTCTTGCAGCTTTGTCTCTTTTTTCATTTTACATCTATCCCCAAACAGTTCAGAATCGTTAAAGGGAAAATGACCACTAAGCTGAAGTTCTTTCATTTTTTTTTTTTTTCATTTCCTTGTTCTTCTGGTCTTGTGGTGACTGCGGACATGTCATAGGGAATAGATTTGCCATACTCCATCTCCAAAGTTGCAAAACAAGGTAAGTCATTACCTGAAAGGACGGATACTGGTAAGGCTGCAATTACATCTGCTTCCACAGACAGTCTCCTTGTACCTTTATTGGGAGTTTTACAGTGAGATAGGTCTTTGTCTCCCCATGTACACAGGTTACTGTGATTTTAGATGTCTTTTCAACATTATCAGGAAGCACATCATGGCACCAGAGTCAATTAGGCACTTCACCTTTTCAGACCCCACTTCAATGTCGACCATAATCTGACCCCAGTTCAATAAGAGTAAAGTGACTGAAGAGGCTTTCTTTTTCTTTGGGCACCTCCATTTTATATGTCCTCACTCCCCACATAATTGATACACAATATCAGAAGGAGGGTTGTTTCTGGGTTTAATTCCAGATTTGACAGTAGGAGGTGCCAGTTTTTTCATATTTTTGCTCTGCAGGTGCATTACTTTTACTAAACTGAAAAGATCTGACCAGTTTTTGGTTGTAGTCCCCGGTGTCCCTCTGGTCTTTCCACTGAACTGTCTTTCAGGTCAACAAATAATCCTCAGCGAATGATATAGCTCATTCTACTGTCTCTGGTCAGTGTTCCCAAACCCACATCTTGATCTCATCAGGTAAGATATGCAAGAATTGTTCCAGAACAAGTTCATCTACCAGCTGTGGGATGGTCTTTCTTTCTGGTTGGAGCCACTTATAGAACATGTTTTTCAGTTTTGCATGCACTTCTCTTAAAGAGCTACTGATGCCTCAAAGAAAACTTTAAAAAACGTATTATTTATTTTATTTTTATTTTATTCATTCTCAGATTGACAATACCTTTGAGCACAGTACAGCTCATTTACAAAGGTTCCATGTCATAGATTGGGAGGGTAAAACAAAACAAGAACAAACTGACACAGGAAGGCAAAATGATACAATTGAAGGCTGACAACAAAACAGCATAGTAAAAAATTGTAAATACAATCACAGATAAGATTAAAAGTCACATTTGATGCAATAGATAGGGAGAGGAGGGGAATTAGGGGCAGAGGAAATAGGGAGGGTGAGAGAAGAAGTGAGGAGGGTAGCAGCCCAGGGCTTTGTCAAGAGATGGCAGGTGGCAGAGGAGAGGGGGACAGTAGAAAAGTGGGGAAGGACAACAGGAGAATGAGCCAAAGGAGAGGAGTCAAAGCTAGTGGCAAGAGGGTTGAAAAGGAACCGAATTAGGTTCAAGTGGGCAAAGCAGTTCTCAACTTAGGCAGTCACAAGAGCTCTGTAGCAGGATGTGTTGGTGCAGAAGGTGTTTAAACTTGGACATCCTAGTTTGGCTTGTTAGATCGTGGCCAAGGCCATTTAGCCAGATAGGGGCTCTGTAAAGGAAAGATCGTTGGCACTGTGTAGTTCGGAACCTTGATGCTAGTAGAAGCTCAGAGTCCGAAGCCCAGGTATGGCAGACCTTGTGGGCTCTGGGTAGAAGGCAAGAGGTTCTGGTAGGTAGACCTCCACTGAGCACTTTCTTTGCTAGTATACATAAGAGCTACTTGATCCAACCTTGTAGATTGAGCCAGCCAGTTTCTGCATAAAGATCACACGTGTGAGTGAAATGGTCTGAGTTTGTAATAAGCCCACAAGCTTTGTTAAGTGTTAAATTCAGCCTTTTTAGAGATGTGGGGGTGGCTGCACCATATATTGCTAGGCCGTAGTCAATGGTGGATACCACTGAACTGTTGACCGCAAATCTAAGTGCTTCTGGAGTTAGATTCCTTCTATGCCTAAATAGCAAGCAAAGTTTCATATTCACAGACTTAGCAATGGTCTTAATGTGGGATACATAGGAGAGACAGTTGTTTTAGGTTATTCCAAGATATCTGAATTGTTGAACTTATTCAAGGGGGCTCCGAGGTTGTTTTTTATTACATGCGACCTGTGCTTATGTCGGGGAAGGGGGAACAGTAGACGCTTATTTTTTTTTTGTAGTTCAGGACAAGTTTGTGCATACTAAACCATTTCTCAACTTCAAGGAAGCCTGTTTGAAGATTGTCCTCGAGCACTGTGGGATCAGTGTCGTTTGTGTAGATGACGGCATTGTCAGCATAGAGGAGTGTCCTAAGTTGATAGGATTGGGGTAGGTTGTTTAGGAAGATACTAAACAAGAGAGGGCCAAGGATGGACCCTTGAGGGACATCAGATCAGACAGATTGTAGCTCAGAGATGATATTAGATATTTTTACCCGCTGAGACCTATCAGCAAGGTAGCTTACAAACCATTTCAGTGTGTTTTGAGAGATACCAATTGAGGCAAGCTGAGTAAGAAGCAGGTTGTGATTCACGGTGTTGAAAGCTTTCGTAAGGTCAATAAATGCAGCCTCAACAATCTTGTTATTGTCGAAAGACTGATGTATGTAGCTGGTAAATTCAAGTAAAACTGTGGTAGTGCTGTGTTTTTTCCTGAAACCATGTTGCTGGGGACATTGTAGGTTGTACTTTTCAAGATAATCAACCATTTGATTGGAAACTGCATTCAAGGACTTTTGATAGCGGGGTGAGTATTGATATCAGCTGGCAGTTAAAGTGCTGTGTAGGATCCCTGGATTCATGCACAGGGGTGACCAACACAGATTGCCAAACTTCTGGGAATTGTGAAAGGGACAGTGATAAGTTTAGAATCTTGGTAACTGGTAAGAGTACTTTTTCAAGAGTCAGTGCCAGGAGTTTGAGATCAAACGAGTCTCCACTATGTCTGGATTTGCCAAGGACTTTAGTCAGGAGTTTTTGGACTAGGGATTGGGAGACCTTTTTGAAGTAGAAAGGTGGGTGTTCAGAACAAATTGATTCAGTGGCCCTTGCTGATGACATGGGAGCATCAACGAAGAATTCTTTGGGGAGTACACCTGACAGATTGGTGAAAGCTATGTTGAAAGAATTAGCGATTTGGAGTGGATCAGTGATGGGATGGCCATCCTCCAATAGAACTGTTGATGTGGTCCTTTGTTCTTTGCCTGTGATGTCTTTTATATTAGCCCAGAAACTCCTACCTGAACCCAGGAGTTGGAGAGCAGCTTTCTATGGAGACTACTTTTTGTCTGTCTAATTTCTATAATACAGTTATTTCTGGCAGCTTTGTAAGCCTGCAGATCCTGTTTCTTCAATGATGACTTAGCCAGTTGCCAAAGATGGTCCCTTAGCTTCATCCTGTTTACTATTTCAGGTGTAATCCATGAATTAATCATCCCACAGACTTTCATTTTCTTAAGTGGAGCATGGGTGTTGCAGGCTGTGTTGAAAACACTGATGAAGTGTTGAAATGCGGTGTTGATATCATCCGCTGTATCCAGGAAGGACCAGTCTTGGGAGCGAAGTTGTTTTTTTAAGAGATCCAAATGTCCACGTTTCAATACGCGGTTGTAGATTGTACGTGGTGGGGGGTATTAAATTTATTTGACCAGCTGCAGGTGATAGGGGAGTGGTCACTGATAGAATCAGGGTGAACCATAACATCTGATATGTGATCAGGGCGATTTGAAACAATCCACTCTATGGTGGTACTGGTCCCTGTTTTGTAGTTTATCCTGGTCGGCAAGTTTACGAGTTGCATAAGGTGTAAAGATACCATTGTGTCCTTTATGATACCACTAGTCCCTGCCAGCCAGTTTAAGTTGAAATCCCCCATTAAAATCAACTCAGGGAGGTGTTTTTGAGCACATAGGTAGTCCAGTAAACTATGTAGGCCAGTGGCCGGGTCCTTAGGAGGTATGTAGGTTGTGCTTATAGTGAGGACTTTGTTTTGTGCCCCCAGGAGTACTTTAACCCCTATAGCCTGTGCAAAGCAACCGAGATCAATTGGAGGCATAACCAGCCCATGAAAGGAATTTTTAAGGAAAATTACACAACCACCGCCCTTCTTAGTAGTGCAGTCTAGCCTAAAAATGGAATAGCCCAGGAGGGCAATTGCATTATCTGAGATTTTAGGAGATAACCATGTTTCCACGATAGACAGTATGTCAGGATTGTGTGTGGCTACCCAGACCTTAGGGAGGTCAATTTTATTTAGTAGGCTACAAATATTTATTGTGGCTAGTGTGATGGACCCCAGCTTTGCTGGCAGGTTCCATGGGGTAGTTCCACTTGGGCCCGGGTTTGGGTGGATATTGCCTGACAGCATCAGCAACAATAGAGTTAATTTCAGGAGGTGTAAGCGTTGTAGTTTGGTAAGACACCAAACTTTTTCTTTGAGGTAATTACATTTGGTCTTTCTTCTACTCATACTGCAGGTCAGGATGATCCCCGAGAGGGAGTAGGTAAGGCCAGCATCCCGGTAGGTATGATATGAGGTGGGCCATGGGATTGCGAGAAGCTGTGACCACGGACAAATAATGATGTGGAAGAAATTTCCTGTAACGCAGCCAGGAGGGTAGTGAAGGGTTTCAACTGCAGTCATGCTTTGAGGAGTGGTATAATTTGGAGGCAGGTATTCTGTATTACCAAAAAGTGAAGAGAGCAGGATGACAAGTGGAAGAGGTAATTTTACAAAAGAGAACATTGTGACCATGCCTATAGACATAATGAATGGGATAGACTTGAGAGCAAAAAGACAGCTGCGGTGGCAGGGGGGAGGAGATAGAGGCAGGACAGCCAGTGAGCAAAAACAAGGTGGAGCCTAACTGTATTTAATAGTGGCTGGGGTTGGGGCAGGGGGGCAGGAAACATTTATAGATAAAGAAAATAAAATTTAGCAGACAGGATCCCACCCGAGCTTGAGGAAAAGCAGGCTAGTAAGCAACCAATAGTGCTATAGCCAGAGGCTTCAGGGTCCAATCGGTGCCAGGCAGATGAGCTGAAACAGCCAATCAGGTTGCAAGCCATAAGCTCCAAGGAGACCGAGATGTACGTTGAAGTGCCGCCGAGCAGGACAGCCCCAGAGGCAGACAGGGCTTGCAGGATGAGTCGGTCAAGTGGGATTAGAAGCGGCCACAGCCACAGGGGCACAGCCAAGTCATGGGCTGCAGACCTGGGGGGAAGAAAGGGGAAGGTTAGATAAATATAGGCAGTGGGACGGGGAGAGGGAGTGGGAACAAAAGGATTAGGAGGAGGTGGGAGGGAGAGAAAGCCAGAGGTCACAAGCCGAGAAACAGTGTGCTAGACTGCTGGCACCACTTTGATTACACACAACAAGATTATTCAGAGAGAGGAAGCAGGGAGAAAAATGGCAAAGAAAGAAATTAGCAGAACAAAGCATGGCAGGATCAAAAGGAGAAGGGGGGGGGGTTGTACGAGTGAGCGAGCACTGGAGAGGACCAGGCAAAGGGAATAGAAATCTAAGCACTGTCTCCTAGCACGGATCACTGAGTGAGGAGAAAAGCTGAGTAGGAGCAAGGGTATTGAGAGAGAGAGAGAGAGAGAGAGAGAGAGAGAGCAGCGTAGAGTAAGGGGGATTTCAACAGGGAAAGCTGATTAAGAGCGAGGGGTTGGAGAGGGAGAGAATGTGGAGTAAAGGGAAGAGGAAGGCATGTGAAGGAGGCAGGAGAAAAAAGCAATTATCAAGCCATATTCAAGTATTCAAAAATAAAATACCCAGCTAAACAGAACACTAGAATCAAGTACAAATACACAGCACTATACTGCTTGCTAAAACAATTTATACAGTTAGATAAAGACACTGAAGAAACAGGGCTAAAAATTACAAGTACTATCTGCTTCCTAACAGTTTACAACAGTTAAACAGAGGCACTGCATTTCAGGGTTAAAACATTTTACACTGATTAGACTTTAAACTTCATAGATAAAGAAAATAAAATTCAGCAGACAGGAGCCCACCCGAGCTTGAGGAAAAGCAGGCTAGTAAGCAACCAGTAGCACTATAGCCAGAGGCTTCAGGGTCCAATTGGTGCTAGGCAGATGAACCGAAACAGCCAATCAGGTTGCAAGCCATAAGTTCCAAAGAGACCTAGATGTACCTTGAAATGCCGCCGAGCAGGACAGCCTCAGAGGCAGGCAGGGCTTGCAGGATGAGTCGGCCAAGTGGGATTGGAAGTGGCCCCAGCCACAGGGGCACAGCCAAGTCAGGGGCTGCAGATCTTCATATTAATTAGGTACAATTCTGCTTGCTTTCCATTTATGTTTTATAAATTTTACTTCCTCATAATTTATTACTAAAGTAATGTGTGTGAATATATGATTGTTATCCCTTATAGTTCATTCTGAGTTCATCTGCCTCTATAGCTTACTCCTTACTTCAAGTCATAATCCTCTGTTGTGACATCACAATCTGTTGCCATGGGAGTAACTGTGAGGTCACAAGCAGTGCTCTATGACTTCAGGTAGGAAGAAAGCAGCAGAAATAGATGAACTCTTCAGGAGCAAAGATTCTGTTTTCATACAAATTACTTCGCTACTAAATAATGGGGAGGAGGAATACAGAACTAATGTGAAATACAAGCTGGACAGTGCCTAAATATTCTGCTTTGTTAAAATTATCCTGAATGTGTCACCAGCTCTTTAAGGGATCTCCAGGTTTATACTTCATGGTCTGGAATCTTTGATGATATATTTCATTACTGATGTCATATCAAGTCAATTTTGATTGTTTAACAAAATCATAATCTGTTGCTTGGAAAATGTCCACATTGCTATAGGCAGTTTGGGCCTTCCCAGTAAGGTAAGGTGCCAAATGAATTATCCACTGGGTCCTGGGCCAACCACATGCCTCAGCCACTCTTTCCAATATGGTCAGGTATGCTTCAATGTCATCATCTGGTGTAAGTCTCAAAAATGTAATGCCTTTTACTGGTATAAAATATAAGGGATTTGGTACTGTTTCTCTCCCCTCATTTACCCGTGGGCTCTGTGGGATGCTTGGAAAGGCTTTCTTTAGGATTAGAAGAACCTCTCTTAATTCATCCCCACTTTTTCTTTCCATCTCTAGATGTTGCTGAGAAAACCATTTTATAAGTTCTACTAAATCTGCAAGGGAAGTAGAGGGCTCATCAACCCCACCCACTGCTCCTTTACTATCCTCATCCTCTCCCTCTGGTAGGAAAGGAGGACACACTTTAGGTAAGACTCCTTTTTCTTCTTCTTCTTCTTTCCTTCTTGACATGCTTGTGGTATTAACAGCTGGGCCTAATACAACTGTTTCTTTCCCTCTTCTTCTACCTGACATCTACAGATGCAAAACTAAAACAGATTTACAGAGATCCCTCCACCACTACCACCATTAATGTTATGCTTATCATGCTTAAAGAGGGAATGTCTGCTCTTAAAATAAGGTGCAGATAAACATTCAAGTTTATTTACCTGTCTTTACTAGAAAATATTCACCAAAATACTTCAAACACAACATTTGGAGCTGGATGGAGGCAATGGAGGGTATGCACTCTTGAGTCTAGCAGTAAATCAGTATGGCCCACCTCAAGCTGACCTAGTATGGTCCATCTTAAACTGAGTTGGAGCACAGAACTCTGCACGTTCTGCAGCCCTGAACTAGACTATCTTTGGTTCAGAATCTGACGGGTCCTATAGTCCTCCCCACTCTAAGGGTTTCCTTGATTGTCTCACATCACTGTCTTTCATATGACGTCAACACATTTACAAAAGTTTAAAATAAAATACAGACTTATTTCATTTTCTACACATTAACAGAAATGTTTTATTCGCACAGTAAACATGATGACAAATAACCATAATATTAGCTAAATTAAGATTGCACCTCAACTGGTCATGAGAACCACCCTGACTATTTAAATGTAGGGGTGAACTGGCCAGCCTTTCTCTAAAGGTGACATGGAAAGTGATAATAAGGAACAGGCTTCAGAGAGAAGCTAGGGAAATAACACAAATACCAGCATCCTGGTGTTTCAGGTAAGGTATTTACAACTACTAACATATTTACATATATAGGGTGCACCAATAACCTGGTGTCTGTAACTAGGCAGCAAAGATAAAAGAAAAAAGTAACAAAGCACAGAAAAGCACAAGGGGTACAGAAATGGCTCACACACTTTATTCCTGCTCTCTCTCAATGCCTGAGCAGAGGGGAAATCTAGCAGACAGCTAACCTCGAACCATTCCTTCTTACAGTGGTTCAGCATGTTGGGGAAAAGGTAAGATAAAGGAATATAAACAGGGTAGGACATATGTAGCTGCATGCATCTGCAACAGAGTTGATATACAAGCGGGGGTGAAAAAGATGAGAAGGGACTTGGCAAGGTTGGAGGAATAGTCAGAAGTATGGCAGCTTAAATTCGGTGAAATGAAGTGAAAAGTAATGCACCTGGGGAACAAAAACTCATGTGAAGAATACACAAGGAGGGTACTAACAGCAACAAAAATGAAAAGGCCCCGGGGATAGTCATGTCAAATAACCTAAAGGTAGGCAGGCTATGAGAAAATGCAGTATGGAGGGCTGGGGAGATACTGGATTGCATAGGGAGAGGTGTCACCAGTAGAAAACAGGAAGCTGTCATCCCTCTGTACAGACAGCTGGTGAGACCCTATCTGGAATACTGCATGTAGTTCTGGAGACCCCATCTCCGCAAGGACATAGACAGGATGGTGGCAGTCCAGAGTAGGGCAACTAAAATGGTGCAGGGTCTGCACCAGAAACCATACAAAGAGAGGCTAAAGAAGCTAAACATATATACCCTCAAAGAAAGGAGGGAGAGGGGGGACATGATAGCAACTTTCAAGTACCTCAAGGGAATCAGAAGTCCAAGAGGGTAGCATCTTTCAGAAAAAGAGATGTGCAAGAACAAGGAGGCACAATTTGAAGATAGAGGGGGGACTGCTCAAGGGCAATGTGAGGACATATTTTTTTCACAGAGAGGGTGGTGGAATTCAAGAATGCATAGGACAGACATAAGGCATTTATAGTGAGGGGTAGGAGGAAGTAGGCTGTTAGTCAATTAGGATCTGCAACTTATCCAATAGGTAGGAAAATGGGCAGACTGGGTGGGCCAAGCGGTCTTTATCTGCCATCAAAGTCTATGTTTCTGTTTCTATCTGTTAGCAAGGCCTACTTTTCAAGAAAACAACTGAGGCTGCACAAGATGCTTTAGTTTCCTTTATCTCTCTCTCTCCTTGCTGAAAGGCAGTGTAGTACGCAAGTCCACAGAGACAGGGCAAGAAAAGAAAAAAACACTTAGGCAGACAGTCATTTAACTGTCAACTTTAGTCTAGAATCTCACACATGCTACAGATACTCCTTATAGCAGTCAGTAGGAATACTGGCCAGGCTATCTGCATATACCTGTTCGGCCCAGACAAAGGCTGAATGAATGTTCGCATGCAGCTACTGCTCCAATGTAGATTGTAATGAGGGAAAAATATTACATAAAGAGAAAGGAAAAGGGTGGGGGGAGTACTACACATTGCACAGAAAACCAGTATTTCTGTAGACACATGCTTTTTCAAATGTGCATTTCTGTTAAACAAGGTACATATCCGCAAGTTAAGTAACTTTTGTATTGTGGATTGTACAGCTACAAACTTACTGATCTGATGCATAGCTAATATTCTGGAATTCCAATTCTTAAAGGGAGCTGCTGCCAATAGAGGGGTGAGGGGGAGCTTCATCTCAAGCCTGGCCCCACATTAGACTGTCTTCTGACAAACTTCACAACTGTCAATATTTAGAGTTAAATATTTTTAAGTGATTAGCTTGCAAAGTTTTTGTTTATGATCAATTTTAACACAGAAAACAGCTGTGTTTCCTGAGATGGTTCTTAAAACTGAAAAAAACTATCCATGCTTGTGTGAACAAAAAAATGTAAATGACTCAAAATCATTCAGTTTAAAACCCTCAATGACACTTCCTTGGATCAAACTCGAACAAACCTGTAAATTTCATAATTTTAATCTTTATCAGTTTTTTGTTAGTTTTGAGCAAAGGTTTTTCACTAGCTTTGAGCAAAAAAAAAAAAAAAAAGAGTAAAGAATCATGGCTTTTTATGTAAATTAGCTCATTAATAACTGTGGAACTGCTAACTTGAATTTCACAAAACCTGACAAACAATTAGCAGCTCAACATCAAACTGTGACACAACATTTTGCAATCTTAGGGTTAATATTGTCAAGTAACAAGCTGTCAAAAACATTATTTTTGACACAAACACTGACTCAACCCTAAAATATAAGTGCTACTATGCCTGTGTAGTACATGATATGTGTTGATAGATAGATAGATAGATAGATAGATAGATAGATAGATAGATAGATAGATAGATAGATAGATGCTGATTAGCACTAGTTGGATTGTCATTAAACTTGATACAGATATTCTGTGTTATTTGGTCATGATGGTATTACAGTGTCTGTCATATTGATCAAATTACACATAAGTTCTAGATTGTGATTTTCTGCTTCTGCTTTTGCCTATATCTTACAAACCAAAGATCATATTAGCAAATGGAAATGAAAAGTAAGTCTGTTGTTCTTGAAGATTCAGATAGTCTTGCCTTTCATATATTTGCCAGTTTTATTGGAGACACATATGTGATTCCTGTTCTTTCCTATCACCTGCACTGCTCCATAAAATGAATTTATTTTCCAGATTCTGACAAACGATCATTCTGCAAACATGTACATTATGTACATATAATTCTGTAAACATATGTGTAGTGTGTGATCATCAGTGTAGAATCTTAAAAAATCCTTTACTCACTGCCTCCACAGGAACTCTCTGAAGTTGTAGCACTACTTATCTCCTGTGTACTGTTAACAGTGAATCCTGGGCCTTTCTAAGCAAAATCAAGCCATAATTGGCATGCCACAAACAAATGCTAACAGCACAAAAAACGTAAGTGCTAGACACAAAGTATGAGTGGCAAACTTGTTCAGCATAAAATTACCTTTCCAACGGTGGTATGCAAGTAATAATAGGTAATTTACTTTTTTTTTCTATGCCGGTCGAAACAGCAAAAAAAAAATTTCCACAAAAAAATGCACTATAAGCATTTATTGTTGGGAAATATGTAACATATCAACACCAAATTAAGCATACAGACATTAGATGTAGTTTTAATAATTTGTTTGTGAAAAAACAACAATTTCTGTAGTATTTAACATAATTTACCCCCATTTTAGTCGAGGTGCATTTGTGAGGTTTGAGGGACAAATCTGAACCATATGCAGAATACCATAAACAAATACATATAACTCTTAAAGTATACATGATACACACACCGTAACAGTGGTAAAGTTGTTCCACACAAAATTGCCTTTCCAACGGTGCTATATATTCAACTGTGCTCAGTTCTGTGTTTGTTTTATACTGGCTGAGATACTCAGAATGTGTGTTTTCTTCAAAGTACTTAGATGGTTCTTGATGGACAAAATGTCTGCCATACACACCATGTCATAAACAAATGTGAATAACTCCTAAAGTGAACATGATATACACAAAGGGCAGGATATTCAGACTGTGCCAGGCTATGGCTCAAGCCTGGGCGCAGCACAACTTGGCTGCACAGGGGTATTGACAGGGTGATATTCAACAGAGCTGTGCCATGGCACAGCATCATTGAATATCACACGTTGGCCACCAGCAGTGCACATGGTGCAGTGGCACTGCACCAGTGCAAGTGGTCGGAGTGGAGCAGGGGGATGCGCTAGCACAAGTTCCATTGCGTTAGGTGCAACAACCGCGATATTCAAAAGTGCACATGCAAGTAGGGCCGCATATGCAAGGCACAAATGGGCCATTCGCATGTCATTATGCCCACATTTATTACGTAGGTGCATCCCCCGGTGACTCTGCACCTGGCGCCTGCCAGGCTGCAGCCATCGGGGACCTATGCCCCTGCACTTCACGGCAAGTGCCCCAGTGCCCATCAAGGCATGTGTAATCAAAACAGTTAACTCTCCCTGGTGGTCCAGTGGACGCTTGCAGCCGATCGGGCATATGTAGAATAATATAATAGTCCTATAGCCCTGGTGGTCCAGTGGACCCACTCGCAGCCGATCGCCAGGCATATGTAAGTATTAAAGTCCTATATCGGTGGGCGGGTGGGAGGGGTACCTCTGGACCACCAGGGGTTGGTTTTGGAGTGTTATTATTTATTACAGATGCCCGCGATTGGGCTGCTAGCGGTCCACTGGACCACCAAGGATATAGGACTCTTTATTCTTCTACATATGCCCACAATCAGGCTGCGAGCGGTCCACTGGACCACCAGGGATATAAGACTCTTTATTCTTCTACATATGCCTGAGATCAGGCATGGGGGGGTGCCACCATGACGGTGCCACCAGAGCTTGGGTGACCACCCACAAGTGGCAGCTGCTGTGTTGTGCCCTGCAATATGGCAGGTCACCTGTGGGTGGCCAGCTGTTGCTCCTTTTTTTTTTGGCTCACCTGTATGCAGTGCAGGTAGGGGTTACACATGCATGGGCTCAGCACATCCTCGGCTGAATATCGGAATATGCGGAGTACGCATGGGCACGCCCCCCCACCTGCGCCGCATACATTACTGATGTGCTCCGGCACATCGGGATTTGTGCCAGGCTCAATCCACCTTTGAATATCGCACCAGGGCACATCAGTGGGTTACGCATGGTGCAAGTGTGTTGCGCCATGCGCAACCCTTCTGAATATCCCGCCCAAAGTGTCAGTGGCAAAGTTGCTCAGCACATTACCTTTCTAATGGTGCTATGCAGTCAATTCTAATCAATTCTGACTGGCAAGTAATATTAAAATGTGTGAGTGACATCTCCAGACATTACTAGTGCACGCAGGAAGTCTGTTGGTACTTCTGTAGTCATTCTGGGACACACTGCAGTACATTTGCTGCCACCTACAGGCGTATTCTAGGAGGCAATGAGTTAAAGAATGTGTCTCCTTTTTTATCTCTTCCCATTACTCTTATGCCCTTGCTGTCTGCTCTCTTGGATAATTGATTAATCTGGTAAGATCAGCAGTGACTGGCTTATAGATAAATGCACACTGCTGACCCTGGTCACTGTTAAAGTGCTTAATACCGTCCACTTTAAGGTGTTTCATTTTAGTTTCAATTGACAACAGTGGCTACTGTCTCACTGGATTTAGCAACCATAAATCAGAGCACGGCAGGGTCAGTTCTTTTTATAGAATAAGCTTTGAGGATCTTGAGGAGACAGTTCGAGTGTCTCATTCATTGGCTTGGTATTCTGCATTTATTTCTTAAGAAAGTATGTGACATCTTTGTTCCATGTTCAGTGCTGTGTACTGCCCTATCTTACAGTAAGTCTTCATTCTTACTGATGATTGGGTTCACAATATACAGTAGATAAAGAGGTTCCATGCAGTCCAAAACAGGAAGCTTGGGGGGAGGGTCTAACTTTAAAAGACAATTGTTATAGTGATCTCTGATTTCCAGGAAAATTATCTGTTCCCAATATCATCAACAGAATTGTTATACAAAATTACCACAGAATATGATTTCCTAGACTTTCCATATATAAGGCTGCTTGGCATAGCCAAAAGCAGTCTTTTTGCTAGTTTGAAGGGTCAGTTGTGGGTGTGGTCAAAACTGACAAAGGCAAAGTACCACATTTTTTCACACTATAGGAAAATCTCAGTGGGAAACCAACTATAGAACAGCTGTGATGGAAGCTACCGATTGTGTAGGGATCTATAGCATCCCATTGTAGTAATCAAGGAACTATTTGCGTGGACTATGTTGTCATGATCTGACCCTTCTGAAGTACTGCTTTTGGTGACTGTGGTTTCTGACCCTGATCATAGAAACATAGAAGCATAGAATTTGACGGTAGATAAGGGCCACTTGGCCCACCTAGTCTGCCCATTTTCTCTACCTGTTTCATATACCACAGATCCTAAATGATCTATGGCTTACCCTCTCTTTCCTATTGTTAAAGTTCCTTTTTGTCTGTCCCATGCTTTTTTGAATTCCCCTACCATTTTTGCGCCTGCAACCTCTGCCTGGAGGCTGTTCCATGGATCCACCACCCTTTCCATGAAAAAATACTTCTTCTTTCCTATGACTTTCCAACACTGATCCATGCCTTTGTGACCTCATGCCTAGACTACTGCAACTCCCTGCACTTAGGACTGCTGGAGGTTGATATCCATCACTTGCAGCTAGTGCAAAATGTTGAAGTGCTGTTGTTGGTGGGGACTCCTCATTCAAGTCACATCACACCGGTGCTGCGCGAACTGCACTGGCTGCCGTTTCAGTGGCAAATCACCTTCAAGGTCGGGCTGCTGACCTTTAAGGCCCTGCACGGAATGGGCCCAGGCTATCTGCAAGAGCTCCTGATACCTTACTGCCCCGGATGACCTCTCCACTCAGCTGACAAGGGTTTGTTAGAGATTCCCAGGGTACAGCTTAAAACATCAGGGGCCCATGCTTTTATGCATGTGGCCCCGACCCTGTGGAAATCTCTACCTGATCAGATACGTGAGTGTACAACTGTGGAGAGGTTTAAGAGTGCCTTGAAGACCCATTTATAGCATCTTGCCTATGGTGACTAATTGTGCTTGGACTGCTATTTATTGTCCACTGTATGGGAATTTTATGCTTTTTACTTATTGGATTTTATCTGTTTCTAAAGCTGTACAGCGCCTTGATTGAAGAAAGGGGCTTTCTAAATAAAGCTATGATTATTACTATTATTATTAACCTTTAGATCATAAGATATGATTACTCCTAGGTCTCTTTCCTGTTTTGTGGCAGTCAGTATTCCCCCATCATGTACCCCTCCCCCGCATTTATGTGCCCCAAGTACATGATCTTGCACTTCTTTGCATTGAATCTTAGTTGCCACATCCTTGAACACTCCTTCTCATTTTCTCTACCCCTCCTGGAGTGACTGTCTACCCTGTTGCAGATCTTTGTGTCATCTGCAAGGAGACACACCTTAGATTCCAGACCCTCTGCAATGTCACTTATGAAGACATTAAAGAGGACTAGCCTAAGCACTGATCCCTGTGAGGCCCCACTGATCATCCCCCCCCCTTCATCAGGCCTCCATAAAAAGCCACAGTGTGTTACAAAAGTTTGTGACCCTGATTGGGCCTTCATTAAGGGCCACAGTTGATGGCTGTAGTGTCTGACCCCAATAAAGCCTCCAATAACAGCATTAGTTGGTGGTTTCTGGCCCCAGTTAGGCATAAGATAAAAGCCACAGTTGGTGGCTGTGGTTTCTGGCCATGATTGGGCCGCCAGTTCTGTGTCATTCTCTGAGGAGTATTTCCCAAAATATTTTGACCAGACAAGACAGCAACTGCCAGGACTGCAGCTCTTCATGGAAAGAATAAACCAATGTGCTGCCACCACTGATGTTCCTGGTCCCTGTACAGGTGCTCCAAAGTCACAACCCAGTCTGTTATTTTCCTCTTCCTGGTGTGATATACCCCTTTCTATCCCTGACTCAGTCTGTCATCTCTCTGGTATCTAGTGGGTACCCATCCCTCTCCCCAACCCAGTCCATTTTCTCCCCGATATCTAGTGGTACACTCTTTCTCTCTCCAACACTGCCCATCATTAATTCCCCAGTATCTAGTGGTACCCCACTCCCTCTCCTTGGCCCAGAATATCATCATTTCCCTGATATTTTGTGGTGCCTCCTCCATCTACCCCCAACCATGTTGTTTCCCTGGTATCCAGTGGTACCCCCTCCTTCTGTCCCCAGTCAGACATTTTCCAGTGTCTACTTGTACTCTCTTCCCTGTCCCTGATCCAGTTCGTCCTCTAACAATGAACCCATAGGAGTAGCATAAGACATCTCCAGCAAATCTCTGGTACCAGCTTTGCTCCCATTGCTCACATGCAATAGGTCATGCTGCAGAGTCCACAACAAGAATCGGTGTTCTCTTGACCCACTGGGCCTCAACAGCAAGTTCAACTTAAAGTGAATTTTCATAGAAACAAAAATGCTGGCAGAAAAAGGCCATTGGTTCTTCCAGTCTGTCCTGTTTTACCCTATCCTATCCTATCCTATCATATCCCAGGACCTATTGTCTAGTCGGGGTTACTGCTCTCATCTCTTCCCTTATCTCCAACCCTACTGCTTCTCCCCATGTAACTATTAAGCCTTTTATTTGGTCCCAACTGTGTATAAAATCAATAATGGTTGTCACATGCAATACCTCTGCTATCAGGTTCTTCAACATTTCTGCCATTCTTTCTATGAAATAAAACTTTCTCACTCCCCTCCATAACCCCTACCAGCTTCCACTCATGTCCCTGTGATCTTGATTCACAGTTCCTGCTGAATATTTACTTACAACTTACCTTGTTTATTTCTTTCAGAAACTTGAAGGTCTCTGTCATATCACCCGCCTCCATTCTGGTCTCTGGTGAATACATGTTCAGAGTCTTAAGCCAGTCCTTGTAGGATCTGCCCTTCTGTCCATCAGTCATTTTGGTTACCCTATGCTGCACCATCTCCATACTGTGTTTGTCTTTTCTTGCATGGGGATACAAGAACTGGGTACAACATTCCAGATGTAGCCTCATCAGTGATCTATGGAGAAGCAGTATCACCTCTTCTCGCCTGATATCAAACCTACTCCCAGTTAAATTGTATTTCTTTATTTATTGGATTTTGCTAATCAGATAAGCTCAACAAGACTTATGCCCCCTTTTCAGGAGTGACCCAAGATAAGTTACATACAATAAACGGAATTCACATGATACAACATTAGGTACAGGAGGACAATAGAGACAGCATAAACAATGGTAGTTGCAGTTTGTACAGCAGTCTTTACTCTGAAGGAGAACATACAGTTCAATGGACAAAGTGTATGTGTGCAGTTCCACAATATATAGTACATCATATTAGGTTCGGGATACAGAAGCTGTTGCTCAGCATAGGCTAACACTGACTCAGTGGAAGCAGGCACAGCTGCGTTTGGGGGAGAACCCTTTGAGTTGTCCCTTGAGGGACTGGTAGGTACAACTTTCCTGGATAGTTACAGGAGACTCATTCCAGAGTAGTAGCACTCTGTGTGTAAAGGACCGCTGGCTGAAAGCTGTTCATGTCCTGGTAACCTCAAAGAGTGGTTGTGAGGAGGAGCAGAGATGACTTCTTATGGACTTCTAGGACAGTACATGTCTGAGACTAGGATGGCAGCTCTTTATCTTCTTGTAGACCATACAAAGGATTGGGTAGTGGAGGCATTCTTCAAGTGGAGGCCAGTCAAGGGAGGCAAGCATGTCACAGCGATGCTTTCTTTTCACTGCTCCAGACACAAACCTGCCAATTTAGTGGGACAGGGTTTTTAGTTCAGTTAGTGCCATGCCCATCACAGAAGATAGGATTGGAGCCCCATACAGTAACATAAGTAGGATAACACTGCTGGCTACAGACTGATGAGCTTCATTAGTTAGATAGGACGTGAGCCTACAGAGAAGACTCAGCTTTTGATACAGTTGCTTAGAGATATATTCAGTATAGGTTTTAAAGGAAGGCTCCTGGTCAAGCAAAATGTTGAAATATTTTATAGCATCTACTACTGCCAGCCATGTAACCAAAGAGGTAGCAATCTGTAGGAGCTCACTTCAGTCAGGACCCAGCTTTCTGGAGCCAAACAACATGGTCTTGCTGTTTTTTTGTTTTTGTTTTTTACCATTGAGGATAAGTCAGTTAGAGACAAACCAGGATTCAAGATTATGAAAGTCATTGTTTAGTCCAGGTTTTACAGCATTCAGGTCTTGGTCAGATCAGCATTAGACCACATTGTCTGCATACAGGAGTACTTTGGCATCATCACAGTTGGAGGGGAGCTCATTGACAAAAATCAATAATAGTATGGGCCCCAGGACAGAGCCTTGAGGGACCCCATCTGAGATGTCACACTGTGAGGAGAGGCATGTCCCCCACTTAAAAGATTACTTATGCCCTGTCAGGTACTTCTAAACCATTGACAAGAGAGTTAGTCTAGGCCCAGCCTCAACAACTTATAGAGTAGCAGATTGTGGTTCACTAAATCAGAGGCCATTGTCAGGTCAACGAATATAGCCCCTATAGAGTTATCTCAGTCAAGAGCATGCAATACATCACTGACTGCATACAGAAGCACTTTAGCATCACCACAGTTGGAGGGGAGTGCATTGACAAACAGAAAGAATAGTATGGACCCCATGATAGAGCCTTGGGGGGGCCCCATCTGAGATCTCACACTGTGAGAAGGGGCATATCCCCCACTTAACAGATTACTTATGTTCTATTAGGTGCTTCTAAACCATTGACAAGAGAGTTGGTCTAGGCCCAGCCTCAACAACTTAGAGAGCAGCAGATTGTGGTTCACTAAATCAGAGGCCTTTGTCAAGCCAACAAATATAGCTTCTGTAGGTTTACCTTGGTTCAGAGCATGTAAGGCATCATTGTTGAATCATACTATGGCTAAATCAGTGCATTGGTGATTACTGAACCAATGCTGAAAGCCAGTAAGCAGTGACTGGGTTTCAGTGTACTCTAATAATTGGTTATACACAAGTCTCTCTCTTGGACCTTTGCCAGGGTTGTAAGTATTGAGATTGGGTGATAATTTGCAGTCAGTTCTCTGGCTCTTTCTCTGTGCACTGAGACCACATGTTCTACCTTCCATTTTGTGGGAACTGTGCTTTTGAGTAGGGACAGGTTATAGAGAGTAGCAAAAGGAAGTGTAGGGACTGGGGCACCAATTTTTAGAAGCTGAGGCTCAAGATTATCATGGCCCTCCGATTTGTGTGTTTGATTTTTAGGAGAAGGTCAAGGACCTTTTATTTGGAGACCAGTCAAAAGTGGAAATTAGGGTGATTTAGTAGGCTTGGAGAATTATACAAGGGATCTACAGAAGGGCCATTATAGGTGTCCAGAACCGTGAAGAAAGTGTTTGAATGCTTCAGCAAATTGTTTAGGGTCACTAATTATTTTTGCACTATGGAGAATGTCATGGTTTGGTGCATTAGTCTGTCCCTTGAGGGAAAAATTTACCAGTGTTCAGAACATTTAGAGTTAATCAGGTTGTTGGTTTGAAGATCCTTCAAGAATGTAATCTTGGCATTCATCAAGGTGGAGCTACAGGAATTTCTGAGTTGCCTAAATGCTAGCCAGTCTTGCTGGCTGCCTGTTTTCTTAAACACTTACCAGGCTTGGTCCCTCTGCTTCATAAGGTTGGTGAGGAAATGGGTTAATCTTTTGGAGCAGGTAGCTTGGACTTTTCTTTGACTGAAGGGTGCATTCTAGTGAACTCATTTATTAGGAAGTCGAGAGCAAGCTTAACTTCCTGAAAGTAGCCAATACTCTTCCAGTCCACCAGTGGTAGGTCTGCAAGATAGGCTTTGCTATCCAAACCTGAGTCAGCTATAACAGCCATAATTTGGTGGCGGTGGCAGTGGGGGCTAGAGAAATTATTCTGCCAAATGCAGCATAGTGGGGGAGTGGTTGCTCAAAGAATCTGAGAGGGCTCCTACAACTTATATTCAATCTGTTCTGCTGATCAGAACCCAGTATATTAGGGAGTCTTTCCCTGCTTTAGTATTTAACCTGACGGGTTCGCTAATAATTTGTTGCAAGTTAGCTTCACTTAGAGCATTTTGAAAATGCAGGGGCCCTTGTCAAGCCAGTTGAGGTTAAAGGAAAACTAAAGTCAAAATTTACAGAAAAAAATGTTGTACAGAGTTTTCCGATTTGCAAGTGTACTTCTAGTAAGTCCTTCCTTTTCTTTGCTGAAAGGAATTTTGTTCTAAATTTTCTGCTGGTTTTATGGATCCTGGGCATCTACTTGTTAGCATTTTTATGGCTCTTTTGATTCCTACAGTACCGTCTGTCCCATGTGACAGTGATGCGTCCAGGACCATTATTTCAGCAAGAACCATTTTAAATCTTCTTATCCAGGGAGCTGTAATGAAGGCTACATATACAGTTGGCAAACACCTGAGGGATAATTAAGAGGGCTACTCTGTAAGGAAACAGCTGAAAGTCTTCACTGATTATAACATTTGTGACCTTAGATGATTGGTGTGCCTTTTTGATGGTTGCGTGTCATTTGATGAAATAAAAATTTTTAAAAACAAAACATTCACTTCTGCTGGCTAGACCTAGACACATACCTAGAAGACAGAAAGTTTGGATTAGACAGAGTTATCTAGTTGAAGACAGAATATCAGACTCCTAACAGAAGAATGTTGCTGCATCAGGTATTACTGTCTGTACAACCAGGAACAGAGGAGGGAGAGGGGAGACATGATAAAGACATTTAAATACTTCACAGGTATAAATAAGGTGCAGAAGGGGAGTATTTTTTCAGCCGAAAAGGTGCTCAAGAACAAAGGGACATGTTATAAATCTGGAGAAGGGAAGAGGCAGGAGAGATGTGAGGAAGTACTTCTTCACAGAAGAGTGGCGGATTCCTGGAACAGCCTTCCAGCAGAGGTGGTGGTGGAAAAAACAATGGTGGGGTTCCAGGATGCATGGGATAAGCACAAAGGAATCATAGCTGAAAGGAAGGGGGGTTGGAGAAAGAGCTGTAGATCAGGTGCAGTCTGATGTAATAATATAAGTAAAGAGAAATGGGCAGACTGGATGGACCAAGCAGTCCCTAACTGCTGTTAAATTCTATGTTTCTATGTCTCTATGTCTGATTCAATGGTCCTAGACACATCACTGTCATGTGGGACAAGAGGCATTATAGGAACAAGAAAAGCCATAAAAAATGCTAACATGGACATACATCCCCAGGGGCCAGAAAACCATCAAGAAAATTTAAAAAAAATTATTTCAGCAAACTAAGGGAAGGAATTACTAGAAGCACATCTACACATTTCAAAATAATCTGTACAAAAAAATTTGTTGCAAATTTTAACTTTGTTTCCTCTTTAAAGTCCCTTAGCAAGATTCTTTCATGGAACTCTTGCTTTCCAATGCAGTCCAGGAAGTTGTCCAGGGCAGGCTTGACTACTGAGGGGGCTATAGTTGCAGCCTTCATACAAGGGCTTGGCATTGCCTAGCAGCAGTTTAATAAATATAGATTTGCAGGAATCAGAGCCATGAGTAAGGGGGTAATTCAGTGTCTTGGAGAGAGGTGTTGGCATATATGGTGACTCCACCTCCTTTCTTTTTGTCATGCTGGTCTTTTCTGAACATGTTGTAGCAAGGGATATTAATTTAATGCAATAGGCTTTAGCCAGGTTTGAGTAACAGGGAGTATGTCTGGAGAGTACAAGTTCACCAAAGCCTCTAGTTCAAGAATTTGGCACCTTAAGCTGTTTATATTCACATGAACTAGCTTGGGCCACTTACAGCTGGCCCAGCCAAGGTCTGATGGGGAGGTAATTCTGGCACTGGGAAGACAGGAGCCTAGGTTTGTCTCAGTATACTTAGCTTACAGCAAGAGGATTAACAGGGAGAGTTGAGTTTGTAGACTAAGGGCTGGTACAATACATTTACTAAATGACAATACCAAGTGCCCAGACATAAGGTAACATATATCCTTTTTTCCCTATGGTAAAGGCTCATCACACAGGGGAAGTACACTAGCTGGTTCTTAGCATAGTTCAGTGGCACTGGGTACCCATCTTGCAGCCCCAGATTGGGAGAGGGGAGTTTAGCTATCAAGCTGTCTACAATCAGCAACTGACTTATTGAGAGTGAGGCAACGAATAAGCCTGTAGAGGCCATGGTTACTAGTTGCAGTGATATGTATATAGCTGGGCATGGTGAGACTTGTCTGAAAAAGGAGGGGATGAGAATATTGCTTTTGCAAAGGGGATCTACCTTACATCTTGTCTGAAGAGGGGGAGAGGGGTGAGGTAATAATGCTTTTGCAATCCACCTTAACCAGAATAGTTTGTCTCCTTACCAGAGCCAGTTACTTGAGGCTGGAAAAGGGGGGACCCAGTTGATGTCAGATTGAGTTTGCAATGTGGTGGCCACCCAGATAGAGATTTTTTAGTAGTGTGGTAAAACCCTCAAGCACAGTTTGGCCAGTAGCAGAGGATTCTGAGCAGACAAAGGCCTAGCCAGCAAGTGGGTGTGCAGGGATTTATGATCACTAGTTAATGCAGGTTAGATTACAGATCTTATCTAACAGACCAACTTGCAGCAGTATTGATTAAGGTAACATCCATCACAGATTAACCATTTCAGCAGAATTAGTGGCTTAACAGTATTATGCAACTAGGTGCTATGGCACACTATGGTAGGGAGCAGGTTACGGATCTTATCTAGCAAACTAACATTTAACAGTATGAGTTTAGGAACTTTCTATCACAGTTTAAACATTTAAATAAATTGGGGTTTACAAGAAACTGAAATGGAACAAAAGTAGTAATAAATGTACAAGGCAATACAACAAGGGAAAAGTCTAGGAGATAGCCAGAGAAACAAAAGGTTCCTTTTTACAATGCATACTGATTACTTACTGGTGATGCTTGATCAACAGCATGGCTGACTGCCTTGGGCCGATCCAAGAAAACTCCAAATGTTGTCCTTTGCGCTCAGTCTTTTGAGCAGAGACTGCAGTTTGGAGAGGCTGCTTAGAGGGTTGAGTTAAATGCCATGTAATGGGAATGTCTGGCCCTCTGATTGGCTTACAGGTGAAGCTTAAGTCCCAGTGGACTTTGACATTGTTTCCTAGGTCTGTGGTGAGCTGTGGGGGGAGGAGGGTTTTTGGCGTGCTGGCCTCCTCGCGACCCTGGGATCTTGGCAACTGCAGATGAAGTCTCTTAAGAGTGCCTCTCATGCTCGCTTTTGTATGCCAGAGAGCTGAATCAGTTCAAAAAGTGGTGCCTAGGCAGACAATTGTCTGGCATGTCCTTTCCAGCCCTCTGATTGGCTGACAGGCAAAGCTTGAGTCCCAGTGGGCTCCGATGCTGTTTCATGGGTCTGCAGTGAGTCGTACTGGGGAGAAAGGTCTTTAGGCATCTTGGCCTCCTCACGGCCCCAGGATCCTGGTAGCTGTGGGCAAAGTGTCTTGAGAGCAATCGCTTTTGTAGGCTGGGGAGCTGAACAGTTCAAAAAGTTGCACCCAGGGAGATGATTGGTCGGTATGTCTTTTCCTGTCCTTTGACTACCTGACAGGAGAGGCTTGAATCCCAGTGGGCTCTGACACCATTTTTTTGGGTCTACGGTAAGTCTGTGGGGGAGAAGGGTCTTCTGGCATGCTGTCCTCCTCATGACCCAAGTATCCTGGCAGCTGTGGGCAAAATCTCTTGAGAGTGCCACTCACACTCGCTTTTGTAGGCTGGAGAGCTGAACAGTTCAAAAAGTGGTGCTTAGGCTGTTGCTTGGTCAGCACATCTTTTCTGGCCCTCTAATTGACTGGCGGTCGAGGCTTGAGTCCCAGTGGGCTCCGATACAGTTTCCTGGGTCTGTGGTGAGTCTTGGGGGGGAGGACAGTCTTTGAACATGCTGGCCTCCTCATGACCCCAGGATTCTGGAAGCTGCAGACAAAGTCTCCCAATACATCCTAACATTCTGGTTACCTTGCTTTAGGCCTTGTTAACTTGAATACATTTTTTTAGAGAGTTTCTTATGATGGCCCCCCAGGTCACTTTCCTCACAGGTGGTGTCCAACTTAACCTTTTACATATGAACATACGAAGAAACCAGCAGAACAAGGCCATCTGTTCTAGCTAGTCTGCTCATATTGCAGGGTCCACAACTTGAGCTACTGTCCCTGCCCCCCACCCTCCCATCCTCCCTACCCATGGTCCTTACCTTCCTCCATGCCTATCCCAGCCTGTCTTGAAACTGCCCACTGTCTTCAACAAGACCATCTCTTCTAGCAGTGCATTCCAAGTGTCCACAACCCTCTCTGTGAAGATGTGCTTCCTGATCTCCCTCCTAAACTGCCCCTCTAGCTTAAGACGGTGCCCCTTCATACTATGGTTACCACTCAACTTAAAGGGACCCTCCTTATCCACCTTATTTATCCCTTTCAAGTACTTGAAAGTCCCAATCATGTCCCCTTTCTCTCTCCTTTCCTCCAGTGGTCCAGTTTACTAGTGGTGAAGATCTGCTCTTGGAAGTAGCACTGGCTGGTACTTTGAGAGAGGAGAAAAAAATAGAAGTTTGTGAGTGCTGGCTTTGCCAAAATGGCTATTTTTTGGCTTATGTTTCTCATTTGCTTTTCGCTATTTGCTTTCCTGGAATGCAGTGGGCATGATGGTGAAGGGAGACCCTCCCATCTTGGGAAATAAAAATGTGGAAAAGTTGCATGTGTGCAAATGACAAGCCACTCCATCAGCGAAAGAAGCTCCTTTTGCTTATTTGTACCAATACTCCCTCTGAACCTGCATCTGGATCAATGTTCATTCACTCATGTGTAGCAGTGTGTCTGTCCAGACCCACTCTATTCTCTTCTGGTGTCTACTGGTACACTGTCCATTTCCCTGACCCAGTATATCCGGTCCCTAGTATCTAGAAGTATTGCAGTCTGCCCCATTCCCTAACCTTTTATAGCCACTTTCTGGTGCCTAACAGTATCACCGCACCATACCCAGTCTGTTTGTTCCCAGGTGTCTTGTGGTAGGCACCCCCCTTTACCTGACCTAGTCCATCTTCTGCCACATTGCTTAGGGTGAAGCCCGATAGTCCAATCTAGCAGCACTGGATGCAGCTACAGTATCTCTGCAATAACAACAGTCCTGGTTAGAGATACAAAGAGAGGACAGGAAGGAGAGCTGTGCATGTGGGGCTTATGAGTGTGGATGGGTGACATTGAAGGGTTATAGTTTGTGTGCAGGTGAGAGGGTAGGAGCATGTGAAGGGTATGAGGGAGTATGGGCATGTTGGCACATGCTGGGGGGAAAACTGACTGTGGGTTCGTGTGAGGGTTTGGAGTGTGAGCATGGGACCAGGTGAGTGGCATAAGCATAGATATCACTGCACTATGACATGCTAGGGAAAGTGGAGCCAAGCCACAGGCTCATGTGAAATAAAAATACGGTAAATGCTGGTTACCTTCACCAGTTCCAGCTACTGCTGACAAGGGGAGAGCAGAGCCAAGCCATAGGTCCACCTACAAGGACTAATTGCTCACAGTGATCAGTTCCCTCCCTCTCCCAACAAGTCACAGACCTACAGGCATGATGATATAGATCAGTTCATCTGTTTCTCCTGCTGCTTGTAGTCTCTCACCCAGCCTAAAAAAAAAAACACAGGAACCAGGGACCAAACTGAGGGCTTGAAAGGTTGAACTTTGAATGAGAACAGCTAGCAAGTAAGTATGGAGGAACACTTCTGTTTCAGGTGGTAGAAAGTCAGTATAAAAGGGTAAGTTTCCATGAGTAGAGGCAGGTTGTACTGGGTGAGTTATGCCACTCATCAAGGTGCCATGAGTGTGCTGAGACATACATATGAGAGACTTAAGACAGAAGATGGACAGATAGCAAAACTCTGAAGGATTTGCACCTCAGTTTCCACTCACTTTGTCACCCAACATGTACATGTATGTACAGGCAGTTTGGGGGAGGATGGGGGTCAGCTGTAGGAGATACAGCTTTGCCGTCTTCAGAGAACAGTGGTGAGAGGCTGGTGGGTGACCAGTATATAAAAGATTTATGACCCTCAGTGTGGAACTGCTTGCAATTAGGGCTGAAGTGCAGAACCTGGGTGAGCAGCATTGCATGATGCCCTGTGGGGACTGCAGTCCCATGACCACAGTGCATATACTGTGTCCACACAGGATAGGTGGACTCCAGTGGAGGGAAGGAAGAGAAAGGAGGAAGAGTGGAACCACCATGGAGGAAATCCCAGGGTTAGACAATTTGCCCTTCTGGCAGAATCTATTCAGAGCTGCATCAGTATAGAGTGAGCTGTTGTGAACCCTGAAGGGGAGGCACAGTGCCAAGTAGAATGGGCCAGAGGAGACAGTGTCATGCAGCAGCACAAGGAGGAGAAAACTCTCAGACAAAGGAATGGCAGCAGAAGTCTGAGAGGAGATGCTGAAGGTGGAAAGATAGTGCTCTTTTTATAATATACTCCTACTTTTTTAATTTAGATTTTACATAGACTTGGTTATATTGATTATCATCTGTCTATGTAAGGAGATACGGGATTCAAACTTTGAAACCTTGTGGGTTTGCTATTGCATTTACCTGGCTGTGCACAGCCTGGAGTCAATTGCAGTGAGCAGCCCTGCTTGAGGATGTTGTGATATCAGCTGCCCATTCTTCAGTTTCTTTTGGCTTGCAGTGAAAGTACAGAAATAGTTTCCAAGAATGTTTGGATAAATTAGGATGGAAATACTCTAAAGAGAAGGAAGCTAGACTCAGATATTTTTATTTATCCATTATTGTGCGCTTACAGACAGTTGTAGACCTTTTTCCTTTTTATTATGAAAACTGTGGTCCATCTGAGCAAGTTACTGCATATTTACCCAGAGTCTATTTTACAAAGATAGTACAATGTTTAACAATTCTTTAGTGCCTTTCCCTATATTTAACTTACTTATTTTACCTTTACTTACATTTTTATTTTCTGTTTTAAAAGGTTAGTCAAATGTTGCATCATTCATATCATGTGACCTTTGACTGTTACCTAATAAATGCAGTGGAGAAGTGGTGCACAGCAAGTAGAGAAGCAAGAAATGCCAGCGTACAGTGAAGAAATGTCAATAAAAAAGTCAGTTCCCCAGTGAAGATTAATTTTATAAAGAAGCTCAGAATGAATGGCTATATATTTTTAGCAAGCTAACAGCCATTAAAATTTGCAGACTTGCTTGTATAAGTTCATATTTGGCATATAAGCAGCTTAATGTCATTCTCAGAGGAAGAGCATCTACTGGCTAAAATCAGGGGCCCAATATTCAAAAGTTTGCATGGGCGTTAACGGGTCTTTGCCCATGTAAACTGGGGTTTGCACCAGATCCCCATATTCAAAAGAGGCTGTTGCACAGGCAAAGAGGGTAAGAGCCTGTGCAAAACATAATGTATGTGGGCAGGCAAGGGGCATGGTGTGGTCATGAATAGCCACACTACCCCATATTCAGCAGCTTTGTACTACACAAAAGGTTTTAGTGCAGTCCTTTGGCGTAAAGCTAATACCACCTAATAAAACCTAACTTACTCCAGGCAGCCCTTACCATAGTGTAACTAAATCCCTGGTGCTAGTGCTCCCCCCCACTCCAATCGCCAGCCCGTACCACAGTGTTACTAAATCCCTGGTGCTAATGCCCCCCCCAATTGCCAGCCTGCACCATAGTTTAAATGAATCTCTGGTGGTAGTGGTCCCCTCCCTCTTGATTGCCAGCCCATACCATAGTTTAACTAAATACCTGGTGGTAGTGGTCTCCCCAGTGGCGAGCCTGTGCTAGTGGTGCCCCATCCTTCCGATTGCTAGCCCATAGTACAATAGAAAACCCTCCCTGGCATCTAGTGGTTCCACCCCTCCACTGCAGCACCGAACACCCCCCCCCCGTCACATTAAAATTCTCCTTGGTACCTCGGGTGCATACGGCAACCGGTGCAGTCTTCCTTGCACTTCCTTGGCCATTGTGTCCTATAAATAAGAAGCACACTCCCTGCCTGGACATGTTTTGCAGCTGGCCAGGGGGTTTGGTGCTGCTATGGGGGAATGGGAACAGTGGACACAAGGGAGGGTTTTCCATTGTACTATAGCCTGGCGATTGGAGGAAGGGAGGGAGGGAGTGGGGGACCACTAGCACAGGCTAGCAATTGGGGACCACTAGCACAAGGGATTTAGTTAAACTGGTATGGGCTGGTGCTCAGAGGGGGGGACCACTAGCACCAGGATTTCTACAACACTTGGACCAGAAATTGTGGGGCAGTGCCGTGATAACCTGCCTCATTGCTCATGCAAATGAGCCCATAATGGGCATGCAAATGGCCTCTTAGTACCTTGCATGCCCAATGGACTCATTTGCATGGGTCCCTTTGAATACTGCAGATAGCACTTTGGTGCTATCCATTCTGGCATTGTACTTTGATGTCCATATTGGGGCAGTGCTACTTGACTTAACACTGCACTGGCATGGCCCTATATTCAGTCAACTAGAGCCAGTGCCCTGTTTAAATGAATATAGCATCCTCAGGCTCCCAGGCAATCGCTAGGCACAGCACAAGGTTTTGCACTGCACTATGTGCTTTTTTAAATATTGTGCCTCAGATGCCATATTAAGAGTTTTGCATCATAGTATTTATAAATATGGCATATTATCAGAGCTATATATCACATAAAAATTTGAAATGGATACACTTATGTAAGTAATTTGCTTTTTTCTTTTAATAAGCCTAGTATTTGTTCAATATTTATATACAACTTGTAGAAACAGTGGCTTAGTTATTTTGTTTTTGTTTTCTATATATTGGATAAATGCACTGAACTCTTTCAATGCATGCAAAGTTTACCTTGTTCATTTACTCGCATAGGTTTTCTTTTAAAGTGTGCAATTCTGTTATTTTTTTAATTGCTTCCAGAAACAAGGTGAATTTCATTCATGGAGAGAGAAGTAATCAAGTACTTCACTTAAACTGGTCCACAGTTCTACGATATTTATCTGGACATTCAGGGAATAAAGATTTATTAAAAGACCAGGACATACAACAACTGACCCAAGTGCACTCTGGACATTTAAAAACTCTATTCATTGTGATTATACCACTTTAAGGGGGAACTACTGTCAAAATTTACAAAAACATATGTTGTGCAGAGTGACTTGATTTATGGATATGACCCTAGTGTGCCCTTCCCTTTGTTTTTTGTTAGCTGTTTTTTTCCTAAATTTGCCTACTCTAGTTCTAATGCATATGATAATTACTAGGAGCAAATCAACCTCTGAAATATTTTTTATTCCCACAAAATGTATATAAATTTGTAAAAAGGTTTTAAAGAGCTAGCGTACTGCCTAAAACTAATATTAGTTTTTAAAAGCAGTCACCCATTACCTTTTATATCTGAGATTGCTTTTCTTTTTTCTTTGGTTAATTAGAAGATTGTTTACCTAATGTTAGTAGGTGTAATGTGTGGGACAGCACTCTGCCTGGCAGCTGACATATCTAGCTCTACCCCCCCAACCTACGTCATTAGCATTGTGACCTCACTGACTGTGACATCACTGCTGTTTAGGAACGGCCACTCAGTAGATGCCAGGTCAGTCATTTCTGATGTCACTGACAGTAACATCACCATGCTAATGATGTAGTAGGGGGATAGAGACAAACATGTCAATTGCCAGGCTAAGAGCGGTTCCACACATCTGGCACAATATTATCAATAGAAAACTCTCTAATTAGCAAAAGGGAAAAGAAAAATACTACAGAAATTAAAAGTTACAACTGACTACTTCTTAAAATTTCTATTATTTTCCTGTCTGCCTGTTCTGGTTCCACTAGCTCTTTAAAGGGGAGTTAAGAAGGCTGTGGCTAAAAAAAGGTTTTGAAAAATCTGCTAAGATGTCAGACTTTATTTATAAAAAATGGAAATAATAAATTAGAAAATGGAAATTATTCTTGTAGTGGGATTGGCCAGGATCTTATAACCTCTCTGCCTAAAGAAATTAAAAATATACATAGAATATTTCTCTGGCAGTTACAATGGAAATTAAAAAATATACAGGAGATGAAGCCAGTGGGTACATGCAAATTAAAACAAACAAAAAGAGAATAACAAGAACTTCTTAGAGAAAAGCCCATGGATTATTAATTGATTCTGACTCAAGAAAATTAGGCCTAGTTAACAAATTAAATTGTGCTGTTAGTATTACAGCTAAGAAAAAGTCAGCTTAGGTAGTTAAAACATCAAGTGTAGTACCAAACTAGGATTTCAGTTTTCTTCCTTTTCCAGCTGAGAAAACAGACAGAGATCAGGGTCAGTAAGGAATTAATTTCCTAAAAAAATATTAACAGAGCTCTGTATAAAACAATATTAGGCCTGAAAGAGTTACAGAAACATGACTCCTGGGGAGAGTCACAATAAGCAATAACAATGCAGTGGATCATAATACAGTTGAAGACAACCAGAAGAGGCAGAAAATGGATTGAGTAGTTTCCTAGCTGTTTAAGTAAGGCTATTATTAAATTACCATAAACTCCTTATATTGCTAATTTACTGGTGTAATTAGTCATTTTATGGAATGAGATGGAGATCATGAGAAAATATATTGCATTAAATGGATCTAGGCTAGATGTGTACAGTTCTAGAGACCCCATCTCTGCAAAGACATAGACAGGGTGGAGGCTGTCCAGAGGAGGGCAACCAAAATGATGCAGCATCTGCATCAGAAGACATATGAAGAAAGACTAAAGGAACTAAAGATGTATAGCCTCGATGAAAGGAGGGAGAGGGGGAACATGATAGAAACTTTCACATACCTCAAAGGAATCAATAAAGTCCAAGAGGGTAGCATATTTCAGAAAAAGAGATGTGCAAAAACAAGGGGGCACAATTTGAAGATAGAGGGAGACAGCTCAAGGGTAATGTGAGGAAGTATTTCTTCACAGAGGTGGTTGTGAATACATGGAACAGCCTTCCTGAGGAGGTCATAGAGTCAAAACCAGTGGAGGAATTCAAGAATGCATGGGACAGACATAATGCAATTCTAGTAGGGGGTAGGAGGAAGTAGGCTGTTGGTTAACTAGGATCTGCAGCTTATCTGTTAGGTAGGGAAATGGTCAGACTAGGTGGGCTAAGCGGTCCTTATCTGCTGTCAAATTCTATGTTTCTATATTTCTATATCAATATAGTACAAAAGATCTCTCCACAACAAGATAATCAGTATCAATACCACTGGAAGAGAATGTGTTAAGTGAACTGTTTCCCATACCACAGGACTTTAGGACTATAATAATACTGGAGAACATAAACCAAAATGAAGAAACAAAAAAGTCAGAGAAAAATAACAAGAAGATGGAAATAAAAATAAACCAAACAAATAATATATAGAGAAGGCACCACAAAAAAATAAAGAAGAAATAGACAAAAAAAAAAAAAAACAGAAAAAGGAAAACGAAAGAAAAAGAATATCTCCAGAAGGTCAGCAAGTTCAAATTAAAGGGGACAGGATTTGGTTAATTCATTATTATTATGTTGTACAAGACCTGTTTTAAATATTTATTAAAGTTTGACTGTAAAAACAAACAGTTTGTGTATTTTTTTTAGTATTATAGCTGTTAATCTCTGACTAGTGCGTTTGCGAGAATCTGCATTCTGAAATGGCTCAAGGGACTGTGAACGGATGTTTGTATCGAGCGCGCTGCTGTGTAAGCTCATTCCAAGCTGTTGCTTGTTTTAGCGAAATGGTGCTGCAGACTGTATACTTATCAGAGACTGATACCGGATAAATCTCATCAATCCCTTGTCACAACCTCATGCTTTATGTGAATTTAATTCAATAGTGTCACAAGAGGATCGTGAGAAATAAAAAACAAAAGAAAGCTCTGAACGCAGTGTGTGTTTCAGGTAATCTCCCCTAGCCTTACGTCGTAGACGACAATGTGACTTTTATCTTTAATGAATTTTATTACAGTCTTGTTTGTTGTACAGCTATTTTTATTTTCTGGTTAATGCATAGATAGATTGTGTTGTGGTCCTGTGTGGGAATCAAACCCGTGGTATGTCGTGCGCACCACAATGTATTTTTAGCTTTTTGTTATTTTGCTATATTAACAAAAGGTAAATGACATAGTCTGAGCTCAAAGGACAAAGCAGCTGACTCTCATTATAGAAGCAGTTTGCTACCACCAGTGCAGGAGGTACACTAGTTTTATATTGAATACTAAACCATGTTCAGCAATGCATTTTGTAGAGTGGTCCACCTTAGTTTCAATTATGTTATGCCCACGATTGGGCACTGTGGCACGGTCCACATGATCACCAATGATGTGTTTATTATATGTCTGTGATCGGGCGTTGTGGTGCATTGCCCGCCGAGTCAGGTACAGAGGGGCTGTTCGGAGTAAGGGCGCATCCCAGTATACCCCCAGCCATCCTTACTTCCTTCTCACATTGCTTGCCCACCTTTAGGTCATCTGATATAATTACTCCTAGGTATCTTTCGGTTTTTGTTGTTATTATCTCACACCCCATTGTGTACTGTTCCCCTGTGTTTTTGTGAATCAGATGCATTACCTTGCACTTCTTTGCATTGAATCTAAGGTTCAACATATTTGACCATTTCTCCAACCTTGCCAAGGCCGTTTCCATTCTTCCACCCCACCTTGTGTATGTCGACTCTGTTGCAGATCTCTGTGTCATCTGCAAAGAGACATACCTTCCTTCCAGGTGCTCTCAATGTAACTCATAAAGACATTAAAGAGGACGGTCCCCAGCTCGAACTCTGCGGTACCCTGCAGATTACCATCATTTTGTTTACTGTGCACTCCGTTTACTATTACCTTTGCGTCCTGTTCTCCAGCCATTAGAACAGTGTACTACTTCAAAAGGGATGGGACAGGTCAAGGGGAGGATCAATGGAGAGGAAGGGTGGAAGGAAGGGCAGCTGCAGAACAAGGGGTGTCTCCAGGCATTTATCTGCTGTCAAATTTATTATTTTCGTAAATGTATAAACAATGCTTGCTCAGAGTGAACTGATACACTACTTGAATTGGAAAACATAAGTAGCAGTTCAAGCAGCACATTTGAGCAGACTTGGTAGACCTCTCCTTAACTATATGTATACTCTGTTTCATTTTATCCCAGGTCTGCACATGTAAATGTCATAACTGTCTACTTGCCCCATTATGGACGATTAAGCATCATACTATCGGTACACAAAGTTATCCTGTAAAAGTTTTACTGCTTATTAAAGTAAAGAACAGGGCCTGTCAAACAGATTTGTCTGCAGATAGTCAGAAGATCAGTAAAACCTCAACCTATACAATGACAGACAACCTAATTGCAAAATATGGTATGATGAATGATCACAGTTATACTGAGAAAGAATGGTACGTTAACAAAATTGCTGACATAGACAGTCCAGATCCAAACAATATTAATCTCTCAGATGTTCGTTCTGAGTTATTGAGTACAAGCAGCGACACAACACAACATGAAGGAAATGAAATTCTGGATGCTCACGATTTCCACCAGATCAATTCTGACAGTGAAGATGACTTTCAAGATGATTATTTTAATGATCCTGACTACATTCCAGTCTCATCAGATACTGATGAAACAACCGATTCAGAGTCAGACAACGATAGTCTGGATGAATTAGACAGATTTTTCATTATCTCCAAAAAACAGTTACTGATCTTATTTAAAAAATGCATCTCACCTTTCTGCTGCAGTCCATTAGCTAAACATCCAGATATTATCAAAAAGGGTAGCTCAGTAACTGTCAAAACAGAATGCCTAGATGGACACACAATGACATGGGACTCTCAGGAGAAGCTAAACGGTGTGCCAGAGGTCAACATTTTGATGCCAGCAGCAACCTTTATTTGTGTAGGATCATACACGAATATTACAGAAATTTTACAGACAGTCAGGATAAGCACAATAACTGTTAGGCATTGTAACAACATACAAAGAAGTGTGCTTCTGCCAGCAGTTCACTCTGTGTGGGAAGCTCAAGTTAATGAAATATATCATGGTCTATCAAATAAACCACTGATCTTATCTGGTGATACACGATGTGACAGTCCAGGACACTGTGCTACTCTAGGTACCTACACATTAATTGACTGCGATGGCAGACTAATAATAGACCAGCAGTCTGTAAAGGTGACAGAAGTAAAGAGTAGTTTTTGGATGGAGCCAGAGGGATTAGTCAGGAGTCTGACAAACCTGAATAATAAACATCTTACCGTATCTATGTTAGCAACTGATCGGCACGTCACAGTCCAGAAGATTATCAGGGACAAGTTCCCTTACATTAGACATGAGTTTGATCTTTGGCACATCACAAAGGGATTAAAGAAAAATGTTTGCAGCATGCAAAGCTAAACTATGCCGGAATTTTGCCTTAGGTTAATTCGATTATAAATCATCTTTGGTGGGCAGTAGACACATGCAATAAGGACTTTAATGAACTGAAGGACAGATTTACATCAGTATTATACCATATATCAAATATACACAGCTAGTTTTCTGATAATAATTTTCACAGGTGTGAACATCAGCCATACAATGCAGAAATAGGAGCACAGAAACCTTGGATCAGTAGCCAGTCTGCTGCATGAAGAACTAGAAAATCATTATGGACCAAGGTTACTATCAGATTTAGAAAAGTGCAGCAATCAATTACAGATGATGCAGTTGATGGATTATTAGTTACAGTTATGCTTTTCTTAGCTTGATTTTATTTATACAGAGTTATGGTACCTTCGGAGGTTATAATTTTCTTGTCTCTGTTCTTGTTGATACCAAGGTAACTGAAGGAATCCACACAGGGGATCTAGAGAGTGTACATTCCTTATACCTTAAGTATGTACCAAAAAGAATAAAATATGACTACGACGCATATTCTTGCCGACTACATATTGCAGCCATGGACCATAATGAGAATGTTTTTCGTCCACAATCATCAAATAAAAAGGGTCAATTACAATACAAGCATCAATTTTCAAAACCTGTGGGAAGATATGTGATTAAGACAAGGAAGTTAGAAAAGACACACTGTTTTAGAGAAAAGATATTGAGATGCATTTCTGATACACAAACTACAGGTATTTGAACCCTTGTATAAAAATATATAAACATAGACATTGAAGGTTATGAATGTTCCATCGGCCTTTGCTCTATCAATGGTCTATCTATCTATACACATCTGTACTGCTCCATTATGCAAACCCCATGCTTGTTTAAAACCGTGCACTGTATTCATATCCACCAATTCCTGAGATAGATCGTCCTATGCTTTCACCATCCTTTATGTGACAAAGTGCTTCCTCACATTACCCCTTAATCAGCTTCCATCTAATCTCATGCTGTGTCCTCTTGTCCTGCTATTTGTCTTATATTGAAACATGTGGAGCTCTTACTCCTATGTGCATGCTCTTGAGCTTCTTTGTGTTAACCCCTGTTTGCCACTCTTTTTACCATTCTGTTAGATTATCCAGTACTCTTCTCCTTCTGCCGGCCCCATCTGGACCATTTAACCTGTTTTTTCCTATTTCAGATGTACATGGATTAGCAATTCAATCATTCACCAATGATGCAGTAAAGCGACGTCTAGGAGAACACCATGGGGTATCTAAACCAACGTTGGAAGAAGCAATGAATTCGCACCACCACAAGATTCCCATATAAGAGACTTAAAAGCACACAAATTTGATTTGTACATGTACACGGTAAAAAAAAATAAAAGGGAAAATAAACAATGTTGAGTTAGCATCACATGTAGTGTTTTATTTCTTTTTAAGTATTGCTAATTAATAAATCCAACTATGCATAGGTGAAGTCAAAATAAATCATATCATGAATCACTAATTAATACTACAGGTTCTATATACTGTGTGTACACAACACTGCCATGTTGAATTTCTAGTGTTTGGAATAGTTTAATTTTCATGTTGGTACTGTTATTTAAACTCTAATGTTTCTTGACAGCGAATAACTTACTCTAATATGCGACTGGTGTTTATATATGCCATTCATCTGTTTGTGGATATCCAACTTGTCATACTAAAAGAAAAATAAATTGTTAAGTTTGTATAACTATCAATTGCCAGAAAGTCTAAACGATTATTGAGTGCAAACATTTTCAACTGATAAAGTGTATAACCTTCATGTTGCTTCCAAAAAGATATTATGTCACATGAATACTGAATGAAATCCTTCGTATTCAATGTCTGGATAGTTTTGTCTAATTAGCTTTATACAGCATGCTGGAATCACTCGCCGAATGTGTTTTCCAAGGTGTCCATGAGTCCACAAGGTGAATTGACGATAGGCAGCAAGACGGTATGTTCTGTGGGTGGAAATAAAACGTAATCAATAGTAAGAACACATAAGGCAAGAAAGACATGTAACACGAAGGGTGACATTCTCGGATGTGCAGTATGTATACGTCGTGGGTGAGGCTAGGGTGTTATACACCATGTGATTCAATAAACATTGTACAGATCTAATTTTTTTGCCATAATTGAGGACTGAGGATCCACCATGTGAGGGGTAATGAGGTTTACCAAAAGTGAGAGTGGGGGCACAAATAGGCACAGTGAAAAAGCAGGGATACTGAATGAATGCTTATACTCAATGTTTGCAAAAGGAAAGTGAGAGAGAGAGAGAGCTAATCCAATCAATAGAATAACTCTAGATGGGGAAGGGGTGGGGTGATGCAATACCAGTCCTATCACATAAGCAAGGGTTCTGAATTAGATAAATATGCACTGGAAGGAAAACTATGCCTCTTTGCAAACAAAGACATGTTAAGAGAGACTCAAAGAGAGTAATATGTATACACTTAAGGAAACGAGGGACAGGTGTTACATGATGAAAACTTTCCTGAGGAGGTTGTGGTGTCAAAAACAGTGGGGGAATATGAGAATGCATGAGACAGACATAAGACAATTTTAGTGTGATGGTTGGGGGGGTCTAGAAAGAAATGGGCTGTTGGTTTACTAGGATTTACAGGGTAACCATTAGTTATGGAAATTTGCAGACCAGTTGGGCAATGAGTTCCTTATCTGCCATCAAATTATATATTTCTATATTAATATAAAATTTACCTGCTTGCAACTGGGCGTACTAGTGACCCGCCACGAAGATACCTGCTGGCCATCAGACTAACATCAAGTGCTTCAATGTCTATGCAGATGTTGTGCATATGTGGGTTGCTAGTTATACATGAGAGTCCATCCATTCTATGTTGAATCCCATTCATTTCTGTGCAGCATATGCTCTCCTCTTCTGTTGGCATGAGCAAGCAATTACCACATAAACACCAACTGAGATGCATAAGTCTATCTGAAGTTTCTTCAGACTGTATTTCTTCTCCCACCATCCTATTGCTATGATCATACACTCCTTGCTGGTTTGTAACATTATCAATGACTGGTTCAAATGCATATCCTTGAACCCTGAAGTTACGTATAAGTCCTGTTACATTATCAATGTGATGTCTGCTGACTGCATTACTTCTGTCTGGACTATTCATGATGATATCCTGTGTTGCTGTTAAGATGTATATTGAAAAGGAAAAGCATGAAACAGTTTGGGTCATAAGTTCAGCAAGCTGTGAATTCATTCACCCACTGCCATATATATTGCAATAACAGTAGTAATATTTAAAAAAAAAACTCAACAATGGCAATAATTTCATAAGGCTCCAGGCTATAATAGTAGTCATAAAACAGCTGTCGCTATTATTGGGCAGGTGTATGTGGTCGAAAGCCTAATCAGCAATATAGACATCAAAGCTACCCAAGATCCAGCCAAGGAGGCACACAGCAGCCAGGAACCCTGTCTGTCACACTCCAGGTTCAACTGTATAAGTACATCTACAATAACAGAGTTGCTTATGAGAGGATTCCATAGGGATCCAACTGTAATATATATAGGGCTGCACTGCAGGTCAATGTAGTGCACTAAAAACAAGTGCAATTATAAAAATGTTCTCAGAAATGCTGCAATCTGATTGGCTGTTAGGATTCCAGCAGCCTTACATTAATCCATGTTATACTGTCATGTACAACCTGATCACAATGGCACATGGATTCTTCCTGTCAGCATTCCATCCTCTAGCACTGCTGAATGACTGAAATGAGCATAACAGAAATCTGTCTAATAAATGATTGGAAACTTATTTCATTTATGTTACCGTACTTTTGTTGTTGTTTTGTGCACCCTGCCCACCGCCCGAGTCCCGGCATATAAATTTCCCAACCCAGTCCTGTCGTGTCCCTCCCAATCTACACCACTAATACCAACCATTTCTGTTTTTAAGATGCCTGCAGCTTATCTTAGATATATACATGCAGTCCTTAGAGAGAAGTACATGTAGTCAGTAGACAAATAGAGTAGAGTAAATTCAATTTTAAACAAGCACAGTTTGTGCAGCTGGTGCCTAGTGCTCCCAAGCCACTGAATGGTCTGTGTCCCAACAGTTAATGGAGAAATGTGTTTTGTTTAAAAAAAAAATTACAAATTAACCTGTAGGGACGAGCCGGCCAGGAGGTGCTTGTAAAACATGCAGCCCAGCACACATCACTGCTGCCGACCCATTCCCAACAGAAGCACAGCTGACAAAGTATCCGCTTCTGTGTCTTCATTCCATTTTACAGCATCCACGGCCCCCTACCCGAGGGCAGAAATGAAAGTGGTGGAGTAGTAAATGTATCGGACTGCAATAGGACTGTTTCATGCTGCCAATCCTGCCACACATTTTCTCCACCACAACCACCCAACAGCACCATGAACTGATCCACAGTGGCTGCAGAGTGTATAAAGTACAATAAGAATCCATGTACATTAACCTGCCATCTAGGAACAGCAATGTTTAAGTGGTACCTCTCCATCTCTTAGTCAAGTAAGTGCTGTATCGAGGCAAACGACATGGTCTGGGAGTCGGAGGAGGGCAAGGGAGAATGAGTGTGGTTGGTCCAATGTTAGCAGTTTCTGACAGGTCAGTTGTTTTAATTATTAAAGTGACACACTGTTGGTACCTGATGGCCATGGGATGGAGAAACTACTGGGGGATTGAGCTGATTAAACTATTGAGTCATGAGTCATTGTCCATGCACACCAGTCGGTTTATTCCCAGCTTTGTATAAATTTTCTATAAGCACTGCTTAAAGTTTATCTGCTCACAGGCACAAAACAGCCACGATCCTATTTGTTTTCCAGTGGGAAAAAAATCTCTATGTTAAACATGTTGAAAACATCAATTAATGTCTGGACTTCTCCACATGAAAACTCCTGTACCGCATTGGAAGAAAAGTAAATTCTTGTTGCGGTGGTAACTCTACAGTCAGAAATTAGTAGACAGGTGTAAACTCGGGCACTGGCCAGAATACTGTAAATCATAATAAAGCAGTGACCCCCGTTTAAAATGCCCCATTTTCTGTAGGTGTATGTGTGTGTTTTAATGTTGAAATTAACCGTAACAGCGCTGTTCCTTCAGCTTCCCAAGGGGAAAACAGTCTGTCCAAGACCTTGTTCAACAGCTTTTCTTTTAGCTGCAGCTCCTTTACTGAAAATATCAATGGCAAAATAACTGATCAGCCACATAACACCTCTGCATTTTTTTTTTTTTTTAATCAAGGTGACAATTCCTTTAGAACTTTATTACCTTATTTTGGGTGTCACAGTCTTCTAAAACTAGAAATTAAAAGTTAAGTCCGAGTGTAGCTTAAATTAATTAGAAAGGCTATGTAATATAGTTGAGGGTATTGTGCTCACTTTTACCTATTTCCGTGTAATGTAGTACAGCCATAGTACACGCCTCCCTCCCCCATTTTGATTCATAACAACACTGCAATCAAGTGTTTATAAACAGTCTTAATAATTAATCTGAGCTACACTGGCACTAGATACAATAAGTTCAGTCTCGGTTATTCATTTTCCATAAGCACCCGTAGACACGTAGCAGACATGCTCTCAGAACCCCTCAGTCCCATCTCTGTTGTACCTCTTAACAGATAAGCGTAGTTGTTACAATGTCAGTTTCCTGACATGATAGTGGGAGATTGCAAGCTGTTGATAGGTATGAGAGTGCAGAGTGGCATTTTGAGACACACTTGCTGTAAATGTGTAATTCTTTTACAGTAAGTTGGTCCCCAATACAGACATATTGTTGCATGAGTTACTACAGAATTTGGGGCAGGGCAAACTCTAATTTTGTATAGTTTTACAGTAACGTACACTGCATCGTGCATGTAATGTGATGTACAGTATTTGTTTGCAATGCTGCAGTGTTCATTCAAGTGGGTTAATTGGAGCCGTCACCATAATGGTCCGCAACTGAATGGTCACTTCTTCCTACGCCTAGACCTTTGGTGCCTGGTGGTTAGAGGAACCATGTAAATCTGCAGCCTACGGTAATTCTAGTTCCACAACTTTAAAACAAGTACTGTGATCACAAAACATTTGTAGTCAATTTTGTTTACTGACCGGAGCCGCTGAGCGGTAACTACCGTGTCCTTCACCGTTCATTAATTGGATCTCCTCAGGGTGGTAGTGTTGTGGTTGTCAATCAGTTATCACTAGCTGGGTATTAAATGAAACCAGAATTTTATCCTGTAATTTTGTGGTATTCTAAGTTAAAATAATGGGTTATCATCTGTGGTCGTTTGGGGAGGGGGAGTTGGACCTCTCACCCTATATTTATCCTGACCTGTGTGAGATCAAAGTGGCTGAACCATTAGGGAATATAACAAACATACAAATACACATCAGTTGATGTATCAGGAGAGTGATGTCCCACAGCCCAATTCAGCCCACCAAATAGTACCAGAAATTTTTTTCTTAATGCATCACAAAGTTACAGAATATGAGTCAGGATATTTATTTTTCCAACTAGTGATAACTGACTGACAACCACAGTGTAAAACACTACCACTGTGAGGAGATCCAATTAATGAATGGTGAAGGTCACTGCAGGTACCACTTAGTGACTTCTGACAGAAACCACGATTGAGATCATGAATGATCAAACGACCAGTAGTAAACAATCGGTAGGAAAGTAGTAGGGAGGTAGACAGGGGGAAAATAAATAAGACCAGCACATGATCATGGCCATAGTTTAATAGTGTAATTAATAGAAAATCAGCAAACCTAAAATCATTATTCCTAGCAGGGCAAATTCAGCATATGGCCGTGTAGTTGTGCTTGGGGGTTGGGGGGGATTGCAAGCTTACTTTTGTACCAGACTATCACAAAGAATTTCTTAAATTGCTATGCCTTGTATGTAAAGTAACTCCACCATGACATAACAATATCCAGTGTGATTCTGTTTATTTGCAGAGAGAGAATAAAACCTCTAAGGCTCCTCAAGGGGATATTTCATGGTGTGTTTTTTTTTTTTTAAATGAAAAAACAAACAAAAATTCATTGGGCCATGATCAAATGTAACGAATTTCAATGACAATACTCAGATAGTATAAATTCACAGAGTACAAGACAGGTGTATGAAAATAATCTGTGATTGCACACATTGCGGCAATCTCATCAGATGATCCAAAAAAAAAAAATTCCCATCATATAGGCAAAATCAAGTTTGAATTTCTGTTATGCTGCAATTGTTCTTCCATGCCACTATAATTAGGTTTACTGGTTAAATGAGTGAGCATTCTCGTGTGTGTGTGTATGTGTGTGTGTGTGTGTGTGTGTGTGTGTTATGGGTCATTAATTTTCCATCCTTAATATCGACCAAAGTAAACAAACTAAAAGGAAGCTATCAGAAGAACAAACCTGCAGCATATAAAATACGATGTAAACAGTGACTACTATCATCTTATTTGTCCTCTGACTACGCCTCCCAACGAGCACATATAACCATACAACTTGGTAAGAAACGGGTCAGAAATCATTGGTTAAAAATGTAACAATATCTTACTTAAGATAAAATAGAGGAACATCTAAATGACTGAAAAATACCTAGTTCACTTCCTGGTCGCTGTCGGTTTCTGACAGCTTCTCGTGATTGTAACCCACAGCTATGAGGAGACTTATATCACGGAATTGATGAATGACACAACATCATCATTTTACAGCCACGCCTCTTGAACACGGAGAAAACATTAAATGTGAAACTGACAGCTTCATTAACAGCCATTTTTCACATTCAGGTTTGTTGATTACATTAACCATAATAAAAAACATGGTTATTCTAATGAATAGAATACTGACAAGCATACCTAACATAATTATTCACAGCTCAGTACCAGGGAGTCCACTTATAATAACTAATTTCCTGTCCTCTTTAAAAATAGAATGCAAAAGAATTCTATAGAACAGATGGCTAGTAGTAATACTCAACGTACTGAAGATAGGGGAACAGCTCTGGAACAGAACACATACAATGTTCAACATCAGGAATTTGGTAAGGATATTAAGGAGAATGCAGCATTATTAAGGTCTGAATTTAAAGGGAACAAGGGTGTTTTATTAATACATTGAGTTTGCAGAGCCCAGTCAGAAAACCTGGACAAATTAGATAACATGGTTAGCGCTAGTTTTAAAAGTTTGAATCCACAGAACTTGAGTGAGGAAGACATCAAGTAAATGTATAGGCATTCAGATGTAAATGGTTGAAGCAATTTCTGCGGTCTTCACGTCTTATGGAAGGACTTTAATGGATTCAGGAGTCAGCAAACATACTTCAGAGATCTAGGAATGCACTTTATTATAAAACTCACTCTCATTGGTTAGCACTCCCAATATGCTATAGGTATGCAGTATACACTGAGAATCATAGAGTGGTACTATAGCTACAGCATTAATATACTTTTTGTTAAATCTTCTTTAAAAAAAAAAAAAAGAGAAAACTGTACCACTTCAAATGTAACTAGCATGAAAATACACATTGCTGGAGACTGACCATTCCTGCCTTATTAAAGATCTTCTTTGCTCCCAATGCTTCATCCATTATCACAATCAACTGTCTATAATGCAATAAAGTAGAGCATGTGGGAATATTTTAATAAAACCAGGTTTTAATCAGTAATGTTTACTCAACATACTTGTGCTAAAATGCACTGTTCACTCATTTTACTGGCACCAGGAGTCCCTAACATGCTAGCAGTAACCCATGACAGGGTATGGAGTTATAGGCATATATTTACTGGTTAACCTCAATTATCTACTGCCAGCAGGCCCTCTGAAACTCTAGAATTCACACTTGTGAATTATGGAGTTCCATAAACCACAGGCCTTGCAAAACCAGCATGAGTCTCTCTCTGCTGTCCCTCGAGAAGGTTTCCTCATGCTGGCAGTCTGCTGGAGCTCCTGACTGAAAACCACCAGCGCAACACAAACCCTTCTTGATGGTCTGACTGAAAAAAAAAGGTCTGATTACCATTCCAGGTCCAGAAGAGTGACCATGAGAAGCCATAACTCCTCCCCTACAGTACAGCCAATTGGGAGTAAAGCAAGGACTTTACAGGCAGAGCTCCATCACCACTAAACCTGAATTTAAAGCAGCAGTACTATGTAAAACAATTCTGCACTTTTTCGACAGTTTATTCCCTGTGCTCTGCTGAGCATGTACTTGGTAATCTTTTCCGCCGGCATTATACTATCACCCCGTAATTTGCTCAGTTATCCTTTGTTTTTGTTTACATTTCTGCTGCCCGCCACATTGAAAACAGCAGTATTATATGCAGCCACCATATTTACTGTAGCGCTACAAAACTGAAGATGGATCACCTCCTGATTAGGTAGTACTGCTGCTTCAAAAGCAGCAGCTCAAGTGGCTGCAAATAAACATGCAGGTTCATGTAAGGAGGTAAGGAGAGCTCTTGTTCTTACAAATTAACCACCCTGCCACCACTGATTGTCATGCCAGCTGGATTCTGGACTACAGAGAGACCCTGAGAAGCAGCACCTTCTCTCTTCCAGTACAGCCAATCGGGAGTAAAGCTGACCAATAGTAACCAATAAATATAAAAAATTAAAACATGGGGAACTGTTGTGATTCAGATTTTATGCACACCCGAGGTGTGTGATGCCCAGATAAACCCCGAGGGCGAAGGGGGCATCATACACCTCGGGTGTTCATAAAATTGTCATAAACCACACTTCCCCATGCATGATTCTATATTTAATCCATGCCTCAGGTGTGTTGTGAGGCTCGAGAGAACAGGCCAAGTGCCCTCACAGTGCCAGAGGTGTGGATTAAATGCCTATAACCCCATACCCTGGAGTAGGTTATTGTGCTTATAACATGGCTTATGTGGAAAATAAGGGAAAACCCACAGAAAGGGATTTCTCCCTGTTTAAATACCAAGAAAGGTACTGTATCCTGCCACCTGTCAAGATAGTCCCTAACAAATAATGCATATGTTATTGCTGATATGCACATAGAAATGTCACACATACAGTAGTGAGATGATTTGTGGCATTTCTTGTGCATAACACTGCGTCCTACACTTCCTATATGTTTACTTTGGGCACCCCACCCTACACACTTTTGTAAGGGTACTCACACACTGGAACACTAGACAGAAAGGGAGCTGGCAGGATCATACCCCTTCAGTTCACACACACACACCTCAGCTGCCAATGACACACACACACACACACACACACACACACTACAGCAGATAAACACAGACAGAGACACTAAGAAAAAGAATACTGTGCTAGATGTCCAGGTCGCAGTCCCTGTGCGACTCTCTCTCTCTCTCTCTCTCAGACTATGATCAACCTTTCTAATAAAACAGCTTAAATGCTCATGGGGGGGAAAATTCGTTGTAAGTTTCTGGGTGTCTCTTGCTGTTAATCTACATTAAGGGGTGCTCGGGGGGGAAATCGGTGTATGACACACAGCTCACAGCTACCTCAGCTCGCTGCCTCCCGCTCGCTATGGAAAACAGAAATATAAAAAATGATGGCAGAAGGGGACCTGAGGTCCATTGAGTCTGCACTAAATAGTTCCCTGGTACCTACTGTTGTACAAGGGACCTGTCCCTATAGATGTCCATCCTAGCCATCTATATTGCTGTTTGATTGTGCCCGAGCCTTATCCCACCTGTGCTTATATCATGACACTGACCCTACAGCCGCAACTTCAGGTGGCAGTCTATTCCATGGCTCCACCACTCTCTCGGAGAAGAAATATTTTCTTATTTTTCTCCTGAAATTCCCACCTTTTAATTTCCACTCGTGCCCCTGTGTTATATAACTGGTGTTTCTGGTGAAAATCTTAGTAAGTGGCACTTTGTTTATGCTATTTAGGAACTTACAGGTTTCAATCATATCTCCCCTGTCCCTCCTAGTTTCCAATGAGTACATATTCAATGCCATCAGCCTTTCCTCATAGGTAACACCCCTAAGGCCGTGTATCATCTTTGTTGCCCTTTTCTGGACCACCTCCAATCTATCAATATTCTAAGGTGAGGCCTCCAGAACTGGATAGAGTACTCCAGATGAGGTCTCACCAAGGACTGGTAGAGGGGCAGTATTACCTCCCTGTCCCTGCTATCTGTACATCTTCCAATACATCCCAGTACCCTGGTAGCCTTACTGTAAGCCTTATTACACTGGCTTTGCTGCATGAGGCCATCCCTTATGATGAGCCCCCCAGATCTCATTCCTTAGCTGAGGAGCTGAATTTGACCCTGTTTAGCCAGTATTCAGTCTTGGGGTTAGCTCTATCCAGGTGCATCACCTTGCACTGCTTAGCAATAAATTGAAACTGCCATATGTGTTTCCACCTATAATTTTTTAAGGTTCTCCTGAATTTATCTGATGTCCTCCATACTGTCCACTCTACCACTAAGTTTTGTGTCATCAGCAAACATGGCGACATTACCCTTTATACTCTCGCTGATGTCACTGATGAAAATGTTCAAAAGGATCAGCCCTAGGACTGACCGCTGTGGCACCCCACTAGTGACATGTTTTTTAGTAGATCCCACCCTGTTTACTACCACCCTCTATTTCCCATCTTCCAGCCAATGTTGCACCCATTTGACTACCTGCTCTGCTACACTGAGGTCCTCCAACTTCTTTAAGATGCACCTGTGCGGGACTAAGTCAAATGCCTTATTAAAATAGAAGTAAAGTAGGTCCACTGCTTGGCCCCTATCTAGCTCTCTGGACACTTGGTTGAAGAAAGTAATGAGGTTTGTCTGACATGACCTTCCTGCTACAAACCCATACTGTTTATTATTTTGTAGGTGATTATACTCATGGTATTCTACCAGATCTTGTTTAATGAATGTCTTCTTCAGCTTGCCTGCTATTGATGTGAGGCTGACTGCCCTGTAGTTACCAGTCTTCTCCCTATCGCCACTCTTATGGAGTGGTACCATGTCAGCCACTCTCCAGTCCATTGGTACAATCCTGGACTTAAGTGACCTATTGAATAGGTGTGTGAGAGGGGTTTCTAGCTCCACTGACAGCTCTCTTAGCACCCTGGGGTGCAAACCATCTAGACCTGGGGCCTTGTCAGGTCTGATGTCTGAAAGGGCCTTCTGGGCCCTCTTGATAGTGAATGGTTGGATGAGCATTCTCTTGATTCCCCTGGTTGAGGCTCTATTGCTACTGTCTGGCAGTGGACCCTGTTTCTCACTAGTGAATACTGAGCAAAAGTAGTCATTGAAGGCTTCAGCTTTTTAGCTGGTGTCCTCAAGTACCCCCATTCTTTACTTTTAACTTTTCATTTCTGGACCTAGTACTGACTAATGGGGAAAGGATCACAGATCTCCATGCACAAGGTCACCTGGGGGCCAGTGACCATCACATGATATTGTTAAATTTGGCTACTAGAACTAAATCATCCAATTCCAAGGCAAAAATATGGGACTTCAGAGGAGCTGACTTTGATAAGATGGCCAACAGAGTTAAGCTAGCCCTGGCAAGAAGAAACACAGGTGAGGGGGTACAGGCAAAGTGAGGAGGAATTAAGGATGCAATACTTGAAGCAACATTCTATTGTGTTAGGGAGAAAAGCAAGAGCAAAAGAAGGAGTAAACCACTTTGGTTCTCAAAAACAGTAACCGAAAAGATCAGAGCCAAAAGACTGGACTTTAGGAAATATAAGGGAACGCAGAGGGACAAAGATAGGGAGGCATACCAAACTTCCCTAAGGGAAAGAGGGAAGGCAGTAAGGCAGGCAAAGTTTCAAACTGAGGAAACACTAGCACAAACAGTAAAAGAAGGGAACAATACTTTCTATAGATACATTAGTTAAAGGAGAAAGTCCAGAGAGGGTATTGCTAAGATCAAAGGGGATAAGGGGAAGTGTGTGAAGGAGGACCAAGGAAAAGCATCTATCCTAAATAGATATTTCTGCTCAGTATTTACTGAGGAGAAGGTAGGGCAGGGCCCACAGCTCAGCACTATGGACACAGGGGGAAGGGAGGAGTGCACAAGTCCCTTCACAAAAGAAAGGGTCCTACAAGAGTTCGCTAAGCTCAGGGTAGACAAGGCAACAGGACCTGATGGCATACATCCAAGGGTACTAAAGGAGCTAAGAGTGGACTAGCACAGCCAGTATCAGAACTGTTTAGTGAGTCTCTGAGTACAGAAGTGGTCCCAGAAGACTGGAGAAGGGCTCATGTGATCCTGTTCCACAAGAGTGGCAGCAGGGAGGAGACAGGGAACTACAGACCAGCCAGTCTTACCTCAGTAGTAGGCAAGATCATGGGGGAAAGGATAGTGCAACACCTGGAATCCATAGGACCACAGGATCCAATACAGCATGGGTTTACAACAGGAAGGTCCTGTCAAACTAATCTCATAGATTTCTTTGACTGGGTAACCAGAGTGGTGAACCAAGGGGGTGCAGCTGATGTCACCTACCTTGACTTCAGCAAAGCTTTTTGATACTCTTCCACATAGTAGATTGATTAATATGCTGGGTAGGCTCAGGGTGGGTCAGAAGTTGGTCAACTGGTTGGCAAACTGGTTGGCGGGGAGAAAACAGAGAGTGGTGGTAAAATGTATACAGTCAGAAGAGATGCAAGTCACAAGTGGGGTACCTAAGGGATCCATCCTGAGGCCAGTCTTCTTCAATGTCTTCATCAGTGACATTGCAGATGGACTGGAGGGTAAGGTTTGTCTGTTTGCAGATGACATCAAGATCTTCAACAGAGTAGATGATCCAGATGGGGTGGGCAGAATGAGAAGAGAACTGGATAAACTGGCAAAATGGTCAGAAGAGTGGCAACTGGGGTTTAACGTAAAGAAGTGCAAGATCATGCACATAGGGAAGAGAAACCCTGAGGCTACCTATAGGTTGGGAGGGGAATTACTGGCAATCACATAGGAAGAAAGAGACTTGGGCATCATCATCACAGATGACCTGAAATCATCCAAGCAGACCACTAAAGCAGTAGGTAAGGCTAGAGGGATGCTGGGGTTTATTAGTAGGGGTATCACAAGTCGTAAGAGGAAGGTAATAATCCCTCTTTACAAGACACTGGCTAGGTACCATCTGTAGTACTGCGTGCAATACTGGAGGCTGCATCTGCATAAGGACATTAACAAAATGGAGGCAGTCCAGAGAAGGGCAACCAAAATGGTGCAGGGACTGCATCAGAAAACATATGAGGACAGATTAATAGAACTCAATATTTATACCCTAGAGCAAAGGAGAGAGAGAGGTGATATGATCAAAACATTCAAACATCTTAATGCCATTAACAAGGTGAAAGAGTCTAACATGTTTCAATATAAGAAAAATAGCAGGACAAGAGGGCACAGCATGAGATTAGAGGGAGGCCGATTAAGGGGTAATTTGAGAAAGTTATTTTTCACAGAAAGGGTGGTGGATGCATGGAGTGGTCTACCTCAGGAAGTGGTGGATATGAATACGGTGCAGGCTTCAGACAGGCATGGGATAGGCATAAGGGAGCAATACAGATGAGTATAAATAGGCCATTGATAGAGTAAAGGCCTATGGCACATTCATAAGGCAGAAAAAATGGGCAGACTGGATAAGCCTGCAGTCCTCATCTGCCATCAACTTGTATGTTCCTATGTAATTCTCCCCCCACTTTTTCTAACCTATATAGCGGAAAAAACTGTTTTCCCTTGTTTTGATCCTGCATGCAGTCTGCCTCTCCTTTGCTGCCTTGGCATCCCTCACTATTCTCTTGGCCTCCTTGCTTTTCTGGATGTAATCCTCCCAATCCTTGTCCCGTTTTTGCTGCCTAAACAATTTAAGTGCCATCCTCTTGGCACATATTGCCTCCCCTACTGAAGGGGAGAACCACATTGGTATTTTATACTCGTTTTTCTTTTGTTACTGTCTGAATGCAGAGCCCAGATGCATCCAGGACTGCTTTCCTGATGCCTTCTCATATTTCCTCCACCTCTGACTTGTCCCTGATGTTCGTTAACCTTTCCTTCACTAAATGCCTTAATCTTCCAAAATCTGCCTTACCAAAGCATAGCACCTCTGTCTTTGATAAGGTTTTTGTATCCCCTATGGATATGTCAAACCAAACAGAGTTGTGGTTGCTATTTGCCAAGGTTCCTCCTATTGTAACTGATCCAATTATTACTGAATTTGTGAGGATCACATCTAGAATGAGATCTTCCCTGGCTGGATCCTTCACCAGTTGGGACAGTAGGCATTCCTGTGTTGCATCCAGTAGAACCAGACTCCTTGAGCTCTTTGCTACTGGAACCTCCCAGTCTACATCCGGTAGGTTTAGGTCCCTGACGAGTACAATGTCTCCCTTCCCTGTCATCTTTCGTATCTTCTCTACTAAATATCACTGTCTCCCATTTCCACTGGCTGCCTTTGCACCATGCATTACATGCAATGTCAAGGGACAGAGAGTCTTTGTTGTGTGGCAGCTTCTGATCACTTTTGCAACACTTTGTTCATGGACAAACAGAGACAGAGACAGAGGAGATTGCAGGAATTGTGGATTGCAACTCCAGGTGTCTTGCTCACTGTCACTGTCTCTGTCTTGCACGTGAGCTGTCACACAAGGTGCAGGGTTGGGCCTCTCAGGAAACTGGGGAATACTTGCTTTCTATGCTGGTCACACAACTTGCCAAGGGAGGGAGAAAACAATGCAAAACCATGTCAGGCACTGTCTTGTTTACTGCACAGAACAGCAGCACCTACGATCACAACCCTACCTGCTGTTCACTTTCCCCTGTCTCTCTCTCTCTCTCTCTCTTACTCCCTTTAGCTCAGTCTGTCTATCTGAATGTCTCTCTCTCTCTCTCTCTCTCTCTCTCTCTCTCCCTCTCTCACCCCTGAAGCAACATGCAGCCTAACTGACAGACAGGACACTGAATGAAATGTCCTGGTGTCTGTGCTGTTGATTGTGTACCTCTCTGTTACGGTGTCACAGGAGGTGCAGGGCTTGGTGCATGTGCTGAGTGGGAAGGCGGGAGGGGGGGTGCCACTAACATGCTGTCATACCATAATGTTTATTTTCTAGCTGACAGACAGAAACGGGCACACACACAGAAGGCAGACTCTGAAGGAGTGTACTGTAGTTTCAGTTTTTTGCCAGTGGTTTGAGTTTGATATTTGTAAGTGCTTGCTCAGTGCTGCTAAATGTCCCGCTTTGGTACATTTTTAATGGCTGCCTTTAAGTGCACAATTTTCCTACACCTACTGTAACAAGTGCTGCTCTGCCCACAAATATTGGTTGCCAGAAATCTCACACCAACTGTGAATTTAATCCGCAGTCAGGTGATGGTGTTTGGCCAATTAGCTTTCCCTCTTTTGTCAACCCATACTTTAAAACAAGTTAATGTAGGGACCAGAGGTTACTAGAAAATTGTCCATCATTGGAGTGTGATCTTCCCACCAGCTCATAACCCACAGATCTTCTTTATTTATTTATTTAAATTTTAGTGACTGGGTAGGTCCACTGAGACCAAAACAGTCCCTTTTTCAGGGGTGACCTGGAATTAATTACATACATCTATAAACATAACAAAATACATACATGTCATTTCTCAATTAACAGTCAATATAGACATACTGACACAGTCAAGGATACAGTGGCAGGTTAATTACAATCAACATCAACAGGAGTAGAAGTACTATTATACACAAGACAGTCACAGTCAGATTGATGTCCCAATAAGATTAGATCGGCAACAGGGAGTCAGTGGACTCAGCGATAGCAGTTGCAGAGGCTCAGTTCCAACAGGTGGGCTTTAAGACCCTTTCTTGCAGCCCCCAAGGGAGGTACATTCCCGGAGACTGCTAGGGAAGCGTGAGGTAGGATAATGTGGGTGGTAAGGGTCACCTCCAATAAAACAGGAGGCCGCTGCATCCTCCACTCCAAGCTGAAGCACCTCAAACCCGAGCCATGCAAAAGAATGTCAGGGGAATATTCAGTGTGTGAAGAAGGAGGAAAGAATGACCTCTAGGGGTAGCTGTTTATAACTTGCAAATGGGAAACTGGACACACTTTTTTTTTTTGTAAACTATGAATTTTTCAACTATAAATCCGGCACAAAAATTATGAATTTTTTTAACTATAAATCCAGCACAAATTCTTAGTGTAAGTTCACTGTGACGCTAAAGGATGCTGTGGAATGCAGACAGCAGCGAGTAAGAAAACAAGTCAGGACTGGTATGCTGGCAGAAAGGCACCAGGTTCAAATCTGCTGTTCACTGCTCCTGAGACAGAGTGCCTCAGCTGGAAATGGAGGGTGACTCGTACCTGCTAGTCTAAGCAGCGGCGTTTTGGAGCTCCCAAGGCAGCAGGTGTGTGTTGGAGGGGGTCCTGACCTGCTAGTCTAAGCAGCGGCATTTTTTAGAGCTCCCAAGGCAGCAGGTGTGTGTTGGAGGGGGTCCTGACCTGCGAGTCTAAGCTTAGATGTTACCTTACTGGTGTTGCTTGCCTCTGTAGGAATACATTCAGCAACTTGTTGATCAACTGCAGTACCAAGCAAATGAACAGTAGGACTGTGCCTCTTCCCAGTTGTCTGCTCAAGTGTTACTGGGTTAAGTGGGTCATCACAGTGTGAATGCATGATGGTGAGAGGTGTTTCATCTGTCTTCAACAGATGTCGATGATTTCCTCAGTACCATTGTCCTTCTGCGTTAGACACAAGGTATGACTGTGGATGAGGGGTGGTTACAGTTACTATGACAAGCTCCCATGTGCGTCCACATTTGATTTGGACTGTATGTCCTAGACTGACTGTAGAAAGTGCACTAGTAGCCCAGTAGTAGTAGTATTCTTGATGTAACTGATATTTCTTTACCTGATCAACCACATATGAGACCACCCATGGCTTGAGCAGATTGTAGGTTGTAGGAATCTTGAAGTGCAGTGTCCAGCTCATTCATAACTGGGCTAGACAGACAGTATGGCATGCCAGTCAATGGGGAATTTCTGTATGCCAGCAGGGCTACATAAGGGTCCTGCCCATCACTGCCCACCTTCCTAAGTAGTTGCTTGATGGTTTGTATGGCTCATTCTGCCATACCATTGGATTGGGTATAGGTAGGACTGGTGGTTCTAAGCTTGATTCCCCAGTCATGTGCAAATTTCCAGAATGCCTTGCTTCCAAATGGCATGCCATCACTGACCATCTCCACAGGAATACTGTGACAAGCTGCAACAGACTTCATGTGTCTTATAGTGGTCTGGCAGGTTTGTAATTCATCAGTGCCACTTCAGGATACTTTGAAAAATAGTGCACCATGATAAGGTAATCCTGTGCCCTAAACTCAAACATGTCTTCTGCAACCTTCTGCCACGGCAAGTTAGGAACATCATGGGGCATAAGTAGTTTCTTTTTGTTGTCTCTTCAAAACTTTACAGGTGCTCAACACTTACCAACCAGTGTCTCAATGTCTTGGGCCATGCCTGGACAGTACATTACAGTTCTAGCCCTGACCTTGCCTTTCTCTACCCCTAGGTGACTCTCATGCAATGTGCTGAGTATGTCATTCCTTATCTCTGTTGGAATTATCATTTTGTCTCCATAAAAGGCTAAACCTTCTTCAACATGACTCTCATCTTGCATGGGCAAAAGGGGTTTCATACAGTCTTTCACAAGCTTCTTGTGTCTTGGCCAGCCAGACTTAATTACTTTTGCAAGGGCTTGCAGTGTCTGGTCAGTTGCTGTTGCTGTTCTTATCTCTTCCAGTTTCTCATCACTTACTGGTATGTTTTCCGCAATGTCAAAAAAAGCCTGGACATCCAAGGCCTCCCTGATGCACTCAGTGACCATTCCCCTATCCTATTCCGCTGGGTGACCCTCTCACCCCGACTCACAGCACAGCCCACACTCTGCCGGCATTTCAGACCAGGTGGGCTGAAAAACCTCAAGCAATTTCTTGCTCAGAAAAACTGGTCCCCCATTCACCACGCTCCTGACATAGATACTGCCCTTGCCTTCTTTTCCCAAATCTTTAACAAAGCCTGCAACGTCTTCGCACCCCTCATGGCTGCCCGAACCAAAAAACATAATGTGCCCTGGATTACTTCTGCCCTATTACAATTGCTCAGGCTTAGGGATAACCTATGGCACCCTGCCACAGAAACAGGCAGGATGGCTGACAGACAGGCCCACAATGCTGCACGGAATAAGTGCACTTGGGCCATCTGAAAAGCCAAGGCCAACCTCTACCAGGCCACTCTCACCTCCTCCTGGGGGTGTGCCCGTACTTTCTGGGGTAATGTCAAACAATTAAATGGGAGCACACGCTCCACTCCCCCATCCCAGATCACCATTGATGGCACAACCGTTACGGACCCAGCAAACATTGCAAACTACCTTAACACAGCCATTACGGACCTGACCTCTGTCTTCCCCAGTAATTTCTTTGACCCGCCACTCTCCCTACTTGCCCCAGTCTTCCAGCGCCCTTGCTTCTACCAGTGCAGGGTAACTGCCCAGGAAGCCAGACCCCACCTGGTCAGAGCATTAAAAAGCAATAGTCCCGTTGATGACTTCCTGGACCCCAGCATTCTCCGTCTAGTCCTGGATCAGGTTCTTGCCCCACTTACCAGTCTTCTCAACATACCCCTCTGCCTGGGGCAAGTCCCAACTGCATGGAAAACTGCCATTGCTACTCCCATTCACAAAGGTGGTAACAGGTCCTCTGCCGGGAACTACCGTCCTATCTCCATACTCCCACCCTCTCCAAAGCCCTAGAAAAGCAGGTTGCCACGCAAATCACTGAATACCTGACCAAACACAACATCCTCTGCCCTGAACAGCATGGTTTCCATGCAGGACACAGCACCGGCACTGCACTACTTGAATTTTCAATGTTCCTACACTCCTCTCTGGATTCTGGCTCCCTAGCCGGGGCAGTGTTCGTCGACCTCTCAAAGGCATTCGACACTGTCTCCCACCCTCTCCTTTTGGATGCCCTCTGCCACACTGGCTTCTCTACTGGGCCTCTCACCTGGTGCACCAGCTACCTATCTGCCCGCTCCCAATGTTTCAGAATTAATGGGACACTTTCCAAAACTTGTCCCATCCGATCAGGGGTTCCTCGGGGCTCCATCCTGGGACCCCTACTCTTCTCACTCTATCTAAACACCCTGCCCAGTGCATGCACTGGGAAAATTCTGCTGTATGCAGATAATGCCGTCATCTTTGCCACCCACCGTAACCCTATCTCCCTCCAGGACTCCCTACAACTATCCTATAATGATGTCGAAACATGGTTTAAAGAGCACAGGCTGGTCATTAATCTCAAAAAAACAAAAACAATGCTCTTTGCCCACCCCCAAAACAAAGCCAGCAACTTCCCACCACATATCCTCCCCGGCTCCAAACAACCACTAGAGCAAGTCCACTCCTATAAGTACCTTGGAGTCTCCTTTGACTCAGCCCTCACCTACCACACCCACACCCACACTGATTCACTTGCCTCAGCCACCAATGTGTGGCTAGGTATCTTATACCGCTATAAGAATTGCCTCCCCACGCTGCCCTCCGTATAGCGGTTACTTCCTCTATACTATGCCTTGTTGACTATGGCCTACCAGTATACGGTGCTGCTGACACGACCGCCCTCAATAAAATTCGCCTCATCTTAAATAAAGCATGCAGGCTAATCACTGGGGCCCCCAGGCTTACGCATTCGTGCCAGCTCCATGACATGGCAAAACTGCTGAACCTAGACGAACATCTACGCTACCAAACATGCCTACTAACAAAAAAACTCTTCTTGGGCTGTTCCCACCTGGGCTGACAGCCTCCCTCCACCAAGCCCAACCCTTGTTCTGCACATGGTCCTCCTGCAAGGCCACTTTTCTGGTCCCAAGATCTAGGACATCCCATGGACAGAGGTCATTCTGCTATAGAGCTCCGTCCTGGTATAACTCGCTCCCTGCCCCCATCTCAGATTCCCCCACAATTTCCAAATTCAAAATCGCACTTCACAGCCAACTATTTAATACGTGAAGCTGCTCCTGTCCATAACTGAGGCATAGCTCCCTGTGCCCTGACAATGCCCGCTGGGCGGCATCCACACCAGACCTCTTTTAATCCTCACCCATTGCTGTTTGTACTGCTATTATCCTGCTGCTTGCTCATACCATCACGCAAGAATGTGCCATTGTAACCAAACTGGCTTATCTGTCTACCGGGTATAGTCACAGGTGTTTGCTAACTATGTAACCCATATGCTGAAACCAAAGTTCTGTTAAGTGCTTGTAATTGTAACCAAACTGGCTTATCTGTTTACCTGGTGTAGTCAATTGTGCTTGCTAACTATGTAACCTGTATACTGAAACCAAAGTTCTGTTAAGTGCTTGCAATCTATGTAACCCATAGGCGGTAACCAAAAGTCTGTTATGTATTTGTCCTCAATGTGACGAGGTACCTTTGGAAATCAGCCTCTGGCTCAAAGGTTGTAAACCGATGCTCAAATAAATAAATAAAATAAATTACCACCTATTCATCTTCAATTGTATCATCCCCAGAGTTCCCTTGTAGTTCTGCTTCTGCCACTGCTCTGGATAATTTGTCTTACATTTACCTCTCTGGTTGATATTTCCAACGCAGATGGTAACACTGAAGCTTCGTCATCATGCATTGCAACAGAGGGGATGCCTTAAACAATGATTTCTTCACCATTACCTCTAAAGGCTTGTGATCAATATGTACCTCCACCTCTTTGCTGTGTATATACATATTGATGAAACTTGTTGCCTACAAAAACAACTGACAGTTGCTCCATTTCTATTTGGGGATGGTTTATTTCAGCTGTTGTGGGGGTCTAGATACATATGTGATGGACTGACCCTTTTTCATTGAGCAGGCTCCCCATCCAAAATGTGATGCATCTGACTGAATTGGGACCAAGCTTCTCTACATCATAAAATCTGAGGACTGGTCTTGAACTGAAAATATCCCTAAGCTGTTTCAAGGCTTGGTTATGTTCAGGGTGCCCCTGCCATGTTACTTCCTGCTTTAGCAGAGCTCTGAGAGAGGTCATCATGTCAGACTCTTAGTGTGTACTGAGAGAGGTATTTCACCACACCTAGGCAAATCTTGCTTGCACTCTGGTTTCAGCATATGCATGATGGCCTGTATCTTTGAGTCATCTGGTCTCAGTCCTTCTGCAGTCACCACATTTCCCATGTAGTTTACTTGACTGACTTTGAATTTAATTTTATCTTTGTTGAAGCTGATGTTCTCAGACCATGCTCTGTCCATACCTGGTATATCAAGTGCTCGCTATCCTACCTGGCATCTATGATCTCACCATCTGCTATGATATGCACTCTGGTGATGTCTCTAAGATCTGCTGGATCTTTTCTGAAACAGTTCACTGACAGATTTAATACTGAAAGGCATTCACAAGAATTTGCATCACCCCCATGGTGTATTGAAGGTGCAGCGGTACAATGACTGCTTGTCAAGTTTCACCTGCCAACATCCATCTTTTTCATCCGGAATAGTAAACACTTTACTGGTCAAGCTGCTCTGGACTTCCTTGGATCTAGGGTGTGGAATGTGGAAATGTTCCTGCTTGACAGCTACGTTCAGCGACCCATTCTTCTTCTCACTGATCACTAAGCTATTAACACAGACTGGGCTTGCCAACTTTAACAAAGATTTCCATTTTTACCAGGGTGTTACTGAGTGTTTCCTGACAGCTGAACAGTATTTTCCAGCTGGGATATATAACTGGTGTTGAGCTCTCAACCACCTCTGCACTGTGTTCTTTCATCAGGCCTTTGCCAGTAAATCTCTTCAGCATAGTCTTTCACTAGAGACTCCTTTGTCATAGATAGGCTAACAAGATCTGTTCATCTGGTCAAATTACATTTCTCACAGGTGGATTTTCCCAGTAGTGGCATGGTTGAGACACCTGTGACATAGAAAGTAAAGCTTCCTTTTGCAGTCTGTAATCTGCATTCAAGGCTGACACTTCCCAGCGGCATTATCTTAAAGCCACTTAAGCAGTCAAAACTGTTCAGGCTTTCTCTAGGGAACCACACTGGGCCAGTTTTTTTTTATAGTCTCTTTGTGGCAGAACAGGCCACAGTATCCAGTTTAAAGGTCACAGGAGTGCCCACTATATCAGTAACTGTATGCCACACTTGATCATCTTCATCTTCCTCATGCACACTTCCTATCGTCAACTCCCCAGTTAAAAGATTATTGCTGTTAATAGTTAATGCACTGCACGACTGAGTTGATTTTTCTACTGTGGTACATCTTGGTGAAGTGGTTTTGGCATTTGAAGTTGTGGCTTGTTTGCCCAAAGCCTGAACACTGGTGAGGCTCATGCTTCCTTCCGTATCTGCCACTGGGTTTATCATCACTGCTACCTTTCCTGTTGTTTGGAGGTTTGGCATTATATTTAGGTTTTCTTTTGTGTTTAGAAATATCTACCTTTTCAATACAAGTTCCAGTGGTATTAACACTTTTTGATTTTAGGTTGCCTGCTGTCATTGTTTCAGTCTGAGTTTTACTGGCTCCTGATGCACGGCAAATATCGACAGTTTGATGCGAATTCAAATCACACTCACGAAGTAGCCTCTCCTTAGTCTTCCCATCCCTAATGACAAAAACAATCTTGCCTCTTATCATGTCATCTGTAGAAACATAGAAACAAAGACTTTAATGGCAGATAAGGACCACTTGGCCCACCCAATTTGCCCATTTCCCTACCTATTGGATAAGCTGCAGGTTCAAGTTAACCAACAGCTTACTTCCTCCTATCCCCCCACCAGAACTGCCGTATGTCTGTCCCATGCATTCTTGAATTCCCTCACGATTTTTGACTCCATGACCTCCTTTGGATGGCCGTTCCATGCGTCCACCACCCTCTCTGTGAAAAAATACTTCCTCACATTGCCCCAGAGCTCTTCTCTCTCTAGCTTCAAATTGTTTCTCCTTGTTCTCGCACATGTCTTTTTCTGAAATATGCTACCCTACTGGACATTGTTGATTCCCTTGAGGTACTTAAAAGTTTCTATCATGTCCCCCCCTTTCCTCAAGGGTATACATATTAAGCTTCTTTAGTATCCCTTTGTGTGGCTTCTGGTGCAGACCCTGCACCATTTTAGTTGCCTCCTCAGGACTGCCTCCATCCTGTCTATGTCCTTGCAGAGATGGGATCTTCAGAACGTCATGCAGTACTCCAGATAGGGTCTCTCCAACCGTCTGCACAGAGGGATAACAACCTCCTATTTTCTACTGGTGATGCCTCTCCCTATGCATCCTAGTATCCCCCCAGCCCTCCTTACTGCCTTCTCACATTGCTTGCCTACCTTTAGGCGATCTGATATGACTACCCCCAGGTCCCTTTCAATTTTTGTTGTTGTTAGTAACCCCCCCCCAATTGTGTACTCTTCTGCCAGGTTTTTGTTTCCCAGGTGCATTACTTTGCACTTCTTTGCATTGAATCTAAGCTGCCATACTTTTGACCATTCCTCCAACCTTGCCAAGTCCCTTCTCATCCGTTCGACCCCCCCTTGTGTATCAACCCTGTTGCAGATCTTTGTGTCATCTACAAAGATACATACTTTTCCTACCAGTCTCTCTGCAATGTCTCTTATAAAGACATTAAAGAGGACTGGTCCCAGTACTGAACTCTGTGGTACTCCACTAGTAACCCCCCCTTTCTTCAGAGTGGACTCTGTTTACTATTACCCTCTGTGTTCTGTTGTCCAACCAATTTTTTCCCCAGGCTACCACTCTGGGACCCACTCCCAGGCTGGCTAACTCGTTTATTAATCATTTGTGTGGGACTGTGTCAAATGCCTTGCTAAAGTCTAAGTAGGCCATGTCCACAGCCTCTCCCTAGTCTACTACTTTGGTCACCCAGTCAAAGAATGAGATTCATCTTACATGACCTATCTGCTGCGACTCCATGCTGCCTTGGGTCCTATGACCCGCTGGCCTCCAGGTACTCAACAATTCTTTCTTTCAGAAATGATTCCATCATTTTCCCTACCACTGAGGTCAAATTAACAGGTCTGCAGTTTCCTACCTTTTCTCCCACTTTTGTGAAGGGGAATCACAACCACCCTCCACCAGTCCGCAGGTACCACACTATCCTCCCATGATTTGTTAAAAAGGGTAGTCAATGGTGTCACTAGTTCTCCCCTTAGTTCTTTTAGAATTCCGAGGTGAAACCTGTCAGGCCCCTTTGCCTTGTCCACTTTCAGTTTTAGGAGTTCTTTCAGGACCCTTTCTTCTGTGAATGGGCTGGTATTGACCCCCTATCCAGAGTGCATCTATTGATTGGTTTAGGTACCTCCCCCTCTTCTTCTTTTGTGAATATTGAGCAGAATTATTTGTTCAGTATCCCTGCTTTTTCACTGTCACCCTCGGCCCCCTCCTTCCCCCTATTCAGCCTCACTGTCCCTCCCTTGGTCTTTCTTCACACCCTAATGTACCTATAAAAGGTTTTATCACCCTTCTTAACTGAGTTAGCTACCTTTTCCTTGGTTTGGGCCTTTGCTGTTCTGACTGCCTTCCCTGCTTCCCTGCTTCCTTCTGCTTTAACTGGTACAGTTATCTGTCCTGCTGCTTCTGTGTTTTCTTATACTTCCTAAATGCTATCTTTTTCTCGCTAACCTTCCCCACCACCTCTTTTGAGAACCATAGTGTTTGTTCCTTCATTTTGATTTGTTTATTTGTTTCACACAAAGGCTTGTAGCCTCTGTGGTAGCAGTTTTGATTTTTCCCCATTTTTCCTCCACCCCTCCTTCTTGACCATTTGCTAGTGCTTTTCTGAGGCATTCTCCCATTTTTCCAAAGTCAGCCCTCCTAAAGTCCAATATCCTTGCTTTTATATGGCTTGACTCTACAGCTGTGTTTATCATGAACCTTATTGTTTGGTGGTCGCTTGTTCCCAGATGGCTACCCACTTCTAGATCTGAGATCCTCACACCATTCCCATTTGAAAGTACCAGGTCTAAGACTGCTCCCTCCAGATTGGGTTCCAGCACTAACTGTCTGAGGCATGCCACCTGTAGAGCATCAAGAATGACCCTACTCTTGGATGTGGCTGCAGCAAAGGGCCTCCAGTTAGCATCTGGCATAGTCCGGTCCCCCATCAACAATATCTCACCTTTTTCTACATTCTAACGATGCCTTCTATCATTTCCTTGTTCATTTCCTCCCCCTGAGATGGGGATCTGTATAAACCCCCGTGCAGATTGTGGTGCCATTTTCTGTCTCCAGGGTGACCCACAGTGCCTCCTCTTCTCCTGTTTACCCTTTAATTCCATTGCTTTGAACCCTTCCCTTATGTAGATAGTTACTCTTCCTCCTCTTTTACCCTCCCTGTCCCTCCTGTAGATTGTGTACCCTGGTATGTTGACATCCCAGTCAAGCATTTCTGAGTACCATGTTTCTGTAACTGCCATGATATCCAGGCGTCCCTCTTCCATCCAGGCCACTAGTTCAGGGAGCTTGTTACCCAGACTACAGGCATTGGTACTCATTGCCCTCCATTGTTTGATGGCCTTACCCCTTTTAGCCCCTTCTCTGTCCTTACTGCCTTTTTCTCCATTTACCCCTGTCCTGCTCCATATTGACTTCCCTACCTTGGTGTTTACCTTGCTAACTACCCTGTTTTGGGGGGCTGGGATTTCATTGCTCCTTTCATTGCCTCTCCTTTGGCTAGTTTAAATGCTTGCCAATGAAGCATTTAAACCTATCACCTAGGATCCTGGTTCCCTGCCTGGACAGATGCAGACCATCATGCTAGTATAGGCATGCATCCCTCCAGGTGGATCCTCAGTCCCCAATGAAGCCAAAACCCTGAATTCTGCACTGGTTTTGCAACCGTACATTGAATCCCATGGTACAGAGTACCCTAGCCTCACACATGCCATAGACAGGGAGCACCTCCGAAAAGGTTACTCTGCATGCTACTTGTCTAAGGCCCCTCCCCAACTCCACAAACATCTCCTGCACTGCTCTGATCCCATTCCCAGCCAGTTCATTTGTCCTGAGGTGGATAAGGATGTCCAGCTCCCTCTCCCATGTAGCTGCTCCCACAATCCCAAGGATTCACTTCCTATCCCTCCCAGCCATGACACAGGGCAGGCACCTTACCTCGTTCCCCCAGTTCTACCCTCCTAATGATTGAGTCCACCACCAGGAGTTGTTCCCTTCCCCTGTTGGGTCTTGTGCCACCCTCCTCTGGGTCTCTTTTGTGGCAGTTCCCAGCATCCTCCTTGTTCTCCATTGTGGGTGTCTCCATAGAGGAACCATGCTCCACTATAACGGCGTATGAATTGTCAAGAGTACAACTGGAGGGGTGCACCTCTGATCCACCACCCTAACCCTCCCTGAGCCCATCATGGTCCAACCGCCCCTTTTTCTTGGCAACTTCTGAGGCAGTGGCAGTGGCTCTGGTGGTCTCTGGCTGGGGGAGGAGGTTTCCTGAATCCTCGCCAAGTCAGTCTGGAGACTTGCAATCTCCTTCCTCTGCCTAGAGAGGTGCAGCAAATAGGGCAGCATCGCAGCCTCCAGAACATCTCCTGGAAGACTGCCACCCCACAGCCTGTGCATTGCACCACTCCCCAAATGTCTCTCTCTTCCTGTTTTTTTTTTTTTTGTTAATGTGTGAGAGTGTGTGTGTGTGTGTGTGTGTGTGTGTGCATTTACCCCCTATGCAGCATTCTGGACTATTAAGGTTATGACAGGTGTATGTCCTTTGCCCTTTCGGGGAAGTGATGTTAGAACCGCTGGTATAAAGGAAATGATGCAATTTAGGCAGGCAAGGTGAGGGACAGGGTGGGTGGGAACAAGCCTGTGTCCTCCACAAACAATCAGTTACAGCTGTGACCCACCATCCTGGTGAGTGTTTTCCTTCCTTTCAGTAAGACAACTTGCACAACAATTTAACAGAAGTATACCGCGCAAAAAACACTTTGAATCAGAGAAAAATAAAGCAGTAATCTGTAAGCACAAAACAGTATCAACCTGTAGGCACACCCTGTAACAGTTTAAAAGAAAATAGACCCTGCAAAAAAAAAATTTGAATCAGAGAACAATAAAGCAGTAATCTGTAAGCACAAAACAAAATAGTAAGAGAACAGTAAACCTGCTTAGCCAAAAGAAGCCTTAATGTTTCTCCTTGCTCTGATAATGTTGCACATTACTCTGTCCTTGCAAGCAAACCAGGAAGAAAAGAGCTCAGGTGAAGCTAGGTGCTTTTTCCAGCAAACCTAGTTTTCCTGTGCTGGTCCTTAAATTCACAATTCTTTGCCCTAATGTGTAGCTCTGTTATATACTGATCAACTGACTGTTCCCCAGCTAGCTGTCTTTCTCAGAAGTTATATATTTCAAATACAACATTTTTTCAGGGGTTGCAGTGTGTTTGAAACATGTCTAACAATGTTTCTAGATCATCCTGATCATCATCTTCCACAAACATAAAGGTATTTTACACTTTGAGATCATCCTCTCCCACACAACAAAGTAAAATTGCTGCCTGAGTTATCAGCAAGCTTCTCTGAGGCACCAGAGGCCTTCCAGCGTGGTTCAAATACCTGCCTCCATTTCCTCCAGTTCTCACTCAAATTTCCTTCCAGGAAGGGCTGTTGGTGGTCTGGATTGCTCCATCTTCTTTTCTGTATTTTCAGCAGTTTTGTACCTTTTGCAGCAGTTTTCCACCAGCTTCTGACACTATGTAATGGATTCATGAGTATCACATGCACTTATGCAATAAAACTTTCAACAAGCTATGGAAATGCAGTACACACTGAGAACCACAGGGTGGCACTATAATACAGCATTTATATATTTTCTGATACAAGGGCTGAACAATATTGGAAAATGGCTGGAGAGTTAAAACAACTTAGAATCTATATAGAGCAATGTAAATTGTTGGTTGAACCTCCATGTATAGCTGAACATAATGATGTATACAACATTTCACTTGAAACCTATTAAAAATAGTTAAAAGTCTGGAAAAAATATCAAATCAGCAGTTATCCCCACCCACTACCAGCTCCTGCACCAATCAGACAGTGGCCAGAAGAGGCATCCTGTTCAGATGGAAAGCTCCATTTGTCATGGAGCTATTTTGGGACACCACCACAGACTTTTCTCATTAGACCCACTCAGCAAGGTGTCGGAGAGAGTCACTCTTGCTACTTAAGTGACTCTCGTCCTCTCCGATAACCAATTTGTGGCTAAGAGCTGCTCCAGGACCCTCTACTGACTGGTAGTTCGACTCACCCATTATCAGCCCCTGCATCAATCAGAACAGCAGCCAGAAGAGACACGCTGTTCAAACAGAAAGCTTCTTTTGTCATGGAGCTATTTTGGGATGCCAACACAGACTTTTCTCACCAGAACTGCTCCAGCAAGGGGTCGGAGAGAGTCACTCCTTCTGCTAAAGTGACTCCCCACCTTGATTACCAGTTTGCAGCTCAGAACTGCTCCAGGACCTTCTCCTCTCCACTGGCCCCTACACTCTCCATGTCCAGCCTTTGAAAAGGCAGGTACCCTAGAGGTCTTCTGCTGTGGTCCTTGTGCAAAGAGCCGGAAGCAAAAAGCATCATAGGAGTCTGCCCAAGGGAGTCTGCCTAAGGAGGTAGCTAATGACTGGGCATGCTGCTCGAATAAGATGAAATAAACTTGTACACAGTAAAAATAAGCCCCTGTAGGATGCCAAGGTACTATTTAATACACAATGCTTGCAACTAGAACTAGTGCGTGAATGTAACCCATGTTTGTCCGTGAGTGAGAATAGCATGAGTAATGCTGCTCACCACAGGAAGTAAGTCTACACTGGATAATTTGTTAGATACAAGATTGATGGCTTAGAGACTGTATGTAAACTCTGACTACATCAGCTCTGACAATTTGTTAAAGAGAGCAAACTGTTCCTAAATCCCATACCTGAGTGAGCTCTTGATGTATGCTACTACTCCCATGAATTTATCGCTACAGCCTGGACAGGTAGATTGTGAGCTATGTAACAGTTCTCATTACTACCTGATACTGAACTGAATCTCTGCTGGTATTTTTATGTACCTGACCAGTACAACCAATGCTATGTTGTATCCCTGAAAAGTACCAGTATAGTTAATGCATAAGCTTCAGGAAATGTGAATGTTGGAAGCCCAATCGGTATAAAGTGATTGATGAGTTGACTGGTATACTGCCATATAAACCATTGCCTTTATTGCACAAACTAAGGGCACCATTTACCCTGCTTTTTCTAGTGTATTGGTAGTGCAGTGGTTCTGACTGTCCTGATCTAGAGTACTATCGAGGTGGAGCAGTTGTTCCTTCATCACCGGAAGAAGCCTGGGTCCCTGCTGCTAAGGCCAGCACCAATCCCCCTGGGTTCTTCCTTTCAGTAACAGAAGCTGACCCCCCCCCTAACCCCAGGTAGGGTCAAATAGCCATGATGGTTATGAATGGTACTGTAGTTGCCACTATCTATATCTTGATTGCACTAGACTTTCACCAAGTCCACCCTAGTCCTGATTATATGGAGTGTCAGAAGTTGCATCCTTGGCCTCCACTCTAATCCCAAGTCAATGAAATCTATAAGCATGCTTCCATCCTGGTTATCCTACTGGGGCTATATAAAGACAACAATTGCTACAAGGTGTGCACCTGCCTACAAAAACGAACTGGCAATTCCATACTACTTAACCCTAAAACCCATTTGTGTGGTCCTATCATCCCTTCTATTGCTCCTGTCAGGGCATGTTGAGCTAAACCTTGGATCTCCCACTGCAAATTTTAAACTAGACTCCCCTACAAATATGTTTTGGGAGAAAACTCGAAGGCTAAAAATAGTACACATGAATATCAACAGTCTTAGGCCTAAACTCCATGAATTGGAGGGGTGGTCTGTCTTGTACACCCTTGATGTGATATCTAACGTCAGTTTATTTCACAAAGGGGATGTTGTATATAATAATGTCTGCAGCTTTACATTGTCTGCCCTCCACATCTCATCCATCACGGCAAGCTTTACTCAGACTTAAATTGGCTATCACCCCCCTCCTTGTGAATTTACATTCATGGATGTCTAATTGATAACATTGCTAGATTCTCTCAACCAGCCTCACTAGCCTCAATGTTTACTCCTGCTGAGCATTCTCACCAACTTCTGTCCTTTACCCAGGCCCTCCTTGTAGTCCCCAATTGCTCAACCAGGATGTGAGAACAGCTGTTTGCCCACTTTGCCCCTAAATCATGGAACTCTCTACCTTATCACCTCAGGATCTCTAGGTCTTACAATAGCTTTAAAAAATATGTATTTTCCCATCTAAAAGCCTTAGACAATTGTTCTTGCTCATGTCTTTTACCCAATCCTTTTTACCTTGCCCTGTTTCCTCCTGTTGTTTTACACTGCTTCCCCACTATTCCTACAGAGTATTCTACACATGGGATGCATTTATAACCCACCCCCCAAGCTGCATCAGTGACAATTGATATCCTTATTAAGGTGTTCGTTGATCTACCTCTTGGGGATTTAATACTCCTTGGGGACTTTAATATTAACTGGACCCATGAGTTAGGGGGTCATAAAGGCAGCCTTGGTTGAAGCCCAACTCACCCAAAGTATCATGGAACCCATCTGTCATAGCCATAAAAAGGGTAAACATACCCTCCTCGACTTGGTTCTGGTATCAAAACCAGATAGAATCAGAGCTGCTGGTGTCTTCACTGATTCCTTCACTGACCATGTCCCGGTTTTCTGTATTTGGAAAAATAACTCTCCTGAACCCCCTCCTAGGGTTTTTTTGGGCCCAAGACTTCTTCAGATTTACCACAGACTCCTTTCACTCCACATTATCCGAAGTGCATTGGTCCATGATCATGGAACTCCCCAGCATAGACTCTGCCCTTGATTTCTTTATAAATAGCTTCCCTGCAGTGGCCAATAAACATCCCCTTAGGCAGCTCAGAGCCACAGGCAACACTTGAAAAGGTTGAGTGAGGGGCTTATGAAGCTTATGAAGCTGTCTGGCAATGATGGCAAACGTCTGAAGCTGGGCTGCCTTCTTAACTAGCATAATCCACCTCTAAACCACAGCATCCTAGGTTACTTTGATCATCAAACAACAGAAACCGACTACTGGCAAAATGAACAACACTAAGCAGCAAAAAAACAAAATGAAAAAAAACAGACCCATTTTAACTTCCAGGGTACTGGAGTCACAAACAGCACTAGTCAGCAACCAGAAACCAGAGTCCAAAATAATCTTACTGCTGTCAGCATAAACTCAAACACAACAACAGAGATGCTAGCCACTCAACAAGAAAATACGCTTCTAGCCACAATTAACAATCTCCAACTCAGAATGAAAGCTGGCTTTACAAACATGACAACCCAAATCACCCACCGTCAGATAGCGCTAGAGGGGTTGTCAGAGAGAACTGCAGCCCACAGCATCAGGGCATCAGGACTGGGGAAGGAAGAACAGGTGGGGGTGGAAAACCTGGTGACAGACTGGCAAAAAAAAGTCAGCAATTACTGGACATTGTGCAAACTCAGAACCCAGAGTGGATGACCAGGAGAACAGAGCCTGGCAGAACAACATTCTGATAATAAGCTTATTGGATTACTTTAAAGGCAAGGATCCAAATGGCTTTATTGCAATCTGGCTCCTTAACAACCCGAACATAAAAGATGCAGGCTGGACCTTGGAGGTGGAAAAGACACACAGAACCCCAGGGAAGGGACCAAAAAGTGGAGAAAAACTGAGACATTTCCTAGCCAGATTCCATCAATACCAGGACTGAGAGGCAGTTCTGTGTGCAGCTTGAACAAAGGGCCCAATTCTTCACCAGGGAACAAAGATCTTTATCTACCCTGATTACAGCCAATAGCTCCAAAAAGAATGGCAAAAGTTCTCAGAATTAAAATCCAACCTTTACATGTGAGGCTGGCAACTCTCCCATCAATATCCCTATAAACTCCAAATTCAGAAACCAGGGAGGCTGCCGCACACCTTCATTGATGTACAGGAGGCTGAGGATTCATTAACTGTGAGGAGACAGCTGAGGTACGTCACTTTTCTCATGAAACCAAGACCCGTGCTCCATGAACTTAAGGTGCTGTAACAAAATCTGTTGTTAAAGTCTACAATGGTGGCCATGGCTGGGGGGCCCCTCCATCCCTTCTGCCACCAACCTGAAGGTCTTCTTCCATCACAAACCAACATTACCTTTGGTTGGTGAAGCCCTTTTAAAGTCTCCCTAGCAAGCATTCCAGCGCCAATTGCCATAGGTGGAGAAGCCCTTTTAAGGACTCCCTCAATGAATACTCTGTTGATGATGTATGGTAACTCGGCCACTTTATTCCCAATGGTAATGGCATGGGATCTGAGTGCTAAGGAGTGTGGGGTGGGGGGTGAGATCAAGGCATATACTTGAATGAAGTGACCCCTCCCCCAGAATGTGCAAGCCACCCTGTGTGCAGTGTGCAGTGTGCCCCCCATTACAGGTGGGCTGGGGGTGCTAATGGCTCGGGCTGCTGGTGTATGGAGGGGTTTTCTTACTCTGCCTGTCCCTTCACACCATTTAAAAAAAGACAGTGCCTGCTTACTTCCACTGACCATGCTACAGTAAGAAGTGCACCACTCTTGTAAATAAGAACTACTCGCCACCCAGAGTCCTGAACTCACCTTGAATCGATACAGTCTGCAGCTTGTTAAAAGGACACAACAAACAACCAAGAGAGATAATCCAGAGGTGCCAAACCCCAATCTGGGTGTTCTGGGCCACCGGCATATTGGATGGTATGTCTCTGACTTCCCGGACCACACCCAACAGAGTGTCATTGCAACAAGGGCGCATCACAATAATATGCAAAAAAATAATACACATGTTTGGGGAATACTATTGAATGATGGGCACACAGTGCTGTGGGGGAGAGCAGACACTAATTCTGTCCACCTTGCAACTCCACAAGGGGAGACCTAGGACCCAGGCCTACTGGTTAAGCAAGCAATAAGACATGACGAGGTGTGGGTTATCTCCTAATAAGGGCACACCCAGGTGCATTGTTAGGCATGAAGCGCTTGAGCCGAGTGCCTTAAGCACCTGGGCATGCTCTTATCAGGGGATAACCCACACCTTGGAGTGTCTTATTGTGTTTATAAAATGGGAACCCCTGTAAAAAAGTTAATTAAAACAAAATGCACACAGTATACATAAAAACAGTAAAAAAATTGTCATATTTGTAGAAAAATACACAAAGTAGTCCTTGTCATTGGCCTGGAATGTAGGTGTTTAGGGGTTGATGTACTGTATGTCTGTCTCTCCACCCCCCACCCAGCTACACACATTAACACACAAAATGTTATAGAATATGCTTATTTTTTTTTTACATTTCTTACTTCGTGTCTCTGATTCTGCTCACTCAGTCTCAGAGAGGGAACGAAACAGAGCGTTTCCAACATCGAATGCTATGTGATGTTTCAAGTGAGCGGAACCGAGCATTTCCAACACTGGATGCTGTGTGATATTTCTGCCCCCTCCCCCCACCAAGATTCACTAATCTTTTTTTTTGTTTTGTTTTTTCAACTTTTGCTAGTGCCATTTCATTTACTTTCAGAGTTCCGCTTGACTCTAAGCGAGCGTGTCCATTTGTGGCCGCCATAGAGGGCCACTTCCTTTTTTGCGGTGCGGTTTTCAAAAGGTAAATAATGGCAAAATTGGTGAAAGGTAAAACAATTTATTTAGGGCATTTTGGTCAGTTTGTTTACACATGCTATGAAAGACCTCTTGGGGGTGCTACTGTTGGCTTTAATTTGAAAGCCGTTTCTCGTCAGCATGGCAACAATACTCGGTGGATAGCAGGCAGCTTTTTTTTATTTCCTCTGCGGGTTCTCCTAACTTGCATGGTAGCAGATGTCAGAAATTTTCTTATACAGTGCTTTACTGTACTTGACTAGGTAGGGTTATGCAGGGCACTGGGTTGTGTTTACAGCTTGGGAGTTAGGGGGCTGACTGTTACTCAGCTCGGTTAGACTCAGGCAGTTCCAGGTACTTTTGAAATGCGGATGTTCATTGCGCGAGGAACAGTGATTTACACTGTGAAGCATCATGGTTGGCTGAAGAGGTGCCAGTTGGCACAATATGACCTGATAAGGACACAGCCAGAGGCACCTCTCAGCCAATCAGAACACAGAATTCTCCAGACCCATTTTATAATACAGACTCACACACTCCTCAGCAATAATACAGTAGTGAACCACATTGGACCCTTGGCAGGGAGGGCTGAGATGTGGGCGGGCGGGACCTTGGGGAGTAACTGGGACTCTTTTCTCCATTTCTTCCCTCCTCAAGTGCTGCACATGACTGCAGGTGGTGTGCTGGAGAGGTTACAAAGTGAATACATGAATGAGCTGAGGGGAACCATGACCTCATAGCTAGAGGTGAGTGGCAATCGCAAGATCTAGTGACATTGCAGATATTTTGGAAAACTGAGGACATACACCTCATGGGGCTTGGTCTGAGCCCATAATGTGCACAGCGGGTGCTGGTGAGAGGCATATGACCACATGTGTTGGCCCCTCCAGCATGCATCTATACCAGGGGAGACTTAATTTTTTCCCCAAGGGGCTGGTTTCCCCACACTTGCCCTCAGGAGGGGAGGGTACTTCTTATGACAAGGTGTTCACCTTTACTGATGGTTATGTAGCCTGGATGCCATGTCCTAACTGGCTATTACCCCTGCCTTGTGGGCCCAAAACAAGGTTGAGGGGACTGGGTTCCTATTTTGATTTTCCAACGGTTCTTTCCCATAATAACATTATTGTGCAGTGCCTCCACCCAGAGTATACTTTTAAGTGGGTCTGATAATAAACTGGTACAACCCTCTGGGATGCTGTACCCACCCACATTTCATGCAGTCCCCCCTCACATGGAATAGCATTGACCAAACCCCCAAATTCCACATTGCTGAATTAAAAGCTCTCTCTAATAATATGCTCATGCCACCAGGTTTGTAAAACATGGTTAACCAACAATTTATTTACAGGTGGTGTAGGGTTAGGAAAGGGTAAATAGAAGAAGAAGTTAAACAACAGTTTAAATTTGCATTCTTGGCATTGGCATTCAAACAATAAATTTGTATTTCAAATTCAGACATCTTTTAATACTGGCCACCCACCAACCTTCTGATGGATTCAGATTCAACTTTCTATCTAGCTAACTGCTTAGAGGATTAAGATTACATATTCCCCAACTGGTACCAGTCCCTAGTCCAGATAAGGATCCTGCAATCCTATCTATGGGTACCCAGTACTAAATGTTGCACGCCTGATGCAGTTCCAGCTGGTTGGCCATCATTGGTGCACTTAGATTAAACCACAATCAACTTTTACTTTTATTTGAAACATTTTAAGTGATCTGTCCAAACTAAACTCTGCAGATAGCAGGTAAACTTTAAGTCTAGCATTTCCTCTATACTGAGCAGACACATAATGATAGCTATTTACAATTCCCTTAAGGCAGAGCTGAGTCTACTTACTCATGGTTTTGTAGTCAGGCATTTGTAGGTGCAGCAAGGATTCTTGCAGGCAAATATGAGGAAGACATAATTTATAGAGCTTGAACCCTGACTGAGATGCACAGTGAAGGCTTGCAGCAGCCCCCCCCCCTTTCTAAACTGCAGGCTCTTGCATTTATTTTTTCCTTGTTTTGCAGGCTGGAGCTTCTCTCAGCTTCCTTTAGAAGTTTACCCTCTTCTCAGGCTGAAGTCACTTTCTGTAAAATATAAACTAGCAAAAGGACCAGGACCAACATGCATCAGATTCCCTCGTCTAGGCTTGGCCCCTCAGGGGGAGGCACAATGGCAGTGTCTAGCTGGCACACCACCAGACTTACTCCCAATGCTGATTTTAAGCGTAGTCTCTTCCCTCTCTCTCTCTCTCTGTCTCTGACAGTTCTGCACATTCAGATTGGATGGCATTTCAACCATACTGCCAGCATAGCAACTGTGACCCTTTTCAATAAGACATAGTCTCAGACAAATGTCTCTTTTCTCCCTCCTGGAGATATATGCTGGAGCTTAAGGCAAGTCTCCTGACCAAGTTGGACACTGGAGCTTAAGGTAAGACTCCAAAACAAAGTAGATAATTTTCATTGCAATAATTTTGCTTTGCATTGAAGCTTCTTATAAGCTGAATCACAAGCAAACAGTCCCTCTTGGCAAGCGTTGCATTGCAGCTCCAATCAGAACATTAAACTTCTTAAAGGTAATTTCTGGTGAGCTACTCATCCCAGGGAGATGCCCTTTCCATTCCTGCAGCAGCTGGAGCATCACATGGCCATTTCACAAACACAGGACCATCCACGGTCATTCACGAAATAGATGTCCACTCTATTTTGGCACTGGAGTAATGCAGGGTGCAGACAGAACTTGAGCATCTCTTGCTTATAATGGCTTCTTTAGCTCTCAAGCAGGTCTCCATCTCACTCACACTTTAAAGTAGATTTCTACTCACTCAGGATTATTCATACAGCTCTCTCACAGCTGAGGTTATCTATCTTTGCAGCACTCTCACCGCTGAGGTGGCAAAGTACTTGCAGCTCTCTCACAACTGCAGGCAGGTTTCTTGCAGCTCTCTCGCAGCTGAAGTCAAATCAGTATTCTGCAGCAAAGTCTTCCCAAAAGTGGAAAGGCAAAGGCTGGCCCTGAGGGACAAGTAACTGGCAACCCCACGGCCGGCCACTCCAAATTCTTGCAGCCACATTTCTATAACAAGTGGCCAGAGTCCCCCTCCCTGTGGAAGGGCTCCCACTGAACTGGACTTAGAACTAAATGTCTCTGTCATTTTGGGAGCTTTTCGCAGCTCCTGATTGGCTGAACCAGTTGTCTGCTTTGAAAAATTAATACTCATCAGGCTCCCATGATGCCTGATTCATTTCTTAAATGGGCACCAAACATTGTCCATACCTTTTCCCCCACAAAGCTTCTGCACAGTCCCATAAGTCTTCAGAAACAATTCTGGCTTTCAAGCTGGCTGTACAGAGGTCAAAGGCTGAGAATATGGCTGCTGAAAAATACAGTCCAATGGCAGTCCATACATTGTCTCACTTCAAAGTCCTGGTGCAGCCAGAATAAATAATTTATTTTTTCAGTGCCCCCAGAGTCTCAAAACAGTCACTGTGTCCTGTCACAATAATGCAGTGCTTAACATTTTCATTGAGCCCCGCGCCTATCCCTGCTGCTGAAATACAGTGTCCCCAGGCAGCAGTCAGGCTCTCTAATCAATATTAATGTTGCCCTTATTAATATTCATAGGCAGGACTCAGTACTAATAGGTGTTTTTTAATTAAAATACTTAAGGGTTTCTCCGGTGCCTCATCCCAGTCTCCAGTCTCCTTTCTGCCATAACCGGGAACCAGGACTGCCAAAGCACCATCCTTTTTACCACTACAGTGATAAGAAAATTACAGCATGCTACCGAACATGCACAGACTGCCAGCTCACACAACTGTGCAGCCACAGCTTGGAAATTCTGTGATTTGCCTTCTCTGGACCCATTTCAGCCTGCCAAACATGCAGGGGCCAAATGGAGGATGTAGGGTCACAAAGGACTCAGGCTAAGTGGTGGTGAAAATGGGGAAGAGCAGGGAGAATGGAGCAAACAATGTAAGCCCCCACATGGGGGTTACAGTTACAACAGCGGAACCATACACCCTCAGTAAAAGAACAGTGGCATGCCGGGTGTAGGGCAGCACAGGTGTCCCTTCAGTGCTCAGACCAACTGTCACTGATTAAGGATAGTACAGCATGGCAAGGCAGTGATGGCCCTCACCCTCAAGGCAGAGAGGCTTGCCCACAGAACTTGGCTGTGGGGGGGGACTACAACAGGACAGGAACCACAGTACCAAGCATAGACTAGGGAATGTAATGCTAGGCAAGCAGACTAACAGACCCTCAATTTGTCTTCGGGTTGTAGGGATACTTCCCAAGAAGCACACCTGCACTATGTGAAGGGAACGCCTAGGTACTGGGCCTTAACAACACACACACCCTGAAGGACCACCTCACTGAAAGTAGCATATCACTCTTCCAACAAGGGTAAGTATTGAAGAGGTAAGCATCTCTTTCCCATAGGTCAGAAAGGCCCAGGACTGGTGAGTACACTTCTGTTGTGGGATGGGGGCGGGTGAGGGGTCGATGATTCAGGTGGTAGAGGGAACAATTATCTATGAACTAAAACAGTCTTCCAGTTTGAGTTAGTGAATAACAAAAGAGAACTACATTAATGGAGGCTGTTACAATACATATTGATTTTTTTTTCTTTTTATATACCAAATGCCTAATTGAACATGTTCACATATGGGTTATGCTTGTGTTTTATGATGCTTCTGTTGTTGAAATGTTAATTGCTGCTGAAACCACCAAGGTCTTTCTTTAGGAACTTTCTTCTTTTATTGCCTCTCTTTTTTTCTGTTTCCCTAACTACACGTATCTTGATAGGATGCTAAATGAGAAGCCCTCTTGGGTTCCCAACAGTGAATGATATGACAATCAATCAGATTGTGCAGGCTATACATTGTACAACAAGATCCACTACTTAGATGGGGGTGTCATGGATCTCACTGGGAGAGATCTAGGGCAGAGGGGTGGGAGGGATTGGAGGGACAGGGAGCTAGTAGTGTTTGGTGAGGGGGGACTCAAAAACAGGGAAGAGGTGTTAGCAAATCAGTTAGCAGGGCGAGGGTGTAAGAAAAGTGGGTAAAAACAAAGTACCAGATACCTGCACACAATCTGAACTTGTCATTTATACACACATGGTACAAAGAATTTGATGAAGTGATGGAAAGGTATGGTCATGGAAAACTACTTTATGGACAACATGATGTACATTACTACCTGGAACATGAATGGGCTGAAGAATGTGGTTAAATGTAAAAAAGTTATTAATACAGTCAAAAAAATGATAGCAGACATATTATAGCGGGAGACTCACACATCTCTGAAAGAGGCCAATAGAACATGTGTGGGGTGGAAAAGTACCTGGATCACCTCCTGCTTCAACAGGAGAGCTAGAGAGGTTGCAGTCTGGCTCAGGCCATTCTTCCAAGGGATGGTCATGAGATTCAGTGTAGACCTACAGGGCCACCCTCAGTTTTCCTGCAATTGTTGTATGTTTCAGCTCCTTACTGTGGTTCATACTGCGGTCTGTCAGGAAAACAGAGGCAGAATGCCCATTGTAATTTCCATCCCTGCTCCCTTAACAAAATTGGTTTCTCTTGCTGAGAATCCATTTGTCTAATCTGTTTTTAAATGTGACTTTGTTCTCACTAATAATTATGTCCAGCGGTGGTTTATTCCAAACTGCTAACACTCTCTGCAAGAAATATAACCCTTTTTATTTGCACTGTACTTAGATATTTGTAATTGCAGTGTATGTCCCCTATTTTCCACTGTGTCCTGTTTATAAGTAAATCCCATCTCCATGAATAGGTACGGATCATTGATGGCATCAAATAGGAGAAACAAATCCCCCCTTTTCCGTCTCACTTCCAGTGTCATTAGAGTTAATGTTTCTAACCTGTTGTGATATTCCTTATTCTTTAGCCCATTTGTTTGTTTGGTAAATTTTCTCAAAATTTTTTCAAGATGTGCAACATCAGTTTTATTTGGGGGGGGTGTACCAGAATTGAGAATAGTAGTCGATATGTGGCCTTACATAAGATCTGTACAGTGGGAGCATGACCCTAGCATCTCTTGATACTGTATTTTTTCTAATGGTCCACATGCTCTTATTAGCCCTTCCAATAATGGCATTCATCTGTTGGGTGAATTTGAGATTGTCTGTTATTATTACTCTCAGATCTCCATTTGATTTCCATTGATGCTACAGTTAATTTACTATCCCCCAGTCTATATTGGTATTTTTTATTTGTTGGCCCTAAATGCATGATCTTACACTTGTCTGCATTTACAGCTATTCCCCATTTGTTTATTCATTCTATAATACTGTCCAGGTCCTCTGTAGTGATTCTATGTTTTCTGGCGAGCTACAGTCCCCTCTAGTTTGAGGTCATCCGCAAACGTGATATTGTTATTGCTGACTTTCCAACTTCTCTGCTGCTGCTGCTCCTGTTAATTCATTGCACCTGGCCTAGGCTCCTGATCTCAGTTTTCTGCCTCTCCCTGTTGCAGCTTGCTCCCAGTTCTCAGTGCTAGCTTTACTCTGATACTGCCAGCAGCCTTGCACTATGTTTCATTCCTGCTTATCTACCTCAGTGTTTCATTTATTTTCTTCACAATTCCTTCTGTATGCCCTCAGTTTTATCTATCCCTTTTGGGGATTTAAATCTGCTCAACATGTTTATTTGCACTCAGTGGGAATCAAACCTGAATCTACTGCAATTCTATAATACTTTCTCCAAGTGAATCAAACCTGCTTAAATGCAACTGTACCAAGCAATTATTATGTTGTTTCAGTGCATTATTGCCCAATCCTACAAATTTCTATGCTTGTTTAATTATTCAGCTCAGCTACTGCTGGAATCTATAACTAATTACTGCTGGAAGCTATTCACTATTTGTACAATGCGTAATTATGCTCTGGAGGTCAGCTCTGCTATAGCTGTCGCTGTAAACTAGTTTTACTATCCACTTGTGGGTCAATGCATTTTACCGTGGCTTCTTTGTTTTTCCTATGGCAGAGTATGGATGGTAATAGTGGAGAGGTGTGGTCCTATGTGGTTAAATTACCTCATGTTTGTATACTGCCTTCACTGCTAAAATCCTTTGGGTATTGATGTCACCTTTAATTGGCACTCATTGATGGAGTGGTTGACTAGTATTCATTCCTCTTTACTTGCATTGCATGTCCTATAACCTTACCAAACAAGTGCCTCACACTGAATAAACAACTAGGTTACCCTGAGCTGTTGTGCAGTTCCTACTGCTATCATGCTTCTGCACACTATTTGTTTACCATGCCCATCAATTTATTGGCTCTAAGCTCGCTCTCAGCTGACGGTCTTGCTCTACACCCTAGTCCTTATCCTGAGCATGTGAAGCCTGAGTAGGGTCTTTCCTTTCTGGCCCATAGTGGGAATGTCCATACTCCAGGTGCAACTTTAGCTGTTTGTGCAAAGCGGCACCTCTTGATGTAGAATTTATGACTAGCTGCAAAGGGTGGTAATGTGCATTCCCCCATTGGTTGTAGTATTAATTTACTACCATTGCATCTTCAGTGCTTTTCCCTATGGTTGCCTCTGGTTCACCTGGATTCCTGTATTTTAGATTGATAAGCCAGCTGAGTGCCTCAGCGATCACTGCTCTCCTCCTCCTGCCTTGGAGGTGCTGTTACAGAGAACCCTCAAAACCCTTCACGGCATCCCCATTAGAGGGATAGCATGAGAGCCCTCCACCAAATCAGAACCTTTTCCACCCCCTTGAACTGAATTTCAAATGTAGTAGCTGAGCTGTCCCTAAATAAAATAGCCCAAGACTGGAGGAAAGGTGACCTCAGCCTTGCATTCCCAGAGATTTCCTCCTCAAAGGTTTTTTTTTTCTCTCCTCTGTACCTCAGATCATAATACTTAATTAGTTTTAGTAATATTCTTAGTTTACATAGGTAGGTTCCACTGTTGGATGGAGATGGATGGTGTCCCTACTAGCCGTTCCCTCTTTCCTTAGGAAGCCTCTTGCTGTCATCAGCAGAAGTCATATTGTTGGAGTTATCCTGCTAACTTGTGCATCTCATTTATGTTTCATTAAGCTGCCTGTTGCTGTCAGTCTGTTGCTATCAGTCTGCTTCTCTTCCTTCTAGTCATTGATCACTGCTACAATTCTTTTGGGGTTCTTCCCTAAGGTACCTTTAGCCAAGGGATCCTTCCTGCGGCACCTCTAGAGGTGGAACCCTTTTACAGGGTTCCTTGAATAGAGAATGCAAATGGCCACAATGTTGTTATACAGTTGACCAAGCATAATATTATTCTGGTTGCATAGGCCATTGAATTGAAAGGCTACACCTGCAGTTCAATGGGTGAGCAACCAGCCACGCCTACTTCCTGAGCTATATAACCAGTTCCTCCCAGACTCCCTCTGAAGCACTTTCTCTTTGATCCCACCATTCCCCCTCCTCCTCCTCCAGCGGCTCACCTCTCTACTCCCAGGGGGGGGTCCTTTCTAAGGTACCTTTAGCCAAGGGACCCTTTCCGCGGCACCTCTGGGGTGGAACCCTCTTACAGGGTTCCTTGCCTTCCCCATACAGAGTGGTAATTCCTAATGGAATAGAGAGTGCAAAGGCCACTATGTTGTTATACAGTTGCACAAGCATAACATTATTCTGGTTGCGTAGGCCATTGAACCTAGGATCCAACCGGAAATCCGACCAAAGTCAGATGTCAGATCTGAGGGTGGATTTAGGGATCCAAGGTCAAATCCATGGATTCTAGGTTGGAACCAGGGTCAGATACATGGATCCAATGTTGGATCCAGGGATCCTAGATGGGATATTTGTATCAGGCCTTCGATAAGAATGTTGTGTACATTACTACACTTTTTAAGCATTAACATCTGAGACATTGATAACAACAGTCTGTGATATGCTAACATTACAAGAGAGATATACCCCATGTTGGCATCCTCATGTAACAGTCATATATGTTTTAGAAAAAGAATATGCTTACCTTGTATTGACAGCGTCACTTACAGTACCTGTTGTTGAATGTCTTCATTTGCATCACTTATGTGGCTGTACTGCCATCAAGGTGTTCACTGAATGATGCAAAATAATTATGGATACCTCTCCATCTGTTCATTGAAAACACCAATGGCAGTGGGGGCTGACTGGCACCTCAGTGGTAATGACACAGCAGCAGTTGTTTTTTACAGCCTCTGTGATGTGTCCTGGTGGTGATGGCGGCATTACACGGTAGTCGTTCTCAGCCACTTTTGCCAGTATCTTTGTAGATTACAGATGGTGTTTTGTGCCATTGAGTACTGCTCCTCCTCATTGGGATGCATTGCAATGATGAGTGGCCTGTGGCTTGTGTTTCCCTCTTGTTTGTTGAACTGTGAAAAAATGTACCTTCCTGGGTTGAGCCGCCATCAGTCCTTCAACAGGAGACGTAAGTCCATATGTTGAAGTTGGCTTGTATGCTGGTGCCAGAGGCTGGCTTGTGCTGCTGGTGCTTGAAGAGAAGGAGCAGAGTTCACTGGCATTTTAGCTTTTGCACTGGTGCCAGAGGATGGCTTGTGCTGCTGGTACTTGAGGAGGAGGAGCAACGTTCACTGGTATTTTGGCTTGCATGCTGGTGCCACAGGATGGCTTGTGCTGCTGCTGGTAGTTGAGGAGGAGGAGGAGGAGCAGAGTTCCCTGGCATTTTGGCTTGTATGCTGGTGCCAGATGATGGCTTGTGCTGCTGGTGCTTGAGAAGGAGCAGAGTTCACTGGCATTTGGGCCTGTATGCTGGTGCCAGAGGATGGCTTCTGCTGCTGGTGGTTGTGGAGGAGGAGCAGAGTTCACTGGCATTTTGGCTTATAGGCTGGTGCCAGAGGAAGACTTGTGCTGCTGGTGCTTGAGGATGAGGAAGAAAGTTCACTGGCAATTTTGACTTGTATGCTGGTGCCAGGGGATATCTTGTGCTGCTGATGCTTGAGAAGGAGGAGCAGAGTTCACTGGCATTTGGGCCTGAACACTGAAGGGGACATAGACAAAATAGTGCACTGCTGACATTCCAAAGTCAGTTAAGACAGTGAAATTTGAAAATCTATGCCATCATTGTAGTCACATTTTTGACAGCCACTTAAGTTACACAGTTGTTTATTTGAAGTCATATGGTTGTCAATGGATATCTTAGGAGGTAGGAGGAATTAGGCTGTTGGTTAACTAGGATCTGCAGCTTATCTGTTATGTAGGAAAATGGACAGACTAGGTGGGCCAAGCGGTCCTTATCTGCCGTCAAATTCTATGTTTCTATGTTATCACTCAATCCCACATATGCAAAGCAGGAAAGAGAATGTGCATGACATGCAAAACACATGCTGCTGATGCAAGGAATGCAGAGCAGAGCCAAATTCATGCACTGTGATGAGATAAGTATTTTTTCCAAGGCCAGCTGCTAGCCACTAGTTTGCACTAAGATGTCAATTTGAGTATGTGGCTGCTGTTATGGAAGTATGCCTGGATGGTATCAATGGACTATCATTATCAGCCTTACAAATGCATCATCATCTGATAACATCAGATACATATGGCTGATGTCATTAGTGTGCATGTTGCAACAGTGGAAATATTACAGAAGATCTCACTGCAATGCCCTCTTGCCCTGCCTTGTCCTTCCTTTCAGTCTTCATCCCAATGAACATCAGGATCAGGTGCCTGCAAAGGGGTCTCTGCAGGATGACACACAAGATCCAGGTCTTTTGAAGGCTTTGGCCCAGATATTCAAAGGAGATACACTCGGCACAACTGAGTTGCACCGGTGCATCCCCGAAATGCACCCCTGGGCCATATTCAAATGGCAGGGATGTGCTACAGCGCAAAGATAATGTATGATAATGTATACAGCACATCCGGAAGGGGCATCCCCATGCATATGCAGCACATCTCAATATTCAGCTGAGATGTGCAGTGCAGCTACCCTCCCTAGTAGTCTAGTGAACCCCCCACCCACTGAGTGATCCCCACCCCACTCACCCCGTCCCAGCATGGCCATCAAGGCAGCGGACAGCAGAGCCCACCCGCAACACACCATGGCTGCCTGCCTACTGAGTTGTCACAGAATGACAGCTTACAGTAAGCACTACAGTACCATTGGTCAACAGTGTTGACCAATAGGCTTGCAGTGTGTATTGTAAGCTGTCATTCACAAAGTTGACTTTGTTAAATAATGCCAAAAATGTGTCAACTTTTTTTTTACTTCACTCACGCTTACCTGACAGAGTGAGAGTGTCTCACTCTAACGCAGAGAGGAAAATAATATAGGGCATCAAACAGGCAGACACAGCTCTTTTTTTTAGCTGGTGACCAATTGTCCACCAGCCAACTGAAGAAGCAACTGCTTCACTACAGCACTGTGGAGGTACAGTTAAATAAACAGAGTTACTTTTACCCTACCCAACCCAACCCAAACCAGCCACCTGCACCTGATGATTCATTCTCAGACTGTGGAGACACATAGTGATGTCAGTCAGTCTCTCAGTGCAGGGAGGGAAGGGGATTTCTGCTTTGTGAACAAGAGAGTCTGACTGATATGTTGTGGATATGGATATAATTAAGCAATAAGGCACAACAGGGTGTATGTTATTGTGTAATAACATCACGCCTCGGATGACTGAAGCATGAGGCAGCAGGCCGAGTGCATTCAACGCCTGAAACGTGATGTTATTACACAATAACACACAAGAAAAAAAGAAAAGAAAATGGGAAAACATATGTTAAAAATTCCTTTTTTTAAGTTTTCCTTAAGGCAGATATACTTATTGAAAAAACAGTCTATAGCGTTTGTTTTGTCCAGCAGGTGCGCTGGTGCACACACACAAATTGTTCTGTTGCTGTCTGAGTAATTTGTATTTCGTTCTGTCTTAAAAATCTCCCACTCTGCTACTTTATCTGCCTGTTGTGAGTGAGCCATACCGGAAGCCAACCACCACACTGTAATCTTTTTAAACTGCAGTCACTCAGAGTCCCCTGTCATATGTGACAAAGCCCTATTGTTTTACAGCTGTGAAAGCAATACTGCAGTGTGCACTGTTATTATAGAAAAAAAAATGTAGAAGGCAATTGTAAAACACAAACAGGAGAAACTGAATTTGATGTCACTGAGCTTTTGCACTTCTCTGAAGCGAGGCGCTGACATTCTCTCACTCTGAGTTGCAGCATTTACTGCAGGGTCACAGATTTTACTGCGACTGTTTTTTAGGTTCTCCTAGTACAATTTGAAGCATTTCTAATGTGTACCAGGAGAACAGCACAGAGGTGCAGTTTCTAAAGGTGGCACTAGTAAGTTCGGGGAAGTCGAGTGGAGCGGATGATTTGCATATGCCACGCGCCTTCTCAGAAGCCGTTCAGTGTGGCTGTTTAAATATATTGAGGGGAAAAAATGGTTGGTAGCATTTGTTAAGCCAGAGGGGGTTCATTTTAAACTGTTTATGGCTAGCCACTGGGGAATTCAGTATACATGGCTTGTGATGTGGGTTGTGACACCAGCTGTGGTTGCATGTGGACTCTGAAGTCATGTTGGCTTATCGGTGGTTTGAGGTGTGAGGGAGGGAGGCAGGGATTTTATTCAGTGTTCTTCAGTCATCTCTATGCCTGACCTAGATACAGTGATGTTATTGTCTAATAACATCACTGTCTCTGGGGGTCAGCAGCCAATCATGTTCCTAGAATTTGTCTTGCCATTGTATAATAGGTCTTATCACCCTGTGTGTCTCATCTCAGGACACACTAAACTACTACACCTAACACACACACACACACACACACACACACACACACACACACACACACACACAACAAAACGCAGCAGCAAAGTGACAATAATAAGTATTATTTTTTTCACTCACACTGAGTGACAGTGTCTATGTCTAGACTACTGAGAGAGGGGACACGATAGAAACTTTCAAGTACCTCAAGGGAATCAACAAAGTCCAAGAGGGTAGCATCTTTCAAAAAAAGAGGTGTGCAAGAACAAGGGGGCACAATTTGAAGATAGAAGGAGGGCGGCTCAGAGGTAATTTAAGGAAGTATTTTTTCACAGAGGGGGTTGTGGATGTATGGAACAGCCTTCCAGAGGAGGTTGTGGAGTCAAAAACAGTGGTGGAATTCAAGCATGCATGGGACAGTCATAAGGCAATTCTAGGGAGTGGGGGTAGGAAGAAGTAGGCTGCTGGTTAACTAGGATCTGCAGCTTATCCATCAGGTAGGGAAATGGGCAGACTGGGTGGGCCAAGCGGTCCTTATCTGCTGTCAAATTCTATGTTTCTATATGTTTCTATTACTGTATAATTCAATCACAGCTCTTTAGTACTGTAGCTCCTCTAGTAACTAGTACTAGTACTACTAAACTCCTTCTCATCCAGCCACAGTGCACGCTGAATACTAATGAAGTGATTTAACAACCTCACACTCAGGGAGGGAGGGACTATGGTGGAGGAGACAGAAAGAAGAGAGCTGCAGAGCTGAATGAACAATCAGTGTAAAACATACACACACACACAGAAATATTTTTTTCCCTGAGATTAGGGAGAGAAAGAGAGGAAACCCCCTCCTCACTGCCTAATAGCACCCCACTAATCCACACCAGTACACTTCAAACTGCATTGTAACTGTAACTTTAAACTGAATTTTTTGTCACTCATCAAAGTTAAAAACACAGGATTTACAAAGAAACACAACTGGCAACACACGTGGTCCAAAAAAACACCAAAAAAAGAACCCAGAAGTTCTGAAATGCTCCAGAAACGCTGGAAATATCCAGAGAGCAGCTAGATCTTTGCCTGCACAATGTGGTAACCTTAATTAACTATGACAACATCCACCAGAGCAAGCAGGAAGTGCAAACAGACACTTTCTGTCTGCCTGCACACAATTAAAGCCACAGATACATCAAATCGATCAGATCCATACTCAGATACATGTGATCCGAACTGGATCTGTTGGTCAGATACATGGGTCTGTTCATCTGATCCGTAAGATCCAATACATTTCTCGGATCCATGTACTGGATCCTAGAGGGTCAGATCCACAGTCGGATAGCGCTACTATCCAACCACAGTAACTATCTGGCCAAACATGTGGTATCTGTTGATATCCTAGTTTCTAGGATGCTATCTGAGGAACACTAATGGAAACTTGACCCAGTATTACTGAGAGACCAAGACTTTAAAGTGTACATGACCAGCACTATTGTAAATTACCTAGAACACAATATAAAGAGAGACTCTTCCCAATGGGTAAGGTGGGAAGCATTCAAGGCCATTGTCAAGGGTCAGGCTGTCTCCTATGCCAAATATAAATGTAAGGCAGAGAGGGCTGAACTGGAACAGATAGAAACTAAAATGAAAGAAGTCAAGAAACTTCACATGTTGAATGGGATCCCAACCATATACAACTTGCTACAAAAACTAAAATGGAAGTACAAGTCCAGTGTGGCAGTGGAGAGGGCAATCCTCCTCTCCAAAGCTGGATAGTACTTCAGTGGGAATATGAGAGGCAAGCTGCTGGACTCGCAGCTACAGTGACAAGAAAGTGAGAAAGCCATTTCCCAAATGAACATCCAGCTCAGGGATTGGTCTTGGATAACAATATGGTGGGGGACTCCTTTGTTAGGTTCTGCAAAGCATTGTATACTGCCAAAGTAAGTCCAACTGAATCGCAGCTCCACGGCTTCTTCAAGAAAGCACCCATTGCCCTACTGTCCCAGGCCCAGAAATGCATGATGGAAGAGCCGTTGAACCCTGGGGAAGTCCTAAGGACAATTAGATCCTTAAAAGAGGGGAAGCTCCTGGCCCAGATGGACTACCAATTGACTTTATAAAATGCTTTGTAGACATTTTTGGGGGGACCTGATATACAAAATGATGAAAGAATGCGTCAAAAGTAGCAACCTCTCCTTCTCCATCTGGTCCACTACTATCACAGTACTTCCAAAACCTGGCAAGGACCCCAGACAGTGTGCCTCCTACCACCCAATCTCTCTGCTAACAGTAGACTACAAAATTGTGGCAATGATTATCATGGCCATACTGGAGGCTGTGCTACCAACCGGAGTGCACCCTGACCATTCTGGGTTCATCAAGGGAAGGCAGGAGAAGCACAATATCAGGCAATCACTAAACATAATTCACAACTGGACACTTCTGAAGTAACACAGAAATTAGATTCTCTGGGAAAATACATTATAGAATTAGATGGGTTGGAAACTGATTATCAAGAAGGACAGAAATTTCTTCAGACCAAAAAAGAACAAGCACTTGTCAGCATGAATGTTTGTTTGTAGTGTAACAGAGCTTTAAAGAGCCCCTAAAGTTGTTGGGGCAACTCTAAAAAATATTGGGTGGCATTTTCAAAGAGTCATGTTTGTTTTTTCAGACACAGCTGCTGAAATCTGTCCTGGGAGCCAGACCACAAAAAGCTGGTCTAACTCCTGGGATGGAGCTCTTCGGTTGCACCCAAAAAATGGACTCAATTCCCACAGTCACAGCAGAAATTGCAGTAAATTGTGGGAAACTGTTGCAAAATGCATCCAAATGTATCCAAATGTCTGTAAATGAGGCACAGATGTTTGGATACATTTGCTTGGACACAGTATATGTCTGTAACATGGACACACACATGCAGCAGCCACTAGCTCAAAAATCCTGCTCATAATATCGAGACGCAGTTTAGCTTGTATTTCACCCTTGTTTGTAATTGTCACCCTTATTTGTTTATTACTAAGAACATTTGCATGGACACAGGATCTCTGCCCTAATTACTCTGTTTGCTTGTCTATGTCTGCAGTCATATTTCTGTTTATGACATCCAAATGTGTTGTTGTGGAGATAATTATGATATCATAGGAGGGCATTATGATGTCATGTGTAGACAAGCAGCCAAAGCTAATACAGATCAAGAGAGCATTCCCAAACAATTAGAGCACTTTTTTCTTCTGCACATGAGACACTCTTATTCCATGAAGTGCATCTCACATGCAGATGCCCTGGAAATGGACACGTCCCAGGACAGATTTAAAAAAAAGCTATTGATCAAGCTTGATTCATAATATATTAATATGCCCTCTGTCACCACTCGTTGATGTATAAGACTGGTTTCATTTGCATTCAGCTTGAACCAGAACAGCTCAGTTCCATTTTGCTCATCTCGCTCCAGCCAGACGCATATGAAACCACTCATATACAGCAACAAGAGGCTCCGGGGGACATATTAACATCTAATAAAGTCCAAGGGACAGTAATCTTGCTTGTCTGCAACTTCATTTTATTGAGAAGCAACAAATGAGCATCACAGCAGTATGCAGTGGTACAACAGTAAGAATACAGTATGAAATGATACTCACAAATAACTGCTCGTGTAGATGACAAACTGGTAAGAGCCAGTGTCATACCTGTTGCTGATGGCCACAGTTTAGGTTTCAAGTCCAGTGATGGTCCAAGTAATCCCTCTTCTCAGAGGGGTGCCAAAGTTCATCCCAAAGATACAATGCTCTGTCCTCAATACAAGCAGTACATAATAAAAAATAAAATTATATTTTGTAAACAATGCAACAGGCAAGTAATAAACAGTAGTCATTGCTCTTGTTTTTATATCAGTTCCCTCAGTAATAAAGAAAAGGAGGAAAGAATTGCAAAAACATAGTTCTGGCTGACTGGCACAGAGTGTAAAAGCACATAATTGTAAAACAGTGGGTTGCAGTTCAGCCCCCTTAGGGCCACAAACAATATTATCTATAGAAATATGAACTACTGTAAACGTTTAGCTGGCCAAGTGGTGTGGAGGGCTGAGGCGCTGGACGCCTCACCTCCTGCCACACCAACAACCCGGATTTGGGAATGGGCCATGTCACTCCTGGTCTGGCAGGCAGAAGTAGGATTTAGCATCCATCAGTGGAGCTCCTCCTTCGACGTGGAGGAACAGCATGTACCACTGCTTGGCTGCCACCTAGTGGAGGGTAAGTGGCACAGCAATAGCCACCAGAACCAAACGTTGGAGGTAGGCGTTGAAAGTGTCCAGTGTCTTCACGGTCTATGTGTGCACCATTGCTCACTGCCAGTTCTTTCTCAAGGGGAGGAATGGGCAGAAAAGGACCCCTGTCTGCAGGATGATGCTGCGACTCTAAAGGTGCTGTACAGCCACCATCCATGTGACCACTCACACAATGAGGTAAGAAGTAGATGAGGTAAGTCCTGCAGGTGGGGTGAAGGGAATGGGGTTCAACAGCAGAGGGACAACAATGGGGATAGGCAGGAGGATAAAGTCCATATAAAAAAAGATTGCAAAATATTTAAACATGAAACTGAATTGTGTCTAACTCACATTTTTCAAAGTTATTCAACTAATCAGGGGCTCGTTAAAGGTAACATAAACAGTATGCAATTTAAATCAACTATTGTTGGTGTTTTCTGTTCATTACTGACATGCTGTTAACATAGCAACGTAGAATTTGATGGCAGATATGGACTGCTGGGCCCACCCAGTCTGCCCATTTCCCAATGTATTGGATAAGCTGCGGATCCTAGTTAGCCAACAGCCTACTTCCTCCTACCCCCCATTAGAATTGCCTTATGTCTGTCCCATTCATTCTTGAATTCCCCCACTGTTTTTGACCCCATGACCTCCGCAGGAAGGCTCTTATATGCGTCCACCACCCTATTCATGAAAAAATACTTCCTCACATTGCCCCTGAGCCGTCCCCCCTCTATCTTTAAATTGTGCCCCTTTGTTCTTGCACATCTCTTTTTCTGAAATATGCAACCCTCTTGGACTTTGTTGATTCCCTTGAGGTACTTGAAAGTTTCTATCATGTCCCCCTCTCCCTCCTTTCCTCGAGGGTATACCTATTAAGCTCCTTTGGTCTCTCTTCATATGGCTTCTGGTGCAGACCCTGCACCATTTTAGTTGCCCTCTTCTGGACTGACTCCATCCCGTCTATGTCTTTGAGGACATGGGGTCTCCAAAACTGCATGCAGTGCTCCAGATGGGGTCTCATCAACTGTCTGTACAGAGGGACAACAACCTCCTGTTTTCTACTGGTGATGCATCTTCCTACGCGTTCCACTATCTCCCAGCCCTCCTTATTGCCTTTTCACATTGCTTGCCTACTTTTAGGTCATCTGATATGACTACACCCAGGCCCCTTTCCATTTTTGTTGTTGTTAGTACCGCCCCCCCCCCCATTGTGTACTCTTCCCCTGGGTTTTCGTTTCCCAGGTGCATTACTTTGCACTTCTTTGCATTGAATCTAAGCTGCTATACTTTTGACCATTCCTCCAACCTTGCCAAGTCCCATATTTGAAGCTATTATATTTGCACTTTACATGCTGATTTTTCCCAACTCTGTTTAGTGCTTTCAAATAGTCACTTCCTGTTTGTAACTAGGGACACATACACACACACACACTCAGTGTGAGGCTTTGGTGTTTATCTTCAAAGCCTGATGATATCTGCTAGCTGGCTAATGGGCAGAAAACCAATGTGATTTGCGGGGCTTTATCCTTTGAACTACAAGAAGTTTATGCCCATCAGCCAATTGAACACTGTCATTGTCAGCCTTCTCAGCATTGGCTTTTAAGAGGCAGCCCTTCTGCATTTCTAGATTCATTGACTTATACAGTATATACCTACACAGCCCACTATACTACAGTACTAATATGTTCACTTTGTGCATGCACAAAGCAAACAAAAATGCTGAAACTCAAACAAGCAGTACAAAAATATAGAAAATGGGTGAAACAGATAAAGACACAAAAATGCAAAATGAACGAATAGGCTCCAAGGGTTAGCAGAAGTAGAATTATGAGAAAAAAACAATAGAAAGCTGTGGTATTGTGATGAGATAGCAGGCATAATTCTGCTAATTTAAAATGTAGCAGGAATAACATCAACATTTGGAGATATGGATTTTATGAATTATATAAGTACTTATGATATACTTATTTTTCAGGGAGATTCCATTATAATTACAGGCTTTTTGCCATATATAAGTAAATTAGAGAAAAAATAATAAGGGTGTTAGAAACTCTAGTGGCCTTCTAATTATGATTAAGATTGAAGTTCTGCTTAAAATTAATATGCAAAGATTGTACCCAGAATGGAATGACTTCATAGTACTTAAAGGGAAACACTCATGTACAAAGACAGGTGGCAATATTGTTGTCAATCTATTTCAAATAAGCTATTGGCTGAACCTACTGTAGAACTCTTTCAGGGGCAGAAACATAACACATTTAGTTCCCTCTCCCTTTACAACTGCAGTCACAATTTTTTGCATCACTAGTACAGGAAACACATCAGAAAAGAGATATGAAGAGGTAAAATACAGTGCTACCAGTAATTGATAATTAAGCATTCCTAATCCCCACAATGCTGTCATTTTTACAGCTGCAGTGTAAAGCTCTGCATGCCATCTTGCTATCAGAGAGGGAGAAGGCAAGTCATACTCCTAATGAAGCACACAAAATTTTGGAGTTGAAGCACAGTCTTTCGATAGAAGCACTCTACTCTACTTGTCTCCCTTCAGTAGACCACCACTTTTCTTTTGTCTCTGCTCCGCCCCCCCACCTGCACTATTCTTTCTAGCTCTGCATTGACTTCTGGTTTAGCCAGCACCAAGGGAAAAGAGCTATATGTCCTGTGGGGGCACAGAGTTCAAGAACCAACTAAATGAAAACAAAGCCGCCTTGCTACTTTCTTAACTCAGCCAGCACAGGCAACAGTGAGCTACTGAATATAATTATGCAATGATATACAGTAGCAGCAAAGGCTACGCAAGTGAGAAAGACAGACAGAGCGAGAGAGAAAGGGGAGAGGGAGAGGGAGAGAGAGACAGCTTCCTCCATAACGTAGTTCTTGCCTGGCTTTTTCTGATAACAGACAGAGGAGAAATTCCTCCCTGTTGTTTTTAGTTCATTCTTAAAGGAGCAGAGTTAATGATTGCTCCCTGGATTCCAGCACTTAACACTCCATAACATGAGAAGGATTTCTGTCATTGTGATCAGTGTGTGTGTGTGTGTGTGTGTATGTGTGTGTTCTCCATGGGGAAGGGGAGACTCCCAAGAAAAGATCTGTCCTAATGCCGCTGAAGTTTTTGTAAGGGAGAGGGGATCACTCTTCCAAAGTTCAGTAGCTTTAGCAGAACAAATAATATTGTCTTATGTACCAGATTCACAGCAAAGGGAAATAAAAATTGCAGTTTATAATTTCTCACATGCTGCATTTGTATACTGAGTATGACACCCCCCACCCACCTGTACTATTTGTTCTTGCTCTGCAATGACTTCTGGTTTAGCCAGTACCAAGGGGAAAGAGCTGTAAGTCCTGCTGGGGCATGGAGTTCAAGTACCAAAGAAAATGAAAACAAAGCCCCTGTGTTACTTTCTCACCCATCCAGCACAGGCAACAGTGAACTATATAATTATGCAATGTTATAGCAGCAAAGGCTGAACAAGTGAGAAGGAGAGACCAAGTGAGAAACGGGGGTAGAGAGAGCTTTGTCCATAACACAGTTCTTGCCTGGTTTTTTCTGTTTAGCAGACACAGGAGAAATTTCTCCCTGCTGTCTTTAGTGCAGTCTTAAAGGAGATAGGAAATTATTTTTATATAATTAACTGTCCTTCCATGTTCCTTGTGATGCCAGTTATGTATTCTGATATGCTTTGATGATTTTCTGATAAATAAATAACCTAGCTTTAGAGTGCCCTCAGATTTACACAGAGTTCCACTCTCCTCACTAGCTAATGCACTTGATTTTCATATTTCTAAGACATTCTATGACATCAGTAACTCACATTCCACACTATTCATCTGAATGGCCTGGAATGGGAGTTTGTGATGTCATAGAATGTTCAGGCAGTATGAAAACAGAGCAGCAAGTGCTGAGGAGAGAGGGATTCATGGTAGTTAAAAAGGCAACAAAATTAGATTATGAATTTAACAAAAAAGGTAAAAAAACATGTAAGAATACTAGGTAGCCAATAAAAGAACAACTGGAGGGCATCTAGAGGTGTAAAAACTGTTTTCTATCACCTTTAAAGGAACTGGGTTGAAGATTGCTCCCTGGATTCCAGCACTTAACACTCCATAACATGAGAAGGATTTCTATCACTGTGATCAGTGTGTGCGTCCGTGCATGTGTGCATGTTCTCCATGGGGAAGGGGAGATTCCCAAGAAAAGGTCTGTCCCAATGCCGCTGAAGTCTTTGTAAGGGAGAGGGTATCACCCTTCCACAGTTCAGTAGACTTAGTAGAACAAATAGCATCTTATGTACAAGATCCGCTGCAAAGGGAAATAAAAATTGCAATTTAAAATTAATAATTTCTTACATGTTGCAGTTGTATACTGATTATGATAACCCCTTCTCACCAGAATCCAGCACAGGCAACATAGAGCTATATAATCATGCAATGCTATAGCAGCAAAGGCTAAGCAAGGGAGAAAGAGACAGAGAGAGTGCTTCCTCATTCCACTCTGCTGTCTTTTTAGTTCAGTCTGCAAAGGGTTTCTGTCACTGTGATCAGTGTGTGTGTTTGTGTGTGTGTGTGTCTGTGTGTCTGTGTCTGTGTGTCTATGTTTGTTCTCCGTGGGGGAGGGAATATTCTCAAGAAAAGATCTGTCCCAATGCCGCAGAAGTCTTTGTAAGGGAAAGGGCATCACTCTAATGTTATCTTATGTACCAGATCCACAGCAAAGGGAAATAAAAATTGAAATTTATAATTTCTCAGATATTGCAGTTGTATACTGAGTATGATACTGTTGCTTGGGACACCCTCTGGACACCACACATTAAGCCAAACAACATCCAAAAGGGCAAACGATGGCAAACACCATCATGAAAGAAAACAGCCACAAATGCAAAAGGCTGAAACATGGTTAAATCCCCATGAAGATTAGTTGCTGTCCAGGACTCCCTGAGGACACTCCACACAGGAATGCCCAGTGAACAGTCACTTAGCATGCCTATGTCAAAATAAAATCCTGTGACAAAATAAAAGAACCTTGGCTGGGAAAATCTCTGCTCTCCTGGTTTCCCTAACGTGTTGTCATGATTTCTGAGAAGGCTTAAAAATGTGTCGAGCTGGCCCGGCATCTGCAGCACATTCTTGTGGATAACTCAATTGGAACTGGAGCTACTGATGTGGCTAGAGCTGAAACTTTTGAAAGAATGTGTAACTTTGTTACCTTGCAGTAGATGATTTTTGTGTCTTTCAATGCAAAGAAGTAATCCAAGACTAGCATAGTGTAGTGGTGATGTGATATGCACATACCCGTGTATACACTGTTGCACGTGGATCGAGCCATGTTATGTGCTTACCAGGGTATGCAGTTGGACATGAGACAGAGGCACATGTGTCAACATGACAAAGGTGAGCATATATTTATTTATTTAAAAGTTTCACCAGGAAAGGCACACTGAGCAGCTATTGCTTGTTTCCAGGTGTGTCCTGGGGAAAGGGGACAGGGGAACAACAGGATGATCAGACAGATTAAGCCAACAGCCAGTTTTACATGTAGTAGAATAGGAAGCACTTACAATTCATAAGTGCTTAACCCATTTTACAGTTATACGCAGAAGTAACATATTGCAGTCAAGGAAAGCAAATATATGGTACTGTGTCTGAAAAACAGAACTAAACAATCACAGTTTTCAGACTGACAACGGCATATCGAAATGCCATTGCCCAACACCCAGGAGCCCAAAAATTATATCCCGACAGTCAGTATCCGACAGTTGAGAATTCATAAAGGAGTTTTTTTCTATGTTGGGGTTTTGCCCTCACCCCTTTATTTTGATTGCCAATTCCACCATGGGCAAGTCCCAACTGTTGGGATACCGACTGTTGAGATATAATTTTTGGGCTCCTGGGTGCTGGACAATGGCATTTCAGTATGCCTTAATACTCCCCAATTTTCTATACAAATTGAATGGAGAGAGAAGTCAATGACACAGTTAGGTTATCAACTAGCAACATGATGAGAATTATAGCAGTACACCCAACACACATTTAAACATATTGCAGTTCTGCATTCAATAGTGATAAGTGCAAATTAATTAGCAGTTACAGTCCTATTAGGGTACTTGCATATATCAGGTCACTCATACAAAAGTGACACAAGGTTAGCAGAGTAACTGCACTCAGAATTGTACATAGTGATCGAGCAAAGGTATGTAGTAACCTAGGTAGACACTGAGGCACAGTGCAGAGTCCAGTGTCTTCATGTAACCAAGGTAAGTGTATATCAGAAGCCGATCACACCAAGTGACTGGATTTGCAGAATAACTCCACTCACAAATGTACATGGTGATGGAGCCATGGTATGTGCTTACAAGGATATGCAGTGGAATACAAGGCAGAGCAAAGTGTGTTCACATAACCCAGATGAGCGTATATCAGAGGCCGATCATACAAAGTGACAGAAGGCTTTCAGAATAAGTGAACTCACAATTGTAAATAGTGATCAAGCAGTGGTATACAGTTACCTGGGTAGACACCGAGTCACGAGACAGAGCGAGTGTGTTCATTTAACACAGGGTAGCGTGTATCAGAGGCCAATTACACAAAGATAGACAAGGTTTGCAGAATAAGTGTAGTCACATTTGTACATCATGATGGAGCCATGGTATGCACTTTTCTGGGTATGCACTGAGGCACGAGGCAGAGCCAAATGTGTTCATGCAACTTATGTGAGAGTATATCCAAAGCCATTCACAGAAAGTGAGACAAGGTTTGCAAAATGAGTGCAGTCACATTTGTACATAGTGATAGAATCATGGTATGGTGCTTCCCAGGTATGCACTGAGGTATGAGGCTGAGCCAAATGTTTTCATGTAACCAAGGTGAGTATATAGCATAGGCCGATTGCACAAAAGTGACACATGATTTTCAGAATAACTGCACTCACAAATGTACACTGTGATGGAGCCATGGTATATGCTTACCAGTGTATCCAGTGAGGCACAAGCAGAGCCAAGTGAGTTCATGTAACCCAGGTGGGCATGTATCAGAGGCCAATCGCAGAAAGTGAGAGAAGGTTTTCAGAAGAACTGCAGATACAGTTGTACACTGTGATAGAGAAAAGGTACCTTAGTAGACACTGAGGCATGAGGTAGAGCCAAGTGTGTTCAATGAACACAGGGTAGCATATGTCAGAGTCCAATCACACAAAGAGAGACAAGGTTTGAAGAATAAGTGCAGTCACATTTGTACATAGTGATGGAGCCATAGTTCACACTTTCCTGGGTATGCAATCCAACAAATACAGCTCCACTGAATAGGGAAACCGGATCAAAAACAGTCCACAGTTGTAACAAAATCCACACTTACCAACTATAATTCAAAGGTTTAATTCATAGAAATAAGTTTAAAATGTGGCAACACAAATCTGGCACATTCCTGGGTATGCACTGAGGCATGAGGCAGAGCTAAGTGTGCTCATGTAACCTAGGTGATAGTATAGGCCGATCACACAAAGTGAGACAAGGTTTGCAAAATATGTGCAGCCACATTTGTACATAGTGATGGAACTATTGCATGTGCTTTCCTGTGTATGCACTGAGGCATGAGGCAGAGCCAAGTATGTTTGAGTACCCTCCCTAGGTGAGCATATAGCAGAGGCCAATCACAGAAAAGTGATACACGGTTTGCAGAATAACTGCAGTTGCAATTGTACTTTGTGATGCAGCCATGGTATGCACTACCATGGAAGGAGGCAGTATAGTGCTGTGGTTTAGGGCACTGAGCTACAAACCTGGAAACTTGGGTCTGAATCCCACAGACTCCACTTGCATACTGTGTGACCCTGAGCAAGTCATTTAACTTCCTTGTGTTCCCCGGTTGCACCTGGAAACAAGCTTTGGCTTAGTGCACCTTTCCTGGTTAATCAGTTTCCCCTTTCCCTTTCCTTACCAGGGCATGCAGTGAGGCATGAGGCAGAGCCAAGTGTCTTTATGTAACCCAGGTGACATACACCAGAGGCTGATCACATAAAGTGATACAAGATTTTCAGAATAGCTACACTTACAGTTGTACACAGTGATCAAGCAAAGGTATACAGTTATTTGGGTAGACACTGAGGCACAAGGCAGAGATGAGTGTTCATTTCTTTCTTTCTTTCTTTATTTAAAAGAGATTTATCAGGAAATACTTACTGAGCCATAAAGCTCATTTCCAGATGTGTCCTGGGGAAGGGGGAGGAGATAATTACATAGTAACAAGAAAAAGCACAGTTAAATGATAATGCAATAGACACAGCAATGTACAGTAACACACAATAATGTACTGGCATAATTAATAACAATACAAATTGATTACATCAGGAGCGTGAGGAACCAGTGACTCCCAGGCTGTAAAGTCAGGAGCAGAACAGGTTTGGAAGAGTCCGTTAAAAAGGAGGGGACCACAGGGAGTAGATAGGAGTAGGGAAAGAAGAGAAGGGTAAAGAATAGCAAGTATGGAGGAAAGGAGAGGACAAAAGGAAATGATGGGGATAGGGTAAGGAGAGGAGAAGGAGAGTGGTGAAGGAGGAAGGGGAGGAAGAAGTGAGAGCAGAAACAATAAAAATGGGGTTCAGAAAGTTTTGGAGGGAGGCAATTGAGACAGAAAGGTTGAAGGGAGGGAAGACATACAGCGGTAGGAGGAGACAGGCACAGTATAGGAAGAGGAAAGGGAGGCAGGACATTGGGCTATGGGCATTTGCAGGAGGGAGCAGTATTGGGCTTGGAGTAAAGAGAAAAGAGAGCATTTGGAGGAGGCATAGTGAATTGTTAGGTGAAGAGAGTTCCAGATACTAGGAAAATGGAAAGAGAAAGCATTCTGTCCAGCAAGGGATTTATGAGAAGGGAGCAGTAGGGAGAGAGAGCCTGAGTTACAGAGAGAATAAGAGGAAAGAGGCATAGGAGAGAGAAGGGAGCGGAGATAAGGGGGGAACCGAAGTCAGCCAGAATTTAGAAAGGAAGGAGGCACAGTGGTTTAGGCAGAGAGCAAGCCAAGGGCGGGAGAGAAAGAGTAGAATATAGAGAACAGGGATGAGTATGGAGACAGCAAGCCAAGGCAGTACAGCAGAAGGAGTGGAAGAGGGGATCAGGTCAGGCCAAGGTGGACTTAGGAGCAGCACAGTAGACAACGTCACCATAGTCAAAGATGGCGAGGATCATCTTAGTGATGATATCTCGGTGAGCAGGTATAGGGATATAGCTTTTGTTCCTATAAAGGGTACCAAGCATAAGGTGGAGTTTTTTGTGAATGGCATCAATGTGCTGAGAGAAGCCAAGGTGATGATCAAGCCAGACATCAAGATATTTAAATGCAGGTACATTGTCAATTGCACCCCCATCTGGGGTGTGCAAGATGGGTAGGAGGGGATCCTAGACATCCTCTGCCTAGTGCTGAAGCACATGGAGACTGCTTTCTTAGCATTTAGGGATACTTGATTTGACATGAACCATTTCTGGACAGTGTCAAAATCAAGTTGAAGTCTGGATGTTAACGCAAAAGGAGAAGACGCAGATGCAAACAGGACCATGTCATCTGTAGACATGTGGATGGAAGCAGAGGAGCAGGCTGAGGGGAGGTCATTAAACAATATGGAGAAGAGCAATGGGCCAAGGACGGAGCCTTGGGGTATGCCAATGAGAATGGGGGGGGGACAGGGAATCTCCAGTCGTCACAGATTGAGATAGGAGCGGAACCAGTTGATTGCTGAGTCTGTGAGACCCACTGACTAGAGTTTGCCATGGAGAAGAGGGTCAGAGTAGGTCCACTTACAACCCCTACAATGTCCATAACCCCCCCCCCGATATAGCCAATCTATTGAATAACCATTTTTGTAAAGTTTTTGGTTCTACAGTAACACCACAATTCCTAACCTTACAAACGATCCAATCCTCAGAAGAAATCACCTTTACCGAGGAAGAAATTATAAACAAAATTAAATAATTAAAATCAGGTTCTTCAATGGCCCCCGATGGTATAACCACTGATATCAAAATATTGCAAAAACATTTTTATTTACTACTACAAATACTGTTTAATCAGAGTATACAAACAGGCCATATACGGTACCAGCAGACTGGAAAACAGTAAATGTAATGCCACTGTTCAAGAAGGGTGATCAACGAGACATGGATAACTACAGACCCATTAGTTTAAGCCCTGTTGTTTACAAAATAATGGAAGGTAGCATAAGAGACAGACTGACAGCTATATTAGGTAACTTTCACACTAACCAACATGTATTTTCAAAGGGACAATCATGTAACCAACCTACTTTGTTTCTACAAACAAAATCAGTCAAAGTCTGGACAATAAAACACCGTGACAGTCTTTTTAGATTTTAAAAAAGGCATTTGAATCCATTCCCCACTGGGCACTTATCCAAAAACTTACTTCCCTTGCAATTCATCCCTGGTTTATCAGATGGGTTCAAAACTGGCTGGATGGCCATTCTCAAAAGGTAATCACAGATGGCCTATACCTCAGACTGGCAGGCAGTGATGTGGCATCCCACAAGGTGCAGTACCAGCCCGTCTAATTTACCAGGTATTTATAACTGATCTCTCCCTAAACATTGATAGTTGGATCATCAAGTATGTCGCCAACTATAAAATTGGCAGATCTTGCAGATACCAAGAAGACAATGGGCCTGATTCTCAACGAAGGCTTAGAATGATGCAAGCTGTATCAGACAGCAGTTTGCACCACAGCCCCTTGGCCAGGGACTCTGCACCAGATTCTGGTACAAAAGGGCGTCCCTATGCCTAAGTCCCCACACTAGCGGCAACCTCTCCTGTGTGGCAACACAAGGTGCATGGTAGGGGTGTGCTGCAGGCTCCTTGTGGGAAATGCAACCAGCCCCCCCAGATCCTGACCTGGCCCATAAGAACATACTAGCCCTCCCATCTCCGATGGTGCCCCTTGTTACATATATATTATAGCCCCCCCAATCCCCAACAGTGCTCAGTGTTACAATGTATAATATAGCTCCTTCAACCCCCAATTCCCTCATGAAATAGTTAATGTAGCCTCTTTCTCCAATCCTCAATAATGCCCAGTAAACAGGAAGCATTATGGTTCCCTCTATCCTCAATGTAGCCTGTAATCACATAATTATTTCATCCCCGGTGGTCACAGTGGACACTACCCTTCTCCAGAGTGCCCACTACCCTGAACAGAGTTAGCATTTCTGGCACAGTTCTCCGCCACCACTGCGTTAGTAACATCGATCTTTCACTGGTGGCTTACTGTAACGTGAATGCCCTCATTGCATACACATTACTGTAAGTCACCAGTGAAAGATCAGCCTGTGCCATCCGCAGAGGTGAGAGAGGGCTGTGCCGTGCTGAAGCTCTCTTTGGGGTAGTGGGCACCACTCATGGGGGTGGGTGGGTGGGCCATTCAACCACCAGGGATGGGGGCTGGATTGTTATATTTATTATAGGCTACATCGGGGATGGGGGGAGCTGTAATGCTTCCTGTATACCGGGCATTATCGAGGATTGGAGTGGGGGGGCTATATTATCTATTTCACAAGGGCACCGGGGAGTTGTGGAGGCTATATTATACACTGTAACACCAGGCACTGTTGGGGATCAGGGGCTATAATATATATGTAACAAGGGGCACCATCGGGATGGGGGGGCCATATTATATCTGACACAATGAGCACCATCGGGTTGGGGGGGCTACATTACGTATGTGTTGACAGGCCACATTGGGATCATGGAGGGGGGGACAGCGGCACAATGCTGCATACAGGTCAACTCACCCAGAGGGAAATTTTCTAAGTACCCTTTGACCAGCCCTATCTGGTCTTTTGGGTACTTAGAATTTCTCCCTCCAGGTGATGTATGTGAATCCCATTTCTGGGACAGTGGCAGCTTGCATCTGCCACATGCCCCTAGTACCTTTCACAGCCCGTTTCTGAGCACAGGGGTGGTGCAAGTCCCATTTGGGGCAGGCAGTCTGTGGTTGATGCATGCTGCATTTGTGAATAGCTCGTGGGGCATTTTGTGATGCAAGGTACACCTTGCACCACATATGTTTGGCACAGGCACCTTGCATCCTACTTTGGGCTTTAAAAATCAGGCCCAATGACTTACTTCAAAAATATTTAGACACCTTAACATCCTGGTCCAATTATTGGAGGGCTTTCCTTTAATATAAAGAGATGCACTGTTATGCATCTAGGCCCCCATAATCAAGAATACAACTATATCTTAAATGGCAAACTATTAAACAAATCAGAATGTGAAAAATATTTAGGGGTATATATAACCAAAGATTTCTCTTTGGACAAGCAAATCACCGAAAAACTAGTCATTACTAACAAGGTATGGTGCTCTATAAGGCGTAACTTCAAATCAAGAGACCAAACAGTACTTCTACCTTTATACAGAGCTTATGTACACCCCCTTTTGGATTACTCCTCACAACTTTGATGCCCCTATAAAAAAAAGGATATTACACGCCTAGAGAAAATACAATGTAAAGTTACAAAACTCGTGAAGGGAACAAGTGATCTTTCCTATGAGGATAGGCTAAGTAAATTTAATCTAATGTCACTGAAGAGTAGAAGGTTAAGAGGTGACCTCATGCTGGCTAGTGAGGAAATAAATGATGTATACCTTCTGTCCTAAACAGGACTTGAATTTAAACAAATTAAGGTAAATAAAAGAGGGCACCCACTACAATTGAAACATAATCACTCCTCCTCAAACAAACATGCATATTTTTATTCCCACAGAACTGTCAAATCATAGAATATATTGCCCTTAGTGGTAACTGTGAGTGAATCAAAGCTGACATTCAAAAATAGATTGGACAGTTTTTTGTTGGACAACAATACAATAGACTATTGCAGGTGATCGACAGGAGCATTATATGGTCTTAAAAAGCAAAGGAACTAGACTGAGCACCAGAATACTTTGCTATGGTGCTATCAGCAAACAGGGCAATTACTGAGCAAAGTCCAAAGCACCCATAACACCGAACAAACCACACAGACCAGACAAAAGTCCAATAAGGTCACATTTATAAAGTGCTAAAAAGTACAATAACTGGCAAAGTGGCTAATTGCAAAGATAATAAAACTGATGTTTCCCCCAGCATGCTGCCAGTTATTGCACTTTTCAGCACTTTATATATGTGACCTTATTGGACTTCTGTTTGGTCTGTGTGGTTTGTTCAGTGTCATGGGTGCTTCGGACTTTGCTCAGTAATTATATAGTCTTCTAGCCTTCTGCTTCTTTCCTTACCTAGTGAATCCTAGTGGGAGATAATGTAGAAAGCTTTTGTTAAATCAACAAAGACAGCAGCAGTGAGGAGGCATTGGTCCATGCCAGTATGAATGGGATCAGTGAGCCTGAGGAGAGAGGAGGTGGCGGAGTGGTGTTTGCAAAAGCCAGACTGGAAGGGGGTGAAGAAAGAGGAAGAATCAAGGTAAGGGGAGAGCTGAGACAGAACTATGTTTTCCTGCAGTGTGGATAAGGTTGGGAGGAGAGATATTGGGCAGAAGTTGCCAGGAGAGGAGGACACATTAAGCAAGTTAGCGTATATCAGATGCTAGTCAAACAAAGCAAGACTTAGGTTTGTAGAATAACTGAAGACTCATTTGTACATACTGAACAAACCATGGTATGTATTTTCCCAGATATGCTCTAAGGCAAGAAGCAGAGCCAAGTGTGTTCATGTAACCAGGTTGGGTATATAGCAGATGTCTATCACACAAATGTGTTACAAGGTTTGCAGAATACCTGCACTCACAATTGTGCCTTGTGAAAGAGTCATGGTATGCTCTTTCCAGGGCATGCAGTGATGCACAAGCAGCTTGTTTCCAGATGTGTCCTGGGAAAGGGGTATGGAGTATAGTACAATAAGAAAAAAATGAATAGTAATTGCATTACCAAAACAATAGCCACATACAGCAATATTGTACATCAAAGGAACATAATTATAAATGTTGCAGATATACATATTTACAGAAATGATGTCTGACTGTGAGATCCTTAATGGCAGTGGTTTACTGGTGGAACTGCATTTAGTGTAACACCTCTGTCTTTGTTGCTCTGATGACATCATCCTCCAGCAACTTTGACAGAAAAATGGAGGAGAAACACAATTATAACTTCTGGGGGGCTGTAATTTTTTTATTTACAAACCAGATTTGGACAGAAATAGGACTGCTGGCAACCGGAGGAGGCACACAACACTTACACATAAGGATTTAGGAAAAATACTCTGTGAAAAGATGCGAGACTTCCCCTTGACTCGTCTCTGGTTACTGAATTTTTAGTAAGGCAGAGGGGGATCACTCTTTGACTTTTCAGTAGCTGCAGAACAACATGTAATATTTTATTATTCACCAGATCCACAGTAAAGGGAAATAACTGTGAGACACATGCCAACCATAATGAGAGAAGTGATCTACAGCCTTATAGTATGGTGACTGTGGATTGTTTGAATGCAGGAACCAGCCAACATCAAAGGAATATTTAATTGGAGTAGGAGTGACTGCTTACATTGTAAACCATGGAGTGCCATTACTGATGTTGTCCACCAGATGGAAACGATACTTTTTACATGCTTTAGCTACAGTGATCTGTCAGACACTGCTGCTGCACAATGCATTATTATAGACATTTGCATGGTTTTAGAATCCAGCTTTGAAATTTGGACATTTATAAATGCAGGACATTTCCACATATTTAGGATCCTATTATAAGGGTCTCCACAAAAGCAGGATATACAGATACATATCAGGGCAGATTAATGAGCAGTATAGTAAAATGCCATAAGTAGTAGTAAGGAGTACAAAAAGAACCCATAGTAAAATGTTGATAAATTAATTTCCCAAAAAGTCATATTTGATCAGAAAGCCCTTAAATATCACCATGTTCAAAGTAAAATTGTAAAGATATGTAAATGCACCACAATTATAAATGTCCAGATTTCAAAGCAGGTTCCTAAATTCATGGAAATGTCCATAATAGTAGCTTAAATGTCCTCAATACATGCAAATATTTAGTAACTGTAACAAATGACTAAATTGTACAGCAGGACGCAAAATACATGCAATTGTCCATGATAACAGGTAAAAGTCAATATGTATTACTCTCAGTATGATTATATCCCCCACCCTCCCCTGCACCCACTGTCTTTGTTTTCTCCCCTCTATCACGGAACTGCACTTAATTGAAATTACAGTTTAAAATAGTTATGTATTAATAATGGTAGTGCTTATATCATATACAATGGAGTGCCATTACTGATGTTGTCCACCAAATGGAACTATTACTTCTTACATGCTTTAGCTACAGTGCTCTCTCAGTCACTGCTGCTGTGCAGAGCATTATTATGGACATTTGCATGAATTTAGGATCCGGCTTTGAAATCTGGACATTTATGATTGCAGGACATGTCCATGTACTTAGTATCCTATTATAAGGATATTCATAAGATACAATATAACTTCAATAAACCACAACAACCCTTAACTGATTCATCCATCATTCCTCTACTACATCTTCTCTACACACCTCTCACCACCATCACTACAATTATCTTGCAGCCATATTGGCTTTGACCAGAGTTTGTTAATAACTTGTGCTGATTGCATTTTCAGGCATCAGCACTTCTGCAAACTTGCAGATTTAAACAGCACTGTTTTGCGGAAACACAGTGTGCAACATTTTGAGAAGTGTTTCATAGTTCCAGTGTCAGCAGTTTCCAAAACACTTGTGGTTTGATTGTTTTGCATAATGTTTTATTTCTGTATTGCTCCACAACGTACATGGGAAAAGAAGTTAATCCATATGGCGTATTATGTTCATTAACCAATAATCTATGACATGGTGTGGGCTGGACTGGGATTTTACCCACACCTGAAGTGGTTGGTCAAGTGACTAAACCACACCAGGTGTGGATAAATACCAGCATAGCCTGCATTCTGGAGAGGATTATTGTGATTATACTATGAGTTAAAATAAATTAAAAAAATATTGAAAGTGCTAAATTTACTATTTTCAAAGCTATTTTATTGATTTTTTTCAACATCCTTCCTCTGTATATTAAATAGTGCCTTGCTGCTAGGGAGATTATGGTTGAAGCTGTCCCCTCCATCCACCCCCCCAGACACACACACACATACACATACACACAGGCATGTTGGAATGCTTCCTATTTCAGTGTTTTTCTTTTGGTTTTCCCCTTTAAGGGGAGAGTCATTTTAGTCACCATGGAAGAGTGTTTGGAGCTGGGAGTTTGATCTGAGACTCATCAGAGAGAGAGAGAGAGAGAGAGAGAGAGAGAGAAAGACAGCATGAGTGCGACTGAAAGCATTAGGGAAAGGGGGGAAACTGTCATGCTGAGCAGGGTTGCAAGCATGCAGAATTCGGGCAGATTTCAGCCAAAAACAAGGATTACAGAGGTCAGGTATGGAGTTTTACACACTATTTAAAAGTTGCCTTGGGTTTGTATGGCCCTAGGAGGTTGCTGTTATTGTTTTTTTAATAAGTAGTATCTTTTTGTTTTTTAGCGGGAACTAAGATGGTGGCATTTACAGTTTTGGTTTGGAACGCTTGGGAGGGTGTAGTGATTTGTTTTTCTTTTACTTTCTGTGTGCAGTCAGCTGGTACTTTATGTAGTTATACAGCAATTACTCCACAGCATAAAGAACCAACCTACAAATCAGGGCACAGAATTCTCAGATCCCATTGTATAATATGTTTTAACTACCTTCCCCACTGACAATGTTGGAGCTAACAGAAAAGTAAATTATGGTATTTTACTTATTTTTTTATTTGGTAACTGAATAGGTACACTGGTCCCAGGGACTGTTTTCAGGTATGACCCGTGTCATGAAGATGGCACATACGATGCAACAAGAGAAGCAACATAAGTTGAGCAATGCAAGCATACAGTGCTTGTGAATGAAATATACAAATACTATTCACGAAGGTCCAGCAATACGTTAAGCAATACAGACATACAGTACTTGAGAATATAATACACAATAGTTCAGCAATACAATGTGCAGGTAAAAAACAGAAAAAGAATAATAGTTTCATCGTTATATATATCATACGTATGAAGGAATTTCTCCTGTCATCCCCATTTAGTGAACAGCTTTGTCTGTGGGGTTTGCAAAATTTCTTTGTGCAAGTACTATCTAAATCATTTGTGCCAGTGTTACTTTGCATATTTGTTTGCAATCAGGCAATTTTGTATAATTTCTTGTGCTGACATTGTTTTATGTATCATGAGGCAGTGTGGTCTAGTGGTTACAGCACCAGCTTAAGAACTGGAGGATCACAGGTTCAAACCTCAGCAGTGCAAATACAGTAATTACTGTGTGACCTTCAGCAAGTCACATAACCTTTCAATGCTTCAGTCAATACAGCTATAGAAATGTGTAGATACAGGACACCACAGGATATGAAAGGTTATATCTCAGCTGTGAAAGCCTGTTTAGAAAGGTAATATGTAAGCAATAATATCCAAAATGGTGGGCAGTATTTGGCAATACCAGACTGAACAGGAGTGTATTGATGCCTGATACGACAGACAGAGGGCCTTATAACCCCTGGAAGGTCTGCTATTGTCCATTGTTGCCGACCTCTGCTTAGAAAATGGGCTACATGTTGCATTTTTGTGCTGGATTCATAAAATAAAAAAATAAAAAGTAAAAAAATTACCAAACTGAATACAAAGTTGTTTTACTGACAAAGTAGTCCCGCTACTGGTATACTTGCCAGTAGAAGGAAGGTAGACGGAACATTGCTGTTTCAGAGTTGTTGTTTTTTTCTAAAGTCTTAATGTGTTGTCTTTCTTTACTGTCAGCTGGTACTCTGAATGTCACTTACTTAGAGTATAAGGAGCAAAAAAGGCAAAGACCAAGAGCAACTCCTTTAGAATAGGGTATAGCAATTCATGTTTCCCCCAGTAATAATATATCTTTCCAAATTTCTTTTAAAGGCATCTCTGTTTGTGCTTATAATGATTGTTTCTGGAAGTCTGTTCCATAAGTTGGCTGCCCGTTGCATGAAAATGTATTTTCTTTTATTGCTTATAAAATGACCTAGTTTTACTTGCAATGGATGGCCCCTAATGGGTAAAGAATATGTTTTTAATTCAATGTTTAAATCAGACATCAGGACAGTATTGTTTATTATTTAAGTATGTCACCCCACTGCGGTCTCAGTTCGAGACTATGTAGTCCTAAGTTTCTTAATCTTTCATCATGTGCTAAGTCTTCCAGATTCTTGATGGTATTGGTAAATCTGCATTGTACCCTTTCAATTTTTATTATCTCTGTTTTATAGTGAGGGCTCCAGAGCTGGCTACCATAATCCAATTGTGGTCTAACATAGGATAAGTATAATGGCATGAGTACATCAGGTTTTCTACTTTTTATATTTAATTGCCATCAATATTCTGTTGGCTCTTGCCACAATGGCGGCACAATGTCCTTTTAGTTCTAACTTATCTGTCATAATACCAAGGTCCTTTTCTATAGTTTTTTCTTGAATTATTTGATTGTTTAAGGTGTATTTATGATGTGGATTTTTTTGCCCATGTGCAAGACACAGCACTTCTCAGTATTCAGTTTCAGTCTCCACCTATCAAGCCACATGGTGATGGAATCAATAACCTTCTGAAGAGAGTTGATTTGATCCTTAGTGTGACATGGTCCACCCAGTTTTGTGTCATCCGCATATTTGGTGATGTAATTATTGACATTATCTTCCAAATCAGCTATAAATATTTGGAAGATGATTGGACCCATCACTGATTTCTGTGGCACCCCACTGGTGACACTACTCTCTGTTGACAGATGCCCTCTTATAGTTACCTTTTGTGATCTTCCATATAGCCAGATGTCAATCCATCTTATGTGATCATCAATACCATGTTTTTTAAGCTTTTTGTTTACTGCCCAGTGAGGCACAGAGTTGAGTGCTCAACTGAAATCCAACAGTATGATGTCAGTTGGAATGCCATTGTCCAAATTTTAACTAACATGTTCATAGAAACATATATGATTTGTAGTGCATGAATGTCCATTTTTAAATCTGTGTTGGTAGGTATCAAACTAGGGGATGTCTTTCAAGTGTTGTAGTATTTTGTCTTTAATTAATGATTCAAGAATCTTACATGGGATGGATATTAAACTTATTGGTCTGTAGTTGCTAGGGTTCATCTTACTACCCATTTTAAAGATAGGCGTGACTTTAGATTTCTTCCATTCAGATGGTATAGCGCCGGAGTTTAATGATTTTCCATATAGGATCTTTAAGGGTATGCAGATATTATTCTTCATTAATTTTAGCATAGAAGGTGTGATGTTATCTAACCCAGGTGCACTATGAGGTTTTAGGCCATCAATTAGTTTTATAATGTCTTCCATCTGAAATGTGAGCTTCCCCTCCCCATTGTTATTATTAAAACAGTTGGGGGGATGGTTTTGTCCACTGAATATGGAACAAAAATATTTGTTGAATAAGTTTGCCATTTTAACAGAGTTAGTTATACATTCATCTTTATTATTGCAGTAAGTTCTTCTTTGTTGTTTTTTAGTGAATTTATATATTTATAAAATTGTTTGCTGTTTGATTTCTTAGCTGATTTGGCTAATTTTGTTCTTAGTTCTTTTTAGCCCTATTTGTCTTACTTTTGCATCTTTTTTGCAATTGTTTTAAATTACACCAATCTGTGTCAGAGTTGTGTTTTTGTATAAGCTGTAGGCTTTGTTTTTCTTTTTTAGTAACTTAACAATTCCATTGTTAAGCCACTTTGGTTTCAACCCTTTGTGATTGTATTTCTTCACTAGTTTAATATGTGTATTCATGACCAAGAGTATAGTATTTTTTATGAACTCCCATCCCTCATCCATGGTTTTATTTTCCAAGACTGTGCTCCAGTCCATTTTCTGTAGGTCAGCAGATAAACCATCAATGTTAGCAGTTTTGTAAAGGTAGATTTCAGTGCATCCCTTTACAGCTTGATGATTATGTTCTTTTGTGAAAGTTACAGAGGCATGGTCGCAGTTACCTATTGGGGCTTTAACCATATAATTAGAGATAATTATGTCTTCATTTGTTAGGACTACATCTAGAACATTATACATCCTAGTCAGTGTGATTTCATGCTGCATTAGATTATTTTCCAGACACATTTCTAGAAAATCTCTACCCTGTTTGGAAGTAGCTGTGCTTGATGTCCAATTTATATCTGAATAATTGAAGTACCTGTTAATATTACATTCCCCATGTCTAGGGCTCTATTTCATTTAAAATCTCTTGATTTGTTTCTGTAGACGTATAGGGTGCTCTGTAACATAAGTCTATAATATAGTTACCATTGTTATTGTTTGTCATTTGTAACCATAACGTTTCAGTTATTTGAGAAGTGTTTTGATCTTTGATGATATATTTACAGTTCTAAGATTTTTGGAGGTGTTTATTGCAATTCACCCACCTCTCCTGTTGGGCCTGTCTTGTCTAACCAAATTGTATCCTGGGATGCATTTGCCCTAATTGTCTCCTTCATTCCATCATGTCTCAGTCAGTAATGCAACGTCAATGTTTTCTATATGCAACAGGCTTTGGAATTCAATAGATTTATTTCTCAGGCTCTGCACATTGCTTACTAGGAAATTCATTGATTTTTTTCATTACTTGGGTTCTAGTAACATTTGTTTCAACTGCCAGCTGTTGTTTAACCCCATCCCCCCATTGAGTCAGATTAAAGGTACTTTTTCCATTTTGGTTTTTATCAGATTACCCAGTATCTTGGCCCCCTCATTGTTCAAGTGCAGGCTGTCTTTGCAATACAGGTTGTTTGAGTGGTTAAAGGTACCCCAGGAGTCGATAAAAACAATCCCCTCTCTACAGCATCAGTTCTTAACCCTTATATTTAGTCTCTCTATTGTTTTATTTTTCTCAAATGCAGCCCTTGGTACTGGGAGAAAGCCTGAGATTAGGACTTTAGCTCCATATTGCTTAACCTCCGTGGCAGTATCGATTAGGTTCTGACATATGTCTTTTTCATGAATGAACCCCAAATCATTGGTACCAGTGTGAATAGTCACGTTTTGTGTTTTGTCTGATCTCTTTACAACTCTTGGTACTACCCTTCGAATATCTTCTGATTTTGCACCAGGGTAACATAGGACCATTCTATTCTCTTTGTTTTGATTACACATAATTGAGTCACATTTTCTTATAACAGAGTCACCAAAAACAATCATATCCACCTGGTTGTCAATTGGGAGGTTTTGAATAGTATCCTGTGAAACAATTTCAACCAAAATACTTAATCTATTTATAGTTTGGATATCCTGTGCAGAGGAAGCCCTACATCCCTTTTTCAGCCCTTTCCCCTTGTTTACTGTATATGACTCCATGTTACCAACCTGTAATGTTTGTTTATATATTTTTTTTACAATTTGTGGATATTTCTGCGTGCTCATTCTGTATTTCATCCCTTGCTCTTTTTTTGAGCCAGAGACAGGGTTAAAAGGTTTTTGATAGAGATGACTAGTCCCTTGGATGCCAGACTCCTGCTCAATATACATCACTTCTTTAATATTTTGTAACTCTGATAGTGCATTGCTAAGTTTATAGAGTGCCGTTTTGTGTTACACACACCTGTCTCATTCAGGTCCTCCTCCTAGTTGATTTATATCCTCAGTATACATTTTGCATTAAGTGCCCTATATGAGCTTTCCTTCCAAACACAAATTATTTAGGAGGTTGCTTATTGACTCCATCTTTTGTGGATTCAATTTACATTTTAGTAAAACTAGGCACAGCACTTACAAGAGTTTGGGCCTCCAAATCCTTTAAACATGCTGGACACATCAGACACATGCCAATCACACACACACACGCACACACACACGCACACAAGCTTGCCCTGCTCACTTAGGGCAGCTGTAATATACCCTGTGACCCAGAAACACCCCAGGGTCATGTGACTAGCCCTCCATAGCGAGTGCTACAAAACAGCAAGAAAATACCTCCAAGCCCTGAAAAGGGCTTCAAAGCCACAGTCACATTGCACAGTGCCTCTGATAAGTGCACTTACAAGTGGCTTTAAAGCCTCCAGCTGGAGTTGTAGTTCCATGTCTGACTCTGTGGAATTACAATTCCCAATACACTTCCTGCCTCATTGCTACAAGACCCCCTAGGACTTCATGAATTACACAGCACAATGTTTCATAAAATTAAAAAAATAGGCTACAGCATCCACTACCCTGCCAAACCTGTCACACTGCATGAAGCAGTCACACAGTATTTGGTCAGGGAGGTAAATGCCCCGCTCACTCGGAGCAACTGTAATAATGTTTTAACTTGTTTCCATTAATGCTGACCTCAAAGGAATACCACTGCTATTGTACAGTGACTGCAGTTGGGGAGCATTGTCCATTAGTGAGCGGAGAAACAATGGTAGATAGGAGACTGTAGGATAATTTTTTTTCTGTTTTGTTTCTTTTTCCTTTATTTGAACACTGTCACTCTAAGATAAAAGAAGTAAGCAGCCTTCAGTCAAACTGAATGAAACAGCAGGCTTGTTGCAGCTTTTGCTCTTTGCACACCCTTTCAGTCTATCTTTCCAGCATGACATCTGCAGTAGCCCCCTTCTCCCTAAGACATGATTATTGTTGGCTCCCTGACCCTCACAGATGCTATAACTAAGTTGTTAGGTGGTTGGTTGTTTCTAATTAGCTTAGCCATTAACCCAATTTTATAGGTTATCCCCAACTTCACATTTCTATGGTCAAAGGAACAATAATAATTTGTTAAACCCCTTTTATCTGTCCTGCCTGTGAGATATTTATTATGCTGGTTCAGTCTCCCGGATCAGATTGATAATACTGTTGAGCTGTGTTTCTGCTAGCTCTGTAAAATTGCTTACATCAGACAGGGACATCATCACAAAACAGTTATTGAATTTTACAACCTACTTAACCAGGCTTGTCCCATTGAGAAATAACCTCATTTTCTGTGTGGCCCTGTATCTACCCATCTTGACTGGATTGACTGGAGCACTGAGAGGTTATATTACTTGCACAAGGCCACACACTGACTACAGTATTTTATACTGCTGAGGTCTGAACCAGTGATCTCCCAGTTCTCAAGCCAGTGATCTAATCACTAGACCACACTGTTTCACATCACATAACATGATACCAGCACAAAAAAAAATACAAAATTGCATAATTGAAAACAAATATGCAAAATGGCACTGACACAAAAATGATTAGAACAGTACATGCAGAAAGAAATTTTGCAAACCTCACAGACACAGAACTGTTCACTAAATAGGAATGTTATTTAGGGTCTGTGTTACAAAACAGTATGCAGAGAAATTGAACTGCAAATGTTTTGGAAACTGATGACTCTGGAACTGTGAAACATTTCTCAAAATGGTGAAAAATGAATTTCCAAGAACAGTGCTTTACAAATCTACAAGTTCACAAGAGGGCCTGGAAATGCCATCAGCACAAGTTATTAGAATGACACTGAGGGTCATGGGGACCAGGAAAGCTTCATTAGACGTTACTGGCAGCACTGTAGTTAGCCTCTTTGTTGCCCTTCTCTGATGCCATTTCCTGTGCTAGTGATGTAGACAATGGGTAATTGCATTTATAAAAGGAGGGGGACCTAAATGTGTCATGATTCTGGCCCTGGAAAAGTTGCAGGTTTGACCAACAGATTATTTGAAATAGACTCCCCTTGGCAACAGTACTGCCACATTTCTTTGAACATGAGGGTTCCCCTTTAAGCTAATACTCAAGGGTGATAAATGGATCCTCGTAAATATGTACATTCCTCCAAGGAATATTAAATATTATAGTGGCACAATATGAGAAGAATTACAGTCTTGCCTATCAAATATTTGTGAAAGATTTTCAGGGTTTCATGTATTATGGATGGGAGATTTTAATACTAGATTGAGTGAGTATGAGCTGAATAATGAAACAAAAATAAGATAATATTTGGAAACTTGGGACACTGATAATTTAGAGACAAAAATCACATTCAGGGTAAAAGAATATCTAAAAATGGGGAAAAAGTAGGCAGCTTAATGTATGAACAAACATACTTGCTCCTTAATGGTAGAACAAAAGGAGAAATGCCAGGGAAATGAGCATATATGGGCCCAAGTGGTTCTTCCATAACTGACTAGGTTTAATCACATGTTTTAGTTCTTCAAAAGATAGTGTTCTGATCTATAAACAATAGGCCTGAAAGCAACCATTCATCAATAATGTAACCTTTAGTTGTAATGTGATGTCAGACTCTATCAAGGAAACTATTAGAGGTAACACTGAATAAAGGAATAGAAAAATATAAAAAATTGATATGAAGAATTTGGGAAAGGTTTATCACTTATGAACACAAGTAAATATGACATTAAAGAAACAGTACTACAGAACTGTGTTCTGCTAAAATTAATGTGTCTTAGGCACTATTTTAAAGATATTAGAAATGTTTTATTCATTGAGATTAAGGAATATAAAGGAAAACCTACTGGCTGGTTTAATAATAAATATAAACTGGAAAAAAAAGAAATTAAATCAATGCAGAAGACAGGCTACGTGAGATAAATCTTTATTGAATATTAAGAAAATGAAACATCAGAGATCTAGATACAGGTAGTAGTAAACATAGTAAAAGTGTGAGAGCCTTTCAGCACCATGCGTTTCTGCTTAAAGTTGAACCAGCATAATATTCTGTGGTGATTTGTATATGCAGCCCATGATGCTTTGCATTTTGGGGACATGTGTGATTTTGTACTTCTATAGTAAAAGTTGTATTTTGTGCAGGTTAACATCTCCATTAGAATGAGCTAGATAGATAAATAGTTTATTATTGACAAAATGCCATTACAATATAAACAGAATATAAACACAGCGTACAGAATTTAAACATGGCATAATAAAAATACATATAATAACAAATACATTAATAAAATCAAAAATCCAGACACAGATGGGGCTGTCTATCATTGATACAAATGTTTACATATCAAAGCACTTTTATAGGCCAAGCAGCAAGTTTTTTCTTCTTTCTGCATTGAGATGCTTCTAATAAACACAATGACAGTGTCTCCAAAATAGAAATTTCCTCTGACTTGAATAACAGATCTAAAATTAATAGAGTGGATAATATCATGGAGCTGATAACTTCTCCAAGCAATTTTGTTCTTAAATCAGAATACCAGGCATATTTAAATATTACATGATGTAAATCCTCAAGCTCTTTCAGGCCACAATTACTAAGACCTGAAATTTCTGGGTCATTGGAATATTTGGCTGTCAAAACCTTGCTTGGGAAGGACTCAAATCTATAGTGTGTAATAATTTTTCTATAGTCCAGATCATGTAAATTAGTTAAGTAAAACTTTGAACTATGTTCTTTTGTGTTATTAAGAAGCCATTTTGAAACCTTCAGATCACTAATTAGATGCAAATCATTTTCTTTGGCTGTAGTAAATACTAAATTTTTTATAACTTTAAGATAGGCCGGGTTAACTATTATCCCTTTATCTGACCGCTGCTATCCCTTTATCCAACCACTGCTTTAACTTTGTTAGTTTATAGTAATCCAATAGTAATTTTGTCTGTAAAACCCAATTAGATTTTTTGCTCTCTGTCCAGATCTTTTTTTCTGTCGGCACGCTTTTCAATAAGGCGTGATACAATAGATACAATTTTAGTCAAAAAGATAGAATACAGATATGGATCAAGTCTTGTACCCAAATTTGGCCCAACTGTGATCTGACCAGAGCATTAGAAGAGCTAAAAGGAAGCCCCAGAATTTATTTGTAAGTCTTATTTACAACTACATTTATTTTTCATGAATCTGCTGTACCCCAAGTTTCTGCAGAGTATAGTCCTTGAGGAATTAATTTAGAATGTATTGTTTTAATCATTGGTGCTACCGTATGTTCACATATCTAACATTAAACCTTTTTAAACTTAATGCTGTTTTGTTCATTTTATTTACTATAAGAGTAATATGTTTATTTCACTTCATATTTGACAAAATGGTAACTCCAAGATACGTGAATTCTGTGACAGAATCCAATAAAGAACCATCCCAAGGCTAGGGGGATGTTAAGGTGTATTAGTAGGGGTATCACAAGTCAGAAGAGGGAGGTAATAATTCTTCTTTACAAGACACTGGTCAGGCCCCATCTGGAGTACTGCATGCAGTACTGGAGGCCACACCTTCACAAGGACATTAACCAAATTGAGGCAGTCCAGAGAAGGGCAACCAAAATGGTGCAGGGACTGCATCAGAAAACATATGGACAGATTAACAGAGCTCAATATGTATACCCTAGAGCAAAGGAGGGAGGGAGAGAGGTGATATGATCAAAACATTCAAACACCTTAAGGGCATTAACAAGGTGAAAGAGTCTAACATTTTTCAGTATAAGAAAAACAGCAGGATGGGAGGACACAACATGAGATTAGAGGGAGGCTGATTAAGGGGTAATGTGAGGAAATTCTTTTTCACAGAAAGAGTGATGGATGCATGGAATGGCCTACCTCAGGAAGTGGTGGATATGAATACAGTGCAGGGCTTCAAACAGGCATGGGATAGGCGTAAGGGAGCAATACAGATGAGTATGAATAGATAGGCCATTGACAGTGCAAAGGCTGATGGCACATTTATAAGGTAGAAAAAGAAATGGGCAGACTGGATGGGCCTTGCAGTATTTATCTGCCGTCAACTTCTATGTTTCTATGCTTTTATGCTTCTATGTTTCCATGAAAGTCATCTATATTTTTTTTATCCAAATATCATTACCATAGTTTTCTGTAGATTAGGCAGTAAATTTAGCTTTTTACACAAGGAATTACGTTTCTCCAAATGTCTCTGTAGTGCTAATCTAGTCAGCGAAAAAATAGCTAGATCATCCACATAAGCCAGCAATGGGATCATTATTTGAACTAATTTAAGAGAATGAAAATCAGTGCTAGACATATTAACTATTAGTTTATCAGTATAGATGTTAGATAGAGTAGGTGCCAATACACAGCCTTGCCAAACACCACAGACAGTAGGAATTTCTTTTGCTAGCAAACCATTATTAAAGTACTATATTTTAGACCAAGTATTGGAATATAGGTGCCTGATAAGTATTATTAAATTTGGCCAATACCCAAATTGTACATCTCAATCCATAATGTATTTCTATCTATCAAATCAAAAGCAGATTTGAAATCTACAAACACAACAAAAAGTTTTTGTTTCTTTATTATGCAATATTTTTCTAGTAAGCGTTGACAAATAAAACATTGAGTTGTTGTACCACAGCCCTTGGTAAAACCCACTTGCAGAATAGATAACCCTGCATATTTCATAATACATTCTAAAAGCCTATTTAATAAAATTGTTGCATAAATTTTAGCTAGCATATCAATTAAGCTAATTGGACGATAGTTTTCTGGTAAAGCTCTATCACCTTTTTTGAAGATAGGTAAAATATGACTACCTGTTCAAGTCCTTGGTATATAACCACACATTATAGATTTATTGAAGAAATCTGTTAATACATTTGACCACCAATCTATGTTTTATAAATAGAAATCAACCACTATGTTGTCTGGGCCAGGTGCTTTATTCTTTTTGCAACTTTTTAAAGCAATTACAACTTCCAGTGGAGTAATCCAGATAAAGTTATCATCTATTTCTGTAGGTATTGAATTTAGGACTGTAAGATTTCTAGGTATCCCAATATCTGAAGAATTTCTATTAAATATATCATAATAATACTTAATCCAATGATCAGGATGTACATATGAGTCAGTTTGAGTTTTAAATTGTATTGCACCATAAGATACCAGTCTGCAGAATGCCCAATCATCCTTCTCCACAATAGTATTTAACATCTTATCCCATTGTTCTTTCTGAGAGATACATTTCTGTAGTTTGACATGTTCCTTATAAGCTCTTCTAAGTTTGTTTAAATCCCTTAGGTTTTCTCTAAAAGGCAATTTTCTAACCTTTCTAGTTGCCTTAGCAAGTTCTTTCCTTTTAGGCAAACAAGTCTTATAAAACCAGTTTTCATATTTTAAAGGAAGTTGTTGTTGCACAGTATTACAATTTGTTATAAACTCATTATAAACATTTAGAATGGAAGTGTATATATTTGCTGGATCTATTTTACCTTCCACTTCCAGTATGAGCATATTTTGAAAACAGGCTGCTAACGTAAACCTATCTTCAGATTTAAACTTATTCCATCTTATCTTTTCATTAATTATTTCTAAATTCGATTCCTGAATAATCTGTGGCTTAATATCCAGCTTTCTTACTGTAACTATTGGGAAATGATAACTATCAGATCTCATCACAATCTGTTCTTCAAGATAATTATGATAATCATAAGGCAGAATTATAATGTAATCAATTAGAGATGTACCCCTACAATTTATGTAAAAGTACATCCTGTTACTATCTGAAGACGTTCTACCATTTAAAATTATATGATCTAGATCGAGAACAAATTCTTCAATTTGTGTTCTCTACCTATATTTATTTGATATATGAAAACTCGCAATTGTATATCAAGTTGTTTTTCTCTACTCTAGGGATCTTTATCCAGATGGGGTTTCAAAGGACATCTAATGTTAAAATCACCTGTTATATATATTTCAGTGTTATTATAATTTTTTTGTATAGAAGAAATTTCTGTAGATATTTTGTTGAATAATTCATTGTCATAATTAAAAGATTTATTAAGGGGATTATACTCACTAATCATAATAATCAGTGACTCATTTAAGGTCACTAATGCTGTGATATAATTACTCTGTACCTTAGATTGTATAACTTTTATATTATTAGACATTCTTACAAATATAATAAGGCCACCAGCTAATCTACCCTTCTTTGAGTGTTTAATTGCATGACTATATAAAATCTGATATTCATTAAGTTGAAGAACATCATCCTGCTCCTTTCCATGCTATGTCTCCTGTAGATTTATAATGTCAAATTGCTTAATAAAATTTACATAATCAGAATCATCCAATTTTATAATATGGCCAGCAACATTCCAAGTAATAATTTTTAAGTCTTTTGGATACCTCTTGATAAAATCATCAGGTTCCCTGCTATACCCATTATTCAACATAGTTGAGACACTATTATCAGTTTCCATAGTATTCCCATTTCCACAGTAATTTGATGACAGTCAACTACCATCATCTGTTAAAATCTGAAAATCTGTTAGAAACTTTCACATTGTATACAGTAGTTTGCTTGTCTATTAATTCGTCTTTAAGGCTAAACTCCTTTTTAAAATCCATAGTTTTATCCATAAAATCTGTTATCAGAATCCCCACAGTGTCATGTTTATGTGCATTTTCCAGATTTTTAGCAGCCATTTTATTATTTATCAATGTAACATCAAATTGACTTCCTTCTGAACCAGATTTAAACACTATTACTACATTGACTATGTCATTTTCATAAAAGTTCAACCCAAGAATATTGCAAAACAGCTGAGTAATCATGGTTTTCAGCTTATTTTCATTTTCCCAGCCAGCATAAGTTAAACCAAATATTGAAAGAACAACCTCCATTGAATTTGTTACATTCGCATTGTGATACACTAGATCCTGATATTGTGTCAGTTAGACAGCTCAGTGGCCAAATCCTCAATTGTTAAATGAGACCAATTTATATTTCCCAACAGATGCCTTGGTAATACTGGATAGTCCATATCTAGATTATTATAGTATAGTTGCTCAGAATTTCTCCATACATACTGAGCAACCTGAGCATTTTTAAAGAAAATCAATAGGACAGCACTATCACTAACACATTCATAGGATCTAATCACTTCAACAGTGTCATCAGTTGTAATATCTGGCCCAAGAAACTCATTACAAAGAATATTAACCAATATTCTAAGGACTTTCCTATTCTCATTAAGATCAAAAGGTATTTCTCTCAAGGTAACAATTGCCTGCTGATCATCCAGTCATCTGGAATGTAAATCTACCATTTTTACATTGCTACCTTGACAATAAGAATTATTCTGTTGTGTTAAAGTATCAAAGAGTTCCAAGGGTTCTTAGTTCTCCTGTGGAGCATCAGTAGTTGGCATTTCCTGATCCATTTCTAAACCCTGTTTCAGCTCTTCATTAGGCACTATTGGTTTGGGTGTATTTCCCCTACCAACTTTGCCCTTTTTCTCCTCCCTTCATTTCTCCAGCCATTAATTTTTGTTTTTTGGCTTTAGTGGAGGTTTTCTTGGGTTGATTGCAAGACCTTTTCTTTTTCAAGTCTGGAGTTATTTGAGACTTCTTCCTTTTTTTTTTACTATTTTTTTTTTAATTTGGGGGGTATGAGTTTCAGTAGGGAGTTCAGTATCCTCAGCAGCTGCATTAATGTTAATTTCAGTTTTCTCAGTATTATTTTTTGCACGTATGTATTTTCTGGATTCAGAATGATCTTAACAGGATCATTACTCGCTATGGGAGGAGAGCTAGAGAGATTTTGATCTTGAGTCTGATTTTAGTAATAGCCAGAAGTTCTTCCAAACTCATAGCATTCACTGCAGCCTCGCCCCTTAAGTCAGTAATCTCATTCTTAATCATTACAAGTTGTTCCATAATAGCTACATTTACTACATGGGGATTTTTAAGACCTCAATCAATTTCTCATCTATAAATGGGGAGTAAGTGAGATGATAGGCAACTTTCTGTTCATTAACAGAAGATTGTTTTGCTAGATCTTTTAATCCACTTATTGCCTCTTCAAGTTCTTCCACTATTTCCCAACTGCCTTTTTTTTGCATTATAATTTTATCTTTATCAAGACTCATTAATTTACTTTGAGATGTAACGTCTGGAAGGCTATTGTAAGATAGCAAAATAACTAGGAAGTCTTGTGTCAAACCAGCACTGTTGCTCTCCACAAAAGTGCCTTGTTTAGATTTTACATCCTGCAAAACTGGAGATACAAACTCACATAAACTGCCAGTCACTAAATTGGGGAATCTATTAATTGAATCTATGCTGAAGTGATATTGAATTCCAGGCATTTCTTGCTCCTTATTTCCCTTTTTAGCAGACTTTGCTATATCTTTCCCCATAACCTGACAAGGAGTAGAAGTAAGCCTAGTATCATGCTCTTCTATTGAAGCTTCAACCCTAGTCAGGTGTGGAGTTATCAAAGTCTGAGCTCCCTTTCTGATCTGAGTTTTAGCATTTTGTTTTTTTAACTTTATCCACTTTGTCTCCTATGAGGATTTCTTCCCTTTTTCTTTTATTAGGATTTTTATTACTAATGTTCTTCCCCTTTTACATTTTTTTTCTGATTTTTCATTTAATTTATCAGCTTCAGCAGGGGAATCTGTAATAATGGTAATACACCTTTGTAAGGCTGTTTTCCTAGTTCTCATTTTTTTATTATTAACCAGAGGTAATTTGTTGCAGATATAAAATATATATATATATATTTATTTTTTAAATTGCTCAACTTTGGCTGAAGAGAATTACATCAAAAGTATTAAGGTGCTGCTTATTTTAAAGTACTTATCTATATCTAAAACATACAACTGAAAATAACCAAAGCAAAACCTTACACAAATAAACATCTAATCACAAGTATCTCATCAAAATAAAAACACAAAGTTACACTATAAGACTATAACATTAGATATGATTTCCAGTAAAATCGGAATCCAGCAATGCTTTAAATCACTTGTCAGTATCTTCAGATAATAAAACTGAAAAAGGTGCCTTTATATGCCACTCTTGCTTTCCTCTTGGTGATATAACCTGCACCCTCCAATGGAGGTGTAGAGTTGTTGTAGCAAGCACCCTGAAAGTAAGGAACAGAAAGAGGCACTAAATACCTTCCTATTAAATTCCTAATTACTCCAGTAAAACAAACTTTTATACCTTATTTCAAAGAAGAGTAATGTACCTGCCAAGCAGTAGTTTCTGCATTAAACTGTATTTCTTAAACTGTGGCACTCACACCTAAATAAAATAAGGCATTGGAGCTCAAAGGAGTTTAAATTTATTAGAAGCAAGAAACACAACCTGATGCGTTTCAGATAAAATCCTTTCTCAACATTTTATCCTAAACTCAGGTTGTGTTTGTTGCTTCTAATAAATTTAAACTCCTTTGAGCTCCGATGCCTTATTTTATTTGGGCATGAGTGTCACAGTTCAAGAAATACAGTTTGATTTGGTTCTAGAGAGCACCACAGTTCTAATGATTTTTATGTGAGGTTTTCTTAATGTTATGCATTAACTATTATTGTAAATAACTGAGTTATACTACAGCACCTTATATCAAGGGAATATAAAATATAACTTACACAGAGCCCCTTTGTTTATTTTTAACTAATTTTTAAACTGATTAGATAATAAAAAGAATCTAATATACCTTCATTTTAACAAGTGAGTTTTAATATTCAAAACCAGCCTGCACCGATCTAGGGACCCCTGTGAGCCTGTTCCAGATTTTTTAAATTTTCTGTATCAAGAAGTATCACTGCCATTCAGCACTGGACCTTCCAGTCCAAATAGCACTGTTTCTTTCATTAAAAGGAAAAATACAACTCAATATAAACCCAGTATAAACACTGCAGGCTTAAGTTCTACAAAGCCAAAAGAATAGCTCCTTCTTATTTTAAAACAAGCCCTAAAAATATTCTTCAAACCAGAAAAATAAAAAGGGCGTAGCCTGTAGCCTTAAATTCACTTTTTAAAAGGATTCAAGCATTCAGTATATTTAAATACTTAGATGTTCTCTATCAATTCTGCTCTTATAGATTCACAATTGGCACAAATAACATTACAAGCAGCACACACTATACAAAAGCAGGACTCACCTAGCCCCAAGTTACTAAGGGTGCACTGTGCATATTATCAGATAGCCAAATCAATGTTCCAGCACTGGCAACACTAGAAACACAACACCTCTCCAAATCACCACATCTGTAGGTACGTCTGGTCATCTCAGCAGTTACAACATTTTGCTCCAAATATCCCAGGTTCAAGCATGTGCCTTATAACTACCTGAGAGTCAATCAATTAACTGAGTTGAGCAATTAATAATTAGCTGTAGTCAGCCATCTAATGCTCACCTGGTCACAAGAGCCACCTAAAACTTGTGCAAGCTAATAAGCCACAAGAACACTCAATTAAGATATGACCAGACATGTAAAATAGATCAATCAACCAAGAATAGGCTGAATAGGCCAAACATTTTTTAAAAGTGAACAAGTCAAATGGTATGCATGAAGGAAACACAACTCAGGAAGGTTAGTTAACATCACAAGTAACACTAATCAAGGAAAGAACCATGGGCAATGAGTTTGGTATGTTTGATATAGCTGAGGTAATTTACTAACAAGAATTAAAGGCACCTGAGCGTCTTAACAGTCTCTACATCACTCCTGACTGCCAAATTTAAGATACTGCGGCACCAAAATACAAAAATGCCTTTTACCCTTGTATTGTAAAGATGTATTTTGCCCTTGTATTATAGAAATAAAAATGTTCCTTTGCTACACTCCTGAATCCTTGACACCAAGAGTTTCCAGGACTACTTGCACATATGCTCAATACATTTATATAATTTATACAGTTTACAGTCTAATACTCCTGAGCACACTAATAAAGTAACTTCATAGAACAAGCCTTCAAATAAACCTCACTTGATTCTTTTTATAGTAACCCCCTTTTTAGTTTAAATAAAAATAATCAGGATAGTAGGCTCGCAAAGTAAAAGCTAGCAAAATTCAAAAAGGGAGAAAGAATAGTAAGAGCTATGACACATATTGGTTTGGACATCAGCTAAAATTTCCCCAAAACTTTCTCCAGAATTCACAAATTCACAGTTATATAATAATATGATACTACAGCTCACAGCAAAGGCTCAACAAAGGCTCACTATAATGAAGTCAGAGTTACTACTGGGCTACTGCAGCAACTATTTTAGCTCCACTCTAACACTCTAGCTATAAAATGAGGCTGCATTTAAACAGTTCCAATGCAGGACTTCTTAGTTCTTCACATCTTTGCTTCTTTGCTTCAGTACTGCAGTGTTTTTGTTGCTCCTTAAATCCAAGGCTCCAACCTTTGGCACAGTCCAACCCCAGTGTAGCACCTTCCACAAGGCACCCTGCCCCTCTGGTGGGATTTGAACAGCTCCTCCACCAAGGACTCCATTCATCACATAACACCTGGGGAAACAGAAGCACACAGGGCAGACTGGCAGACCAAGACAGATACACAAGAAATACCACAAAGGCTGCTTACAAAATAGCACAGGCAATAGTGGTTTACCTGCTATAGTTTTTAAGATAGCATTAAGTAGCTCCTGCTCCTGTGCCTACTCCACAGTCACATAGTATTCAGTAGCCATCTTGGAAATGAGTATCCTCTGATTCTGATGTGAACCACCCCATTAGAACAAGGACAGGTTCCCCTTGAGGTTATGTTTCATTAGAACAAGGAAACATAACCTCAAGGGGAACCTGTTACATCATAACAAGCTTTTACAAAATTACTTTATGAAAATACATTAAATAACACATTTAATATGATAGATAGATAGATAGATAGATAGATAGATAGATAGATAGATAGATAGATAGATATGGCCTACAGCAGGGCTAACAGGATGCTGGGATGTATCAGGAGGGGAACTGATAGCAGAAGAAAAGAGGTAATACTTCCCCTATACAGATCCCTGGTGAGGCCTCACTGGGAGTACTGCATCCAGTTCTGGAGCCCTCACTTCAGAAAGGACAGGGATAGGTTGGAAAAAGTGCATCGCAGCCAGTCACGTGATGGCAGCCTGATAGCTGGCAGCAAACTCCCGGAGCTCCGCTACTCGCCTTTTCATTTTGGCTTTTTATAGCGACTTTCTACTGACTAGATCTCCCCAAATAGAGTGGTGCGCTTGTTGCCTTCGATCCGGAGTCGGTATTTACTCCATAAATGGAAATTTATATGAAAAAGGCACCACCGAGGCATTCGCCTCCCCAGACCCCAGAGAAAGAGAAGGCTCGAAGCCGGCCAAGCAACAGGCGCTAGTCTTTCTAAATTACCCACTACTGATGCTCCTTTATCGGAATCCAGGTTTTTAGAAATTATGCAGCCTCTCCAGACCGCTGTGGCATCTATCTCAGAAGACCTGCAAGAAATCAAAAGAGCGATGGATGTTTTGACTAGGAGAGTTGGGGATGCAGAAGTCAAGATTACCTCATTGGAAAACAAGCAAGCGGGGAATGAAGGGAACTAGTCCTTGTAAAGCGGAGAATAAAAAACTAGAGGAGAAGCTGGAGGATTTAGAGGGTCAGAGTAGAAGAAATAATCTCGTAATTATTGGGATTCCAGAAAAGGAAGAAGGGAATACAGCAATTACTTTTCTCCAGAAGCTATGCTATAAAATCGCTGCAGCCTGGGGGAGAATATGTAATAGAGGCACACTCAAGCCTTGCGTCCACACCTGCCCAGGCCAGCCACCCAGACCACTGATTTTGAGGTTCCTGAATTATTTAGATAAGCAACACATTTTGGCCAAAGCAAGAGATGTGAAGGAGCTGTTATGGGAGGGTCAGAAGATTCGTATCATCCAGGATTTGCCTCACTCAGTGAGAGTGAGAAGGCAGGAACTGCACCCGATTGTTGCTAAGCTAGTAGCAGCATCTAAACCATACAAGGTCAAGTACCCTGCAATACTGCTGGTAAAACATGAAGAGAGGTGGCTAACATTTGAATCTTATTCGCAGGCCTTACAGGAGTTGAAGAGTCTTTTCCCGGATCTCTTTAAATGATTGTATCCTGTGCCCATTCTCTAACTATGAGCCTTATTTCTGGTGGTCTTTTTTTTTTTCTTCTGGTTCTAGTTCAAGACCCAGAGGCTCTCAGTCGACAAGCAATTAAGCCCTCTGGACGACGTTCCTTTAAATTCTAATTATGACTCTTTGAGACAGCTTGTGCTCTTATGTTCTGCGCCCCCTAGTGACGGTCTGCGATTTTGCATGACGAAATCTCCACATTCGCTATCTGTTTTGGCTTCTTTTTTATTTTGGGCTGTGGTCGCTTCTAGCTGAAAATATGATTTAGATCAGCCCCATCGGTCCCTTTGGGGGACTGGTCGCCTTCTGGGATGGGACCCTATAGGAAAACACAGTATGCAGTGTTAACCCTGGCCCATGGGGATGCTGGAGTGAATGGAAACTTGAGGCTGGCGTTAGCTGACGCTGGGATTCATCAACTTCCGAGTATCTACTAATGGCGGTGGTACTGAGGAGAATTGTAGATCTTCATTTCGAACTTTCTGAATTGACTCTCTACAGTGTGTGACTTTGTGCGGTCTGGACTTTCCTGCAGGACTTGAAGGCGATGCTCCTTTTTCTACCCCTTTTTCCCTCTCCCCTCCTCTTTCCACTCCCCTTCCCCCCCTTTTTTTTTTTCATACAAACAAAGAGTCAGCGCTTACTTGATCTTGACTTTAGCCTATTAAGATCACCCGAAGAGGGTCTGCTTTGGTTTTAAATTAATATTTGGGCAGTTGACGGTTCTAGTTCGTTGGGGTTATTCTTTATACAGTTAGGTCATGGGAGTTCATATTGAGGTAGTTGGACATATCATTGGGAGGGGAGCTCCGGGGGGTGGGGTCGAGCAGACTGGGCTGTTTGGAAGTAAATCATGTGGCGTGGTTTGTTTAGGAGGGCAGTTTCTTGGAACTGGGGTATGTGTACTGTTTTGAGGTGGGAGGGTTTTGTGGAGATACATTTTATAGAGGGGGTGGGTTGGGTTTCATAGGATATAGGAGTTTTGGGATACTGGGGTGCGGGTTACCAAGGTTATGATTCGATTGAGCTTAACATAAATGTTTGGAGTCAGGGAGCTTGCAATATTCTAATGGATGGCTTCGGTGCAGTTGGCCGAAGCGTTCTGTATATATTTTTTCCTAACCATATTGCTGAGCTCAATGAACAACCAATATAGGTTTATCAGTTAGAACATTAAAGGAGCCAAGGATAGGGTCAAGAGACAAATTATTTTAAGACACCTCCGTCAACTGGGAGCGCAAATTGTGTTTCTTCAAGAGACCCACTTAAAAAGAAGTGACGTTCATTACTTCAGAAGGGCGTGGGTAGCACAGATCTTTGGGGCTGGGGCATCAACGAAGAGGGGAGGGGTTGTCATCCTTATTGCTAGGAACATCCCTTTTAAGCTGGTGAATGAGATCTGGGACCCTGAAGGTAGATATGTTATTGTACATGGCCTGTTGGAATCACAGCCAATTTTCTATATATGGCCCTAATAGTGACTCTCCAGCTTTTTTCATGAATTTGTTGCCCCTGGTGGTATCTGATACCCATAAGCTTATGGTTATGAGGGGAGATTGGAATTTGGTCCTTCAGAATGATCTAGACAGGTCATGTAAAGAGAGGCGGGGCTTATCCCCAGCACAAAGGGCCCTGAAGGATCTCATACAAGGCCACCTTGGTTGATGCCTGCGCATAATTAATCCTGACTTACGACTAATATACTTTTTCTCACCAGTATACAAATCCCATTCACGAATAGATTACATTCTGGTCAGCTCTATCGGCGATGCCCGTATCATTCAGGCGGATATATTTGCTAGAGTAATATCGGATCATGCCCGGTTAGTGTGGTATACAGACCAACCCTAGGTGTAGACGCCTCCAGAATGGAAATTAAATTGTCAAATGCTAAAGGAAGAGTCCTCCTTGAGGGTCATTGATGATTTTATTAAGCTTCTTGGAAGATAACCAAGATTCACTAGACCAGAGGGACTTAATTTGGGCTGCCTTGAAATGTTTCCTTAAGGGAGAATTAATTAAGATAGCTTCCAGAAAGAAACGTGCTCAGAGGAGAAATTGGATTCCCTGTTAACATCAATCAGGCAGACAGAGAATGGTTTATCCGCCATTCTCCTGAGACAATTGGGCAAGACTACATCTGTTGCAGGCTCAATATCCTTAATATTACAGCAGGCGGAGCTGGCACTTTAGGCGAGGCTTCAATACCTAGATACAGGGAGAAAGCTGGAAGTTACTCTATGCGAATACGCCATTTAGACTCAGCTCACTATATTGCGGGTGTCCTACAGGGCAGGGGGATCAGGTCTGCACGACCCAGGAAAATGTCAAGGCTTTTGGGGCGATTTTCAGAGGTTATATATGGTAGATCTCGAGTCCAAACCTCAATGGTGGATATTATTTCATATCTGAAATCAGTTACTCTTCCAAAGTTAACTGAGGGAGATACGGTGTCTTTGAGTGCCCCAATATCGCTCTCGAGATCCACCAAGCTATTCAACAGATGCCCTCCGATAAGTCCCCTGGACCTGACGGATTCCCTAGCAATTTTTACAAGGTGTTCCTCCCAACAGTATCCCCAATTTTACTGGATGTTTTCCAATACTGGTTTGACAACGGTTTTTCCGATTCAAATTTTCAAGAAGCAACAATTTCTTTAATTCTGAAGCCGGGGAAAGATCCCTTTAGTATGGACAGTTATCGTCCTATATCTCTCCTAAATACAGATGTTAAAATTCTGGTGAAAGTTCTTGCTAATAGGTTGTCCAAAGTGATGGACAAACTGGTCAGCAGGGAACAAGTGGGTTTTATGAGGGGGAGATCACCCCAAGATCACTTAAGGAAATTATTACACCTCATAGTGGAGGCCAAAGAGTCCAAAATCCCAGCAGTACTTGTTTCTTTAGATGCCGAAAAGGCTTTTGCTAGAGTGTCCTGAGACTACCTATTTGCCACCCTTTCGGCCTTTGGCCTACCTGAGGTCTTCTTGAGATGGGTTAAAATTTTATATTCCTCTCCCTCTGCTAGAGTTAAATGCAATGGGATATTATCCCCAGTTATTAAGTTAGAGCGAGGCACGAGGCAAGGTTGCCCCTTGTCCCCATTGCTATTTAACTTGTACTTAGAGCCATTCTTGCATAGATTAGCAGGAAGTCCACTCATTAAGGGTATACAGGTGGGGGAATCCAATTATACATACTCAGTTTATGCTGATGATGTGTTACTACATATTGAAAACCCGGGGATATCAATACCGGCCATCTTGGAGGAAATAGATTCTTTTTCCAAGGTATCCTACTATAAATTAAATCGAGTAAAGACGAAGATTTTTCCATTAAATCATAATGTTATAAAAGCAGATTTGCTGACTCTTGGTCTTTGCTGGGAGGCCAAGTCATTAACATACCTGGACATTAACATCAGCACGAACCTGAGCGCGATGATTAGGGACAACCTTGGTAGATTAGTTCAAACTATTTCGGGAGACTTGGATAGATGGCGATTGCTCTCCCTGTCTCTATGGGGTAGATTGAATCTCCTAAAAATGAACATTCTACCTAGATTATTGTACCCCCTGGGGATGCTTGGGGTATACCTTTCGAGAAAGTGGTTTTCTAATTTACAGAAGATATTTAACTCTTTCCTATGGCAGGGGAAGGGTATCCGCAGATCTTATGTTAAACTGACAGCCCCAAAACTTAAGGGTGGGCTAGCAGCTCCCTCTCTGTTCTTGTATTATGTGGCACAGCACGTCTGTAAGCTGAGTTTTTGGAGTGACTGGAGCAGACACTCGGATTATCTGCCCTTATGGTTAGATATCGAGCGTGGTCTGGCGAAAAGAGCGAAGAGCTCCCTGCGGGCCTTGTTATTTTGTCCCCCATCCGCCATTACTAAGCTGTTAATGAGAAATCCTATGGGATGGTCGTTAAAGGCATATAATCAATTGCAACACTATCTTGGGGCCAAATGGTACCTATCGCACAGCCAACCTATTTTTGAAAATCCACAAATTAAGGTGGGGGGTTCCGCTGTCCCCACGGCCTTTTGGCCCCAGATAAGTCACTTTACAGTCTCAGACTTCTGGGTGCACGGTGGCCCACGGCCCTTTGACCACCTGAGGAGATTTCATGGAATCGCGGAACGAGATTTTTTTAGTGATTGCAACTTAGTAAGGCCTTAGCTCAGGTTTTCCCCTTGGTGCCCTCAGTTGACCATGAGCTTAAAATTATTGATGTCCTTTTAGCCTTCGCTGTTCAACCACATGCAGTTTCCAAAGTCTATAAGTTACTTCAGGATTGGGATCATAGGCTCCCTTCAGGGGTTTGTTACTACTGGGTGAGGGAGCTGGGTATTTCGGATACCCCCGCCCTTTGGAAAAAGCTCTGGTGCTCAATGTATAAATGTATAAAACAACATAGACTTAGGATGGTGCATTTTAATATAATGCATCATCTGTATTTAACCCCATCTCGCTTATGTAGGCGTGGGGCAATCAATACGTCTCTTTGTTGGAAATGCAAGAAGGAGGATGGCACTTTGTATCATATGTTATGGTCATGCCCGGAGATACGGACTTTTGGAGTGCCATTAATAAACTCCTGGACCCTATCCTTGGCTTAACTAACATGTTTACCCTGAGATGTGTTTGCTATGTCTTTTTCCCGCAGGTACTTCCAGGGTTAGTAAGGCCCAAATTTCGCTTGTGTCAGCTGTAGCGAAACTGTTAATTTTAAGACACTGGTCATCTGATAAACCCCCAGCTATGATAGAGTGGTACCGTGAATGTACCTTAGCGCTGCAGTTAGAGAAACATATCACATATATGCGGGGCAGGCTGAAGTCCTATGTGTCCCTCTGGAGCTCCTTAGATGCTTTCTTTATGGTCTGGAAACCTGGCTCCTAAAATCCTTTTTGATGAATAATTAAGTTGCTCCTTTTGTTCGTAACCTTGGGGAGGGAGGAGGGGGTGGGAGGATTTTACATTCTTTATGTCTCATCGAAAGTGTGATGTTAGTAACTTAGTGATTTATATGATTTTGTCTTGCACTTTCAGTTTAACACTTCATTGTCTGTTCATTGAGTTGGGATGTTTGTAAAGACAATAAAGATGATTAATTACAAAAAAGTGCAGCGCAGAATAACAAAAATGATTCTGGGCCAACAGGGCAGATCCTATGAGGTGTGCCTCAAGGCACTAAATATGTATTCACTGCAAACCAGAAGGGAAAGGGGGATAGAGACCTTCAAGTTCCTTAAAGGAATTAACAAGGTAAACTGTGGAGAATTACAGTATTTACCCTGAATACCAACTCGAGGTCACATGGTCAGGAGTGGAAATCAACAGGAGGGAGGTTCATTTCATTTTTATACTGGAAAGGCATGTGAGCAAAATTGTTCATTTTCATAAGCATCCAATAACAGACAAACATAAAGTAAACAACAGTAAAATTCAACATATACAATGGCAAAAAACAAAGAATTAAAAACACATACATTTCTGTTGAGTAGGTAATGTTTTAAGTTATTTTTAAAAAGCATCAAAGTTGGGCACTGGACCAAGGATGATGGTAAGCTAGTTTAACTTTCCTATAAGAAAGGGCGAGGGAGAGTTGCCCCTGTGTTGTGTGACAAAATGGAACTGAAAAGAAATTATCAGTGGTGAGTCTAGTAATATGTGAATTAACAGATCTCTGTAATAGGGAGACAATGCTATTGGGCAAAAGACCCAAATAAATATTGTAAAAAAATATCAAGATTTTACTGTTCAGTCTATCCTCTAAAGAGAGCCAATTTACAGCATCATAGAGGTTGTGCAGTGATGGGTCATTCTTGGTAGACCATTAACAAATCGAAAAAATGTTATGGTACATGGTCCTCAACCTACCAAAAATGTTTAATGAAGTAGAGGAGAAGTAAATCAATGAGCCATAATCTATCAGGGGAAGCAAAAAACTATTTGCTAAAAGAGCCCTTGTTTCAAGTATCAAAAATTGTTTCACACAGTACAACATACCAAGCCTTTGATGATTTTTTTTGATCAGCTGACTAATGTGAATTTCAAAAGTTAAATGACAGTCTAAGGACACGCAAAGATATTTAAAATCAGTAACTCTCTCAATCAAATTTTTATCATTGTCTTTGAGAGTAAAGTCAAAATCAGTGGCCTTTCCAATGCCAGAGAATACTGCAGACTTTGCTTTTTTGGTATTAAGAACTAAGCTACATGAAGAAAACCAAGAATGCAGCCTGCTAAAATCACTCTGAAGTTTATCAAAAAGTACCGAGGGACTATTATCTTTACAAAACAAGGCTGCATCATCAGTATTAAGGATCAACTCAGTGTGTCTATATATCTCATGTAGTGAATTGACATAAAGTGTGGCTAACAAAGAGCCTGAATCTTGTGGAACTCCATATTTAATTAGACAAACCTCAGAATGTTGTCCCTCAATAATCATTCTGTGTGACCAATTATATAAGTAATTCCTGATCCATTTAAGTACTTCCACTGAAAAATGTATATGGGACAATGTATTGAAGAGTACATCATGAGCCACATTGTCGAATGCCTTGGATAGGTTCACAGACACAGAGCCAGTGTAAAGCCCTTTATCAATAGCCCAATAAATAAAGTTTGTGAACTTCACCAAGGCATTCTGTATATTATGGCTGGCTCTGAATTCATGCTGCAATTTTGTTAAAATGTTATATTTATCTAAATATTCAAAAATCTTATCCAAGACACATTTTTCCAAAATTTTGGAAAGCAGGATGAGAAGAGAAATCGGCCTAAAATTACAAACTTCATTTTTGGAACCAGATTTGTGAAGGGGTTTAATAATATTGCTTTTCCATTTACTTGGGAAAACCCCATTACATTTTTTTTATTTATTTAGTTTTTGTTAACCGGGGAGGTACTCTAGCCATAAAATTACTATTTTCAGGCATGACCCGGGAGAGTACAACAAAAGACAAGCATACAACATTACAAGAGTGCAGGACATTACAGGTATGGTCAGTAAGAAACAATAAACAATAACAATAAACAGGAGTAATCAGAATATTGGCAGGAAAAAATAATGACATAAGTAGTCTAACAATCAGGCATGATAGGTCAAATACAGCAGAAATATAATAAGAGTTACAATGCATTTCTAGAAGTAAAACACCTAGCTATAAGTATTAAAGATCAAACACTGTAGGTAGGGATAAGAGAAATCATGAGACTCACAGGGGTTAGGAGAGAGTGACTAGTAAGGAATATAATACAGCAGGTAGGTGTGACAGATAGAGGAGGGAGTCAGTATGGGAAAGAACAAGTGAGGGTAAGCATAACAGAGAAAATGTTTGGAAAAGTAAATAGTAGACAGAGTAATAGGCCATCACTAAGAGGAGAGATGATCTTGTACCAGTGATTAATAGGAAGGGATAAGGGGAGATAGGGTGGAGGAGTGGAGACAACGTGATGAGTTGTAGGAGTGAAAAATTGAGGAGAGGCATATCAGGGAAAAAGGGAGACTGATGAGAAGTTATATCAAGTGGGGTCAAAACAAGTGCAAAAGTCAGCAAGCAATAAATGCCATTGCAGTTCTTTTTTGAAAGAAGAATGGGACTTTGATTGTCTAAGGCCTAGTGGAAGAGAGTTCCATAGCTGAGGGGCAACAATCTGGAAGGCACTAGAACCTTTGGATGTACGACATCTATCTACATGCAACAGGGGTCTGTCTACTAAACGAAGTCCATGAGAGGAGTTAGCAGGAGCAAGTGATACTGTAAGCGAGAAGGGAGTACGTTCCCTGATAATCGAACTAATAAGTGATCCCAGAAAGTATTTCCTGCTAGATGAGGGAGAGAGCCAGTTAAGGTTACTGTATAGTTGACAGTGATGCTTGAGGTGAGGAGACAATGAGGCATAACAGCATATATTTTTGTAGGTGACATCCCACTTTTGCAGGGTACTTTTGTGAGCTGCAGTAAAGATAGGAGCACCATAGGTGAGGGTAGGGAGCAATATCCCTCTAACAATAGCAGCTTGGCTGATGGCATTAGTAAGTAGCTAGTTTTGTAGGCAATACCCAGTTTAGTGTTGACAGCTTTGTGTGTAGCCTGTATATGAAAACTAAAATCAAGGGATTAGTCTAGCAGGACACTCAGGTATTTAAAAGACTTGACAGATTAAATTTGTGTCCTATCTGAGTCACATGCCATAAAGGACACAGAGCAGGCCCTTAGCTTTGTAGCACAGCCTAGCAGCATAGATTTCATCTTCTGCCCATTTAGTACCAGTTTATGGACACCAAGCCAGTTTTGGACATTTTTAAAGTCAGCAGTGAGGGATGAATTTATACTGGCAACACTTGCGGAACTTGCGTAGAAGACCAGGTCATCTGCATAAAGAATGGGGGAGCAGTATTGAAAGGCATCTGCAATATTGTTTATAAAGAGAGACAAGGGGCCCCAAAGTAGAGCCCTGAGGAACTCCAATATTGATGGAAGAATTGTTAGATAAGGAGGAATGAAATTTCACAGCTTAAGTCCTATCCAAGAGGTAGCTGCTGAACCAGTCAACAACTGGGTGAGAGAAGTTTAATTTGCAAAGAGCTGTGAGAAGCATGTGGTGATCTACATAGTCAAAGGCCTTAGTAAGATCAATAAATACAGCTCCTGTAAGTCACCCAGCATCCATATTTGAAAGAGTATCTGATGTAAATTTAAGCAGTGCAGTCGATGTACTATGGCCTTTTCTAAAACCCTGCTGAGTTTCAGAGAGAAGGTTCCACTTAGGTATTCAATTACTTGGCTAGCCACAAGCTTCTCAAGAATCTTACTCAGCACTGAGAGGTTCGCAATGGGCCTGTAGTTAGTAATTTCTTTTGGGTCCCCTTTTTTAAGGACAGATGTTATACAGGCAGTCTTCCAAAGGTTGTGTACTACACTATGACAGAGAGACAGCATGTAAATTTTTGATAGTGGGGAGGCAATGAGAGGAGCGGCAAGCTTCAGAAGCCACGGTTCAATTGAGTCCAGACCAGAGCTAGTATTGTCCAAGATGTTCATCAGTAGTTTAAGGACTTGAGATCTAGTTATAGCCTTAAAGTAGAAGGGTGACCCGTTTTGTGGCACATCAGATCCAGTGTTTGCCAAGGGCAGCTGGTTTGCAGGTGGGGACTGGGAGTGAGGTCCAGCTTGCATGAAGGAGGAGGTATACTGGGACAGATCAGAGAACATGTGGTTGAAAGCATTGGCTATGGTACTGGAGTCATTGCAATGTGTGCCATTTAAAATCATTTCACCAGAAGTAACTGATTGAGAGGCACCTAGAAAGGCTTTTACGTGAGCCCAGAATTTCCTGGGATCACCAGCAGAGCTTGTCAGGAGGTCTTTGCAGTATTTACTCTTTGCTAACCTTACTTGTTTTTTGCATGAGTTTCGCAGAGCTTTATAGGTGATGAATTGTGATTGTAGACCTGTCTGTTTGAACAGCTTCCATTGCTTATCTCTGACACAAATATTAGCAAGCAAGTCTTTGTGTAGCCACCTTGTGTGTTTCCCACTCACCTGTCTTGTAACCTTTGGGGCATGCTTACTGTAAATTGCCAGGAATTCATTTAGGAAAATATGCAGGGCATCTTCAACATTGCGAGTAGCATAGATGGCTGTCCAGTCAATTCTAGAAACATCATATAGGAATTGATCAGGGTCAAGGTTAGCAAAGTCTGTGAAAGTGACGAGATGTGGAGGTGGTGATGGAGGCACAGCCGAAGCCCATATACAGAAGGTGGGAGAGTGATCAGTTAGAGCATCAGCCAGCACACCAGAAACAGATAAGTGCTCCACATGGTTTACTAGAACCCAGTCTATGAGTATAGATGATTGTGACCTCTGAGTAAGTCTTGTAGGTTCAGTTATCAGTTGGTGAAAGCTGTAACTGTGCAACAGGGATAGCAATGAGCTATTCGATGTATTCAACCAGTTAAGGTTGAAAACCCCTATGATCACGACCTCATTTTGGTTGTGTATCGGGGAAGTTTCATGGAGCATATCCTTTAGACCTGCTAGGCCACCTGAGGGATGATTGTAAACACAGATAATATGAAGTTTATTTGCCCCTAGAGCTAGAGTGGCATGCAGTTATTCACATCCTGAGGGGGGGAGGCAGAGTCACAAATTGATGCAACATTAAGGTTGTTTTTATAGAATAATGTAACACCACCTCCTCTCTTTGAGGTTATTCTGTCCCATCGAGTCATAGAGTAGTTGGCCAGGGAACAGAGAGAGTCTGGTATCCCTGGTTTGAGCCAAGTTTCTGTGAGACAGAGAATGTCAGGATGGTATATTTTGACCCATGCTTCCAGCTCAGAGAAGTGACGAGTGAATAATGAATAAGTAAAAATGTTAGTTAAAGGAAAGCAATGAATTCACTAACAAGTCTCACAATATGGTAATCAGTAGAATCTAAACCCAGACTAGGCATGGGATCATTCTTCTTTATATATTCAATTATCTCAATTTGTGAGAGAAAATGAAAATAAAATTTGGGACTGGGTGCAACAGATTCTGAGCTATTGCGAGGAGAGTCTGGGGAACCCTCTGAACTGGATGCCTTGGGCTGAAAATCTCTGAACTTAAATCTTTCAAGGTCACCAAAATATGAATTAAAGAAGTTGGTAACCTCCCTTGGCTCATTAATGAGTCTTCCCTCCTTTGTAAGGGTAAATTGTTTGTCCTTTTTTATCCCTGCCCACTAGATCATTCAAAGTTCTCCATGTAAGTTTAGAAGTTCCTCTTTCATGAAACTGTTTATTTCTAAAAAAAATTATTTTAGAAGGCAGCCCAGTGGTGCTGAGGGTTGAGGCACTGGATGCCACACCTCATGCCATGCCAGTGACCCATGTTCGGATGTGAACTTGGGCCACTGGGGGTTGTTGGTGGGGAAAGGGCAGGAAGAGGATTATAGCAGCCTCTGGGATGCTCTCCTATCCTGGTTCAGGGAGGCTAGCCACCTTTCTCTTGATTGACACCCAGTGGATTCTAGATGTCAGATCATGGGAGGTCTAGGGGAGTTACGTCAGGAGGGTGGAAAGAATGTGGTTTACAGGAGTTCTCACATGCCTTCACATACACATGCTCACCTGTGTTCGTCACTGCTCCGGGAGGAATGGGAGAAAAACAGAAAATGGGGCTCTTTGGCAGGCTTAATGAAGCCCTGAAGCCAATACAGGGTGGATTGAGATCCCCTGAGAGTGGACAGCAGGCTGCCTGCCCGGAAACCCTGATGCAAGAAAAACCTGTATATAAAAAAAAGAAATTTATTTTAGCTGCTTGAACAGCTGTTTTGCATTTATTTTGAAGTGTTTTATACTCCTGCAGAAGACTAGGAAGTTTTAATTTCCTGTATGTAACCCAAGCCTTGTTTCTCATCTGCATTAGTTTTAAGAGATCTAATGTGACCCATTCATTTTTTTGGCCTCTTACTTTAATCTTTTTCAGAGGAATAAAAGTGTCACCGATATTAAGGAAGGTCCTACTAAAAGAATCCAACATCTCATCAATACTCTTAACGTTACCGATAAAAGACCAGTCAGCAACAGAACTGGCCTTTGAAAATTCCTCAATATTAAATTTTTTTTAACTGTCTAATAAGGATAAAATTAGGTTCCCTTTTTAACCCCCATGCTGACCAATTACAAAATATGGCACAATGGTCACTAAGGAAATCTGGAAGAACACCGGAAGTTACAACATGAGAGGGGTTGGTAACGATTACCCAATCAAAGATTCATACCAGGAGGGACATGAGGAAGTACTTCTTTATGGAAAGGGTGGTGCAACCTTGAAACACTCTGCTGGTCGAGATGGTGGGTGCAAACACAGTCAGGGGATTCAAGCAGGCATGGGATAGAATGAAGAGAACAGTGGTTGCCTGGGGCAACAAGACCAGGGAGAAAAATGGGGATAGGACAGTGAGGGTTAGTATCCTGGAAGAATAATAGGTTCTAGGGAAGCTTCCCAGGATTATAGGGAATATGGGAAGACTGGATGGCCCTCTGATCTTTTTCTGTTATCAAGGTCTATGTTTCCATGTTTCTGTAACAATTGCATCACATGACATATAGATACAAATTTCTAACTTGTAGTTCTGAACAGAAAATAACCTCTGCTCCAATATTATAAGCTACTGTACTAATGTACAGTTCCAAAATGGCCAGTGTTGCATTGATTTATACATTCATCTGTTACACTGACATCCGATACTCAACTAATAATACATTTCTGAACTAAAACCTCCTGGGACACACTTAAGGAATGATGTTCCAAGTGGACATTATGCCAGGAATTTGATGCTCTAAATATAATTATGAGGAAGTCTACCCCAGTATACAGTAGGTGAAGCATCAGTTCTGGCCTGCTGAGCAGCAATTGCTCCACTCACCACCAGCTAAATCTGCTGGTTTCTTTTTCATGTTGTCTCACAATGATGTGCAGTATGTCACACTTATACCATACACCTTTAAAGTAAAGCAGTGTTTTGCTTTTTGGGAGGGGGTGAACTTAAATGACAGCAGCAGGAATTTCACACCTAATGAGAAATGGAGGTTTCAATCAAAATTAGCCCACCAGCCTGGTGGTGATTCACAGATTACTAATGCATTATCAGTGCCTCATCAGCAATGTGGAAAGCACGCTGAATTGGGAGCTGAACAGGGTCGATTAGGGAAATTAGCTCCTCGTTACATGATTGTGGCATCTGCTATAGCTGTCTGCTTTAGTACATTGTATCAGAGGTATTATAATGGGGCCCTATGGCAGCAGGTTTTGGAAAGCTACATTTGTCTGTATTAAGCAGCTGTCTGGCCTAAAGAGCTCCTGACACCATTAGAAAACTTGAAAAACGTGAAGTTTAGACAGAATTCAGTTTATATTTCATACATTTTCTATAAATGTATCCCTTACAACTTTATTACTAATTTCAGTAGTATGAAAGAGGACTACTGTCCCTTAGACTTTATCTGCTGTTTCTGCTTGCCTACATCTGACATCATAATCCCTTCTTTATGGTATCATAATTATTTCCAAAGCAACAGACTGTGATGTCATAAAGAAGGGATTATGATGTCAGATGTAGGCAAGCAGAAACAGCAGATAAAGTCTAGAACTGAGTCTAGAAAAGAGAACTGTGATGTCAGGTGTAGGCAAGCAGCTAGAGCAGTTTAGGGCAGCAATCCTGTTTATATGCAGATGTCCTTAGTAATAAAGTAAGAGTGAGAATTACAGAAAACATTATTAAATATAAATTACATTGTATCTAAATATTCAGTTTTTTCAAAGTTGTCAAAACGCTGTCAGGAGCTCTTTAAATCCTGCTGCTGGCTGGTTGTCCTTGTGGGTCCTCTACTCCTTCTTACTCCTAAAGGGCTCCTTTTTTTATTTTAGTATGCTTTTTGCTTGTTTTACTCCCAAAGGTCTTTGTTTTTGTCCTCATTGCTTGTGGGTTCTGGAGACCAGAAGGCTTGTGGTCCTCAAATTATTATTATTTCTTTTAAGGAACAGTGCTGCTTATGGATCATCGAGACCAACTGATGCAGGGTTGTAAGTGGCAAAGGGCTTGCAGTTCTCAGTTTTCTCAAACAACGCAGCTAGCAGGTCCTTGTGACAAACCAATGGAGTTGTGAATGGCAATGAAACCTAGAGGAGTGGAAGTGGAGCTGTTGGATATGAGAAACTGTATTGAACAACACTGCACCTGTAAAAAAAAAGTAGCGAGTGGTCAGCTTTTCGCTATTGGCTGATCAATCACTGTTTAAGTAGCATTTTGTTTTGTTCTGACAGATGCTTATAATAGACAAGACAACACCACACAAACATGCCCATTATAAGTAGCATAGGCTGAATTTATGTTTCTACCTTTTTACTTAAAAAAATATATAAATTAAGATGCAACTCTATACTCTGAGACAACTTTTGTGTACTTAGTACTGGTACTGGTCTGGTCCGAAGCAAGAAGGCAGGTGCACCACTACTTTTTCATATGTCTTAAATTATTTATTTTGTGGTAGCACAGCTGCATCCATGGTGGAGCAGTAATTGCCCTCTTTAATCTTAATGTAAAATTTCCTCTCACTACAGATAGTCATTGATTTTGGTTCACTAAACCCTCTTGCAGTTTGCCTTCTCAGACTATATTGGTGTTGAGTATTGTTTTCCAACCAAATGCTCTGGACTTCCAGTATAGTGAATAAGGTTGATAACTAGATCTTTTCATGAATCTTTCCTGTGAAAAGTCACCCCCAAACTTTGATACCTGTCGCAGTGATTGGTCTTTATACCACAAAGAAGCAAAAAACTTGCCAACCTATTAAAAGTAACATCAAATGTGTGCAGTTCCCTTCTATTGGCAGTACGGTGTACTGTACATCCATATTGTCTTAGTAGACCCCTTACCCCCCTTTACCTGAACAGAAGATTCATACACAGTGCTTTGGAGAAAAATGCCCATAGCCATGTTTTTAATTATAAACCAACTTACAACAAGTAGCATGATGTGCACAGCTCTGCAATGTTAGCAAGCCTTCTAAGGATGATCAGTACCATCAACCAGTCCATCCACCTACCCCACAGGGGTCTATCCAGGCAAACCCACTATTTTCCAAAGGGACAAGGCCTTTGAGGCATAGGGGGTGACTCATCCCAAGCTTTATGATGTGTGTCTCTCCTTAATCAGAAAGCACTACACACGGAGGCCAAAAGCTTAAAAAGACTGTCCCTTGACTGGCTTATAGGGCTCCTCATCATTGGGGCCTTGCCTCCTGCCAGCCTTGTTAGGAACTGAACTGTGTCACTATCAGGTTCCCCCATCACCCTCTTTGAACAGTACTTGCAAAACTACCATTCCACCACACTTACATGACTGTGACGTACCTGTGTTACCCTCCAAACACTTTCCTGTAAGAGGAGGCAAAAAACCAGGAAAAACTCAATTGAAAAGACAGGAAAATTCCTCCTCAACTCATTAGGCAATTCTCCTATTGAGTTAATAGGCTCCCTAACTAACTAAACTCTTAGCCTTTTTGGACCTGCTTTTATGAGTGTGGGAGGGTGGGAATTTTGTCAAGTGGGAAGGAATAACTGCACATCATCTTTCATCTGGCAAAGGAAACTCCATGACTTCTTTAGGAATATGAAGTCATACAATCTGTTCCCCATGCCCATCAAATGCATCTGCCACTGTCACAGGTCCAGGAAGAGGTTCTCACCTTCCAGCGTCTGCCTGGACCTTCTGGCTATCCTTTGAAAAAAAGGGTTGTCCACAAATCCATACCTCCTTTGTCTGGGATTTGACACCTGATGGTAAATAAGCAATAGTTAAACCAAATGCTGATGCACATACCCCTCAAAGGCCTGTGACCTCAAAGTCCTGAACCTGGATGTCTGACAACCCCTCTGGCCTCACATTAATGGCTGTCCCATTGCAAGAAAAATTAGTATTGAACTCATTCAAGTTCAAACCAAATCCTTTCATGGACCTGCCAATGATGTATCAGAATTGAAATACTGTCAGCGACATTCCGGGCCCGATTCTCAAAGCCCTGAGTCTGACACAAGGTGCTTGCACTGAACAGATATGGTGCAAGATGCACCTTGCATCCAGGGCTGCCTCCACGCAATTCACAAAGGTGGTCTGCATCGACCACAGGCCGCCTGCCCCAAATGGGGCTTGCACTGTCCCTGTGCCCAGAGCTGGGGGACATTTTGGCTTGGGAGTGGCAAGAGCTCTTTGATAGGGATGGGGAGGGGCAGAGGGAGAGAGAGTCTCTGTAGGAGTTCAAGGTTAAGGGAGCAAGAGGGTAGGAGAAGGGGGGGCTGAAGGGTGGAAGAGGAGAGGTTGGAGAAGAGGAAGTAGAGATTGCACAGGATAGACTAAAGTGGCTGGGGTAGGGAGGGAGGTGGGAGGAAGTGAGTTTAGAGGGGAAAATAGGATAGTACAGGAAGGAATATGACTGTGAGGATGAAAGGGAAGGAGAATTACATAGCTGATGGGGAGGTACCAAGTACCAGCATGGGGGGGGCCTGAGCCATGGAAAGTGGATCGTACTACTTCCCTGGAAGATGGTAAAAAGTGAGCTGATTGAAAGGGCCCACAACAGTATAAAGGTAGCATCATTCAGGGTAGGTGGGAGGGTGGGCAGTACTAGGTGCCGCTGGGCAGCAGTGCCACACTCTGAGGTCCACTGGCACCAGAACCAACAGGAGAGGAGCTGTACCTTAAATGCTGGGCACGATGTCATGGGAAGGGGGAGGGCTGCTGAGCTCCTAGCCCTCACAACCCTTCGGGATTTCTTGCAGGGTGCAACCTGGAGAAGATTGCTGCAGGAGAGACAAGAAAAACACTGCAGGTTAGTGGGCTGTCCGAGGGTTTAGTTTATTGTTCTAGGAATTATTACCTTTGAGCCAATGGCTCTTTTACAAAGGTTCCATGTCATCAATGTACAAACAAACAAGACATGTTACATAGAATGGTCAGCAAATTATGAAGGTTTCAATAAGCCAGTATAAGACAGTACATCACAGGAAAAAAACAAAACATTGGAGGAATGGTCAAATTGGGAAGGGTAGGAGGAGATATGGGAAGGGAAGCAGACTTAGAGTAGTTAGAGGTACTCAGATGCCTTTGTCAAGAAAGGAGCAGAGGAGGAAGAGGATGAAAAACAGCAAAAACAGCCATGAGGGAAGAATCATTAGTCAAGGCAGTCACAGGAGTAGAGGCTGAGAGGTGAGAGTAAAGCATAGATTTGAAAGCTCCTAGTGACATGGAGGATGTAATGAGCGCGCTCAGGGCATTGTACCAGCTGGGGGCACGATAGGCAAAAGATCTTTGGCCCTGTGTGGTCTGGCATCTGGGGACCTGGAGAGGCTGGTGTTCCGATCTTCTGGTGGGACAGATGCTGGTATTCGGGCAAAGTAGGTCTTGGATACACGGCGGTGTGTGGCCCAAGATGGATTTTTTTTGCCATCAAGCATGTGAGGTACCTTATGCGATTTGAGATTTGCAACCATCCTGTTTCAGTGTAGAGCTCACATGTATGAGTACGTCTTTGCGCTCCAGTGTGCAGCCAACAGGCCTTGTTTCGAATGGTTGTGATGCGCCTCGTCGCGGTGGTAGTGGGAGCCATAGATAATTGGGTTTACAGTCTATGATTGAGATGACAGAGCTTTGATAGGAATCCTCAGTGCAGCTTGGGTAAGGAATTGCCAGTTTCAGAACAGGATACCAATGCGCTGGTTCCCCGTTTTCGCTGTGTTATCAATGTGGGTCGCAAAGGTAAGACCTTGATCAAAGGTGATTCCAAGGTATTTAAATGTTGACACTTGTTCAAGGGTATTTCCTGGATATGTTTTGATAGTAAGTGGAATTTGTCTTTTTCTGTTTTGTGGACTGGAGAAAAGCATGGATTTTGTTTTTTTGTGATTTAGGACCAGCTTGTGATCTAGGAACCACTTTTTAACATTGGAGAAAGCAAGTTGCAGGCTCTGGAGTAAGGTTTTGGGTCCTTATGAGAGGAGAGAATCACAGCATCATCAGCATAAAGGATTATTTGTTCCAGACAGGATTTGGGGAGAGAGTTTAGGAAAAGGCTGAAAAGGAGGGGGCCTAGGATTGACCCCTGTGGAACACCTGAGAGGACTGGTTTTGAGTCTGAGAGAACTTCTGAGATTTTTACTGATTGAGAGCGTTGAGCCAGGTAACTTTTAATCCAGGCACCTGGTCCTTCTGAGAGCCCAAGACTGTGTAGTTGTGTGATAAGTAAGCCATGGTGAACAGTATCAAACGCCTTTGTTAGGTCAATGAAAACAGCTCTGGTTTGATATCCTTTGTCCAAGGCAGTGTGAAATTCTCCTGAGAATTCCAGTAGGGCGGTCAACATGCTGTGTCCTTTCCTAAATCCATGTTGCTGCAAGCAGAGTATGTTATACTTATGCAGGTAGTCTGAGAGTTGGTCAGCCACAATGCATTCGAGGGCCTTGGAGAGGGGTGGAAGTACAGATATAGGCCGATAATTTCCTGGTAGGGACTTGTCGCCACTTTTGAACACTGGTGTGACTATAGCAGACTTCCATTTGCTGGGAAATTGACTAAGGCAGAGGGAGAGATTGAACATTTTGGTGAGTGGGTGCACCACCTCTTCCAGGGTAAGGGGCAGAATTTTAAGATCAATAGTATCACTGCTTGCTCTGGATTTAGAGATAGCCTTTTTTATATATTTGTAGACTTCAAGTGCCTTAACTATTTTGAAATGGAAAAGCAGTTGGTCAGATGAGGCAGTAGGAGATGTTGGTTCTGGCGAGTCCGTGTCAGAGAAGAAGTCCGGCAGGAGGACCCCACTGAGGTCAGTGAAAGATTTATTTAAGGCCTTTGCCATGACCATTGGGTCTAGGGTAGTGGTTCCATTGACAGTCATTATAGTGGGAGAGGATTTGGACTGCTTACCCATGATATTTCTGATGTTGTCCCAGAACGATCTCCCGTCACCCCAGGAGTTTGCAAGGGCATTTTTGAAATAGGAGCTCTTCATTAGTCGGATTTGTTTGGTACATTGGTTTCGTGCCTGTTTATACTTCTGGATATCCGTCAAGGAGCCTGTGGCTCTGGCTATGGCCCAAAGGTGGTCCCGAGCTTTGAGTTGGGCCAGTAGTTTGGCGCGTGAGCCAGGGATTTGAGAGCACTTTGATTTTATGCTTTTTACTGGTGCGTAGGGTGTCACAGGCAGTGTTGAAAGTTGTGATAAAATAATCTAGGGCTCGCGCAACATCTAGAGTATTGTGTATTGGGGACCAATCTTGCTGTAAAAGACAGGTCTTGAGCTTAGTAAGGTTTCCATGGGGTAGCACTCTGCTTGAGATGGTTTTTGGAGGTGGTTTTTGGAACTTATTTGTCCAGGTAAAGATCACAGGGGAGTGGTCACTGACAGAGTCCGGGAGAACAACTGTGTTTTTTATGCGGGCTGGGTGGCTAGCAAGGATCCAGTCAATGAGAGTGTAAGTTCCAGTTTTGTAGTTTTTTCTAGTGGGGAGCTCACCATCTACGCTAGGTTAGCTGCTAGGATAGCATCCTTGAGGGACCCAACGTCTGATGCGAGCCAATTTTATTAAAGTCACCAAGGAGAAGGAGCTCGGTGTCAGGTGGTTGCGATCTTACAAATTCAAGAACAGTCTGGAGGCCGGACCCTGGATCTTTAGGAGGGATATAGACAGCGGCCACAGTAAGCACTTTATTTTGGGCACCAAGTAGTAGTAGCTTGACAGGGAGAAATTGCACAGAGGAGCTAGTGGTGGAAAAGCAGACAGGGTGGCTAGAAAGGTTGTCCTTAATGTAAATAGTACACCCCCCTTTTATTAGACCTGTTCAGTCTGAAAATATTGTAGCCTTGTAGTGAGATGGCATGGTCCGGAGTGCTTGGTGTCAGCCAGGTTTCAACAATGGCTAGTATGTCGGGATTGTGTTGACTGGCAAAGACATGAAGGGATGCCAGTTTTGGAAGGAGGCTACAGATATTTAAGGTGGCAATGGTGAGACCCCCCTCCATTTTTTCTAGATTTGTTACCCTGGTAGAAACAGGGCCAGGGTTTGGATGGACACTTCCTGATATCAGAAGGAGGAGGAGCAGGAGTTTAAGGGACATCTACCACAGCTCATAGCATAACATGCAATGCCTCTGTTTCTTGTTAGCTTGAGTACAGTGTAGTCGTTTAGGGTCCCAGCATAGGGTAATGGCTAGGAGGAGGTGTCAATTTGTCAACTTTCCAGCAGTGTGAGCTGTCATTTGCACCCAGTCCTTTGTAGGAGGGTGCCACAAGTGAGGGTAGGGAAGATCTGTCATGGTGCCAGGTTGCTGGTATAGAGCTTGAATGGTTAGTGTGAGAGGTAGAGGAGACTGCAAATGTTTACTGTAGCAAGGGTGAGTGTTTCTGAGTGACTCTTGGTGAGCTACTGTGGACCAGAAAACTGATTGTTACTGTAGATCAAAGACCCAGAAAGTGTTAAATTCCTGAAGGTGATGAACATTAGCCTAGGGCATATGCAGGATGTAAAAATCCTTTGTTAAAATCTTCCCTTTGTTCTCCAAAACAGTTGTGAATAGACCTCAAAGACAAGCACACATCCTTTAAGAAAGTCAGACGGAAATGTGGATTCAATGCAGCACTCCACAACCCAGAAACTTGTATAAAAGATTTACTGACCTCACTTTTGCTTTTTGATGTCTTCCAAAAAAGTTGATTTATGATAAGAATGCCTATACCTGGTTTGTAGTTTCTTAGTCCAGGAAATGTTCATAGATGTTATGTCCAAGAATGGTCCAGTTCCTCCAAGTAGAAACACATGAAAAACCACAAAAACTAAACTACTAAACTACTGACAGAGACAAACACAAAGGGTGGGAGGTGAGTGAGAAGGAGGGACGGAGAAGCCACAAATGGGGCTGGTAAAGGAGAGAGGAAGGAGGGAGGGAAGCAAAAGGGAACAACAGGCAGGAAAGCAGGGAAAAATGGTGGTCTTAGGAATACACATTGGCAGCAAAACATAAGCAGACTGCAGCACAGGCAGAAATAAAAGCACTCATTAAACTCAGAATGAACAGCAATACAATGGCTGCCTCAGGACTTCCAGCTATATTACATATAATTTATTTTTGTACCATATTTTGTATTTCTATGTTTCCATAGTTCTACAACTGTTCATTGATTATTTTCTCTGTCAATGTAATGTATTTTTCACTGTTTGGTATTCGTTTTGACGTGGAACTTTTGTAAAAGAGCTCTGGCTCAAAGGTACTTGTAATCTGAGACATACATACATACAGTAGAAACAGTCTGAAAAGCAATGAATTAGTGCTGGTTTGGCTGTAAGCTGTCTGTAGAAATCAATCCATGTAAATTTGCCGACAGAAATTAATCACAGCAATGGCGCCGCATGCCAAAGTCCATTGGCACCAGAAACAGGAGAAGAGCTGTACCTTGAATGCTGGGCAGGATGCCATGGGAAGGGGAGGGCTGCAGAGCTCCTAGCCCTCATGACCCTTCAGAGTTTCTTGCAGTGTGCAATCTGGGAAAGATTGCTGGAATGCTGTGCAGGACACCATGAGAAGGGGAGGGCTGCAGAACTCCTAGCCCTCTCTCTACCCTTTGGGTTTTTTTGCAGGGTGCGCTCTAGGAAAGATTGCTGCTTGAACACTGGGCAGGATGCCATGGGAAAGGGAGGGATGCAGAGCTCCAAGCCTTCACTAGGCTTAGGAGTTTCTTGCAGGGTGCACTCTGGGGAAGATTGCTGCTTGAACGCTGAACAGGACACTGTGTAAAGAGGAGGGCTACAGAGCTCCTAGTGCTCAAAACTCTGGGTTTTCTTACAGAGTGCATTTTTGGGAAGATTACTTGAATGCTGGGCAAGACACCATGGGAAGAGGAGGGGTGCAGAACTCCTAGCCCTCATGACCCTTTGGGGTTTCTTTCAGGGTGCACTCTTGGGAAGATTGCTGCTTGAACACTGGGCAGGATGCCATGGGAAGGGGAGGGCTGCAGAGCTCCTAGCCCTTATGACCCTTCAGGGTTTCTTGCAATGTGCAATCTGGGGAAGATTGCTGGAACGCTGTGCAGGACGCCATGGGAAGGGGAGGGATGCAGAGCTCCTAGCAATCTCGACCCTTTGGGGTTTCTTGCAGGGTGCACTCTGGGGAAGATTGCTGCTTGAAAGCTGAACAGGACACTGTGTAAAGGGGAGGGCTACAGAGGTTCCTAGTGCTCAGAACTCTTCTGGTTTTCTTGCAGAGTGCACTTTTGGGAAGATTGCTTGAATGCTGGGCAAGATGCCATGGGAAGGAGAGGGCTGCAGAACTCCTAGCCCTCATGACCCTTTGCGGTTTCTTTCAGGGTGCACTCTGGGGAAGATTGCTGCTTTAATAATGGGCAGGATGCCATGGGAAGGGGAGGGCTGCAGAACTCCTAGCCCTCACGACCCTTCAGGGTTTCTTTCAGGGTGCACTCTGGGGAAGATTGCTGCTTTAACAATGGGCAGGATGCCATGGGATTATTATATCTGTTCTGTTATAATTTCTCTTTTCTCTGGTGAACAGGCATATGGTCTGCTCTGTATTGGTTGTGCACTTCAAGTGTCAGTTGCATGCTGTATTATAGTAGTTTGGCCCACTGCCTGTGACAATGTCATGAAACTCTCTTAATATGCATTCAACTGTATCTTTCTGTTCTCTGTTTGTTCATCCAGTCCCTCCAGACAAGGATTTGCAAGTACTCGGACATACTGCAATGTCTTCTAGTTCCATAGCTATGATGGTTGATATCTACAACTCATCTGATACAGTTTCTTCTAATACTTCTGGTTCTTTTTTAACCTCCTCTCTTCATTACCTCTGCTGTCTCACTCTCAGCCTTTTCTGAACTCACAACTTTTTTCTTAGCTATGTTGACAACTAACTTCAAATCCTTGAGTATGTCAGTCAATCAATCAATCAGTATGAATGAACGGGATACTCAGTTGAGCAGCGCTAATTTTCAATGAGGTCCTGGCGTAGTGCTCAGTGTACAAGTTTAACATGAACACAAACATACATAGGCTGTGCTTACAACATGCATAGTCAGGGAATTACCAGTTTTTACAGTATTTACATTGAGGTTGCATATAGTGCTCTTGGTGAGGTTAAAACGAGTTGTCAGTTCCAGTGATGATATCTGAGACTACTGTACTGAATATAACTGCTTTTCCTTTCCAAGGCATGTTTTGTATGCTGGGACTCACTTCTCCTTGTCCCCATGGGCTATAAGATTCTTCTGAGGCTAAAGTAAGCTCCATCTTTGACTTTCTCTTGAACCATGACCAAGACTGGCATGGGGTCAAAACCACACAAACAAAAACAGCGTGGAAAACAATGCCACAAGCAAACTGCCATCCTCCCAAATAAGGTTGGTAAAAACACTGACCGTAACCAAATCCATGCACACTATACAAACTAATGGCAAACAATACACATTTTGGGGGGGGGGGTTCTGCCCTTCACCCCGACATGGCGTGTTTTTATTCTACACCCCTGGACATATTATAATCAACTCCAAGGGGTGGACCATGGGAGGGGAGAAACTTGAGAGGGAGAAAATTAAAAAAATATCCAATACCAGGAGACTGGGAGCAAAACCCTGGTCCCCAGGTCTCCTCTGCTCCAGGTGTTAGTGCCTTAGCCAATCCACCACATTAGCAACTCAACCATGTACCTCACCTGCAGCAATTTCAGTCCTTTCCCAACTGAGCTTACAGCGACAGGGGTAATGGTAATTCCTGAATGCTGTAAAACCCCAGTCGCTATACATGGTTTCACCATTTCTGCAGTGTGGTTTTCACCACGCTGTTCCTTCAATGTCTTATTGACCTGGTACCACCAAGACTCAATATTTTGCAACAACACAGGCTTCATAATAATAGTATTTGTAGCTCCAGTGTCCACCAAACCCTGAACCTCTGTATCTCCCAACTTCGTAGGCAAATACAGCAAGTTCGCACTTGTGACTGTAGTTACCACCTCTGCAGTTTTCTTTTTTCTGTCATCTCCACAGGCTTTGCTTTGTCCTCATCCTTCATCAAGGTAGTTACAGCTCTGTTTGCAGGTCGCTTTATCTTATTTTTAGGACAATCTGGCTTGTGTCACAGTTCATTGCATCCGTAACATCCGAGCTCCAATCTATCTCCTCTTCTAGGTGAATAAGAATTCTGCTGTGCATTAGCAGAATTACATCGTACTATGTGTTTCTGTGGTTCAGGTCCTCTTTCCTGAAATCTCTCATTTCTTTCATAATGACTATTCTCTGCAGTCTTTACTTGACAAAGATTTTCATGTATGGTTCTTCCTTTTTGTATGAGTGCTTCAATAGTTCTTGGCATCGCACACATAAGCAAGTTCTGTAATTCTGGCTGTAGTGTTCCAATAATAAATTCCATTATCTCTCTCTCTCAAGTTCTTGGATATAAATGCTTGCAAATACCCCATTTATCTAGGGTCAGCATATCAAGTTGATCTCCAACCTTCTACGGACGATCCAACTCTCTCCGTAAATACTGTTTGCTCCAACCTTTGTCAAAATATTCTAGAAACTGGACTCTGCACTGTCTCCAGTCCCATAACTGCTCCTGCTTGTAGCTCCACCATTTGCTTGCCACACCTCTCATAGCGCCTTCAAAATGTTGCATTCACATATCTTCTGGTATTTGCACTTGTCTCAATGTTCTTTTGAACGTTCTTAGAAACTCTAAAGCATCTTCCTTACTTTCTCCTCCAAAAACTGGAAAATTGCTTCCAAACTATGGTGCAACAATAGGAATGACTGGCATGGTCAGTCTTTCAAAAATGTGCCATACATTTTCTCTTTTCTGTGGCATCTCCTGACTTCCACCTCTTGTCTCCTGCATTTCTGGCATCTCATTTATCCTGCACAGACCTGCAGTTGGTGTACTTTCTCTCCTTCCTGGAGTTAAAATCAAATTTCTGTACATTATTCACGATTCTTTCCATGAATACATCTATTTTCTGTTCCATTCTTTTCTCGAACTCTTCTACATCAAATGGCATCTTCTGTACTCGTGTTCCTCTCAAACCACATCTACCAAATCCCACAGGTGTTCTCATGACTCCTCTCATTGAGGACTTGGTACTTCTTGGCTTGAACTCAGGTTCATCCATAGAAGGAAACTTTGTTCTGAACTCTTCCACAGGATCTAGACTGTCTGCTCCCTCTAAGTTCCTAAGTACCTCATTCTGACCAGGCATTGCCAAGAGCCTCTGCTCCATACCAGCTTCCACTTGTCCCAAGTGACAGATCAACTTCACAATTACTAAGGCTGAGTAAAGAAGGGCCAACTTCACTGCAACCCTTTCCTCATACTCACTAGTGGTTTTGCAAGAAATCCACCGTTTAGTGTCAGGTGAAAAACTAAAGTTTCTGTAAAACAATTTAGAAAAGTCTCCAATCAAATTCAAAACAAAAGGCATTTTAGAGTATTCCACATTTAGGTGTAACCAGGAATAAGTCAGTCTTGCTGTTGTGTTAACCTATACACAAAGCAATGAACACATTCACAGTACAGCTTCACAGCTGGGTGCCAATAAGATATCACTTTGCCATCACGTTGGGTGCCAAAATATGTATAACACACAAACAAACACACACACACACCAGGGTCACACCTCCACCACTAGAAATAGTGAGGTAGATGTGCCTGCAGTTATACTTTAGATAGATACAGTATGTTTACAGTATAATCATGGTTGCACAACCAGTAGGTTCTTTGCCTCTTTTCCCACCTACAATCATTGAATTGGGTACATACAGGAACCTTTGGAACTACCTACCCAATCAGGTAGCTGCAGAACCTGTGTGAGAGAGTCTGCACTGGAATGACTCTGGAGACTGTAGGAAATGTGAGAATTGGACAGCCAAAAGCACAATTCTGACACAGTTTGGAAGTGGAAATGAAGGTAAATTTTACAAAATTGGTCTTCAATGTACAGAGACAGTTTTCCTCATGAAAAAATTGGCATTCAACAATATTAGATTTTAATGTAGGCAACTCTCTGGTGATACATTCAATCAATACAGGCATATAACTCATTCCCCTGGCCTCTGGGTGGATCAGAGCCATGGCCTCAATCTTGTGTGATTCATCTGGACCTTTTGAGACAAATACAGTCTGCACAATGCAGTAGCCATCATATGGACAACTAGAGTCTCCTGTGCCCCACAACGACAGATCTGACAGGGATAGGAGTGGCAGGTGCTTCAGGTAATGGTTGTAAAAGGTTTGATGTATTATAGTGACCTGTGACCCACTGTCCAACAAGGCAAAGCACAGCACTCCTTCAATTAAAACTTCCACATTAGCACAGCACCCAATCAAGCATGGTAACATCTTGCTCCCTGGCAGGATCTGTGGTTCTGTCCATTTGGTGGAGCTTTTCAGTTTCAGAGAACCAGGTCACTCCCCCACAGGCTCTGCTTTCATTTCCCTGGTTCTGCTGTCGCTTTCTGTCTTCTAATAATTAGGGGTTTTCCGCATGGACACATCCCGGATGAGGTGCCCATCTCCCCCACATCTGCAGCAAAACAGTCCTTCTCCATTCACAATATGTGGTCATGGCCTGACCCTCAGAGCAGCAGAGGGGGTCATCTGGCATCGCCATTCAGGCATCACACTACTTGACTGTGGTTAGGGCTCTTGAGCCATCTGCAGAGCCCTCACACACTCCTTAATTTCTTGAAGCTCAGCCAAACTTGGTTGTGGATGAGACTCGTATGCCATTTGCAGTGTCTTCATACATTCTCTAATCTCTCTGAGCACAGCTTCCAGATCAGGTGTGGTGTTCAGCTCCATGCAGCTGACTACTTGGGGCTGCAGGGCCGCAACTGGCACCTGAAGAGTGTTAGTGATCTCTTGTGCTTCCTCCTCCTTTACCACATCAAGAAACTGGTTAAAGGTTAGGGGGGCTATTCGGCATTCTCTCAACTGGAAGGATATCAGAGTTAGCATGGAGTGTATGGAACCTCTTAAAATCTGATCTAATCTCATCTGGACGACCTGTCCTGAGGTGACTCCCTCCAGTCTTAGCAATCTTCCAGATCACTGCCTCTACCCTGGTAATAAACTGGGACAGCTTCTCTCCTTCAGACTGCTTTGTGCCCTACAGCTAAAACATAATGACCTCCTTCTTTTCCATGATCCTAAAGGTACTTTTCAATATAGCCAGGTGGTCGTCTGCAGCACATGTAAGTTGGCTGGCTCATAATGACCAAATTATGTCCAACACCATGCTGCTGAATCGCTCCACAATCCTTTTGCCCATCTCTTCATCTGAACACCTCCACACATGCACCATTTGTGCAGCTTGGCTCATCCAGTTTTTGTAAATGTCTTCTCCTGTGGGAGTTGGGATGGCTCCCAAGAAGGTTTGCAACCTCTTGTACTGTTCATATGGTACCATTATGTAGGGGGTTACTAAACTGGGTAGCACAGTGGAGGCAGGCTCTCTTTTCTGAAAGAAGGCTTGTACAGCTTTCACAATCTTGCCTTCAATGGCCAACATTGACAATCTTTTCCAACAAATCTGACTCGGGTGCTGGCATGGGAAGAGGGGCTGGTTGCGGACTACTCCCTTGCCAAACAATATCCATTCACCTCCAGTCCCTTCTGTGCTGAGGGTTGCAGGTAGTTTACCTGCATCAACATCTGAGGCACTCTCAACTGAGGCATGGGTGCTTTGGCTGGCATGATTATACCTCATTCTGTATACTTTTAATTTGCCCAAATCTGGCATAGTCTCTAAAGCTTCCAAGATATCAATTCCCTCCATGCCCTGGGGATCCCTGTGACCAAAATAACTTTCTTTCAGTCCAGGTGCTCCCCTCAGCAACAATCTTGTAATTCCTGTTGCTCCATGCTGACTTCCTAAAACTTTTCTTTTTCTGGGAGGGGGTACCAAAGTTCTCATAATTGCAATTATAGGGTGGTCATTAGGTGGCAGCAAATATCAGCAGTGTCTCCACTTTGTAACAGTCCTTTGACTCACTGTGGCTGCTCTGGAGCCCTTGGGCTCCACACATCACCGCCCCCCCCAGAGGCCGGCCTGGGTTCACTAGTGGATAGGAGAAATTGCATGGTGCTTCCACCTGGGGTAATGGCAAGGAATACCTGTGAACAAATTGCAGGATACCAACCCCCCAGGAAATTACAGTAGCTGCCTCTGTCAGACTCATCCCCACACAACAATCCCACTTCCTGCAATGATTCACAATACCAGAATAGAAAAAGAACAAGTTACAATATTTATTAAGGGAAGGGGGGAAAAGGGAAGAATAACACAACACCAAATTGCAAATGGCAGACTGTGTCCCACTCTGATATCCCACCTCCCACCTGTGGGTGCTCCTGGCTCCCCCCATGGCCATTTAACACTACAATCTATTTTGGTGGGTACCACACTAAGGTGCTGGTCCTGATAGCTGGGGTGCGGGGGTTGTACAGTCTTTTCACTTGGCAGACAGACTTTCGTCGGGCCCAAAAACTTGAAGCAACAGAAAGAAATTAAAATGTAAGTCGTGACATAGCTTAAATTGCAAAGTCCTACCCAGGATCTGACCTCCCCTACTAACTAGCTAGCTAGCTACACTAAATGTTTCCTCTGAGCCGCAGCCACCCAGAGATACTTCCAGTTTTGATGATCTTGGGGGGGGGTGTCAGTAGGATGAGTTGGCATGGTACCATGGAAGTACCACAGTTGGTAGTGCACCACAGCAGCAGGGCTGGCTGGAGAATTGAAGAACGCTGGTCATCACCTACCTGACCTTGCCAACTTTGTCTCTGAGACTTTTGTAGACAGTGTTCACTAGGCAGGCCTCTCGCCATCTTCCTTGCTGGTCTTCTTCTCTGTTGGCCTGGAGACAGGGAGGCAGAGTCCCCAAAACTTCTGTGCTGGCACACACTTTTCAGAAACAGCAGTTTAGCTGGGTTTTAGCTCAGGCTCTAGCCCCAGCATGCACAGTCACTCTGGCTTGCAGCAATAGCAGTCTCCAAAATACTAACCACTCTTAGGGGGAATCACAGGATGCTCAGTCCTTAATCCCTGCTGCAGTATTTCTTTTAACTGGCTGTATCTACCAATCTATGTTCTCACAATGTAGCAGCTCCATGCTCCTTCTCTTTCTCTGGCTGCACAACTTCCCAAGTCTCTCTTTCTGCAGCAGAAATTAAAACTCCTGTCTCTGCAGCAGACTTCCAAGTTTCTTTTCTCTGCAGCAAACTCCCACATTTCTCCTTCTGCTACATGGCTCTCTTAGGCACTCTGCCTATTTGTATTTAGCTGGTGCCCGACAGGCCACTGAGAAAAAGGTGCAGGCCTTGGGCTGGATAGCCCACCACAGTCTCCCCTGCACTCCACTCTCTCTGCCAAATCCTGGTTGAATCTGTCATTTTGGCAGGCTGCAGGGGGTATTTATCCTCTTTGTACAGTTCTAAACTGATTGGCTGTCTCATTGGTGGGCTTTTTCTGTGCCCTGTCACACCTTACCCAACAGCCCCTTGCTTCACAGTCCCATGGGGGCTGCCATATTTGTTTATATTTAACCCAAAACACTGATGCCCTTATATTTAGTATTTTGCTCTCCTGAGGGCTGAAAATACTTCCCCCTAAGCCAGGAGGCATACCTCAGGGGATCCCCAGCTCCAATGCCTGCCTGGAGCCGGGGACGATATTAAATTATGGCCGTAGCCAAAACACTCACTTTGGAGCTGTGACTCCTTTAATTTTCAGTTCCACCACCCACCCCTACCCCTGGCTGCACATGCACAGGCGGCACTGTGCAGCCATGTTTTGTATTCACATTTTGCCGAACAGTCCAGTTTCCTTTTCTCCTGCTCCCAGGACCATCAGCACACTCCCTCAGGTGCCTGGAGACACAGAACACAAAAAAAACAAAGCTCTGCCTCCTTCCTGCTATGGGACAGAGACACCTGCACTTAGCGGTCGTGGTCGCAGATACAAAATGGTGTACCACAGATCCAGAGCTCACCCAGAGCCACTGTTAGGATGCCGCCAGAAAGTGTAGGGGCCATTGCCCACAAGGTAAGCCCCAGTTGGGGGGGCTTAAAAAACTATCTGTCCTCCTTGCCAGAGAAAGGAGCATTCTATCGCATCTCGCTCTTTACCAGAACCCTGCTTTGTCAGGCCTTAGCCTACCCAGTGACCGCTGTTGCAGTTCCAAGCAGCTGCTTAAGGCTGCTGTGAGGGGATTCTCCTTCAAGCATGCTAGCATTTCTCTGTGAAGCCAGCATTCAGCTTTCCCTGAATTTGCATTGCTCTAGGCACCTTAGCGCTGCACCGCTGCTGCTCCTTCTGAACTGTCTGCAGCAGACTATCCATTCAACAAAATACTGACACAATACTTCATTTTCATAAATAAAAATAATGCATTTTATGTTGATTTAAACTATGTCGGCCCATTTTGCCACTGGGCCACCTGGACTGATTCTTACTAGCAAGGGCAACACATTACTAGCCCTTGGCTTTTACTGTTACACAAATGTTTGTATGTACATGTGTGCATTGAAGAAGAGCAATAACTCTCTTTCTCCCCCCTTAGCTTACTATTTACCCTTACACTAACAATATGCTCAGGGCTATTCTTTCTGGTTTACATTCTACAGGGTCCAGGCTCTCTCCCTTTGCTGGCAGAACCTAGTCTCGAACCTACTTTCAGGTGACCTATTCTTCACTAAAGCACCCATTTTATATTACTTGTGGAACAGTCATTCCACAACTGTCACAATATGCAGAGTAGAACAAGCTCGAACTCAAGCCATAACCTCACCCACTTGTAGGGGATTATTTAACTACTTTTTTGAGAGGAGAATGTAGCCTTTATGAAGGGACCCTGAGGCACTGACTCAAGTCCAGCATCAGGATCGAAAATGCCTGTGCAGTGCTAGCATGAAGAGTGATCAGGGACCAGTGTTTCTGCTTTTACTTGCTGATTTGCCAGCAAAGTGTCACTACTGCTTAAACAAGTGTGATGTTTCCTGTCAGAGCAGAGATCCGAGCGGAGGCCTCCTTATGATGGGGGATAGGTGCAGTAGGTATTGTTGTAGGACAGACATCTAGCAAGCAGTCTATCACACTCCTAGACATGGAGGGTCTCCCCATGCCATGCCTACCCCCAGCCTAACATGAAGAGGGGGGTCATCATGTGGTGCCAGCTCCGGCCATGGTGAACAGGAACACAAGGAGTACAAAAATAAATAAAATTAATAATGTCAAAGAGTCAAAAGTCAGGAGCAAAGCGGTACCACAGCACACTACCTAGCGCTTCATGTGTTCTCCAGAACATTTTGTCAGGGGGTGGGGTTCTGGTGCTTGGGTTGTCATTTTATTGAGAAAGGTTGAAGTTATGGGCCTGGATATTCAAAGCAGTTGCGCATGGCACAACTGAATTGCACCACTCCAAGTGCGGACTTGCGCCAAGGAGTGATATTCAGCCAGTGTACAGCACAAATCTCATTGCGCCAATGTGCAACTAAAATGAATGCAGGTGCAAGCACAGGGGGCGTGCCCATGAATATCCAGCACAGTGCGATATTCAACTGTGAAACCATGGCAAAAGTGCAGAGCAAATCAGAGATGTGCCAAGCAGACTTGTTCCTATAAATACAGGGTGCAAGCACATAGAAAACACTTGCACCAGGTGAGAGGGAGTGAGAGAGAGAGAGAGAGACAGAGAAAGAAAAAAAGAAAGAAAGAAAGAAAAGAAAGAGACAGACAATAAGAGAGAGAGAGAGAGAAATGGACAGACAGACAGACAGACCGAGGCAGACACAGAGGGAGAGGAACAGAGGTGGCAGTGAAGAGGGAGGCTGGGGCAGAGAGAGTGTGAGAGACAGGCTGACACACTGCCAGGCAGTGCACCAGGGTGGCACACAGCCAGCAGCAGCCAACCACCCAGGGGGATATTGGACATCAAGAGCCATGAATAGTGTGCCCTTCATGATGGAGGCCATAATGAGGGGTGTGAGGGGGCAGGAAGAATAGCGATGTGACCGAGGAAGGGCCCGTCAGCAGCATGCCCGACACAGGTGGTACCGTACCTACATCACCTTCGAGAACTACAGTGACACGGAGATTGTGGGCTGGTACCACCTGAAGAGGGCCATTCTGAGGCAGCTCTGTGAGTTGTGCAGTGAGGAGATGCAGGCACTAACCAGACAGAGCCATGCCATGTCCATGGAGATGAAGGTGACAGCCGTTATGTGACTGTTCACCACAGGTACCTTCCAGAGACCAACAGGGGACACCACAGGCATAACCCAATTGGCCATGTCCCTCCTCCTCATACAGTTCCTCAATGCTCTGCTGCCACATGCTTCGGAATACATCCATTTCTCCAGCACACAGGCAGAGCATACAGCAACCATGCAGGACTTCCACAAGGTAGCTTGTATGCCTGGTATGATTGGGGCCATTGACTGCACCCACATGCCCATCCACATGCCACCTGGCCCTGAAGGTGTGGCATACATTAACAGGAAGGGGAGCCCCAGCGTCAACTGCCAGATGGTGTGCGATGCCATGGGGTGCATCACCAATGTCTGCACCACACACCCTGGGAGTGCACATGATGCGTTCATCTGGCATAGCACTGTGCTGTGCCAGAAGTGTGAATGTGGGGACATCCCCACAGGCCACCTAGTGGGTGAGTATGGCACGGGCAAGGGGTGACGGGCAGAGCAGACCATGAGATGGGGAGAGCAGGGTGGGCATGCTGGCATGGATGCCTGGAATAGGCAAGGGGCACAGCATAGGATGACAGAGGGCTAACCATGTCATTATCCACACAGGAGACAGTGCCTAGCCACTGAGGCCCTGGCTGCTCACCCCTACCAATGCCCGTCATCCCCAGGAGAGGAACGCTACAACGAGGCACTCGCGCAACATCATTGACTGTGTATTTGGCATGCTGAAGGCATGGTTCCATTGCCTAGATGGGTCTGGTGGCGCCCTACAGTAGAGCCCCTCGAAAGCCTGTGGTCTATTCCTGGCCTGCTGCATACTGCACAACATGGCCATTGACCATGGGATAGCTGTCGAGGCTGATGAGGGAGACAGTAGTGGGGGACATCGGAGGCAATGGGCCAGAGGGTGGTGGACAGTCCCCGCCCAGGCGGCGGGATCTCTGGCTGCAATGGTAGGCATGCCAACACTGGGACACCATTGCACAGGAGCACTATGGTGCACACAGGTGGGTAGCGCGATACACATGCATGGGCCACACACACAGGTACAGCACACATGCAGGGGCATGCTTGGCAATGGGCAAGCACACACAGAGGCATGATGCAAGGGTAGGGGAATCAGTGGTACACAACCACACACAGCAACACACACGTGCACCCATGCACCCACACACCCAGGCGTTGGCATGTGGCATGGATCAGATGCATTGCACTGGTGCAGAGGCACAACCGGTGTTGAACTGCCCACATCATGCCCACACCACACATTCCAGCGGCTGGGCAAGCATGCACACAGGCAGCATGCAGTATGACACACAGGTGCCACACCAGTGGTATGCACACACACACACACACACTGCCCATGTGCGCACAGGGCAGCAGCTGCAGACTGCAGTCAAGGCGGCATGCACATCAGGTCTGCTGCACAGAACCACGACCACCACAGCCACTGGGGAAGCCGTGCAAGGGATGATCAGCAGCCACAGGCTGCACGTCAGCCACAGGGGGTGTTAGCAACAGCCCCCCCCCAGGGGTTGAACCACGGGACTGTGACCGGGTTCGCATGGGGGTGCATAGGCACCAAAACAGGCCAGCCCCAGGCATGCCTGGGATGCCATAATCAGAGCCCGGCATCTAAAGTCTGGGTGTCACCCAACACCGGGTTCGTGGGGTGGACATTGCACTGCATGGGGTCAGCGGTGAATGGCCATGCCCTGTGGCAGCCAGCACTGCAAAGCCATCCATGATGACATTGGCAATGTGATCCAGGGATGCAGTCATGGCCTCCTGCATGTGCTGCATCCCCACTAGAAGCTGCTCAGCGCCCCTCTAATGCTGCTCGGCCAACTGTCACACCTCTGCATGCAATGCATGCACCTGTTGCCCTACAGAGGCCCGCAGCAAACGAGTGTGCTCAGCCAGTGGATCGGTGTCCTTGGGAACCCGGGCAGGATGCCGATCCTCCTGTGGTGACCGGCCATGCTGTGCAGCCTCCTTTTCTGGTGGACGCTGCACAGTGGGGTCCACATGGGGAATGTCCATAGTTGGTGCCCCAGCAGTGGACCCAGCATCCAGCTGCCCTGTGACACACGCAGCCTGCTGCCATTGCCCATCTGGCCACTAAACACTGCCCAGTGCCTGCGTGGCTGCACCACCACAGGGCACAGCCATGGCAGTGCACACAGTTGCACCTGCAGTGGCAGCAGGCAGCTGTTCCCCCACCAGCAGAGCACTGTGTGTGCTGCCTAGGTTGGTGGCTGGCATGGGCGTCTCAGGATGATGGTGATGTCATCATCTGTGTCGAACCCCACCCCAATCTGTGTCTTCATGCAGAGGACACCAAGGCTGGCATCCCACAGGAACACATCCAGGGCCTCATCCAACCCCAGGTCCAGGACATCCGCCTGGACTGTGGTGGTGTGCTGCAGCCTATCAGACCCCTGGATGCCAGTGGAGGTAGAAGGCTTGTCTTCCAGGGCTGATACTGCATCCATGGCCACTGCCAGCCCCCATCCTCCACACACAGGCGTGCTGGTGCTGAAAGAGAAGAAAGGTGTGTCAGTGATGCAATGCCCACATGTGCCCCCCAAACTGCCACTGCATGTGTCCAGCAGCATGGCATGCACGTTGGTACACACACATGCACAGGACAAGCATGCCGGCAGCATGCATGCCATTATGCCCATGTACGCACCCTCCATGCCACCAGCTGTGCATGGCTGACATATTTACCATGCAGTGATGGGCTGCTACCCATCTGGAATCCTCCTCCAGGCATACACTCCACTGTACTGCAGCACATGGTGGCTGCCACCAACTCCTCCTGCGCCATGAGCGGTGGCGCATCAGGAGGCCCCCCTCTGGTGGCATTCCAGGAGCCACAGATGGCTGCCACCTTCTTCTTTATGTGCCTCCTGTCTGTGCCCACCTTTTTTTAGCACTCCTGTGCTGACCGCTGGTGGATGCTATGCTGGTTAATGTAGCCTGTCAACTCTTTCCATGCCCCAGCCTTGGCCTGTAGTGTGCCTGTGACACCACTCAGCAGTGGCTCCCTGTCAAGGTAGGCATAAAACAGGGCCTCTAATTCATCCTTTACGAAACTGGGCCTGCGCCTGTGAGCAGGCCCACACTCCTCATGCTCTTCATCCTCCTCATGTCTGGACATGTCACTTCCTGTGGACATAGACAGCAGTGTGTTAGTAGCGGCATCCCCCTGTAGCGTCCTACCCTGCTTTTCTGTCTGCTCCCAGGGAGCTGCAGTGGCATGCACAACCCACCTCAAAGGATGAAATATTGGTCCATGGCCTGTGCTGTTCAGTGGTGCTTCTATAATGCATCACATGCAAATGAGCTTTGATGCAACAATAATGACATGATAATTCCCCCAGTGTGGCACGCATTGGCTGATAAGAAAGTTGATGCACAATGCGAATGCATGCCTGGTGCACAGGCCCACAGTGCACATGCATGGAATGGTATCATGCCATCAATCATGCACTGTGCACATGTACGTGATGGGGGCCATGGCGCATGGTGCGCCAGGCTTGCTATCGTGCACATGTGCACTGCGCAGAGGCTGGCAACTCCTGACCCCTGCTGTGACCCTGCCCCTGGGTCACCCCCACACCCATGACCCCGCCTAGCCATGCCCATGCTGCATATCTTCGAGACTGCATGATGGTTGGACACAGTGCATGTTCCCTCGCATCATGCATCTGGCGCATGTCGTGGCCACATGTGTCTACTGCTGCCATTTTGCTCACCAGCCTCATAGTGAACCATGGTGCAGTGGAGAGCACACCATGCATGGAACTGGACACAGGTGGAGTTGGTGAACCTAGTCACCTGTGTCCAGCCCCATGCACCCCAACTGTTTGGCGAGGTGCCCCTGCAGCAGCCCAGGGTGGCGATGTGGCAGGGGATTGCTGCCACACTGCAGTGGCATACTGGGGTGGCCAGGATGGTGGAGCAGTGCTGCCACAGGTATGGTGACCTGGTCAGGAGGGACCCAGAGCACCTGAGGAGGCTGGAGGTGCAAGTCAGGCATGGGGCTGTGCCACAGCCAGGTGAGTAGGCCCATGTTGCATGTTTGCCAAGGTGCTGTACTGTGGTGTTGGCTAGGCTGCCTGGCATGCCCTGCAGAGTGGTGCACTGCCATTGTGTGCATTGTGGGGTGGCACTGCCAGCCACCGCTTGCATTGCGATGCAGCTGTGCAGGACGTGTTGGGCAGGGGCTCACCCTGTGCACAGGGATGGGGGTGGTGGGCAGCTGCTGTGGATGTTTACGGATGTGTACTTGTCTATGTTCCATTCCCAGGGCCTGAAAATTGCAGGAGTGCAGCAGCGGTGGCAGAACAGCAGGCCGCAGTGGGCCAGGGAGGCAGAGCAGGAGCAGCTTCGGCACCAGCGGGGCTGCAGAGGGCAGGCAGGCACTGCCATGGTCCTTCACACTCTACATAGGGGGGTGGCAGGGGTGTGGGTGCAGGCATGGCCACCTGTGCCATGTGCTGTGGCTGCTGTGTGCATCACACTGTGCGTGGTACTTACCACTGTGGTGCATCCATTGCACATGTATGACAGCTGTTTGTGGTGTGGGAGTGTGCCTGGCTGCCACTGACGTTGCTGTGGTGCTGCCAGTGCACTGTGCCATGTGACTGTCATTGTGCAGTCGGGTGGCCATTGTGTGGTGGGGCCCACCTCTGTGCACTGTCGTGGTGTGCCGCATTGCTGGCAGGCATAGGCCCGCCCCCCCCCTGCAGGTGGCTGGTAAAGGCCCTCCAGGGGTGTGTGTTCCCTCTGCCCATTGCGTGCTGTGGGTGAGCATGGTTCCTTGAGACATTGCACTGATCACCTGTCCTGTCCCTTGTCATAAGTGTCTGGAGGAGGCATAGGATGCCACTGTATTGCCGGCTGCTCCGCCAACTCATCCTCATAATGTCCACAACGATGGAGACAGTCCTGCAGATGAGGAGGAGGAGGATGCTGGCTGACTGAAGGCACCAACCACACTAAGGGGTGGCAGGACATGGCCACTGGTAGTCAGGCCCCAACAGTCCCCTGTTACCCCAGCTATACCTCCCCCTACAGTCCCCCATCCTACTGTACAGTCCCTGTTCCCTGTCCCCTTCCTTTGCTTTCCTACCCTTTCCCATCCCCTTGTTACTGTACATAGTTTTCCTACAATATATATTTTTTGACTTACCTGCCTGTGTCAGTGTCTGCTTTGCAGGTGGCATGAGGAGCCATGCTGCAGTGGCCCAGTGCCTGTCCATGTGGTGTGAATGTTGCAGGGTGCATGTTGTGCTTCTGTGGTTCACTGCTGTGTGCTGTGGTGTAACCCATTGTGGTGGTGTCCCTCCCCTCGGTCAGTGGCTGTGCCTTGGGGTGCCCATGGGGTGGCTGCCAGGGGTGTGTGGCAGGTGTGTGCATGGTGTTGGCACATGGCCATGGTCTTTGGTCAGGTACTGGGCACACACTGTGTTAGGGCCCATGTCTAGTGTTGTGCCACCTGTCCCATGTGGTCTGCTGTGCTACGTGCCTCCCGGCATGTTCCGTGCCTGCTGTATGGGCCACCTGTGTGGCATGTGTGTGTGCTTGGCTGCCTTGTCCTGGGTGTGGACTGCTGTGGGGGGGCATGGCCTGCTGCCTTGTGGGGGATCCCTTGCTGGTCCTCTATTGGCCATTGGCACCTCCTGTTGCCTACTCTTTGTGCCCCTGCTGTGTTGGGGGGTTTGGGTGCATGTGTGTGCCCTGCTGTGCCCTGCTGGTGGTGGCCTCCTGTGGCCTGTCACTGTGCTTCCCTGGCACTATCCCTGGTCTCCTCTTTGTGCTGTTCCCTGCCTCTGTTGCTATGCTGCTCTGCTCCCACAGCTGCACTGGGACTTCCCTGTCTGCACCATGGCGCAACTGTGTTTGCACCATGGCACATGTCTGGTTGTGCCATGGTGCAAGTGCGCCACATTCAGCTGGGTTGCACTGGCACACTGCAGCATGCACAACCTCTGAATATGGCTCCTGTTGTGCCAGAGCACAATGGATTTGCACTGTGCCAGACTTGCGCCGGCCTTTGGTGCACTTCTGAACATCTGGGCAATAGTGTGCATGTATATATATATGATATATCTGTTTCAATTCAGAGCAACCATGAACCCTCACCAATCAAACAAACACCAAGAAAGATTTATATTACATTATTAATATAAAGCCCAAAAAGTGAATCATTAAATAAAACTTACAAAAAGCACTATAGAAAAGCAACAAATCCTGGGAGGTCTAGTGAGGTTGCTAAAGGACAAATTTCTACAATAGACAAAGGAGTCTCCCAGTGAACAATGTATCAATACCAGTGGATAATTCATAAGTCAAAAGATATAATACATTAATCTGAGACTGATTAAATCTGTTATTTCAATTCACATTTTTGATTTTGTTATATATATAGTTATTTTTATAGATATGTTCCCCCAAGATTAGACCTTTTCTAATTAGCAAGTCTAGATTTATGCAGACTAAATGCTATCTCTATGTAGTTCTCTTATTCCAAAAATTCAGAATCAAGAGAAGATGTAAATACATTATAAGTTATTAATGAGTAAACAGATTAAACTGGATTTATGTAAAGTGTCCAAATATAAAGATCATAAGTGATAAAAAACAAATGCTTGAGACAGCTTTTCTTGTATCAGCTGTTAGAATAACATACTAATACATCAATATTTCATCAGCAAACTCCAAAAACGGGGTTATGTCCAGGCATTCATTTAAGCCAATCGGTGACAAGAACCTTAAAGTATAGATCCATTTAGATTCCTTTTGTGATAGTATTTTTAGCCTATCGCCACCTCTGTTATTTTTTGGTACATGTTCCACACCCAGAAGTGTAAAATTTTCTGAGTCTCCTTCATGGCAGGAAACAAAATGAACCACAATGGGTGTAACTGGTTCAGATTTTAGAACAGCACGAACGTGTTCCTGCATTCTCTGCTTGAGTGGCCTTTTTGTGTGTCCTACATATAACATTGGACAGGTGCATCGAACCATATATACAAAATATGTTGACCAAGAAATAAATTCCTTAATCAAAACTTCCTTGTTGGAAACTGATGCACAAAAGACACCTCCGCTGGATACAATGACAACAAACATTGCATCTGCCACAGCGGAAACTACCCGAAGGTTTAGGTGGCATCCAAGTAGGACGAATATGCTGGGTTGGTTTTGTGTAAAAGCTATGTGTCAGGATATCTCCAATATTTGTTCCTTTCCCATATGTTATTCTAGGACTCTTACCAAGGGCTATACATAATGCTGGATCCCTTTGCAAAACTGGCAAAAATTGTCTCACTACATTTGATATTTTAGGGGCTAACCAATTAAATTCAGTGACAAAGACCACTGGCTGATCATTCTCTGTTTTCCTCATATTTGGAACTAGTAATGTTTCCCTTTCCAGTTTCCTAGCTTGGTTTAAAACAGAAGGCAACATTGTTTCACTATATCTTCTCTGTAGGAAATGATTTTTGAGATCCAAAGCTTGTCTCTCAAAATCTACTAGAACTATACAATTTCATCTCAGACAGATGAATTGGCCATATGGTATGGCATTTTTTGAGGTGTCTGGGGTGGGCATTCCTAGCATGTAAGAGCAAATTTCCAGAGGTTGGTTTTCTGTATGTTTCAGATTTAATAGGCTGACCATTATCCCTGCAAACCTCAGGTAAAGAAAGGAAATAGAATTAAAATCCATGCTACAGGTGAACTGTAAATTCAATCCATTCCTATTCAAAAAATCAACAAATCGTAAAGCAGTTTCCATACAACCCCTCCAAATCAAAAGGACATCATCCAAAAAGCACCCCCATAGATGGATATTAGGAAGCAAGGGGTTCCTGCCAAGGTTGAACACCATGGTCCCCTCCCACCAAGCCAAAAAGATGTTGGCATAGGAGGGGGCCATGGTGGTCCCATCGCAGTCCCCTTTGTTTGCAGATCGAATTTCTTATCAAAGACAAAATAATTGCTTGTCAGAATCAAGTCAATTGCATCAATAATGAAGTCTTTTGGAAAATTAACTATCTTTAAATTCCTATTCAAATGATATTCAGTAGCAGAAATGCCCAAATCATGTCTTATACTAGTATATAAACTAATAATTTCAATGGTGACCCAGATAACTTCATCTGACCAGACCAACCCCTCAAGTTTGGACAAAATGTTCATCGAATCTCTTATATAGGATGGTTGTTCTATCACTAGTTGTTTAAGGAAATAGTCAATGAAGATAGACAAATGTTCTGTTAAAGACCCATTGCTTGAAATTATGGGTCTGCCTGGGGGGTTGGTCTGGTTCTTGTGGATTTTGGGCAAAACATAGATCGTGGGAATCACAGGATGTTGAACGTTCATAAACAATAATTCTTTCTGTGCTATTTCACCACAACAAAGGGCAGTGTCCAAAAAGGAGTCAATTCTCTTTTTTAAAGTTTGTGTGGGATCCTCATTTAAACTTCTATAGCTTTCTTTTTTTGTTTTTTTAGCCCCTTCTCTCTGCCGTGGTGGAACTTCTTCAGGGAGTCCCTAGACTGTAATCCCCTAGTCCCACCCCGGGTACCTACCATGGTGTCACTCGGACCTGTCTCTATGTTGCCTCGGCCTACGCCCCCGGCCGGGGAGGGAAGGAACCCCTTTACCCCCTCCAGTCCATTAGTGTGCATCGGGAGGTCCATCTGTGGCATCCAGTGGTAGCCCGGTTATGGGTTATCTGGGGCAGTCGGGTCCCATCTCCGTCCTCCACGGCAGGTTCCTTTTTCCATTTTTCTGTCCCCTCCCACAGGACGTGAGCATGCTAGGGGAACCTAGGGGCGGTGCACGTCGAGACGTACGAGCGCTCCAGTCTCCAGCCCATGTCCTCCCTCTCTTCTTTATGCAGTCCCGCTGCACCTCCACCTGTGGTCACCCAGGTGGTGGTAGAGCTGCGGGATATGCATCCCACCCCTCCCCAGAGGAGGAAAGCAGCCGCTGGATGCTCAATCCTCCTCCCCCCAGCCAGCCCTCCAGCTGCCCGAGTCTGTTTCCAAACCCGGGTTGCTGGCGCCACAAGTGGTAACCCTACCGCTGCACTGGTGGGCCGGCCAGTTCTATAGCTTTCTTGATCATCTAGCTGGCTATAAATTTCAACTTTATATGTGACTTTTTCCATAAGAACCATCTTCCCCTCCTTATCTGCTTGTTTACTCTCAATATTTCCCATACTTTTAAGTTTCAGGAGTGCATTTACCTCTTCCTGGGGAAATTAGAAGTATGCCTGTCCCATTTTGATGGAAAAAGTTTATTAAATTCTTGCATAGCCAGTGTCTGGTAAGTTGTTAGGGCAGGAGAGGTACAAAATGTAGGATTAAAAGTGGATTTAGGTTGAAATGGTGTCAATCTAGTAAGAGTTGTTCCAGTTCTGTAATCAGTATCCAAGTCAATCAAATCTGATAAATCCAGACGGGAATCTGAAGACTCCAATAATGTCACACTATCCAAATGTTCAAGTTCTTTAATTACAGCACTTGAAACTCATTCATCCAATAAATCTGTGAGAGTCTGTAGCGCAGACACACTAGTAGCATCAGGTTGCAATTCCTGAGAATTCAGAACTGCCTCACCCATACTGCTATTTTTGGTGAAAAAGTGTTTCAGGTCCAATTTTCTGACAAATAGACTTATATCACAATAGGCCTTAAATTCATTTACTGCAGGGTCTGGGACAAAGCTAAGGCCATGACTCAATACATTAACTTGTGTTTGAGTCAAGATAATATTTGTTAGGTTTACAATTTGGGTGCCCTGCTCCTGAGATTCTTGATCAATGATCTCCCTATGTTTACCCCGTCCTCTTCTACCACGCCTTGCTTTCCATTTTCTCTTTGTTTTTTCTCCAATGGTGCTTGCTGGGGCTTGGGTAAAAAATGTTTTACTTGCTTCCCCTGTTGTTGTTGGCTTTGGGGGTGGGATGGGAATAGGAGGTAACAGAGGAATTAGAGGGGTTTGAATTCTGCCCCTTGTTTTTATTCTTACTTTTATTTCTCCCTCTAGAGTTAGAACATGTATGAGATCTGCCCCTGCTGACTGATCTACTAGGTCTTTGCCAAGTAAAAACCTGGTTGATGTAATCTTTTCTGTCTCTGTTCAATTTTGTTTGCTTGCATTCCACAATTTATTTCTCATGTGCAATCAGTTTTTTACTTAAACTTGCCTCATATGTTTTAAACAAAGCACAGTCCTTATAATCTAATACTCGTGCTTTCACAACATCAATTTCTTTAGTAATGTCTTGATAAATGTCCTCATCTTGATCAATCAAAATGTCAACAAGTGTATTTGAACATGTACTAAGTGCTATTTCCCAATGAGTCTGATAAATTGGCTTGTAAAAAATCACTGTTTCCTTTTCAATATGTAAACCTCTAGGTGCCCAGAGTCTTTCTTTGTATGCACTTAATGAGGTCTTATTATAATACACATTCATTTCTTTAACTTTTACTCTCTCAAATTTATGGAATAGCTTTTTAAAAGCTGAATTAGAATCAGGATCCTTACTTTCACCAGGATTGCTGCTGGTCTCTGTAGCTAAACGGTGTCTGGCCGACGCTGCTACAGATTCCAAGCAGGGAAATTTGAGTTGCAGCTACTCTGTGTTGTCTGTAGTGGCAGAAATTGGTATTGCTTGCGTCATGATTGTTTTTGCTATTTTAGTAGAATCACTCACCTCTGTCCAAACACTACAACACAGAAATAAGCAATTTATTTAAATATTTGACTCAGTCCTGCATGCGAGCTCAACTGACATGGCATTCTGGCAAACAAACGCTCTGCTGTATTTCAAGCTGCCTGGGTTGTGGAAAACGGGTTCCTCTTTGCTCACGATTTTTGACTCTTTGGCATTATTTTTTTCATTTATTTTCATACTGGCAGAGTGATTTTCTCCTTGTGCTCCTGTTTCAATTTCTTACTTCAGATTAGCACCTGCTTGCTCCATGGTGTCTAATCTCCCCTGTGTTGTGTTCTGTGAACAATACAGCAACTACTAAGGGAGCTGTTATGGTAACAAAAAGGGGAGTGGTATTAAGGAGGGTGAAAATGTGTTGGCATCACCAGGGATGTAAAATTAAGGAGTTCTGTCTGAAAGCATTACTTGCCTGTGGCCACGGGAAAGACCAGGATCTCTTGTTGAGAACAGCTCAAAAGCATAGTGGAAAAAAGTCTCTAAAGTTTTAAAGACAGTCAGAACAGAAGTGATAACGTTTCTAGCATGAGAAAGAAGACACATAAGCATCCTAATTACTACAAGTAGCACCAAGAATGGAATCACGTATGAAAATTAGCCAAATTTGCTTACAGCAAATCACAGCCAAAATTTCTCGAGGGAGTGGCTGGACCTTTTAGACTGCTGTGATTGGTTGAGAAGCACATGGGCCACACGTGAAGCTATAAGTACAAGACATGTGCACCCAGATGGTGGCAAACAGGAAAGTCACCATATTGAAAAAGTTCTGAGATACCATTTTGGAACTTTCAATAGTGTGAAATCCAATCTATGTCACTGACGTGACTTCTCCACTTATGCCTCACTTCAATTGATGCGAAGAAAACAATTGTGAAATTTCACACTTTTTGGAGTTTTTTACAAGGTGAAGATTGTCCTAAAAAATCCATGAAAACTTTCACAAGATGACCAAAAAGTCCCACAACATGGGACACTAGTAATTTGCAAATTTGCAGAATTATGTTTTCTTAAATTCTACCTTGTTTAAATATCAGATTTAAGCCTCCCAAAATTTTCTAACTTAATATACTCTACATGCGTTTTTCTCTGTCTCAGCAGCCTAGAAAGAATTCTGTTTAAATCCCAAATGTAAGCCTCCCAAAGATTTTTGGCTCTACATACTGGTGCTTTGTCCATATATATAGTAGCTGCTGATCAGGTTTGCAGCCATCAGCATAAAGGGAATCCCTATACCTGTTTAAATATCAGGTTTAAATGTCCTAAGTTGCCTGACTCCACATATTCTACATGCTTTTTGCCCTGTTCCTGTATTATAGAGGGAATATCACCTGGGTAGTCAGGGGTCGGCTGGGAGGGGAGGGTGAGGTGCTGGATTGAGCTGCCGTGAGACAGCTCTTCTCTCCCAGGGAGGGATGCGAGGTTTCCTGGGCTCTTGGTTGCCACCCGGTGGAGGATGGGTGGTAGTGCCAAGCCATAGGCAGCACAGGCAATAGCCAGGGTGGGGTGGAAGGGTCCATAACCTGTGCCACGGGGTGCATGTATGCCTCCACATTCATGCGTTGCCATGTGCTGGGGTCCCAGGACAGTGGGAGAAAAATGATAAAAAATAGGGGAAAATCTTAATTAAAAAAAAACAGATTTAAGTCTCAAAAAAGTTCTGAGTCTACATACCGGTATGGGCATTTTCCTCTGTTCCAGCAGCATAGAAGGCCTCTCTGAACCTGTTTTCATACCTCAATTAAAGAGCAGCTCTGCACTTCAACATGTATTTTCACAAATAAGAATTTCATCTACTACAATAGTCTTCACTGCTTCATCTCCCTTTAGCTGCCATGCCAGCCACTTCCCTCCTCTATCCCTCTCAAACTAGTGCTGAGCCTGGGTAAGGAGGAGGTACTTGCCCTGATATCATCTGGCATAGCTGATCTTTCAGTTTCTTTAGCTGGGAGAACACTATCAAGTCCTGGGACTGAATGTGTACCTTCTCCAGGTTTTCTATTTGGGCTGTGATGTCAGCTTCCTTCACCCAGTCCTGTCTGCATCTGTGGGCAGCAAAAAATATAGTCACTCTTTGGAGACAGGCCTTCGTGGCCTCCCACCTAGTGGTTTCCATGTCCCCACTTTTGTTGTTATCAAAGAATTTCTTAATGGCTTTTCCCACCTAGGCCTTAAAATACCTATCTATAAGCAGTCTGGGGTCCATTTTCCACCTTAGGCTTGTTTTCTGGGGCTTACCCCTGGTCAGTGCAAACAGGAGTGGGTCATTGTCCAGTAGAAGTATTGGGTTGTACTTGGCATCTACTGCTGACTGTAGGAGGGAAGAGGACACCAGGATAAGGTCTAGCTAAGTGTAAACCTTGTAAGCACATGAAAAGAATAAGTATTCATTATCAATAGGGTATAGCACCCTCCACATATCCTGCAGGATGCATTCATGTGCCAGCCTCCTGAGGACTTCAGAGTTCTTAGAGGGAGGGCGGGTAGGTGGCACTGATCTGTCCAGTAACTGATCCCATTGGGAATTAAAGTCCCCTCCTACTATCAGTAGGCTAGTGAAACCTTCTAAGGTGACTGCCAGATGATGGAAAAACTTGGAGCACTCATAGTTTGGGCCATAGATGGATGTAATGATGTAAGACTCCTGGCCTACTTCAGCCAATACAATTAGACAGCATCCCTGGCTGTCAAAGACCTGCCTCTCTATAGATAATGGAAGGCCCTGCCTGAAACATATCACCATCCATCTCACATTAGAGGTGAAACAGGAGGTGAAAAACATCCCCCCAGACCTTTGCCATTTCTCTATCATTTCCCCTGCCATGTGCTTTTCTTGTAATAAAAGAATGCCCCTGTTCATGTTCCTTATTGTTGCCCATGCTTTTTTCCATTTGACTATTGTTTTCAAACTATTAACATTTAATTAAATCATGTCAACTTATCTGCCGTAGCCATTTTTTGCACAAATGTACTTGGGCCCTCGCTGGGCAGTGCCCAGGGACTCTTGACCCATTCTCCAAAAAGACCACATTCTGAAACTTCTATTTTTCTGCTTACAGTTCCCCCTCAATTTTAGAACCATTCCCCCTCCCCTTCTGACCTCCAGGAACAAACACAGCTGAAACTGGTTACTGAGGTGTGAAACCCCTCTCCCCAACCTGAGTAACATCTTCTAAGCCACCGCCCCCAGATCTTAAAGTGAGGTTGCAATTTCCATGCCATCTTCATGGATGAGCCGGTTGGCTCATTTTGTCCGTATACCATTTCACACAATATATTGGTGTGCTCCTGTTCAAAAGGAAAGTGGAGAAAGGAAACATTTTTAACAAACATCTAACATTATTGCTCTGAGCTGAGACCCGAGACACAGTACCCTTTCATGTCCTCAGAGGTGCACCAATGTACATGTACGTTGGAGTCTAGGTTGTGGTAAGCATCTCCTGATGAGTTGGTAAATTTCATACTTAGTCCAGCCTCCTGGTTCCTCACCATAGAGAGTTAAAGTTTAGCAGTTCATTAAAGGGACACTGTCAACCCCCTTAGGCCTCAAAGTGTCCCTTGTTTAAAAAACACATTTTATGACTGCCAACATTCTGTAATGACTGCTGATGTAGCTGGCAGTTTGATTCTGATTCTTTTTTCTTTTACAAAGTGAAAAACAGACTGCCCACCATACTGGTGTTACCACACAAACCCAGGTTTGTTTACATTCCTTGATCAGCTCCAAGTGCATCTTTCCTGGACTTGGGAACACCCACAACACAGTCTAGCCACTCATGATGCAGTGGGAGTTTAGGAGGCTACTATCTCATGAGTTACTGCACAGTTTGGGGTGCTTCTAATGTTCAGGAAGTATGTAGTAAGAACAGATCCAGGACTGTAAACAAAACAAAGTTGTTTATAAATATACATTAGCATGCAGTTCTACTAAACAAGGAGACAGACAAAACAAACAGCAACATCAATGAATTTTAGAGAAGGTAAGCTATCACAAAATGTGGGTTTTTATCTAGAAATAATATGATGCAAAACAGGTTGACAGAGACCCTTTAAGAGAGAAAATCCTACAAGATGGAGGAGTAGTGAGGCAAAAGTTCCCACCTTCTGTACCCTCAAGAAGCAGTGAGTCAGGGATTCAAAAGTCAGGGAGTGTATTATTGATCTTATCTTGAGGCTTTGTGCTAAAAAATAGATGACACCAAGATGCGTACTTGAGATGGGGCTGTGTTGGAATTCAAATGTTTTTTTGGGGTGGCCTCCTGGCAGCCCTGCTGGTATAGCCCGTTGCAGTCAACATAAGTGTAAGTGATTATTTAGCTTATATTAGTTCTCCCCCTGCCTGGCTTCCTGCTTTCCTATAGATGCCACAGTGCTGTGAATCTTTCCAGGCACACGGATGCTGCAATTAAAGACCAGGGTGCCATGCACACTATAGCATACACTGTTAACCACATTATTAAAAGAGATATTAGTTTTAAACCACAAAGACCTGTGCAGCATGGCAGTAGGTGTGAGACATTGTGCACCCATGGCTGGGCCCTATCGAGGGAGGCAGCTGCAGGTCCCCCACCCCAACCCTTTGCCTCATACTCATGGTTCTGAACTGCCTAAGATCAACCTGTCACTAAGGTACTGGGGACCATTTTTGGAGGTCCAGAATGGCCCACTCATGCTGCCATCTCCTTGTCCAAAAACACCATTGGTGCTGCTGAAGTAATGAAAGACTTAAGTGTTTTTTTCTGGCAATTTTCCTTGAGGGCATGCTGTTAGACTGGAGGGGTAGAGGTGTTCAAACCGCCACTACTCCGTGTGCAGGAGCCTCTTAACATCGTTAAAAAATTCTTGTTTGCCTGCAGTTATCTGCTGTAGTCCAGAAAAATACAACAATCAAATTATCTATTTTAAACAGTTCCTGCTTGTGAGAGGATTGCAGTACCAGGTGTCGATCCTGATATTTCAGGAATTTGATGAAGAAATGGTGTGGGTTTTCATTTTACTCCATCAGGCATCCTGGTGTCCGATGTGCCTTCTGGACCTCTAACTGGGTCCCCTGATCCAAGCTGAGCACTTTGGGGAGCCATTTCTGCAAGAACCTGAGTGGGTCCCTTCTCTCAGCCCTTCCCTCAGCCCCCTCTGGCAGGCCCACCACCCACATGTTATTCCGCATTTCATGGTGCAAAATAATGCACCAAGGGAATAGAAACCCCAGTGCTGAGCATAGGTTGGGGGTAGGCACTAACAGTAACTAGACAGGAAACAGACCTGAAGGTTATCACATGTGAGGACCTCATTGTGGCATGGCAGCGTGACAAGGCACTGGAAAGGGCTACTGGAATGCTTGATTGCATAGGGAGGGGTATCTCGAGCAGGAGGAAGGAGGTGGTGTTTCCATTATATTACTTGCTGGTGCAGCCCCATCTAGAGTACTGTGTTCAGTTTTAGAGACTGCACCTCAGAAAGGGCATAACCAGAATACATAGGCAGTGCAGAGGAGGGCAACTAAAATGGTGAATGGTTTGCACAAGATGCCCTACGAGGACAGAATGAAGGATCTTAACATGTACACCCTGGAAGAGAGGAGAGAGAGAGACAGAGACATGACATGATAGAGAACTACAGGTACCTCAAGGAGCTGAACAAGGCATAAGTGGGGAGTCTGTCTTCTCTCAAATGAGAACAAGCACCAGGACCACAGGTCATGCAGTGAAGCTGGGGTGGGGGGGGGGATTCAGGATTGAAGTGAGAAAATATTTCTTCACTGAAAAGGTAGTGGATGCCTGGAATAGACTGCCAGAGGATGTAGTAGAGGCTAGAACAGTGGGGGCTTCAAGCATGCATGGGATAGACACAGGAGAATATTAGATAGGAGGAAGGGAGATGGGATGGTCAATGGAGACCAGATAGAATCGGTGGAAATAGAATAGGTAGAGAACATCTGGGGCAGACTAGGCAGGATACGTGATCCTTTTCTGATGTCAAATTCTATACAGTATGTCTATGTTTATGGTCAGGAGGAAGGGAAGCAAACCAATATTTAGAGAGAAAAGAGGGACAGTGTGCAAGGTGGTCAGAAGCAAGAGAAGGGAGAGAGATGTTGATGTTGAGGGAGCAATGATGGGTGTAGGAGGGGGCATTGGAGGTAAATTGACAGAAGGCATGAAACAGAGTGTCTAGCCTGGTGAGAGAGGAGTTAGGGGAACCATTGGCCACTTGAATGTGTCCTGATCACTCTAACAGAGGAAACAACATTGATAAGAGTAATTTACTCTCTAACAAAGCCCAACGTATGCCTTTTTGATAAACTGGCCCACAAATAATGGAAATGGTGAAGAACAGGGACCATTTACTGGTGGGGGATTTTAATGTAGGGTCAGTGATTTTAAGTGGCATGGGGTATACCCAGAGGAGACAAATTTGAATCAAGCCACTCTGCTCTGTGGTTAAACCAGATTGTTGGTGCCTCAACCAGGAAGGGCACAACACTAAATGTAGGCAATATCTTGGACTTGATTTTTTTATCCCCTGGCATAGACATGGTAGACTGCCAAGGCTTGCCCCCAAGCCTAAGAGATCACTGCCCTACAGTATGTAGTATGAGATAGGAAGATAAAAAGAGGAACGATCCCAAGTATCGGATCAACAGATGCTTTAAAAATTACAACCCAGTAAAGTTTGCATCAAGTGTAACAGGAATTAGATGGGACAGGCTTAAACTGATTCCCGATATTAATATAGCGATAGAAAACTGCACAAAGTCATCCTCACCATATGCAACCAGCATGCCCCCAACTCAAAACAAAAGAAACTGGAATGTACCATGTGCCTTGGGTCACTGAGTTGATCAAAAGACTCAGAGTAAAGAACAGAGTGTGGCACAAGGCAAAGAAACCATCAAATACAGAAGAATGGGAAACTTCTAAAAACTAAGACGCAAATACAGTGACCAAATTTGGGAAAGCCAAAAGAAAATACCTCAAAAACTAATCTGATTCAATAGGTAACCCAGCAGACTACTGGGGACTAATAAACAACATTGAAAAGGTAAATCTGCAAATTCCGACATCAGATTTACAGGTAGCAATAGCATAGAACTACCCCAAAAGAAGTTTCAGATACACTGAGCAAATACTTTTATAGTGTATGCTAGAACACTGTTCTGCATGGAAATCCATGCCTAGAACAACATTGTTCTGCTGCACTGAGTACGTCACTAGTGCAGCACAACAAAACTGAACGTCATTGTGCATGTGCAATGAAGGGGGTCGTGGTGGTGGTGAGAGCTGGCCAGGAAGTGAATGGCGCTTGAGGAACCACACCCTTGTATGTTATTTTTTCACTTTTGATAGGACAGAGGAGTAAAAGTATGATTGACCATACACTATAAAAGATTGTGTATGAGCAATCATACACAAACAAGGCAGTTGATGGATCTTGAGATTTCCGTGGTAATGGACCTCTCGAGCGGGTCTCCGGTTACCACGGAAACCTCTAAATCATACAGCTATCTTGTTGGGTACCATGTAATATGGACAAATGCAAAAGACAAAGCCCATATTACGGCAAACAGAAAACGGCAAGTACTGGAATGGCGAAACTGATATTCCCTTACCCCGAGGTGCTACGACCTCAGAGTTTGATATTTAATAAAGGGAGGTGCAGGGGGTAAAGTAACCCACAATGGGGGTGTGGGGGGAGAATCTCCCTGCAGAAAAAGCACAGTCACCATTCCGGTCCTTGACGTTTTCCGTTCGCTGATATGGGCTCGCTCTTTTGGAGTCACTCATATCACTTGGACCCCTTGTCGTGTATGATTCCTCATAGACAATCCTTTATGTTCACTTCCAGACATCCAGTTACAAAGGGATGTGGCTTTCAAATTTCAAGAGAGAGTCAATGAGATCAATCACAGACAATGTTCTGAGATTTCACTTCAAAATCATAAGTGAATCTGAAGTACTCAATGTGCTAAACAGACTTGATCTAAAAAAGTCTCTTGGCATGGACCAAGAGGAGACAAAATTCCTGAAGGACTTTGCTGAGGTCATCACCCTAGTTCTAACAAAACTCTTTAACAGAAGCCTGCAAAACAAATTCCCAGACCAATGGAAGTGCATTAAGATGGCTCCCATCTTTAAAGGGGTGCGATGCAAGTAATCCATCTAACTACTGACCAGTAGCCCTCCTCTCTGTAATCTCAAATGTTTCTGAGAGACTGGTGAGTAAACAACTATAAGAATTCCTAGTGGCTCATGGCTTACTAACCCACCACAAGTCTTGATTCAGGTCAGGAAGATCCACAGGCTCCACACTCATGGTCTCTGTAGACTTGGTCACCGATGGTCTATACTGGGATGAGTCTGCAGACATGGTGTTCATGGACCTCTCAAATGCACTCAACCTAGTGGACCATAAGATCCTTCTATCAAGAGTGGAACAAATTGGTCTCTTTATGGAAGTGAGAAGCTGGTTCCAGTCCTATTTAAGTAATATATCACAAAGGGTGTGAATAGACAAAACATTATTGACTGCAGGTGACCTACACAGAGGCATCCCACAGGGATCGTTCCTAGGACCCTTACTTTTCCTATTATATATAACCGACCTCATCTTAAACATTAAACTCTCTCAAATAAAATGTTATGTCAATGACACCGTTTTTGGTGTCAAGATCAAAATCCAAAGAAGAGATGGAGCTGAACTTGCAATCTGACTTCAACCAACTACAAAAGTGATTTGTGGCATCAACAATGTACTAAGCTTAAACAAATCACAAGTAATGCTATTTAGCCGATCAAGAAAGGGGATTAGAGAACCAAAGGAGCTGGAAATCAAGCAACTTAATGGGACTTGCCTTGCAGTAACTACTGAATACAAATATCTGGGGTTCATAGTCAACAATTTGCTTCACTCCAATCAACACCTATGATAAACACCACTCTGAAATGTATGCCAAATTAAAATGGGATACCCCATCTGTTAGGAGATATAAAATGAATGCAGTAGTGGCATTCCAAAAAATCAGGGATTCAGTGTTTGAAATAGGTAAACTAATTATGGACTAGAGTGTTGCAACATACGGACATAACCTCAGAGTGGTAAAAGACAAGGGTCCAGCCATAAGATACAGAGCAACTATGGCAAAACGGCAAATGGAATCATGTTACTACATAGCTAAGATATGGACCAGCATCAAACCTGAAACCAGAAGTACTAAATCTATAATGGCTTTTAAGCAAGCCCTAAGTGAGGGAATTCCAACTGTGTGCAATTGCACTGCTAGGTAATAAGCCTCTCGGTAGACCAGAACCAGTGAATGTAATGGGTGTTGTACAATTCATCCCTGTTCTGATATGGGTACAAAACTTGTGAATGCATTGTGAAATACACAATCTGCCCCTGTCCCCCCCAAAGCAATACATGCAGCATACAACTAGAACCATCCTTATCACGTTCAGGGAAATGTGGGGTTTACATGCAACTTTGTCAGCCAGACCAAATCTGCCCTAACCACTATCAGTTTTGGTGTTCCCAAAGCTTCATATTGATTGCTTTTTTCCATTTTCATTAATGATACCCCCAAGGCCTCATCTTTCTGTACCACTCTACTATACGCTGATGACATAGTGCTACACACTAGTTCCTAGAGTTGTAACTGACATCACCATTTAGCCGAATGCTGTCTTCAGTAGAGTTCAGACCTGGTTTGTCCACAGTCAGCTTTTCTTAAACTCTAGTAAGACCTAAGCCATACTTTTTTGGTCTACACCTAGGCTAAGGTCATGTGTCTCTGGTTTAACTATCCACTGTTTAAATGGTGCACCCATCTCAATGGTTGACTATTTTAAATATCTAGGCCTTACCCTAGGTGCTGCCTTTGATTTTACCCTGCACATCTGGAACAGCTGCAAGTCTAAATACTAAGCCTGGGCTAGCCTACAGAATCAGATATGCTCTAACTCCCACTGTAAGGACTGCAATAGCCAAGGGAGTCCTGCTACCAAGCCTTTCATATGGGCTCACCTCATTCTATCAGGCCAGTGCTTACAACCTAGTCAAATGGAACATCACCTACAACAACATATATTGAATTGCCTTATCTGCTATCTGGCTGACCCACCACTGTATAACCTATACTCCAGTACGGGTTAGCTATCTTTCCATCTTGTCACTTTTATACCCTGAGCTGTGTTGACAGCATTATTTATCAGGTCATCCAAACTCACTATGCTAGCAGCTCTGTTAACCCCTTTGGACCAGACCCACACCCTGCATTCCAATCATCTGTCACTTCTGGCTATATCCAAGTGCGCCTCTAAAATGGGTAAGCAGGCATTTGCCATCTTTTCTTCAAAGGCTTTGAACTCCATCTTTTCTTACCTTCAGGTCTCTCAGTCCCATTATAATTTCAAAAAATAACTTCACAAATTATTAGGTTCCCTGGATAAATGTTCTTGTACCCGATACTCTTTTCTATAGTGGTGTTCTTGCATTGTAGTGTTCCAACTTGTATGCTTTGTTTTTCTCTTGTCACATTATTGTATTTTATCGTTAACATTTTGTGAAAATGTATGGGATGCATTTTGTATTTTGCATAATACTCATTGTTTTTTCATCTATACTTGTATTGAACTTTACCTGCTCAGTGTGACAATGTTACTAGGACATACTTTCTGTCTCATTGCTATTCTTCTGCACTTTGTATTGTTACCTTTGCTTTTTATGTAATTGTAACTGTTTTTTGTAACCTCACAGATTGTGCCTAAAAATCAGCATTTCTTATCTAGTAAGCCTACATAGTTAACAAAAACTAAATAAATAAGCTTTTGTTATCCCATATCTGCCTGTCTTGCTTCCTGCCATAATAATACTGCATCAGTTACTGTAATTAATGTTTTTATGCTGCTCTACGGGAAACTTTGAAAATAGAGCTCATTTGCCCTTAAAGTTCTTCTTCTGTATAAAAATAAAGGATTTTACTATGATTTCCACACAAACAACAGGAGAGTCCTCTTAGAGACAATTTCCCAGTGGACTGAGTGGTAAGCAATCCTTGTTGCAAAAGAGGCCACTGAGCTTGGAGTGGAGCTTTTTGTGAATGGTATCAATGTGGGTTAAAAAAAGTCAACTCTTCCATCCAGCCACACAGAAAGGTACTTGAAATTGTAACAACTTCAAAGGGGGTGCCATGCAGGGTAGAAAAGACCTAGGGGAAGTTGAGCCTTGCAAGCTTTTAGCTTGTGCCAAAAGTCATAGACACCATCTTTCTGGCACTGACTATAGAACTAGCACTAGCTGTCACTTAAGTCATGATGTAGCAATGTTTCTGGGGCAGATATTGAGGCACTAGAGTCATACCGTATAGTGTTGTCTGCAAACATATGAATGTGCACCCAACACAAGCCGAGGCAAGATCACAAAGGAAAATACAGAACAGAATGGGACCTAGGATTGAGCCTTGGTAAACCCCCAGACTGAATGAGGCAGAGGGACCAAGGCAGTACCAACCTGAAGTGACAGGATGTGGCCAGAGAGGTAGGCTATGAACCAGTCGATGGCAGGAGCTTATAGATTTGCACAGCTCAGCTTCTCCAGAAGGAATGTGTGAGTTACCATACCAAAGACTTTTGTTAGGTAAAGGAAGATGGCAGCAGTGACTTACCCCTGGTCCATCTCCTTAAGGATGGAGTCAGAGAAACAGAGTAGCAAGGACCAAGTGGACTGGCCTTTGCTGAAACAGACTGGTGATAGAGAAAGCTGGATGAAGTCTGATAGTTGAGCATATACCAGATTGTCTAGGAGCTTGGCAAAAGTAGGAAGGAAAGAAACAGTCTGGAAGTTCCCAGGTGAGGGGAATCACCCCCCTTTATATAGGGGAGAGCTTCAGCAAATGTTCAAGATTGAGTTACAAAGCAGAGGTTAAAAGAGAAGATGGGTAAGTGGAATAGCAATAGCGGAGGCAAATAGGTGAACACGTTTAGGGTATTATCCTTATGGGCTAAGGTTTTTAGAGAAATTGAGTGAACAGAGAACCAGGAGGGTCTCCAGAGGAGAGATAGGAGAGAAGGTGAAACAAGGGCTAGATGAGGGTTGGGAAGAGGGAGTGTGAAGTGGAGGGGAAGGGGTAGAGAACTGAGGTGGAAGCAATATGGTGCAAGTAATGAAAAATTTGTTAGGGAGGCAACCTGGAGAGGGTGCAAGAAGGGAGAACCATCCTCTAGAAGAACATGGGATGGAGGATCAAAAAGGGAGTAGATCAGGGGACTTACAGAATGTTCTGGTGGTTGGAGACAACATAATTAGCTTTAGCTGCCCTAACCCCCTTAGTACTAGAATTTCTAAGGTGCTTATAACTCAGAAAGTCTGCAAAGGCAGGCCTCTAAGATCCACAATTCAGATGTAACTATTCCAATCCTGGCTATACCCTAGTCAGGCAAGATTGCTCTACAAGGGGTGGTGGAGTGTCTGTTTACATATCAGCTAGGCTCCAATGTATGATTGTTCTTGTTGCCTCCTCTCCCTTATCCCATGATATGATCCTCCTTAAACTCTCTTTTCCCATCTATTCCCATCTTTATTGCTGGTGTTTATTGCCAACCTTGGTGTATTCTCTGCTTCAGTTATTGATCTTTCCTCTAGCTGCTCTAACTCTTTTAGTGGTAAGCTACTTATACACCACTTGGTGACTTTAATTTAAATTGGCTCTCCCCTAACACAAATACATTCTCTCAAAATGTTAAGTAACTGCAGCACCCACTTATTTAAATTTCAAATCTTCAAACCACTCTTTGCTTGACTGGGTCCTCGCTTTCCATCCCCACCATGTAGTGGATACAGGTATCCTTTCTGATGCACTCAGCGATCATCATATGGTTCAATGTGTGCACAAGCTACATCAACCTAACCCCCCACCACCAAATTCATATTTTGCAAGTCTTTTGAATCACTTGACTTAACCTCCCTCCTAGCTGATCTTTGGCCAATTAATTGGTACCCCACCTCTATAGCCACTAACATAAATTCATCCATACAATACTTTCAGTCTAAATTCTTAGCTGTATGGGATAGTCATGCACCACTGAAAAAAAACAGAGTGTGGGGTTCACATCTTCCCTGGATATCTGCTGAGTTACCAACTTGTCTCCGCTCCTGAGACCTTGCCTGGTGTACTTTTAAAATATCTGGCTCCCAATCTTCTTTGGCCTACTACAGACACATGTACCAAAGCCATTAGACTTGCAAAGTCTGAGTATTTTAGTTCCACATTCCAAAGCAACATTAATAACCACTCCAGGTTTTGGAAGGTTATCCACTTCCTTTATACCCCTCAGACCCAGTCTCCCCCTCCCACTCTTAATGTTCGTGACTCCCTCCTCTTTGACCCTTCTGCAATTGCTTCATCTTTTAACTTCTACTTTACAAGAGAGTCTGAGTGATTTGTAGACCAGAGCATCCTAAAACTGAATTTCTAATTTTTGGAGCACAGTGTGAATCCCTACCATGAGTAACTTGGGGATCACATTATTGTGTGTGGCTGTCCGTTGCCTGGAAACCACACAGATGCTACTGGTACTGGTAGTTCCACAGGGGAGTGAGTGAACTACAAGCTTGGTTGAAGCACTGATATTAATGCACTTTAACAGTGGAGCAGTTACAGCCTAGATTCATTTTATACTACGAGGCAGCTAGACTTTCTTTTATTATTATATTTTTATATTGCACTGAATTTATGGGCAGGACTGCTTGGATGGTCACGTGACCAGCACAGTGACTTCCAGAACCCAGAGCAGGTCTGACCTCCGAAAGGACTTGGGGGCTCCTGACCCCCCAAAAAATTGCCCATAGCAAGCGGGGCAAGCATGTGTGGGCAAGCACGTGCAGAGACAGGCACATTCTTGCACGTGTCCAGTGTGTCAGGTGGGACAGCAGGGGCAACCGGCCAGGTACTTTGCATTTCCTTAAATATGTGCTTCTGCTTCCTTTAGTTTATCCACATTTGTAAGTTCACTTATAGGCAGTTGCTTTATTTGGTGCACATCAGAGTAATAATATTGCCTCATCAAAAGGCAGGCATATTGGGAATTCACTACACTTAACTGTCAGTCACCCTTGTAGGTGTAAGCAGCACCCAGCAAATATCTGATTGATACTGAGGTGACTGAGCATTCAAGTTTGTGGAATACCACATCTGAGAAAGCAATATAAACTAGCCAACATGGTGCAGCACCCTGCGTGATCTAAAAAAGTGGGCGTTTACATTTTTGGTAATTGGGAGCTTAATTGATTACACCTATTACTTCCCAAAGTGATTGAGCCCTCCCAGGTTGTTTGCCTTAGTGCTACAGTTAGATAGGGTATCAAAACAAAACAAACAAAAAAATGGCAGACTTTATTATTACTCAGGATGGAGATATGGGTATCAAATGTTCAAGCTGCAGCATGTATCAAATGACAGACAACACTTAAACTACAGGGAAATATACATGTGACAAATGTAAGAACACTATTGAACTACTCATGGAAGTTAATACTTTTTGTAGTAAACTTGATCAACTAGAAAAGAGTCAGATGGAGATGGCCTTATGGTTAAAATCATTTAATGATGGCCCACTCCCAGGGGAAAATACATCAGACCTTATATTGCTTCATGTCAAATGTAATCAGTTACACAGCTCTTTAGATGTACCAAACTATTCATCTAATGAAACTGAATTAGTATCTCTAAAACAACAGACTTTGTAACAATGAGGAAGAAAGCCAAACCACAGATTAAGATTCACAGATGAAATTAAATAATGACTCAATAAACAATGCAAGGGACAGAGGGTCAGATAAGGAGGGGGAATGGACTGCGGAAAAAAGAAAATGGAAACAAGGTAGAAGGGCTATGGGAGTCACAATCGCTACTTCAAACCAATTCCAACCTTCAACACAAATTGATGATATGGGTGTGGTAGCCTCAGAAAAAAAACTGATAGCACACAAACAGATATACCCAACTTACAATCAGAAGACACTAGTTCAAGTAACAAAGATGAACACACTAAAGCAGAAACAACAACACCTGACACAGGCATGGAACAAGAGTCAAGTAAACAAAATCAGATTTATGTGCTGGGGGATTCCATGGTGAAGTTTACTGACAGATACACTGCCAAGGATGACAAAGAAAATAGAACTACTAGCTGCTTTTCAGCAGCCAAAATCAGAGATGTGCAAGGTTATGTTAAAAAACATAGTAAGAGAAAGGGATACTTACACAAAGGTTGTTCTGCAATTAGGAACAAATAAAAAAATGATCAGAGAGACAGAAATTATTGAGAAATTTAAAAAGCATATACAAAAGTGATGCAAGAAATAAAATGTGAAGTTGCTTTTTCTGATATCCTGCTAGTACCTAGAGCAGGAAACAAGAAAAATGTGAAGAGCAAAAGCATTAATAACTGGTTAAGGCTACGGACATTAGAGATTGGGACTAAGTGCATAACACATTGGGAAGATTTTGAAAATAAAAATGAAAACTACAGTTATGATGCTCTTCACTTCAATAAACTGGGAAGTCAAAAACTAGGATTCAGGCTAAGAAGCATAATTGAAAAATATTTAAACTAGATGTTAAGGAGAGAGGTAATAAAACACCCTCAAAGCCAGAAGTAAATAACTGTATATCCAAGACAGGTAAAGAAAGGAACTAGAATGAATTAAAAGTATCATTTATTTCAATTTTTGTAACCGGGTAAGTGCACTGTTCCAGGGGACCATTTTCAGGCATGACCCAGGCCACACAGGTGGCAGTTACAGAGGTAGTGACAAGTTATACAATGAGTACAAGCCATGTGGCTATATAGACATCATTGGTGAACAAAGTGGATATACAGGTATCACTGGTGAACAGAGAAAGTAACATAGGAAAGTAAAAATAATGAGGCTGAAAAAAACAATCAGTACATCATGATAAGCAACAATTATTATACAATTATTTACTAAGGATAAGAGGCCAGTGCAAATTAATGCATGATGTAAAAAAAAAAACATACAAGACAATAGTCTAGTGGGAGAGCCCAAGAAGCAGGAAGTGAGGGATGTAAGACAGGAGTCCAAAGAGATGAGAGAGGGCAGGGGAGGCCAAAGCAGCCCAAGAGTGAAAAGTCAGAAAGGTGGGGGGGGGGGATATCTAAGTTAGCAACGGCATGTGGCCTCATCAAGCAGCCAGGATTTGAGGTGTGTCTTGAAAGTGGCATGGGAGTTCAGAGAGTGGATGGGCATGGAGGTTCTGTTTCACAGGGTGGGAGCAGCTACAAATAATGCTCTGCTACCCATAGCCGAGGAGACTTTCGGGATATCCGGGGGGGGGGGCTGAGGATGCACGCAGACATCTTGAGGGAGTTCTGGTCTAGAGGAGAGACATAAAAGGGGAGGCTTCACCATGCCTGATGGAGCTGTCTAGGAGGCAGCTAAGCCCGTAATCAAATCTACAGTGTAGTGGGAGCCAGCCAAGAGTCTGGTAGAGGTGGCAGTGGTTAGTGGAATATGGTGCCAGGAGAGTGAAATGACATATGTTGTACATAGAGCAGAGGCGCGCATGCAAGGCTGAGGATGTGTGTGAGTAAATAGGGGAGCAGTAGTCAATCAAGGGTAACAGGTTCCCTTGGGCAATGGCTAAACAGGCTTCCCTGGTCGGGAGTGACTTAATCTGATAAGCCACACCAAGTTTCTGGTTAATACGGTGGATAACAAAGGAGATGTGATTGGAAAAGGAGAGGGATGGGTCCAGGATAACTCCAGATATTTGAAAGTTAGTACATTTTCAAGAACAGTGTCATCTGGTGAGACTACTGAGAGGGTGGACTCGGCCTTGGCAACCTTAGATAGGAGGGGTTTGGATCCAAAGAACATGGATTTAGTTTTTTTAGCATTAACAATTAGGTGATGTGAGTGGAACCAGGTGTGTGTTGCAGAGTAGTTAGTTATTGGATAAAGCCCTGGATATATTCTCAAGAGCCTTGTCACTAGTAAAGAGGACAAAGTCATCTGCATAAAATAGGGTATCACAAGGCAGACAGTCAGAGGGGAGAGAGTTTATAAACAGGGAGAATAAGAGTGGGCCCAGGATGGAGCCCTGGGGTACGCTGGTAGTGACTGGGAGGTTGGGGGAGGTGGAAGGTCCTTCACATACCAACTGAGATCTATCTGAAAGGTAACTTTGGAATCACTGTGTGGTCTCAGTAGAACAGTCAAGGGTGCAGAGGGAGGAGAGCAACAGGGTGTGGCTGAGCAGGAGAAAAGCTTTAGACAGGTTGACAAAGACGGCCCCCGTTGCCCTTCCAAGGCCCATGTTCCTAAGAATATGATTGGTAAACAGGGCGAGGGCAGATGTGGGGAGTGATGTTTATAGAAGCCATGTTGCTGCCTGGACAGTAGGTTGTGTGTGTCAATATAGTCAGACAGTTGGCGGTGGACAACCCTTTCCAGGAGTTTATTAAGGTGGAGGAGCAAGGACATAGGCAGATAGTTCTCTGGGGATAGTGGGTCACCAGTCTTAAAAATTGGGACCACCCTGGCATGCTTCCAAGGGCTGGGCACTGAGGAGGTAGTCGATGCCAGGTTAAAGAGGTAGGTGAGTGGTTTTAAGATGGCAGGTGATACAAGTTTAAGCATAGCAGGGAAAAGACAATTGTTTATTATCAATAAATGCCAGAAGTTTGAATATCATAAAAAAATCAGAGCTATAATTAATAATGGTTAAAGAACACATTGACATACTGTATGTGCCATTAGCAAGACATGGTGGGATGAGCAAACTATGTGGAGCAGAAATACTGAGGGGTATAAAATATACTATACAGATAGGACAGATAAAAAGGGAGGCAGTGTAGCACTATATATTAAAAATACAGTGGAAAGTTCAGAGTACATTTTGGATAATAAAGACACATTCAGAATCCATATGGATAACAGTGACTACCCAGAATAATAAAACAATCTATGCAGGGAATTTTTACAGATTACCATCAATATCAATGAATGAAGACGCCACCATAAGTAAGGAGATCGAGCACATGTCACATAAAGGCAATATAATTATTCTAGGTGACTTTAACTACCCTCAAATAGATTGGAAAATGATGATACCAAAGTTGAACATGGAAAAGAAATTCCTATGTACCCTAGTTGATTCAGGTCTACGGCATATGATAAATAAACCTACAAGGGGGACAACATATTGGATCTCCTAATTACCAATATTTCAGAGTCAGTAAAAAATATAAAAATAGAGAACATTTGGGAAACAGTGACCACAATATTATTGAGTTTGTGGTTAAAACAACTGTGAGAAGAGACCATGGTAAAAAACATAATAAAAAAACTATAAAAAGGCCAACTTTTTCAAACTAAGAAAAGATCTAAACAGGTGGTATTCGGAAAGATCATTCAGGAACAAAGATGTTGAGGAAATATGGAAAGTGCTAAAATAATAGACTGCTGTCATTGGAACGTTAACATGTACCAGATAGATGCATGTATAATAGGAAAGCGAAAATACCGATGTGGTGTACTCAGAAGGTGCTTAACTAAAGCAGCAAGATAAAAAGGCATTTAATGAAATGAAAAAACATACTAATCAAGAAACAATTAAAATTACAAGTTTGAACTTAAAAAGTTAAAAAAAATTATTAGAAATGAAAAAAGGCAGAATTATGTATTACACACACACATGACAATGGGAAACGCTTTTATGTATATATAAATAATTTAAAAGGAACAGATAATGCTATTGGTCCTATAAAAGTGGGAAATGAGGAAAGTAAAAACTTAACTGAGGTGGCTAACATATTTAATGACTGTTTCTGTTCTGTGTATAATCCAGGAACAACTGTAGAGAAAATTAGAACCGGTGAGGGAATGGGATCCGAATATATGATCTGTACTACACGGGAGGTCCTTGACCTTCTGCCCAAACTGAAATCCAGCAAGTCCTCAGGACCAGATAATCTATAGCCTAGATTGTTGAAAGATGTAAGAAAGTATATAGCTGCTCCCCTGGCATATTTTTATAATAAGTAATTTAATACTAGGATGGTTCCCTCTGACTGAATAATAGCAACTGTCGTCCCATTATTTGAAAAAGGTGAGAAATCAGAGGTATCAAACTATCGACCAATCAGCTTGACAGCAGTGCTGTGTAAAATAATGGAAACATGAATAAAATTAAAGTTAGAAGATATTTTATCAAAAAAGCAACTTCCACTATCCCAAGCAACATGGTTTCAAGAGAAACAAGACATGCATCACCAACCAACTTTGCTTCTATGAACAAGTTAGTAAAAACATAAATAACAACATTCCCATAGATGTGGTGTACTGAGATTTCCAGAAGGCCTTTGATAAGGTCCCACATCTGGTCTTGATAAATAAGTTAAGTACACTGCAGATTGAAAAAAAAGTGGTGGATTGAATACATAATTGGTTGGTCAACCGGAAGCAGAGGGTTAGAGTGAGGGGTGTCTATTCAGAATAGAATGATGTGACTAGTGCCCAGGGCTCTGTCCTGGGCCTGATTCTTTTTTCATTGCTCATTAGCAATATTGACAAAGACATAGACAGATGGATTGTCCAGTTTGCTGATGATATTAAGTTGGGGGGCCCAGTAGGTAAGGATCTAGGTATAAAAATTCTTACACAGAATTTGGAGAAAGTAGAAACATGGTCCAAAAACAACAATATGATGTTTAATATAGAAAAATGTTCAACACTCCATTTAGGAAAGAATAACCCTGGACAGGAATATCATTTAAACAACAAAATAATCAACAAAGTAACCACAGAAAAAGACTTTGGAATAATTATAGATGAGGACCTGGATTTTGGCAGACATTAGAAACATATACTTTGACGGCAGATAAGGACCGCTTGGCACATCTAGTCTGCCCTTTTCCCTACCTACAGGTTAGGTTGCAGATCCTAGTTAACCAACAGCCTATTTCTTCCTACCCCCCACAAGAATTGCCTTATGTCTGTCCCATGAATTCTTGAATTCTACCACAGTTTTAGACCCCACAACTTCCTCAGGAAGGCTGTTCCATGCATCCACTACCCTCTCTGTGAAATAATACTTTCTCACATTGCCCCTGAACCACCCCCCCATCTTTAAATTGTGTCCCCTTGTTCTTGCACGTCTGTTTTTCTGAAAGATGCTACCTCTTGGACTTTGTTGATTCCACTGAGGTACTTAAAAGTTTCTATCATGTCCCCCCTTCTTTCCTCAAGGGTATACATATTACGCCTCCTTTAGTCTCCTCCTCATACGGCTTCTCTTGCAGACCCTGCACCATTTTAGTTGCCTCCTGGACTGCCTCTATCCTGTCTATGTCCTTGCAGAGATGGGGTCTCCAGAACTGGACGCAGTCACTCAGATGGGGTCTCACCAACTGTCTGTACAGAGGGATAACAACTTCCTGTTTTCTGCTGCTGATGCCTCTTCCTATGCATCCCAGTATACTCCCAGCCTCCCTACTGCCTTCTCACATTGCTTGACTAACCTTAAGGTCATCTGATATGATTACCCTAGGTCTCTTTCCTTTTTTGTTGTTGTTACTACTCTCCCCATTGTGTATTCTTCCCCTGGGTTCTTGTTTCCCAGGTGCATTATTTTACACTTCTTTGCATTGAATCCTAGCTGCCATACTTCTGACCATTCCTCCAACCTTGCCAAGTCCCTTCTCATCCTTTCCACACCTCCTTGTGTATCAACCCTGTTGCAGATCTTTGTGTCATCTGCAAAGAGGCATACTTTTCCTTCCAGTCCCTCTGCAATGTCACTTATGAAGACATTAAAAAGGACTGGACCCAATACTGAACCCTGCTGTACTCCACTAGTAACCCCTCTTTCTTCAGAGTGGACTACATTTACAATTACCTTCTGTGTCCTGTTGTCCAGCCAATGTTTTACCCAGGCTACCACCCTCGGACCCACTCCCAGGCTGGTTAATTTGACTATTAATCTTTTGTGTGGGACTGTGTCAAATGCCTTGCTAAAGTCTAGGTAGGCCATGTCCACAGCCCCTCCCTGGTCTACTACTTTGGTCACCCAGTCAAAGAAATCTATTAGATCCATCTGATATGACCATCCCGCTGTGAACCCATGCTGCCTTGGGTTCTGTGCCCCACTGGCCTCTAGGTACTCAACTATTCTTTCCTTCAGAAGTGACTCCATCACTTTCCCTGCCACAGAGGTCAAACTGTCAGGTCTGTAGTTTCCTGCCTCTGTCTTGGTGCCACTTTTGTGAAGGGGAATCACATCCGCCTTCCTCCAGTCCTCGGGTACCACACCATCCTCCCATGATTTATTAAAAAGAGTAGCCAGTGGTTTCACTAGTTCCCCCCTTAATTCTTTTAGAATTCTTGGGTGAATTCCATCAGGCCCCATTGCTTTGTCCACCTTCAGTATTAGGAGTTCTTGCAAAACCCCTTTCTTCTGTGAAAGGACTGGGATCGACCCCCCCCCCATCAAGAGTACTTCTGTTAATTGGATTAGGCACTTCCCCCTCCTCTTTTGTGAATACTGAGCAGAAATATTCATTCAGTAACCCTGCTTTTCACTGTCCCCTCTGCCCACCCAATTGCTCATTCTATTCAGCCTCACTATCCCTCCCTTTGTCTTTCTACGCCGCTGATATACCTATAAGAGGTTTTATCCCCTTCTTAACCGAGTTGGCTATCTTTTCCTCAGTTTGGGCCTTTGCTATTCTGACTTCCCTCCCTGCTTCCTTCTGCCTTAACTGGTACAGTTCTCTGTCCTGCTCCTTCTGTGTTTCTTATACTTGGAATGCTATCTTTTCTTCCTGACTTTCACAGCCACCTCTTTGAGAACCATAGTGGCTTTTTCTTTCATTTTGATTAGTTTATTTGCTTCACACAAAGGCTTGTTGCCTCTGTGATGGCAGTTTTGATGATTCCACATTGTTGCTCCACACCTCCTTCTAGCCTGTTTGCTAGTGCTTTTCTGAGGCACTCTCCCATCTTGCCAAAGTCAGCCCTTCTGAAGTCCAGTACCCTCACTTTTGTATGGCTTGACTCTGTAGCTGAGTTTAACGTGAACCACACTGTTTGATGGTCACTTCTTCTCAGATGGCAACCCACTTCTAGATCTGAGATCCTCTCACTGCCCCTGTTTGAGAGTACGAGGTCTAAGATTGCTCCCTCATGAGTGGGTTCCGGAAACTAGCTGTCTGAGGCCTGCCACCTGTAGGGCATCAAGAATGGCCCTGCTCTTGGATGTGGCTGCAGCAAATGTGCTCCAGTTAACATCTGGCATATTCAGGTCTCCCAGCAACAGTATCTCCCCTTTCTCTGCCATTCTAAGAATGCCTTCTATCATATCCTTGTCCATTCCCATTGTACAAAGTTGGTACAGAGAACAAATTACCTGATAAACAGCATAAAAGACCTTTATCTGCAGGACTATAAATTGCATAATGCCACTGTATAAGGCATATGTTAGACCTCATATGGATTATGGGACACAGTTGTGGAGTTCATATTTGAGGAGGGATGTGGATGGACTGGAGAGGGTGCAGCGTAGGGCTACGAAGTTATTCCATGAATTAAAGGAGACATCTTAAGAGAACAGGCTGATGCAGTTGGGTCTATAAAGTCTAGAAACTAGATGCATGAGAGGGGGGATCTTCTGATGATGTATAGGATTGTTAGTGATTCAGAATTAATGACTGAACAGGCATGGAAATACAGAATAAACCGCTGGGACTCAGATCGAGTAAGTGTCAAATTAAATTAGACCAGTTAACAGAAGCTTAAATGCCTTTACCCAAAGAGGGTGAAGAATGTGGACTGTATTACCAACTGATATAGTACAGAGCAGTAGCATTGACATATTCAAGATAAAACTTGATAATTACCTACTCTCCAGTGAGGTAAATGTGACCTGCTGATGGGGGTAGACACTCAGACTAGATGGGCAAAATTGCCTTCTTCTATCTACAAACCAGTATAACAACCAGCATGATGTGACCTTTCTCTTATCCCTGATTCCTCCTCATCTCTTTCACCTCTCTCTTTTCCTTCTTGTCCCCTTTCATTTTCTTTTTCTCCTATCATACCCCGTTTCCCTAAAGGCTGTACTTGCCCTTAATCCATTGAAGGGAGGTAGACCTGATGGCCTCGCCCCCAAAACTCCTTCTCTTGGCACCTGCCATTACTCTGCCCATTACTTTACTTCTAAATCTTTCCTTCTCTTCAGCTACTGTTACAGATCTCTGGAAACAGGCTATTGTAATACAGATACATAAAGGTGGTGATCCCACTTTTTCTGGTAACTCCCAGCCTATATATCTCTCCTTCCTACCTTGGCTAAGTTACAAGAACACATTGTTCTATCTCAGCTGACTTCCTTTCTTGATAACTCCTCCTTCTTCACCCCCCTTTCAGTCTGGTTTTAGGAAATCCCACCCACTTCCACCTCCCTCCTTCGGTTCACTGACTCCATACTTACAGGTACGGATCAAGGTCTTATTACTTCTGCCATTTTTGTTGATTTCACCAAAGCTTTAATCATTGTGGCTCATCCCCTCCTTCTGGACAAATTAAAAGCTTTAGGCCTCTCTGACTCTTCAGTATGCTGGTTTTGTTCTTACATTAAAGGCAGATCTCAAGCTGTCGGGATAGGTCAATCCATTTCACCTTCACTTCCCATTAGCTTAGGTGTCCATCAAGGGTGTGTCCTGGGTCCTATTCTTTTTTCCATTTTCTTTAATGACCTACCCACAGTCTGTTCATCTGCATCCATTCAGATGTACACTGATAACACAGTTCTGTTTGGATCTGGCTCCTCTCCCCGTGGTCTTACCTCTCATCTACAGTTAGATTTTGACAGCATTCAGCACTGCTTCAAATCTAACCAACTGTCCCTTAATGCCAAAAAAAGTCTCTATGACTTTTAGCACCCATCAGAGGCTTGCCAAACTTACATCTCTCCCACAATGTAATATCTTGATGGTACTAAGATTGAAGACGCTTCCTCCTTTAAAAAGCTACTGATGCCTCAATGAAAACTTTAAAAAAACATAATAATTTGGTACAATTCTGCCTGCATTCCATTTATATTGTATATATTTCTCCTCCCCATTATTTATTACCAAGGAAATTTGCATGACTATATGATCTTTCTCCCTTAGAGTTCCTTTAGAGTCCATCTGCCTCTATAGCTTACTCCCTACTTCAAGACATAATCCTCTGTTGTGGCATCACAATCTGTTGGCATGGGAGTAACTGTGATATCACAAGCAGTGCTTTATGACTTCAGGTAGGGCAAAAGCAGCAGGAATAAATGAACTCTTCAGGAGCAGAGATCCTATTTTCATACAGATGACCTCAATAACAAAACAATGGGAATGAGTAATACAGCACTAATGGGAAATACAAGCTGGACTGTGTCTACATTACGTTTAAGAAGGCCCTGAAAATGCATTTATGGCTAAAGGCTTACCCAAACTGACTAATTTAGTTTTTACTTACTCTATTTCTGATTATTATGTATTTTACTGCGTTTATATGTTTTTATTGTTCAGCGCCTTGACATGTGAAAGGCACTTTATAAATAAAGTTTATTATTATTATTTATTATTACATATTAGGTTTTGTTAAAGTTCTTCTGAACATGTCACCAGCTCTTTAAGTACCTCAGGGTCTGCCTTGATCAGCATCTAGATTTCTCAGTGCATATTGATGCAACTCACCATGTGCTTCACCCTAAGCTAGGTGCTTTGTACAGGAATACAGTGAGTATTCCTCTCCCTGCCTGCCAAGAAATCACATTAAAAATGATCATGCCTATCTTTGACTATGATGACTTAGTCTACAGTAGTGCCCCATAATCCTCCCTTGCCAGACTGGACCCCCTTTTTCATTCCTTTTGTCATTTTGCCTTAGATTGCTCACGTCGTACTCACCACTGTTCTCTTTACTCAACTCTTTCTCTCCCCTCTCTGGATGTAGGCACCTTTCCCCATTGCATCTCTTTTTTATCCAAATTATGGTTCGGAACTCACCCTTCGCTCATATCTCACATCCTTCCTATCCCCTTCTCCTCCTTCGTCTTCCTACCCTCTCTGTAACACTACTCACCATTCTCTCTCTCTCTCTCTTTCTTCTAGAAAATCTACTTTTGGTTAATTTGCTTTTTCTTACTGTTTTCCTAAACTTTGGTCCTCTCTTCCCCTTTCTATTCATTCTGCCTCTTCTCCGTCCTCCTTAAAGTCTGTTCTTTATGACTTTTGTTCTCCTTCCTGCAATTGCCTATGATTCTTTCCTCTTTCTCACCCTCATTGCATGCTACTGGTTGTTCTACCCTACCCCTCTTCCCTAGTTTCTGCCCTGTACATACTGTTTCACTTCCTTTTCCCTTACTACATATAGATAGATTTTTATATTTTTATAATTGCATCTCATTACTAAATTGCCTCTAATTTTTTTTATTCTGATTGAAATTTTATATCATTGTATTTGCCTTCTTGTGATTTAGTAATTAAATTGTTTAGCTTTCTCCTTCTCCTCTCACCCCCAGGACACATCTGGAAACAAGCTGTTATAAGCTCAGTATGTATTTCCTGGTTAAACTTTTTAAATAAATAAATAATAAATAAAGGAGTGTGCTAATTTAGAGCTAGATCAGGCAACATTATGTGCTTTGAAAAGGTCCATGTGGTTAGCTGAATCCCATGGGAGGTAGGACCCTCTTACACTGAGCTTGCTAAAGGTGTAAGTTTGTACCAAACACTAGTGAATTTACAGTGTAAGAAGGAGAAAGCTTCACTGATATCAGTGACAGTAAGTATGTGGGACCAGTCAATGGAGTAGAGGTCAAGGAGGAGGGAGTTCAGATTGTGAGACCAGAGTGACTTTTACTAGATACATTTAAGAGAGACAAAGAGGAGTTGAATTTTCCTGGCATAGTACATCATGCTGGGAATCACTGAAGGTGTCAGGTAGAGAACAGAATCAATCAATTAATTAATTTTATTTTTTAAAGAACCTTCCAAAGATCAAGGTGCTGTACATATGCATTTATAAACACAGAAACCGACTAAAATCAAAGATAATAAAATTGTACATAAAACGTATAATTTACAGCAGTATTAAATACTAAAATCCCATCAGTTAGATTCATCCAGGAATGCTAAGCTAAACAAATGAGTTTTGAGGGCTGATTTAAAACTCTGGACAGTCAGGCACTCTCTTACCTGACAAGGTAGAGAATTCCACAGGGTAGGGGCTATGAACGCAAAAGATCTGGCTGCAGATGTCTTTAATCACACCCTGGGAATCTCTAGCAATCCCTCGTCGGTGGATCGGAGGAGGCAGGAGGGGCAGTAGGGAGAAAGGAGATGTTGTAGGTAGCAGGGTCCCAGATTGTGTAGGGCTTTGTAGATCAGCAATCCGACCTTGAAGGTGATCCACCACTGTACAGGCAGCCAGTGCAGTCCACGGAGCACAGGTGTGATGTGACTGGTCCTAGAAGTACCAGTCACAAGCCTGGCTGCTGCATTCAGCACCAACTGCATGCAGTGGATAACAACTCCCGGTAGCTCCAGGTATAGGACATTGCAGTAGTCAAGGCGGGAAGTCACAAAGGTGTGGACCAATGTTGAAAGATCATCAGGAGGAACCAGGAGTTTCATGCAGGTGATATTCCTCAGATGGTAAAATGAGGTCTTAACAACTGCAGACACCTGAGATTTCAGGGTCAAACCATCATCAAGAATAACACCCAGGTTTCACACCTGGTCTGAGGTAGTCAGCTGAACATCCTCAAGCCAAAGCCCAGAAGGCTGTCCAGCTAACAAACCCACCTCCCAATGATCCACCACCAACACCTCGGTTTTAGCTGGGTCTAACCTCAGCCAGCTGGCACTCGTCCAGTCCTAGATCTCAGTAAGGCAGTTGTTAAACACTGAGATAACATCATCCTGCTTGGGTACAAAGGATATGCACAGCTAGGCATCATCTGCATAACAGTGATACCTCAAACCGTACCACCTAATAATGTCTCCCAACAGCAGCACATACACCGCAAACAACATGGGTGCCAAAATGGAGCCCTGCGGAACCCCACAGGATAGGGGGAGACAGTCAGAGGAAAAAATCCCAGTGACCACTCTCTGAGTCCTATCCTCAAGGAATGATCGAAACCATCTGAGGACCATATCTGAAAGTCCACAGATGAGCTGCAGGTGCTCCAATAGCACACCGTGGCCTACAGTGTCAAACGCTGCAGAGAGATCAAGGAGGACCAAGATGGAATAACTCCTCTGATCTCTCACTATTAGAAGATCATTAAGCACCCGAACAAGGGCCATCTCGGTGTTATGCCTCTTCTGAAATCCAGACTGGAGAGAATCATAGACATCGTAGGTGGAAAGATGATCATCCAACTGCAGTGCAACCACCTTCTCAATAACCTTGCCCACAAAAGGCAGATTAAAGACAGGTCTGTAGTTAGATGGACAGTCTGGATCAAGGGAGTGTTTTTTAAGGAGTGGTCGCACAACCACCTCCTTTAGGGGCTCTGGAAAGATCCCCCTCTGCAATGAACTCCAGGCTATGTCAGCCAGGACTGGGCCGATGTCATCAATGCAACCCAAAAGGATTCGCGTTGGGCCTGGGTCCAAACTACAGCTGGTTGTCCACAGCGTCTGGATAATCCTTACGATGTCCATGAATTGTGGCTGTCTGAAGTCAGACCAAGCAATCCTGGTGCTCGCAACTTCCTGTTGACCTCCACAACCCCCATTAGAGAGAGCCGGACTGATCCCAGACCTGATGGTGGCAACCTTATCTGTGAAAAACTGAGCAAACTCATCACACTTCACTTGTGAAAGAGCTCTCTCAGGTGGGGATGTCTGGTGTAATGGCTGCCTGCTAGGTCGCACTTTCAGATGGCTCCCCTGCCCTTTCTCTACGCACTACCATTTAACTGTAAACAACTCTATTTTGGTGCTGAATTTGGTGTCTATATCTGCTCTCAGTTCACCTGGAGAAAACCAAGCGTTACTTACCCGCGATTTGTCCGATGTAATGGAAGCAGAGATGAAGACGCCACTACCTAGACATATGCCTCCATCAACTCCGGTGAAGGAAAAGGCCCTAAAAGAGCTAAGACAAGCAGCCCTGAAGCCTCCCCTGCAGTCACACAGCATGTAGCTCTAACGGAGGACAGATTCCTAGAGGAGCTGACACCAATGAAGGAGACCCTACTTGCACTCGCATCAGAATTTAAGGGGCTGAAAACATCCTTGGACCAGCTCAGTATTAGCACTAGGGACAACGAGGCCTGTATATCTTCCCTGGATGATTGGAGAGGTGGTTGGACTCAGAACTGGTCACGATGCACCACAGACTGAAAAAAAATGAAGATCGCCTGGAGGATCTCGAGGGGCACTCGAGACGTAACAACTTGGTGGTGCTCGGTCTCCCTGAAGGGGAAGAAGGCCTTCAGGCAGTAATATTTGCTCAAAAGTTGTGTGAAAAGTTAGTGGGACCATCACCTAATGGCCCTACGTATATAACCGAGAGGGCGCATAGATCTCTGCACCCCATGCCTCCGGCTAGATCGCCTCCACGCCCCTTTATATTTAGAATGCTGAACATTTTGGACAAACAACATGTTTTGAACTGCTTAAAGGAAGTGGCAGAAATTCAATGGGCTGGCAGGAAACTCCGCGTGGTACAGGACCTGCTATTCTCAGTTAGACAGAAATGTTCGGCTCTCCACCCACTGGTCTCCAAATTAGTGTCTGCTGGCATTAAATACAGAGTTTGCTATCCTGCTACCCTACAAATAAATCGGGAGGGGCAATGGCAGTCATTTGAATCATTGGAATCTGCTAGAGATGCTTGCAAGAAGTGGTATCCTGAGCTAGTTAAGTGAATAAATCCTTCTCAGCTACATTTTGCGGTAAAGAGAGACATCTAGCGGTCGCTTTTGATATTGCAGATATATTTACCAAAGCCTATTAACGTGCTTGGCTTTCCTGGAAGATGAATCCAACATTTGACTTGATCTATTTCAGGACTGTTTGGGGTAGGTCCTTGTTGGACAGTGTTATATTGTTTTGCCCTACAGGTCATTAAGAGACTATATTTGGGGCTCAGACGCTTTGCTCTTTTTGTTTCAGTTTTGGATGTAAACTCAACATCCCAACAGCCAGTTCTGTTCCGGATTTATTAAGGAATAGTTAGGAGCTACCTAGCTAGGAGATAAATGTAGAACCCTGGCACCCATGGGCATTTCTACTTGTCCTAATTTCAGTTCTCCTGTCAGGCGGCCCTAATGCAAGGTTATTGTTTCCTATTAAACCTGGTAGGCAGTTTTAAACTCCTTTCTATATAGGGTAATTACTCCCATAGTGATGTTCTAGTGCTGTTATATAATAAGTAGCTAGTCTTGTATGGTTAGAGGTGTTTCTACGGTTTTCATTAGTATGTTTACCTATTATTAAAAATAGCAAGTGGTGGGGAAGGGCGGGGGAAGGGGGAAAGGAAGCTTAGTGGCAGCATGATACTCATTGTACCGGGCAAGAATTATGTGGTTCAGTTGACAGGACTGGGAGTATTACAAATGTTGTTCTACTACTGGGACATATTTAGGTTAAGTTTTCATATGCCCGATTGGGGGATTAAGTTAAGGGGGAGCACTGCACTCCAGATTTTGATTGTATCCTTCAGGTTTTATTTGGTATGTAGGGGAGGGAGCCATTCAACAGGATGTTATGCTAGCTTAATGGTAAACGGGGCAAACTTAGCACTAGAGAATCTCAATTTCCTGAAATACCATATCCATCAAGATTATTATGAAAATTATCTCGTGGAATGTTAAAGGGGCCCGTGCTAGGGTAAAACATCACCAAATACTAAAGCATCTTGCTCTAATACGTGTAGGTGTTGCACTGCTGCAGGAGACGCACCTGAAGACTACTGAGAATAACCTTTTTCATAGAGAGCAAATTGGGAGTGTCTATGCAGCCGGTAACTCCTCTGCGCAAAGAGGGGTTGCAATTTTATTTACTAGAGGGGCTCAATTTCAGTTGCTACAAGAAATTGGAGACCCACTAGGTAGATTCCTATTCTTAAGGGGCCTTCTTGACTATAGAGAAATAATCCTGGGCAATGTATATAGCCCTAATTATTATTCTCCTGAATTTTTCTCGAAATTAACCCTACTATTAGCACCCTTTAAACAACTACCCATAATATTAGCCGGGGATTGGAACCTCACATTGCACATGTCTCTGGATAGATCCACTCAGAGAGGATATAGCTTAACCCCTGCACAAAGATCTCTGCATGAAATGATGGAAGGGTTGGGGCTATGTGACCCCTGGCACCTCCTTTACCCCAATCTGCAGGAATTGACCTTTTATTCTGTCTACCATAAATCCTATTCCCGGATAGATTTCTTTCTGGTGAATCAGGCAATGTTGATAGGCCCACTAGACTGTAGTGTCTCCCCTAGAGTGATTTCAGATCATTCTCCGATATGGTTTGAGTGTAATATACCTCAAGGGACTCCGAAAGCTACCTTATGGAAACTAAATGTACATTTGCTGTCTAATAAGGAAACAGTTGGCAGGATCAAAACATTGATTACCCAGTTCATGGATCAAAATAATAATTCTATCCCAGCATATTCCACAGCTGAAACTAAGGGATCACCTCTGGGCAGTTGCCAGGGCCACTGGCAAACAACTGGACATCCAAAATTACAAACAAGCCTGCACAAAAGCCATACGGCTAATGAAATCCACCTATTACAAAGATGCTCTCACCAATACATGGGGAAATGGTCGTGCTTTCTGGGACAATATCAAGGATGTCACAGGGAAGCAGCCAAAAACCTCTCCGGCCATGTTAATGGTTGATGGATCCTCAACCCTTGACCCCAAGGTGATCGCAAACATCTTTAACACAGCTTTTTCAGACCTTAGTGCTGTTCTACCCCATGACTTTTTCGAAAACAGGGCCTACTCCCCAAATACCTCAGCCCTCAGTCTAACCATCCCTCTTCTACTTCAGGAAGGCTGAATGAAGCTGCCGCTATATTACTGCAGCTATCTCTAAATCTAGATCTAGTAGCGACACCCTGGACCTTAAACTTCTTTTGCTCACCCTCATGAGGTAATTCATCCATTAACAAAATCCTCAACTCTCTCTCAGCTGTGGAAAATTCCCGACCTATGGAAAACAGCCACGTGACACCCATCCATAAAAGTGGGGACAAGGCGATTCACTCAAATTATCGCCTATTCCATACTGCTCCCCACTCTAAGGCACTTGAGCGCATCGTGGCTGATCAACTTACCAACCACTTGGATAAATACAATATACCTTGTCCACAACAACACGGCTTCCGGAAAGGTCACAGCACCACCACAGCCCTTCTTGAGTTCACTGGAGCTTTGCACAAACCCTTGATAATGGCCTTCTCACAGGGGCTGTTTTCATCGACCTCTCCAAGGCCTTCGATACAGTACACCATGGATTATTAATACACCAACTACTGAATGCCGGGCTATCAACTGACTCTTCTCTCTGGTTTAAAAGCTACCTAGAAAACCGGTCACAGAGAGTAAAAATTACAGACGCTCTTTCTAACACCCTGCCTGTTCAATCGGGTGTCCCACAGGGATCCATACTGGGACCCCTCCTTTTAGCCTTTTCTTAAACTCCTCCCTTACCATTGCTCTGAGCAGATCATACTATATGCCGATGATGCTGTTGTATTCTCCACTCACAAAGATCCTGCAACTCTTCAACACAACCTTCAACTTGGTTTCAGTTCTGTAGAGACATGGTTTCTTAATCATAAACTGGTCCTCAATGACAAGAAAACAAATCTATGCTCTTCTGCAGCTCTCATAACCCACACAAGCTACACCACTTGGCTATCTCCACCACCCAGGGAACACTCTAGATCAGGTGGGGTCCTTCAAATACTTAGGGATACAGCTTGACCCTAATCTCTCCTATGGACTTCATGTAGATAATGTAGCTAGAGCTGCTAATACACGGCTTGGTCTCCTCTACAAACACAGACCACACTCACGCCAGAAGCTTTGAAGGTTGCAGTCCTGAGCTCTGTGATCTCTGTAATAGACTATGGTCTCATCATTTATGGTTCGCCACAACCACAGCCCTTAGATGCCTCTCAACTACCTTAAATAAAGCATGTCGGCTCATCACTGGTGCTCACCGTCTCACCCACACATGTGACCTGTACACTCAGACTGGCTGGCTCCAACTATCAAACTGCATAAGTTTCTCACCTCGCCATGGTGAAAAAATCTGCCTTGGCCTTGCACCTTCTGGGGTCTCAACTCTGTTACAACACCGAATTAACAAATGGCACCTTAGGATCCACGCTACAGCTACTGAAAGTCCCCCACTGTCACACTTCACAGGGACAACACTCTTTTGCTTATCGAGCGCCACTCTGGTTCAATGGCCTCAGCCCAACCATCTCCTCTGCCCCAACTATTGGTAGGTTTAAAACTAGGCTCCGGGGACTATCTCACTACCAACAGCTCCTGTGACTGCCCAACTTAACCTTGTTCTCCACTTCCCTTTCTGCTCTAGTTGTCCCCCCCCCACTGGATTCTACCCTCACATCTTGGTATACCCAGTGCTACACTTTTCACCCTCTTGCCACCCTTCCTACATTCCTTCCCCCCCACACCCTCTTCCCTCTCCCTATGACTCTGGTACTTCTTATCTGTTGTCTATCTTCTCTGACAAATGCCACTGGCTGCCTTGTTACAATGCTACCCTTGAAGTGTATTAATCTGTACTCTGTTTGCAATGTCCACATTGTTGTAATGCTTGCCTTGATGTTCCCCATAATTTGTATTTCTCTGACGTGGAACCTTTGTAAAAGAGCCATGGCTCAAAGGTATTTTGTAATCCTAGACTTGATAAATAAATAAATAAAATAAATATGACCAAATTTGGAGTTCCCTGAAATGTTACCTGAGGGGGGAATTTATTAGGATAGCTGCTACCTGGAAATGGAAGAGGGAAGCTAATGCGAAATCCCTACTAAAATCTATCTAACAGCTTGAATTGTTGGTTGCTATCCATCCCTCAGACGTGGACCTACACCGTCTTGTGGTCCTCAAGGATCAATATGCTAATACCCTTAGGGAACGGGCTGAATTTGCTCTATTCAAGACACATGCTGTATACATAGACCAAGGTGACAAGGCCGGACATCTCTTGGCCCTCAAGTTGCAGCAGCAAGAAGAATCTAGATTGGTCACCTTTCTCTCTCCCCCAGATGGTGGAAAGCCAATAACAGCCCCTAAGGCTATAGCAGATTAATCTGAACTATTCTACACACAACTGTATACTCTTCCTGATAATAGCCCCACATCGATGGAGATACAAGACTATCTATCTCAATTCCCCCTTCCCACTCTCGGGTCTGACCAGCAAGCCCAGCTTATTTCACCAATATCAGCATCAGAAGTTACCACTGCTATTTGTTCCCTTCCATTAAACAAAGCCCCTGGGCCAGATGGTTATCCATCAAATTTTTATAAAACTTTTGAAAAGGAGCTTACTCCTATTCTCCAGCATCTATATAACCATATTTGTGCTCAAGGTATTACTGACCCCACTTTGTTAGAAGAAATTATTATTGTTCTGCCTAAACCCGGCAAACCTAAAGACAAAGTGTCCAACTACAGGCCAATCTCCTTGATGAATTATGATATCAAGATACTGGCTAAAATTTTAGCTTCCTGAATTACTCAGATGTGGGGGGATCTGGTCAGCCCCAAGCAGATTGGTTTCATCAGTGGCAGGAACCCCTAGGACAACCTTCGTAAACTGGCCCATATTTTCTCCACATCCAGGGAGGCAGACCTCCCTAGGGCCCTAGTCTCCCTGGATGTGGAAAAAGCGTTCAACAGAGTTAGTTGGCTCTTTCTCTTTGAAACCATGGCCCAATTTGGTTTCCCTCTTGAATTCATCTCCTGGATTAGGCACTTGTACTCCAAACCTAGTGCAAAGATTTATTGTAACGGGATTTTTTCACAGAACTTCCCACTAGTCTCAGGTACACGACAGGGGTGCCCACTGTCACCTCTGCTGTTCAACTTGTATTTGGAGCCATTGCTTTATAGATTACAGTTATCTCTATACTTAACTGGTATTACAATTGGTCCACTAGAACTTAAATTATCTGCATATGCAGATGACATCCTGTTGCATGTCACTGAACCAACTGAGTCTGTCCTGACTGCTCTGGAAATAATTGAGGAATTAAGCCGGTTTTCCAACTACAAGTTGAATACAAATAAGACAGAGGTCATGCCACTAAATTCCTGACTACAGAAAGAGGATGTAATTACCCTCAATTTGGCCTGGACCACTAAACTCAAAATACCTTGGAATTTTATTAGCTCACTCAAATTTTCTTATGCAGAAGCTTAATTTGGACAACCTCCTCTTAACCATTCAACAGGATTTAATTTGATGGTCCCCCCTTTATCTCTCCTTGCGGGAAGCATTAATGTTATCAAAATGAATATCTTGCCCAGATTATTTTACCCCCTCAACAAGTTGAATATTTACCTTCCCTTAACTTAGTTCTGTAAAATTCAAAGAATGATTAACAAGTTCCTTTGGCATGGTAAGCCCCCAAGGAGATCTTACCATCGTTTATGTGCCCTGAAATCCAAAGGTGGTCTAAAGCTTCCTAACTTTTACCATTATTATTTGGCGAGCCACATAGCCAAATACCTGCATTGGGCAGTACCCTCTTTGACCAAAATCCAACCCACATATGTTCCTCTGTGGCTCCAAATTGAAAGGAATATGACTGAGGACTCCAGACTGAATCCCTCCAGCCTCTGGTATGTACTCCCTCAAAAGGTGCCTGTTTCCATGTGATTTACGGCCATATATACTTCAGTTAAGGTTCATAATCAGCTCTGTAGATCTCTCCGAGTTATACATACTAAAGATATCTCACAACCATTGTTTGGAAACCCCAATTTCAAATTAGATAGACAGCTTCTCCACCCTAATAAATTGAACATACCCCCACAGACTAAGGTTATGGAATTCATGGTCCAGGGTAAAGTGTGCTCAGTCCCCGATATAATGGAGAGCTTTCATATAAAGCCAAAGTACTCCTTTTTTGTTTATTAGATTGAACATATATTACTCACATGGTATGGGATACATCTGTGCGATATTAACCATGGGGAAATCTTCTTGGAATTCCAAGCACTTGCTTGGCAGTCATATGCTGTTTCCTGCCTAGTAGCTGCTTTATATAAGAAGCTACACCCTGAACACGTGGATAAATCCCATTATTGGATGAGAACCTTCCCCAGTGCTCATCTTGATTGGGAACATTTATAATGAGGAATCTATATCTACTATGCTAATGACAGGCTTCAATTAACTCAATATTATATACTACATGCCATGCACCTAACTCCTGTAAAATTACACAGTATGGGGAAGCTCCCAGATGATACATGCTTCAGGTGTGGTCAGATGCAAGGATCCCTGCTACATGTCTTCTGGGACTGTCCTTTGGTAGCTCCCCTATGGTCTCTAATTAAATCTAAAGTGGATCCCTTATTAGGGTTACAAAACTTATTTACCCAGCAAATATGTTTACTTGGAGACTACTCAATGGTGGCAGTGAAAGAAAGGAGATACTGTGTTAACGTAATATCACTTACGATTAAAAGCTTAGTGTTAAGGCACTGGAAAGATCAACATATTCTTAACTATCAGGAATGGATCAATGAGCTGTTATATAACCTACGGATTGAAAAAACTAATGCCAGTATTAAGAATGCTATTTCCCGTTACAACGCAAAGTGGGAGAAATTTCATACATTATGGTCTAGTACCCCTGTACATTGAATTAAATGATGAGGCCCCTATACCTTACTTAGGGTTACTTCACAGCCCCTTGACTCTTAGTACTCTCAGATGAGAAATAAAATTTTTTCCCCCCTCATTGCAAGTACCTATCTAAAGTTAGTACAAATTATGGACATGGCTCTAGGGTTGGGGGGGGTTGTAGGATGGGGTGGTTCTGGAGGTAATAGTTTGGGTAAGGGTAGGGTGGAGGGAGGTTTTAGTTAATAGCATTATAGAGTTGTTCATGCATAATATGTAATGTTTTATCTTCTGTAAAGTGCTATGCATTGGTGGAATATTTGAATACTGAATAAAGCATATTTAATTAAAAAAAAGCTCTCTCAGGCGGAAGACAGACTGGATTGCACAATCTGTCAATGATCTGAAAGAGCTGAGCTGGTCAATTTTGCGCAGCATCAATCTCCCCAGACAGGAATTCTGCCTTCTTACAGGAAATTGTCGATTGATAGACTGTATAATGGTCCATCTGTCTAAGCCTGCCAACCTCCAGTCCCGATTTCCACCAAGCCCTCTCTAGCCTTCGACCCACTCTCCTCAACTCCTTCAAGGCCCCATCAAACCATGGAGACCTTGGTTGAAGAGTGAGGGGATGAACACGAACAGAAGCAATAGAATCCAGGGCCTCTGTCACTGCCTCATTATAGGCAAGTACCAGATCCCCTGGATCCATGCATTTACTTGGCAAACTCAATAGGTCCAGCACCGCCATTAGGCCCTGTGGAGTCACACCCGTTAAAGGGCGGTACTGGACCATCTCCATAGGAGATGGCCTAATTGGGGGAGCCACAAAACTGAACTCTATGGTGTGATGGTCAAACCACCCGACTGGTTCCACCACCAGATCAGAGATCTCCATCCCCAAGAGGAACACCAGGTGCAACGAGTGACCACAAATGTGGGTTGTGGAGGTAACTACCTGTGTGAGGCCCAACAAAGTCATAAGTTGGAAGAGGTCCGGCCAAAATGGGAAAGTTTATCACTGATCCAGGCTTTGAAATCCCCCAGAATCAACCATCTGGGGAATCCCAATACCACGCTGACAATGACGTCCACAACTTCATGCAGGAATTCTTTCCCATCCCCGGGTGGACGATAGGTGAACAGTATCCTGCACCCCACACCCACTCCCATGATCCCATGATACACTCAAAGGATCTGGTGGACCCCACTGGCACATCCACAAGGCCCAGTTCCAATCTAAAACAGGTGGCTACACCCCCGCCCCTATGATCCTTTCTCGGGCGGTGTTTCACTGAGTACCCAGATGGAACTGCTAAGGTCAATACTTGGCCTGCATTCTCATCCAAACAGGTCTCGATGATGCATGCTAGGTCCAATTTTCCAACAAGATCTGCTATTATTGCAGTCTTGTTCTTAATGGTCCTGGCATTGCATAACACCGTCTGAGTAGGCTGAGTAGGATGAGCAGTCGAGCAAAACCGCGCCACCTGCTTGCACACAGCAGAGCCCTTGGGTATGGTAACTAGGCAAGAAGGACCTCTATCCTGGTCCCATTTCATCCCAGGGTGTCTCTTTGTCCCCACCACCTCAATCCGCCCACTCCTCTCCATTCCCCCACCAGGCCCAGCTATCCCCCCCTTCTTCCTCCTCCTGATTATCCCTGAGGCATGACATCTCCTATATGCCTCAGCTGGCAAAGAGAGACAAGTAAAAGGGCGTAGATACCTGAGCCTGGAGTGGAAATAGCACCTGACCATCCTTTTGCCATCCCAACACATCACAAAACAGTAGCAGCAAAACTGTCCAACCAAAACCAAATCAATACTTCACATACAACAAACAAACACTACTAATCACACTCACCATTATCACACACCATGCACACCAATAACCTAACAACAAATAAAACAAATTTAACACTCAAAATACAAAACCCCCACCTCAAAAAAAAAAATAATATATATATATATAATATATTTTTTTTTTTTTCTTTATGGCAGCAGTTGAAAATTTTAAATGGCAAAGAGCAGTCACTAAAAGTCTCTGCAAATTTGAGTTGTAGGCCAAAAGCTCCCACCTCTTTGGGAAACAGCCAGAAAAGGAGTCTTTCACCAGCACTACCTCTCACTTAGGCATGGGAAAGTCCACAGTCAAGCAGGCTGTGCAGGGAGGCTGTTTCCATTACCTTTAGAGGGGCCTTTGGTCCGTGCTTCCCCTTGAAATGTGCATTGCTGGCAGCTGGTGATTGTACTGAGGATGGGGGCCCCAAGGGCTTAAGTAGCAAACAAAGACAAAAGGTTAATTAAAATGCAGCGGGAAGGTAAATCCAAATTAAGTTACTGGGTGGGGAGCCCAGTGCGCATGCGTAGCAGGAGGAGCTGGGACTGCAGAGAATTTGGCTGGTTTCAGGGAAACAATGGAACTCCAGAAACACCAGAGAGATGCCACAACCATGCGGTGGGCCTCAGCTGGAATCCCTCAGAGAAGCAGGTAGGAATTGAGCTCTGTTTGCAAAGTACAGCCCCAGTACAATAAACCTCCTCTAAACAATAATGCTATTGAGATAGGAGGAGAGTACTCACTTGATGAGGGAGTGGTTGGTGGAGTGAGGATTTAGATGAGTTGAGCGAGTTATGAGCTGGGTTAGGTTAAGAGATGTAATGTTTTGGATAGTAGGTTTCGTAGAATTGGTCAGACAATTAATAATAAAGTCCATCCAGAAGAATGAGTTCATCACAAGTGATTACTTGATGGATTTAGAGAGCAACCCCACCTCACTGCTTGCAACGGTCCTGTCTGTGGAGGTATTAGTTGGCTTTTGCTTCATCACCATCAGAAATCTTACTAGACAGCCAAAATCCAGTGATGCAAAGGGTGCCTGATAGCTGCTAGGAGAGCCACACTCTAAGAACATCAGTCTTAGGACGAAGCCTCCTGTCAGTAATATGGCAAATGATAAGGTCACCGGAAAGAAATAAGGGAGATAGGGCCAGGGGTCAGCTCAATATCACCACACAACAGAAATAACAATGTATAAATCAGAAGCATAGAAAAAGATTTGCATCTGTGGGGAGAAGAGGAAAGACAGGGAGCTAATAGAAGAAAGATAGCCATGTGGAGGACTTCAGAGTTGAAGAATGGGGGGGACAGGAGGGAGGGAGTGGATAGGAAGAGGTAATGGGACCAGCAGGGGGTTGAGCAGGAAGGGAGGGATAAAAGAATGAGAGGGATGGGGGAGTAGAGGAATGGTAAGAAGAAGTATTAAGAGAAATAAAAGCAAGCTTAGAAGTGTATACATGATGTACTCTGCCCAGCTGGGGAAAATCATGCAGAGAATTCAGTATAGGCACAGCACTACACAGCTACAATACAAACTAACTCTCATAATTCTTATTTCAATGTGCCCATGCCAGCCCTTGTGCCTTTGAATTTTTGTTAAAGCCCCATTTATTTTACCCATGATAACACTGTCTTTGATCAAAAATATTTTCTACAACTTAGGAGCACAGCAATGAGTGCAACTATTGCACTATCATATGCATTTTTTTTCCTTCAGTGATGGGAGAAGAGATTTATTTGGAATCTGACAAGCAACCATATTGTGGTGTCTGGCATTGTTACATTGATGATGTGGTGTGCTTCTGGATAGGGAAAAAAGATGAAATTCTCATTTTCAAAACAATGACTACATCTGAATCAATTGCACATTATATTTGCTCATCATACAGCATAAAAAGAGACATATTTTCTGGATATCCCTTTATTTATTGATATTGTTTGAGAACCATGGTGCCTAGGTATCCTATTGCAAGCCAACATCATGAACCTCCCTTTTAAAAGCTGATAGCTTATGCCCTCACAGTTTGATAGAATCAGTACCCTTTGGACAGTTTCTGTGTCTTTGTAGAAACTGCTTGAATTTGCAGATATTATTTTTATTTTTATTTTATTTATTTATGTGTTTGACAGGACACAGACTGTCATACAATCAATTTCCAACTGTATGTAAGGGATGGGGTACAAAGGTTTAACAATAGTGTATTAAAAAACATAGGTATTCAAAATTATCAGTTATAATACAAATATATTGAATGCTAATCACAAGATCTTAAAGAGAGGTTTAGATAAAGGTGGTACTTAGCAAGAGCTAATTATTGCCTACTTTAAAACCAAACATAAAGATTGAGTTACTCTGCTAGTGTCCATACCTAGAGACAACTCAGGGCACTCAATCCAACCAGTTACATTTGTTACTGAGTATAACCCCCCGGCAAAAGAACTTAGTGCATTTGGTAAGAAAACATTGGCATGTCCTTCAAAATGGATCTCGCATTGGTACAGGCAGTGGGGAGCAATCTGAGGGAACGTTCACTAGGGCATCTGTACAAATCCTCTGAAAAAGTCTTGGTTTCAGACATTAACACCAGACTATTCAAAGGGCAGGACATACAGTGGATGTCAGAATGCTAAGAGTGGTAACTCCTTTCAGAATACAAGTTCCAATGATACTGTAAAAATAAACCCTACTAAAAACTGCAAAAATCAGCTGTGATGTGTATATACTTTGGTGCATCTCTATGAATCCGTATATCAGCTGTTCAGACAGCTATGAAATAGTATAAGGAAACACATTAAAGCCATTTGGAATTGTAACCCTGTAAAGGCCAACTTGAGACAGAGGGAAAAAACAAACTAAAGATCTTTGAAACTCTGCACCATAGTAACAGAGTGAGTCTGGCTGGAGTCTGAGAGCTAGTCTTCAGTCATTATCCACATGGAAGGATAAAAGGTTGGGAGATGAACTGAACACACTGGGAAATGAACTGCATTCCAGTTTTTGAAAGGTGGTCTCCCCAGATCCAGAAATTAAGGCTGAGAGATGGAGGGGAAAATATTTAAGAGAAGAGACAGCACAGATGGACAACACAATGAAAAAGGGATGTTGCAGAATGTATCAGAGGTAGCCAGTAATTGTGCAGCTTAAAGCAGCAGTACTGGATAATCAGGACCAGTGATTATCAAAATTCTGCTTTTTGGCTGGGAGCATGCAGCCATAGTCCTGGTTTCCATATTAAAAAAAGAAAATGTTATAGCGATCTTTAGTTATTTAGGTATTTAACATTTATTTCCATTCTTGTGGATCCACAGAAAATATGGCTGGTGCCTAATTTGCAGCTGAGCTCCCCCCTCACATCACATCACATCTTTTGTTTACTTCCGTGTCACTGTGTAGTACTGGGAGTTATATTGATAGTGAGCACGGAGCAAGACTGCTGCCTTCAACATGGCAGGTGAGAGAAATGTAAACAAAAATAAAGAAAAGCCGAGCAAATTACGGGGTGATAGTAAAGCACACCCACGAAAGATTACCAGGTAAGTGCTAAGCAGAGCACAGTGAACAACATGTTGGAAAAGATCCAGTTTTTTATCTAGTATTGCTGCTTTAAGTCCATTCTGAGAAGCAGAAGCAGTTCATCCATGAAGCCAGTTGTAAGACAACATCCACTTTTATAGCACAAGTTCAGCTAAACCAACTAATCCAACCACATTCACTTAAACAGTTAATTCAAACAAGTAAAGAACTGCATGTTTCACTGTTTCTTGAGGCAAAGGTGTGATAGAAACCTGGCAGAAGACAGCTATGACTGACAAAGAAGTCTTACTGACCAAAAGAAGTGACAGAATGGACTAGGGCATACTTTTGAGGACAGTGCCATCTCACCAGGGAGCACGAAAACACATTTTCATCAGCCATCAGGAGTCGGCCTACACAAAAACCAGAAGAATGAGACCAGCTAAGAATCCTAAGCCAGAAACCTAATGGAGATGACCTCTATAATTCCGGTCTGATAAAAGCTGGACCCTAGACTCAGACTGGGTATGATGTTCCAAGTTTGTATATTAGAGAGATTTAGGCAGCAATGTGACTGAGGGAACTCTATGGACTGTGCTTAAACCATTGCTTATCTAGCAGGAGATATGTTAATGTTTCTGAATTGTTCATATATAAACTATTTTATTAATAACTTTTATTATATTAGCTCTGAAAGTACAAGTGTTTGACCATGAAACTCTCTTCAGACAAAATGAGCCAAGTGGCTTAATTCTGCCAGAAACCTTTATGTTTCTATGTTTCTGGTTCTATGGTCATGAAACTATACATGCAAAATGTTTATTCAGTTATGTCAGAGTATATCTGCTATAGTTTCATTTGATTAGATCAGTTTTGATTAATAAAATGAACAATAGAAACATAGAAACATAGACTTTGATGGCAGATAAGGACAGCCTGGCCCACCTAGTCTGCCCATTTCCCTACCTATTGGATAAGCTGCAGATCCTAGTTAACCAACAGCCTACTTCTTCCTACCCCCCACTATTATTGCCTTATGTCGGTCCCATGCATTCTTGAATTCCCCCACTGTTTTTGACCCCATGACCTCCTCAGGAAGGCTGTTCCATGCATCCACCACCCTCTTCATGAAAAAATACTTCCTCATGTTGGCCCTGAGCCGTCCCCACTGTGTCCTCAAATTGTGCCGTGTTGTTCTTGCACAACTTTTTTTCTGAAATATGCTACCCTCTTGGACTTTGTTGATTCCCTTGAGGTACTTCAAAGTTTCTATCATGTCCCCCCTCTCCTTCTTTTCCTCAAGGGTATACATATTAAACTTTTAGTCTCACTTTGTATGGTTTCTGGTGCAGACTCTGCACCATTTTAGCTGCCCTCCTCTGGACTGCCTCCGTCCTGTCTATGTCCTTGTGGAGATGGGGTCTCCAGAACTGCACGCAGTACTCCAGATGGGGTCTCACCAACTGTCTGTACAGAGGGATAACAACTTCCTGCTTTCTACTGGTGATGCCTCTCTCTATGCATCCCAGAATCCCCCAGCCATCCTTACTGCCTTCTCACATTGCTCTCACAATGTTTTTGATTCTCATTTTAGGTTGGGCATGTTTCCTTGTGTCTCCTACCTGTGGTCCGTAAATTAGCTTTTGCAATGAATATGTATATAAAGACATTGTCCTTATTGTAGCTTGTAATTAGATTAGGAATAACAAAAAAGTCTGAAGCTTGAACTACCATGGTCAGACGGTGTCTTTATTAATGAAGCATACCTGGTAATGAGTAGTGACAATTTTGATGGTTCGGCCTTAAATCATTTGGCACTCTAGCAAATTTATTAACTGGCCACAGCCATGACATGAACGTTACACCACAAATCTTTAAATACTGTAGAAGCCCACTTTTTAGAATGTCATCAAACAAACCCCGCAGATGTTAACTTTATGGGCATAGATCACATGTCTTACCCTCCCCTGTAGAGACAGGATCAAGGAAAAACTCAAGAAGAAGACCTATGGATTTTAAGACTCACCACTCTAAATACTAGAGTCTAAATAACTGGTTAGACTTTTCACCTTTGAAAAAAGCTGTAGATAGACATAGGAGTACACGTATGGATAAGGATTACTGTACATCTACATAAAAATGTAAATATGTATTTGCTCTACACAGTGCACATGTAAATAAATAATAAATAGGAATCATTCATCCCTTTCTCTTTTTGTAGTTTCACCAAGGATTCATGCATTTCATTGTCTATAGTCACACAAGGACAAATGGATTTTGGTAAAATGTGCCATAGCCTGCCCGATAAGGTTATAGAAGATATCACTGTTTAGACATTTTAAAGTAGGATTAGACAGATTCCAGAGAGAGAATGGCAATGAGGGTTACACAGCATGATCAAATCAAATTGTCTATTATGTTTACACTTACTCTGTATTTCAAGTGTTTCAATTATGTCAGAACTTGTATTTGCTATGTGTACCTGCTCTGTTTGTACTGTACCCTCCTAGGTCATGCCTGAAAATAGCCATTGCTATGGCTAGTGCACTTACCCGGTAAACAAAAACTAAATAAATATATACATTTCTTCAGACTCTTGCATCTTTCCTATGCAATGTTCCTCAGGTATTTCAGTGTGATTTATGTACTTTCACGAAGAACATGGTATCTCTGTCTTGTCACTATCCTGATCACAAGTGAGCCCTCCACTCCCTCCCCTTTTTCTAAATCCTTTTCTTTTCTTTTTTTTTCCTTTTTGAGTGTCTTATGTGGTTTACACAGGAATTAAATTTGCCCCTCTAGTTCTAGTTTACAGTTTTGTACTTATGATCCTTCACTAAATGGATATTCTTCCCATACTGCTTTATACATCTGTTCTACTGTCTGATGCATACTTAGTTGCTTGACAGCTGATGAATTTGAAATTTCAAACAATGTACTTAAATGGGGGGGGTTGCCTGTAGCTTTGTGGACAGCCTTTTGAACAAGGATGGAGGGTGTGCAATAAATGGAATACCATGAAAACTATAACTCTGTAAGTAAAGAGTGTGACTTATTGTGTAGTGTGTATGCACTGTCCCTATATTTTATTTACCCCATGAGGCTTGCCTGGTAACATACTCTTAACTAAATTTGCATAAAACTAACAGAGGGGAGTACTATGGGTAATCAGCACACATTAGGAGAATACAACAATAAGTGGGTACTTAGATTTAATGTGAGGAATTGCAAAGTACTACACCTGGGGCAAGGAATTTGGGTCACAGGTATACTCCAAGTGGATGAACAGTGGACAGCACAACCGAGGAAAAGGATCTAGGAATAATTGTAAGTAGTAAGCTAAAGCCAGGCAGATAGTGTGCTTCTGTGGCCAGGAAAGAAAACACAATGTTGGGATACATTAAAAAGGGTGTAAGGAGCAAGTCAAGGAGGATTATCCCCCCACTGCACCGCAGCCCGAACAAGGTCTTAGCCCTCACCTGGAGTACTGCATCTAGTTTTGGTCATCATACAGTAGTAGAAAAAGGACAATGAAGAGATTGAGAGGGTCCAGCACTTAGCCACCAAGCTGATGAATGCCTTAGGAAGAAGCCATGAGGAGAGAATTGACATACGCAAATTATTTTGCTGAGAAATGAGAAGTCTGAGCGGGGACATATTCACTGTGCTCCAAATACTAAAAGGGATAGACATGATTGATTATACATGGACTTTTGAGCTAGTGATGCTAGTAGAACTTTAGTACATGCATTCCAATTAATGGGTAGAATAAGGGGGAACATTAAAAAAATGCATTATTTCAAATAAAGGGTTGGGAAATGTGGAATAGCCTGCCCTATGAGATTGTGGATGCAGTCACTGTTTAGACATTTTAAAGCAGGATTAGACAGCTTCCTGAGGGAGAATGGCGTTGAGGGTTACACCGCATAATTAGGGGTAACATTGTAGCTGTTAAGCTTTGATGTGTATCCTTACTCAAACTGGGTATAGTCAGAGCCATGTGACAGGAAGGATGGACAGAATTCACCCTACAGTATATTCCTTCAGTCATTGCAGTATTACTGTATGTTACTATGGGAGGAGGCAGTGTTTTACTGAGCAACACCCATGAAATTCATCACTGGCTGGAATTCATATCTTAGCAGTGAATGAAGTATAAAGCAGCTGACAGCTCAAGTAACACCCAAATACATGTGTAATGCATTTTAGTTATTATGAGATAATTATTTTCTATCCCATAGAAACATAATATTTGTGCAGTAATTGAAGGTACTGAGTGTTCACCTGTGTAATTCTAGAACAGAACCTAGTTCACATCAGAATGAAGCAAGGTATTGGGGTCTCACTTCAGCTACTAATGAACACATGTATATGCCATGAAGCTGTTGTACCAGCAACTAAAAACATAGCAGAGTATACATAGCCAATGTCAATTACTCAAAAAAATTATTAAGATGTCATTATTTTCTCATACCAGATGAGGGGGCTAGATGATTCTCAACTGAAACATAAGGGAAAGGAAATGCTGACTAGGAAAATAACCACGTTTGTACAGGTGAGCAGCTAAGACGTTTTTTTAGATGGCTGCAAACAGCAGCTTGCCTTGATTGACCATAATTATAAAAATATAAATGAAAGGTAGCTAGAATATATGTGCTTGCAAAGCCGGCTTGAAGAGTTCACATAAACAATGCATACAGATACACATGCCACAACACTGTAGGTAGACTGCACCCATAGGGTCATTTTACTATCACTATTGGCTATATTCCATATATTACATCAATAATACTGAATAAATTATTCTGGCACTTACCCTTGTGGTTTGTTATTTTTTAATGCAGTATGAGTCCTGAGGCTTTGTCTATGAGCTTCCTTGGTTTCCTCAAAGTACCATGTTACTTTGGGTTCCCCCTTTCATGCTTGTACAATTTCCTATTACCAGTGCTACAGGGTAGTTTACTATCACCCTGCTCCACGATCAGTTTATTGTCACCATGCTACAGTAAATTTACTATCACCAATGCTACAGGGTCAGTTTACTATCAAAGGGTTGTGGTGTTTGTGGTTTCTCTCAAGGGCAGGAGTCTTTTGGTTTTCAGTTTACTATCACCCTGTACCAGGATTAGTTAAGCAATAAGCAATGAGGGGGTGTGGGTTATCAGGGGAATTACCATGGCTGGAGTGGTCTGCCTATGAGGCACAGCCGAGTGGGTAAATCCTCGACAGCCGTGGTAAATCCCCCAATACCCCACATCCTCTGAGTAGCTTATTGCAATTATACCATGACATCTTGTCATGGATGTAAGTTTAAATTGTTTTATTTTATTTTTTCCTGTGGAAAAAATGATTTTATTAAGAAATATTCTTCCATGAAATAAAATATTCCTTAGTTTTTACTGTAATGCGTTATTTAAGTCTTGTGAAGTGAATGACAATAACACATAGTGAGGTTTTCAGTGGTGAACAACAGCTAATGAGGCTTTTAAGTTGTTAAACACTAGTAAATTGTAAAAACAGATAATGAGGCTCTTAACTTGTTATACACTAGTCAATCAATCAATCAATCAATCAAATCTTTATTTATCCAGGCGATCACCGTTGAGCAAGCTCATTTACAAGGTGGACCTGCTGTTGTCAAGGATAGTTATACATACATAGATTAGCGGTGCAATACACAAAGTGTTTTAAGTAAAAAAAAAAAACAGACTTACAAATAAAAGGTACAATATATACATTCCAAGTACACATTTGGGAACATACAAGCAACACATGACATTATTGTGGCATATTCTACCTTCATATACATAGAAGTTAAAGTAACACATATATCCAGGCCTCTATAGAAGGGTACAAATTATGATCATTTCATCCCTCAGAAACTAATTTTAGCTTGGAGGGTGACCAAGGCTTCAATAGGGCCCATGTTAACAACTGTAACAACTATTAGAGTAGCATGAGGGAGTAGGTAAAGAAAAAAAAAGTGCCAAGGGTTCTGAAGGCCAACATGGCAGCTGACTATTGAACAGGTTAGGAAGGGAAGAGAGGGGTTATGTTCATGGTTGCATGTGGTAGAGCTAGAAAGGGAGACATTAACAGGACTACTAGGAACTATGGAAACATTTACAGATTTCGGTAAATGTTTTGTCATAGAGAGTCCTAAACATCGCAATACTGACAGGAGAGCTAAGTTTCAGTGAGCTTTGAATTCTTTTCCAAAGTGAGGGCAGAGCGTGGCTTATGGCTGCCCTACCAAAGTGGTTACTGATCCTGGGAATTTTTAGGGAAATTAGCGAGTGGCTTCTTATGGCATAGCTACTTGGTGGACTTAGGGGGAGGCAGGCAGCAATGTAATCTGGGAGTTTGTTGGTGAGTGCTCGAAATGTGCAAATAGCTGCATTTCTATGCCGTCTGTATTGCAGAGAAGGCCACCCTACTGCAGCGTATAACGAGCAGTGGTGTGTGGAGGATGGAAGGCCAGTTATGAATCTTAAGGCTCTGTGGTACAGTACATCCAGTTTTGCAAGTTGTGAGACAGAGCATTGGCCATAGATAATGTCAGTGTAATCAATTAATGAGAGGAATGTAGAATGAACAAGCTGTCTTTTTTCGGTCTCAGTCAGGAGATGTTTAATTCTGTAAAAGAGGCCAAGCCTCTGCCTAAGCTTTTTCAACAGTTCTTCAGTGTGCTCCTTAAAGGAGAGTTTGTTATCCAGCCATATACCCAGGTATTTGAATTTCGGCACGAACTCAAGCTTTTCATCAAGTAGGGTGGTTATAGGAGGAGCTGTACCAACGGCTGCAGTGTTTGCCCCAGAGCTGAATGGTGCAAACAGCATGGCCTTGGTTTTTTTTGCATTTAGCAGTAACTTTTTGTTGATGAGCTGGTTTTGCAGCTTATTGAATTTGGCTTGCAATGCAGAGCATGCGGCTCCAGGGGAGTCACGACTTAGGTAGAGCACTGTATCATCGGCAAACAAGTGGATACTGGCTTCCTTGATTCCTAAGTCCAAGTTGTTAAAATAGATTGTGAACAGTAGTGGGCCCAATATGGATCCCTGTGGGACTCCTCTTTTTATTGCTTTGAGTGGTAGTAAATAGTAAATTCTAAAGAAAAACCTTGTTTGTTAGTGCTCATAACTTTGTAAGGTGATCTTTACTGTAGGTTATATGTTTTATTAGGAAGTCAGTTTTTTCAGGTAATATACTGTATAGAATTTTATTATGTTGTTGTGCACAGCAGCTTGCTTGTTTCTGCTTCTTTAAATCATTGTGGTGTAGGTTGCATTTCATTCAGTGGATGTAGTTGTGTGAGACCTTTGACCTGTTGAGGATAAAAGAAAGGGCTGTTATTTTTTGGAGAGATTTTGATCACTGGCTTACTTTTAAAAAAATAAATAAATTAGCTGATACCAGCTCCCTCTCCGCTCCAGTTGTCTTGCGTCTCACTCACAGCCGGCACAGGGTAACGCTCCCAACCTTAACAGCCGCAATTTCCAACCTCAGAAAGAAGAAAAACAAGAAAACCGGTAAAACATTTTATGTATTGAAAACTCAAAAAATGACACTAAGAGACTATTGGGGCAAACGTTTAGAAGCTGTCTCTGCTTTTGGAAATGGGGGGCATATGTACAAGAGTATGGCTCTGTCTGGAGGGGGGTGCAATATAAGATGGGACAGCACAGTAACCAGGGACTACTTTACCTAAAAGAAAATGTTGTAGTGCTTATATATATTTTTTTTCAAAGTAATTTCCTTTATTTTATTACTTTATTAAAATGTACACAGAAGCCCATTTTCTAAGCGCAATAATACCCTCCAGGGTGGGTGGTATTGGGCAATACCAGACCTTCCAGGTGCTATAAGGCCCTCTGCCTGCAGTGTTGGGCCTCATTACACCCCTAGGCAGTCCGGTATTGTCCAATACTGCCCACCCTGTCAGGTATTATTGTTTACATAATGGCCTGCACCCCCTGGAGTGCCTTATTGTGATTTGTGAAATGGGTCTTTTCTAGTAAATTATTTTTTTAAACATATTTTTGTTGAGCTACTTTCAGTTGGACTGTTGTGCTGGGATAACAGTATGGCTAAAAGTGCCTCTTGGCCAATCAGGAACCAGCATTCTTTCTACCCATTTCACAATAGCATTTATAAAATGGATAGAAAATGTTCTGCATTTTGATTGTCTAAAAGGTACCATTTGCCATGTCCTTATCAGGACACATACAGGCAACTGGCACTGCTTATGCCAACCAAAACGCAGCATAGTGTGAAATAAATACCTCCAATTGCTGTCCCACTGCAGCTCCACACTAAGCATGTCAAGAACCGCAAGAGCTACAGCAGGCGAGAACTGCCATCAACATACACCACTGTTTCTCTCCAAGCCCCCCCCCCAACACACACACACTCCATGACAGCTAAAGTTTCAATCTTAAGTACCTATGATTTAATTTTCAGTGCTGCCCATTGTCAGTTCCACAATAGTTACACGTGCTATTCAATCAGCACTCACCACCACTGGTTCAGCAGATGTGATCCTCCACTGGCTCTTTCAGACAACTTTTTTTTTTTATTTTATAGGTTTCAGTGTTGCACCATAGCAAGCAGCCAAATCTGATTGAGGAAGCAGTCTGAGGTGGCCGGCAGCTAAGGGGAGGGGGCAAAAAAAGGAAAGAAATTCACTAAATGCAGCTGGCTGGTGAGGGACACTCTCACTCCCAACTGAAACTCAAACTCCAAATTCACTGAGTGTTTACTCACTTCTCTACTGACTTACCAGACCCTCTCCTCCACCAGCTCAGCCTTTTTTTTTGTTATTGTTGTTGTTGTTTTTGTTTTTAATATTTAATTATGATAATTTCAATAAATTGAGGAAGGGCTATCAGAAAAGTGCTAAATACAGTGACTGACGAGGGACATGCTTGGGCCTCTCCTCTGTCTAAAACTCATTGAGCATTTACTCGCCGATCAAGAAACAGAAAAAAAAATAAATAGTTCTAGCGTATTAAAAAATAAACAGCATTTAAAGTATTTTGTGTGGGGGGGCAGAAAGACACCACAGCCCGCTACTTAGTTCTAATCAAACATATCCACTACAATACAATGAATGTCAAGGATTACATTTTTGTTATTCCCTATGATATCATCATATTTTTTTAACTATTTTTATGTGCACTCTTTATGTGCCTTTTTTAATTAACTTTTTACTGGGGGACCCATTTTATGAGTGGAATAAAGCACTCCGGGTGTGTTTTATGGTCTGATAAGAGCACGCCCAAGGTGCGTCATGAGGCACGAGGCACTTGAGCTGAGAGCCTTTAGCACCTGGGACATGCTGTTACCAAGTCGTAAACCACACCTTGTCATGTCTTATTCCTTACATAACCAGTGCTCCAGGGTCAGTTTCATATCATTACTGCTGCAGGGTCAGTTTACTAGTGTATAACCTCTGCTCCAGCATCAGTTTAGAATCATTAGAGCTCCAAGATCACTGAAAATATCACCAGTGCTGCAGGGTCAATTTGTTATCTCCCTACTCCAGGATAAGTTTATCACTAGTACTAAATAGAGAATACTGGATGGGCAACATAGTGTATGGTAGAATGCTGTTATGGATAGAAATCCATAACTAGAATGGAGTTGTTATGCTGCAGTAGCTATGTCATCACAGCTGTTATGCTGCACTAGCTATGTCACTACTGCAACACAACAACTTGGAATGCTGCCACATAGTTGTTTTCCTCAATCCAGTTAAGCTGGAAGTTGCTGTTTTTTAAACTTGAACTTGCAGAAACACCTGCAGCACACTGTGTCAGTTAAAAAAAAGAAAATGTTAAAATTTCTATTCTCTGTTGTCTTCTCCAGCTGGTTTTGTGTTATTTTCTATGCTGTGACTGCCCATACACTATAAAAGATTGTGTATGAACAGTCATACACAAACAAGGAAATTCTTGTATCTTGAGGTTCCCTTGGTAACAGAGTACCTCTCGAGCTATATGAGGTCCTCTGTTACTAAGGAAACCTCTCATACAAGAATATCCTTGTTATGTATGACTGCTCACACATTAATTCCTCTACGTTCTGTCACAGAGGGGTTCTGATTCCCTCTGACCTCGAGAGCGAAGCTCGAGAGGTCCATGGGAATCAGAACCCTGAGGTGACAGAACACACAGGTTGTGCATAAAGTTGCTCATCCTGTATTTTATATAGTGTATAGTAGTACTATGTGAAATGTGTGTTTTGTGTTTGTTTTCTCTCTTTTTCATAATGAAACGGACTTAAAAAGTCTCTAGAGGTTCTAGAATACTGTCACCACAGAATTAAATAGAGGAAAGCAACAATGTGCCAGGATTCCAAGGGTTCTGCTGCAGTAGTGAAATCACTACTGCAGCAGAACAACATAATGACATCACTACTGCAGCAGAACAAGCATATTCCAGGCATGGAATTTCATGCATAACAGCATTCCACTATACACTATAGGGTCAGTTTACCATCACCAGGGTCAATTTACTACCACCCTGCATCAGGACCAGTCTATTATTACCAGTACTACAGGGTCAGTTTACTATCACCCTGCTCCAGGATCAGTTTATTTCTAGTACTACAAGGTCAGTTTACCATCACCAGAGCACCAGAGTCAATTTACCATCACCCTGCATTAGAACCAGTCTATTATTATCAGTATTACAGGGTCAGTTTACTATCACCCTGCTCCAGGATCAGTTTATTTCTAGTACTACAAGGTCAGTTTGCTATAACCAGAGCACATGGGTTAATTTACTATCACCCTGCATCAGGACCAGTTTATTATCACCAGTACTACAGGATCAGTTTACTATCACACTGCCCCAGGCTCAATTTATTATCAGCAGTACTACAGGGTCAGTTTAATATCACCAGTGCACCAGGGTCAATATAATATCACCCTGCATCAGGACCAGTTTATTATCACCAGTACCACAGGGTCCGTTTACTATCACCAGTACCACAGGGTCCGTTTAATATCACCAGTGCACCAGGGTCAATATACTATCACCCTGCATTAGGACCAATTTATTATCACCAGTACTACAGGGTCAGTTTAATATCACCAGTGCACCAGGGTCAATATACTATCACCCTGCATCAGGACCAGTTTATTATCACCAGTACTACAGGGTCAGTTTACTATCACACTGCTCCAGAAACAGCTTACTAGCACCAATGCTACAGCACTGCTGACTGCAAAGAATTCAGGCATCCCCAAAGATGCAAGAAAAATCAAATAAAAGAGTTCATTGCTGGCCTGGTGGCACTGAGGGTTGAGGCACCAGATGCCACACCTTGCACCCCACCGAGGTTCGGCTGGGGGGGTCGAGCATCCCAGGGACTGCTCTCCTCCTCTGGGGAGGGTGGGAAGGGACTACCATGGATGCACTGACTCCAGGTGGTGTCTGGGGGTCACTGCATACCAAGGGTTAGCTGTGGGGTCAGCGTGGGCTGATGTCAGATATGCCAAGCATGGATGCGTGCATGGCAGCATCCTTGGCATCATTGCATGCCCGTGCCATGGGGGGACCATGTACAGAAAAGCCTCCATGTGTACAGTGAAGACAGATCCAGTGGTGCTGCATCATTCACACCCAAGTCAATTCCCTGGTGTCCACCCCTTGGTCTTCCACAGTGTGGGAGGTAAGCACCCATCATGATGTGGCTGGGGGGGGCAGGACATAAGGGTCAGAGAGCTTTGGCTGTGGCTGGGGTAGGTCCAAAGAGACAGCTGGATGGGGGAACCATAGGTACAACTCCCCCAGCCTAGGAGAATAAACACAATAAAAAAAAAAAGAGTTCACCAGTTGTAGCACTGAACTGGTGACCTACGTGTTAACTTGCTCATCCAGCAAAAGTCTATACTGGACAAACCCAAAAGAATGCTAAAAACAAGAAGTGCTGAACATAAAAGTACAAGAAGAAATGGCAGTGAACAATATAGTCTGGCAAGACATTTTAAAGAAGCCAGACATGGCACAGTAACCAACCTGCATTTTAAGGGCATCAAGAAAACTATAGCTGGAGTATGAGGAGACGTGGTTAAACAGTTGCTATAATGGGAGGCATACTGAAGTTCTGAACTAAAGACTTCAACCCCATATGGATAAAATGAGGAGCTTTCTCAGGTTGCTTTCCTGTGAAATTGAGCATGGATTATTTGTGACTATTTAGTAACTGGATCTGCAATTTCTTTCAGTATGTGCTACCGGGTTATTATTTCGGATTGTATCCCCTTTTTGTTGCCTCTGATTTCTGATATTGGAGTTTGTATATACAGTATGTTGTGCTTTGACAATCCCTTGGTTGGCTGTTTTCGCTGTTCACCTCCACCCTTTTCATCTTCACTTGGAAAGCATGCAAACACATTGGTATCAATCTGAAGAGGTCTTTTGGAGGTAAGCTCCTCCTCCACCTATCACAGCTTCAAAATACCAAATATCCCTAATTCTGCCCACTCTTCCTCTTGCTCCTCCTTTCATCTTTAAAGTCTTTGTCCAGCACAAGGCTGGAAAACGCAAGCTGCAGTGTGTTCTTGTGTAACTCCTAATTCTTCTTGCTTGAATCCAGTCTCATGCTTTTGGTTCCACTGCGCTGCTTTTACACTGCTCTTAAAGAACAGGGCCCGCATATTTAAACTAGATGTGCCCATGCATTTCCAGACTTGCGAGGGCCATCGGGGGTGTGGCAATATTCAGAACCCCCCAATGCATCTGGCAAATCTGACTGTACTGTTGCGCAGAATATTGCGATGCATGAATGCAAATGAGGGGTCCCCTCATGCATATGCCATGCATCACAATATTCAAACACCCCTTGGTAAAGACACAGCCAGTTGTGTTGCCACAAAGAAAGTTCCCAAAACCTTACCTTAACTATGCACAGGGCAGGGTGGTGCCCCATGCACAGTCCAGGGCCAGTCACATGATCCCCCTTCCCCTGCCCCAATCACAGTACAACGCAATAGTGTCTATAGCCCCTTGTCCATTAGTGTAGGGTCCCCCCTCCCTGGCCTGATCACCGTAAAATAAAATATATTCCCAAGCCCCTTTTCCATAGTGTAGGGTCCCTACTCCTCAGCTCCAATCACCATAAAATACAGTATATTCCCAAGCCCCTTTTCCATAGTGTAGAATCCCTACTCCTCAGCTCCAATCACCATAGAATACAGTACATTCCCAAGCCCCTTTTCCATAGTGTAGTGGCTCCCCCTACCCAACCCCAATGTCTGTAAATTAATAACTACTGCCCAATCCCCTGTTTCCATAGTGTAGTGGCCCTCCTGCCCATCCCTGATGTCTGTAAATAGAAAATACAGCCCAATTCCCTTTTCCATAGTGAGGGACCCTTCCCCAGCCCCGATCACTGCATGAAATAAATAGAAAATGATTCCCTTTTCCATAGTGTAGTGCCCCCACCACTTCCCCACCTCAGTCGGCAGTACCCCATCACCCAGGCACCCCCCATCCTGGCCCATGCCAGCGACCGGCACATCCCTCCTCACCCTGCCACGGCCTGACACTGACTGATCGGTCCCAGAGCACATATAGTAAATAGTACATGCTCATTGGTTGTCTAACAACCATTGAGCACATACTATTTACTCTACATGCTCTGGTACTGATCAGTCAGTGGCTGGCTGTGGCAGGGTGAGTAGGGGAGTGCCAGTCACTGTCACAGGTTGGGATGGGGGATACCGGGTGGTGGAGTACTGCTGACTGGGGTGGGGGGACACTACACTATGGAAAAGGGAATCATCTTCTATTTTTGTCATACAGTGATTGGGCTGGGGGGGTCTCTACACTATGGAAAATCGTATGGGTAGTAGTTTCTAATTACTAACATAGGGGCTGGGGAGGGGGGCCACTACATTATGGAAAAGGGGATCAGGTAGTATTTTTTATTTACAGACATCAGGGCTGGGGAGAGGGGCCACTACGCTATGGAAAAGGGGGTTCAGGCAGTATTTTGTATTTACAGACATTGGGGCTGAGGGGGCACTACACTATGGAAAAGGGGATTGGGCAGTTTTTTTCATTCACAGACATCGGCGCTGGGGAGTGGGGATGCTAAACTAAAGAAAAGGGGCTGGGGGCATTATTACGGTGATTGGGGAGGGGGGGCTGTCCTGGTGCATTCAGTCCAACACAGGCATGCTAATGAGCCCATAATGAGCATGCATGAGGTCCCTTTGCACCATTCATGCCCCATGAGCTCATTTGCATGTTTGGGCTGAATATCAGCCATGGGGGACACGGCGCATACAGATATGTGCCATGCATTCTCCCACTGGTGGTCTTCAGCCCCATACCCTGGATGCACCGTGCCATATATGGCAGCCACCTGCTATGCGCCATGCATCCATGGTTGGATATTCAACCAGAATGTGCGATTTGTTCTGATCATGCATTCTGTTTGAATATTGCGTCAGAACCAGTCGGCCCAATTTTTTAGTGCAGCACATCAATTTGTGTTCACATCAGGCCGGCTGTGAACATGGGGCCCCAGGCATCTAATTTTTTGTGCCCCCAATGTATCACGTCAGTGCCACCATAATAAACATTTGATGCTTACTGTGTAACTTGGGTGTGTTTTCTTTTGTTCATTTGCTGCCTACTAATGGTGTTCCTGTTTTTTCAATGATGGAAGACTCAGACTTTTTCTTCAGTACATGCTAGCTGTGAAGCCTAAATCCCAGTGGCATCAGTTACAAAAACAACTCAGGATCATGCACATGCTTGCTTCATCTGGTGTGCTGTTTAACCTTCCAAAGCACACTCACAATTTCAGAATCAGCTGTTCCTTCCCCCTACATACCTGACTCGGACTGTCTTTTATTAGAGCGGAAGTAGTGAACACGAACTGTATACTCTGCGTTGACCGGATTCTCAGTGTGAAGAGCACTGCCATATGCTAGCTTCACATCTGACAGACACAAAGCTAACAGACCAATTATTTAGTTATTGGAGTGAGTATCAGTTAGGTGCTAATAATAAAGAGCCCTATGCACTAATAAACTGGGTGCATACCTGGCCGTGCAATGGCACACTGCATAGCTGGCCACCATAGAATGCTTGAGGTCAGTATGCATATCCCCATGGCAGGCCCTGGGCTGCACAAGTGCATCCACATAGCTCCACAGCAGGGTCGGGGCCAGCTAGAGGGACAGACATGAGCAAAACTATGGGCTTCCTATCAGAAGCCCTGATGAAGCCCCACAATGGATCCCCTGCTCCATGAGAGCAGGGGATCATGGTACACAGTAGCCTGCATACAAGATACCATGTCTCTGATGGCCCAGAACAAAGTTCACAGTTCTGTAAATTAGCACCCAACACCTTGCAACCACCCCCTAGCCCTCCATGGCATTGAGGGGGGCTGGAGTTCATGGCTGCAAGGTGTCACTGAATTATATACTGGTAGGTCAGGGGGTGCACAGCCATTATGGCAGCCCTATGGCTGGCATAACATTAACCCCCCCCCGACACCAACCTGGTAGAGCACAAATGGCATCGCTCATGTTGCACTCCACCAGCCCTCCACAGGCAAGCCTGCTCCCTACCCCTTCCCAGACCAGTCCAAATAGTTGCAAGGGATCCCCTGCTCTTGGTCCCAGACAGGGGTGCGGACCAGGGCGCATGCCTGTAGTGCATCTGCTGGTGCCCATCAGACACCCAGGATGTGTGTATCCTGGCCCATTGTTCCTCATACAAGGCACATGGAGCTGCGATACTCCTAATGCATAGGGCCCATATTGCTTAGTTAAGATGAATTATTAAAACTGCACTTGCCAAATGTGATTCCCACTATGTTCTGTGAGTTTTTACAAGAAGAGAAAACTGTAGAAAAGTATTTTTTTTTTTTGTTATTCAAGACATCATTTGCTCAGCATTCTGGCAATTGATTTTTAATTGCCATTACATGTTTGAAATGTGAGAGACTGCATCCCCAAAACAACCTTAACTATGAAGAAAGAGACACAGTGTAAATGTACCTGAACTCACTGTAGACAGGGATTTTAGTAATTGATTGAATTTTTTGATTTATTGGGGATTGTTTATACTGTTTTGTGTGTTTATTTATTATATTAGAGATGCATTCTATGTTTTATTTATTTATTGAGTTCTCGGATTACAATACCGGAGTCTGAGACTCTTAGTCTTTTACATAGGTTCCACATCAACTTTGAATAAAACAAATACATATAGAGAAATGATGAGATGCAAATAACATTGCAGACAAGCATACATGTTACAATTGGAAGGTTAAACAGTAAATAAATAATTGAAAGCAGCAGCGCAAGAATCTGGTAAAAAGTTTGACCTATATTTTTTTATGATGCTATTTTAGATTGCCACTTACCTCCCAACTTGTATGATATCTTTCTGTCCACAATTTGAGTCTGCTTTAGTACTTTTTGCATGTTTGAAATAGTAAAAGGAGTGCTCCTTTTAATATGGCTTGGACTAGGTCTTCATCAGTATTTTCAGCTGTTTTTGTCCATCAGTTGTTTAAATATAACTTCTGCTGTGACTAAAATGAACTATTGTGCAACAGGCAGTGCTCTCTGACCTTATAGAACAACAGGTGTTCAAAAGCAGCTGAAAATGCTGATTAAAACCTGGTCTGAACCATATTAAAAGGAGTGCTCCTTTTATTATTTCAAACACGAAAAAAAAAGTACTAAAGCAGACTCAAATTGTAGAAAGAAAAGGGTATTATACAAGTCAGGAGGTAAGTAGCAATCTAAAATAGCATAAAAAAGTATAGGTCAAAATTTGTACCAGATATTGCACTGCTGCTTTAAGGTAGATACAAAGTAATAAGATCCAGTTGGTGTCACTGTGGCACTTACGTGAGAGACAGGCTAGATTGCGGGCTAGGAACGGGCAGCCAGAGATTGGCTTTGTTGGGTAGGAGGATCAGCCAGAGATTGGCTAAGTAGAGCAGGAAGCAGTCCTTGAAATCATGTTCATTGTAATGTATGTTTTGTCTTTAACCAGGTCAAACCTGTAAAACGGCCACATGGCCCAGTGCTTTTCACCTGGTCAAGAACATTTTTAATGTAAAAAAAAAAAAAACAGAAGCGCTCTACCTTCAAGCTAAAGGAGTGGCTTCCCCTAGCACAGCTAGTAGGAGTTTGGGTTCTGATCAGCCTAGTTCATACAGCCTCACACCCTGTCATATCTTATTGCACGCACACACACACACTAGTTACCAAACAGATAAAGTCTACTATTAATCATCAAGTTGCTTGTTTCTTGTTTTTCTTTTAACACACTACAACCAAAATTAACTGCATTGCAAATTAGCTGTAGCTGGATGTTACTAAAAGTTACATGCAGGACATTTTTTGGCAGTCTGCCTAGTTACGCGTAGAACTAGAGATGGCATAGAACAATGTAACACACTGCAGATGCCCCAAGTTAGGCTGAAACCCTACACTTCCCTTTCATGGCATTCTTCATAGCTATGTGTCACTGTTTTGCACTGAAGTTCCTCCCTAGCTACAATGCACCACATACTGTAGTCTGACTCATAAATGTGATTCATGCACTGAGGAACCTTTTGTTCAGCTCTCCGCCTCAAGCAGAACAGTCACTTGATGAAATGTGATCCACCCTGACTGAGAGGGAATTGTATTTATATAACTCAGTATAATTAAAGGAAATATTTCACATATGATTAGCAATTAAACCTTTGCACTTCGTTAAGAAAACTGGAAATGTAGCATAGGGCTGCAACAAATATATGTTTGTCCTTCAGAAAGATTGCAAGAACAGTTGCCCTACATTGACTTGAGAATCAGTTCCCCACCCCCCATTGTTTAACCAGGAGTGGCACACTAAGCTGAAAGTTTGTTTACAGGTGTGACCTGGGAGCACAGGGAAGTTATGTGACTTGCTCAGGGTCATTCCTGGTATACACAGAATTTCAAGTATTCAGCAGTTGGTAGATATAAAAGTCTAAGATGAACAAGCAGCTTCAGTGGAAACTGAGAAGTGTATACATATGCAGAAAGTCCAGGAAAGACCGGCACCTGCTCAGCTGGTGAATACCAAACACCGTATTACTCCAAAAAAGACTAATGAGGGCTATTTCGAGTTCTTAATAACAACTTTGTTTCATTCATCAAATATTTAAAAAGCTTAATTGAAGAAATTGCAAAAATATAGCTCATGCGGCATAATATCTCAGTGCTATTCATAAACAAGACAACAGTTCCAAAGTCCTTACAGTGTCAGAAGGCTCTCAGTTTTTAAATCCCCTGCGGGGGGGGGGGGGACCACCTGTTCTAAATGTGCTTTACTCAAGAAAGAGCTTTCTCAAAGGATGGCAAGTGTATTCACTCACAACCCTTTTCAATCCCACATTTAAAGACACAGTAACAAGATAGAACATACATGCACTGAGTTCAGTTCTCAACAAGTTAAAATTACAAGTAAATATTTCAAAAGACAAATATACACTGTATGACAAAACATTAAAACAAGCTGTGCTCCATTTCATAGGTCGTCAAGAATACTTAGCATCTTGTTGAATAACATTTTATTAGAACAGTGAGCACTATAACAAGTGGAGGTGGTGCTGCCTAAGAATGTCAGTGCCAGGCATGGCAACAGTTTCCAAAAAAAACGTGTTAATTGTGAACTCCCTTACTCATGTGGTCTAATGCTGTTCCTTTCTTCCATTACTAGGTGCTGCACAGTGTGACTTATCCTTTTTAGGGTTTTTAACTTGTTGAGAACTGAAATCAATGCATTGCAATGCAATTGATGAATGCAAAGTGTTAGTCATGATTGTATCCTTGCCAAGTAGTAATCTAGGTAAAAACAGTATCATGTTGATAACCATGGCTGTAACCTGCAAGCAAACCTGTAATTGTTTTCTGTAACTTAATGTCTCTTCTCTGCATCAAAACATGTATTGTTATCCCGGGTTGCCCCTGCAAAAGGGACCTACGGGGCTCAGTGGGCCTACCCAGTCATCAAAATTTTATAAATAAATAAACATAGAAACATAGAAGTTGATGGCAGATAAGGACCACAAGGCCCATCCAGTCTGCCTATTTCTTTTTCTACCTTATGAATGTGCTAGAGGCCTTTGCTTTGCCAATGGCCTATCTATTCATACTCATCTGTATTGCTCCCTTATGCCTATCCCATGCCTGTTTGAAGCCCTGCACTGTATTCATATCCATCACTTCCTGATGTAGGCTGTTCCATACATCCACCACACTTTCTGTGAAAAAGAACTTCCTCACATTACCCCTTAATCGGCCTCCCTCTAATCTCATGCTGTGTCCTCTTGTCCTGCTATTTTTCTTATATTGAAACATGTTAGACCCTTTCACCTTGTTAATGCCCTTAAGGTGTTTGAATGTTTCAATCATATCACCTATCTCCCTCCTTTGCTCTCAATTAATCTGTCCTCATATGTTTTCTGATTTAGTCCCTGCACCATTTTAGTTGCCCTTCTCTGGACTGCCTCAATTTGGTTAATGTCCTTGTAAAGGTGTGGCCTCCAGTACTGCACGCAGTACTCCAGATGGGCTTAACCAGTGTCTTGTAAAGAGGAATTATTACCTCCCTCTTCTGACTTGTGATATCCCTACTAATACACCCCAACATCCCTCTAGCCTTACCTACTGCTTTAGAGGTCTGCTTGGATGATTTCAGGTTATCGGTGATGATGACGCTCAAGTTTCTATCTTCCCTTGTGACTGCCAGCAACTCCCCTCCCAGCCTATAGGTGGCTTCAGGGCTTCTCTTCCCTATGTGCATGATCTTGCACTTCTTTGCATTACACCCCAGTTGTCACTCTTGCTAGTTTATCCAGATCTCTTCTCATTCTGCCCACACCATCTGGATCATCTACTCTGTTGCAGATCCTGGTGTCATCTGCAAACAGACAAACCTTACCCTCCAGTCCATCTGCAATGTCACTGATGAAGATATTGAAGAAGACTGGCCCCAGGACTGATCCCTGAGGTACCCCACTTGTGACTTGCATCTCTTCTGACTGTATACCGTTTACCACCACTCTTTGTTTTCTGCCCGTCAACCAGTTTGCCACCCAGTTGACCAACGTCTGACCCACCCCAAGCCTATCCAGCTTATTAATCAATCTTCTATGTGGAACAGTATGAATAAAACAAAGTTTATACTGAGAACTCTAAATAGTCCTCAGTAGTCTTTTTGGGAGTAATACAGTGTTTGGTATTCACCAGCTGAGCCGGTGCCGGTCTTTCCTGGACTCTCTACATACACTACTTTTAACCAGGCACTGCACATTCCAAGTTACTGTCCGTCACCCATTTTTCAAAAGTACAGACATAGTCTTCCCTTGTGACAAAAAGCAAATATATATAGTATATTATACTGGCACGCTACACAAGTCTGTTGAGTTAGTGTTTGTGTCAAAACCCCTATTTCTGACAGTTTATAACCTAGCTGTCTTAGTACCTAGGTTTTTAAAAATTGGCATGTACTTTCTTTGTCCTACAGGCCAAGGGCATTCCAAATTTACAAACAATTGATCCACTAGTGTTTATGTTACATAGGATACAAATTACATAAAATCCCCTTTTTAAGATCAGAATGTTCTCAGATAGTTGTTTTCTTTTTTTCACTTACAGTGCCTTCAGTTATTTAGATTTATCTGGTTGATCCTGCATCCCTCCTGCCAACATTTTGAAAACAAGAGCCCCTAGTGGTGTGCCCACAACCTCCCATGGCTGTCCCAAGAATGATGTATGATGCGGGGAGCAGCCACGGGAGCATGCATAGAGTTACTGTATAGTCAGAGCTATTAATAGCTCTGGTTTGACTGTGCATGTATGAATGCTATATCAAGACCAGGTATAGGCTGGCAGTTGATTATACCACCAAGACATGTACATACCAAAATGGAGTTATTAAAAGCTCTGACTATACAGTAACCCTATGCATGCTCCCGTGGCTGCTTCCTGCATCATACGTCATTTTTGGGATAGCCACAGGAGGTTGTGAATGTACTGCTAGGGGACCTTCTATTCATAATGCTGGCAGGAGGGACACAAGATCAACCAGATAAATTCTAAATAACTGAAAGCACTGTAAGTTAACACCCCCAAAAAAACTATCTGTGAAAATGCTAATTTTAAAAGTCCCTGCCTCACACTGAGGTGGGACCTGATTTTAGGTGGATGTTTTCCTTTAAGAGCCCTATAAAAGCTGGCAGACAGACCATCTGGTCCCATGTCTTTGCCTAGAGTCCAGAGCGGTGGCAAGTTCTGCTAAAGTTAAAGGCTACCTTAAAACCGACTGGTTGTCAACATGTAGAGTAGGAAGGGGGATATCCTTCAAATAACCTTCAGTTTGGTCAAGGTAAATCAGGTCCTGTGCTATATCTAACTACTATATTACAGAGTTGGTGGTAGAACTCTTGAAATGTTGCAGCAATGTCCCTTGATTTAACAAGAGTAGTTGAGGTATTCAGTTGGGAAATCTATCAGATTGACCAGGCAGTTTCCTGCATCTTCAGACATAGCACTAAAAGCTTATCAGCTTTTTCTCCTTGTGAGACACAGTTCACCTTAGCTCAAAAAAGGGCCAGCTTAGCTGCTTTCTGTTAACCTAGTTGCATTGCTCCCAAAGACTATTGAGACCTTGCTGTAAAGAAGGAAGTCCTCCATCAGCAAGCTGCGATTCTAAATCCCTAATGTTGGCCAACAGGTGAGCCACTCTTGCCTGTTTTTGTTTTGGCCCTAGAAGAGAGGCAAATAAGTTCTTCCCTGATAGCGCATTTATAAGCATATCAAAAAGTGGCTGCCTTATTGACAGACGCCAAGTTCTCCTCAAAGAAGCGTTTTGTAAACTTAAGATGGTTCACCATCTCATCTCGCTTCAGAATATTGTTGCCCTGTCAAAGAGAATCAGACTCCATACATGGGTCCACAACAAGTTCCATTTCAATTAGGGCATGATCTGTAATTCTCCATCTTCTTTAACAAGCATCTGTAAGGCACCAGGTCAAAAGCCTTGCTGAAGTCAAAGTAAAGCAAATCCACAGCATGGCCCCTATCCAATTCCCTCATCACCCAGTCATAGAAAACTATCAGGTTAGTCTGACAAGTCCTCCCTGCCACAGATTCATACTGTTTACTATTCTGGAGTCATTGCTCTCCAAATAGCTCACAAGGTCCTCTTTGCCCAGTTACTCCCTCAGCTTCCCTACAATACAGGTAAGACTGACAGATATAAACAAGGCGAATAGTAGGGAACTTTTCTGTTTCAGTGAAAACAATACCTATGGAGGCACTGTTATAAATTGGCTGGAGGAAGGTTCAACAAGGAAGTTAGGAGACATTTCTTTGCAGAGGTGGTGTCAGGGTAGAATGAATTCCCATCTGAGGTTGTCACCCGTAAGACAGTGGGGGGGGGGGTTCAAGAGAGGGTGGGACATGGTGAAGGAAAGGGTCATGGTTGGTGGGGTGGTGTAGTCCACTGTAATCTCTGGATCAGGGGCAGTGGAATCAAGCAGACTGTATAAACCGTAAGGCCTTCTTCTGCTGGCTATTTTGTATGTTTGCCTGTTCCTCAAGGTTTAAACAATAACAAAAAGCAGCATCAGCCTTACCATAATTTCTGAACAGTTTTGTCACACAAAGTAAAATACTGGCATAGAAGTGCTTGCTAGACAGTGCCAAAGTTACATTAATGTCAACGTGCCATTGCATAACTATTCAAACTCCAAGGAAATGGCTGCCAATCAGGGGAGGACCACTAGCACCAGGGACGTTTTCTTGACATGTTGGGCTGATGATCAGAGGGAGGGGGGACCACTACCACCAGAGAAGTTTTCTTGACACATTAGGCTGACAATCAGAAGGAGGGGGTACTGCTAGCACCAGGGAAGTTTTCTTGACACATCAGTCTGATGATCAGAGGAAGGGGGGATGACTAGCACCAGGGATGTTTTCATGACACATTGGGCTGATGACCGGGGGGGGGGCAGTAGCACCAGAGACGTTTTCTTGACACATCAGGCTAATGATTGGTGGAAGGGGGACCCACTAGTACCAGGGAATTTTTCTTGACACATTGGGCTGGTGATCATAGCAAGGGAGGACAACTAGCACCAGGGCTAGCTACATAGGTCTTGGACTGGGGGGGGGCAGCACCCTGCTAACCTGCCTCTGCTACTTATGCCATAATGGGCATTACACCAGGAGTGGGCATCCTGGTGTAGGAAATATAATTAGTTTGGCACACTGGGGTGGGGTCCCAGTGTGCCACATTAATGGGGGGGAGGAAGATACATGCTGACATGGGGATTGGGCACCCCAATGTCGGCTTTCAATGGCGTGTGTGGTAGGTGGCAGGAGCCACCAATTATGTAAAGTGGCAGCATGTCTCATTTATTTATTTATTTATTAATATGTTTCACCAGGAAAGATACACTAAGCAAATGAGTAACTTGTAACTCTAGCCATGTGCATTACTGTGCACTGTAATGCATATGGCTGGAAGGTGCCTGGTTCGTGAAGGGGCAGAGATCTGACACTGCAATGACGAAACTGTTCCTGATTTGACAGATTTCTTTCTAAGTGTGAACTCGCTCTGAAACTGCCATTATTGGCAGCTTCCCTGCTGATTGGTGGCTAAGAGATGCGCCCATTAAAGCATCCTCTGCATTGGCCACAACACTGCCACACCTCTGCAATGCTGTGTTACCTCAATATGTTTCTTGTGCACTGTGCATGCAAGCAGACATAAAAAGGAGCAACATAATAACCCAGAAATATACAGCCTCTAAAACTTTTGCAAGAATTAACCATAACAGACTACCAAGCTTTTTGGGACGTTATGATCTAATATCTGATTTGCAAGCTAGTTTTAGAAAAGAGGAGTCTACTATAAACTGATGTTATATTCTTCATTATATTCTCAAAAAGTATGTTGTACTCAGATCTCAGTTTATGTTGCTTTTATTTCTAATAAAAAACTATTGGAACTAAGTGCCTCATTGATAGATATCATTAATTATCTGTATTTTGATAATTGGTGCTAGGTATGCTATCACAGGAGGGGAATTTTAACTAACAAAATTTGCTTTAACACATGAGTTAAACAAGGCAGTGTACTTGCCCTTTTTTTGTTCAATATTTATATAAATGATTCATTAATCATGTTAGACTACTAAGACATTGCAACTCTTAGATTACACTGGTGATATTATTTTAATATCTTTAGTGCATCAGGGTTTGCACTCACAGTTAAATACTTTTGCAACTAATGCTAGGGCATTACATCTTATGATAAATATTGAAAAAAAGCAAAATAATGCATTTAAATAAAAAAGTCCTGGAAGCAGAAGCCTGCTGAAATTCTGGATAGAGAAAGAGAAGTTAGAAATTGTGTCTGAATAAACAAACCTGGGATTTATTTTTAACAACAGAATGATTTAGACTCAGCAAATTGCACTAAGCAAACAAGTTAAACAATTATGTGGAGGTATACTAAGGTTTAATAGTAGATATGAAGACAATACAGTGGAACCAGTAATTAGGGTCAACATGAAACCTATTGCACAAGTTCTCTACGCTAAAGAGAGTTGGGGAAATTGAGTTACAAAATAAATTGGATATACCCATTGAACAATGTTATAAAAAGTTATTTAAGTTACCAGTCTCAACACCAGGATATTGTACTAGACCAGAATTAAAACAACCTTCATTACAAGCGCTAGCCTCCTGAAGGATTTTGAATTATTGACTTTACTAGCAGAACTCGACTGGCTTAGTTAAATTATTTTTAATGGAAAAAATGGATATATCTTTTAAAAAAGGGTTTCCTCTGCCTAGGCTAGATTTTGTTTAAAACAAAATTGTTAAACAATATACTGCAGATAAAAGTTATTTATGGTACTGGACCATGCAAAAAATCAGGATATCTTCTGCTTACAGTCCTACTGTATGTTAAAGTTAAGACTCTTAGATGTGAACAGACAGGACTTAATGGCTAGACTTAGCCAAAATCATTTTCATTCCATTTTGGCTAAATTAATCAGAGATCCTTCTTTAGAGGCTTATTTCAAATTTATTACTAATTCTTAAATTAGAAATGTTCTTAAATCTTTTTTTTTAGTGCTTTTTTTGTCTGTCTCCTGCCAGCAGGGCTCGGTTTCAGTATTACTGACCATCTGTGCTTCATCGCCCCTCCTGCTTGTTGGTGGGGATCATGCTGTGCAGCAGTGGAGGCTTGTGTTTTTTTTTAATATATGTTTTATTCCGGTTGCTGTTTGGTTCCTGAAACCCCACCCCCTGAGGATGCCAGCATGAAGGACAGAGAGTCCAGACTGCAGACATGCAGGTACATGTCTCAGCCAAGTGCCTAACGACATCCTCCCCTCCCCACACCACAAGTCCCATGCCATTGCCCATGCATCCACAGGTGGCAGTAGTGGGGCGGTGTGACAGCCCCTCTCCCCCCCGAGGAGGAGAGCATCATATTTTTGTTTAGATGCATTTCCAGGAGCTATGCAAGAGAAAAGGTATAACAAAGATTCTGATAAAAAAAGTATATTGGCCTGTGTCCCTGTGGTTATGAACATCTAGAAAACCTAGCCCATCATAGTATGTCTATTCTACATGACGCAAAGAACAAAATGGATTGGAAAATTATTGAAGAACTGAACAAAAGATAGAATACATGGTAGATTCTCTAGTTACCTCAGATAATAAGGGTATTTTATTGAGATTAGGACATTTCTTGAAAAATATCCTCAAGTGCAAGAAGAGAAACTTGCTTAAATTTTAATAAAAGGAAAAGATGTCATCAGACTTTGATATATGAAGGATGAGCAATATTTGTGTATTTACAGTATATAATTACACAGTAACTAGGTATTTTCTATGTATCATGTGGCCATTGTAGTGTCTTTTTATGACACTCAATAAACTTTTACTTACCTACTCTATTATGAGAAGCAGTGAGCCCAGGACTCATGCCTCTTATATACTAAATTAGTTGTCATGGATACAGGCAAAACGAAGCTCCCAAATGTGCATGACCACACTGATGAAGTCATCACATGATGATGATGTCAGCTAGTTGGCAGCCAATCACTAAGCACCATTCCGTGCTTGTATGCCTGGCAAATCAGTGAGTAAGCTATACTTTCAATATAGTTTGCGCTGTCAGTTGCATGGTTTGTCATTACTTCTGCTCTCAAGACTGGTGGTCTGATTCCAGGAAGGGAGAACCCACAGTTCAGTTTTTCAAACATAAAATTAGATGTTTATCTTTCAAAGTATTAATTGATTCATTATTTTTATGTGTTTTCTGAGGTGAGAACTTGTAGATAGCTGTTCAGCCTGAAAATCCCAGTCCTGAAAACAGAAAGCCACAGTTCAGAGAATAGGTCTCTCCACCTTTACATAGACTAGTGACTAACTGAAAACTTGTATCTAAACTATTGTTAGTGATCAGTTACGATCACAATGTCATTTCACACAATGTGATCTGTTTGAGCATGCACTGTGCAAACTTGTACCCAGCAATCAAGGCAACAGTGTGCAACAGTGGAGGCTTGTGTTTTTTTAATATATATTTTACTCCTGTTGCTGTTTGGTTCCTGAAACCCCACCGCCTGAGGATGCCAGCATGAAGGACAGAGAGTCCAGACTGCAGACATGCAGGTACATGTCTCAGCCAAGTGCCTAACGGCATCCTCCCCTCCCCACACTATAACATTCGATTCAATTAAAGCTATAAGAACATATCAGTAGCCAATGGCTAATAGCCCACTACATCATGGGCAACCAGTCTATTTCTTCATTTAGTCCAAAATGGGGACTAGTTGCCTGAATTTATTAATCTGTTATGCATCCCTGGTAAGTATTTGTGTCCCAGTGTCCTCCCCCAGGAGGTGATTTTATCTTTTCCAGTCCAATAAACCAGAGACTTGGTATGCTATGTCCTATTTTGTTAAAATGTCTGGCAATTGATGATGCCTCATCTTTTTTCCTGATACTGTTCTTGTGCTCCAAGATGCATTTTTGGCTTTCTGTTGTTTTTTCCTATATATATTCTGTTGCATAGCAGTTTATAATGTTACAGAGTTGATTATATTGTGCAGCTAATGTACAGAGTTTCATATACAAATATTCAATGACAAGTCCATATATCCTTTAAGTTTTTGTTTTTGAGTGCTCTAAATGAATTTATTGTTGGTGATTTCCTGATTTCTGGTAACAACATTTTCCATTCTTTGACTACCCACCAGTTTGTTATCATTTTCCAGGAACAACAAAAAATTCAGCAATACGCACAGAACTCGGCATAAAGGCAAACAAAATCCAAATTTATTTAAACATGCAAACCAGAGGTTCTCTGGTGCTTCAAGGGCAGCATACACCCTCTTTATCGCGGGGGTGGGGGGGGGATGGAGTCAAACAGTTCTTTTTTACTTAAATACCCATTGTGATGTCACACATTAGATCAGGTGATCAATTAAAAACATTAATAAACTAGTGTGACTAGTGCTTTACTATGTACTAGCTTTTAAAACACACAGTGACCATTTATTAACAATGATTAATATGAATTTATTCCTGAACATTAAAAATTAATTCCAATATTTTTAAGTACTAAAAATGCCAACAGATTAGGCCCTATGGTCTATCAAGTCTGCTTGAGGATCAGTACCCATTCGGGGCACTGTTGCTGCCTTCCCTGCTTCCCCTGTGGAATCCCCCCATCCCCAACTGAAGTTCCCCTCCAGTTTTGGCATTACTCAGTTTCATCCTCCCCTTATACCTGCCCCATCCTCGCCTGAACCCCTCCACAGTATCCACATCCACCAGTTCCACAGGCAGTGCATTCCAGGGTTCCACCACCCTCTCAGTGAAGTAATGCCTCCTTGTCTCTCCCCTGAGTCTCCCACCAACCAGCCTCAATTGGTGCTCCCTGGTGGCCCCCACCTCCCTCTGCTGGAACACCCTATCTAGGCTTACCCTATTTACCCCCTTAAGATACTTGAAGACCTCAATCATATCTCCTCTGTCCCTCCTCTCCTCCAGGGAGTATACGTTGAGCTCCTCAGGTCTCTTCCCATAGGACCACCCTCCCAGACCCTGTATCATTCTGGTTGCCCTCCACTGGACCCTCTCCAGAAGTGCAATGTCCTTTTTTAAGTGCAGATGCCAAAACTGCACACAGTATTCAAGGTGTGGTCTAACCAGGCAGTTATACAGAGGGAGAAGCACATCCTAGCTTCTCAAGGTTGTCCCCTGGTGATGCACCCCAGCATTTTATTTGCTTTGGCCGCAGCCCTCCTACAATGCTCAGAGTTGCTCATTTTGGCATCCACAACCACCCCAAGGCCTTCTTTCCACTCAAAGTCTGCAGTGTTCCCCCCTCCCAAGGTGTGCACATGAGCTGGGTTCCTAAGCCATATGTAGAGAACCCTGCATTTCTCTGTATTAAATCTCAGTTCCCAGGTATGTGACCACCTCTCCAGAGTCTCCAGGTCCCCCTGTAGGGCTACTGTACCCTCCTCCCCATCCACCACTGCCCCCAGCTTTGAGTCATTGACAAAAAGGCTCATCTCACTCCTGATACCATTTCTTTTTTTATAATTCATATTTTATTAACAGATTTTCACAATACAGGGGACAGAGAGCTACAACATACTCTGCATAAGTTCAAAGTGTTACATGAGCTGTCCCCATCCCCCTTCCCCCACCCCATACAGCAGCAGAGTCCATACTGTGATATGATAAGCAATACTATATAGTGTCATAAATTAAAGAACATTGTTACAGTAACTCATATATCTGATCTGGTCATGATTAGTGTGTGAAGGGGATCCCAAATATTCTTGTACCACTGCAACTTATTGTGGAGGCTCACTATCACTTTCTCTGTAAGAAGGTTAGCTAGAATTTCATTAACCCATTCCTGATAAGATGGGCTTACCGCGTCCTTCCAATGCCGAAGTACAATTTTTTTAACAGATAATGCAATCATGGAAATATGAAATCTCCTGATTCTCACTTTGATAGAGGATAGATCTCCCAACAAACATACGCCTGGGGGAAGCAATCTTGCAAACCTGAAATAGGATCTAGGTTAGTCTGTATAGCTACCCACAAAGACCTTATCTTGGGCATGACCAAAATGTGAAGCAGTGTGACATCCTCCTGACATCCTCTGGTACAAGCCCCGATCTTATAAGGCCCCATTTCCTCAGCTTCACAGGGTGTAATACATATTATGCATAATGTGGTATTGCATAGAGTGGGAGTTTGTCTGAGAAAGCGTGTTGTACTAGAACTTCCATAAAACCGACCAGTTGGGAGTGTATTGGGGAAAGAAGGAAACCCAGAGCCTAATGGGGCCTTCAGGTCTCCCATATTTCCAATAAAATAAAACTTGGTATATTTTGGAAATAACGCCTGGTGACCCCAACAGGGAGGTGAGATCAGATACAAACAGAAAGGCAGATGGGCGAGGAGGAATATTACCAAGTACTGTAGACAGCAAATGTTTTAATTGGACCACTCTGAAGTAAAAAGCTAACGGGACATCAAATTTACGAATTATATTAGAAACTGAGAGCCATTCCCCTTTGTCATCCAGAAAAGTAGAGATTATCCCATCCTCAATTTGGGGCAACCATTTACGATAAATCATCCTTTTATTTATTGTGAAAGACAGGGAGTTCCAAATGGACTGAGACAAGTCCAAGTCCGGGGAGTACCGCAAAAATGAACAAAGCTGTACGTGAACTCTTAGAGACGTTCGGAGGATGGGACACCTACAGGTGTCAGAAAGGGATACAGTTTTAACATAGAGCATAGTCAGGGGGTCAGTGTTCTCGGACTGGATAAAGTCTAATTCAATTTTGAGCCAGACCAGTCTTAGGTGTTCCGGACCTGGATTCACCCAGCGCATATATTTTGCAATATGACTAACCCAGTAATAAATTGCCAGATGAGGGATCCTTAGTCCACCATCCATTTTCTGACTGGCCAACTTATGATATGCTAACCTGGATTGCTTATTGGACCAGATAAAATTTGTGAAAATTCTGTGCATTTTCTGAAACCATGATAAAGGAATAAAGGAATTAAGGAGCGAGGGGGGATAAAACAAGCGAGGAAAAACATTCATTTTAATTATATTGATGCGACCCCAGAGAGAGACAGGAAGCTTAGACCATCTATTGGGGTCCTGAACTATCACTTGGGAAAGGGGCTCCAAGTTTTCTTTGAATCAGGAAATGGGGTTACGCGTCAAATTAATACCCAGATATCTGAGAACACGAGGAGACCAGCCGAGACCAAAAGGGGACACATCGCTTTTGAAAACCTTATGGTTAAAAGGGAAAATGGAGGATTTATTGACATTCAGTTTATAGTCTGAGAAAATACTGAACTTGGCGATTTCTCATAACATGATGGGGATAGATGTTTTTGGATGAGAAAGATCATCAGCGTAAGCCGTGATCTTCACCACATTATTACCTATCGAGATACCTCGTATCTCCGGATTATTGAGAATATTTCGGATAAGGGTCTCTAAGTATAAATTAAATAAAAGAGGGGAGAGGGGACATCCCTGCCCAGTACCGGAAAATAAGAGAAAGGGTTTGGAGAATGCTCCATTGCCGGAGACTCTGGCAGAGGGAGTTCAATATAAGGCCTGAATCCAGTCTATAAACTTGACCGGAAAACCAAATACTTTTAGGACCTGAAACAGGAAATTCCAGTTGACATGATCAAATGCCTTCTTGGCATCCAGGGAGACCAATCCTGTGGGAAAGGTGGCATCCCTGGACACTGAGACGACGTATGACAGGGTGCGTAAATGGTCAGCCGATGAACGCCCCTTCATAAATCCCACCTGAGACATACTAATAAGGTCCGGAAGGATCCGAGTTATTCTATCGGCCAATATCTCCGAAAGAACTTTAACATCTTGGTTCAATAAAGAAATTGGCCTCTAGCTTTGCACTAGCTCTGGGTCTTTATCGGGCTTAGGAAGGAGAACAATCAAGGCTTCAAACAGATGTGTATCTGTTCTTGCACCAGAAAGAATGTGACAATACAACCGGTGAAGAACCGGTAATAGTTGTGTTCGAAAAGTTTTATAGAATAAAGCGGAAAAAATGTCTGGTCCCGGGACTTTGTCTGAGGGCAAAGCCCCGATGACCTCTGATATTTCCTCCAGAGATATTGGGGAGGATAGGAACTTCCTCTGTAGTTCAGATAAAGAGGGTAGAGAAGAATCCCTCAGATATGCCTCGAGTGCTTCTAAGGGAGGGGGATTATCCATGTTCCTATATAAATGCTCATAGTATGAGGAAAATTCCTGCACAACCTCAGAAGGGGACACCTTCAGGGATCCATCTGCCAGGGCCCTGATTGGAGGTATGAACCTAGCAGATTCCTGCTGTTTCAACCTTAAGGCTAGCAAGCGACCTGCTTTTTCCCCCTGGTCGGTATAGCTCACTTTGTTGCAAATAATAAATAACTCTGCTTTTTCCCTCAGCAAATCTAAATATTTATCTTTAGCTACCGAGAGCCTCCTCATATCCTCTTCCGAGGTATTAGAGGATAATTTGGTTTCCAGAGACCTAATTAGAGATAATGAGGCTAGTAATTCTGCCTCTCAAACCCTTTTCCTCTTTGTGGCTAAGCTAATAATAATCCCTCTCATGTAGGCCTTGAAAGCACCCCACAAAATATCAGGTGCCATATCCTCAGAGGAGTTAGCAGAAAAAAAGAAATCAATCTGTTCTTTTATTAGGTTACAGTATTTGATATCTTTCAGTAATTGCCCATTTAATTTCCATTGGGTTTCTTTTTGGGGAATGTTAAGGAAGGCCAGATTAGAAGTACCAGGGAGTGATCCGATACTGGACCTGGCTGAATCGAGCCAGTTAAGACCCCCGGTAAGAAAACCTGAGAGATAAAAAGATAGTCGATGCGAGACTGGGTTCTGTGCACAGGCGAGTTGAAAGTATACTCCCTGTCCTTAGGATGTAGTACACGCCACACATCACACAGTCCGCACTGATCCAGAAAGTCCCTGAGGGCCCTCTGCCCAGGCGACAAACTCCTCGACCCACTACCAGACCTATCCACTTCAGGATCAAGAACCAGATTAAAGTCCCCGCCCATAATTATACCAATGGGAAGCATGGGAAGGAGTATGGAGATGAGCTTCATAAAGAAGCCCGGGTCGTCTGCGCTTGGCCCATATATGCTACCAAGTAAAATTGGCATGGACTAAAGATTCCCCTGGACCAGGACATATCTACTGTCCGGGTCAAGAACTTGTTTAGAGAAAAAGGGAATACCTCTATTGACCAGAATCATAACCCCACAGCTGTTAGTGGACCCCGAGGCAGTAAATACCTGCCCAATTTGTTGCCTCCTAAGTTGCAGAGATTCACTTTCAAGTAAATGAGATTCTTGCAAGAATGTAATCTGAGAAGACAATAAGCTTAAATGTTTTAACACTTGGTATTGTTTAATCCTGGTACCATTTCTGATGTCTGAGATGTAAGCGTTAAACAGGAGTGGGCCCAGCACTAATCCCTGTGGGACTCCGCTCATGACCCTCCTAGAAGATGAGACCTCCCCACCACCACCTTCTGAAAACAGCCAGCTAGCCAGCTCCCTATCCACCTGACCATCTGTTCCCCCACACCAATTTCCCCCAGTTTGTCTAGCAGCCCAAGATGTGGTACCGAATCAGACACCTTGCTGAAGTCTAGAAAGAGGACAGCCATCAGGCCTGCCCTGGTCCAGTGCCTCCATCACCCAATCATAGAACTCCACAAGGTTAGTCTGATATGATCTGCCCTGAGCAAAGCCATGCTGGCAATCATTCAGGTAACCCAGTGTCTCCAGAAACACCCCCAACCCTTTCTTTAAGATGGCCTCCATCAATTTGCCTACCACTGATGTCAGGCTGACAAGCCTGTAATTCTCCGACTCCTCTCGTGATCCACCTTTGTGAATAGGCATGATGTGGGCCATCCTCCAATCCTGAGGTATCCTCTCTGTCTGAAGGGAAGAGTTAAAAAGGTCCACCAGAGGTGCAGCCAGGACATCCGTTAACTCCCTTAGCACCCTAGGATGAAGTCAATCCGGGGCCAGTGCCTTCCCCATTCTTAGGGACTTGAGGGCTTCCCACACCCTACCAACAGGGATTTCAACATCCGTAACCCTCCTCCCATCTGCAGTTCCAACCTGCCCCCCGCTGGTAGCCTGTGATGTGGGCGCATACGCATGGGAGCCATCCGAAATGATGACGCCTTATGTGTGAAAGCCCGAATGGCAATGGGGAGGGTAGGGTGACCAGATGTGGAGATGGGTGAATCCAGCGACAGGATGTTGCTATACATACACGCGCGCATGGGGGAGGAGTGAGCATGACGAGCGTGGGCAGAGGGGATGTATGGGGTGGTGCTGCGGTGGGTTGCTAAGCTGCACTGTTGTGTTAGGGGTTGGGCTGCGGTTGGGGTGAGTGAGGTCCGGGTTCGGGTCCAGGCACTGGTGCAATTTTATTGCACCTGGCCCAAAACTAAATTTTTCGTGCTTTGCCCCCCCTGACATGCACTCCCCTGGAGTTGAGAATCCTTAAGTAGTGGGGTGCGGGGGCACAGCCCCCCCTCAGAAAGCATTAAATTGTAAGTTCCCAGTGCTGTTGTTCCATGCACCAAGGATGTCAGAGCACCGAAAATGTTTTTGCTGCTCTGACGTTGCGATAACTCAGTGCGCCTTAAGGTAGTCGCCGTTATCACATGGAACCCCCCCACACCATATGGTGCAGCCCGACCTTCCTCCCTAGTGAAGACAGAGGCAAAGTAATTAAGTACCTCCGCCTACTCCTCTGCCTCCTCAGCCCACCCACTCCCCGACCTCAGCCTACTAATCTGCCCCTTCACTTTCCTTCTTTCCCTGATATACCTAAAGAACTCTTTTTCACCTCTCCTAATCCCTTGTTCCAACCTCTGCTCCATCCATGCCTTGGCTGAATTCACCACCCTGGTGACCTTTCTGGCCATCATATCATACTCCCCCTTGTCCTTATCCCCACGCAAGCACCTGTACCAGCTATAAGCAGCTTTCTTCTCCCTCACAACTTCCTGGACCTCCCTGTTCCACCAGCTCAGCTTTCTAGCCCTGCCAAACTTGCGTCGCACCTTTGTGCAGGACTTGGTAGCCTTCTAGAACCCCCTTTTAATAATTTCCCACCTGTTTCAGTGTCCATGCCCAGCCTGATCCCCTCCAAGTGACCTTTAAGGATCTGCCCCAAACCCTTGAAGTCCGCACCCCTAAAGTCAACTACCACTGTTTTTGTGCAGTCTTCTTTTCCCCACAGATCCAGGGAAAACCAGGCCATGGCATGATCACTCCCCTCCAGTGGTTCCACCACCACTAGGTCCATAACCAGATTGCAGTCTGCCAGGACCATATCCAGGATATGTCCCTCACTTGTCAGGTCTACCACCAGTTGGTTAAGGAATGTGTCCTGGAATATGTCCAGCAGTCTCTGCACCCTGGCCGATGAGGATGCCATAGTTCCCCAATCAGCCCCTGGCATGTTTAGGTCCCCAAGTACTACCATTCTACCCTCCCCCCTGACCACAGTGTTCCCTAAGATTTGCCACCAAGCCCTCCTCTACATCTTCCGCCAGCATGGCTGGCCTATAAACCACCCCCAGTTTTTACCCTCTTGCCCCCCAGCACCTGCAAGGTGACCCATAATGCCTCCACCTTACCCTCCACCCCTCTACCCTGCTTATCCCAATGCCATTATTAATGATGAGTGCTACTCCTCCCCACCTGCCCACGGCCCTGTCCTTTCTGATCATAGTGTACCCCATCAGGTTTAGGTCCCAGTCATGCCCAGGAGTGGCCCAAGTTTCAGTGACAGCCACCACATCCAGTTCTTCTACTAGCATTGCCTGAAGCGCAGACATCTTGTTATCCATACTCCTGGCATTAATTAGGACCACCCTCCATCCCTTCACCTTACCATCCCTCATTTCCCTGACCTGAGAGCTCATAGATAGCTGCCTGCTCGAACCCCCCTGTGCACAGTCAGGGGCTCCTGTTTTGTGGGCCCCCACCGCTTGGGGGAAAAGGCCAAGCCCATCCTTGATGGGCATGCTCGGATCAGCCTCAAGCCCCAGCCCTCCCCCCTCATAAGTTTAAACCCCACCTAGCTTGGATGAATCCAGCCAGTTTTTGTTTTACAACCTCCTTCCCCCCAAATTGAGGTGGAGACTATCCCTTGCATACAGACCCTTGTCCTCCCAGGTAGCAACCCCAGTCCCCCACCAACCCATACCCCCTAGCTTCACACCACTCTCTAAGCCATTCATTGACAGCTCTGATTTTTTGTTTGTTTCCCACACTGGCTTTAGGCTATAGTAGGATCTCAGAGAAGGAGACCGAGCACCCTACAGCATGACAGGGCCTGGCTAGTTCCCGGAACCTTGCCTGAATCTCCAGCACACTATTTCCCTCCATATCATTTGTGCCCAGGTGCACTAATATGTCCAGGGATCTTTCACATTCCTTCACCAGAGCATAGACCAGGTGCTTGACTTCATGCAAAGTCAAGCCAGAAACACCCTTGGCCCTTACACAGCGCGACCCTCACCCTGCCATTCCCACTTAATACCCCTAATCATGGAGTCCCCCAACAGAAGCATCAAAACTGCCTCCTTATCCTTAGACCTACCCCTCTCTTGCAACCCCTTCCTCCCACTCACCTCGCCAGCTTCCTGGCCTCACCCCTAACTGAGTGCGCGCCACACCCCCTATCTGAGTGGCATTCGCTGCCCTATCCCTCCTGTTCCAGCTCTTTCTCCTAACTGACCAGTCTGCCCCAGTCACCACCCTCCCTGCTATCCACTTCGGTCCACCCCCACAGCTCCCCAGGAACTAGTGGCCCCCCCTGCCCCACCAAGGACCCAAATTCCACCCTCTCACCATTTTTTATTCTGATCTCCTCCTCACTGTAACTCTGCTGGTCCCATTCTCCATGAACTACACACTCCCTCCTTATCAATACCTCCTCCTCCCTTCCCAGGCACTCCCTAATCCCAGTTTCCCTTCCTGTGCTAATCCTGAATCCTCCCTCAGCCCCAGTGCCCTTTCCCCACACCCCATCCTCCTCACTCATGCACTGCCCACTTCTGACTGCTCCTCCTGCCCCCTCGGTGTCCTTTAGCAAGGTAACAATCCTGCTCCTTCTGTCTACCGAGCCTTCCATCATGCCCAACTCTCCCATCCCCCCTGGATCCACCTCTGCTCCAAATTCATCATCCTCCCCCTAGTTTATCTGTACTAGTGGTGAAAATCTGTTATTATGCTCCATGCCTACGGCCTTGATTCTTCCAGCTGATGCCCCCCCCATCAGTTCCCTTTTGTGCATACCTTGGACCTTCGCTCCTAACAACCTGCCAGCACCCTCTGCCCTTTTCGCATTCAGGACTGCCCTTCCCCGAGTCCCCCAGAGCTCCCCCAATGCCCACCCTTACACCTCCTTCCCTACTTGTACAGTACCTTGTGCTCCTAACATCCTTCTCCTGACTGCTCTTGTCCATTACAGGTGTGGCTCCTGGACCCACAGTGCCTTCCCCATTCTTTCTCCTTCTTCCCCTACCTCATCTTACACCCTCAGCAGAGCCTCCCTCCTCACCACCTCCTCTCCCCCCTGCCCTGCCCAGCATCCACCTTAGCCAGCTGGCCTCCTCCTTTAGTTGTATCAGCTGCTGCCACATTATGCAGCCCTCCATCTTCCAAGCCAAGTCTAGAACCATGGCCAACCCACACCCAGCACACCCCACCACCCTTCCAAAGATGCTAGCCCTTGTGCTCTGAGGACTTTTTCCATAGACTATCTTTTATTCTTTTTTTTTTCCATTCAAACTTTATTTAAGTTTTACAATACAGAGAATAGAGCCAGGAAATAATATACATAGCATGTGCAAACAAAGTATGTGAACCCACTGGTTCCATTCTCTCCCTCCCCTCCCACCACCCACCTTCCCACCCCTCGACCCCCTCCCTCTTAACCCAGCATAGTTAGCCTATCTTTTATTCTAATGATTTTAATTATTGCTTCAATTACCCATGGTATGTGTTTGAATCTTTCCCTCCTTTCCCTGAAGGGGGCATGCTTATTACAGACATCCTTAATGTTTCTGAGAAGTCCATTGCTGCTGTATGTATTTCTGGTATTAAGTAAATTCTCTCCATTTAATTTGTGCTACATCCCTGTTAAAATTAGATATTTCAAAAGGTTTAAAATATCTTCTTTTCATGGGGAGGTTCTCTTTTGTTTGTATCAAATTTTTCTCAACCAAGCATGAGATAGGGTTGTTGTCACTCAAGTTTGGAGTGCACACTTTTGCATTCTGCATTTCAACACTGGCTGATGTAAACAGCAAATCTAGTATATTGCCTTTGATGTGATAGGAGCCCTTTCTTGTGGTGGATGAGACTAAATGAGGAGAAACATACTGCTAGTTTATCCCCTCTGCCCCCCACCCCACCGGCTGCATTAAAGTCTCCTACCACTATCAGTTCCTTCCCTTTTGAGTGGTCCAGTGTGCACTGGGCCAGCTTGTCAAAGTTTATGATTTTGGTTTTGGGGGGGAGAATATATTACTCCAATGCACATGTTTATTACTCCTGTGCATATGTTTATTGAATAAACATGGGATCTATGACAGTCAATCGACAATTTCATTGTCGACTGATGTTACAGTGACTCCTTTATGTTGACTACATTTGTGGTTGGCATAAAGGGAGTCACTTCAGATTGTATTTTCAACAGGGGCTTCACCCGCCAACCCCCCCATGTGGAGGGCTCTGCCCCATGCACCCCCTCTACTAATTTAATCAACTCTGAGTCAGGGTTGCTTCGGGGAAGGGGTGCAATACCCCCAGAAAGCAGTGCCAGGGTCCCGTGCCGACACTACAGTGAACTGGCACTGTTGTCGCTGTAGTGTCGGTCGTGGTAAAGTTGTCGCCATAGTGATGGTATACCTAAACATGTGCTAGTGCCAATTCTGTTGCCTCAGTGCTTCCTGTGTATTTTGATTCCATAGGTCTTAGCACAGATTTTATATATAGTATCACCCTTCTTCCTCTTTTTGGCCTGTCGTATCTGTAATACGCGTAGAGCTCGATATGGATTTCTGGTTCCATTATGCTATTTGTCAACCATGTTTCTGCTGGGCCTATAATGTCATAATTTTCTCTACTTGCCCATATTATTAATTCATCCTTTTTTTTTAATCATGCTTCTTCCATTGTTGTGAGCTATTTTTAAAACATTATCTTTTGGCCCAATGTTTTGTTCTGCGTCTCCACAGATGGCTAATATTATAAGTTTTGATGCAGCTTCACTGTGACATCTGAGCTGTTTGCCATCATTTATGTCTGTAATGCCTATGATTGTTATTGTTGGATGATGCTTGTTCCACATAGTCCTGAAGGAATTTCTTCTTGCATGTTTGTATGACCAAGATATTGGGACTACGAGTGCCGTTTGGATTTTGACAACATTTCGCACCTGTTTATGTGTATTCTCTCATATGTTTTCTTGTGTAGTTAGTGTCTTAAGTACAATGCACAGTATCAGTAAGGTCTGGTGCATTTTGTGATGTCTGGCATTTAATTCAGTAGCAGCTGGGATATGTCAGAGTTGGCTACCACAATTGGTGTAAGCAAACGCTATGTGTGTGAGAGCAAACTGCGCAAGTATTTAGGGATGGAATATCTAGGTAGTTTCAGAAAGTCTGAGCACTCGCTATGTATGTGGTAGTGGATGGCATGCAGTATCTAAAGAAGTTTTCAGTGAGAATGATCAAGAGATGTGCGTATGTGTTGTAGCAGTCAGGTTTAATGATCTGCCATTGCCAGACAAAAGATGGTGGAAAAGATGATTTGGTCTGTTTATTTTATGTTGGTTTTGTAATCAAGAGGTGGCTCATGTCAAGTCCCTACATTCTCGTTGTTGCCTAGCCAGTACCTCTGTGGGATAACTGAGCAGTTCCTTTTTGCCCTTATGAAGTAGCCATATAAGGAATGCTATTGATTAGTTTTCTCAGGTGGAAACTCTGTGCATGAAGTATAGTGTTTTTATCAGTATCCTTCCTGTATATCATTGTGCCCAAGTGTTAGTCAATCTTAAAAATGACTAAATCTAAGAAGGGGATTGTTTCTGTACTTGGTGTGAGGGTGAATTGAAGACCCCTAAAGCACCCATTCAAATATATGTGGAATTGTTCTAGTTCTTCTTGGTTACCTTTCCAAATCAGTATCACATCGTCATCACCAATGAAGCATTTCCAGATGTTTTCTCTTTAAACACGTTCTGGCTGTTCTCTAGAATAAACCTGTCCTCAAACAGTGCCTTGAGCAGGTTGACATAGCTTTGTGCCGTATTTAAACACATTGCCATCCCTGTTGTTTGTAAATAAAAGTTGTTCTCAAATTTAATGTAATTTGTAGTTGAAACAACGTGGGCCAAAACAACTAATATGCATTTGGAGGAAGTTTAGTCTCTGGTCTCTGTCCTAATGCTATTTCAAGAGCCTCCGGTTCCCATTCATGTCTAATGCTTGTATGGAGATCCTTAACATCGAACAATACCAGGATACATGAATCTTATCGGGAGCACTGTTGACTTTTTTGTGTAATATTGGAACATTATTTTAGTATTTTTATTTGTAGACCCTGTATTGCCTTGAAAAAGCTGGTCCACTGGTGAAACATTCACAACCAATATAACAGGTTTTCCTGTTTCTGACATTCTGCAAACTTATAACTGGGTACAGGATGATGAACTACAACCCCACGATCAGATATACAAATTAGGTCCCCAACCTCAGGGTTTTGATAAAAATCCTCAGAGTTGGCTAACATCAAATCAAAAATTGTTCCCCCTCAAGTAGTTTTATCAATTAGTTGAAACAAATTGTGGACTATTCTAAAGGTCTCTATCAGTAATCTATTAGAGTCCCCAGCCATAACAATACCTGAAGCTGAGCTTCTTGAATTAAGTTTGTCCAAAGAGGATTTTAAAAATGTGGTCATTTTTAATTTGACATTAGAAGAAAGATGGTAAATCATGCCACAAAAATGGATTAAAAGTTGGTTGTTTTTTTCAAAATCATTTTTATCCACAAAGTTTATATTCTATCTTTTACTAAATCTGTAATATTTCCATCCCAAATGTTTTTTTTTGCCAATAACTTTATTTTTATTTTTAACCAGAACAACAACACCATACAACGTTGTGCATAAAAGTAATAAGGGTACACAAGCTGGAGTAAAACAGAATGCACAATAACTAGTATAATCTTACGATTAGAAGAGGAAAGAAAAATAATCAATAAAAAGACACCCAAAAGGTGAATCGAAAAAGAGAACCCCCACCCACCCCCACCCCGCAGCTATCCATAACATTGATTAAAACAGGAAGTGAATAATATCATATTATAAACCATTAACTCAACTAAATCAAAACTTTGAGGGGGGAGGAGAAAGGTGTAAATTAACAACGGTAGAGGAAGGGAAGCCATGATTAATAAAGAAAATTAAATAAATGGGACCAATAAAACCAAAGATACTCTAAATACCACTACCGTAAGAAAATAAACCTGTCCCTCAGACATTGATTGAAGCCCTTCCAATATTTGTCAAATTTATGCTGAGTGTTGGAGGTTACATAAACAGTCCTTTCAGCAAATAAAGCATTCATGAATTCCTCCCACCATTCCTTGAAAGAGGGAGTCCATTTCTCCCACCAATGATGCAAAATCACCAACTTAGTGACCATTGCCACCAATGCCATCCGGACCCTTGAGACAATACCTGGGATAAGGCCATACCTCCCAAATACACAGATCTCTGGTGAGAAAAAAGCTGAGAGACCGTAAAAAGGCCTCAGTCCCCGTTTAACCACCCTCATAACTCACTACTTTTGGGGCAGGACCACAGCTTGTGAAAAGTGGTAGCTAAAGAGCCATCACAGTTCTCACAGGCTGGAGAGCATTTATTATTCCAACGATACAACCTAGCCGGGGACCAATAAATGTTATGTAGCAATTTAAACTGGATCTCTCTTAATCTATCCTGTTTAGTAAAGACATAAATATCTGTCCAAACTTTCTCCCACACTGTCTCCGGCCAATCCAAAGACATGTTAACTTTCCAATGGAAAGGGATGGGAGAAGAATAAAGGTCAGTCTTTTTAAGAATGCACTGATAGAGTTTAGAAACCAATTTACCTGATAAACAGGAATCAGATAAATGTGTCCAAAGGTCCCCCACTAGGTCAGATCTATTGCCATGTTTCAGAAAAGACTGAATACAGCTCCTAATTTGAACCAAACTTAACATAAATTGAGACTTAACCCCAAACTTTAACGCTAATGATGAAAGTGGAGAATAACGTTCCCACATAAAAAGTGAAATCTGAATCTTGAGGGGAATGTTGAGGAATTTGTATACAGGTTGGTTACCAATTAGGAAATTTGGGTTCTTCAAAAGGGTTGCGATATATCGAGCAAGGTTAATCTTTAGACAGGCATATAACTGATGAATAGCCCTAATATCCCACCCTATAGGAGTATTTCTAATCTTTCTCGGTACTTTAGTCCAAGGGATATAAAGGAAGGATTCTAAATCTAACTTTAATCCCTTAACTATAGCCCTGTCTAACTCTAGGCCTATAGCAGGAGTATCAATTTTCCCAGTCCATAAAACCACTCTAGCCGCATGGATAGCCAGATAATATTTAAAAAAATCTGGTAATTGCTGGCCGCCCAACTTGCGTTGTCGGCAAAGTTTATAATAAGCTCTGCGTGGAGGTTTATTTTTCCATATAAAATCTGAACAATACCTGCATAAATTATTAAAGAAAGACTTGGGGAGGTATATATTCAAATTAAGGAGGGGATAAAGAACTCTCGGCAGGACCACCATTTTAATAATGTTGATTCTCGCAGAGAAGGACAATGGCAGTCTCAACCATCTATCCAAATCTTCTCTAATAGATTTAAGGACAGGTAATAAGTTCAGTTTAGCCAGTTCATCCAGATTCTTGGAAATTTGAATGCCTAAATATACAAAGGACTTAGGCTGCCACTGAAGGCCTAAGGACACGCACCAGCTTTTCACAAGAGTGGTCGAGAGAGGAAAAAAGGTTGTTTTGGCAAGGTTCAATTTAAACCCCGAGAAACCACTAAAGTCCTCAGTTAAAGTAAGGACTTTGGGAAGAGATGAGGTTGTGTCTCTAGTATGTAATAAAACATCATCTGCAAATGCCGACAGTTTGTGTTCTTGATCTCCAATTTTAATACCAAAAATCTGTTTGTCAGCCTTGATTGCTCTAATGAGGGGTTCTAAATACAAATTAAACAAATAAGGCGATAACGGACAGCCCTGCCGGGTTCCCCTCTGTAACGGAAAAGCAGCAGATATTAGATTATTACATTGTATTCTAGCAGTTGGGCACGAGTAAAGGATCTTAATTAGATGTATAAATTGTTGGGGGAAACCAAATTTAACTAAGACCTCAAACATGTATGCCAACTCCATGCAATCAAATGCTTTTTCAGTGTCCAAAGAAATTAGAGACGCTTCCACACTAGGAGCTACAGAGGTAGACATTAAGTAAAACAATTTTCTAAAATGGTCTGCCGAGGTGCGTCCCTCCACGAAGCCAGCTTGTTCCGGTCTGATCAGATCTAGCCAAACACTCTTAAGACTAGTGGCTAATATTTTAGCAAAAATTTTAACATCTAAGTTCAACAGAGAGATTGGTCTGTAGTTACCAACAGAATCTGTAGATTTCCTGGTTTGGGCAACAAAATTATTCTGCGTTTCAAGAGGACGATCCCTAACTCCATAATCGAACTAAAAATAAATAATTTATTCAACAGCGGAGCCACTTCTGCTTTAAATAATTTGTAAAGAAAGGTGAAACCCGTCAGGGCCAGGCGCTTATCAGCTCTAAGTGAATCAATGGCAGATATTATCTCTTCATTAGATATGGGGGATATTAATTTCAATCTAGAATCCTGTAGTAGGTTAGGAAGTGATATTCCATCCAAAAACCTCCGCATTTGAGATAACATATGTGCGGCGGGAGGCCGGCTCAAATATAGGTCTCTATAAAAAGAGACAAAAGATTGCAGAATTCCCTTGGAATCAGTAACCAAATTGTCAGAACCAGGGATTTTTAGGGCCGGAACCCATCTGGATTCAGACTTATGTTTTAGTTGCCAGGCCAGTAATTTCCCGGCTTTACTACCCTGCCCAATGTATAACGCCTTGGATTTAATTGACATATTAACTACTTTATCCCTCAAAGCCCCCACATACCATGCTGTCAGTGTGGACAGCTCCTGTTCTTGGTCACCTGTCCTCGAGTGCTCCGGTATAACCTCTAATTGTTTAATCCTAATCAAACAATTGGACATCTTCAAGTTATGTTTGGCTTTCCTCACCGATGCTATTCTAATTAACTCTCCTCTCCATACTGATTTGAGAGCAGCCCATGATTGATCGGTGTTGAAATCGTACAATTACATTTAATTGACTCTATCAAAAAAGTACGAAAACGATCTAGAGTCTGGACATCTTTAAGTATGTTATTATTTAAAGCCCATGTATAAGATCTCTTAGGGATAAAAGACGGGGCCCAAACAATTTTGATTGGAGAGTGATCAGATATCACTCTTGGGAGATGCTCGGCGCCAATTATCTCAGAAACAACATGGCAATTTACCAAAAAATAATCCAACCTAGAAAAAGATTTATGCACCAGGGAAAAAAAAGTATAATCACGAACTGTGGGGTTAAGCAATCTCCACGGGTCTGTTAGACCTAAAAATGATTTGCATTCAGTCAAGGCCTGTTGGACCGAAGAAGAGTATGATTTCTTACTGGCCGATCTATCCAGTCTATCAGACTGAACTAAGTTCCAGTCACCCCCTAATATAAGCGGCAACTCCTTGAAAGGAGATAAAAGCACAGCCAAATGGGAGAAGAAGGAGGGGGTCTCTGCATTGGGGCCATAAATTGATCCCAGCACAAGAGGCTCTCCTCCGAGTTTGCCAAAACAATAATGTATCTGCTGTTCGGATCAACAACTATGTCCGAATGTACAAAGGGACCCTACGGCTATCAAAATAGCCACACCCGGCTTGAAGAAGAATACCCCACCCCAAACACTTGGCCTACCCATTTTCTTGAAGCGGGAAAGGTGGTCTGAAATAACATGGGTTTCCTGTAAAAACAATTGTTGGTTGATAATGAACTAAGTGGTTTAAGATTACATATTTTTACAATTATCTTTCCCTTTGATATTCCATGACAGGAGATTCAGGTTAGAAATCATTAATCATAACTTGCCCTTGAGACAATGTATGGATAGCTGCCCCCCACCCATAAACAAAGAAAGCCAAACCTTACCAGCCCCGCCCTCCTGTCCCCCATAAAAAGTCCACCCACAACTAAACCAATAAACAACCACCCCCCAGGCCCGAAGCCAACTCCTCTTGCACTGATCCAAAGTGCGCCATAGAGGTCGGGCTCCCCTACACCCACCCATAAACTTAAGTCACCAACAATAAAAACATGCAAACCTGCAATTGTAACAACCCCTGTAAAGATGATCAAACGTACACTACACCCAGCAATTGGTAAGGTTACCATACATTAACTAGTATATTGAAGTTAACAATTCAGCAGGAGATCCTTGTATAAAGCTATTTAAAGAGATAAAGAGTCAAACACTCAAAGGTATAGTTCCCACCCAATCCCCTCTAAAAAAAAGGGAAAAACCAAGTAGAACTGGACTAGCCCTGAAAATAAGAGAATCCCCTGCCTGTTGAGGCATCCCCACCCACTCTAAATACCACCGAACCAAACGATGGCTAAATTATAACCCATACAAAAAACAACAGTACCCTATTAATGAGGGCCATATATAAAGGCACAAGCCGTTCAGCGGCGGGGGGGGAGGGGAATACCCTTTACCCGACAGAACTTATACAGCTCATCAATCCCTCCTGGTCTGATTTTACCCAGACCTCACATATATGAGGGGTATGCCAGCTTAAACCGTTCGGACCTCTTGTCACCTGGTCAGGACAGTAGAACTTTAACCAAGCCTAATAGCAGTAACCTCATAAATGTCGTGTAACAAAACTGCTTTTACAGTGTGACACTGGTCTTCAACTCCCTCTACTGGGCAAAGCACAAAATTATCAACTTCCAAAGGACTGCAATAATAACTAAGCCAGCTAACAGTCCATCCCAAAAAGAAATGTCCATCTTGGTGATATAAAATGTATTAAAAAATAAAGCCCATAAAGCCTCTGAGTGTCACCGAGGTAAACAATTATATAATGCACTGTCCAATAAGTCACCGTGAGTTGTCCATTCATGCTATCCTGAACTCCTGAGCCCTCTAAATCAGTAAATCCGTCGTAGCTTAGCCTTTAGGGAACAGGTCAGGCATCAACACTTGAAGTGAATTTAAAGCTTCATCCACCGATTCATATCGCTTTGCCCCCTCATAGTGATAATCTCGAGCTTTGCTGGATATAGCATGCAATGGCAAATACCCCCATCCCACAACGAGGTAATAGGGCCGAAAAAAGCTCTGACCTGTCTCATTTTCCAGGTCAGGTGGGGACTAAACGAAGCTTGTTACCTTCCCATTGGAATGAGGACAGCTTCCTAATTTCCTAAGATGTCTCTGTCCAAAAAATTAAGTAACTTGAAGATAATGGGACGTATGTTCTGTTGGTAGGGGCCTAGCTCTTGCCCTGTGCCCTCTCGATGATATACTCTGGCCCATTTGGTGAAGGGCCTGCAGATTTTTGAGCAATTTTTTAAAAGAGCAACATGTTTGCTCTTCTTCCCCTCTGGCAAACCAAGTAAAACTAAATTATTGCGTCGGCTGCGCCCTTCTAAATCATCCAATCGCTCTTCCAGTTTGGTTACAATTTTCCTGCATTCACTGATTGCAGGCCTCGTCTTGTCCAACGCTCGCTCCACAGATGAAATGCGAGCCTCTGTGTCCGTCACCCGATGAGCAAGCTGTGTCAGGGCAGGTTTTATCTCAGCCATCTAGTTCACTAGCTTAAAAAGTGCCTCCTTAATTACTGACAGGTCGCTACAGATTTTTTCAGACGAAGCATTCTCCTCCTCAGTTTGTGGTGAGGAACTGCGGCGAGGCCGCTTCGCATCCGACTCCTGCTCGCCCGCTTGCATCCCGGTACCGATCGGGGCTCGAAAATTGTAAAAAAGATGATCCACTGCTTTAGTAGCCCAGGGAGGGCGGAAGGGTGTAAAATTTTTTACCGAAAACAGCAGGTTCACTGGTTAGGTGCGGGAGCTCTGGATTGCAGCTGCTACCCCTCCATTAGCGTCACGTGGTCTCTCCCAAATGGTTTTTAACATAACAAATAATACCCCACCCCTTTTGCAAGACACATCTTGGGACAGTATGACATTTTAGAGGTGTGTGAGTTTCTGCCCAATGCAGTTGATGCTTTATGGGGCTCGTCCCTCAGGCACCAATGAATCAGTGAGCTATCTATGAGAGTAGTTTGAGAGAAGTGGTCTTTACTTGAAAGAAAAGTGCCACTCCAACCCGGGATGGTTACGAGTTGATGCTTTATGGGGCTTTTCCCTCAGGCACCAATGAATCAGTGAGCTGTCTATGACAGCAATTTGAGAGAGAGGACCGCACTTGAAAGAAATCTGCCACTGCAATGAGGGACAGTATCCTCATTACAGCAGGACCTTCCCCTCCCTCACAACCATGCACACAGACATACCTTCTCTCTGTTGGCAGCAGCTGACAAGACTCTGGCCATGCACATTACAGTGCACAGTAATGCGTATGGCCGAAGTTAAGGTTCTTGTCGGTTCCTGCCGCCAAGCACCTGGTTTCTTTGGTGTGCCTTTCCTGATGAAATATTTCAATAAATAAATAAATGAGCCATGGCATGGCTTTACACATTGGCAGCTCCTGCCACCTGCCACCCCCCCAGAAAGTCAACATCGGGGTGCCCAATCCCTGTGTCAGTATATATACCCCCTCCCCGCATTACTGTGACACACTGGGAGCCCACCCCAGTGTGCCAAAATATTTTTTTATTTATGTTTACAACACCAGGATGCCCACTCCCAGTGTCAGATGACCCCCCCCACCTGCCTGAATATTTCAAGTGCCAACATCGGGGTGCCCAGTCCCTGAGTCAGCATGCCTTCCCCCACACACACACACACACACACACTATTGTGGTACACTGGGATCCCACCCCAGTGTGCCTAAATATGTTTGGTAACCTGTAAAATAAAGAAAACCATCCCTGAAGTCTTTTCCCCCTGTAAAAAGGAAAATGCTCCCTCATCCTCTCCTCCATTCCCCCCTCCCTCATCCCTACCCTCCCTCTGTGGACCCACCTCCCCTTACCCCTCATTACCCCATACTTACTTCCAGAGGTCAGGAGCAGTAATTTTCTAAGGACTGGGACACATCTGCATTCTTCAAAGCCAACTGTCAAATTGAAGACATGATGGTAAGCTTTATAATGGGAGTCAGTGGGGGTCAACTTAGGTTGTTATCTCAGCCATGTTTAGGAATTTTAGCCCCAAATTTTCAACATGGGGTTTTTGGGATCGCATCTCATGAACACTATCACTGTTATTTGGTTACTTGGTCCCGGAAGGTGATTTTTGTAGTTGCTGCATGGAATCACCTTTTGGGACTGATTAACAAAATTACCGTACCACTGTTAATGAAGTGGGGTTCCAAAAAACCCATATTGCAAATTTGGTGAGACTATTCCCCAAAAATGACTGTATTACGAGCGCGTATTGCACAATTTCTACCCACGCTCGTAACTTTGCCAATTTTTTATATTTTCATTCTAGATTTTCAACATTGCCATTTTTTCACACCTCCTTATGAAAAGTACAGCTGTCATTTTTCACATCCTGCCCAAAATGTGTTTTTGCACCTGTGGCACAGAATGGCATGGTCGCTGTGGGAAATCAACTTTTGGGACAGATTAACAAAATCACTGTGGCACTGTTCATGAGAGGAGGTTCCAAAAGGCCAACACTAAAAATTTGGTGAAAATATTCCAAAAAATGATTGCGTTACAGGTGTGCATTGCTTAGTTTCTACGCACACTCGTACCTTCATCAGTTGTTCATATTTTCACTCCAGATTTTCAACATTGCCATTTTCTCATGCCTTCTCATGAACAATACAGCTGTCATTTTTCACATCCTTCCCAAAATGTGTTTTCACACCTGTGGCACCGAATGGTGCAGTCGCTGTGTGAAATCACCTTTTGGGATTGAGTAATGAAATGACAGAACCACTGTTCATGAGGTGGGGTCCCAAAAAGCCCATGTTGAAAATTTGGAGCAAAAATACCAACAAACACCCAGGGCGTTAGTGTTTCCAACAGTAATGCCCCACTCAGTAGAGACTGACAGGCGTCGGGGGTGTGACTTGGGGTTGTCGGCCATAATGCTCACACAATTCCACCCCATCCCCACCCTGCAGCCAGTGACAGGTATTGAGGTGTGTCTTGGGGTCTTCAGCCCTAACATTCATCCCATTCTCCTCTACTGCACCCATCTCAGCTTATTTCCTTATGGAATGAGGTGCGCATAAGGGCTGAAGACCCCAAGGTACACCACAACACCTGTCAGAGTCTGCAGGGTGGAGTGAGGTGGAATGATGTGAGCATTATGGCTGACAACCCAAAGGCATACCTCAGATACCTCTCAGTGTCTGCAGAGTGTGGGATGGCATTAGTTTAATACTTCACTGCCATTTCTATTATGCATCTCCCTAACTCCTGTACTACCAATGCCAATACCAGCAAGCAAACATTCGGCATTGACAAATGCTTGTTTAATATAGTGAGATCCTTCAGTTGGAGTAAACCAACATGAACCACCTCTGTGTACCAGGTTTCTGTTAAACAAAGAATATCAGCAGCGGGGACACACAGATAGGGGGCTCACTAGTAGCAGGTGCATATACCTGGGAGTGTGAGTCATTCAACAAAACACAGGTCCCCCAAAGGTAGGGTAGGTCAGCACACCAGGAAACAATGTACAAAACACCTTTGGAAATGCACAGATAAATGCACTATTTATTTGGTAACACAATAGAGCAGTCACATAGCAGCTAGAGAGTAAACATAAGTGAAGCACACTTTCCATTTCAAAGAAAAAAAGGACTAACAGAAACCTTGTAGCCAGTAACTAATATTGAGCCAGTACTGAGTCCAACAATGCACAATAAAGTTCAAGGCTCACCTTTTAGGTTTAGAATATCTGCACAAATCTTTCTGTCCATTCATGAATCCAGATGTGCTTCGGGCACATTTAAAGAGCCACCAATGCCTCAAGAAGAACTCTGCCCTATTTGCAGGCACCTCGCTGGTCTGAGGAAAGAGGCTGCCCATCTCTAGGCTGACCTGGTGAGGATTTGGTAAACCTCTTCTCCCACCCAGGGACCACCAGGGCCACTGTCACTGCCTCATAGGTTGCCAAGAAAGATGAGTGATTGGACCATGGTGGGATCAGGAGGGTGAGGGTAGTGGATCAGAGGTGCATCCCTCCAGCTGTACCTCTCCACAGTTCATACACCAAATTGGCAAAGCATGGTTCCTTTATTGAGGCACCCACAGTGGAGACCAAGGAGGATGCTGGGAACCTCTGCAAAGGAGACCCAGGGGAGGGTAGCATGACACCTCACAGGGGAAGTAAACAACTCCTGGTTGGGGACCCAATCATTAGGAGGGTAGAACTGGGGGGGGTGGAGGGGAGAAGGAGGTAAAGTGCCTGCCTGGCATCATGTTTTGGCTTCAATGGGGACTGGGGGTCCACCTGGAGGGGATGCAGGTCTATACTGGTGTGATGGTCTGTATCTGTCCAGGAGGGGAACCAGGATCCTTGGTGATAGGTTTAAATGCTTCATTGGCAAGCATTTAAACTAGCCAAGGGGGGAAGCACTGAAAAGAAACATGGAAATCCCAGCCCCCCCCCCACACACACACAAAACAGGGTAATTGATGAGGTAAACACTAAGGCAGAGAAAAACTAAACAGTCATGGCACACCACACAATCTGAAAATACAGTTCAAGACTCACTTTTTTGAATGAAGTTTGAGTTTTATTTCCACCACAGGAGAAAAATCTTCACAAAAGGGAGTCTGAGACCCACAACGAAAAGCTACTAATGTTTCACAAAATCATTCACTTTGTTGAAGATAGTGCCATCTAGTGAAAACGTGCTTATATAACCACCTACTTAAGTCACATGGTAAAATGTATATCATTAAAGAGCTTAAAGTGCTAGTGCATATATAAAGTGAAAATACAGTGAGTTAAAAAAAGTTTTTCATATTCATAAATTGCACTTAATTGACATAAATTTAAACACAGACAGCACTTTTATAACTCATCGATAGTTCCTCAGGTGTTTTTTTGCCATTTTAGAGTTTGAGTAACTATTACTAATTATTTTTATATAGCATATTACCTCCCTCTAAGGCTTACAAAGGGTAATTCCAAAGTATGAAAAACAAAATGATGAGTGTGAGAGCAAAATTCATTTGATTGCATTTTTTATTTTAAGGATCACTTATGTGTTTGCATTTTTATTTATTTTTAACATATCAAATGTCTGAAGTGTTAAGAAACCTCCATGTATTCTTGCATAGCCCATTTTACATATTATGGCTTTGTAGCAAGTTTAAAACAAGCATTTGTCAATGCCGAATGTTGTCTCACTGGCATTGGCATTGGCAGTGCTGGAGCTAGAGATGCATAATAGGAATGGCAGTAAAGTATTGTAAAGTATTGAAGTGATGCCAACCCCACCCCCACCCTGCAGAGAGCGAGAGGCATTGGGGTGTGCCTTTGGGTTATCAGCTATAACGCTCATGCCATTGTACCTCACCCTACCCTGTAGACACTGACATTGTCACGGTGTGCTTTGGGGTCTTTGGGCATTACACTTACCCCATTCCATAAGGAAATACACAGATATGGGTGCAGTATAGGAGCATGGGGCGAACTTAGTGGCCGAACAGTGCAAAGCACACCACGATGCCTGTCAGTGGCTGCAGGGTGGGGGGGGTGGAAAAGCATTAGCATTACATTCGATGATCCCAAGTCACACCCCTGACACCTGTCAGTCTGTACCGGGTGGGGTGCTACAGTTGGAAACCCTAACACCGTAGGCGTGTGGTGGTAGTTTCACGCCACATTTTCAATATGGGCTTCTTGTCAGGCCACCTCATGAAAAGCAGCACAATCACTTTGTAAGCTGAAAGGTGGTTTTGCACAGCGGCTGTGGCATTTGGCGACAGAGGGATGAAAACACATTTTGGGGCAGGATGTGGAGAATGACAACTGTATTGTTCATGAGGAGTCGTAAAAAAATGGCAATGTTGAAAATCTTGAGTGACAATATGAAATATTGGTGAAGCAATGAGCATGCATACAAACTGTGCAACACACATCTGTAACCCAATTATTTTTGGCAGTTTGGTAGCCACATTTGTAACATAGACATTTTGGGCCCTCCCCTTATGAACAGTGGCACTGCAATTTTGTTAATCTGTCTCAAAAGTTGATTTCCCACAGCGGCCACACCATTGTGCACCATAGGGGCAGAAACACATTTTGGGCAGGATGTGAAAAATGTCAGCTGTACTGTTTATAATGAGGTGTGTAAAAATGCCAGTGTTGAAAATCTGGCATGGAAATATTGCAAATTTGCGAACTTACAAGGGTGCATGCAAACTGTGCAATGCACGCTTGCAATACAGTCATTTTATGGACTGTTGGGACCAAATTTTCAACGTAGGTATTTTAGGACTTCTGCCCATGAACATTGTCACCATCATTTCATCAAATTATCCCAAAACGTGATTTTGCAAAGCGACCGTGCTATTCTGTGCCAGACGTTCGAAAACACATTTTGGGCAGGATATGTAAAATGACAGCTCTACTGTTCATCAAGAGGTGTGGAAAAATGACAATTTTGAAAATCTGGAATGAAAATATTACAAATTCATGACGTTACGAGTGTGCGTAGAACAAGTGCAATGCACGCTCATAAAACAGCCATTTTGTGGAGTTTCGTCACCAAATTTGCAACATAGGCCTTTTGAGAGCCCCCCTCATGAACAGTCACACTGTCATGTCATTACTTGGTCCTGAAAGATGATTCTGTGCAGTGACCGCGAAATCACCTTTCAGGACTGAATAACACCATGACAGTGTTAGAAATCATGAGGAGGGGTCCCAAAAACACAATGTTGAAAATTTGGTGCCAAAATTCCAAAAAATGCCTGACATATGCAACAAAGTTGGAAAAACCCTATTTATTCCATTATACAGCTTACCAGCATTTTCTCAGTTCATAGTCAGCTTTGAAGAGTGCAGAAGTGTTCCCAATATACCCGAAGATCGTCGCGCAGATTCTGGAGGTAAGTATGGGGTGGGGGTATGGGAGATAGTATGCACAGTGGGTGGGTGTGGGTTGTGAGAGGGGCAGGGAGACCACCAAGGAAACTGCTTTTTACAGGGAACAGAAAAAAAACATTATGGACCATTTTGTTTTCACAGAGGCACAGCTGGGGTGGGCTCCCAGCATGCCAAAGAGTCTTTGTGGGAGGCAGCTGTAGCCAATGGAGAGTGGGCACCCCATTGGCACACAACAAAATGGGGTAACTTATGCCGACAGGGATTGGGCACCCCCGTTGGCACACAAGGAAAGTGGGGGGGGAGGCAAGAGATGAGGGGGATTGGGCACCCCCTCAGCATATAACAAATGGGGGGTTCTTTAAGCTGATAAGGAGTGGGCTCCCCCATCGGCACATAAATTGGGGGCAGGGTAAGCCGACAGGGGGATTGGGCACCCCCGAAGTCAGCAGTTTGGTGGGCAGTGTGTTGCCATGTTTCTGTTGCCGCGGAAGCATGTCAGGAGGTCCACTGCATGTGACGAGCTTTGCTTGCATTGCAGTGGACCTTTCCTTAGATGTGCTCACAACATTATGTATGCATGGTGTGGCACCGGCATGCAGGCTGATTGGGGAATGAGGGATGCACCTACTGATGTATGCCCTGCATTCGCCCAACAGCAACTGTGCCTCCAAATCTGCACTACCACAAGATGTAGGCATCATGTCGTGAAGAAAAAAGATGTGGGCAGTCTAACAAGAGAAAAAAGCATAACAGAAAGTATTAGGAATGAGAAGCATATCAGAAGGCAGTGGGGGGAGGAAAAAAGTGTTTTGTTTGCAAACATAACACAGAAAAGGAACACAAGTTTTGGAAATGCAAATTCTTAATAGTTTCAGAAATGCTAGAGTTGTTGTAGTGGAACAACACTTGTGGTAATGAATGGGAGGAGAGATGAAAATTGGAGTTTGCCACTTCATGTACATTCTTGGATACTCATACTTCATAATAGGATGTTTATTCAGTCACCTAGGCAAGAAAGAATCATACATCAGTACTACATTCTGTTTCTGAGAAATGGTTTTAACTCAATGTGGCCATTAAGACCTTTACCTGTATATGACCCTGTTGTGAAAATTCAAAAGTTTTCCCTCTAACTTAACAGATCTTCATCCCTACTTCCCCATCTTGGACCTGGTTTGACATTTTCTATTTCAATAAATTTCAAAACATGATCCTCTGTGTTTAGTGCATTTTTCATATGCAGAGCCCATGCATATGCTAAATTTCCATTTCTAATGGCTCTGCAGTGTTCCCCTATTCTGTCTTTCCACTTCCTGTTAGTTTTTCCCCAACATAATAGGCTTTATAAGTACAGAAAGACAGATAAATTACATATGTGGTGTTACATGTAAACAATTGATTTATATCATGTATTTCTCCTTTTAGGGGATTCAGAAGCATGCTACGTTCATGCATGCTGTCACAACAACTGCAGTTACCACATCTTCCACACCCCCTTGGTGGGGGTGGTAACCAATTTCTTGTGGTTTCCTCTTTTTAGGTTGACTTTTTAGTTTTACTTTTCTTGGTCATAAGAGCACCCAGCTCCTTGTTGCGGCTCTGTTTAGTCACTAAGGTAGAGCAGTCGAAAGGGAGCAGAACAGGGGTCAATGGAGAAAAAGACAAAGACAGTAAGGACACAGATGGGGCTAAAAGGGGTAAGGCTATCAAAAAATGGAAGGCTTTGAGTACTAATGCATGTAGTCTGTGTAACAAGCTCCCTGAACAGTGGCCTTGATGGAAGAGGGACACCTGGATATCGTGGTAGTCACAGAAACATGGTACAGAGAGAGCCATGACTGGGATGTCAACATACCATGGTACACAATCTACAGGAGGGACAGGAAGGGCAAAAGAGGAGGAGGAGGAGTAGCTCTCTACATAAGGGAAGGAATCAAAGCAATGGAACTAAAGGGTAAACAGGGAGGAGTGGAGGCATTTCGAGTCACACTGGAGACAGAAAATAGCACCGCAATCCATACTGGGGTTGTATACAACCTCCCCCACCTGAGGGGAGGAAGTGGACAAGGAAATTATAGAAGGCATCCTTAGAATGGCAGAAAAGGGGGACATATTGTTGATGGGGGACCTGAATATGCCAGACGTTAACTGGAGCACCTTTTCTGCGACCACATCCAAGAGCAGGGTAATTCCCGGTGCCCTACAGGGGGCATGCCTCAGACAGCTAGTGTTGGAACCCACTCAAGAGAGAGCAATCTTAGACCTGTTACTCTCAAATGGGGACAGAGAGAGGATCTCGGATTTAGATGTGGGTAGCCATCTGGGAACAAGCAACCACCAAACAATGTGGTTCACAATAAACACAGCCATAGAATCAAGTAACACAAAGGTGTGGATATTGGACTTCAGGAGGGATGACTTTGGCAAAATGGGGGAGAGTGTCAGAAAAGCACAAGCAAATGGGCAAGAAGATGGGGTGGACTAACAATGGGGAAAAATCAAAGCTGCCATCATAGCAGCAACAAACCTTTGTGTGAAGCAAATAAATAAAACAAAATGAAGGAAAAATCACTATGGTTCTCAAAAGAGGTGGCGGGGAAGGTTAGGGAGAAAAAGATAGCATTCGGGAAGTATAAGGAAGCACAAAAGGATCAGGACTGAGAAATGTACCAGTTAAAGCAGAAGGAAGCGGGGAAGGTAGTCAGAATAGCAAAAGCCCAAACCAAGGAAAAAGTAGACAACTCAATTAAGAAGGGAGATAAAACCTTTTAGAGGCACATTAGGGAGTGAAGAAATACCAGGGGAGGGACAGTGAGGCTTATCAAAGGGGAGGGGTGGGCAGAGGGTGACAGTGACAAAGCTGAGATACTAAATGAATACTTCTACTCAGTATTCACAAAAGAAGAGGAGGGGAGGTGCCTAAACCAAATAATAGAAGCACACTGGATAGGGGGGTCGATACCAGTCCATTCACAGAAGAAAGGGTCCTGAAAGAACTCTTAAAACTGATGGTGGACAAAACAATGGGGCCCTGACAGGATTCCCCCCAGAATTCTAAAAGAACTAAGGGTAGAACTAGTGGCACCACTGACTACCCTTTTTAACAAATCATAGAAAGAGGGTGTTGTACCTGAGGACTGGAGAAGGGCGGATGCGATTCCCCTTCACAAAAGTGGGAGCAAGGCAGAGGCAAGAAAATACAGACCTGTTAGTTTGACCTCAGTGGTAGGGAAAATAATGGAATCACTTATAAAAGAAAGAATTTTTGAGTACCTAGAGGTCAGCAGGGCACAAGACCCAAGACAGCATGGATTCACAATGGAAGGTTATGTCAGATGAATCTAATAGATTTCTTTGACTGGGTGACCAAAGTAGTAGACCAGGGAGGGGCTGTGGACGTGGCCTACCTAGACTTTAGCAAGGCATTTGACACAGTCCCACACAAAAGATTAATAAACAAGTTAGCCAACCTGGAAGTGGGTCCCAGGGTGGTAACTTGGGTGAAAAATTGGCTGGACAACAGGACACAGAGGTTAATAGTAAATGAAGTCCACCCTTAAGAAAGGGGGTTACTAGTGGGGTACTACAGGATTCAGTACTAGGAGTGGTCCTCTTTAATGTCTTTATAGGTGACATTGCAGAGGGACAGGAAGGAAAAGTATGCCTCTTTGCAGAGGACACAAAGAGTTGCAATAGGGTTGATATACAAAGGGTGGGTGGGAAGGATGAGAAGGGACTTGGTAAGGTTGGAGGAATGGTGAAAAGTATGGTAGCTTAGATTCAATGCAAAGAAGTGCAAAGTAATGCACCTGGGAAATGAAAACACAAGGAAAGTGTACACAATGGGGGGGGGTATTAATGACAACAAAAATGGAAAGGGATCTGGGGGCAGTCATATCAGATGACCTAAAGGAAGGCAAGTAATGTGAGAAGGCAGTAAGGAAGGCTGGGGGGATATTGGAATGCATGGGGAGAGGCATCACCAGTAGAAAACAAGAAGTTGTTATCCCTCTGTACAGACAGTTGGTGATACCTCATCTGGAGTACTGTTTACAGTTCTGGAGACCCCATCTCCACAAGGACATAGAATGATGGAGGTAGTCCAGAGGAGGGCAACCAAATGGTACAGAGTTTGCACCAGAAGCAATAAAAAGAGAGAGACTAAAACAGCTTAATATGTATCCTCGAGGAAAGGAGGGAGAGAAGGGACATAATAGAAACTTTCAAAGAACCTCAAGGGAATCAACAAAATCTAAGAGGGTAGCATCTTTCAGAAAAAGTGATATGCAAGAACAAGGGGGCACAATTTGAAGATAGAGGGGGGATGACTCAGGGGCAACTTAAGGAAGTATTTTTTAACAGAGAGGGTGGTGCATGCATGGAACGGCCTTCCTGAGGAGGTCATGGGGTCAAAAATATTGGGGGAATTTAAGATTGCATGGGACAGACTTAAGGCAATTCCAGTGGGAGGTGGGAGAAGTAGGCTGTTGGTTAAACTAGGGTTTGCAGCGTATCCAGTAGGTAGGGAAATGGGCAGACTGGGTGGGCCAAGCAGTCCTTATCTGCCATCAAAGTCTATGTTTCTATGTTTGAAAACATAATATTTGGATACAAAGCAGCTTATATTTCTCATTAGCTCTGTATTTCTTATACTGTTTATTTATTACCAAAGTTATATGCATGAAAATATAACAGTTGCTCCTTGAGAGCTCATCAGCTCATATCACTTCTTCCCAACCTGATGTCAAAATACTCTTCTTGTGACATCACTGTTATTCCCTTGGTGACAGACTGATGTCACAATAGAGCATTATAATTCCAAGTAGGGAATACTCTGTAGAGGTAGATGAACTGTAAGGGATAAAGACCTTGTTTTTGTGGGAATTTATGCAGTAATAAAAAATGGAGAGAAGAAATCTATAGAAGATATATGAAATGCAAGCTGAATTGTGTCTAAATATGATGTTTTTCAAGGTTTTCTCAAAGGCATCAGTGCTCCTTAAGCAGATTGTTCCACCGGGAACATAAAATCCTCAATAGTGAGTGAGAGCAAACAGGTCCAATTGTAGAGTTTGGCACAGCTAAAGAAATCCAGTAAACCTGTAAACAATGGTGGCCATGTTCCAGATAGCGATGTGCTTACATTTTGAATTGAATCATCTTCAGAGCGTGCTGAGCCCTTCTTTACATGTGTTTTTAAAGACAGCACTTAAAGACATACACACATAATATTGTGTTTCTGCAGCATAAAGATGAGACTATAGAGCAGTGAAAACATTCAATGACATTTTTGATGTGCAACATTTAACACTAAAAGTACATGAAGCAAAAATTCATAAAGCTAAATTGCATTAGAATCGAACACATGGACTGTGTCTAGAGGGGAGAAAAGTGCTTCAATAATGTTTCAAAGACACTCATACTATTGCAGAGCAAAGAGAGACTTAGAGACTTCAAAGCATTAGGTGTAAGGCCATAGCACAAGAGATTCCACATCAAATAGCAGAGCCAAAAATCATGCTAGCAAGATGCGAGCTGGGTGCAGCTGATCTCATTAGAGGTGTGTGTCTCTAAGTGTGTGTCAGCCGTGTTTTCTTTCACACAGGATGCAATTTGACTTGTTTCTCAACGTAAAAGTTCTGTTAAACTCATACAATAGCAGAGCAAAATAATAAAGTTTACAACACCTGTACATAGCCATCTAAATTTCTGAGTCATCCCACAGTGATTTGAAAGCTTAGGGACAGCCAAACCAAAACAGCAAATAGAATGATGAAGGGTTTTTACTCTAAAGAGATTACAGAAGCAGATGTGTACAAAGACAGACCATAATCAACCACCAACAGCAGTAAAGACTGTGCCAAAGTTCTTCTAGGATCACTTCTCAAGCAATTTTTAAATGGTAAAGATGACCCAATCAAATGTGAACTGATTTAACCAATGAATCATTATGTGCTTGATATAAGAGACTGATCAATCTAAATACTTAAAACTATCAACCTGTTCAGTTTTCTTTCCTGTACAATCAGAGATAATGATAGGAGACTGCAAATACTTGAGTTTTCATTAAGAACCAAAATACATTAATTTTGTTTTTGCTGAATTCAACAATAGGCTATTTCCTAGTAACCATGTCTGAATGGAATTAAAATCAGTCTGTAGAGGTTTTCCAGTAACAACAGTATCTAGACCCCTTCTAAAAATCGCAAGGCCATCTGCATACATAATAATACCTGTCCGTAAGCCCTCGATAACCTTTGCGAGATCATAGAAAAAAAAAAAAATACTAAATAGAATGGGACCCAAGACTAAACCCTGTGGGATACTCATAACTATGTCAGCTAAAGGAGAAACAGTAGAACTTAATAAGACAGCCTGTTGTTTTTTCAGTTAAGTAGTTTTAAAACCAACAATCAACTCCTTAGACAGCTGAGTTCCCCAGGCTTTGAGAGCAGGTGACCATGGTGCACCAAGTCAGACGCCTGAGGTAAGTCCAGGAATAATGCTCCAACCAAGTCCCCACTGTCCAAGACCCTATGAAGATAGTTTGTTACCTCCAGAGTAGCAGTGAGAGTGCTGTAATTCTCCCTAAAGCCATGCTAAAGTGATGCCAGGGCACTACAAGAATCCAAACAGTTCTTTAGTAGGTCAAAAACAATGTTCTCTAGGACCTTGGAGAGCGGAGCCAACAATGAAATTAGGCAAAAATTCCTGGGTGGGGTATGATCCCCTGATTTAAAAACTGGAACATGGTTGCCTGCTTCCAAAGCCTATGAATCTTGCCCAACTGTAATGAGATGTTAAATAACACAGTCAGAGGGTAAATCATCAGATCACTAACCAATGCAAGTAATCATACAGTATATTAATATTATTAAGGCCATTCCTAGATTTCAATTTAATTTCGCTAAAATAATTAAAAGTTTACTATTCAATTATCAACACCACTAACTCAAATTTAGGTATCAGAATCCATTTCAAAAGTAGGACTGTCAACGGAAGCAGTACTTTCCACTGAGGGTGCCATAAAATTTACCAATATAAAAAAATGTCATAGAAGGACACCTGATAAATATAGAAGATGCCTTAGGTTTATGGGTACTCCAAATGCATACTGTGGGACAATGGTCACTTAGACTATGAGGAATTGGATAGGCTTTCAAAATTTGAACAGCTCTAGATGTTACTGTCCAGTCTATTAATGATTATGTGCCTCCTTTATAATTATGCCTTGTACCAAAGTTATTACTTGGGACAAATTTATCCCCTCAATATAATCTTTAATTTTCAAATTAGATTGGTCATTCCAGTTAATATTTGCTTCACCCATAAATATTATTTCTTTAGAATTTTACTTTCAAGCTTTACCTTCATAAATCAAAGAAACGTCATCATGGGAAAAAACTGGAGGAAAATAAAAAAAACAGCCAAATGCATTTGTTTGTCTCCCCCCATGCAATATTATTGGGAGAAAGTCACAAGTTGAAGGGATATGTAATAATGAAACCAAAGATATTGACAAATGTATTAAAAATAGGAAAACCCACACCCCTCTTAATCAACGTAGCTTTTCTAAATAATTTGCCATTTTGTATTTCAAGCTCAGAATCTAAAGTTTTCAAAGAAAGCCACATCTCAAACACTGTAACCCTATCAAAGTTATTTCTAAGAACTTGAATTTGAAACTCATCCAGTTTTTTGAGGAAAATCCTTGTGTTAGTATGTACAGAGGACAGAGTACGTGTTAGCCTAGTAACATTGTCTGATTCAGTAGTAGGAAAATTGTCAGGGCCAGGATGTCATGGCACATAATAAGAGTAGCAATACTAACAAACATTTTTATTTGCCTGATTTAAACAAAGTAAATCATTCTTGGGAAAGGACATTTTACCACTACTGAAGGAAAACAAAGATTGCAGTCTGATAACCCTTCCAATATCAGATGGCTAAATTGGCTATATGAATAAACTCTTAGCATAAACAACAGTCAGTACCAGTTGTGCATGCAAACAATTGAGTTGCAGGACAACAGTCACAGTAACTGCTGGAAAGGATGTCTCAGTAAAAAAATAAAAGTAAAAAATCAAAACACCTTAAAGGAAACATATTCAAATACCTTAATAAAATAAATCAACAAAATAACATGCCCCATCCCCACTGCCTCCATGAACTCCACAGACCCGAACACACTTAGCCCCCACTTCACCCACACTGAGGCAGCCACTATAGATGCTACCTTGTCTTCATTGTAACAGATTTAAAGACTCAAACTCCATCCTCCTGGCTGCTATCACCAATCAGGAGAAGAGAGTTGGGTCACCGCTGGCTAGTGGAATGGAGCAGCTGGCTCTCAAAGTGGCTACAAGAGTGAGTGATCTGTATAAGTCAGGAGGAGACAACAGGAGCTAGCAGGCATCAGATCATTATAAGGAGAAAATGCAGGCACACTTGAATAAGGTGTTTAGGAATACTGTCAGTAATGGCACAATGTAAAAGTATTTTGCAGTTTGAAACCTATTTTCTTAACAAGTACCAACAGGGCTAACAGTTCTTGGTTTCCTGCTGGTCGTTGTTGCCTCAGGATCGCACAATCTCACAAATCTGGAACTGCTGGTGCAGGGCTTAAGTGTACACAATAGATGGAATGACTAAAAGTCTGTTGTGGAGCCTGCCACACTCCATAGACTCAAACAGACTTAGCCCACACTTCACCAATGTATAGGACTGTGGTCATTAATGGCGTCTGAGTATATAGGAACATTTGCTATTCTATCTAACATGTCTGATAAAATCCAACCATTGCACATTCCTACTGTGGATTTAGCATTGTATCTTGCGTCTGAATGTATAATTTGGGTGAAGAGTGTTCCATTGCCCAGTCAGTCACCAGGGCATCAGGAGGGTCAAACCAGGCGGTGTTGAAATCCCCAAATATCAGAATCTCAGCAGAGTGAGGATGTTGAACAGTGAGGTTCTATGAATGTTAGGGGGTCAAGAGAAACAGCTGTGGTATGCCTCTTTATTACCTGGTCTGACTTTGACAAATAGAAGATCTGGGATTTGGCCCGGCTGTGGCTGTTGGACAGTACAAAGTTCATGCTTTAGATTTTTTTTTAATATAGATGGCCAATACCTCACCTTTTCTTTAGAAGCTGTTGAGTCTGATTAGTTGGTATCCACAGTTACAGTGTTCCTCGTTAAAGATTTTAGATCAGAGCCGGGATTCCACAATGGCTAGGATATCCAGTTTAAATTGTACAATCCGAGTATGGAGGATATCTATTTTCGTCAGGAGACTTCTAATGTTCATGCTGACAATGAGGAAGCCCTCTGTACTAAAATACACTGCTGCATGTGGGTTTTCACTAAGGGGCATGGGTTACTTTCCACATCACAAATCCAGCAAAGGCTAGTGTGCCTTCTGGGATCCTATACAATGAACAGAAAGCCACCGAGAGGAGTCTACTCCATATGCCACTACTAGCACCAAAACCAAAACCAAAAACCACTGGTAAAGTTAAGTATATTTTAGGAATAACCTCATGGTTGGTAACTGACCAGTGTTTCATGGAAGAACTTTCACTTCACAAGGGCCTTTTACGCAGCCTGATAGAAATTTCTGCCTTTTAACTTTTTCTACCAGAGACCTGCAAATAATTCCTGTGTAGGTTAAACTAATTTTAAACAATTCCATCTTTTGGCTTGTTGTGTTTGATGCTCCTGATTTAAATATTTCCAGACCCAGCACTGTCTATTTGGAGTCTGTCCTGCATGTTACTTTTAATAACTGGGATTATTTGCAGGTTCCATTGGTAGAAAAAGAAAAACGGCAGAAATTTCCATTAGGTTGATGCAACAGGCCCTTATGAAGTGAAAGTTTTTCCATGAAATGTCCAGTTATCAACTGTAAAGTTCTGCCCAATTGTGTTACAATTAAAACAAACTTTACTTGTGAGTGAATATCTGTCTCCATATTTGGTTTTGTTACTGTCCACATCACCAATAAGCAGAAGGAGGAGTACACAAAGGGTCTTTTTTGCAGCATGAATGTGAAATGAATTTATTTTTTTCATTGTTGCACGAATAAATTAATACAGTAGTTTTAAGAAGTTGGTACTTAACTGTATATTTAGCCAGGCTTTTTCAGGCCTTCTGCAATCTTTTTAGACTTTTTATTCAGCTCTGATTGAAGGACTATTTAATCTGAATTCCTGTGTCTCTAATATTTCATTTTCATTCTGAAACTGTAATTTTAGTTTGATTCTCTTCGCCTTCATCTGTGGACACTGATCCATGATCTCCACTACCTCCACAGCAAATAGTGGGCCAACTGCCATCTTGGGCTCATCCTCCCCTGCAAATTGCTTAAAGTCTTCTACACCTTGGCTAGCAACTTAACAGCCAGTTGGGAGCTTGAGGTGTGCGAGCTGACCAGAGGAGCATGAGTTAAAAAGTGCTTACCTCCACTGCTGCTTCACTTTATCTGTGGTTACTGTTCCACACTCTCCACTAGCTCCAGGGATGGAGTAAGCCAACCACCATCTTGGGCTCATCTTCCCCTGCAACTCGTCTCCAGCTTGCCTTCAGGGGCCGTATCTGCCTTCTACACCTTGGCTAGCAACTCACCAGCTAATCTGGATCTTGATGGGCAGGACTTGACCAGAGGAGTGTGAGTTTCAAAGCGCCGACCTCTGCTGCTGCCTCACTTCACCTGTGGTCAATGATCCATGCTCTCCACCAGCACCAGGGGCAAGGAATGAGTCAACCACAATCTTGGGCTCATCCTCCTCTGCAACTTGCTTCCAGCCTGTTTTGGGAGCCCTGCCTACTTTGTATACCATGCCAACCTGTCAGCCAATCAGGAGCTCAAGGGGTGGGATCTGACCTCCCTTTTTCAATGGAGCATCTCTAGTGGCCCTCCATGATGTGGCCTCCATGCGAAGGACCAAGCTCAAAGGACGTCAAGGAGTCTGTCTGAAGTCAGCCTGGGTTGGCCATCGGCCACCTATACTGCTCCCCTCACAGTAAATTTTAACCTACTAGTTTAGTCTCTCCTGCTGCTGGACATCCTCACAATATCAATGTCATCACACATGCAACCCTCTGACTCGTGGTTACTCCCTAGCAAAAACCTTTCCTAATATCCTGACCCTTCTTGTTCACCTTCTGCCCGACTGCATTGCTTGCTTAAGGTATACTGCTATTGCTCCTCTGCTTTAAAATTGCTAGTTTAGCTACTCTGCTTTACAATTCATGGTTCGACATTAGTAGCTTCATTACCTCTATTAATAACACTGACTGGAGCCCTATTAAAACTCTTCCTGATATAAATCAAGCCTTGGATTTCTTAATATCCACTTTCACTCAAACTGTCGATAACCAAGCCCTCTAAAAAAATGTAGGTCCAAGGGTGTCAAGGCTCCTTGGCTCACTAAGGAAATTAGGATGTTTATGTTCCATCGTGACAGGGCTTGGCAGACTTATAAAAAAGTGGACTGCCTTCAGACTGGCAAGTCTACAGGCAAATCAGAAACAAAAAGAAAAATTGCCACCGCTACAAATCTCTACAAACCAGGCACCTTTGGAACCCTTAGGGATTCTGGAAACAGGTTAATTCTTTGGTCAAAGGGAAGGCTGCTGAAATCCCAAGCTCCATCACTGCCCATAGCATCACCCTTACCGACCTCCCCATTCCATCGCCTCTGGATTTAATGAATTCTTTACTGATCTCCGCAAATACACCTCTCTCTTCCATAACTCATCTTCTCCCCCCTCTGCCCCATCCCCCCCCAGCACCCTTGGAGCTTGATCAGCTTTCCAATTAAACTGGCATCCCTCAAAGAGGTCCTGAGGCTTCTTGCTAATTTAAAACTGAAAGCTTTCCTGGTCATGACTTCTTTGAGCCCAAATTTCTTAAACTGGGTGCTCCAGCCCTTGCTCACCCTGTCCAAGACTTATTCAACAAGTCCTTCCTATCTAGTACTGTTTTGGACAAATGGAAGGTGGTGGTAGTTGTTCCTGTGCATAAGGGGGGATTCAACACTGTTGTCGAAAACTTTAGACCCCTATCCATCCTCGGCCTATTGGCTAAAATTCAGAAGCGTATAGTATACAACCACCTTCAAAACTACTTGGAACATCAGCCTACTGCCCCCTATCAACATGGTTTCAAAAGGAATCACAGTACCCTTACTGCCTTGATAAAAGTGACATCAGACATATTCCAGGCAATGGACCAAGGTTCTGCCACTGGTGCCATCTTCGTCGACCTTACAAAAGCGTTCGACCTGGTGAGTCACAGTCTTCTGCTCCATCAGCTTCATGTTCTTGGTCTGGATACCAGTGCCCTGACCTGGATTCAAAGCTATTTGTCCTGCTCTTCTCAAAAGGTCAAGTGGGCCGGTTCCTTCTCTAATCTTAGACCCATAACTCATGGTGTTCCACAGGGCTCCATTTTGGGTCCAATGTTGTTCTCATTTAAGCAATAAGGCATGACCAGGGGTTATGTTAATGGTCTGTTAATCTCCTTCTAGGGGTGTAATGTGGCATGAGGCATAGCCAAGTGCTACATGCCCCTAGAAGGTGATTAACTGACCATTAACACAACCCCTGGGAGTGCCTTATTGCTATTATAATAAATATGTTTTTTAAATAGTGTTAAACCTTGTTCAGCATATGATTAGGCTGTACATGTATGTTAATCAAAGATTAACATAGGGCTGATAGAATGTTTACAACTAATTAGAATGCTCTATTTCTCAGACCCTTTTTATAATACTCATTATTGACTTACCCAGCTTCTGCAGAGGGGCTTCTGCACACCTCTATGCAGATGATGCAATCATCGATCACTTCTCTCCTGATATTGATCTGATAAATAGAGAACTTGCATCTGACTTTGCTTCCCTCGAGGGTTAGTTAACACACATCAACTTGTTCTTAATATCAAAAAACTAAAAGCATGCTATTTACCCACCTACCTTCCTCCACACGTATTCTATCTCCTCTTAGCATTACTTCTCACAATGGTGATACCCTTGAGTTTTTCCATTCCTTTAAATACCTGGGCATCACCTTGGACACCTCACTCTCCCTTAATGCACATGTCTCCAACGTCACTAAATCTCTGAACCAAAATCTAGGTCTCCTCTATAGTATCCATTCCTTCCTCACATCTGCCTCCTGCCTTAAGATTGCTTCATTGTCCCTTCTTCCTCTCCTAACTTATGGTGCTCCTTTACTGCTCTCTACTAGTACCACAGCCCTGTCTCTCCTCACCCAAGCTTACCATAGGGTGGGAAGGTTTGTCTTGGGGGTTAATGCCCACCACCACCACTGTGATGTCCTCTCCTCATTGGGTTGGTTGCCTTATGAATCTAGACTGAGGTATACCTCCCTGAGCTTTATGTATAAGCTTGCCCACAAATTCACATCTCCTTGCCTCAGTGAGATTATACACCTTAGATAAGCTCCATGTGCCCTTAGATCTGCCTCCCTCCCCTTCTCATAAAGTCTAAATTGCAACTAGCTATCACCCGCAAGTCATTCCCTTTTGCAACAGTGTCTGACTGGAACTGTCTTCCTCCCTCCATCCTGTCTTGCTTCGCTCTCCCCAAGTTCCAATCTAATCTGCATGCCTCTCTCTCAGCCTCTGTATCATGACCCTGCTTCTGATGATGCCTTATCTATTTTTACAACACTCTATTCCTTTCTCCTCCTCCTACCTAACCCTTGAACCTTGCCCCTTTCCCAGCCCCCTGTCCTTACATTCATGTACTGTCTGCTAATTGTCTGACCTCCCCCATAACCATAATTTTTCTTTCTGTTATTAGTTCTGTAGCCTGTAGTCTCAATTGACTAAGCCTTGTATTTATGACTTTATTGAAGTATAAATACCTTTTTTATGCCCATCTTGAACCGTTATTTCTGAAAACAGATTGTTATTATCTGACTGCCCCCATCACCAATTTATTCAATACTTTATTGGAACGAGGCGTGATACCACTGCTCTGGGAAATCATGCACATCATTCCCTTTTTCAAGTCTGGTGACCCCAGCGATCTGAATAAATACTGACCAGTTTCTTTGCTTCCTATTCTCTTTCAAAACTTCTGGAAAATATTCTTAACTCGGAGCTTAGCAAGTACCTCCTAAACCCAGTCCAACTGGGTTTTAGACCCAAGCACGGTATGGTATATGCCCTAGTTAAAGTGTCTATGGACTGGCAAAACACTTTGGACACAAAAAAACTTGTGTATGAACTCTTCCTAGATCTTAGAAAAGCCTTTGATTCTGTGGACCATAGCCTTCTGATGGATGCCTTGAATAACCTTGGTTTAGAAAGCACTGCCATAGAACGGTTTAAATGCTATCTCACTAATAGAATGCAACAAATTAAAGCCCTTAGGGACCTGTCCCCACTAAAAATTTTACCTTGAGGTGTACCACAAGGCTCCATCCTGGGCCCTATACTTTTTGCAATCTACATTAATAGTATTGATTCACACATAAGTACAGCTAACGTACATTTATTTGCAGATGATACAGTCCTTTATACCACTAATTCTACACTGGAATTAGCTCACAAGGAGCTACAGCATGATTTTGTCATCCTTCAGCATAACCTCCTAAAGCTTAAGCTTCTCCTTAATGCCAAAAAGACTAAATCCATGATCATTTCACCACATGCCTCCCCAGCCCCAGGATCGTCAAGTAGCCATCAGATCTACACCTTACTTGGTGAATCATTGGAAATTGTGGATAATTTTAAACACCTGGGATTCTGGCTGGACAACAAGCTCAACTTTATGGATCATCTGAATGAACCATCAAAAAAATTAAGACAACACCTAGGCATATTCTTCCACATTAGGCACCTTCTTACTCTAGAAGCCAGGAAGAGATTCATCCAAACAACCTTTTTGCCACTACTTGACTATGCCGACTTTCTTTACAGCCACTGCCCTAACTCAGCGCTAAGTAAACTTGACATCCTATAATCGCACTTTGAGGTTTATCCTGAATTCACCGCTACGCACCCACTACTGCCTTCTATATGAGGCAATGGGCTGGTCTTCCTTTACGTTGAGGAGGCAAAGAAATGAATGCTCTTTTCTGGTTCTGCAGGGCACTAACTGATCAACTACCAGCCTATATCTCTAGTCTGTATGAATGTGCCAAGAGGGAATACGGTTTGAGACGTTTCTCATTAATCACTTTTAACATACCTAGGATAAACATGCAGCATGGTTCAGCTGCTATTAACTTCTCTCTCCCCTCCCGATGGAACGCTAAGTAAAGAACCATAAGGATCACCACTATTCCAGGTTCCTCCACTTTCAAATCTCTGATTGTAGGTTGCCTGAGGGAATCCTGCAGCTGTTACAGGTGACCTCTTGTAGTCTACTCAATGCTTTTTTTTTTTGGCTCCTTTCAACCTTAACTTTGCCCTTTACAACGCTAGCACTTTTCTTCAACTGCAATTTTTTCTGGCTATAATAAATATCTCCTCCCTTTTTTGCTCCTTCTTTCACTCCCAGTTACCTTTCATTTGATTCCTTTGATTACTTTTTTATGAGGTTTGTCTGAGCGTGGTGGCTCGGGGGTGTTGTATGTCTCTGTAACCCCCTTGTTACCTGGGGTTACTAGAATCCCAGTAAGACCTAGTGGTAGGCAGGGAAGGCAGCTTGTGAAACTCCAGTTAAATGGGTTTCACACTGTCTCACTCTGTTCTCAGTCTCAGCTAGACTGAGGGAAGACATCACCAATAGAACTATCGCAGCTGCATGAGCCACATTGGAATCTGCAGCAGAGGGAGTTGGATAGAATGTTGGGAGATTTTGAAGTCAGTCTTCAGTTGTGTGTGAGTCAGTGAGTGTGAAGTTGGGAGCTTGCTGAGAAAGCAGCTCAAGTGAAGGCTCTAGGAGCCTCAGCTCTGACAGAGGGCTACTTTTAGTTTGAAAGGGTGTGTGTCTCCACCTTAAAGAGAGACACGGAAGATAATTGAAGTAGTGGAGGCTGCTGTTTTCGGGTCACAGTGCTCCCTTCCTTCGGGGGGGGCAGGAAAAGGTTCCCTGTAGATTCCTGGGGCAACCCCCTAGTTCTGCTTGTGAAGAAAAAGCTGACTATGTGTTCCAGAGTCTATTTGGGAGAACAAGAAGATTTGTGAGTTGCCTGTGGGGCACCTGCAACGTGAGGGTGAGTGTCTGCTCTTGCTAAAAGGGCCTATGTTTTTCACCCTGGGACTTGTGTGACAATGTGGGGATTGAACCACTAAATATTGTGAAGCCTAGAGTAATGGGCTAAGCAAAGTCAAAGTAGGTTCAAGTCCAGAGCTTGTTAGGATGCAAATGATATGTAGAGGAGATGTGACAGACGTCTACCCAGAATCTACATTTGAAAGTTCAGTAAAGGAATTGTTCAGTTTCCAGAGAAATGTCCGGGTATGGGCTTTGGGAGCTGGAGGTGGGTGGCCCCCCATCTTTAGTGACCAGGTCCACTCTCACGGATTTCTTCTGTGGATTTATACTTTGCCTCAGGCACTTGGCCAGTGATGAGGAAGTACCCAGACATGGGATTGTAAGGAAAATTCTCCCTAGGAGTCAAAGACTCTAGTGTGGTTTGGGGAGCCACAACAGGATAATTGGTTCATTCCTCAAATGGACCGTGGATCAAGTGGCTGGTGGGGGAGCCGGGCCAGTGGGGAAAACCCCAGTAGTGTACAAGTCAGGCTGTGCACCCAAAGCCGCGTGCAAGTCCGGGCTGTGTGCCTGGTGGGTTTAGAGCCCGAGGGCTGGAAATAGTGATAAAGTGTTCTATTGTCTCTAATCTGCATTACCAGGAAATGTAGCCCCATGGGGGTCCGTCTGTGCTTTGTTTGTTCAGCTTGGATGTGAATAAAAGCCACACTGAAGAATCCCATTCCTGGTTCTGGTCATTACAGTTATTGCTTCCTGTGTTTGGATTTATTTGAGCGCCCCCTCAGCAGAGTAGCCAAACCTAGGCCCCCTGTGCTGAGTAACCTCATCCTCCCCGAACCCAGTCCCCACCAGGTACTGCTGTCAGCTTCAACAGCATGCCACCTGTCATTTTGCTAAAAAGGCAGGGGTGAGGGGTTACAAAAATAGAGGCACCGCTTTGGATTTTGTTCTGGGAAAGAAGGCGGTTGGGCAAAGGGGCTAGTGTTTTGGCTATCTGGCAGTGGGTAGCCCAAAAAGCTGAAGCAATTTACTAGTGAGTATTGCTGTGTGCTGTGGATCTTGTGCTGCTGTTTAAAATTGCCAGCTGTTTACCAAGGAGCAATAAAGCCAAAGTGTGTGCCCTTGTGCTGCATCAAATTGTTTACAGTGTTTTTGCCTACTTTTAAAATGAACTATTGTAAAGAAAAGTGTGGAAGACTAGGGGTAGCAACAGGAAATTTGTGCCCTGGACATTGGAAATGCTTTAAAATGAACTGTTGTAAAGAAAAGTGTGGAGACTAGGGATAGCAACAGGAAAATTGTGCCCTGGACGTTGGAAATGCTTTCTGAATTGACTGAGAGACTTGCAGGTGTAATGGCTTTGTTAAATGGCTGAAATGGGCTCCCGCCGTGGTGTCAGTTGGTAAAGAAAAAAAGTTGCATTCTGCAGTTTAAATTTGCCTGCTCGACGATCGCCATGAGGAGAGGAGTCCTCACGAGGAAGAGAGGCTCATTTGCATGGCGTCATGTGATTGGTCAGGCTCAGCCAGCTCTACAATGACTGCCCCAGCATTCGAAAGAGAGTGTGAGTGGAGTGCATGTACTGGCTAGTGGAGGAGCATCGTGGAGTGTTAAAATCACTGTAAACATTCTAAAAATAGACTTTCTTGTTTAAAATCGGGCTCAACCAGGTAATCGATCGTTGGAATTGCAAAAGTGGTGGTTGAAAAGACGATCGGTAGGACTGCCCGCCGGTTTCAGTTCTGAGGTCTCTAAGAACTGGCTGCAGGCCATTTTTCCCCATTGCGGCAAACTGCTACTGATAACAGTAAGTAACAACCTAAAAACTGCTCAAACAGTGATTTTCTGCCCTATGCCACATAAATGTGTGTGCAGCAGTGTAGTCGCTTTGCAAGTAATGACTGTGTCAAGTCCTGCCAGCAAGTACAAGTCTATTAAGCCATTGACTGTGTGCATAGTAATGAATTCAGCCTCAGTTTAAAGTTTGAAGCCAGAGAGAGACTGTGAGTTGTAGCCAGTGTGCAGCACTAGTTATACAGGCCATCCTGTGCTAAAAACCTGAAGCTTTAAGGGACTGTGAATCAAATAAATGTTTCCAGCATGTAAAAAGTCTGTGGAAAATCCTGTAAATGTGTTTAAAGCAAGAACAGAGCAAGTTGTGCAGTTTGAGCAAAAGTTATCAGTAGTTTGTGTAAATCGTGTGTGCAGTGGCTTGACCCAGATTCTGAATGTTGATGCACAGGAGTGCTGCTGCAGCCATTACAGGGCGGGGTAGTAAAGTAAACACAGCAGCAGAGGAGCCATTTTACAACTAAAGAGATGTGTTCAGTAAAGTGGGACTTTCAGTTACAGTGAACTTTTGTTTATTTTTCTGCAGTTATGGATTCACGACCAGCTTGTTACCTGGATCATGCCCGGGTTGCAGTAACAGCAGCAGTAAATAGACTGAGGGATATTGAAAAGTGGTGCTGTGGAGGGCAACTGCCTCCTCATGTGGCGGTTCCTGGTTTTCCAGTGCATGTATGTCAAATATGCTTGAGAGCTGGAAGGGACGTCTTCATGAATCCTCACTGTGCTGGATGATTAGAAAAATATGGCTTGTATAAAGCACCTCAAATTCGTTTGGCTCCCACATGGACAAAGGTTCAGGAATCTGCATTTGGCAGCACACAGCACCAGGTGGAGCCTGTGGAGGAAGGCCCCTCGGGGGAGTGTGGCACAAAGCTAGAGGGTGCAGAGTTAGAGACAGAACTCGAAGCTGAAGTTTCGGATGCTGGATCCCAAAAGGAAAGTTCGGATAAAGCATCAATAGACCCCTGAAGGGGGGGCCTAGCCCAAGTCTCTTAGGCTAAGATGAGATGCGGGAGGCCTTTGAGTGGGAGCTGTCAACCTCCGGGCCTAGTGATGAGTGGATAGTCTCAGGAGTGAGAACAACTGCTTACTCCTGGGCTCAGATCCTCAGTGAAGAGGAAGATGAGGGGGAACCTATGTGGCCTTGTGAGAAAGGAACGGGTACACAGCCTCAAGATCTTGCCTCGGAGGAATGTGTGGAAAAAAGTGGCGATGCCACTGCCCTGGCTTCGCAAGAAGAAGAAGTCAGGGATCTGTTTCTAATTTCTTTAAGGATGCAAAGCGGCAGAACCAGGACTGGCCACCCCCAAGCCAGGCCAGCAGTCTCAGATTGACCAAAGCAAGTAAAGAGGAGAGACTGGTTCATAGAAAGGCAAATGAGATCTATGGTCTGACCTTTTCTACCTTTCCTCGGAAAGTCTGGGAGGAGATTGAGAACAGCAGGAAATCCTGGATCTGGGATGAAGCAATGAAAAGTGTGCATCCTGGGGCCAACAAGCATGTAAAGAACAGACTGTTTCACGAGAAGTATACCCAGTGGAAGAGAGGCAGGACACTGTTTATAGACAGAGTGAGAATAGTGGACGGAGAGGGACATGAAATCTCCCACTGTGTGAATTATGTGCACCCAGACGGGGTAATAATTCAAGCTCCTGACCCCCGGTACTATTGGCCTCTGTGTAAGGACCTCCCAGCAAATGTGCCCGTGCCTACAAAATGGAGAGCTGAGCAGTGGTAGTCAATACTGCCACACCAGACTGTGAAGTGCCTTTATTGATCCACCAATATGGACATCCAGGACTCAGGTGCCCCACATTCATCAGTCTACAGTGTACTGGCCTTTCCAGAAACCATCAAATGGCCCACCAGATCACTTCAGATCCAGAGAGGACACCAGCCCAGCTGTATCCTGTTCATTGCCTGGTAATCGGATTACGTTGGACCAGCTGTTTTCTTTTTTGTTCCTGTTCTAAGGTTCCATCTCCAGAGATGACATCAGTCCAGCTGTTCCCAGATGTGCCCTCCTGTGGTTCCCGGAAGATGTCTGCCCAGCTGTATCGGAAGAAGTGCTGCCAGAGAGAGTCTTCATCAGAGGTGCAGATCGGTCCCAAAATTTCCATTCTACAAGTGGCTGGTAAGTCCGAACTTTTCTATCTTTATGACATTGCAGTACACACCCTACACTAGCAGACTTCAAAATGTGTGAACTGTCCGCAAAGACTCTCCCTTCGGGACTTTGGCCTGTTAGAACTGTGCTTCACCGGGCTCCGGCCCAGGAGAGACTCTTTATTGGACTAGCCTTCGGGCATTGTGGTCACTAGTTGGGACTTTTAGGGCACTCCAGCCCCCCAAAATGTGTATTGTAAATAATGTCATTGTTTTCTAATATAGATACTGTTTTTCTACCTTTTTTTCTAAAAAAAAAATATTTTGGGGATTCTTTAGTGTTTTGATGGTAGGGGTCTAGGTAGACTGTGTATGCAGATTAGGAGTGTGTGTTGTCTTTCTTTTTCTTACAGGTGTTCCTGGGAAGACAGAAGAGAAGACAAGAAGAGGAGGAGGGGCTCATTGGAGTTCCTCATTAGTACTTTAGTGTGGAAATTTAAAGTACTGTGGTGTTATTGTTGTTATTACTGTATTAACCCTTTCCTTCCACAGGTGTGGTTGTGGGGGTAGGGAGGAGGCAGTAACATGGTATAAAATATGGTATTTCAATGGTGTGTGGTTGCAGGTTGCCCAAGGTCGGGGAAGTCCCCAGGTTGCTTTTGTTTTGGGGGTATTAGATTAAAGGCAGACAGGTTTTCCCTAGAGGGTTAGGGGGCATAGACAGGCTGCGGTCCTGAATGGCCATTGGGGCCGCAGTGTTGATCTATCAGGGCTATGCTCTGGATAGTTCTCCCAGAGCCACTAGGTGTCCATTGTAAGTGGACAGTGTAGAGGCTGATATGTCAGCTAAAGACCTCTAGGCCCTTAGTGTTGCCTGCCTGTGCTTGCACATGGTAGGAGGGGGCCTGATCACCCCCCTCCGCAGGTAGCACATAGGGTGGGATGGCCTAAGGCTGGGTAAATAATGACTGCGGACAGTCATTTTCCTGGTCAAGGGCGAGTGTAACCCCCATGTTACCTGGGGTTTCTAGAATCCCAGTAAGACCTAGTGGTAGGCAGGGAAGGCAGCCTGTGAAACTCCAGTTAAATGGGTTTCACACTGTCTCACTCTGTTCTCAGTCTCAGCTGAGACTGAGGGATGACATCACCAATAGAACTATCACAGCTGCATGAGCCACATTGAAATCTGCAGCAGAGGGAGTTGGGTAGAACGCTGGGAGATTTTGAAGTCAGTCTCCAGTCAGTCTTCAGTTAGTGTGAGTCAGTGAGCGTGAAGTTGGGAGCTTGCTGAGAAAGCAGCTCAGTGAAGGCTCTAGGAGCCTCAGCCCTGACAGAGGGCTACTTTTAGTTTGAAAGGGTGTATGTCTCCACCTTAAAGAGAGACACAGAAGATGATTGAAGTGGTGGAAACCACTGTTTCCGGGTGTCAGTGCCCCCTCCCTTTGGGGGGGCAGGAAAGGGTTCCTTGCAGATTCCTGGGGCAACTCCCTAGTTCTGCTTGTGAAGGAAAAGCTGCCTATGTGTTTCAGAGTTTATTTGGGAGAACAAGAAGATTTGTGGAGCGCCTGTGGGGCACCTGCAATGTAGAGGGTGAGTGTCTGCTCTTGCTAAAAGGGCCTATGTTTTTCACCCTGGGACTTGTGTGACAATGTGGGGATTGAACTACTAAATACTGGGAAGCCTAGAGTAATGGGCTAAGCAAAGTCAAAGTAGGTTCAAGTCCAGAGCTTGTTGGGATGCAAATGATATGTAGAGAAGATGTGACAGACGTCTACCCAGAATCTACATTTGAAAGTTCAGTAAAGGAATTGTTCAGTTTCCAGAGAAATATCCGGGTATGGGCTTTGGGAGCTGGAGGTGGGTGGCCCCCATCTTTAGTGACCAGGTCCACCTGTATGGATTTCTTCTGTGGATTTATGCTTTGCCTCAGGCACTTGGCCAGTGATGAGGGAAGTACCCAGACATGGGATTGTAAGGAAAATTCTCCCTAGGAGTCGAAGACTTTAGTGTGGTTTGGGGAGCCACAAAAGGATAATTGGTTCATTCCTCAAATGGACCGTGGATCAAGTGGCTGGTGGGGGAGCCGGGCCAGTGGGGAAAACCCCAGTAGTGTACAAGTCAGACTGTGTACCCAAAGCCGCATGCAAATCCGGGCTGTGTGCCTGGTGGGTTTCGAGCCTGAGGGCTGGAAATAGTGATAAAGTGTTCTGTTGTCTCTAATCTGCATTACCAGGAAATGTAGCCCCGTTGGGGTCCGTCTATGCTTTGTTTGTTCAGCTTGGATGTGAATAAAAGCCACACTGAAGAATCCCATTCCTGGTTCTGGACATTACAGTTATTGCTCCCTGTGTTCGGATTTACTTGGGTGCCCCCTCTGCAGAGTAGCCAAACTTAGGCCCCCCTGTGCCGAGTAACCTCGTCCTCCCCGAACCCAGTCCCCACCAGGTACTGCTGTCAGCTTCAACAGCATGCCACCTGTCGTTTTGCTAAAAAGGCAGGGGTGAGGGGGTAACATCTCTATTCCAGGGTGCACACCAGAGGCCTTTTTATAATTAATTTTTTTGGGGTGTGAATGTACTAAACTTGCTCTAGACTTGATTTAGTATGTATTCCTTATGACACTATATTTGATGTATAATGTTTTTATGCCTACTGGTTTATTTTTTTCTGTATTATTGTTGTATTATGTACTTGCCTCTTTTGTCCAGGACCACTTTGAAAATGAGTTTGGTCAATGGTGTCATGCCTGGTTAAATAAAGTTTTGATTAATTGATGCTCTATTATATTATGTATCATATTGTTATACCTTCTATGCTGTATGTTACTTTTTTGCTACCTTTATCTGTTTTTTCAATTTTACTGCACTGTTCTGTACTGCTTGTTGCAACCTTGCGTAAACCTTGAAAAAGGGACTGTAGTTGTCTCAGTGGACTTACCAGGTACCAAAACTCAGATAAATAAATAGATAATGTTGCTCTTTCCGTTGAAGTTTGCTCCATCTAATCTCTGAAGTTACATATACTTGTAGCTGAGGTTGCTCCCTATCTGGGTCTCCTCCACATTATTACTTTTGTCTTAGCCACAAGCTGCTTTTGGCTTGCCTAGCTTAGTTATTGTCTTTTTGTGTTTGCTTTCTCTATTTGAATTGCTTAGTTTACTTAATTTAGTGCAGCTCCTTCACTGTATGTATTCAACTGTCATCAACACCTACAGTATCTGGTTTACCCTTTCATACTGTTCTTTGTTAGCCACCTGCTGTTGTTCGTTTACCTAAACTAATTGATTCATTGTACTGCTCTGTTGTTTATCTGCCTGCTCTGCATTATCACCTTGTTCTTAGTCTCAGTTTGTAGCTATCCAACCGGGCCTGCTATTGTGTACTGCTGTTGCACACATTCTGTGGCTACCACTTTCTGATTGTTTTGTCTGCCTCCTCCTGACCACTGTGTTCACTGCATTCTTCTGCCTTCTCCATTTCTACTGTCTACTCCCACCCCTGCCCACCCCTGCACCTTCCTCCTCCCCATCCACCCCTACCCTCCCTTCCACCCCTCCACCTATTACCCCACTATCTACCCCCTACATTCCTCCCTCCCTATCCATCCTGGCCTGCTTCACTCCCCCTTCAACTTAGAGTTCTGCCACCATACCCTCATCTCCCCTGGCCTCCTTTCTCCTGCCTACTCCTACCTACTCCAGAGGTAGGAAGGCCCACTACATCCTCATTCTCTTGCTTCTCCTTCTGTCTGGTAACACAGAGACAATCCTTGGTCCTTCCCCCACTCCTCTGCTTCTTCTAAGGGTCTTACCTTCTACCATCTGAATGCCAGGACCCTTCTCCCTAAGCTTGATCTCCTCACCGTCTGGATTCAACTACACTCTCCTGATGTACTCTATATCTCTGAGTCCTGGCTCTCATCCAGACCTCCAGGCATTAGCCTGACCCTTCTTGATTTCTAGCACTTCAGGCAGGATGGGGAAACTGTGGAGGAGGCGTTGTGATCTATGTCTGCCAGAGCCTCCCATATACAGCGGCCTTTAGGAATGCCCTACCCTCCTCACATAAATTTCTCCTAGTCAGGCTCTCTTTCCCTTCACTGGTGTTTTCTGTGGATCTCCTAAGATTTTGCACTCCTCCCTAGTTGACTATCTTTCCTCCATCACCTCCCACTCCTGCTCAGGTGAACTCATCCTCCTTGGGGATTTCAATGTAAATTGGCTCTCCCCATCCTCCAGATCTACCATTGACAGGATTGAGTCTCTAAATCTCTCCCAGATTATTTTGGAACCTACTCTTCCATTCCACCAACCATACTCTTTTGGACTGGGTTCTGACCTGCCACCATCACCGCACTGTTGCAGTAAGTATATTGCCAGACTCATTTAGTGGACTCTCCATAACATTCTGTCAGGAGAATCTGGTGTCCCCCCTCCTCCCCAAAATACATCTGGTCAAGGTATCTCTGGTCGATAAACATCAGTGCTCTGCTTCGCGACCTCACTGCAACAGACTGGTCAGTCATCATCTATGCCTCTGATATCCATGTGGCTGTTGCCTCATTCCATTCCAAATTCTCATCTGTCTGGGACAAGTATGCCCCCCCAAGGAAATCCAGAGTCAAAACTTCACACCACCCTTGTACTACTTCCAAAATCATCGACCTGTGCAAATCTTGTGATCTCACATGGGCCCTCTTCAAACAATCCCACTCCTCTCCTGACTTCAATTCCTACAGGGCTCTGAAGAATAAATGTACGAAGGCTGTCCAGGCTGCAAAATCATACTATTTCAGTGCCAGCCTCTAGGATAACCTTAACTCCACAACTAAATTCTGGAAGTTTATCCACTCTCTTTTTGACCCCCCTGCCCACTCTGCTTTGTCGATCCTTTCACCTGTGTCCGACTCTCCCTCTGTTGCTGATCACTTCAATGAGTTCTTCACAACCTGTGCTATTCCTTCTTCTCCCCTTTTAGTCCCCCCTCCCCATTCATCATCCCTTCCCTCCCCACCCCTTCTTGGATTTCTGCTTTCCCTCAGTCACCATCCAGAAAACACTGATTTCCCTCTCCTCCCTCAACCCTGCTAAGTCCAACCCTTATGGTCTGGACCCAAGCTCCTCCACCTCTCTGCTGCTGCTATTGCAGCTCCTCTCACTCATCTACTCAGCCTCTCCTTCTCCTTCTGCACTGTTCCTCAGTCCTGGAAGTTGTCCAGAGTTGTTCCACTTCCAAAAGAGGGGGTGACCCCTCCTTCCCTGGCAAAATTCTGCCCCATCTCCCTCCTACCCTCCCTCTCTAAACTGCAAGAGAAATTGGACCACTCCAGGTTCCTCAACTTCCTTTCATCCTCCAACTTCCTCTCACCCTTTCAATCTGATTTCCAGAAGCACCATTCCACTATCTCCTTCCTGCTGCGTGTCATGGAGTCTATCTTCTCTTGGATAGATCAGGGGCACATAACTACCACCATTTTCATCGACCTGACAAAAGCTTGCAATTCAGTGTGCCATCCACTGTTCCTGAGTAAGTTGAGTTCTACTAGCCTATCAGCTCCTGCTGTTGACTGGTTCCATTCATACCACATGGGCCATCAACAAATGATACAGGTCGGAGGAGTCCTGTCCCCCTACAACACATCAAGGCAAGGGTCCCACAGGGATCACTCCTGGGTCCCATCCTTTTCTCTGTTTTCCTGAATGACTTCCCCCTCTGCCTCTGCCAACTTGCTTATTCACATGTATGTTAATGACACAGTCATCTTCACCTCCAGTCCCTCCACCTCAGCTATGGAAGAGCTTCTTGCCAGCAGAACTTCAACAGCATTATTCTACACTGGTTCCAATCCAATCAGCTCTGTGTCAGCACTAAGAAAATTGCTGTCCATGACCACTGGCACCATTCTGAAATGTGCCAGACAACTCCCCCCTCCCCGGTGTTCACTGTATTGGATGACATGCCTCCTGAAGCCGTTCTGTCCTTCAAGTACCATGGAGTGCGGCTAGACAGCATGCTTGACTTCTCAGCCCACATTGATGCCATCCATGCAAAACTCCATCCCAAGCTCAGTACCTAGTACCTCAACAAAGACTGCTTGTCTCTGTAGGCCCACAGGGAGCTTGTTACCAAAATGGTGCTCCCTGTCTTCAGCTATGCAGATGTGGTTTATGGCACCACCCCTTACACTTCGGTTGCCTGACTGGATACCCGCTGTAACTCATGACATTTTGCTACAAACTCCATTCCTTGTACTCATCATTGCTTCCTCTTTTCCTCCCTTTCCATGCTGCTGCTACCCTCATGTCAACAGGCTCACTGTACCACCTTCATATCCAAATTTTGGTTTAGTACCCTTCCCTCTTACCACTCCTCTCCCTACTCCTCCCTGCTTCATGTTCACTCTGTTCAAGAGATTGTTGCACTTTCACCACTCCTCAACACTGCTCCTCTGCTGGGAAGTCTGCCTTCTTCTACAGACTTCCCTTACTCTGGAACCAGTTCCCCTCCTCCGTCTACCCTCCTCATCCCCTGGCTCCCTCAGGCAACAGTTGAAACTTTAACTGTTTCTGTTATCCATTCTTCTGACTCCCTCCCAAAACCTGAGCGAGGTTTTTAATGAAAGGTTTTGGTGCTGGTTCCTTGATGCACTTGTTGGGACATACCTACTTGAATTGTGACCACACTTTGCTCCAAGTACTAATCTTTTTTTATTTTTTGTTTTTATCCACTGTTGGACCAACCGACTTACAAATCCTTGTTAATCTGATTTATTACAGTGTATTTTACTGCTTCTTACTTTGCTCCCTTCCCCCGGGTCACACTTGGAAATGAGCCTTGGCTCAGTGTGCCTCTCCCGGTTACCAATTTTCAAATAAATAAATGAATAAATAAATAAAATGGTGTAATACAAATAAACATCTACTTACTGTAAATTACTGCAGTGTCAGGTAGGAGCAGCGGCAACCTGGACTGCCTGCAGGGGGCAATCCTCAGGCATCTAGTAGAGGAGCACACTTGTAAGGGAGCAATACCGGACCTTGTGGTCACCAATGGGGACAGTATTGCAGATCTCAAGGTGGATGGCCACCTGGGGAGCAGTGATCACCGTACAGTGTGGTTCTATGAGAAATGTGTCAGAAGTGAACCATACAAATATGAGGGTCCTGGATTTCAGGAGGGACAATTAGATGTAAGCCCCATCCCCATGTGCCAGATGGTATAAAAGGGGAGGGGGGGTCCCAAAGCAGAAAACACATACCAAATCCAAATGCATAACAGTCCTCCTGGCTGATGGCTTCATTGAAGAGGAGTTCTTCAGTATCAAGGGGAGTGTCATAAGTTATACACTATATCCAGTTCTTTGGTATCAAGGGTGGTGCTAGCTCTTCAGGTGCCAGGCTGTAGGGGCTTTAATTCGTTAAAACAGTCACAAACTTAGCAGCAACTACATGGCAATAACGTAATGTCCACACAGGTGATCTTGCTGGACCAAGGAGATTCCATTTAATAATGAATGCTGGCCAGACTTTAACACATTTACAAAATTCAATTTTACAGACATGGGAGCCTGCATTGGAGGTATCTTCAGTTGATTTGGTGGCTGTAGATGGTCATGAAGACCCTCTACCCTATTCTTTACCTGGGCTGGGGGGGTCATATACTGGGATTGTGCAGCAGCAATCTGGTGGTTCGAGGTGTTTGTGAAGACCCTCCACCCTATTCATTCCCTGAGAGGCGTGGGCCACATACTGGGATCGTACAGCAGTTTCAAAGGCTGGGACCTTACATTTTGGCAGCTCTAACTTCATGGAATGGCTCACATAGGGCAACTCCCAGACTCCACCCCCTCTCACACTTTTGCAAAGGCAACCCGAGGGCTCCATAACATGTGGCTGCCATGGACGGTCACCTCCCTGACAAATATTATTGGGGTCACCTTCCAAATCCTCTGGGTGTTCATCCTCGCTCTCCTGCTCTTGCTTGCATTACAATACCAAATCACCACAGGATGTGACTGGTCACCAAACCAGATGACACTGGGTCGGAGCTCGAAGCATAAGCACACTGTTCACCCAGCCCCGGGCTCTAACATCCCTTTTCTCTCTCTCAGGCTCTCCCATATTGGTCTTACAGAGCAAACATATGGTCAGTGGTACACCTGGGGTAGCGAGTTTGTGTCCCACGGCCCACTGGAGCACATCATCCACAGGAGCCACCGCCACTACAATACTGTTGCTTCCCAGGACTCAGATCTTCAAAGGACATGACCAGGCAGGGGCAGCCAATTGGCCCTGCTCCTGCACCCACATGCCAAATACTCAGTGCAGAAACCTCCTAAAGGGTGCAAAAAGTCCAAATTTATAGACTGCAACCCCCAGGCATCAGCCTCTGACCTGTGGAGGCCCCCCCCCGGGCATGGCCACAAACTGTAACTCAAGGCTTCTAAATGGGCAAGGGAAGGGAAAACCGAGTAATCCCACCCCATGGGTGGGTAACACTTCCCCCCACTTAAATGGTCATCATCCCGGTGAGCACCTATCACAACTACTGGATGCCGTCACTCTATGGGGTATGCACAGTTCCCCACAGAGCCACGAAGCACTGGCTCACTGGGACACTGCCAAAATGGTGGGCATAACATTTTCTGATCTGGTCTCTGAAAGCCTCTTCGGAGGGAGGATAGAGGAAGATATCAGGGTCTTCAGTTGCACTGATGGGCAAAATAATATCCAGGTGGTGGTTTGCTGGTAACTTGCCCAAACGAATCTACTCCACGAATATACTCCTTAATCCTCCTTTCAAGAAGATCCTGCACTAGTGCATAGGTCTTAAATAGGGTCAAGCCCTCCAAGATGTAGTTGGCACACTTAGATTTCACCATATTCTGGATCTTCTCTGAGGCATACCTTGAGTTGTTGGGTCCCAGCTGGTTTTCTTATAAAGTTTGTCCAGGGTGCCCCAGTACACCCAATCCTGGCAATTCTCTTCTTTTATTTTTTATCACAACTGATGTTTTTCCACCTGAAGCCACAGCCCTACTTACCTCCAGCCACCACTCCTCCTTCACTGCTGACCCTGAAGTGGTCACGCCCAGCTGGCATATGCAGCTGTACTGTTGAGAGGAACTCCCCCATGTCCCCGTGCCCGGCCAGGATGCAATACCAACATGTGCCCCTGGTCCAGGCATCGTCATCTGTGGAAGCTGTGGCTATCAAGCTGCCATGGACTTGTGCTGCCATTTTCCTCCTTGAGCCCCCGGAGTGCAGGCATGCAATGACATTGGGCACAACGTGCTGACGTCTATGCCGCACTCCACCCCTTGCTGACACCACTCGGTAGTGCCCCCGGTCATCACCAGGGGCCGCTACAGAGCGGTGGTTCCCTGGATCTCTCCCAAGGATAGGACAGCAGTCCTCCAGATGCTTGATCCTATCCCTCCCCTGCCAACCACTGGTGGCCCAGGCTCGCATTCGAATTCTCCTCTATTATGTTTCAAATCTTTTCAGGGAGATGGGGCACATAAACAGGGGATGGTCATGCCTGATCTTCTTAGAGACGATCCATTCTGCCTGGGACCACTGGTATCCCATGATATGAGAGAGTAGATTTTGACAAAGTAAAAAGAGCAAGTCATCAATAGCAAAAGAGCTAAGAGCGACTGTGTTTTTAGAGCAATGGTATTGTCAGTGAATTTATTACTGTGAGTCACCAGTGGGGGAGCAGTAGTTAGGGTTATAAGAGGAGTGTTTGTGAGCTTCCAAAGTGTGCTGGCAGTGTAGCACAGAGGGTTAGATTAGTGTGTGTGTGTGGTTTTGTGTGTGTGTGTGTGTGTGTGTGTGTGTGTGTGTGCTACAGAAGGATGTAGGACTTAGTTTGATTCCCGCAGTGACTGCTATTTTATCTTGATGTAAATGTTGTTTTTCTCTAAGTGTTGCAGCCGAATTCTCTCCCCAATCCTGTCTTTCTACCAAGTTCAGCACTGCCCCCTCCCCCGCTGTTTATTATATAAATTATGGGGGGGTGCTGTGGGTATAGCCCCCCACATAATAAAATGGTATATGGATAGTTGGAATGGCACCTAGTTTGGTGTTTTGTGTAGACGCTGGCAAGTGAGTCTGCCATTTTTGGGATTGCAGTTGTTCCATTGCTGAATTTGCAGTCGCTATTTTTTTTTCACTGATATGACATGGAACCAGACCACTAGGGGAGTTGATGTACACTGGTCCATGGAGCCTGACCATCGGGCAATCACACGTCTTCCCTCTAGTGTCTTACTTGGGGATTGCTATCCTTCACAGCTTCATATAGCTCCCTCCTTCTCTGGCACTTAACACCTAAACTGGGACGGTCCTTCCAGGGCATGACATGCAACATTTCCTGGTGCGTGGGGATATCCCTGTCCAAATTCCCACCAATGACATGGCTAGCACCCTCAAGCGGGTAAAGTCCAGAGGAGGATTCAGCAGACTTCACAGAGAGCAGAGCAGCACTTGGGGTCTCTCAGATTCTTTATTGGGCTCTGCTTTTCTGGGGGTAGCTGTGCCCTGAGTGGAAGGGGCACAGTAGGTGAGCTCTGAGCAGGCTTCAAAAAGTCTTTAGGTTTCAGCAGTTTCGTCTTCATGCCATGCCCTCCGCCATGTCCCCGACCAGCGGGAGTAGCAGGACTCAATAATGGCACATCCGGCTGGGACTGTGCAACCCCATCTAGCTATTCCTTGGTCTTCTCCTCCAACACAGTCTTGATGTCAGGCATGGGCCCCACCTGTGGAGCTGTAGGTGAAGAACTGGTCTGTGAGTACACAGCTGCAGTGACTGCTGCCTCCAGTGCATCCCAAATGTCCAAGGCTGACTCTGACAACACTACTGATCCTCCTAGCCTACTCAGCCAGGGGAAATATTTCAGAATGTACACTCCAGGTGACTTCTCTCTTCGGTCATGGCAGGTGGTCCGAAGACTCACTCCTTGGCCTTCCACATGGCAAAACACGCACTTATCATCAGTAATATTCCCTGTGATGCTACAAAGCCATTTCAGCATAGCAGCTGGCACAGTACCCTCTGGTTTCTCTGGGGCTGAAGCCATCTTACTATATTTCCACTCTTTTTCACAGACAGAGTAAGAGATAGTTGGGTGCTTGCCAAATCTCAGTCTGCTCCACACCATAGTCACAGTTCAGCCACAAGATTCACCTGCCAGCCTTCCTGCTCAGATCCAAAGAAAATGCTCTCTACAGGGCAATTTGCATAGCCTCACAAGTACAGTCCAGTGACCCAGCAGACCCTCAGACTCCCTGGCACCCACAGGATGCCAAAAGGCATGAAAGTTAGAGCTCCAACAATGCAACATTGCCAATGCTTCAATATTCACCCAGCACCCACATGGCCGGGAAGAAAAGGTCCTGGCACCCTGAAACTAAATCTTGGATGAGCCCCCATGTTTGTAAGCCTCCATCCCCATGTCTTGGGGTATGCTATATGGTACAAAAGGGGAGGAGGATCACAAAGCAGAAAACACATACTTGGTCCAACTATATAACAGTCTTACCAGCTGATGGCTTCATTGAAGAGGTGTTCTTTGGTATCATTTTATAAGACTGAAACTCGAAATCCCAACACTCAGGATACCGAGTCCAGTAGCCCAATTGTATACTGTCACTGACATCAGGATGCCCGACAGTGAATCCCCACAGTCTGTGACACTGTACCTGCATTTTCTGGCCTATGTGAAAGTTCATGGGGTGATGTCCCCTCCGGTTCCTCTACTTAGAGGCATGAGACAGAGCTTTCCCATTAGTCCATTATTATTTTCGCTCTAGTTAAAGCCATTGGCAAATGCAATAAGGCAGGCAGATGACATAATGGGGCTGAGAGAGGAGGCAGAAACTCATGAATTAGCACTATATGCTGATGATGTATTGGTGTAGTTGACAAGCCCAGAGTCCTCACTTCCCCCATGTGGAATCTGTTAGATCGGTTTGGTGAACTAGCAGGCTACCAAGTGAACTTGGCTAAAACTGAAGTTTTACAGGTGAATTACACACCATCATCAGCCATAAAAAGACAATATCCTTATCTAGTTTAAAGTATTTAGGGGTAAAGTTATTGGCTGAACCAGACCAGATATATTAAATTAATTATGAACCTCTTCTACGTGGCCTTAGTGTGGACATGGAGAGATGGAGGTCTCTCCCTCTTCCTCTCATACAAAAGGTGGAGGTGATGAGAATGAACCTTCTCCCGAAGGTTTTGTATCTGGCACAAACTCCCTATTACTCCTCCTAAAAAAATATTTATAGAACTTAATAAAAAAATATCCAGGTGCATTTGGGACTCAAACCTGCCTAGAGTCAAATATACTACTTTACAGCTACCCAAGAGAGGGGGGGAGGCCTGGCTTTACCTGACTTTGCAACCTACCATTTGGCAGCCCAATAAAGGACAGTCCTCTTATAGTTACACAATTCCTGTTTTGCAAAATGGAGAGAATTAGAAATCAAAGCAGAAGATTGAGTCAATTTATTTCAGATTCTACTGACATACCCATGACCCCAGATAGGAAACACTACAAATAACCCATACACCAAAAGCACACTGAGATGTTGGAATTTACTTTTGGGTTCTAAGGTGTTTAAATGAATAAAGCCTTTGCTAATTTCTTTGTCCCGCTCTCGCCTTTTCCGACCTGCTGTCATGGATATGGGTTTTAGACGGCGGGAAAGACAAGGGATAACCGCAATATGGCATGTTCTTAAAGATGGAGCCCCTCATTCATTTGAAGAATTGAGGGCTATGTAGGGGCTGCAGCCTCAGGACCAGTTTCGATACTTGCAAGTTATTAATTTTGTTAAATCACTACCTCAGGACACTCTGATACCTGAATATCAACCTCCAATAGTAGATATTATAGAAGAGCACTGGAGGGCCGCACACCCTTGAGTCACATAATATCCTACTTACATAAGGCACTATTGATATTATGAAATGACTCCCTGAGCAATATAAAATGGAGGTGGGAGGGAGACTTGGGGGTGCAAATACAAGACAAGGGATGGGAATGTCATTTTAATGGGATGCATTCTGGAACATCCTCCCACAGATGGAAAGGGTTCAACTGGAAGGTCACCATAAGATTTTTTTAAAACACCGGCAATACAGGCTAAATACATGCCAGAACTGGGAGCAGGATGCTGGAGGGGTTGTGGGACCTCCCCTGCTACCCACGGTCATGTTTTTTGGGGGTTGCCCTAATTTTAAACCTTTTCAGGTTGCTCTGCAGCTGGCATTTTCAGACATGTTCATTTCTCCAATACAGATCACTGTGGACCTTTTTCTTTTCTCTCAGTTCCCACCAGAGCTTAGAGATAAGGCTAACAGGACCTTATTAAACACCTCATTGCTTGGCTCTAAAAAACTATCACACGCAGATGGCTCTCATTGACAACTCCCACTATTACAGATTGGCAGGACATAATGATAGAAGTCTACCACATGGAGAAGTTGACAGCATTAGTTAGACATGCAAATAATAATTTTGAAATATTATGGAGAGGTTGGGTCCTTTATATTATGAAATTTAGACCAGAATGTGTTCCATGAGGGGATTTAAATTATAAAGGAAATATCTAAATACACAGAGAGAAACCAAATTTGATACTTAATGAAATACTCTGGGATGGGGAGGGCACTGGGGAGGGAGAATATTATAATACCTAAAAAAAGATAAATTGCCAACGAACTATGTGAAGGAGCTGGTGGCACTCCCTTTCTTCTTTTCTGTTATATGTAACACTGTATTGAATATACTGTATATACCATATCAGGATGTAGGATGAAATGTTAACTTTCTAGTAACAACTCTGTTTAAGAATCACTGCTCTGAGGATATAGCAATCAACTGACCCTGTACTTATTAATTTAATTTTCTTAATGTTTTACCTCTGTTATGATTGATGGATTTTTTTTTTAATATAATGATATATACTAACTTACTAACATACTATTTGCCAGCAGATTAGGCCTTATGGTCTATCAAGTCTGCTCGAACCTAGATCCTTAGTTGGGTGCCGAGACCCTCCCATCCCTTGTGCTCCAGAAACCCCTATCATCCATCCCCGCCCCCCCGGGACAGGCCGTCATCTGATACATCCACTTTCTGTGTCTGTCCCACCTCTCTTAAAGCTCTCCACTGTGGATCTCTGAACCAGCTCACCAGGCAGAGCATTCCAAGGGTCCACCACCCTCTCAGTGAAAACCTCCTCCTCTTTTCCCCTCACCCTTCCACCTTCCAACTTCAAACCATGCCCTCTGGTGATGCCTCCTGCTTTAGTCTAAAGATCCTCCATGTTTACCCTATTTATTCCCTTGAGGTATGAAGACCTCAATCATGTCCCCTGTCTCTCCTCTCTCCAATGAAAACAGGCAGAGCTCCTCAAGTCTGTCCTCGTAAGTCAAATCCCCTAGCCCTCATATCATCTTTGTTGCCCTCCTCTGTACCCTCTCCAGGAGCTGTATGTCCCTCTTCAAGTGTGGTCTCCAGTACTGTACACAGTACTCAAGGTGTGGTCTAACCAGTCCATTGTACAGCGGCAGAATCACTTCCTTGCTCCTAGAGGTGATCCCCATCATGCATCCCAACATCCTGTTTGCCTTGCTAGCTGCTCTCCTGCACTGCTCAGTGTTATTCATACATGTATCCACCATGACCCCTAGGTCTTTTTCCCTGTTGAGGCTTCCAGCACCTCTCCTCCCAGGGTGTACCTGTGTTTAGGTTTCCCGACCAAGATGCAACACCTTGCACTTGGTGATATTAATTAATTTCCATGTGTGAGCCCAGCTTTCCAGGGTGTCCAGGTCCCCTTGCAGGGCCAACCTCCCCTCTTCTCCCTCAACTACTGCTCCCATCTTGGAGTCATCCGAGAAGAGACTCATTTCACACCCTATACCATCCCTGACGTCTGATATGTATGCATTAAACAGGATTGGACCCAGGACTGAGCCCTGTGGTACCCCACTACAAACCTCTGTAGGGTTCGAGAGCTCTCCACAGACCACTACTCTCTGAGTGCGTCCAGCTATCCAGTTTTCAATCCATCTGACCATCAAAGGGCCTACTCCTAACCCCATCAGTTTCTCCACCAGACCATTGTGGGGGACAGAGTCAAATGCCTTGCTGAAGTCCAAGAATAATACATCCACAGGCTTACCTCTGTCTAGTTCTGATGTTACCCATTCATAGAACTCCACAAGGTTGGTTTGACATGATCTACCTGGCACAAACCCATGCTGCCGACTATCCAGACCTCCCACCTCCTCCAAGTAAACCCCCAATCGTTCCTTTAGTATACTCTCCATTAATTTTCCCACCACCAAGGTTAAACTGATGGGTCTATAGTTTCCTGGTACTTCCTTCGACCCCCCTTTATGGATTGGTACCACATGTGCCTCTCGCCAATCCCTAGGTACCCTCCCTGTCTCAAGTGACCTGTTGAAAAGCTCCGCCAGGGGTGCAGCCAGTATGTCCGCCAATTCTCATAGTACTTTCGGATGAATGCCATCCGGCCCAGGAGATTTGTCTTTCTTTAGGGCCTTGAGGGCAAACCACACCCTTTTGGTGGGGATGGCATCATCCGTCCCCTCCACCTTACTGGTCTTTTTATCCTTATCCAGATGTGACACCCCTGGGGTACCTTTCCCTCCCTTTTGCTCCATTTCTGTTGCTCCCCTGATCCCACTCCCTGCCGCTTCTATCCCCTTTGTGCCTTGCTTTGTAGATATCCCATCCCCTTCCCTAGTGAACACAGAGGCAAAGTACTCGTTAAATACCTCTGCCTGGTCCCTCGCCTCTTCCACCCACCCTCCTTCTGATCTCAATATATGATTTTGTATTATTGAAAAAATATATAAAGAGTTATAAAAAAATGTACCTGCGTTTTCATTTGATTCTGATTCTTTGTTAAGGTTTGATACTAGGTAGCAATTTTGCAGGTTTTCAGGGCCCTGACTTTTTTTTTATTTACTATACTTTATTAAAGTTTAAGCAGCACATAATCCAGTAACAACCAGAAAAAAGACTTGATGACATTAGCTGTGTACATATAATAAAACAAGCCCCCACCCTCCACCCCCTCCACCCCACCCCCCTGTCTGTGGCCTGATTGAGGAAAAAGGGCGGCAAGCAAGACAGGAACACCCTAGGGACTATGTCCTCCAAAGAGATAGTAGCATGTATAGGGGCTCCTAGGTAGTCCGGAAGGAGTGTGGTCCATGTTGCATAGTCGCAATGTGTTTCTCCAATTGATTAGCAAGTAAGGTCTCACGGTACCACTCCAATGTTATGGGAAGGGAGTCCTCCTTCTAGTGCCACAACATTGCCAATTTTGCTGTGGAGGTCAAAAGGGTCAGGTGGGCTTTTCTGATACGAGGTGCTCCCGGGGGCGAAGGAGGGCCAATAAACAACTTTCAGGAGTAAATAAGGACTCCAAGCCCAAAAGTGGGCCTAACGCCTGTTTGATTGAGTTCCAGAAGGATTGAGACTTAGGGCAACTCCAAAGTAGGTGATATAGAGATCCCAGGGTTTCCTTACAACGGGAACACAAGGGGGAAATGAGTTTGCCCATTCTGAGTAATTTGGCCGGAGTAAAGTAAAGGTTGTGCATTATGTTAAACTGGACCAGGTGAAGTCTGTCCTGTTCCATAATCTTATACATGTTACACCAAGCCCTTCTCCAGAGGTCTTCATTGGCTTGGAGAGACAGTTTCTGGACCCAGTAATAGCAAATCCCCTAAGGGAGGTGCAGATCGCAGGACTGTAAGTATCTATACATCATGGAGACTGCATGTGACTAGTCCGCAACAGCCAGCACTGAGGTTAAATCCGCTGATGTTGAGGTAGTCCAGGGTTTAGGCCCCAGAAATGAAAAGGTTGCATTTTTAACTTGTAGGAATTTGAAGAGATCCTGATTTTTAAGCTGAAACCTAGACTGTAAAGTCAGGAAAGAGAAAAAAGTCTGCTCCCTGAATGAGATCAGTGAGTGTACAGTCCTTTAAGTGGGGACAAAACGATTGTGGAATGGGACAGTGACTGATCTGGAAATGAAGATTGTTAAATATAGGTTGGGCAATGGATCTGTACTGGCTCAGGGAGAGATGTGTCTGCACTTGATACAAGGCTTTGAGGAACCACCCAATTGGAGAACTCCGCAAGGATCAGGGAAGTTGAGAAGGTGGAATGTACAATAAGGGAAAGTAGGGAGCAGCCCGATCTGACTGCTAATGCCCTTTCAATGTCTAACCAGAGAGGGATATAAGTGGTAGAGTCTACTTGCGCCCCCTTCTTCCCCCCCCAGAGGGAGAGTTTGCCAATGTGCTGGGCCCCATAGTACATGAAAAGGGATGGAAGGGATAGGCCTCCACTTAGTTTGGGGGCAGTGAGTTTACTGCAGGCCCTGCGGACCCCCCCATTACGCTATAGAAATGCACTGAACATCTTTTGAAGGTGGGAGAACCATATCTTAGGAAGGAAGAAACCCAGCATACCCACTGGGTAGAGTATATGGGGTAATATATTCATCTTGAGTATACTAATTCGACCCCACAAAGGACTCTGACTTTTGTAGCATGGTGTGCGTTATTCCATCAGGTCTGCTTGTTTCTTACATTTGCCCTACTTTTATCCTTCACAGTTATCTGCATCTGTGCAATCCTCACAGGTGCAGCTCCTTAAATTGTGCTTTACTCAGTGTTGCCTACCATCCCCGAGTCATGTCAGATTCGGAGGATGTATCTTTAATTAACAGGGGCTGCGGGGGCAAAGTTCCCCGCATACGCACTTTAGTAATGTTTCTGTTTCGTTTTCACTGATGTTTTACAGTACTGCTATTGTTGGGCTCTTGGAGTCGGGAAATCAGAATGTTTAATATTGTGTCTGTCAGTATGTCAGACTCGATATTTTGATTGTCGGGAACATCAGTGTCGGTCATATGTTATACACTATATCCAGTTCTTTGGTATCAAGTGGGGGGTGCTAGTTCTTCAGGTGCCAGGCTGTAGAGGACATAACTCATTAAAACAGTCACAAACTTAGCACAACTACATGGCAATAACGGAATGTCCACACAGGTAATCTTACAGGACCAGGGGGATTCCATTTAATAATGAATGCTGGCCAGGCTTTAACATATTTACAAAATTCATTTCTACAGGCATGGGAGCCTGCATTGGAGGTAGCGTCAGTTGATTTGGTAGCTACACTTGGTTAGTGAAGACCCTACAATCTCTTCATTCCCTGGGCCAGGAGACCACATACTGTGATTGTAACGCAGCAATTTGGTGGTTCAATGTGGTCGTGAAGACCCTCCACCCTATTCATTCCCTGGGCCAGGGGGACCATATACTGGGATCATACAGCAGCTTCATAGGCTGGGACCTCACATTTTGACAGCTCTAACTTCATGGAATGGTTTACATAGGGCAGCTCCCAGACTCTGTCCCCTTTCGCAAAGGCAGCCTGAGGGCTCCACAACATAAGGCTTCCACTGATGGTCACCTCCCTCACAAATGTTATTGGGGACACCTTCCAACTCCTCTGGGTGCACATCCTCACTCTCCTGCTCTTGCTTGCATTACAGTACTAAATCACCACTGGATGTGGTTGGTCACCAAACCAGATGACACTGGGTTGAGGCTTGAAGCATAAGCACACTGTTCCCCCAACCTCCAGCTCCAACGTCCCTTCTTTCTCTCTCTCTCTCTCTCTCTCTCTCTCTCTTTCTCTCTCTCTCTCAGGCTCTCTCATATTGGTCTTATGGATTAAACATATGGTTGACAGCACACCTGAGGTAGGAGGTTCATGTCCTAGCACCCAAGCACCCACGGGAGCACATCTTCCACAGGAGCTGGCCCCACTGCAATACCGCCACTTCCCAGGACTCAGACCTTCAAAGGGCATGACCAGGCAGGAGCAGACAATTGGCACTGCTCCTGCACCCTCAAGCCGAATCCTCAGTGTGGAAACCTCCTAAAGGGCACCAAAAGTCAAAATGTATAGCCCACAACCTCTGACCCATGGAGGCCCCACCCACCAAGACCACGGCTGCAAACTGTAATGCAAGGCTTCTAAATAGGCAAAAGGAGGGAAACCGAGTAACCCCACCCCATGGATGGGTTGCATATACAATGATGGGAGAATGCCTCAGGGATGCCTTGGCAGGGTGGGAGGACTTGGGAAGAGTGGAGGAACAGTGGGCATAGCTAAAAGGGGCCATGAAGGCAACAAACCTCTGCATTAGGTAGGTAAGCAAAAGGAGAAGGAGACTGCTATGGTTCTCAAAAGAGTTGGCTGGGAAGATAAGGATAAAAAAGCTAGCATTGAGGAGGTATAAGGAGACACAGAGGGAGGAGGATAGAGAGGTGTATCAAAAGAAACAGAAAGAGGCAGAAAAGCAGTCAGGAAGGCAAAGGCGCAAACGGAGGGGAAGATAGCACAGGCAGTAAAGAAAGGGAACAAGACATTTTTCAGGTATGTTAGTGAAAGGAGAAAGACCAGGGGAGGGATTATAAGGCTAATGAGGGAAGGGGGTATTGTGTGGAATGGGATGGCATGGACATTAGCCTATTTACAGAAGAGAGAGTCCTGAAAGGACTTGAAAATCATAAGGTGGACAAAGCAATGTGGCCTGGTTTTTGAGGGAACTCGGAAAGGTACTGACTGCAACTCTAACAGTCCTATTCAACCACTCACTGGAAATGGAAGTGATCCCAGAAGAATGGAGGAGGGCAGATGTAGTACCACTTCACAAAAGTGGTAGCAGGGAGGAGGCTGGCAATTACAGGCCAGTCAGCCTGACTTCAGTGGTGGGGAAATTAATGGAATCACTACTGAAAGAAAGGATTGTGGAATATCATGAATCCAGTGGCTTGCAAGATCCAAACCAGCATGGATTCACTAGGGGGGAGGTCATGTCAAACTAATCTTACAGATTGCTTTGACTGGGTAACCAGGAGAGTAGATCAGGGTTGAGCGGTGGATGTGGTCTACCTAGATTTCAGACACTATTCCACATAGGAGACATATAAACAAGCTGGGTAGCCTAGAAGTGGGACTAAAAGTGGTGAACTGGGTAAGAAATCGGTTGGAGGATAGGCGACAGAGAGTAGTAGTAAACGGAGTTTAGTCCGAGGAAGGGAGGGTGACTAGAGGGGGTGTCACAAAGATCAGTACTGGAACCAGATCTCTTTAATATCTTATAGACAACACTGCTTAGGAACTATAAAGGGAGGTATTTCTTTTTGCAGCTGACAAAAAAATCTGCAATAGAGTGGATACTCAAGGGAGAGTGGAAAAAATGAGCAGAGATCTAGGTAAGCTTGAGGAGTGGTCTAGAAACTGGCAACTAGATTTCAGTGCAAAACAATGCTAAATTATGCACTTGGGGTGAAGAAACCCAGGGTCAGAGTACAAAATAGGAGAAGTGGTACTGGCGATCACCAAACAGGAAAGAGACCTGGGTGTTGTCATGTCTGATGATCTAAAGGAGGTCAAACAGTGTGACAAGGTAGTGGGGAGAGCCAGTGGGATGCTAGGGTGCATAGGGAGGGGTATCTCCAGCAGAAAGAGGGAGGTGGTGATACCTCCGTATCAATCTCTAGTGAGACCCCACCTAGAGTACAGTGCCCAGTTCTGGAGTCCTCATCTCTGAAAGGACATAGACAGAGTTGAGGCAGTCCAGCGGAGGGCAACTAAAATGGTGCAGGATCCACATCAAAAGCCCTGTGAGGAGAGACTGAAGGACTTCAATATGTACAGACTGGAGTTAAGGAGGGAAGGGAGGAAGGGGAGATATGATAGAAACTTTCAAATACCTCAAGGGTATAAATAAAGTTCAACCTGGAAGCCTTTTTCAGAGAAAAGAATGCACAAGAACAAGGGGTCTCGCAATAAAGCTGAAGGGTGGTAGAACCAGGGGAAACGTAAGGAAAGACTTCTTCACAGAAAGGGTGGTGAATGCCTGGAACAGCCTCCCTGAGGAGGTGGTGGTAGCAAATACTGAATTGGAATTTAAGAAGGCATGCGATATAGTAGGTATGAGGGACCCTTAGAAGCATGGGGGGGGGGTGGAATAAAGCCAGAGATCAAGTTGGGTCTATGCTGCGACAGTAGGTAGGGAACATGGGCAGACTAAGTGGGCCAAGCAGTCCTTATCTGCCAGCAAATTCTATGTTTCTATGTTACTACTACTGGCTTGGTTGATAGTCCATTATGCTCCATAGATAATTACATAACACAGTGGTCTGTCTTACTGGATTAACTATTTACTATCTGCATCACACATATACTAAAGGGATACATAGAGCCATCTTCTCTTAACTCCCCCCCCCTCGAGTATGTTTCCCCAGGTCAGAACAGGCAAGGGAGGGGGCCTTAAAACACCTAGTGACTGTATCAGTGGAGTGCCATAGGTGCTAGTCCCAACCATGGCATCCAACATATCCTCCCTACTTGTTTCTATTGGACACCGCCACCATCAAATAATCTCTGCTCCCAGGTCATGCAACCTTAATCACCTGGGTCTTTAGATACAGTAATACAGTAAGCCATCAAGTTAACATTCCACACCCCTTCACTCTTTTTCCCAAGGTACATTCTGACAAAAGGGAGACAGACAGATACTGTAGATAGATAGCTAGATAGATATGTAACCCCTCTGCAAATGGGGGTTCCCAAAAGACTTCCAGGAGCTTGCTTGAATGCTCCAAGCCTGAATGGTGTTTGGCATTTAAGCCATTTATCAGTGAGTGTTTTTAGAGCCTCTGGTACTGTCTCTTTAAGAGCTGTCTGCTTGCAGACATAATTAGTTTATATGGGGGGACTGTGTGTTTCTCTGTTTGAGTACCACTCGAACTGCTGCCAATTCACTCCATTTTTGCAGTCACTAGGTGTGCAAGGGAACCTATCTGAAAGATGTAACTGTTTGCCAGAAACCATTTAGAGTGATAATGAAATTACAGTTTGTCTAACCTGCTTTCTTTTGCAGTCAGAACTGTGTTTGCCTAGTTCCCATTCTAGTTTTGAACTGCTGAACTGGACCAATCAGTGTGGGGTAAGCTAGCTCTAAAATGGTGCCTTGGACGAATCAGAACTTGGACTCATAATCTGAGCCAGCCACAAGAGGATTGTATGGGCAGTGACTCTGGGAGATGTAGTTTAGACTTCAGTGCCTTTTGGACCAACAGCAGCAGTCTATTGTGAGTGACAGCCAATCCAGTCAAGAACTGGGAGGAACTCAAAGGAAGTGCCGGTTTTGTCGGTTGGAGTTTCAGTTGAGCTTTGGCAGTGAAGAAGGAAGGAGCCCTGTGCTTTTCAGTGTGCAGTTTTAGTCAAAAAACGTGTGTAAGGCCCAGAGTTCCGGTCTGCAGCTTGTGTAACAGCTTGTTAGGACTGAATCCGTCCTGTGAAGAGAATCAAAGGATATCTGAAGAGTAGAAACCAGGCTCACCCTGTAGAAGACTGGAGGAATTGCTGAAAATTGCACTCAGTCTGTCAGGAACTGAATCTGCTGTGTGTTCTCCTGGGTATTGTGCAGTGATTGCGATCAGGATACAGATGCAGCCTGCCTGGTATAGTGCTTTCTTTTATATAAATGTGTGAAGAGGTTTGTGTACCTCAAGTGAGCCCTGCTGACATTGAAGGACCCTATCTTATTTGGAGGTCGTGAGTACTAATTCAGGGTCGCTCCCTGTTGAATTGCCACATTAAATCCAAATGGAATTACTGTACTGCTGACTGTTTAATTTTCCTTTTCTCTGTGTGAAAGGGCCCCTACCAGCTGCCACGGTTTGGACTAGCCACTAGGGCTTGGGTACCCAGGGACAGTAACTGATAGGGATAGGCCTGTGCACAGAGCCATAGGTAGATTATTAGAGTGATAAGCTAATTAACCTGATTTCCCTGTCCTTGTTATATATCCCCTAAATAAATCAGAGCTGCTTGTTTCAGCAAAGTTATACTGCCTGAAGTATTTGTCTATGTTAAAGTACTGTACTGTGATTGTTGCACTGTATCTCATTTCACAGGAGGTCCCAGTGCGGAACCAGTCCTGGGGGTAAGTGTATACTGTGAAGGTAATTCTGATATATTGTGTGGGCCACTAGTGGGAAGAAAGGGGTTGTAGTGTCCCAGAGGGCTGTGACTGCTAGTTTAACTATTGCAAACCCTGACCTCTGGGTGGAGGCACCGCCATTGGATCCAGGCCCTCAACCTGTTAGTGGAAAATCAGGCAGGGTAGTAGCCCCTGGGATAAGCCATCTAGGGGTTACATCTTGAGGGCTCACCGCTGGGATTGTGTGTCCTCTAGTGGCCATATTTACGAACCACTGTTAAGAAAAAATGGGTACCCCGACAGAAGTGGCTGTGCACCGGCTGGTGGAGTGGTGTACTGGGGAGGAGATCGACCCCCAAAATGCTATGCTTATCCTGGACATCCCCCTGGGTATCAATACGGACACTGTGCAGGGAGTACTTTCCAAGGTGGAAGGTTTACAAAACCCTGTGGTGGTGGGTCGGCATGCTAATCTGCTCACCCACACTTTCCTGGCCCTAGTAGAGTTTAAGGATCTCATAGATAGCTCCAAAGTGCCACAGACCATTACCCCAGAGGGAGCCCTCACTGCTTGGAGAGTGATAACTAAGGACAGTAAAGACCTGGGGAATCAGCCCCACCACTATCTGAAACTTTTGAGGAGAAATTTGCTAAATGGTTGCTGGGAGAAGGAAAACTGTGGAGGACTTGAAGAAACTATTCTTGCCACCTGGGGTGTTCCTCCCCAACACCCTCTCCTGCTCCAGTGCCCGTAATGGTGGCTGAACCAATGCAGACTCCTATTTCTGCACACTGCCATTAGTCCGACTCTTCCAAGGTTGAGGATCTTCTCTGGCACCTCCCCACCCCCCAAGGGGAGGATAACTGGGAGACCTGGATAGACTATGTTGCCCCCCAAGTGCTAGAATGGCAATGCTCGGAAGGCGAAAAACGAAAGAGGGTTAGTGAGAGCCTCCGAGGTCCTGCCCTGGCTACCATCCATGCTAAACGGGCCAGTAACCCTGAAGCGACTGCACAGGCCTATCTTGAGGCCTGGGAGAATGTGTATGGGAGCTCAGATTCTGATGAGGACCAATGGTGGAGAGTAAGAAATGCACAACAGTACCAAGGGAGTTGTTGTCTGTGTATGTCTCTCGGCTGGAAAAATTGTTGCAAGAATGCCTCCAGAAAGGGTAGTTTGCCAGCGATTGAACTGGACCGAACCAGACTGGACAGAATCCTTAAGTCTGTCCCTTCTCAGAACTGCTGTTGCTTCAGTTACGCCTGGCAAATCGACTGGAATCCCCACCTCCTATGATGAGTTAATGAGAGAAATTGAGGAGTTGAGAAAAGGCGACCTCGGAGGGACCTGCACCAACAGCTGTGGCTACGATCGAGTGACTGAGGGTGACCCATCAAGTGAAGTTCAGGGGCAGAGGTTGACAGTCAATGAGTGCTCTGACAAGGAAAAGATATGCCACAATGGGGCAACTGTTGAGAGAGATCCGGGAATTCAAAAACAGTCCCTTTATGAAGGCCACGCCTGCAAATGCAGGCCTGACCTATATCCGACTGCATCTGCTATGGGGTGGGGGTACCCACCCATGTATCTCCTGCTGATAACAGCTCCAAACTCAATTCCTTGACCATGGAAGTGGAGAAACTGACGAGATGTCTCCAAATGCTTATCACGCACGAACAGAGATGGCACCCAGGTTTCCAGTTAGTAATACCGCCCTGGCTCCCAGTGTGGCGCTCGGCCAGCTCAAACTCCAGAAAGTATGTTTTGCTATAATTGTGGGAAAGATGGGCACATGAAAGGGAATGCCAGTCCCCAAAAGACACTGACAAAGTTGCATATAGGCTACAAGGAGAGCTTGGAGAAGAAATCAGTGGTTAAGAGGTGCACGACATGATCCCAGTGAGGGCACAAAATGCTAATTCATGTCCTTTGTGGCAAGGTCAGTTGCCCAGGCCCCACTACCGCCTCTCCAGACTGGTCCAGAATAGTGGGTCCCTCCATGGAGACCACTGTAAAGGTGAATGGAGTGTCTACAAGAGCTGTATTAGACAGTGGCTCCCAAGTGACAATTATGTTCCAGGATTGGTATCAGAAGCATTTGTCAGACGTACCTTACAACCATTAGAAGGACTGCATGTATGGGGTTAAGTGAGAAGGCCTACCCTATTCCGGTATATCCGAATTTGGCTGTCTTTCCCCACCTCCGTGGCTGGAGTGGCAACAAGTAGAGACCCTAGCCTTAGTGTGTCCCCCACTGGACTGTATGATGGTGTCCCTTTGTTGATTGAAACAAATGCTCATATGTTCGGAAGGCTGGCACAGTTGTGTTATGAAAACAGGGGTCAAAGACTAGTAGAGCTTAAGAGTTCGGCTTTAATTAAGAAGGCCTATGAGGCACAGAGAGATGCTGAAAAACAGAACCAGAGGAAACGGTCGGAATTGTATGGAAGAAGGATCCTGAGTCTCTGATCCTGGCGCCAAATGCCCAGTGTACCTTACAGGAGAGGTCCAGATCAGAAAGGATGTTAAGAATAAAATATTAATGTTGGATGCACAGGCGATGGAAAATTGCCAGAGGGACTGCTGGTCAAGCCTAGTATTTTGCCCGCTAGAGCCCATGCTTATGCCAGAAGGGTAATGGTCCAAGTTCATAATGTGTCTGAAAGAGACATTCGAGTAAACAGAGGTTGCATCCTGGCTAATGTGCATTGTGCAGACACTGCAGTGCTACCCAGCAGCAAGAGTTCAAGGAAGAATGACAGAGTAACGCCTGACTTGTTTGATTTGTGCACTCCGCTGCCAGCTGAATGGAAAGTGATGAGGATCAGTGAGAAGCTTGCCCAGAGAGACCAGGTGTTTTCTTTAAAGGAATGGGATGTAGGATGCATGCAAGGAGCTGAGCACAATATCCGCTGCATGACGAAGACCATTTCGTGAGAGGTCTCGATGCCTGGCACCTGCTGACATAGATGATGTGAGACGGCATCTGCAAGAGATGTTAGCTGCTGGTGTAATACAAGAATCCAGAAGCCCTTATGCTTCCCCATTGTGGTAGTGAGGAAAAGAATGGAACAGTAAGGATGTGTGTGGATTATCGCACCTTAAACCGGCGGACTATCCCTGATCAGTACACAATGCCCCGCATTCAGGATGCTTTGGACTGCCTAAACGGGAGCAAGTGGTTCTCTGTGCTGGATCTCCGCAGTGGGTACTACCAGATCCCGATGGCCCCAGAGGACCGTGAGAAGACGGCCTTTATCTGTCCGCTTGGCTTCTATGAATTCATGAGGATGCCTCAAGGGATTTCAGGTGCCCCAGCCACTTTTCAACGATTGATGGAGCGTGCAGTGGGGGACATGAACTTACTAGAGTGCCTGGTATACCTAGATGATGTTATTGTGTTTGGCAGCTCACTGGAGGAACATGAGAGCAGATTATTTAAGGTATTGGACCGACTGGAGGACTTTGGCCTTAAACTGTCCATTGATAAGTGTCAATTCTTTCAAACATCAGTAAAGTATGTGGGACACATAGTATCCACCGAGGAATAGAGACCACCCAAGTAAAGTTGAGGCCTTGACCACCTGGCCACAGCCCAAAAATCTAAAAGAACTGCAAAGATTCCGGATTCTGTGGTTATTATCGGCGCTTCATCAAGGACTATTCAAGAGTGATCCGCCTTTACTTAACCTTACCAAGAGTATCCCCAACCCAAAAAATACCAAAGTCAGCGTCCCTCAAGACTGAAAGAGTGTATTTTCATCCGGTGAAGTATTTGGGGCCCGCTGGACTCCTGATTGTGAGACTGCTTTTCATGAGATCATATATCAACTTACCCATGCTCCAGTGCTGGCCTATGCCGATCCAAGAAAACCTTACATCCTGCACACTGATGCTAGCTTGCAAGGGTTGGGGCTGTGTTGTACCAAGAGCACGAGAATGGCCTGAGACCAGTGGCCTTTGCCAGTAGAAGCCTGACCCCATCGAAAAGAACTATCCTGTACATAAGTTAGAGTTCCTAGCTTTGAAGTGGGCTATTGTTGACCAATTCCATGAGTACTTGTATGGGGCTAAAATACTAGTAAAACTGACAATAATCCTTTGACCTATGTGCAGACCTCAGCTAAGTTGGATGCCACTGGCCATAGGTGGCTTTCTGCATTATCTACATATGACTATGCTCTCGAATACCGAGCAGGTCTGAACCACATAGATGCTGATGCTCTCTCCGGAGGCCTGTTCCCCAGAATGATTGGGTCCGATTGGCAGAACCTGACATTCGGGCACTCTGCCGGAAGTTTGACAGGGAGGAACAAATGTCCATGGACGCAGTGGACTGCATGGTGGATTGCTTGGGACCCTCTGAGAATTGCATACCTGCTGCTTATTGCCACTTTTCTGCAATAGACATTGGTGCACTGCCTCAGCTGGACAATGACAGTATTGAGCTCAATCCTGCGATCCCATGATCAAAGCAGCTTTAGAAGCCCTCTATGCAGGAAAAGATGTGTCAAATTACGCTCCACTGATTTGAGAACTGCACTGTTATACAAAGAAGGTCCTAAGTTGAAACTGATCAATAAACTGTTATACAGAGAAACAGTAGACAGAGGGGGACAAGTAGACAAACAACAACTAGTGCTGCCCACTGCCTTTCGAGACTCAGTACTGAGGTCCTTGCACAACCACATGGGGCACCTTGGTATAGACAGAACACTTGACTTGGTGAGATCCAGATTCTATTGGCCTAAGATGGGGGCTGATGTGGAGCAACATATTCAAACTTGTAGTCGCTGCTTACAGAGGAAAGCTTTGCCCCAGAGGGCTGCCCCCCTTGTTAACATCACCACCAGTGCACCCATGGAGCTGGTCTGTATTGATTTTCTGAGTTTGGAGTCAGATCAAAGAAATATCAGTAATGTGCTGGTGGTCACTGACCATTTCACGAGATATGCCCAAGCTTTCCCCACCAAAGACCAGAAAGCATCCACTGTGGCCAAAGTACTTGTAGAAAACTTTTTTGTTCACTATGGGGCTCCACAAAGAATCCATTCTGATCAAGGGAGAGACTTTGAGAGTCGTCTGATCAAAGAGATGCTTTCTCTGTGGGGAGTGCGAAAGTCCAGAACCACTCCTTACCACCCCAGGGGACCCACAGCCTGAGCGTTTCAACCGCACTTTGCTAGATATGCTAGGCACCCTGCACCCAAAGGACAAGCCTAGATGGAGCCAACAAATTAGCACCCTGGTACATGCTTATAACTGCACCAAAAGTGATGCCACTGGATTCTCCCCTACCGCCTGATGTTTGGAAGAAGCTCGACTACCAGTAGATGTGTGTTTGGGTCTCTCCTGATGGGGTTCAAGCTGACAACTATTTACAGTATGTGCAAAAGTTAAAGGCCCAGCTAACTCATGCGTACTCAACTGGCTCAAACCATGGCTGCCAAAAGAAATCTGGCCAACAAAGAAAGGTATGATAAAATGGTGAAAGCACAGGAACTCCAGGAGGGAGAGCGGGTATTGCTAAGAAATCTGGGACTGCATGGCAAGCACAAGATTGCTGACAGATGGCACCATCTCCCTCACATTGTAGTGGGCAAACTAGATGATCTGCCAGTGTACAAAGTAAGGCCTGAGAATAATTCAAAAGATGTAAAAACAATGCATAGAAATCATTTACTGCCCATTAGACAAATCTTAATTGAGTCTGAGCCCCTAGAAGATGCCCCCTCTGGACCAGTGACTAGAGCTGCTGCTAAGAAAAGATCAATAAAGTCTGCACCTACAGAAGCAAAGTTAAAGTGTTCCCCTCCACAAGTCCTAGTTGAGCATGACTGTCAGTCCATATCTGAAGAAAGTGAGAGTGACTTTGAATACTATCCTTCTTACGAACTGAGTCAATTGTTTCGGGGCAATCCCCTAGTCAATACTGGAGATGAAGCTGGGTCTTCTGGACTGTCTAAGCCCCCAGCTTCATCCCTGGAGCCAATGCTCCCAGAAAGTCAAGTGCAAAGCATCAGATCAGATGAAATGGAATCATTGTGCATGGTTGAACTGTTTGAGCTTTCAGGGGAGGAAAATGATAGATTGGGGCAGACTGGTGATACACCCGAACAAGAAGAGTATTTTGAGTGCCCTGACAGTCCACTGCCAGTGTCCGAAAGCTCTCCATGCGAGCCAAATGTTGTGGACTCAGAAACTGTAACTCCTGGAGCTGAAAGTGCCCCAAGTTCTAGCCTCTCTACCCCCATGGAGACTCCCCTGACAAGTGAGGACAATGCTGAAAATGAGGCTCAGAGTGCAGAGACTATAACAGTTCCCCCTAGAAAGACTGGTCGAGCTGTAAAGCCTGTGGTGCACCTCAGTTATGATTCCCTTGGGAGGCCTGTGGATTTGCCTCTCAATGTTGTCCATAAAGGAGTGTATGTGTCCCCGAGCTCATTGCCCAAACTGAGCATCAGTGCTAACTCCAAGTTACTTGTGTTGCCCTCTAAGTATGGTGCCCTTGTCCCGTCCAGCCCCAAGGTAACTGATAGGGAAGGTCCCCCTCTCTTCAGGTTTCATGTACAAGAGGTAATAACTTGAGTTATGGTACAATGTGTGTGTAATACTATGTAAAGGGTGACGTACTGCAATGTTTCAGAAATGTGTTCTTGGTAAAATGATATATTGACTGATGATTACATGTGTGAGCCTAATGCAAATGTATATGGTTGCAGTTAAAACTTATGGGGGTACTTGCTTGACGAGGACGTCAAGCTTTCCCAGGCCAGGAAGGGTGTAACCCCCCTGCAAATGGGGTTCCCAAAAGACTTCCAGGAGCTTGCTTGAATGCTCCAAGCCTGAATGGTGTTTGGCATTTAAGCCATTTATCAGTGAGTGTTTTTAGAGCCTCTGGTACTGTCTCTTTAAGAGCTGTCTGCTTGCAGACATAATTAGTTTATATGGGGGGACTGTGTGTTTCTCTGTTTGAGTACCACTCGAACTGCTGCCAATTCACTCCATTTTGCAGTCACTAGGAGTGCAAAGGAACCTATCTGAAAGATGTAACTGTTTGCCAGAAACCATTTAGAGTGATAATGAAATTACAGTTTGTCTAACCTGCTTTCTTTTGCAGTCAGAACTGTGTTTGCCTAGTTCCCCATTCTAGTTTTGAACTGCTGAACTGGACCAATCAGTGTGGGTAAGCTAGCTCTAAAATGGTGCCTTGACGAATCAGAACTTGGACTCATAATCTGAGCCAGCCACAAGAGGATTGTATGGGCAGTGACTCTGGGAGATGTAGTTTAGACTTCAGTGCCTTTTTGGACCAACAGCAGCAGTCTATTGTGAGTGACAGCCAATCCAGTCAAGAACTGGGAGGAACTCAAAGGAAGTGCCAGTTTTGTCGGTTGGAGTTTCAGTTGAGCTTTGGCAGTGAAGAAGGAAGGAGCCCTGTGCTTTTTCAGTGTGCAGTTTTAGTCAAAAACGTGTATGAGGCCCAGAGTTCCAGTCTGCAGCTTGTGTAACAGCTTGTTAGGACTGAATCCGTCCTGTGAAGAGAATCAAAGGATATCTGAAGAGTAGAAACCAGGCTCACCCTGTAGAAGACTGGAGGAATTGCTGAAAATTGCACTCGGTCTGTCAGGAACTGAATCTGCTGTGTGTTCTCCTGGGTATTGTGCAGTGATTGCGATCAGGATACAGATGCAGCCTGCCTGGTATAGTGCTTTCTTTTATATAAATGTGTGAAGAGGTTTGTGTACCTCAAGTGAGCCCTGCTGACATTGAAGGACCCTATCTTATTTGGAGGTCGTGAGTACTAATTCAGGGTCGCTCCCTGTTGAATTGCCACATTAAATCCAAATGGAATTACTGTACTGCTGACTGTTTAATTTTCCTTTTCTCTGTGTGAAAGGCCCCTACCAGCTGCCACGGTTTGGACTAGCCACTAGGGCTTGGGTACCCAGGGACAGTAACTGATAGGGATAGGCCTGTGCACAGAGCCATAGAGTAGATTATTAGAGTGATAAGCTAATTAACCTGATTTCCCCTGTCCTTGTTATATCCCCTAAATAAATCAGAGCTGCTTGTTTCAGCAAAGTTATACTGCCTGAAGTATTTGTCTATGTTAAAGTACTGTACTGTGATTGTTGCACTGTATCTCATTTCACAGGAGGTCCCAGTGCCGGAACCAGTCCTGGGGGTAAGTGTATACTGTGAAGGTAATTCTGATATATTGTGTGGGCCACTAGTGGGAAGAAAGGGGGGTTGCAGTGTCCCAGAGGGCTGTGACCAAGTTAGTTTAACTATTACAAACCCTGACCTCTGGGTGGAGGCACCCGCCATTGGATCCAGGCCCCTCAACCTGTTAGTGGCAAATCAGGCAGGGGTAGTAGCCCCTGGGATAGCGCCATCTAGGGGTTACAGATAGATACTTTATTTATAAAGCACCCCATTCCAAGGATTTGGGGTGCTGTACAAAGCAAAACAGTACAATTTTTTAAAATCATAACAAAATAGATACATTGACTAGGCGTAAATGGTTAATCTATCTATCCCACTTTAGAACATAGTGTAACCCCCCACTGGCCCCTTATTTAACCAGCAAGTACACCTCCCATAGTCTAGGGGAAAAGAGAGGGGTGGGGGTATAAAGCAATAAATGCAATTTGTAGATGTAGTAGAAAAACACAAGGGCCTGGATATTCAAAATGCGCCAGGCTGTGGCGCAAGCCTGGGTGCAGCTCAACTTGGATGCACAGGGATGTGGCCTGGGCGATATTCAATGGAGCTGCGCTATGGCTCAGCAGCTTTGAATATTGCACCCTGGCCACCCCCACTGTGCATGGCGAAGTGGCACTGCACCAGCACAAGTGGCCAGAGTGGAGCATGGAGATGCGCTAGCGCAAGTGCCATTGCGCCATGCACAGCACCTGTGATATTCAAAAGGGGACATGCAAATGGGGCCTAATTATCAATGCACACATGGGGCCATTTGCATGTCATTATGGCCCCATTTGCATCCCATTAGCATGCAGGTGCACCGATCCCCTGATGACTTGCGCCTGGCGCCTGCCAGGCAGCAGCCGTCGGGGACCGATGCCCCCTGCAGCCCAATCGTGGGCATTTGTCTAAAAGAAGAAATCCTCGTCTAATATCCCTGGTGGTCCAGTGGACCGCTATGTGCCCAATCACGGGCATCGGTATAATAACCACCCTCGTCTAATATCCCTGGTGGTCCAGTGGGCCGATCGCTGCCCGATCGCTGGCATCTGTTTAAATCCCCCCCGGCCAATATCCCTGGTGGTCCAGTGGACCGCACTTTGCCCGATCGCGGGCATCTGTAAATCATAAAAACGTCCTATTACCCTGGTGGTCTAGGGTACCCCTCCCACCCGCCCACTGAGCCCCACCACCGCTCCCTCCCGCGTCAGCGGTGGGCAGCAGCACCCCACCCACCTGCCACCCAGCCGCCTGCCGACTGACAGCTCAGTAGGGCTGCCACGCATTATTGGTTCACAGCGAGTCACCGGCGCAGCCCATAACAGAAATATACAGTCCAGATATGCAATGATTCATTCATATCTGACCGTGTAATACGGTATGGTTGCACGCCCATTGGCTCACGCCAGAACCAATGGGTGTGCAGTGCTACCGAGCTGTCAGTCGGTGGGGTGCTGCCGCCCACTGGCTGACCGGGGGGGGAGCGGGGCGATGGGGCTCAGTGGGCGGGTGGGGAGGAGGGTACCCTAGACCACCAAGGTAATAGGATGTTTTTTATGATTTACAGATGCCCGCGATCAGGCAGAGTGCGGTCCACTGGACCACCAGGGATATTGGCCGGGGGGGTGATTTAAACAGATGCCCGCGATCGGGCAGCACTCGGTCCACTGGACCACCAGGGATATTGGAGGGGGGGTTTATTTAAACAGATGCCTGTGATGGGGCATGGTGGTGGCGCCACCAGGTGTGGCAGGAACTTGGGTGGCCACCCACAGGTGGTAGCTGCCATGTTGTGCCCTGCAATGCGGCAGCTCACCTGTGGGTGGCCATAATGTGTTCTTTTTTTTTTTGGCTTAACTTTGTGCAGGCACAAGTAGGGGTTGCGCATTCATGGCTCTGCACATCCCAGGCTGAATATCGGGCTGTACAGGTTATGCATGGGCACACCCCCTACCTGTGTTTGCATACATTACTGATGCACTCCGGCGCATCAGGATTTGTGCGGCGCACTTTTCCCTTTTGAATATCGTGCCGGGGCGCATCAGTGGGTTGCTCATGGTGCAACACTGTTGCGCCATGTGCAACCCTTTTGAATATCTGGGCCAAGGTGTGTGTACATACTAGACACAACTAGACCTATACCAAAACCCAGGTCCCGAGGAGAGAACATTTGCTAAGGGCTATACTAGGTTTGCACTTCAGGACAGGGATACCCAGTAAATCCACACAGAAAGCAGTAACTAGATTGTCCATACCAGGCTGGGATTCTAGAGTGTGGCTTTATTCAGAAACACAGTTGGAAACACAGAAGCAAAGATGGACACCAAAGGGTTTACACTGGCACAAGGCAATGCAGAACACATCTGTAGAAACAGTACTGAACCTCCCATATAGCATAGGATTAAACATCTGGAATGTGGAACTAGCCACGGTGAACACGCACAATTTCTCTTCGACATGGCACTAGGCCAGTACTTAGAACAATTCCCATATGACATAGGATTAGACATCTGGAAAATTGTGGAACTAGCCACTGTGAATACACACAAACTCTTCTAGAAAAGGTGGCACTAGGCCAGTACTTAGTATGTAACCCCTAAGTGGCACTATCCCAAGGGCTATTACCCCTGCCTGCTTGGTTGGTAGCAGGTTAAGGGGCCTGAGTTCTGAAACAGGTGCCTCCACCCAGAGGTCAGGGTTGGTAGTGGTCAAGCTCACCTGGGCACAGCCCTCCGGGACACTGTAACCCCCCTCTTTCCTTACTAGTGGCTGGAACAATACATAATAATTACTTTCACAATACCCCTGATACACCACACAAGATCCCACACTGTTTGCACTTACTACCAGGGCTTTCCTCTGGCCTGGCCCTGGGGACCCCCTGTAAAACAAGGTTATACAAAGCAAATAACAGCAGTACAGTACTCTTGCACAAACTGGAACCACAGTCAGGGTAAATGCAAAAAAGAGTTAGATCTGATTTATTTAAGGGACTTGAACAAGGAAGGGGCATAATCAGGCTAATTTGCTTAAAGGCTCTATCTATCAAATAGTTATGCATGCACTTCAAGGTCCATAAACAGTCACACACTCTGGGTACCCAGATGGAGAATGGTGGGCTAACCAGGAACATTGCAGCTGGTTGCGGCCCTGTGATGGAAGAAAACAATATGCACAACACACTTTATTTGTAATCTGGAGCCTCAGGGCTCAGTTCGTGAAAAGAAAATAACAAGATAATCAGAAGACACACTTTTAGATTAGGCTGTTGTTGCAGGGAGCTACCCTGATGATTACTCACGATACCCAAGACTGGACACAGACTGGATGAAAATCGAGACAGCAGGTGTTTAATCTGGAGTGCCAGGTGAAGCAGGGCCCACACGATTCACCGAGGCATCATTCCTGTTCAAGCATGGCGCAGGGGGATGATCCCAAGGCAGGTCGCTAATTGGTGGCTTTCTCTGTGCCGTGGGGTAGTCTGGCAGGGCCAGCATGGCATGGCCCAGGCCAAATGGAGATGAACGCGGATTCAGTCCAATTAGGCTCGATAAAGCTTCCAGCAAGCAGAACACATTTCACACAGTGGGGAACCAAATCATGACCCACTTTCAATACACAGAACATTTACATGTAAAGGATTCTACAGTACCAGCAAGCAAAACACAGTTCACACAGTGGGGAACCAAATTACGACCCACTTTCAATACACAGCACATTTACATGTAAGGAAATTCTACTGTACCAGGCAAACCGCTCTCCGATCACGATCGCAAAGTCACTGCACAAACCAGCAATTCAAAAGCAGCTGGAAATCCTGACAGGCCGATCGCTTTCAACAAATCTTTGGTCTTCTTCAGGTTAAAGCCTGGTCATAGTCCAGTGGCTTAAATAGTCCTCACAACTCGGATTCAGTCCAAATAAACTCTATTTTCCCTCTCAGGGACAGCAGGCAGACAGGCAGGCCAAAACTCAGCCCTTTCACAGTTCTCCCATGCAAAACTATACAGAACTGCTGTTCAAAATCACTTAAGCTGTTACTTCTTCACTTCTCAGCTCAAAACTGAAACTAGCTGCAGCAGCCTGGGAAATTCCCCAAGATCCAGTAGGTTGGGTTGGCTGATTCTCCTGTCAGTCACAGCAAAGGCTCCCCCTTCAGGTGCAAAAAGGCACAAAAAGCCCAAAACTACAATTCCTACATATTTTGACTCCAGACAGCTCCTGTAGTCCGGCTCCATTTTAGGTCTCACCAGTACTGATTGGTCCAATTCGCAGTCCAGGACCAAGATAGTGGAGATAAACAAAACAGTCCTTGCTGCAAAGAAGGCAGGTTAGACATAGACAGGGTAGAGAAGGTTCAGAGGAGGGCAACAAAGATGGTGCATGGATTGCATCACAAGTCCTATGAAGACAGGTTGAAGGAACTGAACATGTACTCCCTGGAGGAGAGGAGGGAGAGAGGGGATATGATAGAGACATACAAGTATCTTACAGGGAGGAACAGGGTGCAGGAAAACACTATTTTTAAGCGAAAAAGATGTTCCAGGACTAGAGGGCATGGGATGAAGTTGGAGGGAGGTACGATTCAGAGGAAACATGAGAAAGAATTTCTTCACAGAACGGGTGGTGGACAAGTGGAACACCCTGCCAGAGGAAGTGGTGGGGCTGAAACAATCACAGGATTTAAGAATGCATGGGATAGACATAAAGGAATTCTGGAGGTCAGGGTTAAGAGGCAACAGACTTCTAGGAAAACAAACTGAACTTACAAGCTCAAATGGGCAGACTGGGTGGGCCATAGGCCCTTATCTGCCGACACTGTCTATGTATCTATGTAGACAAGCTACATTATCATTATCATTATCATTATCATTCTAAATGATTTTCAGCAAATAGTTACATCTTTCAACAGAGCTCCCTCTCAGATAGAAACATAGAAACATAGAATTTGATGGCAGATAAGGACTGCTTGGCCCACCTAGTCTGCCCATTTTCCTACCTAACAGATAGGCTGCAGATCCTAGTTAACCAACAGCTTACTTCCTCTTACCCACCCCTAGGACTGCCTTATGCCTGTCCCATGCATTCTGAAGTCCCCACTGTTCTTGACTCCATGACCTCCTCAGGGAGGCTGTTCCATGCATCCACAACCCTCTCTGTGAAAAAATACTTCCTCACATTACCCCTGAGCTGTCCCCCCTCTATCTTCAAATTGTGCCCCCTTGTTCTTGTACATCTCTTTTTCTGGAAGATGCTACTCTCTTGGACTTTGTTAATTCCCTTGAGGTACTTGAAAGTTTCTATCATGTCCCCTCTCTCCCTTCTTTCCTCAAGAGTATACGTATTAAGCTCCTTTAGTCTTTCTTCGTATGTCTTCTGGTGCAGACCCTGCACCATTTTGGTTGCCCTCCTCTGGACAGCCTCCACTCTGTCTATGTCTTTGCGGAGATGAGGTCTCCAGAACTTCACACAGTACTCCAGATTAGGTCTCACCAACTGTCTGTACAGAGGGATAACAACTTCCTGTTTTCTACTATTGATGCTTCTTCCTATGCATCCTAGTATCCTCCCAGCCTTCCTTACTGCCTTCTCACATTGCTTGCCCACCTTTAGGTCATCTGATATAATTACCCCCAGGTCCCTTTCTATTTTTACTGTTGTCAGTATCTCACCCCCCATTGTGTACGCTTTTCCTGGGTTTTTGTTTCCCATGTGCATTACCTTGCACTTCTTTGCATTGAATCTGAGCTGCCATACATTTGACCATTCCTCCAACCTTGCCAAGTCCCTTCTCATCCTTTCCACTCCATCTTGTGTATCAACCCTGTTGCAGATCTTTGTGTCATCTGCAAAGAGACATACTTTTCCTTCCAGTTCCTCTGCAATGTCACTTATAAAGACATTAAAAAGGACCGGTCCCAGTACTGAACCCTGTGGTACCCCGCTAGTAACCCTCCTTTCTTCACTGTGTACTCTATTTACTACTACCCTTTGCGTCCTGTTGTCTAGCCAATTTTTTATCCAGGCTACCACCTTGGGACCCATTCCAAGGTTGGCTATCTTGTGTATTAATCTTTTGTGTGGGACTGTATCAAATGCCTTGCTAAAATCTAGGTAGGCCATGTCCACAGCCCCTCCCTGGTCTACTACTTTGGTCACCCAGTCAAAGAAATCTATTAGATTCGTCTGACATGACCTTCCCATCGTGAATCCATGCTGCCTTGGGTCCTGTGCCCCACTGGCCTCTAGGTACTCAGCAATTCTTTCCTTCAGAAGTGATTCCATCATTTTCCCTACCACTGAGGTCAAACTAACTGGTCTGTAGTTTCCTGCCTCTGTCCTACTCCCACTTTTGTGAAGGGGAATCACATCTGCCCTCCTCCAGTCCTCGGGTATCACCCCATCCTCCCATGATTTATTAAAGAGAGTAGTCAGCGATGTCACTAGTTCTATCCTTAGTTCTTCTAGAATTCTTGGGTGAATCCCATCAGACCCCATTGCTTTGTCCACCTTCAATTTTATTAGTTCTTTCAGAACCCTTTCTTCTGTAAATGGACTGGTATCGACCCCCGTCTTCAGAGTGTTTCTCTTGTTTGGTTTAGGTAACTCCCCCTCCTCTTCCTTTGTGAATACTGAGCAGAAATATTCGTTCAGTATCCCTGCTTTTTCACTGTCACCCTCTACCCACATTCCCTCCCTTTATTAAGCTTCAGTATCCCTCCTTTGGTCTTTCTTCACTCCCTAATGTACCTATAAAGGTCTTATCCCCTTCTTAACAGAATTGGCTATCCTTTCCTCAGTTTGGGCCTTTGCTATTCTGACTGCCTTCCCAGCCTCTTTCTGCTTTAACTGATAAAGTTCTCTGTCCTGCTCCTTCTGTGTTTCCTTATATTTCCTGAATGCTGTCCTTTTCCCTTAACCTTCCTGCCACCTCTTTTGTGAACCATAGTGTTTTTCCTTCGTTGTGTTTTATTGATTTGCTTTACATAAAGGCTTGTTGCCTCTATGATGGCTGTTTTGATCACTCCCCATTGTTCCTCCACCCTCCTTCTTGCCTGTTTGCTAGTGCTTTTCTGAGGTACTCTCTCATTTTCCCAAAGTCAGCCCTCCTAAAGTCTAGTACTCTTGCTTTTGTATGGCTTGATTGTATGGCTGCGTTTATCGTGAACCACACTGTTTGGTGGTCGCTTGTTCCCAGATGGCTACCCACTTCTAAATCTGAGATTCTTTCTCCAGCCCCATTTGAAAGGACCAGGTCTAAGATTGCTCCCTCCCGAGTGGGTTCCGATACTAGCTGTCTGAGGCATGCCCCCTGTAGGGCATCACGAATGACCCTGCTCTTGGATGTGCCTACAGCAAAGGTGCTCCAGTTAACATCTGGCAAATTCAGGTCCCCCATCAACAATATCTCCCCTTTTTCTGCCATTCTAAGAAAGCCTTCTGTCATTTCCTTGTCCATTCCCTCCCCCTGAGATGGGGGTCTGTATACAACCCCCATGCGGATTGTGGTGCCATTTCCTGTCTCCAGGGTGACCCAAAGTGCCTCATCTGTTCCCTGTTTACTCTTTAGTTCTGTTGCTTTGATCCCTTCCTTTACATAGAGAGCTACTCCTCCTCCTCTTTTACCCTCCCTGTCCCTCCTGTAGATTGTGTATCCTGGTATGTTGACATCCCAGTCATGGTTCTCTGTGTACCATGTTTCTGTGACTGCCACAATATCCAGGCAACCCTCTTCCATCAAGACCACTAGTTCAGGGAGTTTGTTACACAGACTACGGGCATTGGTACTCGTCGCCCTCCACTTTTTGATAGCCTTACCCCATTTAGCCCCATTTCTGTCCTTACTGCCTTTCCCTTTTTTTTACATTTAAATCTGTTCTGCTTCCTAATACCTTCTGTACCTTGGTGTTTACCTCACTAATCACCATGTTTTGTGGGGGGAGGCTCGGATTTTCCTGCTTCTTTTCAGTGCCTCCCCACTTGGCTAGTTTAAATGCTTGCCAATGAAGCATTTAAACCTCTCACCTAGGTTCCTGGTTCCCCACCGGACAGATGCAAACCATCGCACCAGTATAGGTCTGCATCCCTCCAGGTGGCTCCCCAGTTCCCAATGAAGCCAAAACCCTGAGTTTCACACCAGTTTTTCAACCACTCATTGAATTCCCTGCTGAGAAGTGCCCTAGCATCTCCCTTGCCATAGACAGGCAGCACCTCCGAGAAGGTTACCGTATGCGCTACTTGTCTAAGGCCCTTTCCCAACTCTACAAACTCCTCTTGCACTGCTCTGATCCCATTCCTAGCCAGGTCATTTGTCCCTAGGTGGATAATGACATTCAGCTCCCTCCCTCGTGCAGCTCCTCCCATGAGCCTGAGGATTCGCTTCCTGTCCCTCCAAGCCATGGCGCCAGGAAGGCACCTTACCTCCCTCTTCCCTTTCTCCCCCATTTCTACCCCCCTAATGATTCAGTCCCCACCAGGAGTTGTTTCTTCCCTGTGGGGTCTCATGCCACCCTCCTTTGGGTCTCCTTTGTGAAGGTTCCCAGCATCCTCCTTGGTCTCCACTGCAGGTGCCTCCATAGAGGAACCGCTATCCACCAGAAGAGCAAATGAATTGTGGAGAGGTACAGCTGGAGGGATGCATCTCTGTTCCACCACCCTCTCCCTCCTTGAGCCCACCCTGGTCCAGCCTCTCCTCTTTCTTGGCAACCTCTGAGGTAGTGGCATTGGCCCTGGTGGTCCCTGGGTGGGGGAGGAGGTTTCACGAATCCTAGCCAGGTCAGCCTGGAGACGGAAACCTCTCTCTCAGACCAGAGAGGTGCCTGCAAATAGGCAGCATCGCAGCCTCCAGAATGTCTCCCGAACACTGCCGCCCACAGCCATTGCACTGCACCACTCCTATCATGTCTTATTTTGTGTCCCTCTACTGTTTCTCTGGATGCTTACTCTCCTCTCCTTACAACTCTCACCCTTCCTGTTCTGGGACAGCAACTTCCTATCTTCTTCAGTAGCCTCCTTCTTCCGTGCTCAATATCAGACCACCAGCAGCTGGGGGAGAGTGAGCTACTTTTTCTACTTTAGGGTTGACAAAACCAATGTTTCTCTATGATTCTTTCCTTCCTACTGCCAAACAGGAAGTTCCTGTTGACAGTCAAATCCAGTGGCTATAAAAGTAGAACTGGCTTTGGGTGGGATGGAGGGCAATTAGTAAGAAAAAAGGCTAGCAACATGAAGTTGTAATTTGACTCACCTGCTTTTATAGTGTCTAAACCACACCCCCAGGTAAGCTCTCTCTCCTCCTACTGGTTTAGCAAAGTCAGCTGATACAGTACCCTTCACTGCACAGAATACACACTGACCTTCTTTCTTTTCTTTCTTTTTTTTAACCCTAAATAAGTCCCCTTCTACTTTTAATAAAGTTATCTGTCTACTTAATCTTAACAGACACTGATTCCTGCTGAGCTATACGTTTTAAATTAAGAAGAAAATGTAGCTTCTTTTAGTTAGCTGCTTTCTGCTCTACAAGCAAGGCTCACAACAGGAAGTTGTAATTTGACTCACCTGCTTTTATAGTGTCTAAACCACACTCCCAGGTAAGCTCTCTTTCCTCCTACTGGTTTAGCAAAGTCAGCTGATACAGTACCCTTCACTGCACAGAATACACACTGACCTTCTTTCTTTTCTTTCTTTTTTTTTTAACCCTAAATAAGTCCCCTTCTACTTCTAATAAAGTTATCTGTCTTAAGACTTATGACATAAGATGACTTATGAATGCAATCCAGGCAGCTCTTAAAGAGACAGTACACAGAGGCTATACAGGCACTCTCTGGCAATCACATTTAAACTGCTAAAACACAGGACACCAGCCTGGCAGTGAGCATTTAGGCAAGCTGAAGGAAGACTTTTTGGGAACCCCCATTTGTAGGGGGGTTACAAGTACATTTCCCATATGGCATATAGGATAGGAATGTGGCACATGGGACACGACGGAGCACTCAAGGCTCAAAACTTGCAAAACCCACATACAAGGGGTGAACTGGAGAAAATCCACATACAAGGGGTAAAACTTCTTCAGACATTGGCCACATGCACTGACAGAAAACAGGCACCCTTTCAGAACCTGAAGTGCTGAACTGGTCACTCCAGATGGGGGTCTCCCACCTTTTGCTTCCATATCCATACCCAGCCATTCTTTCAGAGTTACACCTCACAAATACTGAAACTGTAGAAAACTGATGCTGACTTTAAATGTTTGTCACATTTAACATCAGGAACACCACTAGGGTGTAAAGTTAAAGTCCTGAACAAAGGGCAAGCCACATCTGGGATAGCCACTATTGTCAGAGATCTTTAAAAACATAAAGTTCTTGAGGGAATTCTCACAGAATTGGGTGAAATAGTCCCTTTAGCAGAGAGTCACCCCCACAGAAAAAAGGCAGGTACATATCCTGGATAACTCTCAGACAGCAAACCTACTCACAGATGTACACCCTGGTAACTTAACCAAAGTTCTGGATTGGATCAGGGGATTGTCCCCAAAATCCACAGCAGTCCCCTTCATCCCACATGGGACTAAGACACAGGAATTCCTGGAGATGGATTCCACCACTTCACAAGTCTGGAAAAACTGTCCTCCACTAGGGTGACAAATACAGACACTCCACACACTCTAAACTGCTCACTCTCTGAGCTGCTACTACAGACTGACTCTAGAATTTCTAAAGATCCCCACTCACAACAACAGTGTGGCCTATGTTGCTGCAAGAGTTCTAAATGACATCACCTCTCCAGCTCCCAGCTGAAACCAAGCAGCAGAGAGGGACAGAGTGAAAATCCATTTAACTAAATAATCACTAGCTGCCTTACCTACCTAACACTTATACTGATGGGATTCTAGTAACCCAAGGGAATGGGGGGGGGGTTACAACAGCAACTATTAATCAGTAAAAATATATTGGAACAGATAGGTCTTCAGACCCTATTTAATGGCTTCTACCGAGGAAGCTTCCTTCAAATAACCAAATAGCAAGTTCCACAGGGTAGGTACAGCCACCAAGAATGCCCGGTACCCTGAGTGCAGCAACCTAACCCTGGGAAATCCAAGGAGGCCTACCCCAGCAGAAAGGAGTGCCTAGAGTGGCTGGTAGAGGTCAAGGAGATCTTGCAGATAGACTGGTCCCCTTTCATTCAGGGTCTTATAGGCTAGGAGCCCTATCTTGAAGACAATCCTCCATCTGATTAGCCAGTGCAGTTCACGGAGAACCGTGGTGATATGATCACACCTTTTCACAGCCATCAACAATCTTGCTGCCACATTCTGCACCAGCTGCAGCCTGCGGAGTTTGCCTCCATATAATCCAAGGTACAGGGCATTACAGTAGTCCAACCTGGACATTGCCAAAGCAGCATGTACCAGCGTGGTCAGGTCTTCATACAGGATCAGGGCTCAGATCTGGGCGATGTTCCTAATATGGTAACATCCACTTTTGACCATGGCCAACACCTGAGTAACAAGTGTCAGGCCGTCATCTAGGATCATACCCAGATCCTTCACCCATCTAGATGGGGAAAGAAAAATCCCATCCAGCACTAAGTCAGGGAGTAACCCCTCACCCCCCAATCTGCCCTGATGACCCAGATCCACCACCATTGCTTCAGTCTTGTCTGGGATAGACAGACAGATAGATAGATAGATAGATAGATAGATAGATGATAGATAGATAGATAGATAGGTAGATAGATAGATAGATAGACAGACAGCTTTATATAGTGCCTTTCCAAAGCTCAAAGCACTTCACAATCAAACAAATAAATATTACAATAAGATACATTTCAGCTCAGTTACAATCAGCATTATTAATTCACTCTTATCAATCAGTCACCAGAGAAAATCTGTCTTAATCACCAGGTCTGCAGTTTAGATTTAAAACTTTCAACTGAAGGGGAAGAATGGATCAAACTCTGGATGGTATTCCATAATGTTGGGGCTACAGCAGAGAATACTCAGTCCCCAACGGATTTCAGTCTTGCTGTGGGGACAATTAAACATCCCTAGGATTCTAAGCAAAGGACTCTGCTGCTCCGAGAATCTTCCTGGCGGGTTACCAGCAGTTCAAAGATGTAGAGCACTCCAGGTCCAAGCAGTAGCAGGCTGGCAGTACAGAGCAAGACCCTCCTACATTTTTCAGGTTGAGCAGGCCTAGGTGAGGCTATCGCAAGGGCATCCAATAGAAAGATGCACTTGAAGAAGCCATACCCTCGCCCACACTACCCTGAACTACAGATTAATTTTTGGCTCTAGCTAGTAGCACATGGGAACGTTTGACTCTGTTTTGCCACTGCCAGAATCATGATTGTGCCCCCCATTCTCTAGAGGTATGAAGAGAGGACAAAAGAATAATCTTGCTCAAGCTTTCAAAATTACATGTACAGTAAATAGTACAAGCAAAGTCATACAGACACAGATCATGGCATGAGAGAACAAGTTGCCAATTTCTTTATCTCTGGCTCACCAGATGATTATTTAATGTAACAGGATATGACTGCTCTTTCCTCTTTTTTACTGCATGGTAGGGACATGGAAAGTCCTGCTAACTTCGTGTTGCCCCTTGTTGACTAGACTACCCTCATTTATTTCTCATCAGGCAGTGTTCAAACTGAATGCAATGCTAAATCACAAGCGAAATATTAAAATGAGCATCTGGTTGCTCTAGCAGCTGTCAATGACTAAGAAACAACCACAAGAGAGAACAAAATATCACTTCCTGTAGCTCATAGCAACAGCTACATCTATTTATTGTTTGCTGACAGGGTGATGCATGCAGTGAATTGAAACATAGGACGTGTCTGAAAACAGGCAATTTCGTTGTCTTGTGCACTTACAGTACCTGGTAAACAAACACTATATAAATACAACAGGACAACTTCTAAAACAAAAACCCTTTTTCAACTTTTTAAAAACACAAGGTAATTTTATTTATTGTTACAAGGCCCATACTCCTACGATGCACAAAGCCTAGAGATGAGGAGGTTATTCCATAAGGTTTCCTGTATTCATGGCAAATAAATCTCTCTGACTTTAAAAACAGGATTGACCGAATAGTCTAAATCCTGTATAAAAATAAAGGTTTTACTATATCTACTACTACACATACTTGTACTTTACCATGAAAGTTTTATGGTTTTGTAATATGCATTATGATTATGTTGTCTGAATGTTTCATGCTTTGTTTTACATGGTAGTGTCTACAAAACTACCTACTCACTGTTTTCCATCACTCTGTATACATTTGAGAATCATATATATAAGGGTCGAGAGGGCAACAGTTGTTGAAAAGCCCTCCCCAGCTCCCCTCGGTTCCCCGAAGCTCCAAGGCTGGCAGTAGGAAGGGTTGAGAGGGCAACCATTGTTGTAAAGCCCTCCCCAGCTCCCTTCAGTTCCCTGAAGCTCCAAGGCTGGCAGCAGGAAAGGTCAAGAGGGCAACAGTTTTTGAAAAGCCCTTCCCAGCTCCCCTCGGTTCCCCGAAGCTCCAAGGCTGGCAGAAGGAAGGGTCAAGAGGGCAACGGTTGTTGAAAAGCCCTCCCCAGCTCCCCTCAGTTCCCTGAAGCTCCAAGGCTGGCAGCAGGAAGGTACATGCTCTAAAGACTGCGCTCAGTTTCAAACCTTGGTGCCTTTTTTTGTTCAGCTCCCTGGCGCTGTAGTACTCACTGCTGCAGCCACTTTAAATCAAATAAAATTAATGTATTTCTACCTACAAGACTGTGCCTACAACACTTTCTAGCCTGCCTGCCTTGATTTAATTAAGTGTTGCTGAATCTGTTACACTGCAGCTGCTGTTTAATTAATTATAGCAGATCCTCTAACACAGCAACTGCTTGCAGGCTTGAAATTTTCGGCCTGCCCCCCCCCACCCCCTCCTCCACCATTCATTAAATACGCTAGTAATCCCGCCCACTTTTGTTCCAACCTATAAATTCACTTGAAGGGCAGTCCTCCCCCTCCCCCTTGCTGCCTCTGTCTTAATTCAAACAGCGAACCAGTCTTTCTATATCCTCCCCTCACTCTTGCCTACTCTCTATGTTTGCCACTGTCCTACACTTACTTTGTCTGCAAAAGTAACTTAGACTGAGGGTATCCAAGTTTTATCTTTTCCCTCACCTATTCAAACTCCCCCTGCTCCTGTCTGCTTCTCATATACTGCACTCTATTGGAATTCCTGCCTCTTGTGAATAATTTGTGTTATCTTCTGCCTACCTCTGGTCACTAAGGGTTTCACTCAATCTACCTTCACTATAGGTGTCACCCTACCCTTTAAGTCACCATTTCTGTCATTTAAATTCTACTCTTAATAAGGGGCTATCCCCCCCAATTACCAGAGGTTTCTTACATGGCATACATAATGTTCTCTCTTGCATGCCCAAGGACACTTCTGGTGTTATCAGGATTACTACCCACTGTTATCACCCTCTCCTATCTTTCACTTAACATACCAGCTGGATACCTGGGGTCCCACTGTCATGAAGAATTCTCCTTCATCTTCTCCAACCTTCTACCACCTAGAACCTTGCTCCCTTCTCCTAACCTGTCCCTCCATGTAACTCATCCTTCCAAATTAGGGCATTTCCTACTCTAGCACCCTCCTAGCATGCCCAAATGCCTCAAGCACAATCTTAGAGTCTACAAAGAAGTCTGGGTGATGCTTCTGCACTTATGCTTATCAGAAAACATAGAATCAAACCCTGGCCCCCTTGGAATGCCAGGTCCATGGTTGACTCCTCATGGTTCTCCCCTAAGGGCTTGAAAATTGCCCACATGAATATCAGAAGTTTACCAGCAAACTTTCTTGAACTTGAAGCCTGGATAGCCCACTACTGTCCAGACATACTGGGACTAACTGAAACATGGCTCAGGCCAGATATGCCTGATTCCATGAACAAAATACCTGGCTACAGCTTGTCCAGATCCGATCGCCCCACCAAACAAAAGGGTGGAGGAGTTGCCTTTTATTATAAAGAGCATCTCAATGTTTCTGTACTCCAGTCTTGGATAACAAATCACTGTGAAACTCTGCATATGGTTCTACAATTAGGGGGTGATAAAAGGCAAATCTGATCTGTCCATACAATCCTCCAAAGGGGGCTCTCACTGGCTTAAATGGGCTCTTGGATTATCTGGCCACTCTAAAGGGTAGACCTGAAGTCATACTAATGGGAGACTTCAACCTAGACCTATCAGGGAGTCATGCCGGTATATATACTGAAGCTCTCGCCCGACTTAACCTTGCTTAACTTATCTCTAGCCCTACACGCATCTCATCCAACTCTGAGCACCAATCTCTCCTGGACTGGATGGCTACAAATACAGCAAATAAAATAATTGCTGCAGGGACCTTTTAGGATTCTATTAGTGATTTCCGGCCTACTTTCTGTGTTTGGAATGGCCACTGCCTTAACCCCCCCACCCACCAAGAATCATACAATTTTAGGATTTTGCCAAACTAAACCGAACAGCACTTCTCGAGGATATTAAGAACATAGACTGGTCTCCCATCTATCACACTGATAATGTAAATACTGCACTTGAATACCTGATGTCTCAGCTTCTGGCCCTTCAGGATCTGCACATCCCTCTGAAAAAAAGGCATATCAGGGGCTCCCCTAATAAATGGCTAAAAAAAGACTTCCTTCAAGCCATGATAAAAAGAGACAAGGCCTGGACCTTGGCAAAGAAGTCCCAAAAATCAGAAGACTGGATTAACTATAGACAACTGAGAAATGTCTGCAAAAAATATATTCGGAAGGCCAAAAGGAGCTACTGCCTTAAGCTTCTCCAATCCTCAGCGGGTGATACCAGGGGTTTTTGGAACCACATCAAAAATTTCATTGGGCAAAGTCCCAAGACGGCCATTACCGACATGACACTTAATGACGCAAACTGTAATACGTTACCTACTGTTGCTAATGCTCTTAATGCACAATTCTCGGATCTCTCCGAATACACTGAGAAATTCAGCCAACCTCTTACACCTCCTCCTGAGGTGCAAATTCTGCATGAAACCTCATTTCCTCTCACCTTAGTCTCCTCCACTGAGGTGCTGCATCTATTTAAATCAGTATCCCCTTATGGATCTGCTGGCCCGGATGGGCTACTGCCAAACTTTTTGAAGCAGGCAGCCCCTGCCCTTGATGTTTCTATTGCAAGAATATTCAGTCTTTCCATAAAAACCCAAACAGTACCAACATTGTGGAAAACCGCTCGTGTTGTCCCTGTTCACAAAAAAGGGGATACCAAAAATATGGCAAATTATAGACCGATTGCCATTCTCTCTACCCTAAATAAACTTCTCGAGAAGGCCATTGCTACTCAGGTCACAAATTACCTACACCTTCACAACCTTATATCCCCTACCCAGCACGTATTCCAAACACGACACAGCACCACAACTGCACTACTTCAGCTGACAAATGTAGTCCTTACAGTGATGGATAAGAGCCTGCTCACGGGGTCCATATTTATCGATCTCACAAAGGCGTTTGACCTTGTGAATCACTCTCTGCTACTTTCCAAACTGTCCCACCTAGGCTTTGACCTGTCGACCATCTCCTGGTTTGATATCTATCTCTCAGGGAGGTTGCAATTTGTCCAAATTGAAACTGCCATCTCAAATCTTTCCCCTACCTCTGTTGGAGCCCCCAAGGTTCTATCCTTGGCCCGCTACTTTTCTCTCTTTTCATTAACAACTTGCCCTCCCCTCCATGCTCCTCCTCATTGATCCTTTATGCTGATGACATGGTGCTTCTCTCCAGTGGTAGGATCCCTTATCAGTAAGGGCACATGTTCAAGTAGACTTCAACTGCTTGCAGGAGTGGTTACTACAGAACAGGCTTCTAATGAATGCTAAGAAAACCGTAACTATGCTTTTTGGCCCACCGTCAAGAATCAGATCTCTTACTCCAGATTTATTGATATATTCTCTAGATGACTCCCCTCTTGAATTTGTTACCTCCTTCAGGTATCTAGGAGTCACTCTCGACCCATCTCTTGACTTTAACCTCCATGTTGCGGCTACATGTAAGGCGGTTTACTCCAAACTCGGTCTTGCCTTTAAAATTAGGTCCTCCCTCAATGATGCTGCCCGGCTTGCTATTGCACAAGAATTTCTCCTCCCCTCTCTGCCATATTGCTCTCAGGTTTACCTTAAAGCTAGCAAAGGAGCGCTTCAGAAATGGAGCACCTGCTATAACAGTATATGCAGATTCACTCTCTCCACTCACAGACTTACCCATCATTGCCATCTCTACACGAAACTGAATTGGCTCTCCCCAGACTCGCTCAGACACTATTCTGCAGGCTGTATAATTGATAATATTATCAGAACGGACTCCCCTGAATACCTTGCCGAACTATTAACGCAGCCTTCCCAAGCATACCTCCTCAGGGCATCTGCTCAAACCCAACTTGAAATTCCCAGATATCTCACAAAAAAGGATAACTATCCTTTGCCATATCTGCCTCCCGCTCCTGGAACTCCATTCCCTCCCACATCAAACTCTTCAAATCCCACAAGGCCTTTAAACTGGGTCTTCGGGCACACCTAATAGAATCCGACTGCTGCTCTTGTGCTGTAACTTAAGCCTTACTCCTAGCATTTTCTCCTCCCTATGGCACTTACTGATTTCCTGCTGGTTTTCAAAATCTGAATGTTTCCCACATCCAGCAGAAATCCTATTGTTATAAAGTTACTTCTTTTAAGTTTGTTTGCTGTTTGTCGTTTTAATTTAGTCAATGATGTATCATCGGATGAAAATAATTAATATAATCTTATCTGTTTTCTCTTTGTTGTCACTGATAAGGACTGTACCTGGCTGTATACTGTTCAAATGTTTGTTCTCACCTCATGCTGCACCATGAAATACTCTTTAATGTTGACTCTGGTCTCTCCTGCCTGTACTCTCCCGGGTAGTGCCTGAATATAGGCAACATTGTTGTCTAGTGTACTTACCTGGTAAACAAAAACCAAATAAAATGAATATATTGATGTTATTAAACCAGTTTGTATTTTGCTTCACAATGCCTGTTGCTTTTTATCAGCACCACTGTGATTTGTAGTAAAGTTCAATATAATTTATTTTTACTTTATTTATTTAATTAGTTCACATAAAACCCTTTAGGCAGACCCTGTTTACAAAGGGCTTAGAGTCAGCAATAACAGCAAACAGCAAGTACAGGGGATTTGTGAGTATATAGTACAACTCAATACACTAAAGAAACAATACAATAAGTAGGCAATAAGACTCAATGGGGTGTGCATTAGACAGTTCTTATTCAAGGCTAGGGGGTGTAGAGATGCATGAGGCCATAGACTGAGTGCATCCAGCCCCCTAACTGTGCATTAGAACTGTCTAATGCACAACCCGGAATCGATTATTGTGCTTATAAAATGGGTCTCCAAATTATAGATGCTTGTGGAAAGTAAAAATTAGTGTATTAAGTAATAAACTTTAATTTTTCTCTTTATTTTAAATAAAATAGTTCCTATACCTTCAGTTTACTATTTTGGGTTTCTTTGAGTCACGGATTGTAATGCTTCCATAGCTATATTTTTTTTCATGTGGTTGTCATGGTGCAACACTTCCAAGCAGTACCACTCCCTTTGGGTTACTTCTGAAAAAAAAACAGTATTTGTAGATGGGAGTAAAAGAATGTGCTTTTTTTTTATTGTAACAAATTTAAACTGTTAAGGCAGAGGGCAGTGCTGCAGAGGAGATGGCAGTAATGTTTCACTGTGGCAGGGACGAGACTGCAACAAGGATCAGCCAGCATATAAAAGGTAAAATTGTGGGCAGGTTGTTTAAACAGAACAGTTTAAAGTTTTTCCCTGCAAAAAAATGGAACAGCAAGAGGCTGAGGGAACTGTTGAGCAGCTGGCAGCTCCTCTATTGCCTAGGAGAGTGAACGAGTGAGTGGGCTGTTGGGCACGGGAAAGATCGAGGGTGGCAGGAGTTTCTTTTTTATATGTGCTGTAGTATGTTTTGTTATTTTGCAAAAAGAGAAATGTGAGGGGTAAGTGAGGGAACTAGCAACCGATCTGACTTTCAGGAGGACAGCAAGTGAGCAGACTGCAGGGGGAGAGAACTGGCAGGCTTGTGAGATGGAGCAAGCGAGCGGATGGTTGAATGAGGGGGCAGGCACAAGGATTTAAAAAATGGGTCCTCTGTCCTGTTTGCCAGGTCTAGTTGTAGTAGTGAGTTAGACACTTCTAACACACAGCTACTAACTAATCAAATTGCTTTAAAATTGCTAGCCATTTTATATTATACAATGCCACATATTAATCTTACAGTTCAGCAACAGTAAGCACTTATTGGGACAGGCAAGAAACAGATAATATAGAAACAGTTATACAATTAGTGCTGCCACCTTATCAAAGCAATACATGGGTGTCATGGTAATAGACAGATCTAGTAAGGCACCACAAAGCAAATAGTCAAGATAGGCAGTGGTAGCAGTTGCAGGATCCAGATAGAGTGAGAGAAGAGAAAAACTGGGGCTTAAACAGGTTCAAAGTACAATCAGTTTTTAATGAGGGAGGTAGGTCATTCCATAACTTAGTAAATCAGTAAAAGAAGCTAGCTTGGTCAGGGAGGTTTTTCTTACGGGGAGTAATAGTGTGCATGCTGCAACACACCCTAGTGGCATATTTTTAGTCTACAGAGTTGAACATGGCCTGTAGACCAGGGGACAGTGAGTCACAAAGAGCTTTTCTACCAGTGACCAGGGTGTGATAGCACAGTCTAGAGTCCAGGTTGAGACAATTTAGGCTGTTATACAGCACACAGGAGTGGGTGTCATATTTTGTGCCAAGTGCAAAGTGGTAGGCTATGCTAAGGAAACTCCTGACTCTTGATGAACACAGTCGCTCGCAGAGCCATAAACTGCAATCCCATAGTCATTGCTGGTAATGAAGCTCTGTACCAGGATTTTATTGATCTCTGGAAGAAAATCACTCCTATGTCTGTAGAGTAGCGCTAGCCTGGAGTAGACAGTCTTAACTAGAAGGTTGACATAAGCAGCAAAGACTAAAGTAGGGTCAAGGGTAACCCCAAGGTACTTAAAGGTGCTCACTTGCTCAAGGGGGGACTCCAGAAAATGATGTAATGGTTAGTGCCAGAGAGGAGGGGGACTTGATGTGGGTGGCAAAGACCATACATTTTCTTAGCATTCATTACGAGTAGGCTGGAGGTGAACCATTCCTGAGTAGCATCAGAGTCAAACTGGAGTCTCCTCTCTAGTGTCTCCATTCACTTGTCACTAGAGAAAATGACTGCATCATCAGCATTAAGTATAGTCAAGGCTTTGCAGACAGCAGGTAATTTATTTATGATGAGGTAGAAAAGCAGGGGTCCAAGGACGGACCCCTGGAGAACACCTACAGTGACAGGTTGAATATCTGAGAGTACATTGTGTCATTTTACCTCTTGGGTTCTACCAGATAGGTAGCCTTTATACTAGCTAACCACACTGCATGAGAGGCCCAGGTTAAGTAGTTTCTGGCAGAGAAGGGCAATGTTTACAAGGTCAAAGACCTTGGTGAGGTCAATGTATATGGACACAGCCATTTCTCCTCTGTCCAGTGCACAGTGCTGTGAGTCTCTGAACTCAGGAGTGCTGTCATAGTGCTGTAGTTTTTCCTAAAGCCATGCTGCTTATTAGCCAGGACCGCTTGATGATTCAGGTAGCGAGCGAGCTAGTCATTAACAACATTCTCTATGGTTTTTGATGGGGGGGGTAGGATGGAGATAGGCAGTAATTAAAGGGTAGGTTATTATCACCCCCTCTGTGTACTGGTGTCACGCAGGCTTTTTTCCCAGAGCTCAGGTACTTGCCTGGTGGAAATGGATAAGTTGAGGATAATCTGCAGAGGGCGGGTGACTTCCCTAATGACTAGCTTGAGCAGCTTCATATCAATATTGTTGTGGCCAAGCCAAGTTGTAATTTTGGTCTTAGGTAGGCAGGTGTACACTTCAGCCCAAGTCAGCCTTTTGAAATTGAACTTGGGTCTGTTATGGAGGTCAGCTGTTGGGGGTGAGTAAAGGGGACAGGAATGTACAAGGATAAGTCATTAAATGTTTTATTAAAGGAGTTAACTATATTTTTAAAGAAAACATGAACTGCACATACCCCAATGATGCAAAGCATCATGGGAAGCATATGCAAATATCCATGAATTAATTTGGACTGGCTCAACTTTGAACAGAACTGTATCATGCCAGAAGGCCTCACAATACAATCAGCAAAGGCTGCGAACAGCAGACACAGACGTGTTTCATTCTCATTTGGACTCATCAGTGTGCCATATATGTACCTCAGCCCAGGGAGAGATTGCCAGCCACTCTATAGGGGATCTTATTGGTTTAGGTCATGGGCAGCCCAAAGTAGAGAGAGAAGAGAACAAAAGTACCCCAGAGCAAATGCACTGGGGCAAGGGTAATCCCAGAAGATATTGACCATACAGCCAAACTAGATTTACTATGTAACTATATTTTTGTGTCCTTTAATTGTGGAACTACCAGTCACTATGGAGTGGAGCAGTAGTTTTCTTGCATTGCCCAGGATATCATTAAATTTCACTTTAAAAAATTCTAAACTCTTATTACTTTCCAATGTTTCAGAGTAATCCTGTCACCAGTAACTTGTCCTAATCATAGCTATTTTATTTTGTATAATTTATATTATACGTAGAATTGCACTCATATCTATCCTTTGAATTGTTAGTTTTATTGTTCTGCCCTATGTAAGTACAGTAGGCACACTCTTTTTGTACTGTGTCTACCCATTCTGTACCCCCCCCAAATAACACCAGGAAATGAGCTTCAGCTCAGTGTGCCTATTCTTTTTTTTTTTTTGTCAGGACCCTGTCATTTTATCAGCCCTGGTCACAGCCCTTGGAAGCCTCTACCACCATCTAAGGCTGCCGAGGTCCCCCAGTCACCCCCAGCTTGCCCCTTGGAGGCCGGGGCTCTGGCCACTTTTTCCCGTGACCACAGAACCAGTATCTAGTCGGGGGTCCTGCAGCGATGGTGGTTGTTCGAGGTCTTCTGGGAGGGCTTCATGTAGACAGTGGTCCTCGCCCACCTTGATTTTCTGCCTTTTCCTGACCGAAGCGGGGAGATGCAATGACACCAGCGTCCGCCCCGCCTCCCAGAGATGTCAGCGTCGGCAACATGAGATCCCCCACCCTCCGCCAGGAGTCCTCAGTGCACCGATCACTTCCTCCACCCTCCCCCCGGAGAAGGAGAGCAGTCTGTAGGACGCTCCATCCTTCTTCCCCCGGCCGGCCATCCGATGACCCAGGTCTGTTCCCGAACCCGGGTCACCAGCGCCGCAAGCGGAAATCCCACCGCTGCGCCAATGGGCCGGCAGTGTGCCTATTCTAATCAGCAAATTTTAAATACAAAGTATTTATTTAGTTTGTTTTTGTCTACCAGGTAGATGCAATGGAGAGTAAAATGCCCATTGTCAGGCATGACCTGGGAGAATACAATCAGAGACTCATAAAAGACAAGATCCCCAGAGCAAATACCCAGTGGCAAGGGTTACCCTGGGAGGGTATTGGCAATACAGACAAACTTCAAAGAGAAGCACAATTGCACATACCCTACTAATGGAAAGCATCATGGGAAGCATATGCAAATACCCAGAATAGAATACTTGTTTCTCTTGCAGTTTAGAGAGGGAGGGTGGGGGGTAGATGGGATAGAAGTCTGTCAGGGGAGGAGTGGTCACCCCCTTTGTGATGTGGAAAAACTGGCCATCTTCCAGGGTTGAGGAACAGCACAGCAGAAGAAAGAGAAGCTGAGTAGATAAATGAGAGTAGCTGCAGTAACAGAAGCAGTGAGGTAGAGGAGCTTGGGATCTAGACAATCAGGGCTGGACTTAGCATGGTTGAGAAAGGAAAGGGCCACCAGCAAAGATTGAGAACAGCAGACACAGACATGTGTTTATCCTTGTTAGGACTCGTCTGTGTGCCATATCTGTATCTTTGCCTAGGGGGAGAAAGTAAGCCTTAGGAGGCTTCTCTACTATGGGCTGTCCATGACCCAAACAAGCAAGACCCTCCTAAGGCTGGCTCCTTTCTCCTGGGCTGGGATACAGATATGGCACACTGATAAGTCCTAACAAGGACCTGTGTCTATGTCTACTTTTCTCAGCCTTTGCTGGTTGCATTATGAGGCCTTTTAGCACAATGAAATTCTACTTAAAGTTGAGACAGTCCAAAGTCTTTGTGGGGATTTGCATATTCATTCCATGATGCTTTACATTAGTGGGGCATGTACAATTGTGTTTCTCTTTTAAATTTAGCTCTATGGCCAATACTCTTCCAGGGTAACCCTTGCCTCGGGGCATTTTCTGTGGGGTTCTTGTCTTTTGTAGTTCTTCTCTTCTCTACTTTGGGCTCCCCATGACCCAAACAAGTAAAACCCTCCCAAAGGCTGGCTCCCTCCCCCTGTGCTGGGATACAGATATGGCACTGTGACAGGGTAAACACAACACAGGGGAACAAGGGGTTAACCCCTTGGTTGAGACTGAGGAAATGTAGAGACTGCAACAGGCAAAGGGGGGGATGCCTCCACAGGTGTGGCCAATTAGAGAGAGACTGCAAAAAGGCAGAGGAATCCTGCAAGGGAGAGAGAAGCTGAAAACTGCTGCCCTGTGAGAGAGGAACCAGAGCTGAAAATCAAAGAGAATGTTTAGATCATAGAGAGAGTCTTTGGGGAAAAACAGCCAGACCATGCTTGGAGCAGAGGGTCCTGAGGGAAAGAACTAGTTTATCCAGCTGGGCCAATAACAGCGAGTTGAATCCACTGCTGAGAACTGCCTGAAGAGAAGGCTAAAGGGGAAACTGTTTGTACTTCATTTAAGACTGTATCTTGAACAAACTGCTGGCCCACATAGGTGGTGCAAAGATTCCTTTGTCAAGTCAGCCTGAAAGAACTGTTTTATGTTAACCTTTATGTTACCTGACCAGGCTGGGGAAGTTGAACTGACTAATTATGATTTTCTGGAGTAACAACTCACATTTGAAGCAATAAAAGTGCATTTTGTTCTGTGAACCTGAAACACAGCATGTTGCCTTTCCATATACCATAGGCCAGCTTGTCACACATGGTGTCAAAAGTGGGATTTGAACCCCTACTGGAGTGAGCTGGACTAGTTACAGTCTGGAAAAATGGATGTGGAAAATTTTCTGAAGTTCCTTGCTGAACAGCAACAACAGCTTCTCACCCAGCTGGCTCAGCTGCAGCAGGAGGTGCAGCAATGGGCCCAGCAAGAACAGCAAGCCCAGCAGGAGGCACAACAGCAGGTGCAACAGGCACAACAGGATCAGCAACAACCGGTTCTCACCCAGCTGGCTCAGCAGCAACAGGAGGCACAGCAGCAGTTTCTTATACAGCTGGGGCAACAACAACAGCAGCTCCTACAGTCCCTGGTGCAACAAACGCAACAAGATCCTACTGGTGAGGCTGGTCCGGCTATCGTGGGGCATGGGGTTCCTAGGATGAATGCCATGCTGACCAAAATGATGTCTGAAGATGATCCCGAGTCATTCCTGGTAAAGTCTGAGCAAGTGGCAGAAGCTGCTGGATGGCCCAGACTCCAGTGGGCTGTCCGCCTTGCCCCCTGTCTGACCGGGGAAGCCCAAGCAGCCGATCAAGCTATGGACAGTACCATAGCCGGGGAGTACACAGAGGTGAAAGTAGCAATCCTAGACTGCCCAGGTACCAATGCAGAAAATTACCGACGGAGGTTCCAGAGCTTCAAATTTGCAGCAGATGCACAACCTAGAGCAGTGGGACAAAAACTGCGGGACCTGTGTTGCTGTTGGCTAAACCCCGAAGGACACAGTGGCCCAGAGGTGGTAGAGTGAATCATCTTGGAACAATTTCTGAACAATCTACCCCCGGAAATTCAGAGCTGGGTCCTCAAACAGAAGATCACCAGCTAGCGGAGGCCATGCAGATCTCAGAATGAGTGTTGGATACTGAACTCTTCTCCCACCCCGTGATCCAGGTTACAAAGCCACCTGGGAAGAGGGGGAATCATCCCAGAAGCCAGACTGAAGGAATATTGTCTGGAAATGTGAAGGGACCTGGGGCATGTAGGGAGGGGGGTTATGGGCCAAATAAGGGTAAGACTCTGGGAAAGGTGACAACCCAGCAGCACACAGAGACATTTCTGGAGGGCCTGCTGCCTAAGCTTGGAGGCTCACCCCGTAGCTGAGACACAGGGGCATGTTACTCATGTGGACAGACGGGTCACTTTGCGAAGAACTGCCCCCACATGCACTGTACCTTCATACACTGCACGTTTACAGATGGGTATTTACTCTACAGTGGGGGTGGGGGCCCTAAATCCTGAAATTTTGTGATCCCTGTGGAGGTAGAAGGGATAGAGATGGAGGCTCTGGTGGACTCAGGAATCTGCCAGACCCTAGTCAGGGCAGCCCTGGTGAACCCCTGATGCTGACAGGAACAGAACCCCATCCCTATCCGATGTGTGCATGGGGATGTAAAGGATTACCCTGGTGCTATAATTACACTTACTCTGGGGCCAAACAGAGACTATAAAGGTGGGGGCTGCCCCAGGGTTACCCAATCCAGTGTTACTGGGGAGAGATTGGAAATGGTTTGATGACTTATGGAAAGCAGACTTATCTTTGGTAACTACCTGGTCTCAGGGTCGGGAAGGAGGGGAGGCAAGCCACCTGCAGCTGGGGGAAGTTTTTCCTTTCCTGGACCCAGGGAATTTTAATGCCCAGACCAGAACCCGCAAATCTAAGCAAGAAAGTAGGGCAGCAAAGAAAAGGGGTCCCGATGGGGCAGATGCACAGCAGGGAGGTGATGCAAGGGCAAAGTTGAGTCCAGACCCACAGCACGACCCTAACACTGACCCACTTTACCAAAGTTCAGGAGGGCCATCCTTATCAGAGCAAGATGTATTAAAGCACTGCCCGGACATTGCCAAAGAACAAAGGGCTGACAGCATACTCAGCCGGGTATATACCCAGTTGGCTGTCAGGGAAGGGGAGGTGGTAGATGAGAACCGGGCAGCACGCTATCCTCATTTTGAGTTACAAGGAGGTATCCTGTATCAAGTTAGTAAAGAGGTCCAAACGGGGGATACCCGGCATCAATTGCTAGTCCCTCGAGTCTTTCAGGGGGAATTACTACGCCTTGCCCACTCTATTCCTGTGGCAGGGCACTGTGGGGTGGAGAATACATTAGCCCGACTGTTACCCTGATTCTTTTGGCCGGGCATCTATCAACATGTTAAAGATTATTGTGCTTCTTGTCCTGAGTGCCAGTTAGCAGCTCCAAAGAACAATCCAAGAGCCCCTTTAGTGCCCTTTCCTATTATGGAGGCACCTTTTGACCGTACTGGGGATTGATATAGTGGGACCCCTTGAAAAGAGTGCGGGGGGTACCAATACATTCTGATGATTGTAGACTATGCTACCCAGTACCCCAAGGCCATCCCATTATGAAGCATTTCAGCCTAAATTGTAGCCAGAGAACTATTAAAGGTTTTTAGTCATATGGAAATACCGAAGGAAATGTTGATGGACCAGGGAACTAACTTCATGTCCCACCTCACTCAGGAGGTTTGTACTTTATTGGGAATCAGCTCCATGAGGACCTCGATCTACCATCCCCAGATGGATGGCCTTGTGGAGTGATTTAACAAAACACTTAAAACGATGCTCCGAAAGTTCATAACCAATGAGGTCAGGGACTGGGACAAGTTAATTCCCTTACTGATGTTCACAATGTGGGAGGTCCCTCAAGCTTCTACAGGCTTTGCTCCTTTTGAACTCCTCTATGAGTGCCATCCACGAGGTGTTCTTGATGTAGTAAAGGAGATGTGGGAGAAACCCGACTCCATGACTGAAATGTGGTGCAATATGTCCTGCAACTGAGGGAAAGATTAGATCAGGTGGGGAAATTTGCCCAAGAGAATCTGGTGAAGGCTCAACAAAGACAAGAGTACTACTTTAATCAGGGAGCCCAGTTGAGGGAATATAAATCAGGGGACCAGGTACCAGTGTTGTTGCCAAGCAGCCAGAATAAGCTTCTAGTCAAATGGAATGGGCCTTACGAAGTGACCCGGAGGGTGGGCCCAGTTGACTATGAAGTTTGCCAGCCAGAGAGGTGAAAAGAGACCCAGATCTACCATGTCAATTTGCTGAAATTCTGGAACCAGAGGTATAGTCTACTGATTTCCCCTGAACCAGATATAGTGGATCTGGGACCCCAAGTGCCAGATGACAATCTGGGGATACAAGTCCCAATGGGAGAGCAGCTGTCTCACAAACAGAAACAGCAACTAGGAGAGTTGGTCATACCTCTCAACCTTTTGTCCCCCAAATGTGGAACACTGCCTCTAAAAATGTGGAACAAATTAGCAAAATGTGGAACACTTAATCAAATCTTTACCTAGGAAGCTCAGAACACTGTTAAAATGTTTGCATTTATGTTCAGAAAGTCTGTTATTAATTGAATAATATATTTTTTGCATCATTTACTATAGATTTTTGCTTTAAAATGTTAATACTGAATGTGGGACAAGTCCTCACAATGTGGAACAGGGAGCTTTTGTGAAGTAAAATGAGGAACGTTCCTCGTAATGTGGTACAGTTGAGAGGTATGGAGTTGGTAAGCCAGTTTTTAGATGTTTTCCCCTTCCTCCTGGGGACAACCCATATGATAGCTCACCATATAGAAACAGAGCCAGGGGAGAAAGTGTGGCAGCAACTGTATCGCTTGCCAGAAGCCGTCCGAGACACAGTTAAGAAGGAATTACAGGACATGCTAGAGTTGGGAGTGATTGAGGAATCCAGCAGTGACTGGAGTAGCCCCATAGTGTTAGTACCTAAAGAAGGTGGGCTACTCACTTCTGTATTGATTTTCGCAGGGTCAATGCAATCTCGAAGTTCGATGCCTACCCCATGCTTTGGGTAGACAAACTGTTGGATAGACTAGGGGGAGCCAAGTACATCATGACGTTGGACCTAACAAAAGGGTACTGGCAAATCCCTTTGACCCCAGAGTCTCGGGAAAAGACAGCATTTGCTACCCCCTTTGGGGTATACCAGTTCTGTACCATGCCTTTCGGCTTACTTGGGGCCCCTGCAACCTTTCAAAGGCTCTTGAATCACTTGCTGTGACCCCATGCCCAGTATGCAGCTGCTTACCTGGATGACGTGGTAATCCACAGCACAGATTGGGAATCCCATGTATCCAAGATGGCAGCTGTACTACAGTCCCTCCGAGAAGCAAGGCTGACAGCCAATCCAGCAAAGTGTGCTTTGGCCAAAGCTGAAACAAAGTACTTAGGGTACTGCATAGGCAATGGACAGGTGAGACCCTTGATCAGTACGGTCGGAGCCGTGGCAGAGTGTCCGGTACCCACAACAAAAACCCAGGTGAGGGACTTCTTAGGGTTGGCAGTGTATTACTGCCAGTTCATATAGCACTTCTCTACCCTTGCCAGCCCACTTACAGACCTCACCCAGAAATCTGCCCCCAACAGGGTCCACTGGTCAGAGAAGTGTGACCAGGCCTTCAGACAACTTAAAGTGGCACTGTGCAGAATGCCAGTGTTACGCAGTCCTGACTACAACAGGGCCTTTATCCTGCAAACTGACACCTCTGAAGTCGGGCTAGGAGCCGTGCTCTCCCAGGAGTTTGAGGGGGAGGAACATCCTATCCTCTACCTTAGTTGAAAACTCTTTCCCCAGAAGAAGAACTATGCGGTGATAGAAAAAGAGTGTCTTACAGTCAAGTGGGCTGTGGACACCCTCCTCTACTACCTGCATGGCCAGCAGTTCATCCTGGTTACTGACCATACCCCCCTGCATTGGTTCCAAGTGATGAAGGACAACAACCCCTGCATCACCAGGTGGTACTTGGCCCTCCAGCAGTTTTCCTTCACAGTGCACCACCGGGCCAGGACCCAGAACAGAAATGCAGACTTCCAGTCCTGGGAGGGGAGTGGTCAGGGGCTGACCAACTGTGCCTTCTCACAAAGGGGGGTGGTATGTGACAGGGTAAACACAACACCGGGAAACAAGGGGTTAACCCCTTGGTTAAGACTGAGGAAATGTAAAGACTGCAATAGGCAAAGGGGGGGAGATGCCTCCACAGGTGTGGCCAATTAGAGAGAGACTGCAAAGAGGCAGAGGAATCCAGCAAGGGAGAGAGAAGCTGGAAACTGCTGCCCTGAGAGAGGAACCAGAGCTGAAAATCAAAGAGAATGTTTAGGTCATAGAGTCTTTGAGGAAAAACAGCCAGACCATGCCTGGAGCAGAGTGTCCTGAGGGAAAGAACTAGTTTAGCCAGCTGGGCCTATAACAGTGAGTAGAATGCAGTGCTGAGAACTGCCTGAAGACAAGGCTAAAGGGGAAACTGTTTGTGCTTCATTTAAGACTGTATCTTGAACAAACTGCTGGCCCACATAGGTGGTGCAAAGATTCCTTTGTCAAGTCAGCCTGAAAGAACTGTTTTATGTTAACCTTTATGTTACCTGACCGGGCTGGGGAAGTTGAACTGACTATGATTTTCTGGAGTAACAACTCACATTTGAAGCAATAAAAGAGCATTTTATTCTGTGAACCTGAAACACAGTGTGTTGCCTTTCCATATACCATAGGCCAGCTTGTCACAGGCACACTGATGAGCCCTAACAAGGACAAAACATGTGCCTGTGTCTGTTGTTCTCAGCCTTTGCTGTTTGCATTATGAGACCTTTCAGCACCATGCAATTCTGCTTAAGGTAGAGCCAGTTCAAATTCTTTCATGGTGATTTTCATATGTTTTTCATGATGCTTTGCATTAATGTGGTGTGTACAATTGTGTTTTTCAGAGTACCATGATGACCAGAATAAATCCAAAAGCATTAGACATGGAGTGAAGTATGACATAAAAATTTGCATTAAGTATATGATAAAGAGGTACAGGGACAAGTAATACCCATTGTTCACAAATCAAACAGTCAAACAAATAGGCATACAAGTAAAAATTCAGAGCAATCGTTATACAAGTGACTGGTAATTAGCTTTAAAGGCAGGTAAGGGATCAGTATAGGGTAAGTCACAATAATAAATAGTATGTACAACTGCTCGGGGGGATAAGGCAGAAAAATAAGAATGATTAAGTGAAAAAACTCAGTGGAAGACAGACTCCACTGAAAATGAAATGCTGCATCTCTCCTGGACCATTCTCGGTAACTAAACTGATAATTAAAAAAAAAAGACTGGCAATAATGCTGTCTACATGAGGCTCTTCCTGATGGGATGACATTAATAACCAGACCAGCCTCAGTGAATCAAATCTTTTATCTGTAAACTTCCTAAAAATCTATCAGCCTCAAGTATCATTTCCCTATTCCCTATTTTCTATGTTATTTCGATATGGGGCTGAGTCGGCCACAATTGCTCCATATTTATTTACAGGCAGCAAATGTTGTTGCACTGCCTTCTCCCTGCCCTCTCTTCCAGTCCACCATTTACAACATACTAGATCAACCATGCAAATATGAATACTAGTTTATCAATGGTGACCCTAAGCCACTTGATTATTCTAAAACATCATGTACAAAATTAATACGTGTGTGTGTGTGTGTGTGTGTGTGTGTATAAGATTAAGTTTTGTATATAAGGGATACATGATGGGCATGAGTGTGATATGGCAAATATTGACAACAGTGACATATCCAGAGCTCACGATGCAGGAGTGACAATATTTGCCATAGCACACGATCTGCACATCATGTATTAGATATATAAAATAGGGCCAAGAGTTTTAGAAGTTTTGTTATGCTGTCTTATGTTCTGTTCCTGTTTATGTGTTTGCTCATTCTGTGTGTGAGCTTTTCTGAATGGGCTAGCAGTGTTATAAACTCTGGGAGACACATGAGTGTGTTTTGCAATGCTAAATGAGTTAGTTTTAGGTAGGAGTGAGAAACATACTTTTGTGAGGCTGTATTGTTTAGAAGTCAGCTGCAGTGAAGCTGAGAGCATCACAGTAATTGTAATGAGTGAGAGGCAGAGTGTCAGAACAGCTGATACTGTTTTCAGTGGTAATTAAGTTAGCTGCAGGCAGAGTGTTCTGTGAAATTGCGCTCTTTAGTATTCTGGCTGTAGTCAAGCTGATAGTATCACAGTAATTGTAATGGGTGAGAATCAGAGTTTGAGGAACAATTGTGTGTGTTTCAGTGGTTGTTGAGTTAGCTGCAGGCAGTAGTTTAGACTGTTCTGTAAATGCTGTTTAGAATTCTGGCTCCAGTCACAGTAATGAGCTGGAAGTTGGGGGAATAGGTGTGTTTTTTGTAATGCTTACTGAGTTAGCTGTAGGCAGCAGTGAGACCTCTGAAGTAGTTCTGCATTTGTGTCTATCGTAACAGCACAGGTGTTTCTTACATACTGAGGGGAGAGCTGCCTAGAGTGACCTTTTGTGACCTGTGTGTGTAAATGGTTGATATCATCACAGTAGAGCAGAGGGTAAAAATATCACACTGCAGTGGGTGATGCACTGTTTATTTCACTCATTTACCACTCACCCCTATTGTATATAATACTTTAGCATTGGTCTATGTAACATCCTGTGGCTTATGTTTGTCAGAACCCATGGACATTCTGGGTTTTGGTTCTGGTCTAGAACTTTGCAAATGGTTCTAGAGTTGTAATCTTCTTTAGAACTCACTCTTGTGTCTAGGACTGAAGAGACAGGCAACACACAGAACATGATAGAGGGAAGGCAGAGGAACTCAATGAATACTTCTGCTCAGTCTTCACACAGGAAGCAGATGGTAGTGGTCCAACAATAGGCAAAAAGAATATTCCACTTGGAGGCACAGACATGAGTCCCTCCACAGAGGAAAGGGTACTAGAGGAAATCAACATGTTAAAGGTGAATAAAGCTATGGGGCCAGATGGGATACACCCAAGAATACTTAAGGAACTTGGGAAGAGAACTAGCAGCCCCCTTAGTAGTGCTCTTCAACAAATTGTTAGATTGGGGAGGTTTCCGGAAGACTGGAAGAGGGCAACAGTAGTGCCACTTCACAAGAGTGGAAGCAAGCAAGAGGCTGGAAACTACCGTCCAGTTAGTCTAACTTCACTGGTGGGAAAACTGACAGAGTCCCTACTGAAGGAAAGAATCATTGCTTTTTTGAAGGAAAGTGGTCAGCTTGACACAAAGCAGCATGGTTTCACAGCAGGGAGGTCGTGAAAGACAAACCTGGTAGAGTTCTTCAACTGGGTCACCAGAACAGTGGATCAGGGATGTGGTTTACCTGGACTTCAGTAAGGCATTTGACTCAGTCCCTCAAAGGAGACTAATCAAACTGGAGAACATGAGAGTCAAGCTTAAGGTAACCGGCTGGGTCAGAAACTGGTTAAGTGGGAGAACACAGAGGGTATTAGTAATTGGCACTCTGTCAGAGAGGGTAGTGTGACTAGTGGGGTTCCACAGGGCTCGGTTCTGGGGATGATCCTCTTCAACATATTAATCAGCGACATTGCTGATGGACTGAAAGGAAAAGTGTGCCTGTCTGATGACACCAAAATCAGCAACAGTGCTGACACACCAAAGGGGCAACAAAGCATGGAATCTGATCTCCAAAAGCTGGAGGAATGATCAAGGATCTGGCAATTGAAATTCAATGCCAAAAAATGAAGTCGTGCACCTGGGAAAACATAATCCAGGGGAAACTGTACTCGATGGGAGGGGTGCAGCTGGTGGATACAAGGCTAGAGCGAGACCTGGGACCTGGGCGTGATCATATCAGATTATCTCAAGGTCAGCAAACAATGTGAGAAGGCAGCAATAAAAGCTAGTGGCATCCTGGGATGCATAAGAAGGAGCATTACAAGCAGGAGGCATGAAGTGATCATGCTTCAGTATCGATCCCTGGTAAGACCCCACCAGGAATACTGCATCCAGTTCTGGAGGCCACACTCCTCCTTGAACCAGAGACATAGATAGATAGGCTGGAGATGGTTCAGAGAAGAGCAACAAAGATGGGGCAGAGCTTGCACCAGAAACCGTATAAAGCCAGATTCAGTGAACTCAAGCTGTACTCCCTAGAGTAGCACAGGAATGGAGGGTACATGATAGAGACATTTAAATACCTTTAAGGCAACAACAAGGTACAGGTGCAGAACCTCTTTCAGGTAAAAGACTATAGCGGGACAAGAGGGCATAAACTTTGCCTCAAGAAAGGTAGGTTCAGAAGCAATATGAGGAAATTCTTCTTCACAGAGCACACTGTTGAACAGTGGAATAGCCTGCGGAGGGTGGTGGGGGCAAAGACGGTGGGGGAATTCAAGCGGGCATGGGACAGGCATTGTGGGATACTCAAACAGGCAGCTAAGTAGGGGGGTAGGAAAACAAGGGCAGACTTGATGGATCATAAGGTCCCCATCTGCTGACAACTTCTATGTTTCTATGTTGAGAGGGGGGGGAAATAAAAGACCTGTAACTCTAATTTCTATACCTAATTGAAAAATCCTTTTTCCCATATAATGAGCTAAAACATATTGCTTATATAGGGCCCAATCATAAACAAATTCATAAGGCCTGTAAGAGTACATTGACAATCTGTTATGTTTGGGAGAAAACATTACAGCTAATTAATAATCCACATAATATATCCAGATTCACACCTATTTATTCAAATGGACATGTTGGTCCTTCCACAGCTGACAGACACTTTAAAACTTGGTACTGTACAACAACAGACTAGTGGAATTGAATCAGATGTTTGAGGAGAAACTGCTGGACTTCAAATCCTTAAAGTCACACTTATTTCCTCAAGAAGATTTCTTCAGATATCTTCAAATAAGGAATTATATATTACAAAAAATGGGTAATTTACTCCCACTGCAACTCAACACTTTAGAACAGATTATTTTATTTATTTTTTGTTGACCGGGTAAGTGCACTAGACAAATCCTGCCTATTTTCAGGCACGACCCGGGGGAGGGGGATACAGATGAATGCCAACTGACCTTGAACCAGATGAAACTGTTAGTGGTATTTTTAGTAAATGAGGGAAATTTGGCCAGGAAACCGGGGAAATTCCCCTACTCTTTTCGATAAGTGCCATGGGATCTTTAACATCCACCTGAACTACCACCAATCCAGACAGATGGGACCTCGGTTTAACATCTCATCCGAAAGACGGCACCTCAGAAGTGCAGCACCGCTCTCATGCTGCACTACAGTGTCAGTACTGGGATATTAACCCTAGTGCCAGATGTGGGAACTGAACCCACAGCCCTCTGATCTCCTGCCTCAGAGGCGAGTGTGCTACCTACTGAGCCACTGACACTTGATAGGCCCTAGCCAGACAAAACTCATTTCAAACATCTATAATTTAATCTCTGTCAGAAGTAAGAATGATTCATATATTCTGAGACATAAATGGCAAAACAATGCCAAAATTAACATATTTTACTCACAATGGAGCAATATTCTGGCTTATTCTAAGTGGGGATTTATATCTACCAATTTACAACAAATTCATTTCAACATGATGCATAGGATATATAATTACTGGTGACCCCCTTTATTGTCTGACTCAAGTTCCTGTTTCAAATGCCGTAATAACTGGGCAGCCAGGTTATTACGGCATTCGGTTGACATTCTGCTCTAATTGTAAAGCCTTACCAGCATTCAGTTGCCTCGCGCACACAGGCAAACTTCAACTGCTGTTAGTGCCACATAGAACTGCACACAAACATCGAGGTTCAGTCTCTTGACTCGATGGCAGCATCCATTTCGTTATCTGTGTGGGGGGGAGTAAACTCTTGCACCAGTGAATTATATAAAATACTGTCTATGCCGAGTGTTCGTTATGTGTATAGTGTTTTTGTTTGTTTTTGTTTTTGTTTGTTATAAACCCTCGTTGTGTGATGACCAGGCAAACCTCTCTAGCTTCGCTATCGAGGTTTACAGGGTCATCACACAACTCGGGAGTGTTTTTTAAAAAAATAAATAAATAAATAATGAACACTCGCATAGCCATTATTCTCTATATTATACACCTCATAGATTGAATCTTATGAACTCAGAAATCAGTCCTTTTTGCCCAAGATGAAATAATATAGACTGGACCCTAGAACATATGTTACTTAACTGTGATAAGGTAACAGTCTTGTGCGAAAACATACTTAAGACACTTAAGATAATCAGCTGGACAATTGGAATTCAAATTGAGAAATCAGTTGCATTTATAATGCTTGGAATTGGACCAATATACAGGTTCCTTATCTACATGTATTTATTTATTTATTCACGTCTTGGATTAAATTACATTTGAGTCAAAGACTCTTACAAATGTTCCACATCAGAGTAAAGACAACACAACAAAGAACTAAATACAAGACAAGTGGAATTCATGATACATGGAGTTGGGTACAGACATTCATAAAAGTTATAGACAGGTAAAGAGGCAACAATTCAGGTAACAGCAAGAGTTACAATCTGGTTAAACTTTTACACTCAAGTTTCAGTAAGAAGTGCAGTAGATTTCAGGGCTTAAGGAGGTGCACAGGGGAAAGGGCGGAGAGGGATGCTTTCAGGAATCTGACATTGTCATAGGAGTGCAGAAGGAGAGAGAGAGAACTGAAGTATGCTGTCAGGATTTGACATTGTCAAGCAGAGAACTGGGAGATGAGAGGGAGGACAGAGGGTTGGGAGGGAGTATAGTGGGTTATGGGAGGGGAGACGGGTGGGAGTAGGACAGTGGGGGCAGGGGAGAAAGAGCACGCAGGGGTCTGTGAGCAGTGTTTCTAAAGGAAGTGCAAGGAGAGGAGGGAGCACAGGAAAGGAGAAGGGAAGGGAGAGGAGGGACAAGTAGCAGAAACAGGGAAACAGGGGGAGAAGGGGTGGGACAATGGATGGGGGAGGTCAGGATGGTGATGGTGCAGGGAGAAGGCAACGTGTGAGGCCAAAAAGAGCCTGTGTGTGGCAATCATAGCTGCTGATAGCAGTGAGGTGTTGTCTAAGCTTCTGTTTGAATGGGCCCAGTTTAAGTTCTTCTAGGATGTCAACAGGGAGTTTATTTATCCAGTTAGGAGCATGATACCTGAAGGACCATTGGGCTTTCGAGGTCCAACAGAAAGGGGTCAGGTAGGTGTGCCTGGAGGCACTCCTGGTGCTGCACTGGTTGGAGGTATGCTTATGCTTGATGAACTGCCGAGAGGATGGGGGGGGGTCAGCACCAGTGAAATTTTCTTTGCAAGCAGACAGGTATGATAAGTAGTCCTACCACTGAGGTTCAGCCATTTGGTGAGGGTGTAGAAGTCACATGTATGTGCGCTTCTGGGTGCACCTGAGACTAGATGGCAGGAATTGTTGAGGGCCATGTGTATGCTTTTAAGAGATGTCTCAAAGGTTGAGCCATAAATGACTAGACCGTAATCTATTATGGAGAGCACAGAGCTAGTAACAGCAAGTCGAAAGGCATAAGGGGTCATGCTCTGTCTGTGCCTGTAAAGAATCCCTAATCTTGAGTTAATCATCTTAGAGACATTACTGATATGCTCACAAAATGATAAGGTACTGTCAAAGGTTATTCCAAGGTACAGACCTACTCTATAGGGACATCAAGGTTGTTCCGTATGAGTAGTGGTGTAGATTTTTGTTCATTATGAGGGCTGGTGAAAATCATAGATTTTGTTTTTTTTCTAATTCATAACTAACTTGTGCTTGGAGAACCAGGTCTCCACAGTTGTGAAATCATGTTGTAGGCTATCGGCTAATTGGAGTAGATCTGAGTGGCTGGAGAATATAATGGCATTATCTGTATATAGTAGGAAATTATTGGTGTAGACAAGTGGAAGGGAGTTTAGAAAGAGGCTGAAAAGCAGCAGCCCCAGTATGGAACCTTGGGGAACACTGGAGAGAACTGGCCGGCTGTCTGAGAGGATGACTTCTATTTTGATCTACTGGGACTTTCCAGCAAGATAGCTTTTAAACCAAGCTACGGCATCTGTTGATAAACCAATATCAAGAAGGGAATTGAGTAGAAGGGGGTGATTAACAGTATCAAATGCCTTAGAGAGGTCAATGTACACTGACCCCACTACATGCCCATGATCAATTGCCTGGCGTATGAAATCTGTGTACTGGAGGAGGGCAGATGTGGTACTATTGCCTGTCCTGAAGCCATGCTGTTCAGGACATTGGATGTTGCACTTGGAAAGGTAGTCAGTGAGCTGGTCTGTGACTATATGTTCAAGTACTTTGGAGAGTGGAGGGAGAATGGGAATTAGGTGATAGTTTGAGGGAGCTACCCTGTCCCCAGATTTATGAATAGGGGTCACTAATGCTGTTTTCCATAACATGGGGAATTGACTAAGGCACAGTGACATGTTTAGAATTTTTGTGAGAGGCAGAAGCATGGTCTCCGCTGCCTGCCTGGGCTAGGACCTCTGCTTTCACCTGTCATCCAAGCCACCATGGTTCATGGAGGAGTGTGACCCACCTGCCTGCACTAGAACATCACATTGCCTCCCCCTCCCCCGCAAGCTCCTGCTGGTGTGAGTCTGCTGACAGACTGACAGGTATGTTCAAAGCTTGGAGCTTCAGGAGCATCTGTACTTGAACTTTGGTGCCTGAACCTTCATGGGGAGCCGGCAGCTACCTGGTTGAACCCAATTGGTTCACAATCCTCAAGCTTTCTTCTTGTACCTGAATTACTCACTGCGCCACAGACTGTGCAAGTCACTGACTCCTGTATTTGGCACCTTTTTTGTCTTTAAACCCCTTTCTATACCCATTTATTTCTCTGCATATCTGTGTGTAAAAATAGATTTAGTGTATTGTAATGCACTTTTATCTTGCTGATTTCTGCCTCCTAGCCTTATGTCATCTTTAAGGAAATGCTTACAATGATTACTGCTCAGTCTGTTTAAACCCATAAGTTTATTAACATACAATGATTACAGCTCTGCTGTTAAAAGTTTAAGAAATGGCAAAATAAATTGATTTAGAGCCATTAAAAGTTTACATTGTAGCGACTACAGCTCTACTGCCTAAAGTTTAAGAACCTAGTAGCTAAAAAAGATTACAGCCCCTTTAAAAGTTTGATAAAAGATACAGTGATTACAGCTCTACCGTTTACATTTTAAGAAGCAACTAAAAGTGATTACTGCCCCTCTGGGAAAGCATAAACTTGAAATTGGAGCCAGGTCCACTCTGGAGCTCACCCCTCACACTTACTAAATTGCCCTCCCTTTCTTTTGTTTTGTCCCTCCCCCCTACCTCGCAAAACCAGTACTTCACTTGTGTCCCTTCCTTGCCCCTCTAGGTCTCTGCTCTGCTACCCACTGGGGCTAGGACCTCTGCTTTCACCTGTCCTCCGAGCCACCACGGTTCGTGGAGGAGTGTGACCCGCCTGTCTGCACAAGAACATCGCATTGCCCCCCCCCCCCCAGCTCCTGCTGGGGTGATTCTGCCAACAGACAGACAGGTGCGTTCGAAGCTTGGAGCTTCAGGAGCACCTCTGCTTGAAATTTGGGTCCTGCTGTCCCTGGTCAACCCTTTACTCTTATAGCTCTCGCCATGTCTCGTGAGCCAAGTCCCCTATTTCCCATTGGCTCCTTGTTTTGGTTGGACAGCAGGGGCGCTGTGGAGCAGCATTCTTATTATACACTGAAATCTGTCGTGTTTCTCAATACAGTGTGCTTTACATAGTGCCTCTGTTTATCTGATATCCTTCTGTATGTTGTCTTAATCCTTTCCCAAACGCATTTACCTAAACTAACTCTGGCTTACCCTTTGTTGCCATCTGCCCTTGATGTGGATTTCCACTGAGTCAAATGCTGCTAACTGTTTTCTATGTAAGCAATAATGCCCGACAGGGTGGGCGGTTTTGGGCAATACCGGACCGGCCAGGAGCTATAAGGCCCTCCGCCTGCAGCATCGGGCCTCATTACGCCCTGGCGGTCGGTATTGCCCACCGCCCCACCCTGGAGGCATTATTGCACTTAGAAAATGGGCCATAAGTAACATTTTAATGATTTTAAAGAAACAATACAAAACTATTCTAATAATGGCAAAAAAAGTATGAAAATAAAGGTTGTTGTAAAGTAGTCCCTCTACTACTGCATTAAAGTTGTACTTGCCAGTAGAGGGCGCTGCAGTTTAGTTTTCTAACACTGTGGGGTCACTTGGGCTTATCCAGTTCAACCCTACTCGCTGCCTTACTGAATTTGACAAAAGAGAAAAAAATCATTGCTGCTCTCCCAATCACTGAGACAATCAACATTGGTTAGCCCTGAAATGTTTTTTGTTGTTTTTTTAAAAATCAGAAGTGAAGCTGTTGTGGTCGCTATCGCAATCAGGACCAGTGACTTGGGAACGTGGTAAGTTTGAGGCACAACAAGCAGTAAAACACCAATTCACTGAATAAAATAATTTTTGAGTTTGGGCAGCTTTGTGTTGTCTTTTCCCAGCTCTCCAAATCACCCAGGTAACTGCTATTAGAGCTGGAAACAGCGTTTGTCAGTTTGTAGCCCCCATTTTATTAAAATAGGAAACAAAGCTGTTCAGTTTGAGATACGGAGCTACAGCGCGGCGACGGAGGGGGTTACAGGTGTGTTTGATGGTCATCGTGAGCAGTATACAGTACTGCTGGGTTTTATCTTGCAGGCTTTTTCTACATTTTAATGTTTTTGTATGGGGTGCAAACTATGTCACAAGCGGCAGTTATTTTTGTTATCGAGAGGCGCGAGCTGCAGTTTAAACGCAGTGCCCACCACACGCTGATCAGCATGATGACTTGCTTTTGGTTTTAAAACGTACGGCTACTTTTTCTTTTGCGTGGTATAATATGAAGTTAAGTGAGCCCAGCTAAGGTTGGTGTGCGGGTTTGTGTGGCACATGACACTGAACTCGAGAGTGATGTTGGGGGGGCAGTATCTCTCGCTAAGCGATATAAAAAATGGCGGGATTTCAAATTCACTGGTGTGCTTCTTGGCCAATGATGGAACAGGGTGGGCACAGGGATACTTGAGTGGGTGAAGGGGGATGGGGGCTGGTACTTTTTATTTCCTGGGCATCTATTGAAAGTTAATGTACCCTCCCAGCCAGGATGCCAGCCAATCAGATGCCAGGAAATAAAAAGCCCATTTTCTAATTGCTATTAATCTCTTGAGGCAAGCGGTTAAACCACAATTACTATATCCCTGTCTCCCATCTTTTTCTGTTTACTTAACAGTCACCCTCTTTCAGGTTTCTCTTAGTCTAGCAGCCACACTTGCCAGGTTATCTTTAGTCTTGGCTTACTTCGTGCTACTGAACCATCAGGATTTCCCTACTGAGCAAAACTAAGTATCTCTCAACTACTTTCAACTGCACACACTAGGAACTTAATCCTTTACCTAGGGGACATATATCCTTATCTACTGTACAAATAATCTTAAAACTGTGACCCCCTCCCCCGGCAGTGAGCGGGATCTGACTTCAAGCCTTACAGGCATTCTCCCACTCCTTGTGCAACATCCTTATCTAAACCTTCCTTCCGTTTACTCATCTGGTACCTCACTATGACTTATTGCATTACCACAGCCTCCATGACCCTTCCCTTTCCATTTATCACACTCCTACTGCTCAGTACCCTCTCCATGACTACCATTAACCTCTGTAATAATGCAGGTGACTGCAAGGGAACAAAGTGACTTCTACTTCTCTAACCTTCTTGTTCGGGATGTAAAGATGCTGGATCCCACCCCACTCCTACTATATAGGGGTCTCATCTACATTGCCTTAGTGGGTTCTCTAAAACACTGCTATGGTCCACTACACCACACTACACCTTCTTTGTCCACCAGAAACTGTGGTATCTCATCCTCATTGCCCTGCTATTTTCAGGAGATGAGCCCAATCCAAGTCCTAGCTCCCCCTACTCTCATGCTAACTTTTTGGATCACAACATGAAAGGACTCCACATTGCTCTTCACAACATTAGGATCCTACTGCAAAACCAGGTGGAACTTGAAGTGTAGGTTACCCTCTACAAGCCAGACCTACTCTGCCTATCAGACTTGGTTGAAACCCACAGTTACTGAATCCTCCTGCCTGTTAGCCACTTACAACCTTATCCAGAGAGATAGCATCTCTTCAAAAAAGGGAGGTGGTGTTACTATCTATTATAAAGGGAATTTAAATCTCTGTCCTTCTTACGCCTGACCTCCCCCACTGTGAGTCACTACATGCAATACTTACCTTGCTTACAAAAAGACTGCATATTGTATGTGCCTATAACCCCCCAACAGTGGTCTCACTGGTCTCGTAGAGCTTCTTGAACAGACATCACTGTCGGCTGGGCCCAACTAAGTGATTATTATGGGAGATATTAACTTAAACTGACTGGGAAATTGCCAAACCAACGTTCTATCCCAAATCATGCAACATAACTTACACCAGCTAATTAATTAACCCACCAGGACATCTATGCACACAAACTCTAGCACCCTAATTGATTGGGCCCTATCTAGTCTGCCTGAACATATACATACTGCTGGCATACTTGCTGATGCACTCGCTGACCATTCCCCTATTTTCTGTCTATGGTCCCTTGCTTCCACTAACCCTACCCCACCTCCAAAGTATATCACCTTTAGGAACTTTTCTAGTTTAGATCCAGCACACTTTCCAAATGATGTCTCTCAAATTGACTGGAACAATCTATGCAGAGCTAATGATGCCCAGTCAGCCCTAGACATCTTCCTTCATGAAGTCCTGACACTCCAGGATATCCATACCCCCTACTCTACACGTAGAGTGAAGGAGCAACAAACAAGGTGGTTAAAAAAAGGACCTCCTTTCTAAACTTAAAATGAGAGATATGAGCTGGAAACAGTTTAAATTCTCTGGTCTTCCTGCTGACTATGACTTCTATAGGGCCCAGCGACAAGAAAGTAAAAAGCAAATACAACTTGTCAAAAGCAAATATTGCAAAAATCTTCTCACTGATGCCACAGGGGAGCCTAGAAAATTCTGGATACACGTTAGGTACTTCCTGGGGTCTACCCAGTCCCCTACTCCAAATCACATGATCTTAAACGGGATCCATTGTAATGATCCGCAGACAATTGCAAATTTCCTCAACCAACAATTTTCTGACCTATCCAAATACACTTCGGCCTTCCCTACTATGCAACCTCTAGGCATACACACTGAGCCCCACACAGATACATTAAGACCATCCTTTCACTTCAAAGCTATCTCTAGGACAGAGGTGCTAAAACTCCGAAACTCTATCTTGGACAACACTAGCATTGGCTCTGATGGTATTGAACCAAGACTATTGAAGATAGCAGCCCCATTTATAGCCTCTCCTCTTGCCCAAATCTTTACATTACCCTCTGTCAGAGCCATGTTCCTGATATCTGGAAAATTGCCAGAATCACTCCAGTGTTCAAGAAAGGTGACTCTAAGGAACCTTCCAACTATAGACCCGTTGCAATATTATCTGTATTAAGCAAAATTCTTGAAAAGCTTGTAGCTACTCAAACCACTGCTTTCCTACATAAAAAACAATCTTCTCTCCTCTGCCCAACATGGTTTCCGAAAGGGCCATAGCACCACCATGGCCCTACTCAATTCACCACTGACACCCTGTCTGCCATGGACGCAGGTCTCCTCACAGGGGCAGTTTTTATAGACATGAACAAAGCTTTTGATCTTGTTGACTACCCTATTCATCTCACAACCTTAAAGTCTATGGGTTTCTTGATGGGTGTAGTGGCCTGGTTCAGTAGTTATCTGTCAAACCGTGCCCAAATTGTGAAATACACTTCCACCCTCTTGAATCAGGCTATTCTAAACACTGGGGTGCCCCAGAGTTCAATTTTAGGCCCCTCCGCTTCTCTATTCATCGATGGCATTACCTTGGATCTCGCCTCCTGTTCATCCCTCTTGCATGCGGATAATATTGTTCTGTATGCTAGCTCCAAAAACTTGTCCGACAAACTCGTCTATCTCATCTGACTTTCATAAAACTCAAATATGGCTATCTGACCACAAACTGGTCCTCAATGTAACAAAAACCCAAGCTATGTTGTTTGGGTCTGCTACCAAACTAAAATCCTGGAACAATAGCATCAGTCTCCTGCCCTGGCTCCCTTCCCATAGATAGTCACCTCCTTCAAATATCTTGGGTCAGCCTTGATCAGTCTCTTGGCTTTGATCTCTATGTCAAATCCACTTGCAAATCGATAAACTCTAAGCTAGGCATTGCCTATAGATCTAGCTATACACTTACTCCATCCACCAGGCTGGCTGTTGCCTGCATCATCCTTCTACCAGCCCTGACCTATGGAGTCGTCACATATGCGGCCATACCTAAGTCAACGCTGCGTGCCTAGGACACCACCTATCTAACATTTGCCACTATGCCTCCTCATCCCCTAGGCTCGAACACCACTGCAAACTTTACTCAGAGATAAAATGGCTGGCACCTACTGCACTGAGACTCTCCTCAGTTGGCTCCCAAGTGGACAATGTTATTAGGGCACAATCTCCTGATAGTCTTGCAAGGCTATTGTCTCCTCAAACACCCTCCTATGGGCTACACTTTGCTGAAAAGTCCCTACTGCAAGCACCAAGGTGTAAAACCTCAAAAGGCTCTCAAGCTTTCTCCCACTATGCCCCACCGCAATGGAATGCCTTACCATTAACACCTCGCCAGGCGCCGTCCCATGCCCTCTTTAGAAAAGAGCTTCACGCCAGCCTATTTGCTTCAAACTCGTGCACCTTTTTTCAACCCCCATGATCTCTCACTCTGCCTACCTCCCATCTGCCTACTGTCTATACCGACTAACCTGTCTCTCTTTGTCTTCATCCTCCTTCTCCCCCAAGACGAATGGATGCTTTTTACGTTCCTACACACACCACTCCCTATTGCTCTGTCCAGTGTAAATGCCTTATCCTATCTTCTCTTTGTACGACGGTGTTGCACTGCAAACTGTCTCATAAGAAAGATGTTTTCATGCCTCATTACAATGTAAAAATTGTATTTGCTTAAACTATGCACTTAGTATGTACTCACTAGGTTACTGTAATTTGTTGCCTAGCTCTCCCTATAAGTTAGATCGCTGGTTTTGTTTTTGTATGCTTACTCTGCCCCTACTTGTATTTTTATCTTCACCATGTATACATTCACAGCCAATTTGTCATTTGCTTTTCATGTATTTCTCCAATCTTGTCTATACAGTACTTGTAATGTTGTATTTTCTTTCTCGTGTTGTAATCCTCCTGGGTCGTGACTGAAAATAGTCATTCTATGGCTAGTTCACCTACCCGGTAAACAAAAAAACAAATAAATATGTAGTGTGAGGTGCAGGAACTTTAGATTCAGTGAGTCACTACTAAGGAGAGCCTTGCCGAGTACCCTAAGAAGGTATTTTTTGAACTTTACAAGTGAGACTCTTTTGAAGTGGAAAGGTGGATTAAGAGATGGTGGGGTCAGGTTTTTGGGTCATGCAGGTTGGAATGTGTGTCGAAAAAATTAGGTGGGAGTACATAACTTAAGTCAGTGAACGCAGAGTTGAAAGTGTCTGCTATGCGTTTTGGGTCCAGAATGGTTGCACTATCTAAATAGATTAAGCATGAAGGGAGGGGATTTGCTGGGCTTCCCTGACAGTTCCCTGAAATTGTCCCATAATTTCCTGCTGTCTCCCCAGGAATTGGTTAGAGCATCATTGTAATAGGCAGCTTTGGCTAGGCGGCAGCTGGGATGCATGCATTTCTGGTCGCCTGGTACTGCTGCTAGTCAGCAGGTTTTCCAGTGGCCTGTGCTTTCTGCCATAGGTGATCCCTATTGGACATTTGATTTAGCAGTGTGGAGGTGATCCAGGGGTTGTTAGCATTTTTTCTTAAGTTTTTTATAGAGCACGTATGTGTCACAAGCGGTGTTGAATTGGGAAATAAAGTCATCGAGAGCCTGATCAGCACTAGGTGCAGTGTCCAACAGTGACTGGTCACAGTTTTGGAGGTGTGTTTGAAGTTATTTAAGTTGTTCCTGTTTGAGGACATGGTATGACCACTTGCAGGGTTGGTTGGGGAACCTGTTGGACCAGCAGTAGATGATGGGAGAGTGGTTGCTGAGAGTCTGGGAGGACCACTTACCTGATATACACTCTGCAGGGTTAATAAAAACCAGGTCAAGTTGGGTGCATGTACCAGTCTTGTAATTGAATCTAGTAGGGGTAGACTCAACCTGAGAGAGGTCAATAGCTGTGGCTGCATTTTTTGCAGGGGTTGGCATCTGGCGAGAGCCAATTTATATTGAAGTCACCAAGGAGTATTACTTCGGTGGGGTAGGGTAATTTAGATATACAGTCGAGGATGGAGTTGAAACCATTTGATTGGTCACATGAGGGGATGTAGGTGGTGAGGAGTGTGAGGGCTTTTCCCTTTTGACCCAGGAGCAATTTTAATGCAAGTACCTGGGTGCTACTTCCAGTGAAAATTTTGGGGAGCACGTGTCCTTTCAGCGATGTCCTAATGTACACTGTGCATCCTCTACCTCCTTTTTCCTACTCTGCCTTCCCTAAATAGGGTTTAGTAATCAAGGGAGATGGCATGGTCCAGAACCTTAAGGGACAACCATGTCTCGACAGTTGCGAGCACATCAGGGTTGTGCTGAGACACCCACACCTGAAGGAGATTATCTTTTGGAGGAGGCTGTGGATTTTTACAGAAGCAAGTTTAAGGCCATAATTTGGTGGGCAGGGGCATAGCATGGAACCAGGGCTGGGGTGGACATTTCCTGATAAAAGTAGCAGTAGTTTGAATTATGGGTAAAAAGGTGCCTGAGCATTTTCAGGTGAGATGTGGCTCTGTATCTCGGTTTAGCATCCTTGGGAGATGTGGGGTAGGAGGATGGAATATTGAGGGGTGGGAGGGGTGCATACCCTAGGTAAACATGCCATGTGGGTTAATGGACAATTTAATGGATGGTTAAAATATAAACACATTTTTTATCTTTGGGCATTCTTAATGCATTTAACTGCATTACTATGCACTGGAAGCATGTTACATTTTATGGTGTCAATCCAGAAAATTAAAAAGGTACATTATATTCTGAGTAGAAACATCAAAACTTTGATAAAGTATGGTCACAATTTGGTCAAATAGTAGAATCACCATAAATTGCCAATCCATTAAATTAAATATGGTATAAATCACATTATAATCTGATGGGAAACATCTTATTCCATGGAAGTCACTTACATTTTAAATAATCTGTAAAATAATTGCCTCCATTATATATTCCCTGACTCTAGCCAAGTATAATTGTTAAAGCCTTACGAATCAATATCAAGCTTGATCACTTATAGTTAGATAAACATTTGTATAAAGTATTTCTATCATTGGCTATGTAATATGCGTGTTGTTCATCAATAACAAAATAAATGAAACTAAAAGACCTGCCCTCTCAAAACAGTAATATTGCTTCAATGCACATGCAGAAAAGAGAAACAGATTTTGCCTTTCAAAATGCAAATGGAAAGTGTCACTGTTCCATGTGTTTTGCACATCTCCAGGCTTGCATCTTCTTTTTTAAAAATGTCTGAACAATACAAGCATTTTATTTCATATGTAGAACCCTTGATACTTAGAACCCATGGGTGTTCTAGTTCTAAATTTGAACGTGAACCTCTGGTTTCTAAAAGGGTTCTAATATTTTTAGAACTAGTTCTGATAACCTTATTGTAACTGTTCTTTCCTAGGACCAATTGAGAACTTTAGTGTTGAACCTGAAGAAGGCTATCCTGGTGCAGAAACAACTATTCAAACAAGCATTTGTCAATGCCGAATGTTTGCTTGCTGGCATTGGCATTGGTAGTGTAGAAGTTACAGAGCTGCATAACAGAAATGGAAGTGAAGTATTGAACTGAAGCCAACCCCACCACCACCCTGCAGACTGTGACAGGCATTGAGGTGTGCCTTTGGGTCATCAGGCATAACGGCCACGCCATTTCACCACACCCTACCCTGCAGACACTGACAAGTGTCACGGTGTGCCTTGGGGTCTTTGGCCCTTATGCGCACCCCATTCTGTCAGGAAATACAGTGAGATGGGTGCAGTATAGGAGAATGGGGTGAACTTTGGGTCTGAAGAGTCCAAGGCATACCTCAATGCCTCTCACTGGCTGCAGGGTGTGGAATGGTATGGGCATTACAGGCAAGAATCCCAAGTCACACCCCTGATGCCTGTCATTCTCTACAGGGTGGGGTGCTATGGTTGGAAACCCTAACACCTCAGGCATTCGTTGGTATTTTCACTCCAAATTTTGAACATGGTTTTATTGTGACCCCCACCTCGGGTACAGTGGCAATATCAGTTTGTTAGCCAAAGCTGCTTATGCACAGCGACTATGGCATTTAGCACCACAGGTGCAAAAACACATTCCGAACAGGATGTGAAAAATGACAGCTATACTGTTCATGGGGAGGTGTAAAAAAAAAATGGCAATGTTGCAAATCTGCAGTAAAAATATAAAAAAAAACTGAAGTCACGAGTGTGCATAGAAACTGTGCAAAGCACACCCATAATGTAATTAGTTTGGGGATTTTTTACAGCAGATTGTCAACACAGGCATTTTGGGACCTCCGATCATGAACAGTGTCACTGTGATTTTCTTTATCTGTCCCGAACAATGATTTCCCACAGCGACCACGCACCTCTGCGTTGAAAGTGTGAAACACATTTTGGCCATGTTGTGAAAAATGACAGCTGTACTGTTCATAAGGAAGTGTGGAAAAATGCCACTGGTGAAAATCTGGACTGAAAATATTACAAAGCCATGAACTTACGATGGTGCGTGGAAACTGCGCAATACTCACTCGTAACACAGTCATTTTATGTACTTTTGTCACCAAATTTTCAACATAGCCATTTTAAGACCTCTGCTCATGAACAGTGTTACTGTGATTTTCTTAATCTGTCCCAAACATTTCTTTCGCACACCGACTGCACCATTGTGCGCTACATGTTCGGAAACACATTTTGGGCGACATGTGAAAAATGGCAGCTGTACTGTTCATAAGGAAGTGTAATAAAATGGCAATGTTGAAAATCTGGAGTGAAAATATTGAAAATTCACGAACTTATGAGCGTTCATAGGAGCTTCGCAACGCATGCTCGTAACACAGTCATTTTTAGGAATTTTTCCACCAAATTTTCAACATAGGCTTTTTGAGAGCCCACCTTATGAACAGTGGCAGTGTTATTTCATTACTCAGTCCCAAAAGGTGACTTCATGCAGTGACTGCGAAATCAGCCTTCGGGGCTGATTAATGCCAAGACAGTGAGATCATTTATGAGAAGGGGTCCCAAAAACCCCATGTTGAAAATTTGGTGCAAAAAATTCAAAAAAATGCCTGAGATATGCAGAAAAGTTGAAAAACCCCTATCTATCCCATTATACAGCTTACCGGCATTTCTTCAGTTCGCGGTCGGCTTTGAAGAGTGCAGACATGTTCCCGGTCCACCGGATAGATCGCGCTGAGGTGAGGAGTATATGGGTGGGTGTGTGGAGGTAGGTGTGCAGTGGGTGGTGCGGGTGGGGACAGAGACACCAAGGGACTGTTTCTGAGTTTCAGGTGTGTTGTTTTTTTTTTTTTTTTTGTAATGACGACGACGTGGGACATTTGCCACGTTGGGGTGGGCTTCCAGCGTGGCACAAGGATGGCTGGTGGGGGGGTGTGGAGCCGATGGGGGATTGGGCACCCCCATTGGTGATAGCATGTGTTGCCACACTGGGGTGGGCTCCCAGCATGGCACCCTGTACTCTGGGAGGCGGGGAACCAGTGGAGCAGGCGGGATTGGGCACCCCGTCGGCTATACTAATGTGTAGCCACACTGGGGTGGGCACCAGTGTGGCATGTATACTCTGTTTCAGGGGGCAGCACAGCCGACGGGGATTGGGCACCCCCTGGCTACACAGTGTGTGTGGGAAGCATGCAGTATGCATATGTGTGTGTGTGTGTGTGTGTGTGTGTGTGTGTGTGTAACGCTGCATGAGCAGGCGATATCTTATTGCTACTCACTGAAGCGTAGCTCCCCCTTTCAACTGTACGCCACTGCATTTTGGACTGGTCATAGACAGCTCGAGCAGGCATTGGAGAACTGCGGCCGCGCCTGCAAATACACTGCCTGAATTGGAAGAGGGTTGCCACACCTCCGAAAACTCAGATGATGGCACTATGTTTCTTGCACATGCGTGCAAGCAAACATAAAAATAACAAGTCAGTCTCTGGGCTTCTAAACAAAACAGTCATTAACTAGACAAAGGAGTGTCCAGGAAGATGGCAACACTCCCAGACCTGAACAAGTTCAGAACTATTGTTTTGTGCGGTAAATGTATCATCATAAAGAAACAAAGTTATGTATACCATGGCATGCAATTTTATTTTGGTGGCCAAAAAGAAGTGTTTTTACATTAGGTTTTACTATGTAATATGATTTTGAACTAAGCTTAATGATAGCACTGTGCTTAGCTTTATGTGTTAATACTGTACCAAACTTGAGAGAAATAAACACCTCCCCAAAAACTTTGCAAGAAAGAACTAGCATTTGTCAATGTCAAATGTTGTTTGTGTTGGCCCATTGAGTTCGCTCAGTGGCCCTCTGACACTCGCTCTTTCTGTTTGTACAGATGGTGCAGGCTGCTGTTTTATACTGGGCTCCTGCCTGCATTGGCACCCTTTTCTGTCCACAAAGAAATTCGCAGTAGTCCCAACAGAGCTCCGTTTAGCTCACTCACTCATCCCCCCCTCCCTCACTCGCTCGTTCTGTGTTTCCCACTGCTGTAGCCTGCCCTTTTGTACTGGGCTCCTGCCTGCGTTGGGGCTTTTCTGCCACAAAACAATCTGCAGCAGTCCCGACACAGCTCCATTGAGCTTGCTCACTCCCCCTCTCTCACTCGCTCGTTCTGTTTCTCCTGGTGCTGCAGGCTGCCCTTTTGTACTGGGCTCCTGCCTGCATTGGTGCCTTTTCCTGCCCACAAAGTAATCCATAGCAGTCCCGACAGAGCTCAGTTGAGCTCGGTCACTCCCCTTCCCCCACTCGCTTAATCCTAAATTGTCCCAAACAATGATTCCAACAGTGACTGTGGTATTCTGCGCTGGAAGTGCGAAAACACATTTCGGCCAGGATGTGAAAAATGGCAGCTGTACTTTTCACAAGGAGGTATGGAAAAATGCTACTGTTAAAAATGTGGCGTGAAAATATTACTAATTTGCGAAGTTACAAGGGTGCATGAAAAATGCACAATGCACACTAGTAACGCAGTCATTTTATGGAGTTTCATCACAAAATTTTCAACCTAGGCATTTTAGGACCTCTACTCATGAGCAGTGTCAGTGTGATTTTCTTAATGTGTCCCGAACACTGATTTCCCACGGCGACCGCTCAACTCTGCCCCAGAAGTGCAAAAACACATTTCAGCCAGGATGTGAAAAATGACAGCTGTACTTTTCACAAGGAGGTGTGGAAAAATGCTACTGTTGAAAATGTGGCATGAAAATATTACTAATTTACGGAAGTTACAAGGGTGCATGGAAACTGCATAATGCACACTTATAACAGTCATTCTGGATTTTTCCACCAATTTGCAACATAGGCTTTTGAGACCCCACCTCGTGAACACTGGCACTTCATTTAGTTAATTGGTCCCGAAAGGTGATTCCGTTGCAGTGACTGCAAAATCACCTTCGGGACTGCTTAACTTTCATGACAGTGCTAGAATTCATGAGGAGGGGTCCCAAAAACACCATGTTGAAAATTTGGTGAAAAAATTCCCAAAAATGTTCGATATGCATCAAAGTTGAAAACACCCTATTTATTCCATTATACAGCTTACTGACATTTCCTCAGTTCCCGGTCGGCTTTGAAGAGTGCAGACGTGTTCCCAGTCCACCGAAGATAATCGTGCCGAGGTCCAGAGGTAAGTATGGAGAGGCAGGGTGCACAGTGGGTGGATGCGGGTTGTGGGAGGGGGACAAGGAGATGGCGAGGGACTTTTTTTTTTTTTTTTTGTGGGGCAGCTGCAGCCGATGGGGGATTGGGCACCCCTGTTGGCACACAAAGGGGGGCCACATCATGCCAACAGGGATTGGGCACCCTCTTGGCACACAGGAAATGGGGGGGATATGCTGAGGGGGATTGGGCACTCCTGTTGGCAAACACAGAAGAGGGGAGACATAAGTTGAGGGGGATTGGGCGCCCCCCTCAGTACGCAACAAATTGGGGGGGAGAGACTTGCTAACGGGGACTGGGCTCCCAGTCAGCAACAGCCCTGCAATGATGTGTCACTTCCTCATTGCAGGAATGACGCTGCAATGATGAGATGGCCCCTGATTACAGCGGCTAAGAATTTTACAAGTTGGTGGCATGCTAGCCGAACTAGTGTCAGCAGCAGCATGCCATGCCATGGCATTGGGGGAAGCGGGTCAAGCCTTTAAAGGCTGTGGGGGCATTGGCCACAATAGTGCCGCACCTCCACAGCCTGCTTCTGGAGAAAGGTGCTGCAATAAGTTTCTTGTACATGTGTGCAATCAACATAAAAAAGGAGTCTGGTTATATAAAACTATTAAAGGAAAATTACACCCCCATATCTTTTAAATTGTATTTGTTTCCATATTAACCCCCATATCTTTTAAATTGTATTTGTTTCCATTTTAACAGACAACTGTTTTCCTGTAGCTGTCAGGGATATGTGTTTGCTTTAATTTGTTCTCACTGCTCATGCTAGCCCCCTGTAACCATCCTGGCGGACTCCATTTTATGGCTGTAGAAATCTCATTGTCCATGAGGGCTACATTAGAATATGAGAGCATGATGTCACATCGCTCATTTATACCATGAATTTCTATGCTAAAAGTATGACTATCCTGAAAAAGCTCTTTGGAAACACACAACTTGAATGCAGTTTAAAAGGGAAAAACCATGCATTACAGCTCTAACTGAAGGAAAATGTGGTATTTTACACCTTGCTGCAACTTGTTTTGTTAAAACTCTAATTAAGCAGACAGGCATACTGTGAAGTCTAAAGGGTGCTGACTCATCATGTTCTCATATGCTAACGGCCAATGAGATTTCAACAACCATAAAATGCAGACCCCAGGACAATTACAAGGACTAGTATGATCAGTGAAAATAAACTAAAGCAGTCATGTATATCCCTAGCAGTTACACAAAAAGAGTTGTCTGACATGGAAACAAAATTTAGAAGATATGAGGGTATAGTTTTATTTTAATCAAATTGCCTCTCTCTGTATCAAACTGCTGATCAACATTATTGATACACAGAGAATAGTGGATAGGCAAGTGTGTGTTATGAATTTTTTATTCGCACCGGAGGTGTGTGATGACCCATAAACCTCGAGTGAAGCTGGATAGGTTCATATGGACATCACACACAGGATGTGGAAAAAAAAATAATGAACACACTTGACTATACATTGTTTTTTATAATTACTGGTGTACTGAGTTTGTGTGTGTGTGTATATGTGTGTGTGTGTGTGTGTGTGTGTGTGTGTGTGTATGTATGTATGTATGTGTGTGTTTATATGTATATATATATATATATACATATATATATGTGTGTGTATATATGGGATATGACATGGCCTGACTGAAGATATCATATTTATCTTCACAAGAGGCCAGTGATATCATGATATCTCATGAGTGGCGAAGCCACGAGTGAGATATCTTGATGTCACTGGCCTCGAATGAAGATAAATATGATATCTTCAGTCAGGCCATGTCATATTCTGTTTATGCAATGTATGTTTTGCCCCCGAAACACAACCTACCACATATCTTCTCAATGCAATGGTCACATAAAGGTGATGGCCCTAGCAATACAACTCCCCTTACAGGAATGCTGGCAAAACAACAGATGTCATTTGTTGTTTAAAAACATTTATGATGGAGCTTGCTATTTATAGTTATTTTAAAAAGACTTATCTGGTTTATCCTGCCATGCCCCCCAACACAGCCCCCCATGCCCCCCACCCCCAAGACAACAAATGAGATAAGGTATTCAAATATCTGGTTGATCCTGTCGGTTTAAAGTTATTTAAAAAAATTATCTGGTTGATCCTGCCATTATTTTCCACGAAATTCATATTTTAAATGCTTATCTGGTTGATCCTGCCACTCTGAGCACTTTCACTTCTGTGTAAATGTACCGAGGTCGAGCGCTATTCTCATTGATGAGCGCTGTATTCTCTGAGGTTTTCTAGTAGCTGGAAAAGTCAGAAAACGCTGTGCTTTATGCACAGCTTAGTTTTGTTTCTTCAGTGAGAAAAAGCTGCCGTTTGCACACAGGCTGAAGCGAGTGAATTTGCAGCTTTGGAACAGTAGAGGGATGTTGCCCAGCAACAGACACTTGCGCTTCCCTCTAGTGTTCCAAAGCCACAAATTCACTTGCTTCAGCCTGTGTGCAGTCGGCAGCTTTTGCTCACTGAAGAAACAAACACTAAGCTATACATAAACACACCAACGATAACTTTCCAAGTTAGAAAGCTCGAGAGCTCTGCACTCATCAGTGAAATAGTTCATCTCACCATTACACAGAAAGTCGAAAGTGCCAAATATTGAAGATCAACGAGATAACATTTAAAATAATTCGTCCATAATGGCGATCAACCAGATAATTCTGAATGATTGACAGCTGCATGGGGGTGCTGCATGGGGGTTGGGATAGTGAGACAGCCACGGGCACGTAGACAGCAGCAGGAATAATTTCGGTTTCATTGTGATGACGATAGAGACGTGGAGATAAATGTATGACGGATAGGAACATGAAGATAACAATGTTATCTTCACTCTTCAACTCAGATATCATGTTTTACACTCTTTATTTATCCCAAAACATACATTGTATAAATATATATATATATATATGTGTACACATATACATATACATATACATATATATATGTGTGTGTATGTATGTGTGTGTGTGTATATATATATATATATATATATATATATATATACATACATAGTGTGTGTGTGTGTGTGTGTGTGTGTGTGTGTGTGTATATATATATATGTGTGTATATATGTATATATGTATATGTAGTGTATATATATATATATATGTGTGTGTGTGTGTGTGTGTGTATATATATATATATATATATATGTGTATGTGTGTGTGTATATAATATTATGGTAGCACAGTAGTGCTACCATAGTTAGGGTTGAGGAGCCATTTCCATGTTAAACCCCAAATTTTGCACCTTAATAACTTTGCAACTGTTTGATGGATTTGCCTGAAATTTGGAATGTATGATCAAGACCCATAGGCCTTGGGATCTGCCAAGTTTTGTACTGACCGGATATACGGTTGCGGAGTTATTAAGTGTGATCTGTGCGCGTTTACGCTTTTCTGGAATTCTGTGGTCAGGCCTACAGGTCATACGGTTTGCGTGACCGGCCCAAAGTCTTCAGGGAACGTGCAGCCAGGGTCCCCGATGTGCCTTTCAAAGATTTCATGAAAAAATATTAAACGGTTCAAAAGTTATTCAAAAAACAGTTTCCCATTATAAGTCAATGGGAAAAGTTAACAAAAGTTCAACACTTTCGCAAATGCATTTTTTACTTTTAAATGGCCTGTTATTTCTAGAATCAGCCATTTTGTTTTCAGTTGGTGATCAGAAAATGGTTGGCATTTAAATTTGGGACCTCTAGCAACCTAATTTTTTTTTGTATTCACCTAGCGGGCCCTGAGGATGATTGCTATGTCTTATTTTGTAGAAACACCCCAGAAATATGTTTTTCAAATTTCTGAAAAAGTATTTCAAGAAATTACTTCGTAATCAGTATATCGCAAATTTTTATGAAAGTCTGCAAATTGGACAGTAGTTTTCTAGTCTGTGGGAAAATGACAGCAATTCTTTGGCACTGCACGGCAAAAGAACCGTTGGGAGGTTTGAGCTGAAATTTGAAGGGAACGGAGCCAACATCTCACAGATGTGCCTTTCAGTGTTGTATTGAAAAAATATTACACAGCGGCAAAGTTATGGCACTCCAAAGTTGACGGTTTTTCCCATAGGATAACATTACGGCGCCCACGACATAGAAATCCTTTGCACCCTGCTGCAAAATAACGGTTTGGTCTTTTTTCCTGAAATTTGAGGGAAGACAGCCAACAGCCCACAGATGTGCTTTCAGTAGTTTGGTGAAAAATATCACATGGCGGCAAAGTTACGACACTCCAAAGTTGACATTTTTCCCATAGGATAACATTACGACGCCCAACGCATAACAGAAATCCTTTGGATCCCTGCTGCAAAATAACGGTTTGGTCTTTTTTCCTGAAATTTGGAGGGAAGACAACCAACAGCCCACAGATGTGCCTTTCAGTGGTTTGGTGAAAAAACATCACAGGGAGGCAAAGTTATGGCGCTCTGAACTTTTCTTTTTTTCCCATAGGATAACATTACGGCATTCGCCGCACCTTTCAGGGCCCGTATCTCGGAAACGGTGCGAGATACAGACTTTTCGTCGGAAAATTTCTTAGCCCCCTAATGGGACTAAGGTTCAAATTAGACAGGAGAGTTGTAAATAATATGACTTTTGAATTTTTTTTTCTACGTCGTACGGTTCCTGAGATATAATGTATTTAGTATTCCAAGATCTCATTTTCTGCGCCGATACTCATTATTTTGCATACATTATTTGTAGTCACTGTCTTTCTCAATGCAGGTTTTGGGGAAAACCAGCCTGTGCGCTTACATTACTGTTACTGTTGCCTTCCGCTATGTGTCTGCACTGCTTTCACTTTACCGCTGACGCCTGCGCCACCATGTGCTTATCCTTTATGCTTTCATTTGCGCTTATGCTTCGTTATTTTTTGCCATTTTCGTCTACAGTACTGTTTATCTTTCTGTTTCACTTTACATCACCATGCCCATTGACATTTCTGTTTGCAGGCACCATGTTGCTATGTGACAACACATCACATGGGCAGACCATTCCCGCTCACGCCACCATGTGCAGCATCTTTTCTGTTCTCATTCGTGCTTGTGTTACCATGTGCGCCCACTGTTAGCATTTCTGTTTCATGCTGCTGTCCCTGTTAGTATGCCACAAGATATTTGAGGTATGGAGCGCGAGGCCCAAAGGGCCCTGTGGTTCTCCGCCACCGCGATTGCGTGGGAGCTGCAATCTGAGGGCACCGTGACTCCGCTGCTGCATTACATTCACTATTTCTTGTTATCATTCTCAAAAAGAAGGGAAATTAGAGGCAAAACTCAGTTTAATGCATTAGTTAGAGTTGTTGCACAGCGACAAAAGTGAGGAAATTCGTTGTTAGGTTGAAAAACCCTCACCCCACCACTTCAAACCGGCATTGGGGTGTGCATTGGGATCATGAGTCCTAACTCTCACCCCATTCTTCTATACTTCTGCTGCTTTACACAGGTCATGGGGTAGAGTTAGGGCTGATGATCCCAATGCACACCCAATGCCACCACGCACGCCATCCTGCGCTTATCGGCGCTATGCTTCGTTACTTTTTTGCCATTCAGGTGTACCGCAGACAGTTTCTCTTCTTTCTGTTTCACTTTTCAGGCCACCATGCCCATTGACATTTCCATTTACAGGCACCATGTTACTATGTGACCAGACATCACGTGGCACACCGCTCCCGCTTCACGCCACCGTGTGCGCTGCCCTTCTAGTATCATTCGCTGTGTTACCATGTGTGCCACTGTTAGCATTTCTGTTTGCATTGCTGCTCCTGTTACTATGCCACAAGACATCATGTAGTGGAGTGCGAGGGCCCAAAAGGGCCCTTGCGCCCTCCACCACATTACATTCACTATTTCTCAATATCATTCTCAAAAAGGGAAATTAGAGGCAAAGTGAGGAATTCGCTGTTAGGTTGAAAACCTAACTCCGACCACCCCCCCAGCACCACACACACACAGACACACACACACATTCAAGTATGGGGAGGACCAAGTCAACACAACCAATGACAGACATCCAGCAGCAGGTGACAGAAATAACAAACAATTGTCTAAATGTACTCACGAGATATCCTCACCCACCTGACCAGGTACTGCATGCTCAGTGGAGATCAACAGCAAAACTGAGGCCATGTACACCAAACGCATACATCCCTGATTGCAGCTGCACATACGTACTCACACTTAGTAGTTGCATGGCCTTACCTACCGATGCCCCACACCACACCACAACTGGTACTGTGCCGTTATTCAATGCTAAATGCTGAAGGTGCATGATGACAGTTGTAGAAAGGTTTTAACACTACTGAGTATACATTAATTAAGAGAAGCACATAAATTAACTACAAGACACTAGCATGCTCAAGATAAAAGTAGTGATACATTTAGTAGGTGATTTACATAGTAGTACATTTACTGCAATGGTTTACTCAACATAGAGAGGCTGATGTAAACGATGGAAAAGCATTGCCTGTTCAACGCCAGAAATTGGTACTGCCAGTATCACATGCATTCTTACTGATGAAGGTGTACTGCTGATGTACATACATAGACCTTCAGTGTGTTTCAATATTAAAGATGCAGTAAGTATTCTTTGTAAGAAAGATTGTAATTGCATGGATCAGGCCAAGCAACTTCTAAATATCATAGCACTACTGAGCCAACAATGATGTACCTGTATCAGACGTGTATATAGGATAGATTTTCCTGTAGGCACTTACTGAGTATGTTGTACCTGATAAAGACAATCTCATTGCATCTGTGATGACTAACTTTTCAAATAGTAACACATTTGCTATTGTTGCAATGAGTGATCTATGCCACTTATGGACACAGTGTGATTTTTTAACAGTTGTTTCATACTCAGGCTGTATGCCTACTGTTTGGGTTTCCACACTTCTGTCACTGATGCTATCAAAGTGATAACTATGTTAATTCTGCTACAACAGGAATCAAGTAGGTATGGTGTAGATATAAACAGAATGTCTTTTAGTATTGATTTAACTCATAATGGGGTAAATGTACTAGGACAGCAGGGGTTATCCTCTATCACTGAGTCTGTCAGTTATAATCACACTAGGGTTTCGATGACTGTAATGATCGTTACACTGTTCATCTTCATGAGTTCATATTCACAGCCATTCTCCAGCAACTAGACAGTGTATGGTGTAACTGGGTGGACACTGTGTTGCAAAGCTGCTGCAGTGCCTAGCAGAGGGAGAGTATCTACTCAAAAAGATAATTAGCTATAAGGCATGACCAACAGTTATGTTAAATGGTCTGTTAATCACTCTGTAGGGGTTTAATGTTGAATGAGGCATATCCGAGTGCGATGTCGCTAGACAGTGATAAACTGACCATTAACATAATACCTGGGAGTAGCTTATTGCTATCATAATAAAACTGTTTTTAAACAACATTAAACCATGTTCATCATATGGTTAGGCTCTACATGTATGTTAATAAAACTAAACATAAGGCTGTTACAATGTTTACAGTCAATTAGAAAGCTGCATTTCTCAAACCCTTGTTAAATCAGAGATATTATACCTGTACAACTCCTTGGTTTTGCTTAACTCTATTGCTCAGGTGGCCCACAAAGTGGGAGTGGTGTGGTGTGGGTGGGGCATCGGTAGGTAAGGCCATGCAACTACTAAGTGTGGTACGCGTGGCAGCTGCAATCAGGGATGTGTACGCTTTGCGTACATGGCCTCAGTTTTGCTGTTGATCTCCACTGAGCATGCAGTACCTGGTCAGGTGGGTGGGGATGTCTCGTAGTACATTTAGACAATTGTTTGTTATTTCTGTCACCTGCTGCTGGATGTCTGTCATTGGTTGTGTTGACTTGGTCCTCCCCATACTTGAATGTGTGTGCGTCTGTGTGTGTGTGTGGTGCTGGGGGTGTGATTGAGTTAGGGTTTTCAACCCTAACAGCGTAATTTCCTCACTTTTGTCGCCAGGAACAACCCTACTAATGCATTAAACGGAGTTTTTGGCCTCTAATATATATATATATATATATATATATATATATATATATGTGTATATATATATATATATATATGTGTATATATATGCATATACAGGTATATGTATATGTTTATATAATATATATATATGTGTGTGTATATATATGCATATACAGGTATATGTATATGTGTGTGTATATATATATGTGTAACATATATATATACTACACTACATATATGTATATATGTGTGTGTGTATGTGTGTGTGTGTGTGTGTGTGTGTGTGTGTGTGTATATATGTGTATGTATGTATGTATATGTGTGTGTGTGTGTATGTGTGTGTGTGTATATATACACACATATATATATATACACACACACACACACACACACACACACACACACACAGTTTCCCTTTCTGCCTTGCTCTCAGTGACATTTTTGTCTTTTAAAACTGTCTGCCATGGCTCTTACTGGGGTCCCTCCTGGACTTAAACTCGGAGCTAGCAACTTAGCATCTCTCAATCCAGAGACAGGACGGGATCAACCAGATATTTATTTTGTATTTGAAAGGCAGGATCAACCAGATAAAAAATAAAAAATCAAATAAAGATGGGGAGGGTAGTAAAGAAAAGTGGCTCATCAGTAGGTGGAAAATCAAGCTACCATGTTTATAATACTGTTCATCCTGCCCTCACGCAGAGCACGAGCCAATGAAGTGGTGCAATACACTGGCGTGACAGAGAGAGGACACTGGAGGTAAAAGAAAGTTTGGTGAATGCTGCAATAACTCGTTTTCAGGTTATTATGGTGTTCTGGAGACCCTCGTAAGCAGGGTGATAAAGGGGGTCACCAGTAATTATAGTAATGTAGCAACTGAATTTAATATGCACTTTACAAGCCTCAGCCTGGATACCAGTAGTCACTGAGTGTGCAAAACTGCTCTTAGCAACTAAATATGACTGTCTGTCTGTCTGTGTGTGTGTCTCTCTCTCTCTGTCTCTCTCATCTTTTTCTCCCTCCCCCCAAACTGAAGCCAAAAAGGCAGTAGTATAGCAACAGATTTATAATGCAGGGGCAGAAAAGCTAGAAACCAAGCTACTGAAACCATTTGCTACATTCACATCTAACACTAAATTTTTAAAAAAAGGGCACACTCCCAGCAGGACAGCTTTTGCTAGTGCCAGTTTAAATCTTGCTTATTAATGTATTGGTCACCAAAGGGTAGAGAATGATATGGGCTGCATCTGGCCCTATCTGAATAGGCAGCAAGAAACGCTCCACAGAAAGACCAACTGTGCCACAATAACCATAAACAAAGCCAAATGGAAAAGCTGGGCACCAGTCAATAGCTTCCAATCTAATAGTCTTTAATTCATAAAACAGAAACTCATGGACACAGCTCAACAGTAAGCAGCAGCAACAAGTGGGAGGAATCCCCTAACTGGTCTCATCGGAGTCTTCTAGCTGCTAAGCACCATTTGTCTTTTGAGGGCACATGCCTTCTTCACCTGAAAAACTGACACAACAACGGGCATTGGAGAAATGGCCATAGCCATGTATTTATCAATAAAACCAGTTATACATGTATGCAATTGGTTCAGCATGCTGTGTGCAGCTAGGTAGCCTTGGAAGGAATCTAGCTTCCCATGGAGCACTAGATCGTTGATGGTCAATCCTCCCTCCCAGGAGACGGCCGCCTTACCATCAACCTGGACCCCACAAGAGACAAAAATCTCTGGGACATCAGGGATGGCTCTGTGACCGACTGTGGCTAGCTCCTCCCCCATCAGAGGATCCACCATGCCACGGTACACTGCCCGAAGAGGGTGCCCCTTGGACTCCATCCATCAGGCCTGCCTTACTGTCAGCCTCATGGAGATCTAGCTGGTCAAGACACATGATCCCCTGTTACCCCTTCCCACAGTGTTCAAAGACTACCAAGCTGCCACAAGGTGAGTTCTCACCAACTCACCCCCCACAAGCACCTCACACCAATACTTTCGCCACTGCCCATTGTATGTTGTTCAAAAATGGGTCTAATCCTTTTTCTGATAGATGTACACCATCTCTTCTATACAGATCAGGCTTTTTCACAGACAATCCCAGGTGCACTGCTATGGACCCCCCCCCATGGAGTCCATAATTGGTCTTATGGCCATGCTCTGCAGCCGGAGCACCTTTTCTATTACCCTAATGTTCTGGGTGTGCTGGTGTGCTGCCACTGCTACCGCTGTACCACATAGGACCAAATTATATGCATCTGGTGTCACCATTGTTTCACTCTTGCCAGGTCCTGCCTGACTGTCTCCTTAAGCTCCCTCGCATACATAACCCCTAAATCATTTCCCCCCAAATGGAGGACTAAAACATCTGGCTGCAACCTCTCCTGGGCTTGCTTGCAGTGTTGCGATGAACTCATTCCATTGCATCCCGGGCCATCCCAACCACTGCACCTCTGCCCTCTCAGGTGCCAGGAACAGGTTTTCTCCTCTGGGACACTGCCTCACCCTGTGGGCCACCCAGTGGATGTACGAGTGGCCACAAATCCAGATCTGCTCTGCTTGGGCCGCAACACCTGTCCAAACAAAGCAAAAGAGTTATAAAATGTGCGGCCTTATGTATCTTTCAAAAACCTGTGACTTCCATCTACCCAATGCCTGTATTGTCCCATCTGATGAGCCCTCTGCCCTGGCATGTGATGCTGCTCCAATCCTAAAGGAGTGTGTGTTGTACTGTTCCGCAGGGATGCCCAACTGTTGCAAGGTCTTTTGCAACATGTGCCTAAACTGGTACACTGTTGGGGGGCCACCCCCTCCATGATGGAAGAAGGCCCCCCCTTGCCGGGAGCTGCATTACATAATCCTGTACCCATAGTCCCACATCCCACTGGAGTCTGTGTGGCGCTGCTAGTCAGCACCACTGCCCATGGGCAAGCTGGTTGGTCTTGCTCTTCTGGATGCGGACAAAGACTCCAGACATTGTGACCTCCACATCCACCTCTGCCAGCACTACTGGTCTCCCAGTAGCTTTGCTGGGCTGCACGAGTTCCAACATCTGGAATGCCCCACAAAATGCTACCAACCACGCTGTCTGGAACAGCCTTGTCTCATCAGGGGATGAGCATACCTTAGGCAACTCATCCCAGATCTGCTTGAATATGGCAGGGCTGATAGGGCGTCTGTCTGGCCCCTTCGGGGTTGCCCGTGCCCAACCTCCCAGCACCTTTCGAAGGGCAAATGCCCTTGTAGAGCTGGAGAAGCCTCTGGTGTTTTGGAACCAGGCAGTGCCAGCAATGTGCTGTTTGACTGTTGCCCAGGTGAACCCTGCACTTTTATTTTTTTTTTTTATCCGTACGTATTCGCATAGCTGTGAAACTGGGATCGGCCATGTTGTTATCCACCCTTGTGTGTATTGCACTTCCAGAAAACAGTTGACTCCCTTCTGGTATGCTAAATACATCCTAGGTGCAAGAACCTTCTCAATGAACTCCCAGACCTCTGGGTTATCAACTCCCATAGGAATGACAGGACTTCTCTGGGCTGTTGGTCTGCCGCTGGTGCCAATTCTCAGAACCTCTGACACTGTAAATGAGAGACAGCATCAGTGATGCCATTTTCAATGCCTGGTACATGCACTGCCCTAAAGGTAATATTCAACATAAGCAGGAGGCTGGTAAGGACAGAGGTCTGGGGTTATATTCTGTTTTAACTGAAATATTTGAATAGTTTTGTAAGTGAAATTAGTTCTATGTGTTAAAAATTATTACCCTGAGTTAGAACTGTTACTTGGGCTGTGATATTGTAACATTTGAGGCTTGGGAACAGTTGTTTGGCAGTGATAATCAGAGTGAAATTTAAATGTGTTGTTTGCCTGGTGTTGAGGGGGGGACATTAACAGGAATTACCTTGTCTTTAACAGGAGTTACCTTGTCTTTCATTGTTCATTTGGGAACATAAGCAGGAGGCTGGTAAGGACAGGGGTCTGGGGTTATATTCTGTTTTAACTGAAATATTTGAATAGTTTTGTAAGTGAAATTAGTTCTATGTGTTAAAAATTATTACCTTGAGTTAGAACTGTTACTTGGGATGTGATATTGTAACTTTTGAGGCTTGGGAACAGTTGTTTGGCAGTGATAATTAGAGTGAAATTTAAATGTGTTGTTTGCCTGGTGTTGGTAAGAGCCTTCCCACCCACCCTGTTTTGTAGGCTTTCTTAAATACTGAAAAGCCACTGGGGGTTGAGATTGAAGGGCTGAGTATTTCTGTTTGGGGCTGAAATTTGAAGCAACAGGAACTGGTGGGCCTGTGACATCATACAGTACCTGATGTCTGCATACACACACTGTTAGTGGGACTGAACACACACTGGACTGTATGTGTTTGTGAGACTTGGGAACTTTATTAGTGGGGTTGAAACTGGGTTTGTAAATAACTGCAGTCAGTATAGAGAGAAACTGTATTCCAGGGGAAAGGGACTGAGAAAAGGGGGTGTGCCATTATAAACAGAGGGGGATAAACAGGGTGGCCATATTCCACCATGGCAGGCATCTTCGGAAGGGTTGTAGGCTGCACAGGCTGTGGGATGGCAATAATTCTCAATTGGGCCTGGAGAGAGGGAGGCTGCCCACTCTGTAGACAGCTATCGTGTATCAGGAGTGAGGTATATTGGTTAAGGAGTAAGCTGGGGGAGCTGGGGTGTCCAAGCATAAGGGGTGTGGATATGGGCAGCAGAAGGGTGGGGCTGAGGAGGCTGGGGCAACGTTCTGAAATTACAGGACGCATGTTACAGCAAGCAGGAGGGGGGATTAGGACAGAGGACCCTTAGATAGGGATGCTAACGCTAAGGGAAAGCGCATAGGGTGAACATTCTGAATACAAAGAGAGTGGAGGGGAAGAGTCAGAGGGCTGTTGTGCGGAAGCCTAAAACAGCAGATGTGGGAAGGGAGCTCCTAAGGTGAACAGAGCAAGAGGAGAAGAAGAGGGTCAGTTTAGAGGTGCAGTCAGGGGAAACTCGGTTACTTGATGGAGGCTGACATAGAGTGTCACAATAAATTTGAGCTACTAAGCAACCTGGGGAGAAGGGGTTGGTGAAAATGAGGAAACTTATACAGAGGCCGGGGGGAGGGAGTCAGATACCCATAGGGCATCACAGACTGGCAATGGAAAGGATAGAAATAGTCCCAGAGGGAGAAGGGGAAGCATAAATGTTAAGCAAATGGGGGAGATGCAACATATTGCAGACATGAGGGAGAAGAGCATGATTGGAGAGAAACTGGGAGACAAGGAGGTGGGAGAGGAGCCCCCTTCAGCAGGGGGGTCAGTACCAAGGATGGGGCCCTAGCTAAAGGGGACCCACAGAGAGCCTCTGGAGGCAGGGGTACTATTACAAGAGGGGAGGATGGCGGTGTGGGGAAGGGAAACCATCAGGGCCAGGATAAATGGTTTGGATAAGAGAGGGTTAAAGGGGACACCTATTCAGAGGGGGTTTGAGTTAAGTGGGCAAAATAACGAGGGAGGCAGAAAGGGGAGGGTGACAAGGGGGTCTCTAATAAGGCAGGAAGACTCCCATGGAATTGAGATCATGAATGGGGGATGGGGCTGAGAGGGGCATAGTGGGTAACCATAAGGATGATGGCGGTGTTAAGGTTCTGTTATTGGGAGACTCGATGATTAGGGGTATCCAGTGGGAGGGACAGGGGGGTGGATGCCATAGCCAGGTGAAGGTAGTGAGTATCTCTGGGCTGACAGTGCACAGAGCAAAGTTCATGGTGTATGAAATGGTTAGGGATTGTAGAGGGAAACCGGATTTCCTGGTGCATTTGGGAACTAACGATCTAGAGGGAAATAGCGTTTTGGAAATCCAAGCAAGGTTCCAAGAACTTGCCAGAGTCTGTCGAGATAATGGATGCAACATTTCCTTTTTGGAGATATTGCCAGTACCAAAGGCCTCAGTGGAGAAAACAATGAAGCTCACAGAGGTTAATGACTGGCTCAGGAAGTGGAGTGAAGAGAGTGGGTTGGGGGTGTTAGGGAACTGGAATGGAGTTTGGGAGGATAAGGGACTATATGCCAAGGACAGGCTTCATCGCCCCATTAGGGAAGGAAGTCCTTAAACAGGCGATGGCTGACTACATTCAAGAAAGGTGGGGTTTAAACTTGTGAGGGGAGGGATAAGGAGGGCTGACTAGAAGCCCTCTCCTCAAGATGAGGAGAGTAGCCTTCAAGCCCAAGGGGGGGGGAAACAGACTGGGGTGGAGGTTTCAGGAGGAGCAGAGGGAGGATGGAAGTATAAGGAATCTGGGTGGGGTTCGACAAAGAGGATCAGGGATAAGGGGTGGGGGTTGGTGTTAGTAAATGTCAGGAGCTTGGGAAACAAGTTGCCAGAGTTCCAGGCCATACTGTTTGATGGGGGTGGATGTGGCTATGGTCACGGAGACGCCAACAAAAACCATGACTGGGACCTAAACGCAAGGGGCACTATGCTTAGGGAAGGATAGAAAGGAGGCAGAGGGGTGGAGTGGCTATGTTCATTAGAGATGACATAGAAATTGCTAGGGTAGAAGAGGCAGAGGGAAACGGAGGCCTTATGGGTCACTGCTCACGATCCCCAGCAGGAGAGATAAGATCAAGCTGGGTGTAGTATATAGACCCCCCGGGATGAGTGATGTTCTAGAGGATGGTTTGCTGGACAGCATCATTGCCCAGTGTGGATCAAAAGGGGAAGGAGTGGTGTTGATGGGGGACCTTAATATGCCAGGTACAAACTGGGGAACCATGTCCTCTAAGGTGGCCAAGGAGCAGAGGTTGCTGGACGGCTTCCAGGATATGTTCTTAACACAGCATGTGATGGAGCCCACAAGGGAGGGGCATGTCCTGGACATGGTTCTGGCAGATGGGGATCTGGTAAGGGACCTGGTTGTACAGGACCTCCTGACTGGGAGTGACCACAATACTGTCTGGTTTCAAATAAGCATGGTGGGAGGGGTAAGATCTAGGACACTGGCAGTGGACTTCAGGGGGGCAGACTTTGTGGGCATGGGAAATATTCTCAAGGATCACTTGAAGGGGATTACATCAATGACAAGTGTGGAAAGGAGATGGGAGGTCATAAAACGGGGACTTCATGAGGCAGTCAGGATCTGCGCTAAGTTGAAACGTAAGGGAGCAAGGTCACATAAACCATGCTGGTGGCCCAGTGAGGTACAGGTAGCAGTCAGAGAAAAGAAGGCGGCCTACAAAAAGTATAAAACAACAAGAGGATAGGATAAGGAAATGTACCATCTTGCATCTAGAAAAGTCAATTGATGGTGAGGGGAGCAAAGTCAGTAAAGAGCAGCGGCTGGCACAGGGACACATGGAGGTAAAGGGGTTCTTCTGGTACATTGGGGAGTGGAGAAAAACTAAGGGCCATCTCAGCAGATTGAGATCAGAAGGAGGGTGGGTGGAAGAGGCAAGGGACCAGGCAGAGGTATTTAACGAGTACTTTGCCTCTGTGTTCACTAGGGAGGGGATGGGATATCTATAAAGCAAGGCATGAAGGGATAGAGGCAGTGAGTGGGATCAGGAGCAACAGAAATGGAGCAAGAGGGAGGGAGAGGTACCCAGGGGTGTCACATCTGGATAAGGATAAAAAAGGCCAGTAAGGTGGAGGGACGGATGATGCTATCTCCGCCAAAAGGGTGTGGTTAGCCCTCAAGGCCCTAAAGAAAGACAAATCTCCTGGGCTGGATGGCATTCATCCAAGAGTACTATGGGAATTGGCGGACATACTGGCTGTACCCCTGGTGGAGCTCTTCAACAGGTCACTTGAGACAGGGAGGGTATCTAGGGATTGGCGAGAGGCACATGTGGTGCCAATCCATAAAGGGGGGGTCGTGAGAAGTACCAGGTAACTATAGACCCATCAGTTTGACCTCGGGGGTGGGAAAATTAATGGAGTATACTAAAGGAACAATTAGGGGTGTACTTGGAGGAGGTGGGAGGTCTGGATAGTCAGCAACATGGGTTTGTGCCAGGTAGATCATGTCAAACCAATCTTGTGGAGTTCTATGAATGGGTAACATCAGAACTGGACAGGGGAAAGCCTGTGGATGTATTATTCTTGGACTTCAGCAAGGTGTTTGACTCTGTCCCCAACAATGGTCTGGTGGAGAAACTGATGGGGTTAGGAGTAGGCCCTTTGATGGTCAGATGGATTGAAAACTGGCTAGCTGGATGCACCCAGAGAGTAGTGGTCTGTGGGGAGCTCTCAAACCCTAGAGAGGTTGGTAGTGGGGTACCGCAGGGCTCGGTCCTGGGTCCGATCCTGTTTAATGCATACATATCAGACATCAGGGAGGGTATAGGGTGTGAAATGAGTCTCTTCACTGATGACTCCAAGATGGGAGCTGTAGTTGAGGGAGAAGAGGGGAGGTTGGCCCTGCAAGGGGACCTGGACACCCTGGAAAGCTGGGCTCACACATGGAAATTAAATTTCAATATCATCAAGTGCAAGGTGTTGCATCTTGGTCAGGGAAACCCCAAACACAGGTACACCCTGGGAGGGGAGGTGCTGGAGGCCTCAATAGCGGAAAAAGACCTAGGGCTCATGGTGGGTGCATGTATGAATAACTCTGAGCAGTGCAGGACAGTGGCTAGCAAGGCAAACAGGATGTTGGGATGCATCGCAAGGAGGATCACCTCTAGGAGCACGGGAGTGATTCTACCGCTGTACAATGGACTGGTTAAACCACACCTTGAGTACTGTGTACAGTACTGGAGACCACACTTGAAGAGGGACATACAGCTCCTGGAGAGGGTACAGAGGAGGGCAACTAAGATAATACGAGGGCTAGGGGATTTGACGTATGAGGACAGACTTGAGGAGCTCTGCCTGTTTTCAAGGGAGGAGAGGAGAGACAGGGGTGACATGATTGGGGTCTTCAAGTACCTCAAGGGAATAAATAGGGTAAACACGAGGGATCTTAGACTAAAGCAGGAGGTATCACCAGAGGGCATGGTTTGAAGTTGGAAGGAGGAAGGGTGAGGGGAAGAGGAGGAGGTTTTCACTGAGAGGGTGGTGGACCCTTGGAATGCACTGCCTGCGAAGCTGGTTCAGTGATCCACAGTGGAGGGCTTCAAGAGAGGGTGGGACAGACACAGAAAGTGGATGTATCAGATGATGGCCTGTCCCCGGGTGGGATGGATGATAGGGGTTTCTGGAGCACAATGGATGGGAGGTCCTCGGCACCCAACTAAGGATCTAAGGTTTGAGCAGACTCAATAGACCATAAGGCCTAATCTGCTGGCAAATAGTATGTTAGTATGTAACATCAGACACTTGAAGACAAACACCCGCATGAGGTTGCCCATCAGGCCCTTGCCCCCTAACTGTTTGTTTATGGCATACACTACTCCAGTGTTGTCAGACCTGAATGTGATGTGCTTGTCCTGCAGCTCATCCCCCCCCCCCAAGACCACCAATGCCACAACGATGGGGAAGAATTCCATCACCATTATCTGCCTCATTATGCCTTGTCTGATCCACTCTGAAGGCCACTGCCCTGCACACCATTTCCCTTACAAGTAAGCCCTGAAGCCCAAGCCCCCTGATGCATCTGTGAAGAGTTCCAATTCTTCACTGGACACCTGAACCAGCCACATTGACACCCTATTGAGGCATTGCAGAAATGTCTGCCAAATGTATAGGTCCTCCCGCATTGACACTGTGACCTGGATTCTGTGGTGCAACCCCCACCCCCACCTGGTGCCTCATGAATACCCTGCCCATGGGCATTATCCGGCAAGCGAAACTGAGATGGCCCACTAGTTGCTGCAGCTCCGGTAATGTGACTTTATTCACCCTTATCACAGTGTCCAGCTGGGTGTGCAAGGCCACTAGCCTGTTTAGGGGGAGCTGGAACACTTGCTCCCTCGTGTCAATCTCAATCCCCAGGAAGGAAAGCCTTGTGCATGGCCCCTTCATCTTGTCCTGGGCCAATGGTACATCCAGCTCAGCACATACCTCGTGGAATGCTACCATGATATGCGCACATTGCCTCGAGCCAGCACTCCCCACAAACAGAAAGGCATCCAAATAATGAACCATGTGGTCTAGCTTGGCTTTCTGTGCTGTGGCCCAGTGCAGAAATGTGCTGAATTGCTCAAACTGCACATGCCACCACACACCCCATGGGCATGCAATTGTCCATATAGTAGTACCCATCAAATTTCATGCCCGGTAGCTCACTATCTTCTGGGAACACTGGCAACAGATGGAATGCTGATTCTATAGCAGCCTTCCCCAGCAATGCCCCCTGGCCCGCCTGACGCACCACCTCCACTGCCCTGTCGAATTATGTGTAATACACCGCGGTGTCAACTGGGTTGATGTAGGTGTTGACTGAAACCCTTCCTGGGTATGACAGGTGGTTTATCATTCAGAACTCACCTGGCACTTTTTTGGGGACTAGGCCAGTGGGCAACACCCTGAACCGTGGGCAAGGGGGGGGGAGGAGAAGGGGCCACTGATCCAACCCACAGCCAGCTCCTTCCGTAGCTTGCCCTGCACAACCTCCAATTGCTCCTTGGCAGAACGCAGGCTGTCAGCCTCGTATGCCCTACTTGGGCCTTGGTAAGGTATACAGAACACCTCTCTGAAACCTTCTGCCAAAGAGCGAGCGGCCACCCTGTCTGAGTAGTTGACCAACCACCCTTCAATATTTTCAGCGTTGACCGGTGTTGGCAGCCTTTGTCCCTCCCTTCTGAAAGGGATGAAAATTGTTTGCCTTCCCTGCCCCTGCCTCTGTTGCCTTCCCATACTGTTGAAATGAGTGTGGTTTCCCGCATCCCATACACTTGTGCTTGTATCTACAATGCTCGGTCTTCTATGACCTCTGGTTGTAGCTGAAACAACGCCCTTTCCTGCCCCCCCTTTTCCCCCATTACCCCATTGATGACCTTTCTTCAGTGACTGGGAGCATCTCACTGGGAAACCACTGTCTGTGTGGTGAACCCCTTCCCCCAAATCGATCATCCACAGGAGTGGGAGGTCCAAGACCACCCATGATCGTGCATTGTCCATCTGTTTTCTCCTCTGACAATCCTCATCATATTCTTACCACCCCACCACCTGGCTTACTAGCGTGCATGGTCATTCTATTAAAGTAGACCCACAGCTCATCAGCTTTCCCCCAGACTGCCCTGGGTAAGGATCCCTGCATTAATTTTGAATCCTGCAACCCAGTTCTCCCATGCCCTCTGCACAGTTGCTTTTCACTTTTGTTCGACCACGTCAACCCGCTCTTTGTCTTTTTTTTCTTCCCCTCTCTTTCTGGCTCTTTTGGCTGATTCAGAAGAGCAAAGATGTCAACGTATTCTCCATTGATTATTTGTTGCCTCACCTTGTCCGGCAAGTGTGACCCAATGGACTCTGCCAGGGATAGGAAGCTCACTGAACCTTGCTGCTCTGGCATTGGTGGTTGCACCGATGCCACTCCAGCATCCCTGATCCCTGCTATGGCCAGGGCTGCCTGGACCATTCCTGGCCGAGCCTTTTTCTAGTCTGCCAGTAATTCCAGCAGCCAGTCAAGATTCTACTCCACACCTGATTGACCTGGGTTTCCCACCACAGGCCACATGCTAGGCTCCCCACACTCTTGGGGTATCGCCATGGCCACACCTCCGAGCCCTCCTGCTGGCTGACCCAACCCCCGAGGGTTGTCTGCTATGGGACCCATGGCCCATTACTCCCAGCTGTGGAGTTTGCTTGTGGCAGGGCAGGTTGACCCTACCCCAATTGCTCAAGAATCCGCACGCTCACCTGCAGCAGTGCTGGCTGGCCCTCTGTAAGACCCCCCTGGCAGACCCAGGCTTATGGGTACAGATGCTTCCAATTTCTTCTTGTGCCCCACCAGCACCTTTTCCATGGCCTCCCACTCTCGGCCCCATTTTGGCTGGCACCCCCTGCTCCTTTTGGGGGTGCCCATGCTTCTAAGGAGAGTCCTCAGCTGACAGCTGATCTAACTCTGGCATACCCGCTACTTGGTCCGCTGCCACTGCTTTTTGATTGACCCTCTTCCTTTGTGCTTTTTTCTGAGGAGGAGGGTGCACCAGCATGTCATCCAGACTGGGCTTCAGCTTCTCTGGCTCTTGCCCAGACATGCCTGGCACCCCTGCCGGAGACGCAGGTTCAGCTGGCAGGGTCAGCAGAGCCACGTTATCCGGCTGCTTCCCCGGGTTGGCCTCCTCTGGGTTCTTGGGTCCTGGTGAGGGCAACAGCCCCAAAGGTCCTGCTCCCCCATTTTCACCCTGTTCCCTGATCAGCACCTCCCACCATGCCTTACCCTTGCCTCGGATGAGGGCAGCCAGCTGCTGTTAGAGATCTCCACTCATCTTCACAATATGCCTGCAATCAAATAAATCATGGCCAGTCTCCCCTTGCTGGTGCTTAAGCTGGCACTGCTGCAACCAACATGGGTCATTGACTGTGGGACATTTTAACACCTTGTTTCGTGTGTGTGTGTGTGTGTGTGTGTGTGTGTTTTTTTTTACATTACCTGGCCGGCTAGTAGCACCCCTTACTTGCTTGGGCCCTCCTGCAGTATGCATGAAGGGGCTGTGGGCTGCTGACATAGGTCCCCTTTGGTTGCACTTAGCACCTTCAATCACTGTGCTATAATGCCTCTGTTTCCTTAAAAACCTTCTGCACCACAGTCAGGTAACCAACCATTAGCTTTATATTTATTTTATTTCAATGTATGCCTGGCCACCTATGCACCATGAATTTAAGTTACTTGCCTCTATTTCCTTAGAAACCTTCTGCACCAGTCAGGTAACCCAGATACTCATACCCACCACGGGGGCCATAGGATTCAAACTCAGATCTCCAGTGTTTGCGGTCTAGAGTCTTACATTGCTGTCTTAAACTGGCTCCCTCTGTGCAGTCAGCAGTGGTTCTGCACCATTGTAAACCTCCTAAAAACCCAGCCTCATGTGTCTGTATATGAACCCCCCAACTGCAATAATCTCATACTTTTTATCACCAAGTTTCCATCTACATCAAGCCAAATGACTCTAACATCTAGGCTACAGCAACTACCTCACCATAACAATTTCCTTGGTATCGCAGACCTTAAACTCTAAGCCCAGCCCCCAGACATGTGGCCTACAGCCAAAACCAAGCCCTTACCTCTGGTTTGCTGTTGATGCTGGCTACCTTCTCCTTCTGTTTGCAACCTGGGACAAGGAGGAATGAGGGAGAAATCCTCCTGTGCAGCCCCTCTTAAGGGGCCTGGCTCCTCCCTGTCCCTGGCCGCAAGTTCCCTCCCCCCTGGGAACCCTGTCCTTCCCCCCCCAGCCCCTTTTGGGCAGTCCTACCTGGGTCCCTATTGTTCCGGTGTCTTCCAGCCCTGCCCCCAGACAAAGCCCTGCCTGTTGTGATACCTTGCAGGGTCTTCCACTAAATACAAAAACAACTTAAAGGGAACATGAATTAGGCACATTCTTGCGAGTTTACTGCTGTTTTAACATTGAATTATCTAAATATATTTTGCCTCAAACCCAGTGTATTCTATTCAGATGTATGTGTGTGGTATTGGGAATCATTTTAAAAGCACCTACTGTAACGAAAACTAAGGTTCTGAGACTGCACACAAGTGACTGAACAGATGTGCTGAGACACTGTGTATCCGTTCCTACATTCTGTGCTGTTGCCGATTTGTTCAAGTTAGACGCTGTACAGACTTTCTAGCTGTACAGTTTTGTTAGAAGCAATGTATGAGTATCAGGGTGTATGAATTGGCATCTAGCCACAACTTTAGATGTAGTGACATTTTTCTGACTTACTGCTTTTCCATATACTTACATGTAACTGGAATAGAGAATATATTTGGTCGGTTTGTGTTTCTGTTGCTTCTGCTTTAGCCCGCAGCCCGCACCCTGAAAAGCTTCATCCTCACAGCAGCATTTTTCATCTGCTTTGTTCTTAACTACAGTGGTTCTGTGATGACTCAGCTATTATGTCTAATGTTGGTGGTGATTTTTCTGTTATTTCCGAGTTTATCCCACCACACGCTGAACTGTAAAATTGTGAATTTTTATGTCTGTCTGGCTACCACACGTCAAACATAGAACAGGATGTGCTTTATAAAATTTGGTCACATCTGATTCTAACACCTAGTTTTCCAGCGATTTCTGCATGACCACATCTAATGTGTACACTGTAATGTCTGTGCCAATAACATTGTGTCCACGCCTCAGAACAGCACAGATCTAGTGGAGTTGATTTCAGTTCAGACCACCTATTGTGGCAATTCATATAAGAAAGCTTGTTCCATTTTGTCTATTTCAATGAACTAAATATAATGGATTTTAGCTGCTGATAAAGTGTTTTATTTGGAACATGTTCTCTTTGTTTTTTATCTCATCAGTCAATTTTGTTGTAGTGTATATGCCCTCTGATGTTGTGCTGTCAATACTGTGCTACCTCTTAGACTGCTTCAGTTAGTGGGCATCTAGTTATCTGAGTCTGTTGGAATTGAGAGCGCTGTTCACTGTTATTTACAAACCCAAATCCCTTTTGATTTTTTTTTTTCAAATAGGATGCACTGATTTCTGGCTTTGCAGGAGCCGAGATTGAAGTAGCAGTATTTGGTATATTACCCTGCATTAGGATCCCATACTACAGTATACATATCATAGGGCATGGAGTTTCGCTAGCAAATGCCATCCTGCAGATGTTCCCTCCACAATCCTTGTTGCTGCAGTGTAAGGCAACAGAAACATATTGAGGGAGTGCTGCAGGCTCTGATAAATCTACCAACCCTGTGAAACTATTCCCAAGAGAGCGCATCACCCCCATCCAGCATATCAGCACAGCCGGAATAAAGCACATCAAACAAACATTTTGAGAGGTCAGTGCATAGCAGCAACAAGTACTTTGTTTAACTAAACAGTTAGCAGTTGGAGATATTATGAGAATGGCAGGAAAAAAACAATTGACAATAGCAGTGCAAATGAGGGCAGTTAGTGGCTTTGATAATGCGTCCAACTTGTGTCCAGTTGAACATCTTCACTCGAAACGTAAATGAAAGTAAGAAGTTTGAATTCAATGTGAGGTCTTGTAATTAGATATTCTGCCTTGAAAGGAAAAGGAAAGATGATCTGTTTCTGAAAAATGACACATCCTAAACCATCTGATCAAATAAAAGATGAAATGTAGCAAAGACGTGGTGGAATGCCTGAAGTGGGAATTTGTGCTGCTAGCTCTAAAAGTGTCCTTTTCCAGCAGTATGGTAAAGAAATGATAGGGGCATAATATATATGTGGTCAGCAAGCATAATAAATAAGTAAACAGTTGATATTGTACAGTGTATACCAGAACTTACCCCCTGTACGAATCTACATCCTAACTACAGTGTGGGCTGTTATGGAGGGGTGTTGGGGGGGGGGTGCCGGGACTGGGTGCCAAGATTGTTGTTGGAGGCTAAGGGTCCAGCCCAGGTGGCAAGATTGTTATGTGCCATGCCGTTCTGCACAAATAAAGAAGGCTAAATGAGGACTGTCCCATCACATTCACTGTGCTTGGGAATGGATTGGCAAAGGATAGTGAAAGCACATGGGAAACAGACAAGCACAGTTGTGTACCCAGTGTTAATATAAAAAAACTGAGGCTCGATAATGAAACTGCAGAGGTAAGTAATGTTCCCACAAGTATAAAGAGTTACACATGGCAAGCCTGAATTAACTACGATTAAGGCGAATCCTTTTGTGAGCAAAACATGGCAACCATTGGGGCCAATCTGTTGCAATAAAGACTGGCAGAGTTTTGTTCCCATGATAATGTAGAATTAAAATCAATTACAGGATCTGTGGCAGACAGGGTTGCTGACAGGGATGTTTGGGGAAGGGGGCCCAAGTGGCAGTGAGCTGCTAGTTTGCTGATTAGAAAAATGAGGCTGGCATGGCGAAACAGTGCAGAGTTACAGGAGAAAGGAATGGAAGGAAGTTCCGTGGACAAATATTCAGTCGGTTTGTTGTGTATGTAAATTTCTAGCCAACATGAAAGAAGTGCTCTGACATTCTGTCAGTCACACCTGCATAAGTTCCATGTTTGCCAAAAATTAGTGAGGATGGTACAAATCACGATAAAATTGATGGTGGAATTGTTGCAGTGATGAACTGGTAACTAGGGGCTCCTGTATTGGTGTTGGTGGTAGTAAGAGGGTGGGAGGGGCAGAGATTCTGCCAGCACATCTGTCCAATAACTGTCCATACAGCCATTACAGGTGACTCCATACTAGAAGCATGCATCAGGAGTGATATTAGTATGTAATGTCTATGATCAGAAAGCAAACATACAGTACAAGTCACATTAAACCGCCCCACCAAGTTGGTTTAGCATTGTTTTTTTTACAGTTGGCAATGCATTGTCAACTCATACTGCATTGTTTTCCAGCGCTTAAGCAGCTCAAGAACATTTATAAAATGTTTTTGCTACTCAGTTGGCATGCACTTGAGGCCCATTCACAATGCAATGCAAAATTGGGTTGAAACTCTTACACAGTTTGTGCAAGGTTTTGTACTGAATCAAGCAACACTTATGCAACTCATTGGCAGAACAGTTTAATGTGACTTGTACTGCACTAAACAGACAAATTAATTGCCAGTAATGGTGTTGTACACTACTCAGGGGGGCAAAACTGCCATGGTATTTTGCATGAACATTGCAGTACTTGGTTCAATAGTTGGCTAATTATTACTTTGAGATGTTTCATCTCTCAACCGTACTCTTGTGAGAATGGGCTCTTGAACTGGAGAGTGGCTAGTTCATCACTGCAATAGATTTTGGACAGGGAGTATAAAATTCATTATTGAGCAATCTATTTCGGCAAATGAACTTGGCTTCATAGTGGCAGCTGCAGCAAAGCTAAAACATGCCACTATAAGTTCAATGCCGATTTGCCACAAAGTGGAGACAATGATGAAATAAGAAATCTCCCAGCCATACATTTATGCACAGTACAGAAAAGACTTTTGCCCATTAGTGGAATAGTACATACGGAGAAACAACATGACACAATATGTCTGGAAACTGACTGCGGCACCAAAAAGAAGGTTCTAACGGGAGTAAAGGATATGCCCCACAACCACTGGCCATGGGATCTGTTCCCCATTGCATGGATTTTTATTTATTTAGTGATTCAGAAAAGACCTTTGCGCGCATGCTGTTTTACAAAGGTTCCATGTCATAGATTGCAAAACAAAGTACAATAGGAGAAAGCAAAGGTACATTACAGTGAACAATACAGCTTGGATTCAGAACTTACAGAATAACACAAAACAATTTAAATAACAAGAAAAACACTTTATGGGGTTGGGGGGAATAAGCAGTCACAAAATGCCTAGTCAGTAGTCCAGAGGGATGGGGATAGCTGGCAGTGGGGTGAAGAAAGGAAGTACAAGAGAGAGGTATGTACTGCGGTGGAGGTGAAGTGTGAGGGAAGAAGGGCAATATGGTATAGGGAGAAATAGTTGGGTGAGGGGAGGCTGAGCGGAGAGGGCATGCTAAAGTAAAATGGTGGGGTATGAGGGGGCATGGTCAGGCAGCCTGCATTAGTAGTGACTATTAGGGAAACTCATGGGACTGTGAGTTGGGGAGGGGCGGGGGTGGCGGGTGCTGAAGGAGCATGACGCAAACTGATTGCTGGGGCAAGTCATGTAGGGATAGAGGGAGGGGGTACCTGAGGCGTGCCTAGTGCTTGCTGGGGGACAAAGAGAGCAGGTGTGGCTGGACTGGGGGGGCAGGTGCACTTGGAGAGTGCTGAGGTGCTGTTTAAGGTCAGTTTTGAATTGTGCCAGACAATTGGTGGCCAAGAGGTGCCCAGGGTGTTCATTCATCCATGGAGTGTCCTGGTAGGCAAATGTACACTGCCCAAGTGAGGTGCAATGGAAGGGGATAGCCAAGGCCCCTCTAGTCCTCCCTCTGGTGACCTGTAATGAGTTGGCCACCTTGATCAAATTGCCTACACAAGGTGGTGTTCTACCCAATTGAGCCTTCTTCCCTAGGATGCAAGTCTGGAATTCGATCCTGTTTCTTAATGACAGCCAATTTGCACATTCGTACAGAGTACAGGTGTGAGTGCCACACTCAGCATCCAGGATGAGTCTGCAGGCTTTGTTGAACGCAGTTTGAACCCTCTTGAGTGCTGTATCTGTTGCTGCCCCATAGACCACTTAGTCCATAGTCAATAGTAGATATAATTGAACAGTGGACTGAGAGGTGGAGGGTTGAACTTAAAGGTGTGGCAAAATTATTTTTGAAAAGCAAGTTTAGCTACTACACCAGTACCAGAAGGTTGGGGGAACTGCCAAACTGTGCCAGATACACACAAAGGTGGAAGCCAACAACCATTTGTGAGCCAAGCATGTATCCACCATGATGATGGTGTGATGATGTTTCTGCTCTGAACTGATGGTACCCCGACCACCAACACACACCAAAGGAACCAGACACTGGGTCACAGCCGAGCTGTTATGTTACCTATCACTACTAGCATACCTGCATGCTGCAAAGGCATTATGTATGTAGCACCATGTGCCTAGTTAGGCAGGGTTTTGCCCATAGTGACAGACTCAGTAAAATGACATGTATCTGAGTACCACTCACACTGGAGTCCAAGCCACCACCAATCAAACCTTCAGTGTGCCAGTGTGTGCAGTTGCCGTCTGGCAGCCACCACTGTGAATGACTCCTTGATGTGCTCTGTATGCAAGCTATGAAGTCAAATGGCTTTTGATGTCCAAAACATAGGAATGCGAAATGTTGTAAGCCATGCAGTCTAATTTAAAATATACCTTCCCTTAAAGATGGTGTGGTTGACAATTATGGCTCTTACTTTGGAATGGTTGTATTTCTTCAGTGCGAGACGTGTTCATTCCCAAACTGAGACTCACCCTGCACCCTTCTCCTACTGTATTGTCGGACAGTTCAACAGACAACCTAATCATAATTCTAGTTGCATGTCTCACAAAAGGCTAACTGCCACAGTGTGTGTGTGTGTGTGTGTGTGTGTGTGTGTGTGTGTGTGTGTGTGTGTGTGTGCGTGTGTGTGTGTGTGGGTGTGGGTGTGTGGGGTGTGTGTGGGGTGTGTGTGTGTGTGTGTGTGTGTGTGTGTGTGTGTGTGTGTGTGTGGGGTGTGTTTTTTTTTGGGGGGGGAGGTTATTGGTGGCACATGCTGGCACAAAGTTATGAAAGTTCCATGACTCATTAGCCACAGCAGATGCCCCTAATGTGCCCTGATGGCATGTCACCCAGGGAAGGAATGCAGAGTGCTGCAGGTGGTTTGTAATCTCTACTATGCTCTACCCCTCCCAAAAAAAAAAAAAAATACTAGAACATGCTATCTCCAACGTTCTGTATTTATTGAATTTTGTTGACCTGGTAAGCCCACTAGACCTAGAAGTCCCTTTTTCAGGGGCGACTGGGGGGAGGGGGGATACAGATGGTAAGCAACTGAAATTGAACCAGATTAAGCTGTGGTGGTATTTTCAGTGAATGGGAGAAATCTGGCCAAGACACTGGGGGAAATTCCCCTACTCTCTTTCAATGAGTGCCATGGGATCTTTAGCATCCACGTGAACTACCACCAGTCCAGGCAGATGGTACCTCTGTTTAATGTCTCATCCGAAAGACGGCACTTCAGAGGTGCAGCACCCCCCTCATGCTGCACTACCATGTCAGTATTGGAACATTAACCCAAGTGCTAGATGTGGGAACTGAACCCACAGCCCTCTGATCTCCCAGTCTCAGAGGAGAGTGTGCTACCTACTGAGCCACTGACACTAAGACAGTCAGCACCAGTATTGAGTGGTATAGACTGATATGAGGAGGAGGAAGCCGCAGAGTTGACACCAAACCAAAAAAACACTAATCAAGGATGCAGGCAGAAGTTCCTGTAATTAAGCACCCCCTCAACCTGTGCGCTGCACAGCTTGACTGCGCATGTAGGAGTGCTAGGTTCATGATTGGTGGAGAACGTTCAGTAGAAAAACAAATGATTTATGTGTAAATTTCATACTCTAAAACATTGGGACTGAATATAAAAAATAAAATGTGGATATACATACATCACATGTGGTCCCTCTAGCAGAGGTGTAAGTGCTAAGCGGAAATGTTTCAAAAAAGCTGACAGTGTTTGCTTTAAGTGCATTGACATGGATAGTTGGGGAGTCTATAATGGCCAAGTGAATTAGACAATTTTTTATTTTTAATTTTGCTTTCGGTAGAATTTGTGGAATTTCAGAAATTCTGCATAATTCTGCAGAAATCTATTAGAATGAAAACTGAAATTCAGAATGAGATTTATTTTTATTTTTAAAATGAGTATTAGTAATCCAAAGTGGGCATAAACTGAGGTATAGCATTGTAATTTTCTTTCTGCCACCCAAGTTCTAGATGTAATCGCCACATCTATTTTAATTATCTAATGACACAAAGTCAGCTTGGGTATGTTTACAAATAAAAAGTAAAATGTTGACTTGCTGCAGGTGTACAAGCACATTCGTTGCATTTTTTTTTTTTATCAATTGATTTAAGGAGCAGCTGCACAGGTTTTTAGATTTTATTGCAAAGTGTCCGCATGTCACATTGTGACACAAATATAAAAAAATGAGACATAGTTATGATGAATAGTTGTCTTCAGTCATACGATTATAGCAAAAATATTACTAAATTACTGGGTTGTGTGTGTTTTTTTTTTTCCCCCATTGAAAAAGCAGTGTATTAAATACCGTAATACCTGAGTAGGTATTATGGCATTCACATGGCTCCTCTCAATGGGGAAAATGCTCGCTTGAGACCTGCTGTAGCTAGAGACTGTGAAAACCACTGTCCCTCACGACTTCTCTCTCACAGAAACACTCACCTCACAAACAGCTCTTAATTAGAAAGGCAGACAGCAGTTCTGTTTCTCAGAAGAAATACCCAAGTTATGCATAACTCTGCCAAATTACTAAATTGCAGTAGTTCATTACAATATTTTGAATTTCTGCTGCATCACTCTCCTAATTAACTACTTTTCATGTGATCTCTTACTAAACTTCCTCCCCACAGTTCTTCCTTCTTCTCCCCTGCCCTCTGCAGGTCACATGACTCCACTACCCAGCAACATGTACTAATGCTCGAAGCAACAAAGAAGACGCCGGTAAGACTGGACTGCATACTTTCTTGATTGCACTTCCTCTGTGGAAAAAAAAACTGCAGTAATTATATAAAACAAAATATGGGGTGCAGTGTGGTTAACTCAAATTTAAAACACACCCTCGTTGTTGAATGGCTGCCATAAACCCCTCGTGCTTCACCCTCGGGGTTTATATGCCATCCAACAACTCAGGTGTGTGTTAAATTCTCATAACACACTGCACCCCATACTTTACCCTATATTTAATATTTGGAACAAGACCATGATGTGAACGTAACTTGGGCATACTGCAGTCATAAGTTTGAATCTCGCCACCTGATCCTCGTCGCGGCTGGTTTTATATGTGCTCACCATCACACAGAGCTCAATTGGAGGTAGTGGGATTCAAAATTGACTGGGGTATGCGCAAGTTAAGTTCACATTGGGGTTCTGTCCCAAATATTCTTTAGTAATATTTTTGCTATAATCGTACGATAGAAAACTGCTATCCAGCGTAACCATGTCTCCTTATTTTTTTATATAGACCAGTGATGACCCAGGGAATTACAGACCAGTCAAGTCTGACCTCCATTATGGGCATGCTCATGGAGACCATACTAAAGGAAAGGTTGGTGGAATATCTAGAGGAACATGGTCTCCAGGATGTGAGGCAGCATGGGTTCATGGGGGGGGGGAGAGATTGTGTCAAACATTATGGAGCTTAACATGTATACGCTCAAGGAAAGGAGGGAGAGGGGAAACATGATAGAAACTTTCAAGTACCTCAAGGGAATCAACAAAGTCCAAGAGGGTAGCATATTTCAGAAAAAGATGTGCAAGAACAAGGGGGCACAATTTGAAGATAGAGGGGGATGGCTCAGAGGTAATATGAGGAATTTTTTCACAGAAGGTTGTGGATGCATGGAACAGCCTTCCTGAGGAGGTTGTGGAGTCAAAAACAGTTGGGGGGATTCAAGAACGCATGGGACAGACATAAGGCAATTCTAGTGGGTGGGGTAGGAGGGAATAGGCTGTTGGTTAACTAGAATCTGCAGCTTATCCATTAAGTAGGGAAACTGGCAGACTAGGTGGGCCAAGTGCTCCTTATCTGCCATCAAATTCTGTGTCTATGTTTCTAAACAAATTTGATTGACTTCTTTGACTGTGTCACTAAGACAGTAGACAGGGCACAAGTGGTAGACATCCTCCATCTTGATTTCAGCAAGGCCTTTGACTCTGTGCCCCACAAAAGATTGATCAGGAAGTTGGTGGATCACAGGGTTGGGGAAAAGATGGCCAGATGGGTGGAAAACTGGCTGAAGGACAGAACCCAGAGGGTAGTTGTGGGGGGAGAGTGGTTGTGGGGGGAGGAGTTATCTGGCATAAGATGGGAAACTAGTGGGGTCCCGCAGGAATCGGTGCTGGGGCCAGTGGTGTTCAATGCTGTCATCAATGACATTGGAGATGGTATTATGGGCAAAATGTGCCTATTTGTGGATGGCACAAAGCTCTGTGGGCGAGGACACAGCTGAAGGGATACAGGACCTACAGAAAGATCTGTAAAAGCTAGTGAGGTGGTCCAGGATCTGGCAGCTTGGCTTCAATGCCAAGAAATGCAAAGTTATGCATATTGGAGCCAAGAATCCTAGGACAGAGTACTATCTGTGTGGAGTACAAGTATCTATCAGAGGAGAAGAAAGACCTAGGAGTGATGATCACTAGTGAGCTGAAGCACTCAATGAAGTGCAAGAAAGCAGCAGCAAAGGCAAACAAGATGCTGGGATGCATATCTAGGGGGATCAGTAGTAGGAGAGAGGAGGTTATACTGCCCTTGTACAGGTCACTGGAAAGGCTGCAACTAGAGTATGGAGTTCAGTACTTGTGGCCACACCTCAAAAAGGACATTAACCTGCTGTAAACGGTCCAGAGGAGGGTTAAAAAGATAATAGCTGGTCAGCAGGGTAAAGCATATAAGGAGAGGTTGAGTGCACTGAACATGTATTCCCTGGAAGACAGGAGAGAGAAAGGGGACATGATTGGGACCTTCAAGTACTTGAAAGGGATACATACGGTTGATAGGGAGAGTCACTTTAAGCTGAGTGGCAACCATAACATGAGGGGGCACAGTCTTCAGCTGCAGGGTGGGAGGTTTAGGAGGTAGGTCAGGAAGCAAGAAGGGGAGAGGGCTGAGGTTAGGGGAAGGCATAGCCGTACAGGGTCGGGGTGAGGCAGCCGAGGGGCCTTGTCAGGACAGACACAGGGCAAGTGCATTAGAAGTTGCATTGGACAGATAAGAGGAAGAAGAGAGGACAGAAACTGACACCTATAAGGTCAGAAGCGGCATAGGGAATGAAGATGTTATGGGGTGCAAGCATGGGTGGAGAGGTAGAGGTGGCAGTTATGGAGTGGCATTTTTTTTTTTTTTACGCTCCAAGCATTGCTGCGGATGAGGTGTCACTAGAGAGCTCATTCAGCCAACTCTGAGCCCTGCATGCAAATGATCTTTGGCCTTGGGACATGCAGCAGTGGGGAATTTGAAGGATTTGGGGCTTAGAGCGCCTGGTATTGCGGTTGGTGATTTTGGGTTTAAGGAGGGTGCTGACTCCTGGTGGTGCCTTTCCCATCATGATTTTCTTAGCAGTGATGCAGGTTTGGTATTTGATTTGTTTGTTCAGTTGCAGCCAGCCTGTTTTGGAGTAGAGGTCACAGCTGTGGGTGAGACAGTGGGAACCAGTAACAAGTCGGCAGGCTTGATTGAGGGAAGTCGAAACACACCTGAGAGCTGAGGTTGTGGCATCTCCATAGATGATGAGACCATAGTCAGTGATGCTGATGGAGCTCTGAGCAGCTATGGACAGAGCTTTTGGGGTGAGATGTTTCCTATGTCAGAATAGTAGACCCATCCTGGTGTTGGCTACTTTTGCCACGTTATTGATGTGTGGGACATGGAGATTACAGTCTAGGGTGAGGCCAAGGTATTTGAAGGTATGAACTTGTTCGAGGGTGATTCCTTGCTTGGTTTTAATGGAGAGCTTATATTGTTTGCATTTGTTTTGGGAGCTGCAGAAGATCATGGTCTTTTTTTTTTCTGTTAAGGATAAGTCTGTGTTTTGTGAACCAGTTTTTGACTGCAGAGAAGGCCTGTTGGAGGTTACCCTGTAGATGGACTGGATCATGGTGGGATGCCAGGATGACAGCATCATCCACGTAAGAGTAGGATCTGTTCAGGGCAGGATTCTGGCAGTGGGTTCAGAAAAAGGCTGAAAAGGAGGGGGCCCAAGATTGAGCCCTGTGGAACACTGGACTGGACTGGTCTTTGGTCTGAGAGTGTGCCAGCAATTCTCGCTCTTTGGGAGCGGTTGTCTAAGTAGCTTTTGAACCAGTTCACAGAGTTAGATGAGAGCTCTGCTAGTCGAAACTGGGCAAGTTGGAGACTATGGTTGATGGTATCAAAGGCTTTAGTTAAGTCGATGAAGGTGGACCCAGTAAGATGACTGTTATCAAGTGAGTGATGGATTGAACCAGTGAATTCAAGTAGTGCCGTGGAGGTGCTATGGCCTTTCTAAAGCCATGTTGCTCCTTGCACAGGATGTTGTGATTGTCTAGGAAGTTGGTGAGCTAGTCTGACACTATCCGTTCTAGGGCCTTGGAGAGTGGAGGAAGGATGGAAATTGGACGGTAATTCTCAGTAGCTGTTTTGTCACCACTTTTATGAATTGGGGATACCATGGTGGATTTCCATAAGTCAGGGAACTGGCTGAGGCTGAGGGAGAGGTTGAAAATCCTGGTCAGTGGTCGAAGTACTTCAAGTGTGAGCGATAGTAGTTTGAGGTCAAGGGAGCCACTGCTGGCTCTGGAGCTACAAATGGCTTTGGTAACTTAGCTGAGGACTTCATGCATTTTTACTGCTTTAAAGTAGAAGGGAGGGTGGCTGGAGGTGGCTGGGGGGGCAAGGAGAACCACCTCATCGGAAAAAAACCCTGTGGGAGTACAGCACTGAGGTCCGTGAAGGTGTCATTGAATGTATCAGCAATGAGTTTCTGGTCAAGTGTAGTTTCACCATTTATGCTGAGTACTGACAGGGGTGATTTTTGATTGCTTCCCGGTGACTTCTTTAATGTTGTTCCAGAAGTCCCTATCGTTGCCCCATGAGTTAGTGAGAGCATTATGGAAATAGGTGGTCTTCGTATCCTGGATATATTTGGTGCAGTCATTTCATGCACGTTTATAGTTAGCAATATCAACTTGTCTCCCGGTGTTTCTGGCAATCTCCCAAAGGTGATACCAAGCTTTCAGTCATCTAAGTAGGTCTCCAGTGAGCCAGTGGTTACATAGGGCTTTGGCCTTGCATTTCTTGAGGGGGTGCAAATATGTTGCATGCTTGGTTGAAGATCCTGATGAAGTGTTCCAGTGCGGTGTTCGCATTGGTTGCAGTGAGGATTGGGGACCAATCCTGTTGACAAAGGAAGGTGTTGAGATGAGGTAGCTTGCCTTTAGGTAGAACTCGGCTAGTAATGTTTTTTTTGGGGGGGGGCTTGATGAATTTATTGGACCAGTAGCAGATGACGGAGTGGTCACTAAGTGTGTCAGGGAGGACAGTGGTGTTTGTGATCCTGGCAGGATGGCTTGTTAGGATCCAATCCAGAAGAGTGCTGGTACCCATTTTATAGTTTGTCCTGGTTGGGGAGCTAACCATCTGAGAAAGGTTTGCTGCCGCTATCAAGTCCCTGTATGCCCCTGCCTCTGCTGCAGGCTAGTTAATATTAGTCACCAAGGAGGATGGTTTCTGAGTCTGAGAGGTTTGGTAAATCCATGGACTGCGTTAAGCCCATTACCTTGCTTTCGCAGTGGAATGTAGACCGTGACAACTGTGATGGCTTTATTGTGTGCACCGAGAAGGATCTTGACAGGAAGAATCTGTGCAGTGGTGGTTTGGGGGGTTAGGTGGTTGAGGTGCCTCTGGATCATGTCCTTAAGGTACAGGGTGCAGCCACCACCTCTTTCTGATGTTCGATCAAGCCAACAGACATTATACCCAGAGAGGGTGATAGCATGGTCGGGAACCGAAGGTGAGAGCCAGGTTTCTACTGCTAGTATGTCTGGGTTATGCTGGCAGGCAAAAGTCTAAAGGGCGTCAATTTTGTGAAGAAGACTGCATATGTTAAGCGAGATTATTGAGAGGGATCTTGGTTGATTGGTCTGAGTTGTTCTTATTGTAAGGGCTGGTCCAGGATTGGGATGAATGTTTCCTGACAATAGCAGGAGAAGAAGAATACATTTTAGTGTACTGATGTGAGATACCCATGACTGGCACCTATTTTTTGGGGGCCAGAGAACTCAGAGATTCACCAGGGCAAGTAAATGGGTGAAGCCGTGGGTAAAGCATGGCAGTAGTAGCGGTGGACAGGGGGAATACCCAACGGCCATTTGGGGGAGAGGGCCATTTCATAGTGATTGGAGATGCCCAAGGTGGGTACATGAGATCGAGAGGAAGGGTATCATGTGGGGGGTGAGAGCATGAGTTGGTAGATGTTCAGGACAGTGGGGAAGCATGAGCAGGAGGGATGAAGGAGCGGAAAGAGGGCAAATAAGGTGAGAAGAAAGGGGTAAAGAGTACCGGTGTCATACATGATTCAATGTGAATGGGGGGAGGGGGAAGAGCGGTCATAGGGTGCTGGATACGTGGGAGACAGCTAGTGAAAGTGGCAGGAGGTAGGCAATTTAGGTGGAGGCTCGGGGGGGCAGGGGGAATGGGCAGAGGGTGGGGCAGTGAGGAGACGGCAGTAGCAAAAGAGGAGGATGTAGCAGGGAGGTAGTGGGGGGCGTTGGAGTGTAACAAGACAGGGAAACAGGAGGTAGCAGCTCTAGAATAGAGTTCAGGAGTAAAAGGGTGCATGGGAGCTACGGAATGCCAAAGGGGGGATTGGCCAATCACGGAGTGATGGAGTGACTGGCAGTAGGAGATATAAGGAGGATGTCAGTCACAGAAAGGAGGCAGGGGCAGTGAGGGGACTGAGTTGATTAGTGGGGGGGGGAGCAGAGAGGAGGGAGAGTGGACAGTAAAGAGAGGAGGTACAGGAGAGAGTATCCATTAGGAAATGAAAGGGCGGTTCCCTAGACAGAAGTGGGCAGAGCTAAGGCCTATTTAATTAAGGTGGGAGGTGGGTGGGCAAAAATTTTCTTCCGAAACCCACTGAAGTCTATAGGCACAGAGCCCAGCAGAACAGTTTGAATCAGTCAAGACTGCAGGGCCAAAGGCAGTGTGTTTGCTTAACATATGGAGGCATCATATGGTGCCACCATGGGAAAAACATTTAAATGTGTTTGTCAGGTAAAGGCTATTGGTACAGCATAATAATGAGAATGCATAGGAAGCCCTTCCTTGACATATTACAATTAGAACAACTGATTCTTTTTTCAAACATTTTCTAACCACAATTGTAAATTGGAATAACATCTTCACAGATATATTAAAGAGCTTTGTATATTTTGTAACGGATTTACTCCAAGCAAAAAATGATATAGGATAAGCACACACAACTTTACAAGCCTAGTATGAAAAAAGTATTTAATTTGTCCTGTATTTTGGAATGCACATCAGGTACTCTTGTTTGTTTGTTTGTTTGTTTGTTTTCAAAGAAACTGCTTTTTGAAAGTTAAATCTTGGCCACATAAGTGACTTACATTTGTATTTTTTCATGAGACTAAAGTGTTTTACCCACAAGCCAGGTGTGAACATGCATAAATACATTGTTTCTAGTAAGTGCTATAAGAAATATTGATGGCAGCATACCTGCTTACCTGTGTTTAGCATGAATTATAAGGAGTCAGACTTTTATCCAGTGTTACATACCAACACTGAATGAATTTACATATGTTGCTGCTTGTTAACTGTGTAGCTGGGAAATTGACAGGAATGGGTATATTTTGTAAGTTTGAAGCTTATAATGAGATGGTGTAATAAGATAGTGTGACTATTTAGCTTATAGTGCTCTCATGGCTGCAGTGTACACTAACTTTACAAAACTGTTATCAAACTGATTGTTTGTATATGCTTGTCAGAACAGAACCACCATGGGTCCTGAGGAAGTGGCCCCTCCATCTACAAAATATTAGCTGAAGTTTTTAGGTAGCACATTTATTTCTTGAAACATTACAGTCAGGGGGTCAGCTGATCCCTCACTTTCAAAAGTAACTGTCAGAATGTACATTTTGACCCCCCATGTCTGCTACAGGACTTACTAGCCTGTTATCTTAAGTCTGCATTTTGTCTTACGTCTGCGACACACACCACACACATTCACTGGAAGTCGGGAAGAGCCAAGGTCAGATGAGCTCACTGATTTGTACTAATTGCTACACACTCTTCCACCACTGGCACACAAAAACATTTTTCCCAGTCTTTCCCCGATACCTTTTTATTAGACCAACAGGAGATTTAAGAAATTTAAGCTTTCGAGCTATGCAGAGCTCTTCATCAGACAGTAATAGATTTTGCAAAGAACTCACTTTAAATACATTGGGTAAAATTGATATTCAGAAATGAGAATCATTCAGAAATGAGAAAATCTAAAATCTCAGTTGTCTGTAAATCAGTCTTTCCCTAGGAATGGAATGTGACAGTGTGTGTGTGTTTGTGTGTGTGTGTGTTTGTGTGTGTGTTTGTGTGTGTGTGTGTGTGTGTGTGTGTGTGTGTGTGTGTGTGTGTGGAATGAGTGAGTGAGTGACCTGGAAAAGGCTCCATTGAGTGATGCTTATTTACAAGGCGATCCTGGTTTTAGTACAACCATTGTCCTATAAAGTCATGGAGCACTGTCTGCTGCATGCTGGTTCATTTTAGTCACCAGAAATTATGTTAATGAGTGTTCAAAAAGAATGTATTGAGAATACTAATGAAAGCCTATGAGATGCTCCTTTTATTTCATTATTTCTATTCTTTGATAACTGGGTAAGGCCCATTGGGCCCAAGACCTGTTTTGAGGTGCAACCTGGGAGCAATTGCTCAGGGTCACACAGTATGCACATTGAGGCTGTAGAAATCAAACATAGGTCTGCTGAATGTACAGTACCAAACTTGTTCACAGCTCCTTACTCTAACCTCCAGGCTATACTGCCAGCTCAGTGCTGGAAGTGTAGCCTAAAGCAGCAAAAATGCCAAAGCAGACACAAAATGAAGAAGAAAAGCTGCAGTGTTCATTTCAAAGCAGGGGATTGGGACAAGTGCCACACAGTTTTCAGTTCTGACCCAAATAAAATGTTATGTTTGTTAATGCAAAGCATACCTATACATAGCATTGTAACCATGCTGGTTGCAGCATAACTAGTGAACTGTGCGTACAGAAGTACTGGCATATGGGGTAAGGCTTCCTGACTTCTGGGAGTAACTGGGATAATGAAATGGGTCCAGAAGTAACCATCTCTATGGCTTTTGCAACCCTGTACATACTAATGTGGTATTGAGGATTAGTGTTATAAAGAAAGAAAAGAAAATGGGAAAATTTAACCTAATTATAAGTAGTGGTTTTGTTTACAGAGAAACATGAGCATCACACTATAAGCTATTTCTTGGACCCACCATTCTCCAGTAATGCCAGAAGGCTGGATAGGTCAGATGATATGTGGGGGGGGGGGTAAAGCCCACTAATTTTGTTTTATAAACCATCTTTATTTGGAAGACAAGGGGCAGAGTAGGAAAAAAAAAACACTAGATACCTGAAAGACTGTTTTATTGCTTAGAATACTTTGTATATTGCTGATATAACCATTGATTCAAAACCCACACTTTAGATTTGATCTGGTCAGTGAGAATGCAGTGCTCAGTAGTGAATGCAGGGAGAAATAATCTGTAGATGTTCTGGGATTCTGCGTAGGGGTGGGGGGTCATGTGTGTTCAGTATCTCAGATAGCAGCTGATGTACTCCAGGCAGGCAATTTGTACCAATGAGTTACCTGCCCAAAGAGCTAGCTTTAAAATAAATATGTACCAGGGCCAGCCCAGTGGTGCTGGGGGCATGCGCTGGATGAATTACCTCGCTCCATGCCAGCAACCCAGGTTCAGGAATGACCTTGGGTCATCAGGGAGCTGGCAGGGGGGAGGGAAGGAGCAGAATTGATCAGCCAGAAAGTGGCTCTTCCCTCCCAGGGTGGTTGTCCACACCCTCCCCCCCATAGTTCCACTCCCACTGGGTGGAGGTCAGATGGGAAGCATAGGTGGGAAGGGGCAGTGATTATTGCCAGGGGTGGGGCAGAAAGGGCTGAGCTGATACCCGGCATATGTGTGCCTCCACGCACATGCATGCACATGTCTGCCGGGGTCCTGGGGTCTGGGGAAGCAAAACAAAAGGGAAAAAATGCAAAAACTAATAATTAAAAAAATAAATACATACTTTAAGTTTTCTGACTTGTAATGTGCACGAGCCAAGTGGCTGCTGAGCACTGCAGCAGCACTGCCCCTAAAATGGATTACCCCAATGTGAGTGCAGTCAACCTGTACAGTGAAAATGTGCTGCACAGATGGTGAAACATAGTGCAATTGAAAACCATGATAAATAAACAAACTCTGACCCCGTGCATGCCATTTTGACTGCTTTGTTTTTGACCGCATGACTCTCCCTGCGTGAACTTGATGGGATGCCCGTTTAAATGAGCTTAATGAGGACACAAAGTAAATAGGCTGCAGGTGCTTTGTGTAGTTATTATTAGGATATATGGGAAGGGGGAACTCTCTAAATGTAGTTGCATTACTTTTGGTGGAAGTTCTATATGTATGGGTCTATATTTGACACCATACATGTAGAACTGCCAGCAAACACAATGCAGCTAGGTTTAGAGAGCCCCCCATCCCCACCAATCCTGTTAATACTGTTTCTACATACAGCACCTGCAACCTCCTTCCCTAGTTTGTGTCATCATTGAACATATTTTAGGGGCAGGGATGCAGCACTCTACAACTGCTCAGCTCATACACAGAAGTTACAAGCCTGGAAAATTAAGGTACATATTTCTTATGGTACCCAGTGATGACAGAGACTGTAAATGAGTGACTATCAAAACAGTGGCTCATTTACAGTGCTATTCTGTTGGGCTACCCTTTAAGGGTAGCAACCCTATGTGATTTCAACTGTAGGGGAGAGTGACTGGAAGGGGGGGACAGGGAGATGAAGGTGAGGGATAGGGGATAGGGAATAGGGTTTGTCTGGGGTAGTGTGCCTGTTGCAGCCGAACTCGCCGTGTGGTGTGGGGGTGAAGGCGGCTAGCTGTGGTGCAGCAGGTACTGGGTTCAGGGCTGGGGACCAAGGGGAGAAAATGTTGCTGATGCTTGCTGCTGCTGTGGTTATTTTAGAGTGTTGCCCCCTCCCCGACATGCACTCCTCTGGAGTTGGTAATCCTTAATCGGGGGGTGGGGTGGGGGGAACACTCCCCCCCATAAACAGTTTACTTGCCAGAAGTCTCTTCACCAGCCTGTGTATATCGCCAATTTGCTTTTCAGTGATATACACGCACCATAACAGCGATCGCTATTTTGCAATCGCTGTTATGACATGGAACTATTTCTTATTACTGTATTTGGGAAGAGATGGCATAGATGGAAAAACACCCCTCTGAACTGGTTAAAAGACCAGAAAACAGTGGTATACCATGAACCATTGATGGTAGCATCACCATCCCACAGTATTGATAACATGGCTTCCGAGACCGTGAAACTGCTATCTTGATATCATTAGTTCTGACCCCCCAGTTTTTGAACCACTCCTACACCTATGGTAACAGCAGTTTTGAGTCTTCTTCAACCCCAATAATTGTCTAAAATATTGCACCCTTGAGATAAAGACCCCTCCAATTATCATATCAACAGGCTACATAGTTTAGGTAAGGTGAGCATCCAAGTTCCAACCCCAACCCAAGCAGACATCAATACCCATTTTATCAGTTTAAGGAGGACATTTCAACCTCCACTATAGTGATTTTGGGGGAGCTAGTTAGTTGTTCGACCACCTTGTTGAGGAAAGCAAGGATTTAAAGGGGGAGTGTGATCCCAGTATCTGCATGGGTTTCCGGATGAGGCATCTAGGTTGCCTCAGCTCCGAATGGTTAAACTCTGAACTTTCCCTGACTCTGTTGCTGGAGAAAGACATTGGTACTAAGGTGGGAAGGGCTGTATCCTGCAGTGCATGTGCTGAGTGGCAGTACTTCCAGAAGTGTTTCAAAAGAGAGCTCCAGAGGGAGAGAGAGACTCCTGTTACATTATTGCTGTGATTGAGCCTCCTGTCACATTATTGCTATGAATACCGAAAATATAGAATTTACCCAATGGCCAACTACAGTAGGACTATGGATTAAAATATTCCCGCTACATCAAAACAGTATTAATCTTGGGATAGTTTATAGGCCACCATCTATTTCCCAGTTGGAAGACTCCCTATTATTAGACTTTGTCAATAAAATATCAACTGATAATGCTATAATCTTGGGTAATTTTAATCTCCCAGGGATAAATTGGAGTACTCTGGGAGCAGAAACACATGTGGAAAGACTATATTTGGAGACATTCCTATTGACAAATATGGAACAGTTAGATGCGAACAACACTAGGGGTGACCATATGTTAGATCTGGTCCTGAGTAATTTAGGAAGTAACTGGACTGTAAGATTGTGCCCCCTCTACGTTCTAGTGACCATTTTATGGTTGGATTTAGTTATATGGGGGATTTGGGCTGTTTAACAGGTAGTGCAGTTATTTATAACTTTAATAAAGCTAACTTTGAGGGTATGAGAAGTGACATGGCCAACTGGGATTGGGTAACTGCTTTTAATAACCAATCCCTTTCTAGTATGTGGCATATATTTTAATAATAAACTCTCCACAGCGATTAAGGTACATACCCCTCTAAGAAATATAAGGCAAAAAAATATATACCTCCCTGGATGAATGCAACAGTGAGGAAATGTATAAATAAAAAGAACAAAGCCTTTAAAAGGGCACGACACAGTGGCAACCAAAAATGCTGAGAAAATTATGAGAGATGCTTAAAAAAAATCTAAAACAAGCATTAGGAGTGCTAAGAGCAAAGATGAGATAAATCTGGCAAGTAGGGTTAAGGACAATTATAAATCCTTTTATGCATATATTAATAAAAAGAGGGGGCGTGACCACCATTGGACCACTAAAAAAACAAGAAGGGACCATAATCACAGATAATGAGGAAAAGGCTGACGAATGCAATTAGTATTTTGCCACTGTTTTTTTAATATCAAAACACTTGCCAGTAAAGATCATATAGACCAAATTACTGAAGGTGATCTCATACTGGATGTTATAAATTTGAGAGAACGACTACAAAAATTAGACCCTAATAAGGCACTGGGACCGGATGGCCTACATCCACGAATTCTTAGAGAATTAGCAGAACCTCTGGCAGGCCCTGTTATAGCATTGTTCTCTAAATCTATTAATGAAGGACAAGTCCCAGAGGTGTGGAGACAAGCCACAGTGGTGCCAATTTTTAAAAAGGGATAAAGACAAGAAGTTATTAACTACAGATTGATCAGTTTGATGTCAGTCTTGGGCAAGGTATTGGAGGGCATTATTAAAGACCACATTGGTGAACTTTTAGCAGGCAATACTGATATAACACAACATGGGTTTACAAAAGGAAGATCATGCCAAACCAACTTGCTAGATTTTTATGACAAAATTAGTAAAGCCCTTGACAATTGAGATGCAGTGGATGTTATCTTTTTGGATTTCTCCAAGGCCTTTGACAAAGTCCCACATGAGGAACTTATAGATGCTCTAATTGATCAGGGAGTAAGTGGAAAGTTCAAGTTTATTGCAGGAAAGCTCAATTGAGCAAGCTCATTCACAAGGAGGTCCTGGGTGCATGGTTACAACAAATATACAATGCAGGCAATAACATAACAATACATAAATGGCAGACCAGGTCCTACAAGGTACATGGGTAAATGCTTCTGGGTGAAAAACAAAAACCAAAAAATATATTTAGTACAAGTTGTTTAAGGAAGGCGGTGTAGTGAGAACAAACTAAGGAAGTAAGGAGAAAGCTAGGGAGGGAGTTTAGAAACAGTTACAGGTGTCCTTTATTCTTATAGCCACCAGTTTTTTTTTGTTTTGTTTTGTTTTTTTTTGAAGAAATTTACTGAGACTACACTGGATAGTTTCAGAGTGGATTGCAGCTGGTTCCAAATAGTTGTTAGGGCACTTGAGAAGGCTAGTCTGCCAAAGGAGGTACGAGTCCTAGGTGCGTTGAGTAGTATAAAATCTGATTTCCTAAGGAAATGAGAGCTGTGGGCAGTACAGATAAGTGCTACTAAATAGCTTGGTAATTTATTCAGAAGAAGTTTTAGGGTCCAAATGCCAGCATGGAGTGTGCGTCTAATGGTAAGTGAAGTCCAACCAACAGCTGCGTATAGTTCACAATGGTGGGTTCGGTATGGGTAGTTTGTAATGAAGTGCAGGGCATGGTGATAGAGAATGTTCAATTTGTTTAGGTTAGTAATTGCTGCAGAAGTGTGTAATATGTCCCCATAGTCAAGTAAAGGGAGGAAGGTGATCTGAACAAGCCTCAGTCTAGTTTCCAGGGGAAAGAGTGACCTATTTCAGAAGAAGCCTAGTCTAGTTTTTAGTCTTCTGGACAGGTCGTCAATGTGCTCATTGAAGGAGAGCTTGTTGTCTAACCAAAAGCTGAGGTATTTAAATTTAGAGACAGCTTCCAGTGGTTCACCTGGGGATGTAACGATGAAGTCTTTAGGTGGGACAGTGAGGGTGACGGAGGAAGTATTAGGGGACAAAATTATGGCCTTAGTTTTTTTAGCATTTAGGAGGAGTTTGGTATTGATGAGATTTGTTTCTAGCCATGCAAAATCGACTTGAAGTATATCCCTGACTTTCGATATCGTATGGCTGGATGTATACAAAACTGTATTGTCTGCAAAGAAATGCAAGATTGACCTGGTTATTTGAGAATCGAGGTTGTTGAGGAAAGATCACTAGGTGGGTCACATCTTGGCTATCAGATAGGAAACAGTGAGTATGCATCAAAGGCTCATATTCTGGTTGGGAGGAGGTGACCAGTGGGGTGCTTCAGTGGTCAGTGCTTGGTCCCTGCCTCTTTAATATTTACATTTCAATGTTAAATATATCATCTGGGATATGGTTGTCCAAATTTGCAGCAATACACATATTGTACATATAGTCAACAATCATGATTGTAATATCCTACAAATTGCTTTAAAGGAGCTAGAATGTTGGGCAAATACTAAAACTCACCTTTAACACCAATAAATGCACAGTTATGCATTTTGGAAAAAATAATTTACACTATATGCTGAGTGGTAGGGTATTAGGAACAGTAGAGGATGAGAAGGATCTCTGTGCTAGAGTAAAAAAATTCTCAGTCCTAACTTACACTGTCAACAGGTCATAAAAAAGGCAGGTAGTATATTGCACTATATAAACAAGCATATTAAATGTAAGAACAAAGAAGTGATGCTGCCCTTGTACACCTCTTTGAGGCCCTACATGGAGTACTGTGCACAGCTCTGGGCACCAGGGGATAAGGGTGTTATAAAGGCAATTGAGGGGGTTCAAAGGAGCGCAACCAGAAGGATAAAAGAGGATTGGATTATAATAATAGGCTCATGCGACTGGGCCTGTATCCCCTGGAGTATCGTAGGCTGAGGAGAGAAGCGTGCATGATATATAGTGCACTAGATGATGTTATGGGAACAATTAGGTCTTGCACTTACGGAACAAGTATATAATACCAGAGCACATCCCCTACAGTCGGTGGGCAAACACTGTAGAACAAAAAAGGATGTGGTTCTCAGTAAGAGTAACCAAGATGTGGAATGAACTTCTGATTGAGATACTAGCCAGCAGTAACATGGACACATTCAAGACCTATCTTGATACTTATTTTAGTATTAATATTTTGGGCTATGTATGAACTTATGGCAAGCAAAATGGACGATAGTCTTCAAAGCTCTGCGACACCTATGATCCCTATGATGAAAATGTGAAGACAGTGACACCAAATGAAGGCCAGCAACTTGACTCTACCAATGGCTGCAGACACTCATATGTGCATCATGTATGTTTTATGGGTCCCCCTTGTGTCTTTCTGCATTTCAGGCCCTGCATTTCCAGATCAATGATAAATATGAATGCTCCTGATGGGCATTCTCTCTTAGAGTATTATCTGTTGCAAACTTTTCACACAAAGGGGGGCTACACTTGTACTTCCACTGTTTAGTTACACTCGTGTGATTCAAAATCTTCACACACACCTGTTGGGAGTGCACTATTTTTCTATGTTCTGCTGGTCAGTGGAATTTTCCAGGTATGGCAGCACATGGTGATAACTTGTAGTGCAGTTCTCACTCCCTTGTGTATTTTGACATCCACCTCTAAGTCTGACTCTGACCTGTTTTGATCTGTCTGGCTATTGCAAATGGTGAACAATCTTCCATTTGGAAATATGCTTCAGTAATCTACTTCTACATAAAGGCAAGGAACATTTCATTTGATATAGCACCCTATCCATATGGCTCTGAAATGTTTACAACAAAACTTATCAACATAGGGAACTGTAGATAAAAGGGGGCTCTAAAATCCAACTGAACTAATGGTGTGAGTCTTGGTAGTGACTCCAGCCAAGTCAGAAGAAACCATGCTGGGGCAGTACCATAGGGGTTATCTTTTACAGGACTGAACTTGTTGGTAAATTTAAGGTTTTGCCAATGCAACAATTTAGGTGCATAATTATTACTTAGTGTTTCTGTACAGATTAGGGCCCAGTTGGCAAAAGGGTCAAGACCCCTTCTGCATGCTGTCAGAGCCAGCAAAAGCAGTGGAGTGTTCCCTCCACACAAGCCAAGACCCCATAATGCCCACAGTGTGTGTTGTACTGACCCTCCACACCCAGTTCCATTTGGCCTGTTCAATTACATAGGTGGCTGGGGGGTGAGCTTGGGCCATATTTGCTCTCTTTGTGATTTTGATCACATTGTCCACACAGACAGTATGCAGAGGGAGACTGTTTTATATGACAGGGGACCCTGCAGTAATGGTTGTGCACCTCTCCCTACTTGTCTCCCAGAACTTTGGTGGCCCAAAGTTTCTCCAGATGTTGCCACAGACTTCCCATGTGATAGGGAGGGCTGCAGCATGGTTGTGCACATTTTTAGCATTTCAAATATTGATGCCTCACAGAGGGTCAACTCAGGCTCCAACCTGTGCATCCATTTGAAATATCTGGCCTCACTTCATCCCTGAAGAACCCAAAGCCACTGCATCCTCCCCTCCATGCAAACAGTGGTAAGGTGTAGGACTATGAATTTGGTCATGTGTTGCCAAATTGCAGTACAGGCAGACTACATGTTGGATACATATGATGCATGCATATCCAGCTCTGTGTTTGAATCAAATCCTTAGTCATTCTAACATTGGGTACTAAAAAGCACTCCGGAAGTTGTTCTACTTTCAGAGAATGATGCAGCCAAGAAATAGAAATGTTCTTGTTTCCCTGCTCATTCTCCTTGCAAAACAATAAATGAAGTACAGTTTCTATGAAAATGTGCATGGCAGTATTACTGGATATGAACTAGGGAATGCACTGCATATGAGCTACAAAAATGCATTATGTTTGAGTTCTGTTGTCCTTTAAAAAATTATTGCCATTTGCCTATTTCAGTGCACTTCTGTGATATGCCTCAGATTGGTATACTTCATGGATTTAGTAGCCCTGCAATATTCAGTTCTAAACTTATGAGACTTATGGTGTGCAGTGGTACGGGGCAACACTTTTGAATAGAATGTAAGAGTTTTATTTATGTAACATTTGTTGACTAGGATAGTCACACTGAGCCAAGGATCCCTTCCAGGTTCAATCCAGGGGAGAGAGAGAGAAGAGGGGCTTAAAATACATAAGTGCAATAATACATAACAAGAGAATATGTACCATGGGTTCTGTTCACTAATGTGCCCAGTACCTGCCAGTAGGGGCACATTCCAGGCCATGCAATTGCTGGCCACATAGCCGGCCTCTGCTGTATGTGAGGGACTGGCATGCATGACCCCCTGGATGACCCTGGAAGGCTTGAGTGTGACTACGTAGTTCCAAGCAAGAGGTGGGGCCGGTCGGGGGGGGATGTGGGCCCAACCCCACAATAGATCCCCTGCTCTGCAGGAGCAGGGGATCATGGAAATTGGTGACTCACAGATGAAAATATGAATAAACAAAAATGCCAGCAGACACAGGCCACCTCAGTCTATAAGGTCTGCTCAAGTGTGCAGCTCCCAGTCTAATCTACTCCAGCTGCCCCCCAAGCACCTGTGTTATCTCCCCAGACTGTCTCTACTCCCCTTTCCTGTTTCTTCTGTTATGACCTTACCTCTGACCTTGCCTCATCCCCTTTAAAAACTGCCCACAGTTGTCAGTGAAATCACCTCCTCTGGCAGTTGGTTCCACTTTGCCATCACCCTGTCTGTGAAACAGTGTCTCATTTCCCTCTTGAATCTACCCCCCCCTCCAATTTCAGACTATGATCTCTATTATTCTTCCCGCCCTTAGTCTAAATATGTCCTCAGAACTTACCTTATATGACTGTGGGGTGCCATTGTGCCCTGTGACTAAGACCTTTATTTTGATGCATAAATTTTCCCATAACTGCATATATTAATGGAGATATGGCTTGTTAATGTTGAAATGTGGAAAAAAAAACCTAAGTCCAAATTCATTTTTTTCACATGCAGGGATATTTTTTTGGGAGGTTTTGTAATTCATACAAAAAAGATTGTTTCATATGAAAAAAGAATGCTAAAAAAAAAACTCAATCCAAATTATTTTTTCATATCAAGGGATCTTTATCTGTGCAGTTGTCATTCACATGAGAAAAGATTGCTTCGTACAAAAAAGAATGTGAAAAATACTAAGTCCAAATTCTTTTTTATATGAAGGGATCTTTTTCATGAGGTGGTGTCGTTCATACAAAAAAGACTCCTTCACACGAAAAAAGCATCTGAAAAAAAATATGTTGAAATTCCTTTTTCATATGAAGAAAACCTTTTTTCATATGGCCCTAATTTTTTCCCCCTATGGCCATATGAAAAAAGAAATTCAGATCATGAAAAAAATATTTTAAAATATGTTAATACATTTCTGGGAGATTTAAAAAAAAAAAAGAGTACAGAATCCACCTATGGGGTCCCAATTAGCAAGACAGATGTGTTGGTGTCTCTGCAGGATATAATTTTTATAGCTTTTCAAAAAAGTATTTTTGGAAAAAATAATGAAAGAAGATCGCGGCCATATGAACAAATAATTTTTTCTCGTAAAAAAAAAAAAGATTTACCCCCATACAAAACAAAATCTTTTTTCATATGAAACAGCTAGCCAAAAGACTGTGCTTAGCATGTTCAGAACCAAAATTTCAAATCCGTATAACTCTGAAAAGGATTCATATAGTTTCACCAAACCAGTGAAAGGCACCACTGTTGCCCAAGCCCTTTCTACCCCAAAAAATTCAGAGTGAAATTCCAAACCGTCTGGGCACTAGGCAATGACAAAAAACAGCAAAAAAAAACCTATTTTTTTATTCCCTTTTTTTGCTATCCAGATCTCAGAATCTACACACCCAAATGGAAAGAAACTTGACAAGTCTAGGGACCTTGGTCCCAAGAATGTGCATGAAAAACTTTGTGTAAATCCACTGAACAGTGGCAGCACTATTAAAGTGCAAAATTAGGAGTTTAACATTAAACAGCCTTATCCACCACTATAAGATGGATAGATATGCACTTTATACTCTTCTGGCTGGGGCAGGCTTGGACTCCCTTCAGCCCTGCCCTGCCAACTCCTACCATATTTCACTTCACCTCACCTACCAGGACTCAGTCCTGGTGGTAGAGTGGATTAGGCATCTGTGGACACAGCATCATTTATGCCTACCCTACTGCCATTTTTCACCATTCTTTCTCCTAATTCCCCTTATGGGGGAACTTCCATTGGCATGCATACATGGAGGTGCATGCAAGCTGCAGGCTCCCACAGCACCTCTAATGTCTGCTCCTGACCCATATTGCCACCAGGCCTCCACCTGGTGGCAGTCATTTGGCAGAGCCAGCAGTCCTCCATCCCCAGGAGAGAACAGCCCTTCAGGCATTCAGTCTTCACCTCAGCCTACCCCCAGTGACCTATTATCATTCCCGAACATGGGTTGCTGGCGTGGAGTGAGATAAGCTGTCCAGTGCCTCAACTCTCAGTGCCATCAGGCCAGCTCTCATTCTGACCCTTATTAAATAAGAACCTGAACTCAGCAGGGGTTCTGATTAGGTCTGATTTGGTCTGATTATTTATAAATATTTGAATAAATGTGATAAACTGCATAAGAAGGGGCCAGGCTCTGTAATACTTAAAACAGAGGCTCAAAGGGAATAATTTAATTCATTATCTGTAAGAAAAATAAAGTCAAACTGTAAAGCAAAGCAATTAGTAGCACCTTCATGGCCTCCCTCAGTGGCATACCTGCTTGGGCCCTTGTGTGTGCTGGGGGAGAGAAAGAGATGCAAGTACCCACTACCTACCAATAAAATACAAAGAAGCTAAGATGTTGTAGTAAGGCTGCGTATATTTTTTTGCTGACTATTCCAGAGGAGGCTAGGCCAGAAAAATGGCTAATAATCAGCAGTAACAGCCCACCCAACCTACCCATGTGATGCAGCTGCATTGCATGTCCCAGTGTACTATGTTATGGTGCACTACCTGGTCCAACAGGTTGTACTGTTTTCTATTTCTTCTACTCGGCAACATTTTTCAACCAAGAAATGAAAAATACCTTACTGACCACCTCCACCCAGTCACATCAGTCAAGTACAGTCAATAATAAAATAGATACTTTGCTCTGTGCACCTGATGACACACATAATACCCCCTTCCTAGTTTCAATAGACAATTGTTTTCAGTGCCAAGTACTATAAGTTTATACAATTAAGTAATAACATTAATTTAATTGGAGTATACTCACAATAACCGGCTTCTGTGGATGATTAAATGCTGAGACGAAGCCAAGGTGTTTAATCCCCACAGAAGCTGGTTATTGTGAGTATACACCAACTAAATGAATGTTATTACTATTACACAACTTGGAGTTGCCTTTTTACTTGGAGTTGCCTTTCTGTATATTTTTGAACCACCCCTTGGTTTGTTGCACCCCTCTTCCCCCCCCCCAATCAGCTCACCGAGAACACAGGGTAGTATCGAACTGGATGTCCTTGTTGAAACTGCCACTTACACTCCCGCCAGCAAACTGAATTACTGCCATCCTGGCTCTCTTTCAGCTCTGACACCCAGACTCACCACGCTCTTCTGCTTACTGCAGTTCTTACACTCTCAGATCGCATGCTCTGATTAATAAGCTGGAGTGAAACAGCCGAGGTGGACGGTCTCTGTGCCTACCTTTTTTTGGGGGGGTTTCTGTTTTGAGGTTCATGGTGTGAGTAACTGACTGTGGGCATGGTAACACTTTCATGAACCATCCGTGAGCATGGTAAACATTTCATTAACTGATTGTGAGCATGGTTGAGTTTCATTAACTGACACTGGGACGGGTTTTGTTGAATAACCAACTCTGGGTGTTTCTACCTGTAGTTTGTGAGAGAATAACTGACGGCTGTTCTCTTTTGTGCTTGGCTGAGCACAGATGCTGTATCTGTCATATAATAAAATATAATATTGGCCAAGCCAATCACTGTAACCAAGATGTAGTAGTAAACCATACTACAAGCAATGAATGAATGAATAGTAACATTTTTCTCTGCAATCAGTCAAATATGTTATGGAGGGATGTGAAAAATATATTATCCAAAGAAGAGCTTTTAGCTAATGCCATTTGCTGTAAGAAAAACAGTAACTATAATATTAACATTATACTATGGGTGGTAAAATAATATTTCACACAGTTGCTGACAAGTAGTAATAGTAGACAGTACCCTACCATCCAGATCAGATTAGTAGTACTACTACCAAAAGAGTTTGTAACATGATATACAGTTGCTATATGGACTCTCTGGACCCACTCATGTTAGTTTTTTTTTTTTTCTGTGTTCATTGTGTTTTCAATATCATATCTGGCACGCCTCATGTATTAATAAGTAAACCCTATTCACAGAAGATTTTTACCATAGTCATACCTCTCAAGTGTCCCTGATTTTCAGGGACGTCCCTGATTTTGCCTCAAAATTTTACTCTGTCCCTCCTAAAAATTGTGTTTTCGTGACCAAACAGTGGGGGTTATAAGCACAAACTAATGTCAAACATTAAAGTTACAGACTTGTTCTTATTTAGAAAATGTGTTTTACACTAAGCCCTTTATTCTACCAGCTTCCTGAGTGGATATCTCCAATTTTGAAGAAGTGTCCCTGATTTTGGTCCTTTGTCCCTGATTTTTTTAAGCCTTGCCCCTGATTTATGAGGCAGGAGGTTGAGAGGTATGACCACAGTCACAGTGGGAGAATCTGTTTCCTGGAGACAGCCGGTTCAGAGTCAGTATGTTTCATTCAGGTATCATTATTTGAAATTAAAGTGAGGAAGGTTGATTTTCAGAACTATCAAACATTCAGTGGATTTAGGTAACAAACAGGATCTTGTGTCAGTTATGACATTACCCACTAAACTAAACAATCATTCTGAATAAATGGTAGTAGGAGGGTAATACATGGACTTCATAGCAATTTGTACTGAAACAGGCCACATTGTTTGGATTTCCAGTATTTCAAAGGATCTTCATTCCAGTCAATATTGGGCTCTGCCAGGTACATTTCATTAATGGTCTGTGCTGAGGAGGTGTTAGAAGAAATGGATGAAGAAGTCGCAATGAAATCTTGCATGTGACTCTGGATAACTGAAGCTGAACTGTGCAATCGTGAGACTGCTGTTTTTTAAAGGTGGTGAAGAAGAAATTGACACTGGCAGAGCTGGCAAAGAAGAGGTAGAAGAAGACCAACTGGCATATCTGAGGAGGGGCTGCCAGATGCTGTGCTGTGTTGTGAAGAAGATTGTTCTGAATCTGATTCTGTACTCCATTCCATGATAGCATGGACTTTGTCACTTATTTCTTGTCTCTTATCTCAAAAAGTGTCATCATTCAGCAGTTGCTTTGATTTGTATCATGGGTCCAGGACTGTTGCTTTAATATACAGTAGTTATCAGACTGAAGCATTTCATGTAGTTTTTCATCTTCATCAGCTTTTTTGATCATATGTTTGGGCAGATTATTTTGTATTCTGGTGGGCAATCTTTGTCAGCAGTACTGGTGGCAGCATGTGGGATGGGATTGTCTGTGTTATCTATATTGTCCCTAATCAGATTCAAGATGTATTTTAACATTTTTATTAAGGGTATAACCTTGTTCAGCGTTGCTGTGTTTGCACTCATGTCTCTGGTAATTTCCTCAAATGGCTGGAGAAGTAAAATTACAAATTTCTGCATGGTCCATGGTGGTGGAGTGATATAAATGTCTGCATCCTCAATTTTATTTTCCAGGGTGTACTATCTGTCAGCTTTCTTTTATTCCAGCAGCCTTTAGAGCATGATAAAGGTTGAATTCCAGCTAGTAAAAATGTCTCTGATCAGTCTGTGGAAAGGTAATTTGATCTCTCCCTGTATTTTTTCAAATAAGTGATGGTCTTTGCTTTCATGATTGAAACAAGTTCAAATTCTTTTAGCAGTGCTAACAAGAACTTTAATGTCCCTAGCGTCATCTAGAAGACTGTGAACTAATAAACTGAAGCAACTGGCAAAAGCAGTTGATGTGAACAAAGCCTCCCTCCTTCAATGCCTTGCTTATGTTTAACCCATTAATGCAACTATAAAGCCAAGTGACAGTCCCTGGGATGGGAACCATTGCTGTACTGGCTGTTTGATCTCCTCACTGATGTTGTACAAGTTGTGTTTGGATGGAAAATAAAACATTCTTAAAACAGCAAACTGTGTTTTACTGTCCGCACAAGAATTAGCAGAAAAATATGCCCACTATGCAGTAACTGACATAAAGCATTTAGGCTGAGAACTTTCCTAGATATCTGTTGTGAGATGTGTCACAAACTCGCTCAGCTGGTCAGCCCTCTACTCCCAAAGTACCAACCACTGAGCGTATGATTTGTGTACAGTGAACAGAACTAGGTAGCCCTCTTGCCTGTTTTGAGGGTTCAAGTCACCTTAGTTTCAAGCTCTGGAGGGATTCAAACTGAAACTCTTTTTAGTGTACCCAATTATCAGGCTCAGATAATTCTGTCTTCAGGGGGGCCAGATATCTTTGCCTATGGGCACCCAACCAGGTCTTTCAAATGAACCCTTAGAACTCTATGCAAGACTTTAGAGAACTCTATCCATTTCCCAGTTTGGTATACAATAAGCCCATACACAGTGTTACTTATAACCTTTAAAAGCTACACTTAAATAAAGAAATGTCAAGGCACTCCAGACAGTTCTGTTGTAAAAATATCTCTTTACTTTAAAAATATCAAAACAGAACAATAATTACAGAACAAAATATATCCCAACACATACAGCCTTAAAATAAATAGGTTTAAAGTGCAAGTTTCTACAATACATACATTCAGACTGGTCTAATCTTACTTTCTTTCAGTGCTGTAATGATTCTCCCTCAGTCAGATAATAATCAATTGTGTCTCTAAGGCTTGCTCAGTTGGATAAGAGTTCTGAGCTGGCATCCTCTCTGAGATCATTAAACTTCACCTTGGTGTATTAAAAGTTGTTACCACACTGGATGTCCCAACAAGATTTAAAAAAAAATAAGTGACATACTCAATTTCCTCTCCTCAGGGTAACTGGTCAGAACTGTTTTTTGTTCTGCGCCACACACACACACACACACACACACACGTTCTGTGATGTCCTCCCAAGGCTTTACTTTGAATGTGTATTTGACCTTCCAAATTCATCTGGATCATGCCTGGCCCAGACATTAAACCTCTTCAATATCCATTCTGGCCTCTCTCTGACACCCCTCCCCACAAGTCCTTCCTGGCAACTATGCAAGTCAAAGGATCTCCCTGAGGGCATTATAAAGTAGATACTTTGGTTCCTGCTTTCAAAGAAAATTGAACAAAGAAATTGTCTTTTAAATAGCTGCAGACCCAAACCACCTCCTGTCCTTTGAACTATCCCTGGGGGGTCTTGATGTGTCAGTTCCAGTAAGACAGCCTTTTCCTCTGCCACAGTCATCATACATTAATTTCTTATTTTTACAACAATTATACAGGGTCAGAATCGGTGGTCCAAGTGTGACAATTCCTCCCCACCTAGACTGAATTTGGGGGATCTATCCCCTACATGGGATGAGCTTTCCAAATCAGTTCATCCCTCATACACACAGGACAACCCATCTGAGTTCTTATTCTTGGCTCCAGCCCTAAGTAGGATTTTCAGATCATACCCTTGTAAAGCAAGACTCCATCTGAGCCATCTGCCACTGTTTTTCCCCCATCTGCGTTAGTCAAACCAGGGGGTTGTGGTCAGACCGCACCACAAAAGGTTGTCCATACAAGTATGGCTCCAGTTTCTTTAGGGCCCACACTAGGGCAAGACACTCCTTTTCCACCATGGAGTATGCTTGTTCCCTGGGCAGCAGCTTACAGCTCAGGTAGGCTATGGGGTGGTCCCTCCTTTTGCTGGATACCTGGCTTAGTACTGCCCCAATACTGCCCCAATACCCACGTCTGAGGCATCCGTCTGAACTATAAAAGTTTTGCTGTAGTCCGAACTTGTCAAAACAGGAGCACTGCACAGTGCCTCCTTCAGTTTGGTGAAAGCATCCTCACAGGCTGGACCCCAGGTAATTTTCTTTGGCATCCATTTCTTTGTCAGGTCAGATAAGGGAGCAGCCAGGGCACTGTAATTTGGTATAAATTTTCAATAGTACCCTGCTGTCCCCAGAAAAATCCTGACTTGCTTCTGAGTTTCTGGTCTGGGCCATGCCTGTATTACCTTTATCTTGATTTGGTTAGGACTGAGCTGTCCCTGGCCTACCATATGCCTGAGGTATGCCACTTCTCCCATGGCCACCTGGCACTTCTCGGCTTTGACAGTGAGCCTGGCCCTCTGTATTCTTCCCAGCACTTCCCTAAGGTGTGACAGGTGTTCCTCCCAGCTGGTACTGAAGATGGCAATATCATCCAGGTATGCCACGGCGGACTCCTCAGCACCATTTAATGCCTGGTTCACCAACCTTTGGAAAGTGGCTGGGGCATTCTTCATTCCGAAAGACATTACTTTGAACTCAAATAAGCATATCGGAGTGATGAAGGCCGACCTCTCCCTAGCTCTGTCCGTCAACTCTACCTACCAATACCCCTTTGTCAGGTCAATGGTCGAAAGGTAGGTTGCCCCCCCCAACTTGTCCAGGAGTTTGTCCGTCCAGGGCATCGGGTGGGCATCTGACTTCATGACTGCATTCAGTCCACGATAGTCTACACAGAAATGAATTGAGTCATCTGGCTTGTGTACAAGGACTACGGGTGAGGCCCAGGTACTGTGGGATCTCTGGATTACCCCTAAATCCAGCATCTCCTCCACTTCCCTCCTAATGTCCTTTTGGACAGCCTCTGACACCCGATATGCTATCTGCCATATGGGCATCTGTGTCCCTGTCTCCACATCATGTGTTGCTAAGGGGGTTAGTCCAGGCTTGGTGCTAAACAAGGGGGCAAAGTCTGCTAAAACCTCCCTCACTTTCTGGATCTGGCACGGGGTCAGCTGGGGAGACAATTTTCCTCCTCCACAGAGGACTCCCGCTTACTTCCTTCCAGCAAGTCCAGAAGGGGGTCTCGTTCATCCATCCCCTCCCCATGACTACACACTGCAAGCACCATGTCAGCCCTATTTGTGTATGGCTTCATCATATTGACATGGTACATCCTTTCTGTCTGTCTATGGTCAGATAACTCAACAATGTGGTTTACGTCACTTACCTTCCTAACCACTCTGTACAGTTCTGCCCACTCAGCTTGCAGCTTGTCTTTCCAGACCGGAATAAGGACCATGACTTCCTAACCCACCATGTACGAGTGAGCTCTGGCTCTGTGGTCGTACCATACCTTTTGTTTCTGCTGGGCAGCTGCCAGGTTGCTCTGGGCTGTCCCCATAAGCTCATTCAGCCTTTCCCTAAACCTTAGGATGTAATCCACAATGGGAGCTCCCTGGGTGGCGTGCTTGCCTTTCCAGTCCTCCCAGATCAAGTCTAGGGGCCCACGTACCAGGCACCCATACAAGAGTTCGAAGGGGGAAAATCCTGTAGACTCTTGGGGCACCTCCCTGTATGCGAACAACAGGTGGGGAAGGTATTTCTCCCAGTCCTTCCCAGGCTGTTCAGCAAACACCCGGAGCATTGACTTTAGTGTAGCATTGAAGCATTCCTCAAGCCCATTGACTTGTGGGTGATACGGTGTCATGCATCTCTACACCACCCCACACTTATTCCATAGACATTTCATTAGGTCCAACATGAAGGAACCCCCTCAATCAGTGATTACCTCATACAGAAACCCAACATGGGAGAAAATACCAAGCAAGGCATCTGCCACTTTGACTGTCCTCAGTGAGGATAGGGTGACTGCCTCTGGTTACCGAGTGGCATAATCCACCACAGTCAGGATGAACCTTTTCCGTGAGGAGCTGGGGGTATTTAAAGTCTCCACAATATCCATTCCCACCCTCTGGAATGGCTCCTCCACTATGGGCAAGGGGATCAGGGTGGCTTGGGTTTTCTTGGCACCAGTGACAAGACCTGCAATACTCCTTCATCTGCTGGGTGAAGTTAGGCCAGTAGAAATTCTGGGCCAACCGCTACATTGTGCATGTGATTCCCAGATGACCAGACAAGGTAATATCACGGGCAACCTTGAGCAACTGCTCACGATATCCCTGGGGAACAACAAGCTGCCTGCCTAGCATCCACCCCCCATCTATACTGCCTGTGTATGCATAAGTCCATTTTCCCAACAAACCTTATGTCTGCTGTCACCTCCCTGTGCACCATCTGAGTCTGCCCAAGCCCTCAGCTTCTCTAAACTAGGGTCACTTCTCTGAGCAGCTGTGAACTCCTCACACCTTCCCAAGGCATGGGACAGGTCCCCTTCAGTCGCTAAACTAGGGTCCCTAGCACTAACATCAGGGCCCTCAGAATCACTGTCATTCCCAACCCTCTTCTAAGAGGCCACCCTTCCCTCTTCAGAGTAACCCTCTGTAGTACGTGGTTACTTACTACTGGGTAAATTTCTACCCCCTTTTTATCAGTCTCCCCCTCTGGAGAAACAGGCTGGGGAACCAGCCTCTCGGTATGTTCCCCAATGGCTTCTGGGGGGCTCGGAGAACTACAATTTTCCCTGGCTGCTTGACTATGGGTAACTGCACATACCATCCCCTACTGGAGATTGTTACCCAGGATCACATCCACTGCTAATGTGTTAGCTTCAGCCACCTGTTGCATAGTTCCCCCTGTTTTACCCCAGTCCAGGAGAGCATTGGCCAGTAACAAGGTTTTCTCTTCACCAGTAAACCCTTCTACAGTTATGTATTTGTTGGGTATAAGCTGACCAGGCTGTTCCAGATCCCTCCTTTATCAATGTCAGGGATGCCCCTGTGTCCCTTAACCCCTGTGTCTGTACACCATTTACCATGACTGGGTGCATGTGTTCCCTCATGTTCACTGGCATGCTTCCAGGGACACACAAACAACTCACTTCCTTTCTGGTACCACTTTGTGTATTATTGCTTGCCCTTCTTGGACACTGTCTGGCAATGTGCCCAGTTTCTTTACATAACCAACAAACATTTCTTACTTCAGAGAAATCTTTTCTTTGAAAACTGGGGCTAACTGGTTTCGGTGGAGGCAGTGAGGGTTTTAGCTACCCTGAAGGCACACTTTTCCCTTTCTGCACTGACACACTCACCCCATTCGCTCTCAGAGCAGGTCTGCTCTTGGCATAGCAGTCTGAGAGTTCAACAGCCTCTTGCACTGTGTTTGGATCTTGGTCCTCTAGCCAGGTTTTTAACTTTGCTGGGCATGCCCAATAAAACTGTTCTAATAAAATCACATTTTAAATCTTATCAACAGAGTTTGCTTCAATTCCTTCCCACCAACATTTTAAAAACTGACGTTGTTTCATGGCTAGCTCCTCGTATCAGGGCTTCTCCTGGGCTTACAGAATTTAGCTCTGTATGATTCAGCAATTAAGCCAAACTTTAACAGTGCAACTTTTAACTTGCTGTAATCATTGCTATCTTCATTGTCCATTTGATTCAATGCATCCTGAGCTTTTTCGGTAAGTAGTGGGGATAGCTGGATGCTCCAGGATCTCTAGGAATTTTAGCTTGAATACAAACTTTTTTAAAAGAATTTAAAATGGCATTCATGTTCTCCCTGTTCTTAAACTCTGCTATTAATTTGGAGTTCAATTTGTAACCCAGTCCTGCAGTCCCAGTTAAACCCAAGCCACTTACCTGCCCTGGTGCCGCTGGTTGGAGTTGTAGCTTCTCCAGTTCGTGTTGCCACTGGTGCTCCTCTCTCCTCTCCTCTGCCTCTCTGTGTTCTCACTCTCTCTCTTCTCTTCTGCCTCTCGCTGGTGCTCACGTTCCTCATGGTCTGCCTCCCTTTGTCATTCTGCCTCACAATCTGCCTCTCGCTGTTCCCTTTCTCTCCTCTCCTGGGACTCCAGCTCCATCCTGGGCAACTCAAGTTGTAACCTGAGAACTTCTGGATTCAGGATACTGGTGACTTGTCCCTGCTGCTGTGGCCCTTCACTGACAGTGGCCCTGCTATCTGCCTCATTGGCTCGGAACCCCTCACTGGCCGCTAGCCCTTCCACACTTGATTTGGTCCCTTTCAGTCATGGTCTGTGACTCACTGCTCTGTGTATCTACTACCATCAGGGCCTCTATGAGGTTCTGCTTACTGGCTTTCACCCCAAACGGGACTCCCCTGTCCCTGCACAACTGTTTTAAGAAATCTACATTGTGCCTGCTGTAGTCAGAAGTCATTTTCTTCTTCCCTTACTACCAATACTATTCTGACTGGCACTTCAGAGAAAAAAATTAAAAAATGGGTGGGAACTTAACTGTAAGTCAAAGGATATAGTTCTTTTTCCTTTTGAAATAAAACACTGTCTTTTTTTCCACGTGAGACGAATGGTTTCAAGCTAACATACTGAACAATGAAGCTTATACCACCAAACTTTTTATGCCACCGCTGCCAACCAATCTGTCACAAACTCACTCAGCCGGTCAGCACTCTACTCCCAAAGTGCCAACCTCTGAGCGTATGATTTGTGTACAGTGAACAGAACAAGGTAGCCCTCTTGCTTGTTTTGTGGGTTCAAATCACCTTAGTCTCAAACTCTGGAGGGATTCAAACTGAGAACCTCTTGTTAGCGTACCCAAATATCAGGCTCAGATAATTCTGTCTTCGGGGGGGCAGATATCTTTGCCTACTGGCACCCAACCAGGTCTTTCAAATGAACCCTTAGAACTTTGTGCAAGACTTTAGAGAATTCTATCCATTTCCCAGTTTGGTATACAATAAGCCCATACAGTGTTACTTATAACCTTTAAAAGCTCCACTTAAATAAAAAGAAATGTCAAGGCACTCCAGACAGTTCCGTTGTAAAAATATCTCTACTTTAAAAATATCAAAACAGAACAATAATTACAGAACAAAATATATCCCAACACATACAGCCTTAAAACAAATAGGTTTTAAAGTGCATGTTTCTACAATACATACATTCAGACTGATCTGATCTTACTCTCTTTTAGTGCTGTGATGATTCTCCCTCAGTCAGATAATATTCTCTTGTGTCTGTAAGGTTTGCTCAGTTGGATGAAAGAGTTCTTCGCCGGCATCCTCTCTGAGATCATTGAACTCCGCCTTGGTGTATTAAAAGTTATGTTACCACACAGGATGTCCCAACAAGACTTAAAAAAAAATGTGACATTCTCAATTTCCTCTCCTCAGGGTAACTGGTCAGAACTGGTTTTTGTTCTGCTGCGTACACACATGCAGACACGCACACACGCACGCACACACACACACACACACACACACACACACACAAACAGGTTCTGTGATGTCCTCCCAAGGCTTTCCTGGGAATGTATATTTGACCTTTCAAATTCATCTGGATCATGCCTGGCCCAGACATCAAACCTCTTCAATGTCTATGCTGGCCTCTCTCTGACACCCTTCCCCACAAGTCCTTCCTGGCAACTATGCAAGTCAAAGGATCTCCCTGAGGGCATTATAAAGTGGATACTTTGGTTCCTGCCTTCAAAGAAAATTGAACAAAGAAATTGCCTTTTAAATAGCTGCAGACTCAAACCACCTCCTGTCCTTTGAACTATCCCTGAGGGGTCTTGATGTGTTGGTTCCAGTAAGACAGCATTTTCCTCTGCCACAGTCATCATACATTAATTTCTTATTTTTACAACAACAATTATACAGGGTCAGAATCAGTGGTCTAAGTGTGTCAAGATGCACCACCCACTCAACAGCACTGGCCAAGACTCATCTGAGTTGTTTACATACAATATCATAGAGATCTGGGAATCCCTGTTGAGGATGAATAAGTTCTCGATGGTATATTATATTGAGGTTCAAGGTACTACAGCAGCCACCTAAATCCTACATGCTGTATACATTACATTGCAACAGATCAACGGCTATAATCTCTGAAATTTTCTTTGCTATTGTAACAGTAAGGGGGTGGGTCAAGTGATATTTTTCTTTCCACTCGTCTGTTTTGGAGATGGTAAACTGTTTCCTTGAAGGAGGGGGATTTTGAACACATGGCTATCAGTTACAATAGGGGCTCAATTCTCAAAACAGGCTTTAATCAATGCAAGCTGTGGCAAACAATAGCTTGCATCAGTGCCTGGTGCGATGGGGACCCAGCGCCCAATTCTCTATCTGGCAAAAGTCCCGGCAGGAATATCCCATAACTTGTGGCAGCCTTAGCAGTGTGCCAAACAGATGGTCCACTGGGAGGGTTTGCAACAAGCCACAGAAAAGCCATGCACTGATCTAGACCCAGGTGGTCTAGTGTCCCTTCTCCCTCCTTCCTGATCCCCAATGTCTATGGGTAATAATATTATATGTAAGCCCATTCCTGGTGGTCTAGTGGCCCCCTCACAGATCTCTGATCACCAGTGGTACTCTTATTATACTAAGCCCCATTTCTGGTAGTCCAGTGGACTCCAACCCTCTGCCCCAGCAGGTAGTGCCCACCTCCCCACTCTCCCCCACTCCAAAACACAGCTGGTGACCAGCACAGCCAACCTCTCACCTCTACAGCCAGCCACCGACTAAACTGTCCCCAAGCCTCTACTGTATAGTGTATGTGCGCATTCATGAGCTCATACACTATGCAGTAGGCACTCAGGGACAGTTCAATCAGTGGCCAGCCACAGAGGTGAGAGGTGGGCTGTGCCAGTCATCAGCTGTGTTTTGGAGTTGGAAGGAGCAGGGAGGTGGGCATTACCTGCTGGGGCAGGGGTGGGGGTCCACTAGACTACCAAGAATGAGACTAAGTATAGTAATGCTATTACCAGTGATCAGGGATGGGATGGAGGCCACTAGACCACCAGGAATGGGGATGCTTATATATACCCATGCATATCAGGGATCAGGAAGGGGCCACTAAACCACCAGGAATGGGGATACTTACAATAATATTACCAGTGACATGGGGGTGTAGTGAGATCGTTTATTATTGTCAGCACACAGATGCTGTCCCCAGGGGAGATTAGCTGGCACTCATGCCAGCCCTGGCTGGTCTAAGGGTACTAAGAATGTTTGCATCTGTGAGAGTTCTGAGAATCTGATGTACGGGGGTGTAGCAGCTTGCGTCTGCCACATGCCCTCTAGTGCCATGTCACAGCCCATTTTGGGGTGCATGGGTGGTGCAAGCCCTGTTTTGGGCAGACAGCCTGCAATTGATGCAGGCTGCCTTTGTGAATAGCTCAGGGGGCAATGTTTGAAGAATGGTGTCACTTGCGCCACACATGTTTGGTGCAGGCACCGTGTGTCACTCTCAGGGCTTTGAGAACTGAGCCCTAGGAGTCATTCAAATGGAAGAAATTGCTGGAGGCATTTCAGTATTGCTGCAGGAGCTGCCACTGCCATCATCTATTGGAGCTACCCCTGAGAGCAGTGAGCTAGTATCATCACTGTCACTTTCTCTTCTATTCTCAGAAATGGATTTCTCATTAATGTTGTGACATCTCTTTAGGTCCCTTTTCAGTGCAGAAATTGTCAGTGTTCCTTTCTTTTAACCCCTGCTGATTGCCTATTTACAAATAGAGGAAGTGGCCACCAACTCTATAAACGCACTAACAGAAAAGTATGACCAAGCAAAAGATTATAAATCCTTAGGTGTTTTTTTTTTTTTTTTTTTGCCTTGTAAGCACTGTAACTGTCTCTTTTTCAAGAGTTTTTATTTTTCTTTTTATTGGAATTTTCTTGGGCCTGTTCCTGTACTTTATTCCCTTCCTCTAAGCTATTCTCCTCCTCCACCGTAGAATACTCTGCTTCCACTTCTTTCTCATTTGCAATTTCTATCCCTTTATCTGCCACTAGTACACCTTGTGCTCGATCACTGTCTTTAACCTCATTGGGCTAAGCCTCAGAGGAATCAGATATAAAGTAGTTTGTAGATTACTAACATTAGCACAGTAAACAACTGTTAAATACCTGGGAGTGCCCTGTGGGTGGTACCCACCAATTCATTAGCTTTAATTAAATAGAGAACAATGGATAGGTAAGTGTGTGTTATGGATTTGTTTTCACACACCCGAGGTGTGTGACACAAATCTCGACAGTGAAGCTAGACAGATTTATGTGGTCATCACACACCGAGGGTGTGTGGGGGAAAAAAATCCATAACATCAAACTTGCCTATCCTTTTTTATTTTTAATGGTTGTGGGTGGAGCCTACAGCCATTTCGGAATCTAACTGTTGCCTTAAAACAGCCGATCGTGGCACCTTCCATTGGACTTTTGGAAGTATCCTTCTGAAAGTTCAATGGAGCTTGTAATGCTCCACCATGATCGTCTGCTACGGAGTAATAGCTGCACTATTTTGGCTGTTAGTTCTGTATTCTGGGACAAAAACTGTGCATGCACAATTCTGCTGGTGCCACCATCTTGTGAATGGCAGAATGCCATTCACTGCAACTACACATGCGAATGCCACACATGCACAGTTGCATCGCCGCCACCTTCTTTCAGATGGCACTTTTTCTGCACCCTCCTACTGCTCCTGTCCTCCCCACTCCCTCCATTCCCCATCCCCATGCTGGCATCATGTACCCCCCAACTCATGTGGCACACTGGGAGCCCACCCCAGTATGCCCAAATGTATATTTTTTCTTTTTTTTTTCCTGTAAAGAAAACCATCCCCCAATGTCTTTTTTTTTTCTTTTTTACTTGTAAAACAGAAAACGGTCCCTCAGCATCACCCCAGTCCCCCTCCCACATCCCCACCCTCCCACTGAGCACCCACCTCCCTGCACCACCTCCTTTTTCTCCATACTTACCGGAGGTCAGTGTTGTCATCTTATCTGGACCGGGACATGTCTGCACTCTTCAAAGCCGAACTACGAATCAAAGGTAAGCATTGTATAATCGCAGTCAGTGCAGTCTTCAATTTATGTTGATATTACAGCCATTTTAAGGAACTGTGGTCCCACATTTTCAACATGGGGTTCTTGGGACCCCACATTGTGAACACTGTCATTACATTACTCAATCCCGAAAGGTGATTTAGTGATCGCTGCATGGAATCACCTTTTGGGACTGATTAACAAAATGACAGTGCTACTGTCAGTGAAATGGGTCCCAAAAAGCCCATGTTGCAAATTTGGTGAAAAAATTCCAAAAAATGACTGTTTTGAGCATGTGTTGTGCAGTTTCTATGCACGCTCCTAACTTCACCAGTTTTTTTAATATTTTCACTCCAGATTTTCAACTTTGCCATTTTTGCATACCTTTCTTATTAATAGCACAGCTGTCATTTTTCCAAAACGTGTTTTTGCACCTATGGCACAGAATGGCAGAGTTGCTCTGCAAAATCACTTTTTGGGACAAGTGAATGAAATGACAGTGGCACTCTTCATGAGGTGGGGTCCCAAAAAGGCCATGTTAAAAATCTGGTGCAACAACTCCAAAAAAATGGTAGAGTTACAACTGGTCATTCAAAATTTTCTATACACACATGTGAATTTGGTAATTTGACAGCTTGTCACAGCCATATCGGCTCTGGCTAGAGTTTGTTTATAATTGCTGTTGTGGAGGTTTAGACTGTATTTCTAGCAGCTTGAAAGGAAATTACATTTTATAGCTAGAGTGCAATTTTATTGTTGAAGAAATTGAACTGTACATAAATAAAATGCAGTTAAAAATACTGCAGTTTAAATACTTTTTTGTGAAACAATGGAATGCAACAGTTTTAAAGTCTGAGCTTTTGCCATAAACACCAGGTGAGGTTCAGATGCACTGCTTCTTTGGGGACTGTCATATCAGCTGGATTTCAGGTTATTATAAAGTGTCATATCAACCAGATTTTGGGTTATTATTGCCTTTGGAGCATAATAACCTGAAATCTGGTTGATATGCATTTTTAACAATACAGTAATCCAGTTGATATTTATGGTCACCAGTAATTGTATAACCTTTTCTTAACTGGGACTGATCTGAAAGATGCACCTTTATTAGATTCAAGCATTCACTTAGAAGATGATGTTTTACAGTTATCAAAGTCACTTTTGGGGGGTTTGATTTTGTTTGCCCTATGCAAAAGGATAACTGCTTAGCCTGGCCCTTAACATACCCTTTCAGTTGCCTGAAGCTGCAGTGTCTACCTGACCATTCTTTGAATTGTTTGCATTTTTAATTTTCTACTGTATCCCTCCCCAATCCCTAGCACCTTGACTCCCACTCCCATCCCCACAGGGCTCAGTCTGTACACAGCACAGCCGCACACCAGTGATGATGACCATCACCACTTCCTTCTGCAAAAGGCAAAGAGTGATGCCTATGTTACTGTTCACTGACTGTATTTAGCATTCAGCAGCTTAAAGAGCTACTGGTGCTTACTACTTACCTTTTGCTGATCATGTGGTGGCACAACCATACGCCGATTAGGTGAATCGCAACAATAAGTAGTTACAAAAGATTGATTTTCATTGAATTTTGAGCTATTAAAAATTTACATCATGAACATGCTTCCCCCATGTCCCTGATAACTGTCACACTACTCTCGACACAATAGTGACATTTAGTGGGGATCGTCTTTTGAAGTGTAATATGCTAGTGTCAGTGTCTGTCAATCCGTTTATGAAGCACCTTAGCACTGATCACTGCTCACTCCTTCCCACATAAATAATAAAGTAATAAAAGGCATTTGTTGATCTGAAGTCTGAGCTTGTTTTACCTATTGTACATTGTCAGTGTGAGAAACTGTTTGACCGCATGTTTTAGAAATTGCTTGACAGCGTGTCTGTGTTGTACCTTTCATAGTAGTGCGACATATTGTTAGACAGCTGTAATCTCAGCCCACACTATATCTTCTCTGTCGACTTTTTGTCCCAACTTTTATCATAATGACACAGGGTACAATTAAAATGAACTGTGATGTCAGAGAAAGTGCGTTGTCTTTGATTAGTGCTTCAACGTCAGTGTCTGTAGGCATGGTCCATATTGCAGGAATAGGCAATGCCAGTTTTGACAGATTTTGCTCAAAGTGAAGTAGTGAGTGGTTCAGCCTGTTCAGGAAGCAGTACTTTGTTCCTGAACAGTAATCTGTCATGTTCTGTTTCTTTGCTCTGTAGGGGGTGTATTATCAGACAGCAGTTTGTGCACTGGTGAAAACATTATAGATGGTGAGGTAAATTAACTTTTGTGTTCACCAGTAATGGAGTGTGCAGTGCACCTATGTTAAATATTCCATCTGTTATCATAGGCACGGTTACAGATTTTAATGATGCCGAGTTAACAAAACTTGTAACATGGCATAGAAAAAGATACCAAAATGGAAAGCAGACACTGGTTGAAATGCATCATGTGATCCAAAACAAGTGGGGATTAACCCACCAGTAGAGCCCGCTGGTGCCCTTCCACAAGCAGCCACATGGTGCAGCACTGCGCCGACAACTAACAGGGTACAGATCCAACAGTGGTGTATTAGAGCCCACTGGTGCCCTTCCACAAGCAGCCACATGGTGCAGCACTGTGGCGACAACGAACAGGGTACAGATACAACAGCACTGTAGTAGAGCCCACTGCTGCACTACCCTGAGAAGCCGCTATGACATCACGCTGAGGGAACTGGTGAAAACAAGCGGGGGCGTGCCGTGACAAGTCACAGACTGGAGTACTAGGTATGCCCACAACCCAGTAGATCCCGATGTCACGCAAAGAGCCAGCACATTGCCGGTACAGTCACGCGAACCCACCCACACACTCGGTGCATGCTTGAGAGAGTAGAGGTGCTGTTGAAGTGCGCCAGCAACCCAAACAGAAATAGAAGAGGAAATTATCATGGCACAGAACGTAGGTAAGATGACTAAAGGTATGCTGACTCTGTGAACATGTAACACTATCACTACATATCTTTCCCACAGTGCACTGCCGTGATCCACAATCACCACATAATATCGAACTGCACAGCACAGAAACGGTTTAATCCCAAAATTAGAAAGGCACTGTATGTGTTACACAGTAATCCTCTGGTGTCAATTTTAAAGATAGCCGACACTGTATAAAAGAGTGTTTAGCCTGCAGAGGGACCGCGCACATTGTCACTTCGGCACACTGAGTTCAAACCAAAGAAATGTAGCATGCTTTCCCAAAAATACATTAGCACTGTCGGCAAGCGCTCTCTATTTTGAACCGAACTAGTAATCGCAAAATATTTGCCTTGCACTTGCCATGTTACAAGTGCATTAATCACCTCCAGCATCAGGCTGTACCGGCGACTAATGCCTGCTGGGTGGTTGGAAGTGCTCGGCCTTCGGCCTCGTGCACCAACCCCACCCCACCAGCCGGGCATTAATCCACCAGTAGAGCCCTCCTCTGTCAGTGATTAATGCTTACATGAAGACTTTACATTGCCACCTATTAATCAGATGTGCAATTGGTCTCCACTACAGAGCACCTCATATAACTTTACTGGATTTGATTGCCCCAAAAAAGATGTTATGAGTGTAAAGTGTAAACATAGTTCTGTGGTTATTGCAGTGTGTACTGAAAGGCATGATGCTGTTCATGATGTTATTGAAATACATTCATCAGGTGAGAGTACACAAAAGTCAGTTAATAATTTGTTTTGCATTCCGCGGTCTCAATCTGAAACTTTACAAGATGATACTGCTGTACTTATTTCTGATAAATCAGATTTATGTGAAGATGATTCATCATTTCCAGTGCAATTTTTAGATGAAACACACTTAGAACTAAATAATGGTAATGCATCATCAGTTGACATTGAGGATGAGTACGGGTCTGATGGCTCAAATGCAAATGTCGGTGGTAGTTCTGATGTTTCCAGTGCTGAGCATGAAGAAGATGTCAATTTTGCTCACCATTCCCCAGTATTTAACCTCAGACATTACAGCCATATGTGTGCGAGCCATACCTACTGCCTGAGCCTGAGAATGATGCAGAGGAAAATTCAGTAGACGATGGTCCTGCAGTTGAGCCTCCCAATATAGAGCACCTGGAGAATACACTGTGGTGAGTATTGATTATTGAGAGTTATCCTCTCAGTAACTTAGAAATTGAAAATAGAATTGCTTTCAACTAAGGGGTGAAGGTGCGGATGATCATCAATAATGAAACAGGCCATGGGGTTATCGTTTTAGATAACCTAGAGGTGTGAGAGCAGTAAGAAAATGTTGTATAGGGTGGGCAGTGGTATGCTGAGATACACAAGCAGGGGTTTCACAAGCAGAAAGCAGGAGATGGTGAAGCCATTGTATAAAACACTATTGATGCCTCATCTGGAGTAATGTGTGCAGTTCTGGAGTATGCACCTTAGAAAGGTCATTGACAAGGTAGAAGCATTTCAGAGAATGGTAACCAGGTTGGTAAAGGGGTTGGACCACATAACATATGAGGAGAGATTAAAGTACCTAAACATGTACTTGCTTGAGGAGAGGGAGGATCGGGGAGCTATGATCTAAACATTCAAGTACCTCAAGGGCATAATTAAGGGAAAGGGGAGACACATTTACCAATGTAGGAGTACAAGAAAGAATTGATATGATATTAACTTGGAGGTAGTCAAGCTAAGATGAAATGTTGCAATGCTTTTCTTCACAGAGAGGGTGGTGAACTTGTGTAATAGCCTGTCACAGGAGGTGGTGGGAGTGTGCACAGTGGATGCCTTGTACAGGCACATGGGAGCCTTCTTAGGGGGATGAAGTGGTGATGTAAGGCCACTGATCACATAGTGTCAGATGTTATAAACAAGTATATGTCTTACTGCATCAGCCCTGCAGACATTAACTGCATAAAATTAAATGATTCTATGTTACTGCTTAAGTGAACACCTTTCAAACTCATGTCGAGCTCCCTCATTCCTGGTCATCTCCAATTCTTGCAGGTACCACCATCTGGAACACTTTTTATTCCTTGTTAGATATACAGTAGGTTCTATAGCATCTCCCCATTTCTATACTCTCTTCCACTGTATACATAGTGATATCTCATACTAGCTCTTCATGTGAGTTTTGATACATGTTCTGCACAATATTTGTTTGCTGTACTCAACTGTCTCCTCCCTGTCTACATCCTTACAGATAAGCGTACTCTAGAACTGGATGCAATAGTCCAAATTAGGCCTCATCAGGAGTCATCATCATCATCTCCTTTCTTCTGCTGGTGATATCTCAAACTATGCTCAACACGCCTATGAAATTCTACATATGTTTGTCAAACTGTTTGTCCAGCTTTAGAATATCAGATGTAATCACACCTTTTTGCCTTTCTTTTTGGTTGACCATCAGTTTCCCCCATACAACAATCATGCAGTCCTCTCATATGTGTAATAAAGTTACCAAAAAATTTGATTTTGAACTTCTTGGTGGTGATTCTCATCAGTATGCACACATACATATACGCCTCCCCTCTACCCTTCACTTTATCCTTACATTCCCAATATGCCTGACCCAACTTTCATAGTGCTGCATAGTGCCTTCAACAATAACACATCCTCAGTCTGCGCATGAAAATTGCTCACCACCCTCTACTGGAAGTTACCCTCGCTGACGTCCCTTTCAACCCCCCCAGTCTGATTAACAAAGTAGCCTCATGTGTTGTTATAGTCAATTTGTTTAAAGCCACCCTTCCTATTCACCTCATGTATCACTCTTACTGACATGAAAGCTCCCAATCATGATCTCTCACTCACACCCATTTTACCTGGAGCGCATGCTCTGTGCCCTCCTCCTATCCTCCTATCCTCCTAATGCTTACACTGCTGAACTGCTGTCATCAACAGGTGAAAAGTGTAATTATTGATGCTAAATCCCACTCCTACTCCCATTCCCCCTCCCCCCCACTGCCTCCTCTCGTATGCTAACAGATTTCACTGGCTAGTTTCCTGAACCCAAGTCACCCTTGTGGCATTATGTATCAGTGACCATTTATTTAATGCCACATAAATAGACAATCTTATTAATTAACGTCTGTCATGTAGAGCCTAATCATGTGCATAACAAGGTTTAAAAGTGTTTTTAAAGGATAGTTTGTTATACTGTATATTGAAGCATTGTCCTATGTAGAAATCTATCCTTTTGTGCTACAGTTAAAAGGTCATGTAATGTGTTTGTAACCTTCTGTGTTAGAACAGCATTTGAGAATATCTAGATACTGCACAAATATGTTTCATTCTGAAATAAAAAAAAGACAATGCGCACTTTGCACAAGATACTACCCACTATAATAACAATAATGTACTTCCAGAGGTTATGTTACTGGTTATTTAATCATCCTCTGTGTGTATATTGCACTCGGCTATGCCTTGTGCAACATTACACTCACAAAACGGTGATTAACAGAACATTAGCATTGACCATGATTATACCTTGTTGCATACATATATTTAAATTGTTTATTATTGTTTACAGTCATTGTCCATTCTTTATTTGTGTCAATTACAATTTTATGCATTAATATCAACCGGTGTCGATGCTTGAAATGTATCCTTATGCCCACATTTGATGAATCAATATGCTGTTTTGAGCAGGACATAGTTAGGAATAAAAAGGAAGGGTACATATGCATAACATCTCATCCTGGTTTTGCAACTGTTTGCCTAGAAGTGTGGGTACTCCAAACAGCATACTACTTGTTCAGACAGTATTTTGGTCACATATCAGGAACACACCTATCCATGAGTAAGTTTGATATTTGTGTTTATACCATTTTGCACTTCTAACTTACTTCAAACATAATTGATTAAATCATGGTTCTGCAGAAACAGTGGAATTCAAACCTTGTGGTTTGGTGGAACACATGTATCCCCCTTGATCTCCCATCCCACCACCATTTCCACACAGCTGATGTTTCAAGATCTGAAATTATGTGCATGTAGGTAACAGATGCAGACACACAGTGACAGTGTGATGTTTACCTTTTTTTAATCACAGACACTCTGTTGTGCATTGGTTAAATCAAGTTCCCTCACCGCGGATAGTACTCTACCACCCATCCCCATGAGCGGATGGACAGAGAAATTGAGAGACAGGGATGCTGCGTAATCCAGCCAGAGACTCATTATTGATTTGTGAGCTGGTATATGGTAACAGAACTGGTCAATGTATCGCACAGTAGCTAGTTACCATTGAACTCACTGTCCACATTAACATTATGTTAATAATAACTCCCCACCCACAGTACAATGTGGCAGTGCTGCAACAGCTCAATAGGCAAACTGATACACGTTAAAGAACTCTAACTTAGCTCACAGCTTGTGTTGCAACAGTACACCTACTTGCTGTGTATTGTGGTACAATTCATTTGCTTTTTTTTCTGTTTCACTTCTTATGCTATCACCTATGTGATTGATTGTGGTGTGTGTTGTACATCGTAATTTAACAGGCAGGTGTATTGGTCACAGAAGGTACATGATACTTGAGATTATAAAATGGACATTAATGCTTGGTCAAATGATGACTTGTCATTTACCATAAAGTGTCACTTTACCATGCATTAATGCCCCGGTAGACACAGTTGTCATGCAGACTGTAAAGCCTTTTTTTTCTTTTTACAGTTAGCAAGTTGTTGTATAACTGCAATAACCCATTCCAGACAGTGGGTGTTTCAGGAGCATTAATACGCTTCCCACCTGCTTGAAGTCACTTGGGCAAGCCCTTATGCCTCACAACGCTGCCAGTGCATGCACTAATGCCCCAATACACCCACAGTCTGTCGTAGGTTATAGCATGCTGGGATGTGGAAGTGGGTTCAGCACCCTGCAAATGAGAACAGTGGAACCTATTAATATGAATCATAACAACAAAGAACCATTCAACAGTGTATGGTGGAATGCAGTTTTGCATGGAAAGCCATACGCTGCAAATTTGTTTCTTTGTAGCTATATTATAAAAAAATTGTCTTTTCAATGAAGTTTTCTGTTGGTTATAAGCATTATAACAGCCGTATCTTAATGTTTTATATACGTGCATGTACAACTGAATGATGTGCTGAAGGAGGAGTAACATTTTATAAACAAATTTGTAATAATGGGACTAAGGCACTCACAGGTGTCGCTATGTGCCTGTGTTGGGTGGAGGTAAGTATGGTATAGTAATGTAATAAGACTGAGAACTGGTTGTTAGTAATAGGCATACATAGAAATGTCAATTTTGACAGTAGATAATGACCACTTGTCTCAGAAAATCTGCCCATTTCCCTACCTTTTTGATAAGATACATATCCTGGTTAACCAATAGCTTATTTCTTCATATCCACCCCCCACCAGAATTGCCTTATGTCTTTCAAATGCATTATTGAATTCATCCACTCTTTTTTGGGCCCACAACCTCCTCAGGTAGGACATTCTATATGTCCACCACCCACTAAGTGAAGAAATATTTCTCACTATGACCCTGAGCCGTCCCTACTCTATCTTCAAATTGTGCCCCCTTGTTCTTCATAGAATCATAGAATGGGATGACAGAAAAGGACCTCCCAGCACATCCAGTCTGCCCATTACCCCCTAGTCAAAACTACCATATCTTGAGACACCCACACCACTTCCAGTTACCCCCATGTGTCTGCCCCAATCGGTGTACAAACCCTCTACAGTCTCCAAATTCACCACCTCCTCTGGAATATAGATTTGACTGGTTAAATCACCAGTGAAGATGTGAATTCACATAAGTTAGAAAGCTTTAATTCGAATTACTGTGTGTTTGAACAAATGCAGCTATTTTGCTTGCTAGAAGGTACATATGGACCATAGAAATATATAATTTTATGGCAAAGAAGGACCACTTGGACTACACAGTTGGCACATTTCCCTACCTATTGAACAAGCTGCAGATGTTGGTGATAAATAGCCTACTAACTTCTGCCTCCACTAGAGTTGCCTTATGTCTGTCACATGCATTCTTAAATTCCCTTGGACCACATGACATCCTCCGGAAGGCTGTTCCTTGTGTCCACCACACTATCCTTGAAAAAAGACTTCATCATGGTGCACCTGAGCTGTACCCCTTCTATCTTCAAATTGTGATTCCTTGTTAAATAATTGTTTTAATATAAATGCAGACACATCAGCCCGGTGGCACTGAGGGTTGTGGAGCTGGATGCCACACTTCATGCCGCACTAGTGACTCGGGTTCGGGGTGAACTCAGGAGCCAGGGGTCAGTCGGGCAGGAGTTGGATTGAGCATCCCTCCGCCTGCTTTCCTCTCCTGGGAGTGAGGGGTGTTCCTGTCACATGGTGCTAGTGTCTCCTGATGGAGTCTGGGGGGCACAGCAGCTGAGGGGCCATGTAATGGTGGGCATTAGGCAGCCATAATGTGGCATGGGCTGGTGCACTCACCTCTTGTGCAGATGCAATTGCATGTCCTGTGTCGGGGTTGGAGAGAACAAAGGAAAATCCCTGGCTCCGAGGAGGTAAAGGTGTTGCTATATGGACATGCCCAATGCCTGCTGAACCCTATTTTGCTCTCAGTGATCCTCCATCTCTTGTGGGGCCGGAGAGGAGGGAGGACCTGGCTTACCCGATTTCCTGGTCAGGCAAGAGTTCAGGCAGGTGGTGGAGGCATGAGAGCCTGTGGCCCACTGGAGCAATGCTTTGGAGTCCAGTGTCAGGAGGGAAAAAGAATTTGAAAAAAAAAAAAGGTTTAAATGCAGATAGTTCACCTTGCACAGCTATTTTGTTACCTATAAGTTTACATAACATTATATGTCCTCTTAAGTTCAACAGAAGATATCGATATGTTGCACACCGGAAGTTTGTACGATGGTGCTGGGGTTTCCTTGGATGCTATGTGCGAGTACCCATTCCATCCTGTGTCATTCATGAAATCAGAGACAGATTTCCCTCCGACAAAGTCACTGGATTTAAGTACCCTGAACTATGACTTATGTTTACTGGTTTCTAAATATAACATTGATAAACATGTTCATTGTGAACAGCTGTCAGAAATATGGCAAGTTTATACGGTGAATAGTGAAGTACTGTACACCATTGAAAAATGTGCTGTCCAAATAAATCATTAAACTTTTTCTGAATAAATAACTTATTTTTGATTCTAAAACTGTTGTAATAAACTGTGAATAACCAACACAATATGTGCACAAACATTTGTTTACTTACTGCTAGCAATATTATTACAGTTCTTTATTTTGTTGTGCAACTGTTGCTGAAAGATATTTACAACCAGTTATTAGGACCCTTTTTAAAGAGACTCGCCACAATGAGTCCCAGCACAATATATATATCTATATATCATGGGGATGAGACATATTCCAGTGAAATAAACCATGTTATTTTCACTGCAGTGGAATAAATCCTGATGACATCAGCAAAGTTAAAATAAATACAGTTTATTACACCCCCAAAACTCGTGCAAAGCTGCACTATTCCCAGGCAAATTGTACATTTTGCAACACTGCCCCATTGTATAAATAGGACACATAATGGAATATGAAAAATATTTTCACTCCTGCCTTGTGAGCACTGTATATTCCACTCGTGCCTTCGTTACTCATGAAATAGCCAGGCTCACTCTGCAGGAGTGAAAATATTTTTCATATTCCACTCATGCCCATCATGTATCATATCTATATATTGATATCTATATCTATATCTATATCTATACACACACACATACACACACACACACACACACACACACACACACACGCGTGCACACACACACACACACACACGCATACCATGACACCAAAGGTTCCCAATAAGAATAATATCCCTGAGAAGTGTTTTGTGAATAAAAAGTTATTTCCTGCCTGCCCAGTGGGGTTGAGGTGCAAGACGCCTTGCCTTGTGCTGCGCTGACGACCCATGTTCAGGAACGAGCATGGGTCACCGGGGTTTGGTGGGGAGGAGAAGGATCGAGTATCCGTTGGACTGCTCTCCTTCTCCGGGAAGGGGGGGTTTCACCTTCTGATGCCCAATTGCCCCCTGGTGGAGGCTGGGGGTCAGGGCACAGGGTGAAAGCATTGTGAGGAGTCTGGGAAGATGCCTGGGGGAGAGGCATGTAGACACATGCACCTCTGCCCATGCTGGTGTCATTGCACGCCCAAGGCTCCTGTAATGGGAGAGGAGAAGCGAACAAGGGAAAAATGTGGCACCTCTCACGCGGCTTGATGGTCGTCCGTGAGTGTTCATTGGGAGCTGGCACCTGAACTGGATCCATGAGAGTGGGGAGTTAGGGGGCTCCCTGCCGCCCCACTATGGGGGGTAAGCCGCAGGGGTTTCAGGGTGCCAGCAGTCCCAATCGAGATGGATGGCAGCAGGATCCTAGGATGGGATGCGAGATCTACCGGGGGATAGAGAAGGTGGCCCAGGAGGATAAATAATCATACAAAAAAATAAGCTATTTCACTTGTAAAATACAGAATAACGGGTCCCAAGGACTTCAAGGTTTCCTTCTGTGACCCACACTCCTACCCCGCACTTAGACATGATGAGGAGATGCAGTGAGGTGGGGCATCTATTATATTCAGTGGGTGGCCACTTTTCAATCTGTTTTATTTTTATTTTTGTATTATAGTATCTTTGGGATGAATATGGGCACCAGTCAACCAATAAGGGCCTTGTTAGTGACCGTGCCCACGTTTCATTGCCAAGTGGCCATTATATTAAAAAAAAAAAAAAGAATTGAAAAGTCACCACCCATTGAATATAATGAAGCATGCTCCCGCACTTCACTGGCATCTCATCATCATGTCTGTGAGTGCAGGGGAGGAGTGTGGGTGGCAGAAAGAAACCTGGAAGTCCTTGGGACCTTGTATTCTGAATTTTACAAGTGGAATAACTTTTTATTCATGAAACACTTTTCAGGGATATTCTTATCAGGAACCTTTGGTGGCATGGCACTATATATTTATTTATTGTGCTGGGGCTTATATTTTTATCTTGGTGGGTCTCTTTAATGCATTTAGGCAACAATTAATAAGAAACCTCTTAATTTTATAATGCATAACTACTTATACCATTCTTAATTTTGTGCTGAGCAGTTAACTGATGTGTCTGTGTAGCTAACACTGATTAAAACACAGTGATGTTTTACAGTAATAACTTTTTTCATTGTGTTATCATAAAAATCATATAAAGTACTGTGACTAATAGTTAATTATTCAGTATGTTAGAACAAGATATTTATATTACTGAAATCACAAACAATGTCCTGAGCAACAAGTGTTAATTCCATCTTACTTCTCATCTAAAGATGTGTGCTCAACAGATCATATTGCATACATCAGGATTTTTTGTAAGGTTTAAACAGTTGTGGCCCATTATTCAGAATTGCACCAATCATTATAATATGGCTATAAAAAATCCAGTAATCTGATTGTCTGAGGAGCTTGGAATCCAGTGCTCATATCCCATGATGATAGCACTGTAAGAAGGTCCAGTAGCCTCTCCAGAATAAAACCAGTAGTACCAGCCATTCCTGACTGCCGTCACAAGTGTGGCTGTCACCTTTACCCACTAAAACTCGTCAACTAGGCCCTAAAAATAAAACTGTATTCAATTTATAAACATAAGAATGAAATGTTATTTGTCCTCATAATACTCTTGTTACACACACATACATAACTTAAAAATTAAGTACTACGGTACTTAGAATTGTAAATTATGGTGTTTCTTTGCTGACCATGAAAAATCCTCCCCCCATCCTCGCCTGCTTACTAGGAAAATATGTGTTTAAGCTGTTAAAAATAAAACAAAAGAAAAAATTACTCACCATAGTAATATTGTTTCTTCTAATGGAGTCTTGCTGTATTCAGACATAATGCAGTTAGCCCCAGCACTTGAACTGCCCCGGAGAGGAAAGAGTTAACTCTATGCAGAAGCATAGAACGTTGAGCTCGAGCTCGGTTTTCAAACCTCTGTCTGTGGTACTGCCCAGTGTAACCATCAGATTCTTACAAGCACACTAACATACTATAGTATGAAAATTGTTCAACATTTAGCCAAAGGGCAAAAAATTATTTTTGGGCCCAAAAGACTCAAGTCGAGAATCCAAGAAGGAAAGGTAGTGACAATATTTAGGTATAAAACACCAGAAAAAATAACAACATCCACCCCATCCAAGAGGGAGGGTACAAGGTACACCCCTGAGGTGCAACACTGTACCTGCCAACCCACTTCCCAAAACCAGGTTCTGAGAGGAGGCGGGAGAGTCTGAATACAGCAAGATTCATTAGAAGAAACATTACTATGGTGGTAATTTTTCTTCAAACAACATGAAGTCTTGCTGTATTCAGACATAATGCAGACTACCAAGCAGTTCCCTATGGAGGAGGGAATGCAGAATCTACTTTGGGAAGAGGCTCTGCAGTACTGTTGTGTTAAACCTAGCATCACCCTAGCCTGGATGTCCAGGGAGTAATGCTTGGTAAAAGTATGTACTGTTTTCCAGTTGGCTGCTTTACAGATTTCTAACAAAGGTATATCTCTGGCCGCAGGTAGAGAAGCAGCTGTACCCCTAGCCGAATGAGCCTTCAGGCCTAAAGGAGGCATTCTACCCAACTTGTCATAACAGAATTGTATACAAGAAACAATCCACCTGGCAATAGTTTTTTGTGGCAGGCTTACCTTTCCCCCACTTCACCATAAGTGAGGAAACAATTGAAGACGGTCATGTATATGTGCCTAAGTATGCTCAATGTAGTAGCTAAGGGCCCTCTTAACATCCAGACTGTGTAACCTTCTTTCACCTGAAGAAAGTTCAGTGAAAAACACAGGGAGAGATACTATATAGACTGGTTCAGATGAAAATCTGATACCACTTTGGGCAAGAACCTCCTATTGGTTCTTAGGACCACTTTGTCCCTATGGAAGGAGATGAAGTCAGGTTCAACTGACAGAGCCTGTAACTCACTAATCCGCCTGGCAGAAGTAATAGCTACTAGGAACACAGTTTTCCAGGTCAAGTACTTCAATTCGGCCGAAGTCAGAGGTTCAAAGGGTGACTGCATAAGCTGAGCTATGCAGACATTAAGAACCCAAGGCAGAGTGGACTCCCTAAAGGGAGGGTTAATGTGAACCAGACCTTTGAAAAACTTTCTGAAAACAGGATGAGATGCCAGGGAAGAGCCCTTCCCTGCTGAGAGGAATGCAGAGACAGCTGCTAGGTGAACCTTCAGAGTGGCAGGCCTAAGGCCTAGACCATTCAGATGAACTAGAAAGTCTAAGGTTGTGGAAATGTCTGCAGAATCAGGCAGGATGCCTTTCTGAGAGCACCAAATACTGAACCTTTTCCATTTGGAATTGTAAGTTTTTCTAGTGGAAGACTTCCTGGAGAACTTCAGAATATCCAGAACTCCCTGAGAAAGATGTAGTGCTGCATATTCTAACTCTTCAAGAGCCAGGCCTTGAGATTGAGACTGGAGATTAGGGTACCACATCCACCCCTGGGAGGAGAACAGGAGATTGTATGTCCTGGGCAGAGACAGGGGACGTGACACTGACAAGGACAGCAGTAGAGGATACCACGGCTGTCTGGCGCAATCTGGAGCCACCAATATCACTGTGCAGGGTTGAGTCCTGATCTTGATCAGAACTCTGAACAGCAGAGGGAAGGCATAGAGAAACCTGCCCTTCGAGTCCAAAATGAGAGCATCCTGGGGAACTGTCCCCAGAACTGGAGATCTGTAACAAAACAGAGGAAGTTGATTGCCCAGTGCTGCAAAGAGATCTGTCTCTGGAGTGCCCCACCTGGAGAAGATGACTTTCAGGATGTGAGGTTCCAGGGACCATTTGTGATGTCCCTGTGAAATCCTGCTCAGAGCATCTGCTAGTACGTTATCCTTCCCTGGAAGGTGAACTGCTACCAGAGAAGTCTGAAGAGTATAGGCCAGAGACCACAGTTTCATGGCCTCTGTGCACAAGGCTGAGGACTGAGTGCCTCCCTGTTTGTTGATGTACCACATTGTGGTGGTGTTGTCTGTCCTGACTTGGACCACCTTGCCCTTAACTGAATCCGAGAAGCTCTGCAGGGATAGGAAAACTGCCCTGAGTTCCAGGAGATTGATATGAAGGAGAGACTCTTGTGGAGACCAGACTCCTTGAGCTGTCAGGGCTCCCAGGTGGGCTCCCCACCCTAGGAGAGAAGCATCCGTAGTTAGAACTACTGATGGGACTTTAGGGAGAAATGGACCCCCTTGTCTGAGGTTGTCCTGGTCCAGCCACCACTGGAGAGGTTGGACCAGAGTCTGAGTCACTGGGATCAGTTTGCTAAGTGAATCCTTCTTTTGAGACCAAAAAGATCTTAGATGAAACTGAATGTCCCTCATCTGGAACCTTGCTCCCTGCACCACTGCCGTGGAAGCTGACATGTGGCCCAGGAGCTGGAGGAAATGTCTTGCTGGGTGGGAGACCTGAGATCGAAAGGAGGAAGCAAGATCCACTAGGGCCTTCGCCTTTGCCAGGGGAAGGAAGACTTTTACTTGTACAGTGTCCAACTCTATGCCTATAAAGGTGAGAAGTTGAACTGGTTCGAGGACAGCCTTTGGAAGATTGAGAAGAAACCCCAAGGAGCTGAGTAGGTCTTGGGTAGTTTGAAGAGCTGACTTGACCTGTAAAGGTGACTGACCCACTAAGAGCCAGTCATCCAAATATGGGAAGATGGTGATACCCTGTCTTCTGAGGTAAGCCCACTACTACTGCAAGGCACTTTGTGAACACCCTTGGAGCTGATGTTAGGCCAAATGGCATAGCTCTGAATTGGTAATGGTGTGAAGGCAACTTGAACCTGAGGCATTTTTTGTGGGAGAACCTGATAGGAATAGGGAAGTAGGCATCCTTGAGGTCCAGAGAGGCTAGCCAATCCCGTGGCCTTAGAGAGGGAAGGATTATTCAGAGTTACCATTTTGAATTTGGGCTTTGAAATGTGTCTGTTCAAATACCTTAGGTCTAGAATTGGTCGCCACTCCCCTGTTTACTTTGGGGTAAGGAAGTACCTGGAGTACAGTCCTTTTCCCCTGTGCTGAGTAGGAACCTTCTCTATAACTCTGAGAGCTAGAAGAGAGGAAACCTCTGCCTCTAGGGCAATGGTTTCTGAGAGTGATGCAGGTGGAAAAGACTTGGCCCTCTTTTTTTGGAATTGTTTTGATGCTGAGGGCCAGTCCCTGGCTTACTACTTCCAGGACCCACTTGTCTCAGGTCACAGACTTCCAGACCTGGAAGCAGTAAACCAGCCTGCCTCCTACTGGAAATGGGGAGTTGACCCAGGCTGACACATCAGGGTGTCTGCTTGGTAGGAGCCTTAGACTGAGATGAGGAGAGAGCAGCTCTGCTCATCCCCCTCCTGCCCCTCCCTCTGAAGAACCCCCTCTGTGGGAAGGGAGAGGAGGCCTGGGCTTGGTAAAAAGGCCTTTGAAATGGCCTGCCCTTGCCCCTAGACTGCTGCTTGTGCAGAGTGGCTAGCCTTTCTTTGGCCTGTGCACTCCTGTACGTGGTCTTGTATTCGTCCATTTTCTTCATGTAAGCCTCTGTCTGCTCCCCAAACAGAGAGTTACCTACTACAGGAAAATTCATAGCCTTAGTCTGGGTATCCTGTGAAAGGCTAGTACATCTGTGCCAAGCATGTCTTCTGAGAGACACAGATTAAGCCATGACTCTAGATGCCACATAATTGGAGTCCACAGCAGCATGAAATTGCATTTTGGATGCCTCAATTCCATCAGCAGCCACTTTCTCCAGCTCCTTGGCTAGCTGGGGAGAGGCCTGTTTAGCCAGTTCCAGAACTGTATCACATCTGGATTTCTGGTACCTGGCTGTGTATGCCATATAAGTAGCCTGCCTGAGTCCCAAAGAGGATGCCAAATACTGTTTTTTGGCCATGGCATCCACTTTCCTGGAGTCCTTATCCGGGGGGGGTGTGAAGCCAAAGGAATGTTAGCCCTGTCACAGGCTTCAGCCTGCACTACTCCAACATGGCTGCAATGACTATAAAGGAACTCTGCAGCTGAGCCTGATAACAAATACCTCCTGTCCATTCTCTTATCCACAGGAGGTATTGAATTAGGGGTTTGTAAAATTGTGTCCATTTCCCCAAGGATTTATGAAGAGGGATAGACAGTCTTTTGGACTCTGGGATATCCATCATTTCCACAAAATCAGGCTCTTCATCCTCCTCTGCAGCTTCAACCAAGGGAAGCTGCAGTGTTTCTGCCACCTTTTTGTAGAACAAAAAATGTGAAGGGGACTCAGACAGCCTGGGAGGAGAGACGCCTGAGGGCCTGTCTGGGGAGATGTCCGGTTCAATGGGCACATCCAAACTCCCCTGGTCATTGTCATCATCATCCTCGGGATAGTCTTCGTCTCCCTCCCACTCCTCATAATAAGCATCCGGATCATAATCAGGAGGAGACAGATCCGACCGAACCAACCGCCTAACCGGTGTGTACCAGTTCGGACGGAACCAGTCTAAATGATTGAACAATGCTAATCGCTTTGGCTATTTTGTCTGTGGTTGGAGAGTGCAATACTGGATCCGAACCGGCAGACTTGCGCTTCTTTTATGATGGAACCGACCCCTCAGGATCAGCTCTCCTTTTGCCTGAGGAGGTATCGCCCAGGTCAGTAGGTACCTCCTCAGGTTCGGCCGCAACTGAACCAGGCTGGCCATCCGGCTCTACGGACTTCTCGGCCTCCCTTTCCTTCAGCCTACTCAGTCTTTTGTCCAGAGTGGATTTAGAAAAGTTTTTACAGATTTGGCAGTCTGACTTGAGGTGGTCAAACCCCAGACAATAAACACAGATGAGGTGGGGATCAGCCTTGGCAAAGGCCTCCCCACACTCAGTACAGTGTCGAAACCCAGTAGGACCAGTTTTCTTCTTGGGTTTCTCAGACATGGCCAACCTAGCAAGTTACCCTATTGCAGCTTTTAAGCCAGGTAATAATAACTGATTGGTTACAAACCGTGTCACAGGCTTTTTAAAAGAACCGCCAAAAAAAACCCTGTTCTTTTGAAACTGCTCGGTACTGGAACTCCACTCTAATCCCAGAAATAAATTTAAACAGAATGGGTCGGTTCCAAACTGGACCGACTAGAAAGAAACTGAAGAAAATAACAATTTCCAACTTTTTCACAGAATAAAACACAGTCACTACCTATCTACACACTACCTGTACCGTAGACAGAGGCTGGAAATCCGAAAATAACAAAAAATTATGTGGTTTAAACCGAACGCTTTACTTTTACCAAACCGAGCAGAGGAAATCTCTGGAGCGACTTCACTGTTAGGCAGAGTAAAGAATCTGACGGTTACACTGGGAAGTACCACAGACAGAGGTTTGAAAACCGAGCTCGAGCTCAACGTTCTATGCTTCTGTATAGAGGTAACTCTTCCTCTCCAGAGCAGTTCAAGTGCTGGGGCTAACATCGTTATGTCCGAATACATCAAGACTTCATGTTGTTTGAAGCCCTGGTTCCATCTTAGGCCTTCTGTTGTGTGCTAGTGTGAGTAAACATTCTACTAGCAGAACTAATCAGAGGTTTGAATTCTTGCACTCTATCTGTAGTAAACATCCCATCTTTTGAATGTTGGCAAGACCGAAAATAAAGAAGACGGAGAAAAGGAAGGGACTGTTATAAAGAAGAAGAAAGAAAGGTGAGGGAATGGGTAAAAGGGGGTGGGCTGGGGGAAACTAGAGGGCTTAAGAGCTAATTAAAAAGACATAAATTTTGATGTACATAATATTTAAACCTGAGATGGCTTGTCAGTGCTGGGATTGTTTTAAAAAAGTCATATACATTTTTCTTTTTTAATTTAGTGCATTTCTTCACCCCCCGCCCCCAAAAGAACAGCACCTTGGACCCATTTTATAGTCACAGTAAGACACTCCATGGTGTAATTGTGGTGGGGTAGTAACAGCACTTCTTGGGTAGATGAAGTGAAGGCACTCAGCGATGCCTCATGACACACCCAAGGTGTGCCACTATCCAACCACAATGCATACCCTGTTATGGCTTTTTGTTTAATTGTTTTTTTTCTGTTTGTTATGACTGTCTTCACTCCTGTTTAAAAAAAAAAAAAAAACATGGAATCACAGAAAATAACCATATGGATGCCTCTGCTGCAGCATGATTGATCTGTATAGGGACATTAAATAGGACTGTCAGTATTAATGTGTTTAATTCTACAAAGTGAAAAGAGATAAAAGCAGGAGTATAAAAAAATATTGCTAAGCTCAAAGTAATAAAATCTGCTACAAAAAGGTCAGTGTAAGCAATATGGAGGGATGCAGTAAAGCTCTTGAAGGACCATTTTATCTCTATTTCATGTCTAATTTAATTATTAAGTTATAACTTCTGATGTGTTTCTTATTTTTATTGCTTAATCATTTAAGTCTTGTTGGATTTTTGTGTGTCGTCCCTGAATAACGTCACACCTAGGGTGGCGGAAGCACTCATCCTGTGGTCTCATGCTTTGACCCACCCTAGGAATGATGTTATTCAGTGACGAGGCACACCCTGTCATGCCTTATTGCTTAAATAACAAGAGTGGTTGTTCAGCGCAACTGAGCTGGGTCAGAGCAACAAATGGATATATTCAGAATGGATGTGCAATGGCGCATCTCTTCTGAATATATCAATAAATGCTGGCGGCACAAATACAACAAGCCGTCGCATACCCTAGACAGGTCTGAATACCTGGAATTTGAATGCACCAGCGCATCTGGAGATGTACTGGGTGCAATTTGTTGATATTTACACCTGAATATGACATTGGGTCCATTTGCATGTCATTATGGCACCATTTGCATGAGTTGTAGTATGCATGACAGAAATATCCCTGGTGGTCTAGGGTTCCCCCCTCCCCGCTCCATGACTGACCCCTATAATATTAATAATGCAGTATTGCTGGTAGCCCGGTGGTTCCCCCTCTCCATCCCACACTCTGATCTCCAGAATAATGCAAAATTAATATGGGGTGGTCCAGTGGCACCCCTCAAACCACCCTGGGACCCTGTCTCCCACCAACTCCCCCCCATCAGGGATATTAAGTTTACATTATTCTGTTGATCAGGGTATGGGACGGGGAGGGGGGAGCCACTGGACCACCAGGGATACTGTGTTACTATTATTATGTGGCTTGTGTATGGAGCATGGAGGGGGTAACTCTATGCCGTCAGAGATACTTCTTATGAGATGTGTGTATGGATGTTACTCCAGACAGAGGTGAGACAAACGGGGGTTGTTTACAATAACAGGGATAAAATGCGAGCCATCTACATTACTGTTGTCTTTAATACTGAATTCAGCTTTTTGTATTCTGTGCTATATTTGTTGAAGAGCATAACATTTCAAAGTTTACTAATTTGGTATGCATACATAACTATAATATGGTTTTAGTCATTGTTGTCAAAGCATGACTTTGATGCATGCAATAAAAGTCAGTTTTATTGTTCCTTCTTGTATAAGAATACATGTTAATTGTATAATATCTGCTATGTATACAATAAATTAGAATAAATGAACTGTTACAATTAACTATTCTTAGTTATATTTTGCTTATTGTATGACAAAAATCAAATGTCAAAATACTGCCTCAGCACTAATAATAACAAATTGGATATGCACCCTGTGTCACTCAATTTACATTTTCAGTTCTGATGGCACTTCAGTGGTTGAAGCATGACACAAGCACTTCTATTGTTTTCTCTTTCTTTGGATGAGTGAAACTGTAGGAAAGTGTTTCTGGTATGCTAATCTGAGTAGAATTTAGCTGTTTTGTTACACTCATGTCATGGCACATTTCCAGTGCCTCATGCATAAGATCCTCTGCACAGAAACATAGAAACATAGACTTTGACGTCAGATAAGGACCGCTTGGCCCACCTAGTCTGCCCATTTCCCTACCTAGAGGATAAGCTGCAGATCCTATTTAGCCAACAGTGTATTTCTTCCTACCCCCCACAAAAATTGCCTTATCTCTGTCCCATGCATTCTTGAATTCTACCACAGTTTTAGACCCCACAACCTCCTCAGGAAGGCTGTTCCATGTGTCCACCACCCACTCTGTGAAAAAAATAGTTCCTCACAATGCCCCTGAGCCGTCCCCCCTCTATCTTCAAATTGTGTCCCCTTGTTCTTGCACGTCTCTTTTTCTGAAAGATGCTACCCTTTTTGACTTTGTTGATTCCACTGAGGTACTTAAACATTTCTATCATGTCCCCCTCTCCCTCTTTCCTCAAGGGTATACATACAGTAAGCTCCTTTAGCCTCTCTTCATATGGCTCTTGTAGACCCCGTGATCATGTTTGTTGCCCTCCTCGAACTGCCTCCATCCTGTCTATGTCCTTGCAGAGATGGGGTCTCCAGAACTTGATGCAGTACTCCAGATGGGGTCTCACCAACTGTCTGTACAGGGGGATAACAACTTCTTGTTTTCTGCTGGTGATGCCTCTCCCTATACATCCCAGTATCCCTAAACCCTTCCCTACCACCTTCTCACATTACTTGCCAACCTTAAGGTCATCTGATATGATTATCCCCAGGTCCCTTTCCATTTTTGTTGTTGTTACTACGCACCCCCATTGTGTAATCTTCCCCTGGGTTTTTGTTTCCCAGGCGCATTACTTTGCACTTCTTTGCATTGAATCCAAGCTGCCATACTTCTGACCATTCCTCCAACCTTGCCAAGTCCCTTCTCATCCTTTCCACGCCTCCTTGTGTATCAATCCTGTTGCAGATCTTTGTGTCATCTGCAAAGAGGCATACTTTTCCTTCCAGTCCCTCTGCAATGTCACTTATAAAGACATTAAAAAGGACTGGACCCAGTACTGAACCCTGCGGTACCCCACTAGTAACCCCTCTTTCTTCAGAGTGGACTCCATTTACAATTGCCTTCTGTGTCCTGTTGTTCATCCAATGTTTTACCCAGGCTACCACCCTGGGACCCACTCCCAGGGTGGTTAATTTGACTATTAATCTTTTGTGTGGGACTGTGTCAAATGCCTTGCTACAGTCTAGGTAGGCCATGTCCACAGCCCCTCCCTGGTCTACTAATTTGGTCACCCAGTCAAAGAAATCAATTAGATTTGTCTGACACGACCTTCCTGCTGTGAACCCATGCTGCCTTGGGTCCTGTGCCCCAATGGCCTCTAGGTACTCAACTATTATTTCCTTCAGAGTGACTCCATCACTTTTCCCTACCACAGAGGTCAAACTGACAGGTCTGTAGTTTCCTGCCTCTGTCTTACTCTCCACTTTGTGAAGGGAATCACATCAGCCTTCTTCCAGTCCTCAGGTACCACACCATCCTCCTATGATTTGTTATAAAGGGGAGTCAGAGGTGTCACTAGTTCTCTGCTTAATTCTTTTAGAATTCTGGGGTGAATTCCATCTGGCCCCATTGCTTTGTCCACCTTCAGTTTTAGGAGTTCTTTCAGAACCCTTTCTTCTGTGAAAGGACTGGGATCAACCCCCCTCTCCAGAGTGCTTCTGTTGATTGGATTAGGCACCTCCCCCACTTCCTCTTTTGTGAATACTGAACGGAAGTATTCATTTAGTATCTCTGTTTTTTCATTCTCACTCTCTGCCCACCCACCATCCATTCTATTCAGCCTCACTATCCCTCCCTTTGTCTTTCTATGCTCCCTGATATACCTGTAAAAGGTTTTATCCCCCTTCTTAACCGAGTTGGCTATCTTTTCCTCAGTTTGTGCCTTTGCTATTCTGACTACCCTCCCTGCTTCCTTCTGCCTTAACTGGTACAGTTCTCTGTCCTCGCTCCTTCTGTTTCCATATGCTTCCTAAATACTATCTTTTTTCCTAACCTTCCGCCACTTCTTTGGAGTACCATAGTGGCTTTTTCTTTTGTTTTGATTTGTTTATTTGCTTCACACAAAGGCTTGTTGCCTCTGTGATGGCAGTTCTGATATTTCCCCATTGTTGCTCCACCCCTCCTTCTAGCCTGTTTGCTAGTGTTTTTCTAAGGCACTCTCCCATCTTGCCAAAGTCAGCCCTCCTGAAGTCCAGATCCCTCACTTTTGTATGGCTTGACTCTGTAGCTGAGTTTATCATGAACCACACTGTTTGGTGGTCACTTATTCCCAAATGGCTACCCACTTCTAGATCTGAGATCCTCTCACTGTCTCCATTTGAGAGTGCGAGGTCTAAGATTGCTCCCTCATGAGTAGATTCCAAAAGTAGCTGTCTGAGGCATGCCCCCTGAAGGGCATCAAGAATGGTCCTGCTTTTGGATGTGGCTACAGCAAAGGTGCTCCAGTTAACATCTGGCATATTAAGATTCCCCATCAACAGTATCTCCCCTTTCTCTGCCATCCTAAGTATGCCTTCTTTCATATCCTTGTCCATTCCCTCCCCCTAACATGGGGGTCTGTATACAACCTGTGATATAAGAAAGAAAACATCATAAGCATTTGTCAGCAACTCAGTGAATACCCTTTCAAATTTTGGCAATGCTTAATCTGTAGGCTGCGTACAAGATATTAGAATATATCAGAATTTCCATAATAAACCACACTGCTTTTAGAGGTATGTGTTTACATGCATATTCACTAGCAGGGTGAAATGCATTTTGCAATGCTGGCAGTTTGCTGTGTCACATGTTCTCTGTAAGAAAGCTGTGTCAATTACAATGTCAACAGTGCTCTGTGACTTGTGTAATATGACAATTCACTATGCCACATGCACAGCTGACACTATGCTGCAACACATATGTCCAATACCATGCAGTTTCAAAGTGCAATGCCATCACCACACTGTGTGAGGTGCTCAGGACAAAGTTCAGTATCGGCAGTGCACATGACAAACTGTGGTGCTGGCAGTGCATGCTGCACAGAAAAGTGATGGCAGTGCATGTTGCACCATACGGTGTTAGCCAAGTATGTAATTGCAGTGTTGGCCATGCACGTGTCATTGTAGAGTAATAGCAAACATATACGTGCCTGTCTCTGGACCATATTCTTTGAAATCAGGTTGTCTGAATATCAATTTGCTTCTGCTTTTGTCTATTGGTCTGGTAAATTTTTTTGTTAGATGAAGTTTCCAATATAGATAGCTACTCACATGGTGTAGTAGCTGCCCTCCATGGTAGTCATTTTTAGCCAGGTTAGAAACACTGGTTGCAGCCAAGATAAATGAAAGGCACCACTTGACTAACAAGGATCATGTTAGTCAGACATTGCCTTTCGTTAATCTGTTACTGGCCATTTCTGATGTTAAAAATGAATGGAAACTCTAGCTCCATTCATTTCAATGGGGCATGCCCTCACGCTCTCCCTGGCCAAACATCATTACATACTTGAGCTCAGGGGCATGGCAGCTGGCATGGGGCTCTGAAAATGCATCAGGTAGCCGATGCTAAAACGAATTTATGAGTAAAATATCTGGATTATTGGCTGCAACCAGTATTTCTAACCTGGCTAGAATGACTGTCTCAGAGGGCAGCTACCACACCATGTGAGTGGTAGCTGCCGTAGGGTAAGTCAGAAATTCACTGTAACTATTGCATGCAACTGAGTGGAGAATATGAATCCAAGGATGAGATTGTCATTCACTGTCCACAACATAAGTGATCTCACAAGGGGTTTGGTCACCTGGATGTGACGCTTTTGAGGATGTGATGCATCTGACCTTTGTGCACATAGCATCCATTGGACTGTCGTCATATGCAGCCATGTCATAGGGACTATGAACATTTGAAGAGAGGGTGTTACCTAGAACACAATGGAGCATAACAAACTAGGCATTATGGGTTTACATCTAGCAGGTAGTATCTCAGGAATGTAATACATTGTATCCATTTGCTGTTGATACTCAATTTACACAACCCACCCAGACTTGTGTAAATCAAGTATGAACAGGGTATACAAGTAACATATATTAGCTATACAACTAACTGTAAGTTGGTTCCACCAGTGTCTTTCTAATCACACATCCCCCTTTTTTAAATTTTGGGAAGAGAATACTGTATCACTGTTCACCAGTGACAGTGGTTTCTTGTGCTCTATATGAGTTCTCATTGTAGTGCACAGCTGCTAACTGTGCTCTGTGTAAATGAGGAGATAGCATCAATATGCATTTATTGTTAGTTCATAAACAGCATACCCAACTTAGGCAGACGTTTACCTGCACCACATCCCATGGTAGCTGAACACTATCATCTTGGGTGCAAAATGGTTTAACAGACTATGAAAGGCTTCTAATTCAGACATCTGGTAGTGCCCTGATAGCTTTCTGATGTCCTTGCATAGATGGTTGTCGCTGATGAGCTGTTCAACCTTAACAGCTGCTTGAGAGGCTATTAGTCAGTCAATGAATGTACACAAGAGCATTAACAATGAGAAGTTGCATGTCACAGACTAAATGAAACATAGCATATGACTTGTATTACTATTTGGTCAACCTACAAGGTGTCAGCCATGGTTTTCATGCTTCATTTCCTGTAAGATCAGCATGGGCACATTGTTGATAAAGCTGATTACCGGTCACATGGATGTTCTGTACATGGGTAGCAACACTACACCACTTGGCAAGTATCACGTCTTCATTACCATCATCACTTGATCCAGCAGACCAATATACATGATTTAAGATGCTTTCAATCCAAGGTTGGATAACTTTACAATCTTTTGGCATTGACATAGCTAGAAGTTTTTTTTTATTCATTAAAAAAGTAATAAAGAATTGATATTACAGCAAGTAATAACTAGTACCACAGTCTAGATGCATTCTGAATTTTGAACCATCATTCTTAAACTGTTGGTGGAAGAACTGCTTTTTGTGCAATACTCCTTTGCACAAGGGACTTCAGCATATTGCTGAAGGGCTGATACAGAGATCATGGTCTTGACTATGTCATGAACTTGGGCCTCACCTGGCATGGGCATCAAACCATGGAATGCCATTGTTACAAACACCCAAACTATGTAGAATTAAACCACAGACTTACAGCCATTGATTACAGAAGTAGGCCTGAACATAACGGCAATGATAGGCACCAGGTAAACCACCAGTCATGAGTGAGACATGCATTTTACAGGTAATGATATGTTCAGGTGAGACATGGGAGTAAATGGGGGAGGTGTGGCCATGTACATAAAGGGAGGTGTCAGAACTACTGATGTGTACTGTGGATGGAAAGATCGAGGTTATGTGGGGCACACTTGAACTACACAGAAGCATGATTAACAAAATGGAATGTATGTTCATTGGGAAAATATTGATTAACTGGGTTAGAAAAGGGGTATCAGGATTTAAATGCTTGAGACATGCATAAATGTACCTTAGGGGTGGGGATGACAGGGAGGAGGCAATTTAGCAGGTACGGTCAGAAGCATACTCTATAGAAACATAGAAACATAGACTTTGACAGCAGATAAGAACCGCTTGACCCATCTAGTCTGCCAATTTCCCTACCTACAGGATAGGCCGCAGATCCTAGTTAACCAACAGCCTATTTCTTCCTACCCCCACAAGAATTGCCTTATGTGTCTCATGCATTCTTGAATTCTCCCACAGTTTTAGACCCCACAACCTCCTCAGGAAGGCTGTTCCATGCATCCACTACCCTGTCTGTGAAATAATACTTCCTCACATTGCCCCTGAACTGCCCCCTTCTATCTTTAAATTGTGTCCCCTTGTTCTTGCATGTCTCTTTTTCTGAAAGATGCTACCCTCTTGGACTTTGATTCCACTGAGGTACTTAAAAGTTTCTATCATGTCCCCTCTCTCCCTTCTTTCCTCAAGGGTATACATATTAAGCTCCTTTAGTCTCTCCTCATACGGCTTCTCTTGCAGACCCTGCACCATTTTTGTTGCCCTCCTCTGGACTGCCTCCATCCTGTCTATGTCCTTGCAGAGATGGGGTCTCCAGAACTGGACGCAGTACTCCAGGTGGGGTCTCAGCAACTGTCTGTACAGAGGGATAACAACTTCCTGTTTTCTGCTGCTGATTCCTCTCCCTATGCATCCCAGTATACCCCCAGCCCTCCCTACAGCCTTCTCACATTGCTTGCTAACCTTAAGGTCATCTGATATGATTACCCCCAGGTCCATTTCCTTTTTTTGTTGTTACTACCTCCCCCACTCCCCCACCATTGTGTATTCTTCCCCTGGGTTCTTGTTTCCCAGGTGCATTATTCTGCACTTCTTTGCATTGAATCCTAGCTGCCATACTTCTGACCATTTCTCCAACCTTGCCAAGTCCCTTCTCATCCTTTCCACGCCTTCTTGTGTAACAACCCTGTTGCCGATCTTTGTGTTATCTGCAAAGAGGCATATTTTTCCTTCCAGTCCCTCTGCAGTGTCACTTATGAAGACATTAAAAGGACTGGACCCAATACTGAACCCTGTGGTACCCCACTAGTAACCCCTCTTTCTTCAGAGTGGACTCCATTTACAATTACCTTCTGTGTCCTGTTGTCCAGCCAATGTTTTACTAGGCTACCACCCTGGGACCTACTCCCAGGCTGGTTAATTTGATTAATCTTTGTGCGGACTGTATCAAATGCCTTGTTAAAGTCTAGGTAGACCATGTCCACAGCCCCTCCCTGGTCTACTACTTTGGTTACCCACTCCAAGAAATCTATTAGATTCATCTGACATGACCTTCCCGCTGTGAACCCATGCTGCCTTGGGTCCTGTGCCCCAATGGCCTCTAGGTACTCAACTATTATTTCCTTCAGAAGTGACTCCATCACTTTTCCCTACCACAGAGGTCAAACTGACAGGTCTGTAGTTTCCTGCCTCTGTCTTGGTCCCACTTTTGTGAAGAGGAATCTCATCTGCCTTCCTCCAGTCCTCAGGTAACACACTATCCTCCCATGATTTATTAAAAAGAGTAGCCAGTGGTTTCACTAGTTCCCCCCTTAATTCTTTTAGAATTCTGGGGTGAATTCCATCAGGCCCCATTACTTTGTCCACCTTCAGTTTTAGGAGTTCTTTCAGAACCCTTTCTTCTGTGAAAGGACTGGGATCGACCCACCTATCAAGAGTGCTTCTGTTAATTGGATTAGGTACTTTCCCCTCCTCTTTTATGAATACTGAGCAGAAATATTCATTCGGTATCCCTGCTTTTTCACTGTCCCCCTCTGTCCACCCACCTTTCATTCTATTCAGCCTCACTGTCCCTCCCTTTGTCTTTCTACGCTCACTGATGTACCTATAAAAGGTTTTATCCCCCTTCTTAACTGAGTTGGCTATCTTTTCCTCAGTTGTGGCCTTTGCTATTCTGACTTCCCTCCCTGCTTCCTTCTGCCTTAACTGGTACAGCTCTCTGTCCTGCTCCTTCTGTGTTTCCTTATACTTCTGGAATGCTATCTTTTCTTCCTGACTTTCACAGCCACCTTCTTTGAGAACCATAGTGGCTTTTTTTTCATTTTGATTTGTTTGTTTGCTTCACACAAAGGCTTTGCTGCCTCTGTGATGGCAGTTTTGATGATTCCCCATTGTTGCTCCACACCCTCCTTCTAGCCTGTTTGCTAGTGCTTTTCTGAGGCACTCTCCCATCTTGCCAAAGTCAGCCCTTCTGAAGTCCAGTACCCTCACTTTTGTATGGCTTGACTCTGTAGCTGAGTTTAACATGAACCACACTGTTTGATGGTCACTTGTTCCCAGATGGCAACCCACTTCTAGATCTGAGATCCTCTCACTGCCCCATTTGAGTGTACAAGGTCTAAGATTGCTCCCTCATGAATGGGTTCCGAAACTAGCTGTCTGAGGCCTGCCACCTGTAGGGCATCAAGAATGGCCCTGCTCTTGGATGTGGCTGCAGAAAATGTGCTCCAGTTAACATCTGGCATATTCAGGTCTCCCATCAACAGTATCTCCCCTTTCTCTGCCATTCTAAGAATGCCTTCTATCATATCCTTCTCCATTCCTTCCCCCCCTGACTGTACATAACCCCTGTGCGGATTGTGGTGCACTTTCCAGTTTCCAAGGTGACCCACAGTGCCTTCTCTCCTCCCTGTTTACTATTTTGTTCAGTTGTTTTTATCCCTTCCTTTACATAGAGAGCTACTCCTCCCCCTCTTCTCCCCTGTCTGTCTCTCCTGTAGGTTATGTACCCTGGTATGTTAACATCCCAGTCATGGTTTTCTGTGTACCATGTTTCTGTGACTGTTATGATATCCTGGCATCCCTCTTCCATCAAGGCCACCAGCTCAGGGAGTTTGTTGCCCAGACTACGGGCATTGGTACTCATTACCCTCCATTTTCTGATGGCCTTACTCCTTTTTGCACCATCCCTGTCCTTCTTGCCTTTGTCACTTTCTCCATTTACCCCTGTCCTTCTCCCTATCAACACCTCTATGTTGTTTATCACTTACTACCATGATTTTTTTTGGGGGGGGGGCTAGGATTTCCCTGCTCCTTTCCAGTGCCTCCCCCTTGGCTAGTTTAAATGCTTGCCAGTGAAGCATTTAAACCTATCACCTAGGATCCTGGTTCCCCTCCTGGACAGATGCAGCCCATCATGCCAGTATAGGCTTGCATCACTCCAGGTGGACCCCCAGTCCCCAATGAAGCCAAATCCCTGAGCTCCACACCAGTTTTTCAACCACTGATTGAATCTCATGGTGCTGAACACCCTAGCTTCTCCTACACCGTAGATGGGCAGCACCTCCGAGAAGGTTACCGTGCATGCTACTTGTCTAAGGCCCCTCCCCAATTCCACAAACTCTTCCTGCACTTCTCTCCCTTTCTTAGCCAGGTCATTTGTCCCTAGGTGGACAATGACATCCAGCTCCCTTCCCTGTGCAGCTGCTTCGGCAATCCTGAGGATTCGCTCCCTGTCCCTCCAAGCCATGGCAACAGGCAGGCACCTTACCTCCCTCTCCCCTTCCTCCCCCAGTTCTACTTTCCTAACACTGGAATCCCCCACCAGGAGTTGTTTCCTTCCCCTGTGGGGTCCCCTGCCACCCTCCTGTGGGTCTCCTTTGTGGAGGTTCCCATCATGATCCTTGGTCTCCACTGTGGGTGCCTCCATAGAGGAATCACACTTTGCCAGAATGGCATAGGAATTGTGGAGAGGTACAACTGGAGGGATGTGCCTCTGTTCCACCACCCTCACTCTCCCTGAGCCCACTGTGGTCCAACCTCTCCTCTTTTTTGGCAGTCTCTGAGGCAACGGCAGTGGCACTGGTGGCCCCTGGATGGAAGAGGAGGTACCACAAATCCTGGCCAACTCAGCCTGGAGAAGAGCAACCTCCTCCCTCAGCCCAGAGAGGTGCCTGCAGATGGGACAACACTGCATCCTCCATAACGTCTCCCAGAAGACTGCTGCTCCACAGCCACTGCACTGCACCACTCCCATCATGTCATTTCTGGCCCCTTAACTGTTTGCAATCCTTACTCTTTCCTCTGTTTTTTTTCTCTCTCCTTACTTTCTGCCTGTGTGCCCTTTAAGCTCCTGATTGTCCTGTTCTGAGACAAGAATATCCTATATTTCTCAGTAGACCTCTTATTTGCTCAGAGGCAGACCTCCAGCAGCTAGAGGGGGCCGGAGAGCTACTCTTGCCCTTCTAGGATGGTGGGTCTTTGGTGGCTCTGTGATCACTCACTTCCTGCTCCCAAACAGGAAGTTCCTGTTGTCAGTCAAATCCTGTGCCTATAAAAGTAGAACTAGCTTAGGGGGAGAGGGAAGGAGGACAATATAGTCCCAGTAGAGAAGTCCAGTCACACAGCAGTCCTTATAACATTTTAAACCTTTAAATATGGCAGAGGGTACCTGTTTGGCAGACAGTCATATTTCATTTGATATAAAATAAGCATTGTTCGATAATAAAGTGCAATGCAGGTAAGATCAGCTTAATGATAAGGGATATAAAACATTCATTCTAAAACCATCATATATTCAATGAGTCATATCAGTGCTAGAATTGCTTTTACTCATTACAAGATAAAATGCAGTATTAACCCTTAGTAACATGCCATGCATCATACTTATGCTGAGTGTATGGCAATGTCTCCCTCACCCACTTGGCGACTTGTACATGCCTGTCCATGATCAGCTCACTGATGTCAAGACCCCATTCATGAATGGAAGCAACACACCACTTGAGACCCTCCAACTCCATATTGTTGCTGCATCTAACCTCATTGCTTTGTATTGGTAAAGATATGGAAAGTAATAAAACAACTATAAAAAATGTGTGTTTAACATTTCTCTCTGTTAACATCATGAATGTTGGTGCAAAAAACATACACCATGCAGGATTGACCCACTCCAGTGTATGTGTTTACTGAGCATTAATCCATGACTAGAAGGGTAGTTGGAGTCTAGAGCTGCTAGGTAAATGTATCGTGTTGTCGGAACTTGTTGCCATGTGTGTAGTGTGTCCAGTGTGTATCTGAAGTACCGGAAACTAAGTGGCTTTTTATTGTCAATGGCAGAAGTTGTGGGTTGAAAGCCGAGATTTGTGTACAAGAGAATAGGGCAGCATGCACTGAGGACTCCTTTCCATGGCACCACAGAGAAAGGGCAGGTTACAGGAAACCTGTGAGTACCAGGCACTGAACAGAAGTACATGGCAGCCACCCGCCCATGCAGACCTAGGAGAACCATCCTGGCATGTGCCGAGCCTCCTAAAAGCAAGGGTTGCAGGAGTAATTAAGGCAGTTAACAACAGTGCAAAGAGTGAGTAGCATTTTGTAGAGCAACCTAAACAATGACAAGGACTGCAAGTGAGGTACACGTGTATTTTTTTTGAAAAAGTAACATAGCAAGTTACTAAAAGCATTAAATTGGTGTCAGCACAGAGGAAACTGTCAGAGTGAGAAAAATAACCAAATTAATGAAAGCAAATAATAAAATCAGAGCAGGGACTACTTTATTTATTGTAAATGTGAGTGTACAGATACTAAAGTGAGAATGGATACATTCCAATATTTGTGAAAACCAAAAACAAAATTTTCATGTAGGCACGGTGGCACTGAGGGTTGAGGCGCTGGTTGCCACACCTCACGCCATGACAGCAACCCAGGTTTGGGAATGAGCTCTGGCCACCAGGGGCTGGCAGGGGAAGAAGAGGATTGAGCATCCCACAACAGCTCTCTTCTCCTTGGGGAGGGATCTGGGGGGTCTCCAGAACAGCAGCAGCCACCGGTGGTGACTAGACATACAGGATGCATAAGGAGCCAAACAAAGGGGTGGTGTGAGGTGGACATCGATGGCAACACCATCCAGACATCATTGCACAACTGAACTCCAGGGGGCAACATTATGAGAGAAATCACCCCAATCCTGGTAGGCAAAGATGATGCCTGGGACCTCCTCCCCATGCCCAACATCGAGTATGCTGGCTGCCTCTGAGGCTCCATCTGCTCTCCTGGAGGCCTGTCCAGATTACAGAATGGTTGCCAAGGGAGTATGGCAGTTCTGCCCAAGGGGGATTAAATCCAGGGGATAAGGCACTGGGAAGTGGACTGGAGCATGGCAAACCAGAAGGTAGGACTGAGTCTACGACAGGGCAGGATGGCAGGTGAGATGAGTGCATAAACTGGAGAGAGTCCAGGCAGGGTGTCTAAAGAGTCTACAAAAAAAAAACAATTTTTAAAACTTGTTCAAGACCATGTGCCTCACATCACACACAGGATGGTGTTTAATCCCCAGTAAACCCACACCCTGTCATGTGTTATTACTTACTCGACTGTCTTCTCTACCAGATCTGCCCCCACATCCCATAACACGGGTCAAGGATACAGACACATGAAACAACATTTTGAAAAATTAAAGTCCATTTCTTACTACACTACAGTTACATTACTGTATGTATATTTCTACTACCCCCTACTTAATATCAATGAGATTTGCTAGAATATATTACACAGGCATTTAGCTGTTCTAGAGGACGGAATACTGAAATGAACTATCAATGTACCATGTCAAGCAGACAGTACATGACAGACTACTTTCCAAGTTACTGCACTTACCTCTTCTTTCCCCCTAGCTGTCCGTTCCTTGTGCTCCTTATCTGGCTTACTCCTCTGTCTGACCCTTACCCCCAGTGATCCCCATCCCATCTGTTTCTCCTCAGTTACCTCTTCCACTCCTACCTTTGTCATTGCAGTCGTTATCTGCTGGCTGCCCACCTCTTCCGCTTCCCACCTCACTGTTCTTTGGCTATCTGCCCTAGTTGGAATCATAACAGTCAGTCAGATTGCTGTATTCATTAGACTTTTGTTTTATAATAATTATTATTTCTTACCTGGACAAGTTGAATATCAATGATAACACCAGAAGTCAGTTCTATTATTGAATATGTTTCATATTTTGCAGAGTGACCAGGACTGTGTGCATGTCCATCACCTTCACATATAAGTCCATGCCTCTCTGATTGCAACATCGCCACCAGCCACTCCTGCCTTCTTTTCCACAAAAAGGTCCACATCTGGAAATAAAACCATATTCTGATGTTGAAAAAAGTGCACAAACTAAATATTGCAATCCCCATATTTTTGAACACACGTATAACTCTTGCGACAGTGGCACCAGCTGATAAAATGGCAGCAAGCAACATCATATTCCCTGCAAGGAGTCCACCACAAAAGTTCTGTGTGTGCCAAACGGTGGTCTTTAGGCATGCTCGACATTTGAATCTCAATGATAACATTGTTCTGGCAACCTTTTTACAGTACATTAATCCAGTCTCACCACAACTCGGACAATGAACCAAGTTAGTAGAATCTGAAGACAGTTCCAGAAAATTATGTACTTTGGGGTCTTGTCATCGTCTGAGTCAATGTGGATATCTGTATCATCTGGGTATGCTTCATCTCCGGAGTCATCCTCCCGATCACTTGAAGGTTCATATTCTGGATCATTGTCATATTACATCTCATGACCATCGGAATCATCATCAGGTGAAACTGATGATGTGTATTCATCCCAATAACTAAATGGTGTCTTTGTCGATGATGATGTTTCTGTTAAAGATGGTGGTAGTAAAAGTTCACATTGAATTCCAATTTCAGCAGTTGAAATTGTGGTTTGAGTCCCTGTGAATATAAATGACAGATGCTGTGTGTAGATAATCCTGGTGATAACAAAAACTTTCACAAATTGCTGGTGGTTGCAGTTAAAAAATCAGTGTACAAAGTTTGAAGCTTAAAAAACAGTAGTTCTTAAACAGCAGCTGATGCCTCAGATACAAATTTGAAAAAAACATAATACTGAAGTGCAATTCAGCCTACATTCCAAATACATTTTATTATATATATTTCTTCTCTTCACTATTTATTATTGAGAACATTTGCATGAAAACATGATCATTTACCCGTACAGTACGTCTGACTCCATAGCTTGACCCTTTCTTCAGGTCATCATCTTCTGTTGTTGCGTCACAGCCTGTTACCATGGGAGTAACTGCAATATCAGACTGTGGTTTGAGCCCCTGTGAATATAAATTACAGATGCTGTGTTCAGATAATTCTGATGATAACCAAAAACTTTCACAAATTGCTTGTGGTTGCAGTTTAAAAAATCAGTGTACAAAGTTTGAAGCTTAAAAACAGTAGTTCTTAAACAGCAGCTGATGCCTCAGATACAAATTTGAAAAAATGTAATAATGAGGTACAATTCAGTCTATGTTCCAAATACATTATGGGCCAGATATTCAGAAATGCGCCAAGGGCCGGCGCAACCCTGGCACAGCACAACCCAACTGCGCTATGGTGCAGTGACTGTGACTTTCAATGGTTGCACACAGTGACATGCACCAGTGCAACATGGCAGAATATTGCTGGGATGTGCTATGGCACAGCCAGAGGTGCACCAGGGGCCAACCCGACCAGTGCCATAGCACAACCAGAGTTGTGCAAGGCAGCAACAGAAGATGTGCCATGGCACTAAAGGACCAGCACTAGACACAGCTGGGAACAAGGCAGGTGAGGTGGGGGGGAGACAGCGCAGGGACACAGTGGAACCCGGCAGGGAACAGTGGCATGGACACACAGCAGTGAGCCACAGGTGACTATCACCCACAGGGCGCACACAGGCAGCCACCCCCCCAGCACTAGGACTGCATGCGCCCACCTTCCCTGACCATGGCAAGCAACACCCTGGCACACGGCACCCAACACACACACACCACACATCCTAAGCAGCCAGCCCATGGCCACTACAAGGCACAGCCACTGGCCAAGGGGCAGGACACCACCATGCATGGCCCGCACAATGACTCAGGAACACCACACAGACACCCAGCATGGTGCCACTCACCAGTCGCAAAGGAGACATGGACACAGGCAGGTAAGGTAGACAAATGTATTTAACAACTATTTACAAGACAACTAGAGGGACAGGGTAGGAGAGTGAGGGATGGGGAGAGGGAACAGGGACTGTACAGTGGGATGGGGGAAGATAGGGTAAGGGAAGACAAGGGTCTGGAGGAGGTACTGGTCCCACTATGGGCACCATGTCCTGCTGCCACCTGGTGCCTCCATCATCGCTTGTCTCGCAGCAAAATCCTTCTGTTCTGCTGGGCAATCCCCATCATGGTGGAGGTGATCAAAATTATCTGCCACAGAAGACAGCAGTACAATGGCAGTCACGATCCCCTCTGGATGCCAATGACAAAGGAATACATAGGTGATCAGTGCATATCCAGACACCATGCCCTCCCACTGTGTGCAGTGGACAGTGGGAACACACCCCTGGAGTGGCACCCCAGCCACCCACAGTGGGTGGGCCAACACCTGCTGACACCCAGCATGCCACAACAGTGCACAGTGGTGGACACCACCACCCAAGGGCCACCCGACAGCTCAGTGGCAGGCAGGTGGCACAGTGCTGCAGCAGTACCACAGCAGCACTGGTGGCATCCAGATGCACACCCATCCCACCAACAGCTGCCAAAAGTGTACAATGGACACCCCAAGGTGGTATGCACACCACACAGTGTGCCGCACACAGTTGATATGGCACAAGGCATAGATGGCCATGGCCGCCCCATCCCCACCCTGCCGACAACCTGTTAAGGAGTAGAGGAACAGAACAGTTCCTACCCACCCACTGCAGCACTGCATGCACTGGTCCCATAGCTGCTCCACCTGCTCCACGGGGGGGCCAGCTCCCCCAACCGGTCCAACTGCAGAGGCCTGCTGTAGCCTGCCAGGCACCCCGCCACCCTGGCACGGCATCGATCCTCGGGTCCTAGGGAAGGGACACAGACAGGCTCACATCAGAACACAGCCACAACATGAGTCCACCGCCCCCACCCCTATGCACAGTGTGCGCCTCAGCTGGGCATGAGCCACTGGGCAGTGGCACAGTACACCCGGTGACTGGCAATGCCACACTATGGGGCACATGACATTGCCCTCCCCCAGCATGGCAGGCAGCCCAGCCAACACCATGGTACGGTGGCCATGCACAGAAGCAGCATGTGCCCAGTTACATGGCTGTGGCACGGCCCCCCTCTAGACACATGCCTGCAGTGCTCTCAGCCACTCCGGGTCCCATCGCATCAAGTCACCTTATCTGTGGTGGCACTGCTCCCCTGTGCATTGCACCCCTGTGGCCTGGACAAGGCCGGCAGCTATGGCCTGCCACACATCGGTCCTGGCCTGCTGCAGGGGCTGCTGCCCAAATAGGCCTGCAGCAAGTGGCTCCACCTATGCCACCGGGTTGACGACCTCAACCTGGCTCCAGTTTTGTGCATGACAAACCCCACAATGCACCATGCTGCCTATACCAGTGCTGAAAAGAAATGGTGCGTGGGATGTGTGCCTCATGGACGGTTGTGCAGCATCTGGCAATCGCGCATCACTGGAGATGTGCGGCATGGGCATGGCCACACCAGCACGTGTAGCAGGAGTCCCAAGGGGGCATAGGTCAGGGCAGGGGTCAGCACACCCAAAGTGTGCACATGGGTGTCATAGGGCCTATATCGCATTATGTGCAATAGGACCTATAGCGCACCATGCTCCATGGGCCCTGTAGCACCTAAGCACCATAGGCCTAATGGCACCTGAGTGCCATGGGCCCTATAGTGCCTGAGCACCATAGGCCTAATGGCACCTGAGAACCATAGGCCCTATAGCACATGAGCACTATAGGCCTAATGGTGCCTGAGTGCCATTGGCCTAATGGCTCCTGGGCACCATAGGCTGTATAGCACCTGAGTGCTATTGGGTGCATGGTGCATTTGGTGCTATGACCACTATAGTGCTCCTAGCACACAGTGTGCAATAGGTGGTAGCACATGCCACAGTGCATGCGTATTGTGGGTGGTGCACTGCGCATGTCACGGCATTGCACCATGACATGCACCACAGCAATTCCACTGCACAAGGTGCAAGTGCACGATATTCAGCTGTCACATGCAAATGAGCTCATCAGCCTATCCATGGCACAGTGGGGATATTTGCATGTTATTACCATTGCACAACAGCACAGGCCATGGACCGGTGTTGTAATCATCTGCGGTAATTTGCGCCTGCCGTGGGGACAGCCAGCACATCACAATGGATGGGGTGGGCAGCTGCAGACAGTAACCACATGTCCATGTCCACAGGTAGCAACATGTCCGAGCATGAGGAGGGCGAGGAGCGTTGGCCTGCCTGCAAGCGCAGGCCCAACTTTACAAAGGTGGAGGCCGATGCCTTGTCTGAGGCATACCTAGACAGGGAGCCATTGCTGAGTGGCACCACTGGCACACCCCAGGCCAGGGCTGCAGCCTAGGTGGGGGTGGCAGCAGCCGTGAACCAGCAGGTCAGCCACCAGCAGTCTATACAGGAGTGCAGACAGAAGGTGAGCACTGACAAATGCAGGATAAAGGAGAAGATGTTGGCCATACGGGCTGCCAGGACAGCCACTGGTGGGGGCCAAGCTGCTGTGCCACAGCTCATGACACAAGAGGAGCTGGTGGTGGCCACCATGCAATGCAGCACAGTTGAGGGTGTGCCAGGCAGTGGCTTCCAGACAGAAGGGAGCCCATCACTGCATGGTAGGTATGCCGGGGGGGCGGCTGGTACGGCGGCACTGACGCATCTGTTTTTCCTTACAGCACTGGCTCACCAGCATGCAGTGGCAGGAGAACCTGCAGCTGCTGTGGGGGCATGCCCAGCCCCGGAGGACCAGCCATCCACCTCCATGGGCATCCGGGGGTCCAATCAACTGCAGCACACCACTGCTGTCTAGCCAGATGTCCTGGGCTTGGTGGTGGACAAGGCCCTGGCTGTATTCCAGCAGGATGCCAGCCATGGCATATTCTGCATGGAGACATGGATCAGGGCGGGGTCTGACACCGATGACGACATGACCATAATCCTGGACAGTGAGGGTGCTGTCATGGAGGAGACACCCATATCTTCCACCAGCATCGGCAGCGCGACCAGTGGCCTGTCGGTGGTGGAACAGCTTCACGCCACTGTCCCTGGGCCCACTGTATGCACATGCACAGCAGCGCTGGTGATGATGGTGGTGCAACCGCGCAGGTGCTGGCCAGTGCACAGGGGCTGGAGGGGTGGCAGCAGCAGACGGCTAAGGACAATGGGTGGCTGGGTGCAGCGTCCACCACCAGTGCACCTGACAAAGACCTACCCCATTGGGACCCCGCTGTGCAGCATGGTCATACACCACTGGTGGGACGGCAATACACTCATGCACACCTGGGCACCGACCCATTGACTGAGCACAGCCGATTGCTGTGGGCCTCCATGGAGTAACAGGTGCTGCTCGTAGCTGGGGTGTTTGCAGTCCGCACAGAGGTGTGCCAGGTAGCTCATCAGCATGAGAGGGGTGATGCACAGGTCCTGGAGGCCATACAGCACCTGCGGGAGGACATGACTGCAACCCTGGACTGCATAGCCAATGTGATCTCGGTCGGACTTGTGCCACTGGCTGCCACAGAGCATTGCCACCTGCCACAGTCACCATGGAGTGCAATGTTCACCCCACGGACCCAGCATCGGGTGACACCCTCAATGTCGATGCTGGGCTCCGCTGTCGGCATCCCAGGCACACCTGGGGTGGGCCTGTTTGGGTGCCTGCGGACCTCTGTAAGGACCTGGTCATGGTCCAGCAGTTTGACGCTGAGGGGCAGTCGCAAACCCCTCCTGTGGCCATTGAGCAGCCTATGGCTGCTGATCAGCTGCAGCGCAGCCACCCTCATGTCTGTGGTGGCCGTGTGTCTGCACAGTGGACCTGATGTGTGTGCTGCACTGTCTGTTGTCTGCTGCCACTGCCCTGTGTGCACCTGGGTGATATGTGTGTGTGTGTGTGTGTTCGCATGACACAGTCGTGGCACCTGTGTGTCATGTCACATGCTGCCCATGTGCACATCCACCCAGCCACTGGACCGTGTGGCATGTGCATGATGATGGCAGCACAGCACTGGTTGCACCTGTGCACCGGCACCCTGCATCTGATCCACGCCACATGCTAGTGCCTGGGTGCATGTCTGCGGTTGCCTGTGTGTGTGTGTGTTTGTGTGTGTGTGTGTTGCTGTATAGTGCTGCTTGGTGTTGTGTGTGGCATGGCCCTCCCAGCTCCTGCCCCACACATGTGTGTGCATGCCCGTGGCCATGCCCGTGTGCCGTGCCAATGTGTCTGTTCAATGCATGGGGGTTTATCCACCTACCTGCATGCACCGTAATGCTCCTGTGCAATCGTGCCATGATGCTGGCATGCCATCCTCAGGAGCTGAGGATCCCTTCACCAAGGGGGAGGCTGCCCACCACCCCCTTGCCCATTGTCCTTGTTGTCCCCACTGCTGTCCCCCTCTTCGGTCTCAACAGCTATCCCACTGTCATTGGCCATGATGTACAGCATGCAGCAGGCCAGGAATATGCCACAGGACTTTGAGAGACTGTACGGTAGGGCACCACCAGACCTATCTAGGCAATGGAAACATGCCTTCAGCATCCCGAACACACGCTCAATGATGTTCTGCATGCTGGCTTGTCCCTCATTGTACTGGTCCTCTGCTAGGGATGACTGGCACTAGTAGGGGGTGAGCAGCCAGGGCCTGAGTGGATAGCCACTGTCACCTGTGTGGATAATGAAATAGTTAGCCCTGTGTCCTCTGTCACTGTGCCCCTTGCCCATCCCTGGTGCTCCCACCAGTGCACCTGCCCTGCCTGCCCCCTCCCATGTCCTGCTGTACCCAGCTGCTCATGGTCTTGCCATACTCATCCACTAGGTGTCCAGTGGGGATATCCCCACTCTCGAACCTGTGGCACAGTGCTGAGCTGTACCGGATGAAGGTGTCGTGTGCACTCCCAGGGTGTGTGGCACAGACACTGGTAATGCACCCTCTGGTATCACACACCACCTGGCAGTTGATGCTGGAGTATCCCTTCCTGTTCACATTTGCTACCACCTCTGGACCAGGTGGATGTGGATGCCCACATGGGTGCAGCTGATGGCCCTTAACACACCAGGCATCCATGCTACCCTGTGGGACTCCTGCATGGTTGCTGTACGCTCTGCCTGTGTGCTGGGGAAATGGATGTAGTCCACAGCATGTGGCAGCACGGCATTGAGGAATTGTGTGAGGAGTCATGACGTGGCCGACTGGGGTATGCCTGTGGTGTCCCCTGTTGGTCTCTAGAAGGTGCCCGTGGCGAGCAGGCACATGACAGCTGTCACTTTCATCTCCACTGTCAGGGCATGGCTCCATCTAGTCAGTGCCTGCATCTCCTCACCGCACAGCTCACAGAGCTGCCTTAGAATTGCCTGGTTTAGATGATACTGGCATATGATCTCCGTATCAGTGTGAGTCTCAAAGCTGATGCGGGGCCAGTACCATCTGTTCCGGGCATACCGCCGACGGGCCCTTCCATGGTCACATCGCTCTGCCTCCTGCCTTCTCACACCCCTCATTACAGCCTCCATCTGGAATACTGCACTTGCCATGGTCCCTGTTGTTCTGTCTTCCCTTGGGCGTCCGGCTCCACTGGACCACTTGCTACCATGGGGCAGTGCCTGTCACTCTGCCAGGCTCCCTCCTGTGCCACCTGCCCCTGGCTTTCAGTCACCTGCAACCTCTGTCCCACACCCCTGTGGGATCCTGTGTCACTCACTTCAGGGTCTGGTGGCTTCTCCTCTCTCTCACTCTTTCACTCTTACTCTGTCTGTCTCCCAGTCTCTCACACACTCTATCTCTGTCTGTCTCTTCTCTCTCTCTCTCTCTCTCTCTCTCTCTCTCTCTCTCTCTCTGTGTCTCTTTTTCTGTCTCTCTCTCTGTCTGCCTGTCTGTCTCCCTTTTGCTCCCCTCTGGTGCAAGTGCTGTCCCCGTGCTTGCTCCCTGTTTTTATGGGCTAAAGTCTGCTTGGCCCATCTAGCCATTGCACCTCACTTGCGCCATGGTTTGGGGGTTGAATATCGCACTGTGCTGCATATTCATGGGTATGCCCCCCTGCCCTTGTGCATGCATTCATTACGGTTGTGCACTGGTGCACTGCTACTTGCACTGTGTAATGGCTCCCACTGAATATCACTCTATGGTGCATTTCCGCAGTTGCCCATGTGCAACCCAGTTGCACCATGTGCAACTGCTTTGAATATCCAAGGCTATAGATAGTTCTCCTCTTCACTATTTATTATTGAGGACATTTGCATGAAAACATGATCATTTAACCAGACAGTATGTCTGACTCTATAGCTTGACCCCTCTTTCAGGTCATAATCTTCTGTTGTTACATCACAGCCTGTTGCCATGGGAGTAACTGCAATATCACAAGCAGTGCATTATGATCTCAGGTATAGAGAAAGCAACAGGCAAAGATCATGTTTTCATGCAAATTCCCTAAGTGATGACTAATGGGGAGTATAAATACAGAACTAATGTGAAATACAAGCTGGGAATACAATAGGGCAGCATCTCTCTCAATGTGCTGCACCCACAGTTGCCATTCAGAGCCATCAACATGCAAATGGGACAATTAGGCATGCAAGGAACAATGGTGCCATTTGCATGTCATTATGGCCCCATTTGCATACATCATGCAGGAATGCAGCCTGCTGAGTTTGTCCGGCATCCTGGAAGGGTTGTGGTCAACACGCATAGACCCATGTAGCCATAGTGAACCTCCCTGCCTTACATGGCCCAACGACATCCAGAGTAAATACCAGGACATATCACTGGTGGTCCAGTGTCATCCCTCCCAGCCAGCATCAACAGTAAAATGCTGCTCACTGCACAATACATCCTGCAGGGAACGCAGATCCCTCTCCATGCTCGTACCCTCTGTTGTAAGACACTCACTGTGGTGGTACAGAAATAAGATCAGAACCCACCCCCCATTCCCGCAACCAGTGACAGGCATCGAGGTGTGTCTTGGAGTCTTCAGCCCTAAAGTTTACCCCATTCTCCTATACTACACCCATCTCAGAGAATTTCCTTATGGAATGGAGTAAGTATAAGGCCCAAAGACCCCAAAGCACACCACGACACTTGTCAGTGTCTTCAGGGTAGGGTGAGGTAAAATGGCATGAGTGTTATAGCAGATGACCCAAGGGCAAACCCCAATGCCTGTCAGTCTCTGCAGGGTGGGGGTGAGGTTGGTGTCAGTTCAGTACTTCGCTGCCATTCCTATTATGCATCTCTAACTCTTGCACTACCAATGCCAATGCCAGCGAGACAACATTCGGCATTGACAAATGCTTGTTTTAACATGGTTTTTCTTTGGGTCAGGTTTTTGCGCTCCTCTGCTTATTTTCTCTGGATGTTGTCAGTTAGACTGATCCTGATTTTAAGAAAAGGGTTTATTTTCTCAGGTTACTCAATCATTTCACATGTTGAAAAGTTTTCTCATTCTACTCATTAATTTTCAAAGTGCACTAAGGGATGTCTTTTTAGCTGTTGTCTGTCTGCAAGCCTTGTGATTCTCCTGGAAGAGATTTTGGTCCAATTTCAATGTTCTCAGGCATGCTGATACCTGATTTCATCAGTGAGACTAAGACTTGTTTTTAGAATAGAATGGATTTAATGAACAGTATTGTACTTGGAGCAATTAATTTACATACAACTGTTAGGTATTGTCTTATGTCTGACATGGTGTTTCTGCAGTGACAGCCCCATATTGTTGTTGCATTTCTATCATCCTGTCATAGAAATTAAATTCTGTGTGTATTTTTTTTTTTTACTCTGGATCTCTATGCAATTGGCATAGTATACGAACATCCACCACAGTGGCTGTGTCCTATGTACATTGTAAAGTGACATCCACACATTATAGTTGTTCCTGTCTTTACAGTTGTGTGTTTAGCGCTGTATTTCTTCACACTGTAATTTCAGGTATTTGTCAACAGTTTCTAATTGCTGGAATTCGTTACTCACATAAATTATTTTCTGTTGTATGACTGTCACTTTTTGTCACTTTGAAGCTGCATTGATTAATTGGTGTTTTTAAAGTGACAGCACAGAATCCTACAGAAATACTGTGTATAGTCCATGTTTTTTTGCTTTGTTCTCCTTATCTCAGCGATACATACATTCATAGTTGTATGAACATACACTACTGATTTTTTTTACTAATTTGAAAATTAGTTTAAAACTGTTATGCATCAAATGATCACTTGTTCAGGTTATTACTGCGTCATTTTAAAATAGCGACATCCTCTTACTGTGTTTCTTGCTGAAATTCTCAACTGATATAATAAACTTTCTATATGAGTTCTGCCTGGTTCTGTCCTTTCCTTTGCTGTTTTCACCCATTATTGCAACCTAATAAACTAAGGACTAGATTCATGAAACTCACAAAACTCCAGCAGCTGCGGGGGAAAACTGGGTTGCCACTTGTGGATCCGCAGTGTGCCACAGGTTTTCTACAGCTGCAGGTATTCACAAAGATGGAGCTGGATTACAACTGGCTCCAAGAGTTATGGCAGCTTGCATGTAGTGTTGCCTGGAAAATCCCTGCAGCTGCAGAAATCTGTTATGGCTGGCGGGACGGGCCACAATATCTTCCGCAATTAATACAGCTGTGAATATTAATCACTGCAGCAGTGGAGATGTTGGTCCATAAATGGAGCTGCAGCATGGGACTTGGTCCCAAATCATGACTCTAGTCCAAATTTTATTAACCTTTCATTATGGTTTTGTTTGTTTTTCCCTTTTCTACAGAGTATAAATAATGTTGGTTTTGGGTGTCTAACACATTCTCCAGTTAATTGACTAACAAATCACCATCTCCTTACACTTCTGTACTTACGTGTAACTATCACCACTGCACTAGTTCCATTAGCAGGAATGCCTTATTGTTCTTCATTTGGCTACAAGAATGACCTATCAAGTGGCCACCACTTTTCCCAATTCCCAACTGAAGAGCATCATTGGCAACAGTGGATCACTACAGTAAAATATCATCAGTGGTCTCCTGCTAGACATAGCATCCTTTTGTTTATTATTCTGAGGCTGATCAATTCCAAATACATCCATCTCTTTTGGACAGTATCAGGTTTCAGCTTTGCAGCAATGCCTCAAGAAGGACGCTGTGCCAATGCTCTTTAGTCACCTTAAAGAGTGAATGAAATACACCAGTAAAGCTGTTAAGAAGAGATAACACATTGAGGCATGATATTATACTTACTATTATACAGTATAACCCTGATTATCTGAATGTCTGGAGGGACATCATAAATATTCAGATAATCGGGAGTTCAGATAATCGAATAGCTGAAAAAAAGTGCGATTTGCGATAAAACGCTTTAATTTTACTAAAAGGGAAAGTATTAAAGGAATAATGCCTGACAGGGTGGGTGTTATGCTGGGATAACATCCCACCTCGGGTGGTTGGGCCCAAGGCCACCGGCCGAGGGCATCCAACACCCGAGAAGGGATGTTATCCCAGCATAACACCCACCCTAGAGGGCATTATTCCTATTATACAATGGCTTCTTGTTTTATAATAAAATAATTTTAAAATGTTTTTTAGTGTGTAAACATATTTTTGTTTCTTAAGAGAAAGAGGAGATCATCATGCTGCTGCTCATCCAAATGATCCAAACAGTCAGCAGGGATGTTATGCCAGGATAACATCCCTGCTGTGAGAGCCAACTGACCAATCAGAAGACAGACTTCCTTCTTGCCACTGTATAATGGTTAAATACTGTATAAAAAAAGTACATAAAATTACATAGCTGCAGTAATATAAAGTGCACTTTGCAAACACAATTACAATGCAGAAACTTAATTAGAAACTCAGTACTATACTACGTAGCATTATAAGAATCACAGGTATGTGACAGCAAAAAATTTAGTAATGGTAGACTGTTTTTTTTTTGTTTTGTTTTGTTCAAGCACTCTACAGCCTGTAATCTTAGTCTGCGTAGCAGCGGTGTGTGCAGATAGTTAGTTGATGCTTGTCTTTCTAGCCACATAATACATTGGTTGAATGCCTCAATTGCCTTGCTCACTGTGGGTACCTGCATGTTCCCATTCTGCCCCCCTGCATTGTCCTCCTCTTCATCCACTGTGGCTTCCATGACTTTGGGTGTGTTTTGAGCAATCACTATGATGTCTGAGTTGTTCAGCTATCCATACCCATCATCATTTTCATCACACTTCAACCACTTCTGGACGGCCTCTGTTGAGCATTCTGTTTGTTCAGCTATTCTAAGCAGCTCTACGTCAGCATCAATTTCTTGCTGGATAACCACAGTTTGTTGTTGGGGAGCACATAAAACTTCAGATTTTTGCCAATAATGGACAATTGTGTTGGATTGTATTTCAGACCAAGCCTCACCTAGAAGGTAGCGAGCATCCTTCATGTTAAGTTTTTTTTATAGTTTCTGTCAGTGTAAACTGATCATTTTAATCTGTGAGCACAGTTGATGGTAGCTTACCCCTATAGAGTCTTTTCAGAGTAGCTAAGAAACCCTGATCCATTGGTTGTGGTGTTTGCAGGCAAAAATAGGCAGTGCACCCCACCATCAGCTGACGTTAATTGCTCTAATTCAGGATGTGCCCCAGCATTGCCTAGTAACAGAATTGCTCAGGGTGGGAGGTCAACTGATCTCAAAAAAGTTCAAACAGCAGGTATAAAATCAGAATGAATCCATTGTTTAAAAATGGTGGTATTCATACATGCATTACTTTTTGCTGTACAGGTGACAGGTAAAGTTGCCATATTATTGTGCTTAAAGCAATGGGGACACACAGACTTCTCAATGATTAGCAGCTTTAAATGATGTGTTCCTGTAGCATTACAGCAGACAAAAACCATCAATCTGTCTTTATTTATTTTAAAACCGGGAGCACTATTCTCATTCCAGGCCGCCAAAGTCTTTTCGGGTAACATTTTCCAAAATGCACCAGTCTCGTCAGCATTGTGAATTTGTCTGTCAGTAAGTCCCTCTGCTAACATCAGTTCTGACTATTTCGGATGAAAGGGAGCTATTCTTTCATTTGCAGCAGAGAGTAGCTCACCTGCCACAGACAACTGACAAATGCCATGATGGTTTTTAAATCAATTTAACCAGCCTTCACTCATGCTGAATGAATCATCATGACCATTGAGGTTATGATGGAATGTTATAGTTGTGTTGTGTGTCAGTATTGGACCTGAAATGGGTGCCCCCTTAATGAGATATACCAAGCTAATGTGGTGCCTTACTGTCCCCAGAAGCAGAAGGTGCACAGAGCAGAAACACAAACACAGGACCCACCAAAAGCTGACAGAAATGGAAAAACAAAAGGATAATCCAGCCGCGAATCAAAAAGTGCCAAACAGTGCTGTGACCCACCCCAATTGCGCAACCTGTGACCCAGCAGCCTATAAACATCAGCACAGGTAGAGAGACAGCAGTGTATGTGGCAAAGAAAGGTGCAGAGAGAGCCATGGCAAGCCGAACAACAGAACATGCCAAAGCAAGCAGCGGGTGGTCAGATGCAGCACATGAACACAGTGCTGCCATGATAAGCACACAGGCCAGGGCAACCAAGGAACAGCAAGCAGATAATGCAGAACAGCCAGAGTCTGAGGGCAATGAGCATGATGGCAGAGACCTGGGGTGAAACAGTCAGTCCTGGGACTCAGAGGAAGACACCGATAAATACTGGCACAGCAGCCAGTCCCAGGCCACAGAGGATGACCTTGCAGGACTGTGGCAAAACACCCAGTCACAGGGCCCACAGCGAGAATGTGCAGGACTGTGGCAAATCAGTCCATCACAGGGCTCCAAGGAAGACCAGGCAGAACCATGGCAAAGCAATCCAGATGAAGGCTCAGTGGAACAACAAGCCCCACAGATGGCAAACACACAGTCAGAAGGCACTGAGCAAGATGAGAGCTCTGAGGAAGACTGGTCAGATGTGCCTGACGCAACATGGTCTGATGGCTCAGAGCAAGACAAGCACTGTCACCGCACAAGTGAGGATGTGAGTGACAATGACACACTCGTACCAGGAATGGCAGTGCTGAACCCATAGCAGGATGACTCCTATCTGTCAGAGGCAGAGTCTGACAGTGGCAGCAACAGTGACAGAAGCAGTGCAGAAAGTGATGACGGGTATGGCAGTGCCCATCGTTTGGGAAATAACACCTGGTGAGGAACACAGAAATAAGCATTGCATAGTAATGTGCCCCCTCCCGCAAACAACCCCTGACAGGCAAGCCACAATGTAGACAATGTAATAAGGCAGCAGTCAGAGTAGTACATGTAAAAGCAGTAGCAACAGCAGTCAAGAAAGACGGGATGGCCACAGCACTGCCCAGTGGCATGCAAACCCGCACAATATATAGGGGTGCCATATGTATATTGTTTCAACCCCTGAATGGCAGCCATCCCCAGACACCCACTCCACAACATAGACACCACAGTGAGAGCCCCCCCACCTGCTGAGCCACTGACAGATGCCTGCACAATAACAGAACACACAAAATGTGCCAAGGCCACTGTGCCACTGGCCATGAGTGGAAGCAAGGCTGGCCACAGCAGCATGCACTCCACAGCAATGGGGTGTGCCTGCCATTCACCATGTGCAGATCAATAATGGGTGCAACAGGTGCACTGCAGAAGAGAAAGTTAATTCTGCCACAATAAACACTGTCAGTACCAACAGCCCCCCAACAGCCTGCACCTGCTGTGTACCGAACACTGTTACAGGCATGGCAGCATGGCACCTCCCCCCCACCAGCAGGGTCCTACAGAGGTGCCCGCACAGTAGCAGTATGAGTAGCATTCCACAACAATGAATGTTGCCCCAGCCATGACTGTGTGTCAGTGTGGCACCACCCCCAGCATTGTGAACACCACAACAGCCAAGAGGGCAAGCAGGTTGTCATGTGTGGACCAATTCAAAGTGCACACATGTGCGCATGAGCTGCCGAACAATGCAGTGATACCACACAAACCACGGACACAACCTTGAGGCATCCACTAAACAGACCATAGGTGCTGTATCCTGAACAGTGTCACAGGCAGTGCAACGAAGCCCCCTCCCCCCCAGATGCTGGGTCAGGCAGATAAGTGTGAAGTGTGGCCAGTATCAGTACATGCTGCATGGAGACACATGACATGTGGTGTGAAGCACGACTGTGTGCCAGCAATGCTGCAACCAGCACTGTGCACACCACAGCAAGCGGGTGGGAAGGTAAATGCCACATGGGGTGACCAGCATAGTGCCAACAGGTGCACATGACCAACACCATAAGAGCACAGCATGCATAATAACATACAACAGAAATGGCAGCACCACAAACAACACACAGACTGCAATAGCTGTGTGCTTCCGAATGTCACTGGCCCCAAATATACCCCTACCCCAATCCCTTGGCTGCAGTAATGTGCAGACCTGAATGCTGTACAGTGCACAATGCATAGTAGAATCCCCCATCATGTAGCACAGCACAATGGTGTATCACCAGAACAGCATGTCAGTGTGGCTGCATCCAGCAGTGCACACACAACAACCAGCTGTGGGTGATGCACAGATGCATATTGTACAGCAACAAAGATGGGGCAAAGATTGCTATGCCCAGGGCAATGATAGGATGCCGCAGACATGACAATGTGCAACAATGGTCCAAAACTACAAGGCCCCACTCCCAAGAGCACAGGTAGTGTGACAGCAATAACCACGGTCTGAGCAGCCCTTCCCCGCCCACAACCCATCCTGCCATGTCCACACACAAACATGTGGAGGCATATTCCCCTGAACACACCACAGTAGCAAATGCCAAATGCCAACTGCAGATTGTGCAGATACCTGAACATGCACCACGGCAACACAGAATGCACAGCATGTGAAAGCATGTGCATGCACACTATAATGTAACATCAGGCTATGCTGTAAGTAACCCAGCTGCTCCAAGGGCACAAATACAATGCACCACATATGTGACAACTGAGAATGTCACCCATGTCAACTGACTATGTACCGCAGGTATGCCCAACATGCCCCTATGACAACATCCAACCATGAAGATGCCCTGAGAGCTATGTACCTATATAAGCACCCATCACCAACAACCAAGGCAGGCACATACCACCATGTGCCGAGACAGTCCCACAGACACTAAACATTGGTAAAGTGTTTGAACTGTGTGAAGCATGTCACTGTATGTAGTAAAGTTCAATAGTCAGATGCATGGGAAAGAGTAACAATGTACATGGCAGCACGCATCCCGTCCGCTGATATGGAGGACAGCATGTCAGTGCACACAGCTGTAGAGTGTGTGGGTTGTGGCCACCGCAACACTGAGTGACCACTGTATCAACACAACAGGGGAAGTGATATCACTGTGACAAACCCATGCAACCATGACCAGTAAACAGCCTGCATACATGGTACACGTCTTCCACAAAATGGTGTCCCTGCAGTACATGTTGTGCAGTGTTGTACCACAGTAACATGGCCAAAGAAAACAGCAAACGGGTATGTTTACCGAGATGCACCAAGGTGTCTGCCAACACTGAAGTCAACATCGACTATGACAACAGTGGTCTTTGTGCACATGGTGTGTACTGGACTATCACACAGTGCCATCAATAATAATGACATGGAATTGGACTGTGTGTTGTGAGTAATGCCAGTGTACCCATCATGGTTACTGCAGGAGGTGCACTGCATTTGGTGTGGGACACGCCCTGCATGGTGGTACAGAGCCCCATCACCGTCCACTGTAACCCTGTATAACACCGTAGCTATGACACACATACTGTGCACAAGGTACAGTACCATGTCATTAGACCATCTGCTAGACAATGTGAATTACTGTTGCAAGAACATGTCCTAGCCACTATAGCATGACTGCAACAGTGTATGGCTCTGCACTGTGTACAACAGCTGGCTGGTGACTGCTGGGGAAGGGGAGTATGGTATGTGTAGGGATGGGTAATGTCATGCCTGCCTGCCACTGGGGACACACATACCATCAGATAATGGGTATATGAAATGTCATAAGATGTAGTCATGTGTATGCATACTGATCCCATGCAATACATGTCATGTGCATGTCTGGTAATGCATCCATGTGGTGTAGACGAGGCCATACAAAAGCAGTAACATGTGTGAACTGGCCCATGATGACCACACAGACATGTCACAGGGAATATGCAGTATAGGACTACAGTAATGTGCAGCACAGGTACAGTACAGCGCATACATCACTGGTCATAGGCCAGGAGAACATGCTCTGTCAATGTGTGTTGCAAATACATAATGTGACAATTGCATGGTGTCCGGTGTTGGCAGTCAGCACTGCAGGTAAGGATATGTGGTACAGAGATGTGTAAGCCAATGACCATGATTGAAGGGTGACATGCATTACAGAAACCCCCAGACATGCCAAATGACAAGCGTGGCAGTCATAGTGGTTCTGAGTCCACACAGTCGCTGTGTGTTGCGTGTGTGAAGTACAACAGCAGCTGACATGCAAACATATATGTGATGTCATAGGTGTGTGCAGAACAACAATAAACACATATGTCACTGCAGAGTGACACTGACACATGTATGGGTGAATGATGCCACGGTACACACACAGTGAAATGCACAGTCACATGTACCCCTGTTGCTGTGTATTGCAATGCCAACAGTGACTACACCCTGTGACGCAATCAGCCACTGATGTTGATGTTGCAGTCTGAAACAGCAACAGCAGTGCCAATGAACGTACACCTATGAAGACTGTGAGCAATGTCACATTTATGGTCAGTTATCATGGACATCCACAGATCATTGCAATCACAGTACCATCACCTGGCATATGCACTGTGAGGTGGCATGCACCATGCAACAGTGCTGAATGATGTAATGGTGCAGTACTGCTGACAGAGAACTGTAGGGTTGGATCACACTGTGTACACCTGTTACCAGATACACATGCCCATGTGTGTTGTGTCCTGCACACAGCCTATCACTGTATGTGACTCGGTAGATCACAATATCCAATACGGACACGATACCAGTGACACACGACACACACACACACACACACACACACACACACACACACACTAGATGACCACTAGTTACAGACATCATCTGTGTGCCCCCATGCCACATCCAATATGTGCATATCAGCACATGAACCTCCACAACACCAAATACACAAACAGCATGCCAACGATAGAGGTATGTGTAAACAGCACTGCATGCACAGCAGCCCATGCAGTGACAGCTAGACATATGAACAGATATACCATCCACATACAATGCCATCACATGGAGGTAGCAAGGCCCATGTAGGGTGTGCATTACCCAGCCTAACATGACATCCATTGGCAAGACATGAAACACAATTGTACGCACATGTCACCATAGCACTTGGGCCCCAAGCCTGTCCCATGCATGCAACAGTCTACACACTCCGACAAGCATCCAAAATGCCAGTGGTACGTGGAGTAAACCTCTGCATGCAAACCCTCCATTAACCTCAACCAGCCCCATAGCATGCAACAGTGTACAGATACATCCCCCCACCATGACCACCACATGTCATGATGACATGCACCATGACATGCACCCCATCACCAGGTTTGCAGCAGAACACATTCAGGATAATGTGACTGCTAGTCGCATATGCCATGTCTGTGATGTATATGGCAGAACAAAGGCCCCAGCAGACTCACCCCAAGGAACACGCCATTGACTGACCTTGCTACTAATGTACCACCCCTAACACCACACCCTGTCATCTGTGGAAAAGGCAGCTGTAAATGTATCTGTACCTCCCTTCACACTCCTGTCATGCATCCAGCCCATTATTCACCTCTATGTCACAGGGTGTAATAACTTGCTGAGGTGTAAGGACAGAAGAGTGTCTGCCATGACAGCATACAGACACCCACTCGCCTAGCCATAATACATCCTGAGAATGACATGGCACCAAGACCCTGTACTGACACATGTAGTGCCAATGATAAATGGTACAATACCCACACAGAAATGACAATTGGCCTAGAATCTGCAGCCAGTACAAACACTGAAAGCAGGACATGATGATGTTTGGTGAACTGTTGTTGGCACTGTGTCATACCATCCACTAAGTAACTCATATAAACCTTTCGCAGGTACTCATGTGGTCTGTGACCGATCATGGAGGACAGGTTGGAGTGCATAAGCTGCCAGGAAATTGACAGAATGACATGGAGGAGGGATGATGGAGCACTGCAGTGCATCACAATGAATCCAGGTTTCCACAATGTCATACTGGATCCAGATGTACTGCAAACAGTCTATTATGGTTATCACCAACAGTATAATGGTGGGAATGCACCACGCACCATCCATGGATAAGTATGTGTGGCACTATATTGCGTGGCCCCACAATCAGACATGTTGCATGCTGATACAAGTCACAGGCACTGATGGTAGCACATGAGGTCTGTACTGAATTCCCTGTGTGTGAGAGGCACATGACACCATCGGGGGGGCTACTATTGGTGTCCATGGTCAGCCCCTCTGTATCACCATGGCATAGCACATGCACCACCCAACAACAACACTGGCACAGCTGTGTCCATAGGGCATTGATTCACAAATGCAGTATCCATCAGAGTCATACAGGTATAATCAGGGATGCTGCCGCATGCACATGCCTGCCAGCATGCAGCCTGATAGTCACGTGTCTGCATGTGTCCACATGCACAATGCCGTGGCTGCTCCTGTACATGTTCATACAGATGCACACAGTGACCATTGCAAAACAAACAATATCATATCAATCAATCAATCAATCAAAATCTTTATTTATCCAGGAGGGCACCATTGATCAAGGCTCATTTGCAAGGTGGACCTGGTCATGAATACATCAACGTACAGTACTGAAGCAGGCATACAAAAAGCAATAATATACAAGGAAGAAAAAGTATATGCAGTGTATACTATACAAGGTTGAAATAAATAAAAAAAATCATTATTTTACAATTGAAGAAGTCAGCAGATATACAATCAACCATAGGCATACAGGGGTTATAAGCAGAGATCTTTTGAGTGAGGCAGCCGGCAACTACACATATATGGGAAAGAGGCCATGTATGGGGTGGCAGGTTAGAGAGGTAAAGAAGAGGAGGGATATATTACCAATGACTGGGGGAAAAATTGGGCTAAAATCACAGAAAGTGATGATGGCTGTCGTGTACTTGTTTATTATGATAATGACGGAGGAGGGGTAGATAATTGGGACACTACTATGGATGGGGTGGGACTTTAGCCAGGCTGGTGTGGACAGGGAAGGGTGGGTGCAGCAGGAAGAGTTAATAGGGAAAGAGTGCGAGCCTGGGGTAGAAACATGGCTAGCGTCAGGATGGAAAGGGGGAGTTGTGGAATTAGTGGGCTAGCGGTGAGGAAAACATTTGCAAGGTGCTTTCATGTAGCTATCATAGAGCGCCTTGAAGATATTCAGGCTAACAGGGCAGCTCAGCTTCAAGTTCCTTTGTAAACCGTTCCACAATGTGGGTAAAGAGAAGTTTAGAGCAGCTTTGCTGAAATGAGTTTTGACCTTTGGAACTTGGAGGGCAATTAGAGAATAGCTCCTTAGAGCTTAGGTGCCTAACACACTCCGGGGAATATAGTCTGAGACATATGAGGGAGCTTGTTGGTCACCACTCTGAAGGCCCATAGGGCGGCATTTCTATTGCTTCTATAGTGAAGGGAAGTCCAGCCTAATGATGAGTGCAGGGAGCAGTGGTGTGTGTAAAGTGGAAGGCCAGTAATGAACCTGATAGCTCTGTGGTAGGGGGTGTCCAACTTAGTCAGTGCAGAGGCAGTGCAGTGGCTGTAGAGCAGGTCCATGTAATCTATTAAAGATAGGAAGGTAGCTTGAACCAGTTGAATCTTGGCCCCCTTTGTGAACAGGTGGTTAATTCTGTAGAATAGTCCTAATCTTTGCCTTAGTTTCTTCTGTAGTTCTTTGAGATGGTCAGCGAAGGAAAGTTTATGATCGAGCCAAACTTCTAGATATTTGAATTTAGCTACATACTCTAGTGTTTCTCCAAGAACAATGGTAATTTGTGGGATTGTTCCCCTCCCCCAGCAGGAATTGCCGCATGCAAGGAGGGGGAGAAGAGCATGGCTTTTGTCTTTTTCGCATTGAGCAAAAGTTTTTTGTTTATGAGCTGGTATTATAGAAGGTTCAATTCAGTTTGGAGGTCTTCACAGGCTGCTTCCAGCATGGGATGACTCAAGTACAGTACAGTGTCATCCGCGAATAAGTGGATGTTGACTTTTTTGATGGGGTCATTGATGTTGCTAATGTAGACTGCAAAGAGGAGGGACCAAGGATAGAGCCCTGGGGCACACCCCTCAGCATAGGTTTTAATGGAGAAAGATCACCTTCAGCTTTAGCCTGCTGTTTCTGTTCTCCAAGATAGTCTGCAAACCAACACATAGATTTATGGTCCAGACCTAAGGTGCTTAGGGAGGAAAGAAGCAGGCTGTGATCGACTGTGTCGAATGCCTTACTAAGATCCAAGAAAACGGCACAGACATGCTTCTTGTTGTCCAGGTCTAGGAGTCAACATTGATCACCTTAGCTAGGGCTGTTATAGTGCTGTGCTTTGCTCTGAATCCAGACTGAACCGGGTTTAATATACTTTTGGATTCTAAGTATACCCCTAGCTGGCCACACACTATTTTTTCTAGTAATTTAGACAGAATGGAGAGGAAGGAGATCAGTCTGTAATTATTTAGATCATGGGGGTCATCTGCTTTTAATAGAGGGATGACATGGGCTATTTTCCATTGAGGGGGGAGGCTACCCTGGGAGAATGACTTGTTGATTAGGTGGGTGATTGGCACTGCAAGCACATGGTAGGCACATTTCAGATAGTATGGCTGTATGAAGTCGGATCCTGCTCCCTTCCTGGTGTCCAGTTGCAGCAGTAGGTCTTCCACCTCTTTTAGAGAGACAGGCAGGAGGGAGAAGGCCTCCTCAGTATGCCACAGTATGCATTACACTGGAAGCACCACTGGGAGCATATCCCACAGGTGGAGTGACGTTCACCTGCCCAAGAGTTGAGGCATCACACACATCTGATTGCACCTGCCTGTGGGTGAATGGCAATCTGCACCACAATGGTATAACTCGTATATCATGCAGTGGTTGTGCAACACCATGGCTAATGTGCCTCAGCCAACACAATGTGGTATGGCACCACATGATACAGCCCACCATGACACTGATGTGCCTCTGACAGTCTGTAACTGAAACCACACTGTTGATGTTTAACACCTCTGTAAATCTATCAGTGATTGCTGAGTGGGGAACAGGAGCAGGATGGCCAACACGCATGCATGTTCACCATAGGCCGATACTGTGAATGTTTCAGTAATACATGTACTGTACCCACCACTGCAGGTGCATAACACATGGGTCAGGTGGATGGTCACATCTGGAACTAATGTTCACATGCCAGTCATGGCACATAGAGCATGACTGACAGCGTACATCATTGACCCTTGCAAACATGTCCTCACAATCACCATCATCCACCACCCTGTTCCGCCCTGACAGTGACCCACAAACATACTTGTCATGCAATGCAACACAATACAGTCACCATGGCAGGCACTGAACTGTACATGTTGGCATGTACTGTCATGGAGGTATGCATGGGTACAGAGATTCATAACATGCATCATGTACCATGTCCCACGTGTCATTGGATCACATGTTAGGATACCCTGCCTGTGCAATGTACATGACACGTATGGCTCACGTTGTGAGGAACAGTCATTGGCATGAAACGGCAGGCCAAGGTAGTTACACTGCCATTGCACACAACACCACAATGGTTACTGTATTGTATGGGGACATTATACTGGACTGCTAGTGCAATTGTGCAAGTTGTATCTGACAAGTGCATCCATTGCAGTAGTAATCACCTATCTTATTTCCCGATTTACAGGGAGTACCACTACACAGCGTATCACCAACTTGTAAGATGGTGCTGGAGTTGCCTGGGCAGGGATGTCAGTGTAGCCCTGCCGGCGTGCAGTCTGTCCAAGATACGTACAACACACCCAAATCAAGAGAGTGTCACCTAGAGCCATTTCAAACCAGAGCGCATCATACCTCCATGACACCACTGACATGGGATATGCACATCTGTGGGTGATATAGTACCTACTAAAGATGAAAAAGGAGTAAAAGGCACATAGCTCATGTAGCTCCTAGACTACCTGTGACAGTAAATGGCAAGGACAGGCATTTTGGGGCAATTGCACGTAGGTGACAAGAGGTACATGAATGGCCTACCTACCACGAATGTGTAATATAGTATAACAATGCAGGCAGGAGTGTACCTTACTTTTAGCATCCCTGTTGAAGGTTACCCACTTATGTATGTACGGTTATATACATGTGTCACATGCCTCTGATGAGACTAACACATAGCAGTGTACCATGTGGAACATGTGAAATCATCACATGTTGATACAACATGCACTGTTATGTAGGCATGCACATGTACTCTGTATGATAGCACACATGCACACCTTGCAGCACATGCACATGTGACATGCATGAAACAGTCTCCAAATCACCACTGAGTGAATGAATGGCCAGTGTCTGGAAGCTGTGTGGTCACAGCCACCATGAATGTACAGGGGAGGCAATGTTCACATCTATCCTGTGACTCATTGCACAGTACTGTACTGTGTTAGGACACTGGCAAGGGTACAACGCCTGTGTTAGGCAACCTGTGTTCACCCTGAGTCAGGCATTGTGTTGTATCATGCTCTAGAAGGAGGGTGAATACAACATTCCTAACACCTGCATGGAGCATCACCTGTGTCATCCTTGTGATGCTGACATGATGTGGAGCAGCTCAAGGTGTACGTCCTAGGAGGGGCACTAGAACAGACAGTGCAGTTTCATTTGGTTGTCGTACAACAACATTTATGTTTGCTTGCATGTATCAATGAGACAGATGTGACATAAAAGGACGTGCTCAAGTTAGATAAATAGCACCTTTCAGTTTCATGTTATAATGTAGCAGGAATGACGCAATGTGATGTGTAAACATATGTTTAATTCAAAATGAACAATTAACAGAAATGAATATGTCCTGCCATAACTTAGGTGAACATCATGTATGTCGCTGATGATGTGTGGTAGACAACAGAAAAATGTAATGCACACAAAATGGAATATAGCGGCACTGAATGTAGCCTGTCCAGCCATGTCAAAACAAAAGTAAACAATGAACAAATATCCATGTCTGCCCCCTTTCTGTGTTATGGTGAACAACATCCCAATCATCGAGGTCGGTGCGTCTCCGTACATACATGATTGCTATGTCCTCCGTGCCACCTGTAGCTGTTACCCACAGTACTGAAACTCAGTGCAAATCCATGGTGTGTTCCACCAGCACAGTGAATGTGAAACCTATCTGTCAATGTCAATGTGACAGCTGACATTGGCCTGCACTGAACTGTAGACTCCAGAACAATGACTGTTGGTACACTCACCATAACAAGTGATGCGTCACATACACAGTGTGTGTCAGCCTGAGTCATGGGCATGCTAGTATGCAGGCAAATGTACACAACATGATGTAAGGCATTGCCACAGGTAGACGTCACACAGCAGCATGATTGTGCAGTTCATCATTGGTAACAACTCCATTCCCACCCCACCCCCATGCATAGGCGCCAACTAAGATGACAACTGTCAGAAAGTGACCTACATTCTGTTTGAGGGATATGTGTTGCACGTATGTACTGTGCAGTGAGGACTTGTCCCATGCCATTGTACAGCATGCTGGAATCATTTAGCACAATCATGCACAGGGGGAGGCTCAGGAGGCCTGTGTCTGATTACTGGCTGTGTACATGACACAGTCATGCACCACCTGATCATAACATGTTTGTTCAAGTGAGACTGTGGTTGCCATGACTACACATGCATTTTGAGCTACATGACACCCTAAAACCTATGATGTGTCACATGGAGGCCTGAGTGGGACAATGCTACAAATTACAAATACACAAATGTGATAGTCCATGACTGCATGACTACTGTAATGGTGTTCTCAACATGTGACCATTCTGCTTTTGCAGGTCATGGACTGTGCTGTGGTGGAATCATCCAGACTGTGATGTGCACATGGCTGTGATGGCATGTGCACCACAGATAGTGTGGGAATGGTGGTATTGGCTTGTGTGGGCATGTGGTTGTGGGATGTACATAAGGATAAAAGGTACAGTGATACGTACTAGCATACGATGACAGAATCATGCAATGGTGCACCTAGGTTTGGGCGACACAGTGCACCAAGGCACTGGATACATACAATACGATGCTGGCATGCATTGGGGGATGGCTGAAAAGCTGAAGGGGTATGTTGATGCAACTGTAATATGGTACAACAGTCTGGAACAACCAGCTATGAGAGGACAATGATGGCATGGAAAGTGTGCTACGAAGGACTCTAAGCTGGTCCAGGGGCTAGGTGTGTAGACCTGACAGGAGCTGCTGAGGGAGCTGCACATTGATCCCCTGTAGGAGAGAATTGAGAATGGGGACATGCTGAACACCATCAAACATGTGAAGGTGAGTGTTACGGTGGTGTGCTGCATAGCGTCAGTGAATGGATATGCAATGGCTAGGGGGCATGGGGTGAAGGCGGAGGGTTTGTTGTGTCATGGGAAATGTAGGGATGTAGTACCCCACAGGGATAGTGTGTAGCACATGCACATGACTGATGGTAGAATTAGTGAGTGCAGATACAGTGTAGCCCTTGAGGTGAGCATGGAACAATCACAAGGGTTGTCAAGGTGAGGACGGGAGGACACTTGGAGTGCAGGGGGCAATGTGGAGGGGTGCACTATGCAGACTAGATGATCCATGAGGAGCAACTCTTGCAGTTGCATGTCCGTGTAAATGTACCTCTATGTGGTTCATGATGCTGTGCCACTGTCACTATGTGCATGGACAACAGCATATATGCAACATTAGGGGTACACTGCAGCGGCTGTTGTGAGAAATGACACCAGATGACAGGCCACCACACTGTGGATCCACATGTGTGACATGTAGTGTGCATTGTGGACCACTGTAAGTACAAGTGTGGACACACAATGTCAGTCCAACAAACCATGCATGTGGGGACACAAGGGGATAACTGGTATCTGTGAACACGTGTGCCAAAGTGGGTCCATGTCATCCGAGACTGGTGTGCCACAGCAAACATATGTGCAGCAATAGTCATGACAGTTCTGGTGTCTGCAGCACTGGCACAATGTAACACTGTCATGTGCACCATCCACAGACATGGCAGGGTGTGTACTTCATGGTGCCATACAAAAAGGAACCAGACGCATGGAGCTGTGTTAGCCTGTTCTGCTGTTGCAGGCCACATGGGTGAGCTGATTCCAACACATGATGTCTGTTGCATACATTCCTAGGCCTGTGCAACCATTGCCACAATAAACTGCCATGCTACAACAAGACCCTGTAGCATTGCTCTGGTCACCTGTCACAGTAGCTCCACAAACAACATAGTGCCCATTGTAACACCACGTCTGTGGCAGTGCATGACCTCATAATGCAGGTGACATTTGGTGAATAGCAGAGCAGTGTTCTCACAACCTGTACCTGCACCTCTCAGTAGCAATTGGGTGACACTCTGTACAGCCCATCAGTACATGTGTACACGTGAGCAGCTGACAGCAGCAACAGTTAGCATCATTGTTCAACTATGTGTACATGTATCCTTGTCATGTCTGTGGTCATCGGGATGACCACAAGTCCCAACATCAGCCAATATACCATACCCCTGCCCACACAGCAACAGTAATCATGTGTGCAAAGCCATCTACAACCTCCCATTCCTACTCGCATAATGCACGTTGCATGATGGTTGTGCGGTTTCAAGATAAGGCCATCAAATAACAGTCCGCATGACTGCTCCATGCCAATGCAATGTGATCATGTGTCTGGGTTTGTGTTCTGCAATGACTTGACATCACTTTATTGCCATGCAAATATACCTGTGAAACCTTGTGATGACTGCAGTGATGTCCAGCATCTGTCAGATGAATGTGACCAAATGTCTCATAACAGTAATGCTGTATGATATGGGGATATAGGGATAATGCCACTCATCAATGTCCATCTGTGCATGACCCATGCCACACTCCACTGTCTGTAATAGGGGCATAAGCACACATCTCATCTTGTCCTGTTTGGAAACCTCATCCTGTATGCCTGAACAACAGCACTCCTGTCAACAGCGCTGTACCTGGTGGCCAGTGGTGCGGGGCTGATGGTGGTCATGGCAACATGCCTCATCTCATCCCTCTTCTCCTTGTCCTTCAGAACACTGATCACCTCACACATTATCTTCACTGCACAACCTGAGGATCAGAGGAGATAGGTAGTGTTACATTGACATGGCATTGAATGTGTGCAACAGTTTTCTTTACCGTAAAAAACAGCAACTGTGATATGCGACCATTGTAGGGCACGGTCGGTGAAGTGATGTATGTCCCTCAGTGTGTGTGACGTGGACTCCACTGTGCCTGTGCATGACACTGCAACTGTGGGAATGAAGTGCATGCTGTTCCCCCATGCCATGCACACCGGTACACGGTGGTTGTGCATTCACAATGCATAGTCAATGGTCGTCAATCGCTGTGATTGTATATGCTACAGACATACATGTTGAATACATCTGACAGTGGTGACAACAGTGTTTGGTGTACATCCCCCCTCCCTAACCAGGGAGTATAATTGGACAATGTGAATGGTGACCAATAACATTGATTCCACCCCCCCCCCCATCTGTCAACACTATTGTGCATGTTGTACGTCATCAGCTGTGGTGTTGCAGGTAACTGTTGTATTGGTCATGGCAACAACCCCCTGATGATCGCATCTCACCCATGGGTATTGGTAACACCACATGTGATCATTACCAGAAAATACTGTAACAGAGTTTGAACACGAACACCATCTCATGTGTGTATGTGTTGTGTGACAGCATGTTGCAGGCTGGCACCATGGGGCACTGCTGTCCCTTTTGGGTACGATACAGTGTCTGTCTCCAGCAACAACATGCGTGACACTGATGCAGATGCACAGCATGGCCCACTCAGTGGTGCATGGCACGGGCTGTACAGGTAACGCTGCCTTGTACCATATGCATGCAGTTCACTGACCATATGCCATGTTCAGAACAGGAGACATAATGCATAACAGACACAGCAGACAGTATAGGTTCAGTGGGCATCTGCAGGACGTATCGCAGTATCACTGGTGTCATGCATGACAAGAGGTATGTCCCACAAGGCGGCAGCATTGTTTTGTGAGCTATGGTCACTGCATGACACTGCCTAGTTGTACATCATCCATGTATCTGTCACTGTCTGTGGGCACCATGGTCACACAAGAGCGCTGTACATTGCTGTGTCACAGTGGGGGGCTACACCATCCCAGGCGATGTAGGCCATGACATTGCTGGAAAACAGCTATGACCATTCAACAGCCATGGGACCATGACTGTGGCCAGGCATGTGGTAATGCACTATGCTAACAATCAACCGACATGTCAAGACATACATGACCATGCATCAGTACAATGTAATGTGAGTGAGAGAAGTGGGGACACTCTACCATATGTTGCTGCAGTCCTCCGTGAACAAACGGATGGCTCACCCTTCTTGTACCTGGGGAAGTACACTTTCAGTTTATTGTTCCCTTCTTCATCATGTAGCAGTGGCCTTCCAGCATTTTCATTGTAGTGTAGGGCTGCCCCATACAACCTGCAGAGGGCACAATGTTATACATGAATAACCTGTTGAACTGATTGCATACAGATACCACCTGCAAGAGCCAGAGCATGTCCGGGCACTACATCTTAATCATTATACAATGTGCACATCACAATGTATATGTGCCAAGCAGACCAAACACCAGAACTGTGCACAGTGGGATGGCTCAGTAAATGCACTGTAGGAACATCATTGCTGCACTGACTGTGCCACAGTACGTGTCCATGGGGAATGGTGACAGTATGTGTGCAGACTATGGGCAATGTGTCTGCAACTGTATTACATGTGCACAATCCAGACACATGGCAGGTCACCGGTGAATGTCAGCATCAGACATGGATGTGCAGATATTCGTGGCAGAGTTGACATATGGATGCAGTGTTATGGTGGCATCTGCATCTACAGGCATGGCAACATCAGCCATGTGGATAGTGCCTCAACATGGCCAGCAGTGATGGTTGTCACGTTGCTGTGTAACAGTGTCTGTGATATGTGTCTTGATCTCCAGTGTGCAAAGTATGTTCCAGTGTAACCACTGGGTGTCTGAACCACATGCTGTCAGGACAACACAGGGCATGACTCATAGTGTGCAACGCTGTAGACACCTCAGTGGTGGTTGTCCATTCACTGTAATGTGCAACCATGGCAGCAGTGTGTACATCTTGTAACCTTGAATATCATTATGTTGTGTAGTGTGTGGTGTGCTCGGACTGTAGTGTTGTGTATGCTCTAATCAGTACTCATGTTAGTGATGCGCTACCAATGAGCCTAAGGATGTGGGACAGCTGAACCATTGCTCCGTTAATAGCCTCTATTTTGTGTATTAGCTGTCCTGCTGTCCATGCATTGCATACATGTGACTGACCATGCTACTTGCGCACAGCAGCACACCAACACTTACAGGAACCCACCCATGTCCCATGCTTTGTGTAACAGCACACTCACATGTGTGTCTGTCAGGCTGCTGGATACACAGCAGACACTACACTGCCACAGTGTAGCATTGCATGTTGTAACAGTCATGCACTGACCATACAAGCTGCAGAAAACTCTCCAGTATGCTGACCGGCATTGTGTATTTGCATGTGTCTCCACGTACTGTGACATGTTGTCACAGGCTTTGCTGATGAGCATGCTATGATACTTACCGGCATATCATTTCTTGGAAGGAGTATGCTGTGTGTTTCGGAGCAAAGTACAGAACAGTTGAGTGGAAGGCCTCCACGGATGATGTCTGTGTATGGGGTGACAGTCTGCAGATGTTGGCAATGAGGAGCTTGTTTTCAAGGATATTCATCAACCTCTCAGTCACCCGGTCACCTACAAGAATGAATGGTGACAGTGACTTACCTGACTGTGTGTGTGCACTGCACATCTGCTGTGAATCAAAGATGGTATGTGCATGTAGGACACTCTGTGACAGCTATTCACTTGTAACATGGCCTGCATGGAATGTCACTTGCTCACACTGCAGCAGCAACACAAGTACAGCATTTCAGTGTTTACAGAATCAACATTGTACACACCCCTGCGATTCATTGTGGGACATGCATGCCAGTTCCAACAGAGATGTACAACGTCGGTCTGCCACTGAATGGGATGTGTGCATGTAAGCCCATGGGAGTTTGGACAACTGATGTACATGATATGGATGTACATACACAATCATGATACTCACTTGGCTGTAACCATTTCTTCTTCCTCTCATGTCCTGACAAATGGCCATGCTGGCACCTTGGGAACAATGCATTGTGCCCCTCATGGGTGTTCTATATGTGATTCCAGAGTGCCTTCCACTTTGCCTTCCTCATGTCAGGATTGCAATCTGGTGTAGATGATGCCACCCAGTATACCTGATTGTTTATTGAACTCTTCCATGCATTCACCCTTTCACAGCCCTTCTGTTTGCCCAAGGCATCAACCTTCCTCAATGGTCCTGTGACAATTGGATGGACATGAGTGTTACTTCAGAGAGAAATGCCACACTTTGTACAGCAGCAGGACAGCACAGCCTGCACATGTGTATGGCTTGTAGCAGAAGGAGATGTTGTCACCTTTGGCAACATGCCAGATATCATAGAGGTGTGTACCACCACACATCAAGGGGTTGTTACGGAGCCATGTATTTATTTGTTTATGCCTGTCAATTACTAGACAGGTCACACGTAGGTTGCTTGTGTTGACAAGGTATTCCATCACACGTTTCAGACCCTCTAGTTCCATTCATGTGGCATTCTTGACTTCATTGCTCTGGTTATGGGAAGGGGGACACAAGGGTCAGATACATAACATGGGTGTCATGGCTATACGTGGTTGCTACAATGACATCAGATGTGTACTAACCTGTACTAAATCAACAGCTATGACCTTCCCGAGTCTCTCTTCAACCATGGTGTATGAGCCATATTTGGCACAGTGACCAGGGCTGTCACAGTGCCAGTCATCTGCCAACATTAGACCACCTCCCATGGTTCAAAACTGATCAATCAAACCATGTTGATGTTCTGACCACATTTGTTGTATTGCCGGCAACAGCATATCATGCTGATGATTGTCAAATGTGGTCCTACAAATGGCTGGTATCCTCATGAACCGAAAGAGTCATGGGGCCTTGTCGACAGGACAACCAGATGTGAGGATTGATGCTGCCAACAGGATGTTCAGTGGTGGTAGTCGTCCCATGAGTGGCTGATTGCACCACACACAGCAGTGCCCACATTCCCTGCAACTTGCATTCACAACCAGAAGCTTGCCCAGTCTTGCATTGACTTTACCAGTGGAGAACTGTACCTGTGCCACAGCGGAACACACAGGGCATACTTTAAACAGCTCTTCAAGACATGATCTTGCAACAATGTACCTCTCCTCCTAATTCATGTCGATACTCGGTGGTGGGGTATCACTACAGGACAGAGTAAGACATGGAGGTTGTTATACACAGAACACTAACTGTCACAGTAGACATGCAGTGCTTTGGGAATGGGACGCTGTTCATTGACATCACATGTCAGCAGGTGAATGCATCTGTGGATACACAAAGGCAATGTGGCCTCAGTACACATTGACACATATTGGTCACTGTGGCTACCAATGCCATGTGTGCCTCACGCATACCTGCATATTTGTCCATTGCATGCCACACATGTACATGTGGGACAGGTTGGGAGGGAACATTGTGACACAACAGGCCATGTGACTACTTCTCAGGTGTACCTGTGCATTGCACATGTCAGCCATCGGTCACCAGCGTTCATGTTCAACAGTGGAACACCAGCCGCATGTCGTGTGGCTTCAGTATGTTTGGGACATGTGGACGGTTATGCGGGTATGCCACTGTGTAGCAGTGCCACACATGCAATGGATACCACATGATGACATCGTTCATGCAGGGTACATATTCCATGTTCAGTCAACAACTGTGTATATCAAGTAATGGTCTGTGGGGGACTGTCGTGTTGGGGACTGACACCATTGTTGGAAATGATGGCACCTCACGGGATGCGGCTGGAAGAACCATGGAGGATGACTGCATGCCATCGGCATGTGACCAGTGGGACAGTGTAAGGGCAGTATGACGTGGGCATGGTTATGTCTTCATCACCACACATGTGAGACCCATAGCCATGGTTCAACAGGCTGGAACAGCCTGCATATGTGTGCTCACATGCAGTCATTGCTATGGATACACACACATGTGGCCTGTGGCCATGGCATTTAACGGTGCACCTTGCACCTATGTCTCTGCATTTGTGACACACAACAGACATGGGATGTGCAAAGTGACCACTGTAAATGCTAGCCATGGTCATATCCACAGTGCGGAGGTCCTCACTGATCTGGACATGGCACAGGAATGGCACTGTTGTGCTATGTAAGTTATGACAGTACAGATGTGAACTTCTCAATGTCCTCCTCATCTTCACTGGCGGCTTCATTTATGGAGTCTTCTCATGGTTCATAGTCAGAGTCACTGTCCAGGACTTGGCTGTCACATTCAAACAAGGTTGATGTATACAGAGGTGTTGAGAAATGTGGCACTGTGACATCATTCTCACAGGTGCAGACTAGATGACTCTCCACTCGAAAATTGCACTGGACACCAACAGACTGCATTTCAGGCTTTGCCATTACTCCTGCCTCAGTGCAGGGACATGGTTAGACATCATGTCAGGTAGCTGTTGTCACATCATCATGATACATGGCACAGCACATCACTGTTAATGACAACACATGCAGCTCTGTGTGACAACATGCCTGTTACTCATCAGTGTCATGCATGACCATGTACACTTGTTCCAAATTGGCATGCTGTCACTGCATAGCTGGTGTAATGTGTGCACAACATCTTTTCATGTCAAATGGGCACAGGTCCTCTCTCCTCTGGGGGCCACATTACAGTGTTGTGACAATGTCCACTGTAGACATTGTCTCAACATGGCACATGGTGACACACTGGCCATCATGTGAGTCATGTATGATGCTCAGACTGCATACAGATGTGTGTGCCGCTAACAATGTGTTGGCACTGTGGATTGTGTGACATGAATGGGCATATGAGACATGGTGTAAAAGAGTTATGTGCAGTGGCACACTATGGACACAGTTGGCGCATGATGGCCTGTGACACATCACGGACATTTATCTGGCAGAGCATGGTGGGGGCTTGCCAGCCTTGTGTACACAACATATACAGGGTAACAACACACTTATTGTCGGGGTTGTTATTCACCAGAACATTTCCTGGGGCATTGGCTGCAGGCATATCATCATTGCCGATGGCGGGACTGAGGTCTAGACATTGGTGTGGCTCCTCCGTCAGGGGTGTTGGACATGGTGTGGGATCCTGGCAGATGCATATACTGCTGACAGGCTGTGGAGCACCTGTGATGGCTATGGGATGTGTCTGGTGCTGCTGACATTCAGGTGCGGGGTCACTTACTTCGTGTTCCCCATTCCTGCTTATCAATGGTTGTCAGTGCAGGGATGACATGGTGCACTGTTTACCACTGCCCTACTTCAGTGTGTAGGCATGGGGATCAGTGGCAAACAGTGTTCCCTGTAACACCTGTTGTGACTGACAGTCATGGGGATGTCTGTAGGACTGCACTGCATTCATGCATACGCACACGCCCATGGTATCACCATGGTGTTTGCAGTTCATGGGTCAGTGTCCTTCTTGTTACACGTTTTGCAGTTCATACTTGATACATGTACATGTCGTGGTTGGCATGGACAGTGCGCTGGCATTGGCACTCTTCATTTGTCAGTACATGTGCTCAGAGCACATGGTTGTGTATTGTGGAGGGGTGGGTCAGACATGGGTTGTCGATTGCTCACAACCAACAGGACTGTGGGCACAATGTCATATCTGACATAGGTGATGGCATTGTGCACAGTGGTATTGTCATGTGTCTCACAGGCAATGGGGACATGTCTGATGAGGGTTGCTGTACATGTTCCATGTGGCATCTTGTGCTTTCAGCTACATCACAGTGTAGGGCATGTGGGCAGTGTCGCTGAGCATCGCAGTTATATATTGCACACATATTGGATGTGTGGTGCTGTGTCCAGCAGGGACACTGAGTTGGTACTGACACTATGCAGATACCTGTGCATCCCTCATTGACATTAGTGTGGCCTGTTGTGTTGTCCTCCATTCAAACATGACGTGATACAGTGTGGGCACTTCAGAATGGTACAACACTGATACAGCGGGGCATGCACCAACAGTGTTACACTGACATCATGGTGTTCCACATACTGGGAACACTGTAATGTGGGAGGGACATGTGGATGGTACACATGACAATCAGGCATGTATGAACAGATCAGACATAGGATGGCACTGTGCACCATGTTGCTATGGTCCCTCTGTCCCAGGCTGGGTGCGAATGTCAACATATAGGGTGTTGGTCCTTTGCTATATACCTTGCTGTCATGTTCATTCATTGTTGACTGTCTTACAGTTGCCACACACACCTCTGTGAGTCATTTTCTAGTTCATCCGACATTCTCCTGTACAGTCCGTGATTGCACGTACAGGCCATTACCTGGGCTTGCTGTGTTGTGTCCCACATGTACTGTTTCTGTTTCCCATACATGGTGAGGCAGACTGCACACATTGCTGTGCATCTGGCCTGTTGCAGGTTGCAGTTTAGTGTGCAGTCCTGCTGGTCTGTGGCCAGACGTCATCCAGCTCAGTTACACAGCAAGATACAGTTACACACTATGATGGTCACTGGTAGGGTTGGCAGGTGATTGCTTTTGCTCAGATGCATGTGTGGTGCAGGGTGGTCAGTGTACCACTGTGTTGTACTGCCACATGCTCCATTTGTGGTCCATGTGGGCTGACCTCAGTCAGCATCATTCCTAAATCTTTGGTTACTGGGTACCACAGTGATGTGGTGACGCCCTGTCCACCAGTCAGCTACTGGCTTGGCAATGCTGCTTGTTCACTGTCTATGCCAGGCTGTGCCAGGCCAGTTGTGGTCCCGTGTATTACATTCCATACATAGCATACACCCTTAGCAGTGTTGTGTTGGTAAGCAGGTGTGGTTTTGGCATATGCATGTTCCACGACATGGTGGCATGGACACAGTATTGTGACTGTTGCCATTTACCTGTGCTCATTGCCTGTTGCAACACACTGCTGTACATTCAGACATTCAATTGTTCTTGTTCATATGATGGTAGCACATTCACTCAGTGGCACATCACGTGTGTCCTGTTCCCCCACATTAGCGTTCCACCTGGGATCCACCCTTGCCAGCCCTTGGCACAGGACACATGCACTCTGCATGTCCTCCCTCATTTGGTCCCACAACCCTCCTATGATGGTGTTTTACTATTCTCCACCATTCTCTCTGTGAGGCCACACACTGTAACTTGGCCATCACTTTGCCCTCCCTTCCCTGTACAGTATGGCCCCCCTCTCTGTGTTGACACACCCTCTCACTTGCCCTTCATTCTGTCCTCCCTTCACTGTGCTGTATGGCCTGTGGTGCTTACCACATAATTCATTTTACATTTGCAACTACTCTTCATCTTGTGTATCCCCTACATATGGTGGACTATGTCATTCATGTACCACCTCACTTGCATACTGTGCACTGTGTGTAGCTCACATTACATATAGTCCAGTCACAGGTCTTCTCCTGCATGCCCTGCACCATCATGGTTGCCCTCCTCTGTATGCTCTGTCAATCATGTATATCTTTCCGTCATTGTGTCCTACAGTTCTGTTCTGCATGTGGCAGGTTCTGACACACCATGGCTGTGTTTGGACACGTGGTTGTCTCTGTTTCATAGTCTTATGGCCCTGCTCCTTCCTGTCAGCACTCCCTATCATTTCCACATGTTATTTGTGCACTGGTTGTCTGCTGTCAGGTTTCTGGGTTGTCCACAGCCCCTATCCTGGTCTGGTGCCATGCCCCCTCCACAGTATACATTGCCTCCTGTGTCTGACACAGCATGTGCCTGGTTGTCCTTACATGTTCGCACTGTTTCTGTAAGTGTATGTCACTGTTGTTTGCACATGTGTCAATGCCATGACTTTCATTGCTGTGCACGTACATGTACATTGTTCACTCACCCTTACAGTCATCAACTTCTATGTTTCACGGCTCCGACGCTTCCTGCTGCCACCCTTAATTTTATGGTGCTGCTCTGCGTCATGCTTGTATTGGTTCTCGGCGGCATTGTTCCTCTGTGGTCTTCGTGGCTTTATGGATGGGATGGCCTCTTTTGTTAGGGTTAGGTGTTTACAGAACCCCATTCTGTGCTGCATGGCATTGCTAAAACAATCATCAGTGAAATGGACCGAACATATTGTGGGTGCAGCTGCGGACTTCCAGTCCCATTCTCAGTCCAGATGTACAAAGGATACCCATTTCATGAAGAGCACAGGGGACCTGTCACATTTCAGGAACTCGGACTGATACTGTGCTTGATGGCTTATTGCTGCAGTCACCAACTACAAAGTAGTTCACCATTCCTATCAGTGGTATGTCACAATGCAGGGGAATTGTCCAGCCAGGGGACAGTGACACTCCAGCAATACAGCACTGCAGCATGGCACACTTTCAAAGCACCTTCTTGTTGCTGTGTAGTTCTTGGCTCGTTGTTGGGGTACTGATCACACACTGGGGCTGGTGGGTCACTGCTATGTCAGCGGCAGTACTGTTGCAACACAGTATGCCTTGTTGTACTGAGATTGCTGTGTACTGTGCTGTTACTGCAGCATTACACCACTAGGGGTACACATGGCCATTACTCCATCATGTTGGGACCACTGCACCACGTGCATTCAAGTGCCACCCACACAGTCTAGCTGGCAATGGCTCTGTGTCAATTGTACCTTGGACTCTGGCCAGTGTACTGCTGTGCTCAGTGGGCTTTGCAGCTGTGCCAGTCTGCACTGTGCATCTCCACAGTGTGGGGTCGACTGGAGTGGATTCACTGTGGGTTGGACATACCACTGCTGCTGTGCTGTGGTTATTTTTTACAGCCTGTCAGGTATGCACAGCACAGCTATACAGTGCTGTGTTGCTTGGTTCACACTCTACAATGGTGCAGTGGGGGTGTTCACTGGAGAGGGGGATTCACAGGCAACACAGAGTGTACATAGCTACACACAGCCAATTGTTCCTGCAGTACTGCTGACACTTAAATTCACACATGGGGTGGTGTCAGCACGGCACCCGGGATGTGCTAGTATGTGATCTACCTGTGCAGCTCACAGAACAACTCCGCTATTCCACTGTGTGTGTCTGCTGGGCCACCGTAGACTCTACTTACACTGGGGTTGCACACTGGGGTCTGTCAGGTCCCTTCTGTGTGCATCCAACGTTGCCTGCAGTGCTGCTGACACTTGCACGCACACATGGATCAGTGTGAACGCAGCACTCTGCTGTGTTTGATTCCTGCTGCTCTTCTGTGGCAGACATGCCACATCCATAATTCTGCTGCATGGGTCTACTGCTCTGCATGGTTGCACTGTTTACGGGGTTGCATTTTGCTCCAGGGGAGGGGGGTGCTGTGTGTTTTATCCCTGGCGTGACGTCATGCTTCTTCCATGTTGTACTGCGCATATGCGGGCTCCATGTTTCTACAAAAATACTCTACAGCGGTGGGACACTTTCTTTTGTTTTTCTGGGCATGCCTTTGCATCTTATTCACCTCTTCACACTGTGGATCACTTGGGAACCTTGTTCTGGCTGCTGAGCTACATGAGCTGACCTGTCTGCTGTAGGTAGGTGAATCACTTTAGCATGATTCTGGATGAACCATAGATAATGCAGGACTTTATCTAGCTCTTCATCTTTGCTGCCTTTCATGCTTTTTCTTTTAGAGGTGCCATCAGCACAGTCCATGGTTGCCACGTAATCCTTCAATTTCTCTCGTGCAGTTAAGGATGTCACATACAGTGCGTTGCCTATGTCGAACTTTTTTGACATGGCAACAATCTTCTCACCATTTTCTGACACTGCAGGACACGTAGCTTTTGTTTGATGGGGAGAATTCATCTCTTGTGCTTGGCTGCCGTGAATGAGTCTGCTGAAATGAGCTGCTGACTGCATCGAGTGAGAATTCTTTAATGGCTAGGCTAGGGTGTGAATTCTGTAAAAGTAGTTGCTAATGATGTAATTGAAATCACATTAGGAAGTTTGTAAAGGTTGCTAAGCACAGTGAAATCACAGCGGGAAGTTTGTTAAGGTTGTTAGGCACATTTAAATCACAGCAGGCAGGTTGTTAAGCAATATTGGATCACTGGTGCCTGTACAGTAAATGTGCTTTTACTCAGGGGACATGGTGAAGTTTCGGATAATCCAGAGATTGAGATAACCAAGTTTCAGATAAACAGGGTTATACTTGTAACCCCCCCCTACAAATGGGAGGCCTGAAAGTCTTCCTTGGGTGTGCCTAAATGCCCATTGCCAGGGTTGCGTCCTGTGTCTTAACATTTTAAAAGTGTTTGTATGAGAGTGCCTTAATGCCTCTGTGCTCGGTCTCTTTAAGAGCTGCCTATAACATAGTGCTTATTTAATCTGGGAAGGGGGTGAGTGTTTCTATGCTCAAGTCCCACCCGGGCTGCCATATAATCGCTCCATTCTGCCATCGCTATTTGCACGGAGGGAGCTCTGTTAGAAGCTGTATTTATTTGCTGATTATCTATTAGAATAGTAATAATATTGTAGTTTGTCTAACCTGCCTCCTTTGCAGCATGGAGAGTTCTGCTTATCACCACCATCTTGGTCCTGGACTGCCAGAATGGGCCAATCAGTACCTTTGGGGACCCTAAAATGTAGTCTGTCCCCAGGGATCTTGTGGGGGTGAATTTCTGTAGGAATTGTAGTTTTGAGACTTTGGTGCCTAAATGCACCTGGAGGGGGATCTGTTGCTTTGACAGACTGATGGATCAGCCAACCAGAACCTTTTGGACCGAAGAGAAATTCCCAAGCTGCCTGCTGCAGTGAGTCATTCTGGAGGTAGAGTTTGGAGAGTGAACAGCTCGAGTGATTTGAGCAGCTGCTCCTGTGTAGTTCGCATGGGAGATTGGTGGAAAGGCTGAGTTTGGCCTGTCTGCCTGCTGTCCCTCAAGAGGGAATCCTTTGATAGGCTTAGTAATCGGACTGTATCCAAACTGGAGCATGACAAAGCCACTGAAGAGTTACCAGATTTAAACCTGAAGAAGACCGAAGATTTGCTGTATGCGATCAGCCTGTCAGGACATCCAGTTGCCACAAAATTCCTGGTTTTGCTCAGAAACACTGATATTGCTGCTGGATTACTGTCTGCATTGTGGTATGGTGATTGCTTTACTATAAATATGATATTTGCTATTAGTGGGTTGTGATTCGGTTCCCCACTGTTTAATTGTGCCTTGCTTGCTGGAAGCTGCATCTAGCACTTACTGGACTGAATCCACATTCATATCCAATTGGTCTGGGCCTCCACACTTTGTCCCAGCCAGCTCCTCATGCCACAAAGAAGTCCATCGATGAGAGACCTGCCTGGGGATCAGCCCCCTGCTCAACATCACGAACAGGAACGACACTGCAGTGAATTGTGTGGGCCCTGCTTCTCCTGGCAAATCAGCAAGTTATCCTGCATTCTCCATTTTGTCCATCCTGTATCCTGTACTGGGTAGCATGAGTAAACACCAGGGTAGCTCCCTACAACAACAGCTAAATCAAAGTGTGTCATCTGTTTTAATTGTTTTGCCTAATCTTCAAGAACTGAGCCTCCTGGTACCAGATTACAAATTGTGTGTGGTTGTGCATGCCTTTTTTTTCATCACAGATCCCCAACCAGCTGCGATGCCGGCCTACCCTGGGCAATGTTCCAAGCTAGCCCACCTTACTTCCAACTGGGTACCCAGAGCATGTGACTGTGCAGGGACTAAAAGTGCATACATAATTGCCTGACTAGATCAGTTTCAGAATCAATCAACCAGATTACGCCCCTCCCTTGTTCAATTACCCTGAATAAATCAGATCTAACTCTTTTTGCATTAAATCTGACGGTGGTTCCAGTTTGTACCAAAAGCATTGTACTGTTATTTGCTGTGCCTAAAATTGTTTTACACATGGTCTCCAGGGTCAAACTGGTGGAACCAGCCCTGGTGGTATGTGCAGAGTGTGGGGAATTGTATGCTGAATAGGGGCTACTGTGAAAGTGTTTGCTGCATATTGTCTAGGCCACTAGAGGGGAAAGAGGGGGTTACAGTGTCCCGGAGGGCTGTACTCAGGTTAGCCTTGCTACTAACAACCCTGTCCTCTGGGTGGAGGTACCCATTTCAGTACCCAGGTCTCTTAACCTTCTACTAGCCAAGCAAGCAGGGTAGTAGCCCTTTGGATAGCTCCACCTGGGTGTTACATATTGTATTCCATTTCCATTAGATCTGTATTATACATAACATTTTTTTGATAAATTATGATTTTCTGTTTATTAACATTATCTTTATGCTATTTGGCACAGTTGATCAAAGCACACTTATGTATCAGTTGAACTCACTCTAAATCATATCTACTTATGAAATGCATATTAATTTGCATGTTGGTGTAAGATGCAGTGGCTGACTTTCTCTGCACTGTATTTCCGTTATGAGTTGTCATTGTCTATAAGCAATGATAAGGGCGAAAGTGTGTGTGACATTGTATAATGCTGGAACTGCTCATGTGCGTAAAGAGGTCTGAAGCCCTACACCTAATGTTTTACATACACAGCATACGCTGTTCAGAAAATAGTCTGAAATGGCTCCACCCCATGGTTTTGTGAATAGCAAGCCATGCATTCACACAGAAAAAGTAATAGTTTCCATTTCCCTACCATCAAAGCTCATGTTGCTTTTTTGCATTCCTTCCACTTCCTCTTCCACAGTAAACACGAACAGAAGTTTTTGTTCAATATGTCTGCCTTATCCTGGCCCCCCTTTGTACAGTCCCCCTCCCTTTTTTACCTTACAATCCCTCTCTGTTTCTTCCTTTTCTCACTTACATGCCCCAAAAATATCTTGTTCCCTTTTGATACTACTTGAGCTGTCCTTTCTTCAGTTTTTACATATGTGCTCCTTACTGCTTTCCCTGTTTCCCTCTGTTTTGCCAGATACACCTCCCTATCATCCCCCTTCTGCTTCTCATTCTACCTTCTGAATGCAAACCTTTTAGCTTTTATTTTTTCAGCCACCTCTTTAGAGAACCATAGTGCTCTCCTCTTCCTCATGTTTTTCCTCACTTGCTTGATGCAGAGGTGTGTCATCCTCACTTTGCCCCGTGTTAGTTTGGCCCACTGTTTATCCACCCCAGTTCCCACCCCCCCACACCATGTCATCCCTGAGGCATTCACCCATCTAAATAAAATCTACCATACTAAAGTCATGGACCCTCCCTCTTGTGTGTGCTGATTCCACAGACATCCATATATTCAACCACTCTGTATGGTGATCACTTGTCCCCAGGTGACGTCCCACTTGATGACTGCAACACTGTCAGTTTTAGTCAATACACAGTCCAGTGTTGCCACATCATGAGTGGTCTCACTCACTAGTTGCCTGAGGAATGCCCCCATCATGAAGTCAATGTTATTCCTGCTTCTTTTAGCTGAACATGCCCCAGGTGACCTCTGAAGCAGTATGTAACCTTTGTCTGTCCTTCTTTTCTTTTTTATCCACATGGCCATCCAGCCCAACCCACTCCCTTATCTGCCTACACTTCAATAGCCCCATCAACCCTAGGACTTAACTTACTGACCTTTGCAGTGGCCCACAGTTTACCCTATGTGGTGGAGCCTACTGTGTTCCTTAAACTCAGGAGGAGTTTTGTTCTGCTGTGGGTCAAGTTCAAGTTTGAAATTTATTAATCGACAAATTGTCATTTCAAGCAATGCAAATAGAAATTCACTACAATATTACAAATATTAACTATCAAAGAGAACCAAATTACAAATCCACTTCCATTAAAGTTCTGCTAAAGGAGTAAGATACAGGCAAGATGCTAAACAGTGAATTGCATATTTTCATGATAGTGAAAAGTAACATATACATTCATACATGACAGAAGTGGTCAAAGAGGATTAGGCCTTTGATAATCTTACTGGAATGTAGGGAAACAATTGGCTACAAATATGACATATACTGTATATTTGTAAACAACAAAGATTAAACAAGGAAATTAAAGCCATTGATTATCCAAGAACACACAATTGATTGGATGATTTTGTGATTAACAAACTTGAGGTTTATATTTGTAGTGATAGGAGGAGTCAGAGAAGATTATGCCTTTAGAAATCCTGGTAAATCACATGAGTAAATGGGGCTCCTCTGGGTTGGGGTCTGGATACCTACTGTACATCCCCATCAAAGTAAAGTAGCCCATAATCTCTAATATTCTATAAATTAAATTTAGAACAATGTAGCCATTGTTGCCAAAAAAGGGGGCAGGGGGATTATCCTCTCATGCTTCTCAGGTATGTAGTATAGCCAATGACATTCCAGCATTTAAATCAAGAGTTGCTTTAAAATAACATGATTTGTATTCGCAGTTTCAGTGATAGCAGAAAACCAGCAAGTTGATGCAAAATTGACATGTTGTGCGTATTATACAAAGTACAAATTATTTGATCAGGAGGAGACTGAAATTGGTGAAGATAGGTCCCAACCAGTAGCTTTTTTTACTGTGGTACAATGGACACAAGAGAGTAACATGTTTTAGGTTATCAGCAATTTCAGTGCCAGATTTCCAGAATGCTGTGGTTATTCCTGGAAATTTTTGTCTACAATTTATATAATTGCCTTTATAAAGTTCCAGTCTGAACCTAGTGATTGCTTTTTGTTCATGTTGGTTAGAGAAATTAGTCAAATAAGGTCTGAGATAATGACGTGATTTAATTTGTTTATACCATTTATAACATTTCAGAGAAGAAGTTCATATAATATATTGATCAATTATAAAATCCTGAATCTTTATCTTTATTTGGTTAACAATTTCATGTTTAGGTCTAAGATAGTTTTTATAAAGGAAATTTCCCAGGCCCAGGGAAAACAGATAATCTTTAATTAGTTTAATGGATGAACAATTCTGGGCATATTTAATCTGTTCCTCTAGACACTGTCTGGGCAAGCATTTGTCTTGTAGGTGGAAGAGGCCCAACAAAAAAATTAAGCGTCTTTCCATTATCAAAGAATATAAGGAGAACTGGCCTAGTTCAATTCTTAATACCTCTGCTGGAAATGAATTTGGTACAGATAAGACATAGCAATATAGTTTGTTCAAGATAATTTCCAGTGATGAAATATTAGAGGAACCCAAAATTTCAGCAGCACAGAGAATACATAATTAAATGTTTGTGTTTATGACTGTTAGAAGGTCCTTAATGGTATATTTCCTATCCCTAACTTGCAGTTGAATCTTAAAGGCATTTAATGCATTTTGCATTCTAGTTTCCAATAACTTTTTAAGTGTCTGTTCCAAACAAAATTATCTGAAAACCTCACACCTAGGTAATCATGCTTTTCAGTTCCAACTGCTTGGTTCCCTATACAGTGTATAGCCTTAGTATCTTTTCACTCCTGTTCCCCAAAACAATCAGTTTAGTTTTATCCCTGTTTATGAGAAGATTATTTTCATTGCACAGCTTAAGAAAAAGATCAACACTTTTTTGTAGCCCAATCAGTGATGTAGAAAACAGGACAATATCATCAATGTTAGCTAAAAAGCTTATGCTTCTATTAAATACTTTAGGGGAATGGAAGTCAGGACAGCATAGCTGTTCAACTGTTGAATTTGTATACACATTAAACAGTATGGGAGCTAGGATGCATCCTTGGTGCACTCCAAGATTTGTTTGTATTTTAGAAGATAAATTACCAGATTGACTGTATTGTACCTGCACCCAGGTATATTATGATTAAGCCGTATTAAGATATCCAGTAAATATGGATCTATCCCTAATGCCCACAGTTTTTGCCATAACAATTTATGGCTAATTCTATCAAAAGCTATCTTAAAGTTCACAAAACAGCAATAAAGCTGTGTATTTTTTAACAGATGTATATCTGTAAATGAGATGAGACTGCACATAACAATGTTGTGTAGTGGATCTGTTACATCTGAAACCATTCTGTGTCTCATCCAAAATATGATTTTCATATATACCCACAGATCTAGTTTCTGGAGTATGGTTTTGGAAAACATCTTTTCTGAGGCATCTAGAAGACTAATGGGTGTGTACATACCTGGGATCTGTGACTAGCCCCTTTTTGTAAATTGGATATATAATACTGCCCTTCCAGGAATCAGGAAAGTCTTCATCTTGCAAAAAATCTATTGAATATATTAATAAAAATAGGAGTCCACTGATCTGGGAATGCTTTATAAAGATCTGCTAAAATTTGGTCAGGGCCTGGAGCTTTATTGGCTTTGATTGAAAGAAATGCTTGCATATTATCTTTGAGGGAAAAAAAGATAACTGGTCTGAACAATGTATAGCGTTGTAAAAAATCATATAGCTCAACTGAGATTGTATGCCATTGTTCTTCTATTGAGGAAAAATATAATGCCTCAAAATGAGCAACCCAAGTCTAGGGCATGATATAGGCCTTAATCTTGGTGGTATATTGATTATAGCTGAGACTGACCAGTGTCCAAAAAGTTTTCATATCTTAATCCAATACTGCTTTTTTTTTAGTTTATTCCATGTCCTAGTCTGATTCGTCTCTTTTTCAATCTCAAGAAGTTTTTTATAATCTTTCCTGCACTTGTTTAAGCACCTGAGATTTTTTCTTATCCTATGCTTCTCAGCATGCCTGGCAAGTCTGTTTATTCCTAATTTAGCAGTCAAGCATTTTGAATTAAACCAAGTCTGCTTAATGAATTTATTCATTTTGTTTATTCCGAATAATGGTTTTAAGAAGTTATTGATTTCCAACAATGTACTAATAGCACTGATGTTACCTCTTTCTGTACTAGAGGCTATTCCCAGTCTCAGGGTTAGTACAGCGTCTGAGGTATGTATCATGGAGAATGGGTTTACCACATCATTTTGCCAGCTTAATCTCTTAGTATTTATTTTATTTATTTATTGAAGTGTGTTGACTGGATAAACCCATTGGGCCTCAGACAGTTTCTTTTTCAGGGGCAACCTGGAATTAATTACATATATTTCTCAACAGGAATACAGTTACAGAGAAGGTTTGTACAGTACTTAGTACATTAGAAACAGGTTACATTACAGAGATAACTTAGTGTGAAACAACAGAAATACAATAGGACTAAAGCATTGGTTTATTTATTACCTCTAATGTGTTCTCAATAGGAAAATCAGAATCCATTTTCCAATTGAGATTTGGGCACCGAAAAGTAATGAGGATTGGTAAATGTGCTGAGTTAGACCAATCCTGAACTTTAAAGTCTAGCAGGTTTTCCAGAGTCCATTGGTTAATCCAGGCAAAATCTATAGTCAAAGACCCCACAGGGACCATGCAGGTACATTTTCCCTCTAAATCTCCCCGAGTCCAACCATTCACAAGATAAAAGTCTGTGCTGGTCATTATTTCATTAAGCAGCTGATCTTATTGATTACATTTAGTATCCTTGGATATTCTCCCTATATTTATTTTTGGATTTATCAGATTAAGCCTTAGACGTAGTTCATCCTCAAATTCATTAGAACATGTCAGTCTAGGGATCCTAGCATGAAATCACCAATAATTACGAAGGAATAATTTTCAAATTTGGACTTCATTTCTTCCAATATATTTGCTAGATTTTGCTAAATAAGAGAATCACAAATGTTGCTAGTTCTAGAGGGTAGATAGATAGATACATAGATACATAGATAGATAGATACATTAATTGAAGTCATTTTGATATTGTTTAGTCTCTAATTTAAGTATTAGTATAAATGACTGATAATAGTTAATTTCAGAAATGAGGAAGTCCAAGGAGGTTCTATGAAAAATGGCCAGACCAGCTTGGTGCCTGCAAAATCTTTTTTATTTTTATAGTCGGCAAGATGTAAGGAGAGTAGCCAGGTATCATGGGAGGGTTGACATCATGCCACCATGTTTCTTGAAGGCAAAAAATATCATAAGAAGTGAAGAAATTATAAACCTCATGATCTGCCAGTTTGGCAACTAGTCCCACAACTTTCCAAGAAAGAATACTTCATTTGTATCATTAGTTACTACCTGTTGTGCTACAGTTTGAGGTTCTGGTCAATTGACTCAATGTTCCTGTAACAAGGAAAACCTGTTATGGATTGGAATCTCAACATGTTTACAAGTGAGAGATTCAAAGTTGTTTTTAGTAGTGTGTTTAGATGCCACTCTATATGGACCTGGATGACTTGGATTACAATCTCTCCCCCAAATTATTCATATCTACTAAAAAAATATCAAGACTATCAAGGATGAAAGATGTTGCTAAATTAGAAGCTGCTAGTTGGGAATTCCTAAAGATAACATCTATCTGGGGACTATCAGAAGTGCCTTTATATAGCATAATCCATACAATTCTGTCCTCCCCAAATCAGTATCAAGAGTATGAGAAAGAAATGCTGCTATGTCCATATTTCTTTTTTCTATAGTTTCTTTTTCAGGGCCAAAAAAAGTCAAAGAGTAATTGTTTGTACCACTTTTTCAAACCAAAAAGGGAAAGGAGTTCTGTCTCTCTAAAATCGCTCATGATCTGTAACATATCTGTTTATTACAACACTTACTGTATTAACCATGTTTCTATCAGCCTCTCTTTCCCTATTAAAATCATAAGATAACTGTCCTTCAAAATACTTTGGGACTTTTTGTGGGGGGGAGGATATCTATGCCAATTGATTTTAATATGAATCTCTGTGACCAAATGTGTGTTGCTAAATCTTGAGAATCAAAATACATAAGTACACAATCAGCAAATTGAAGATTTGGAGGACTCCTAACAAATATTTCCTATATGTTGGCAGAAATATGAAAGAGATAGCAGACCCAGTTTTTCAACTGCTCTGGCATTTCTGCTTCCAGTTTCTTGATACCATAGATTTCAACCAGTATTTCAGTATTATGTCTATTACTATCAGGGCCAAAAAAAGTCAAAGAGTAATTGTTTGTACCACTCTTAGGTTGTAGGGTAGATGTATTTATTTATTTAATTAAAATCTTGGAATTACAACTTTTGAGTCAGAGACCCATTTACAAAGGCTCCATGTCAATACACAGTACAGACATAGGTAAATACAATGGATGGTACAGTACAATATACAATGCCAGGGCAGTTTGATGGCAAGGTTACAGCCTGAAACAGTATACTGAGATGTCTAATACAGAGTTGAGGTTGTAGGCTATGGGCAACACAGTAAACAGTATGATACAGGGTGCAGTGCCAGGGCACTTTGACTTCCAGTTACAGCATGACCATTTTACAAGGATGTCCTGACCAGTTTACAAGGATGTCTGATACATTGTTGTGGCTGTTGACAGTGCATAGGATAAATCTAGCAGTAAGAGGTCAGTTAGTGGTCAGAGAGTGACTCGGGGGACAGTGTACATGCCTACTATGCTTGGCTGGAGCTGAGTAAACTGGGTAAGTTAGGGGAGGCAGGTAGTGCAAATTCTAGAGCAGTCTGTTGGGAGATTTTGTCCAAGTGCCTGAATAAGAATTGCAGGCCATTGACTGTGAAAGAGGTTGTGTGGCTGTTCTGAGTGGCTGGTAAAGGCACTGGTGGTGGACTTAGAGTGTGCAGGAGGGGGTGGCAAGAAGGTGGGTCTTGAGTGCTTTTTTAAAGGGACCAAGGTTACTTTTAATGGTTAGAGGCCGATGGCAGGAGGGTGTTGAAATAGGAGGGAGTCCCGACCAGAAAAGACTTCTGGGCAAGTGTGGTTCTGACTCTGGGAATGGCCACTGCAGCTTTGGTCAAACTGCGTGGGGGAAGAGGAGATTTGGGAGGCAGATAGGCCTGGGGAGATCAAGCCAAGAAGGAATTTTTTGGTCAAGAGGCAGGACTGGTAGTCGACCCTCTCATCAAAGTTCAGGATCTGGGCAATGGAATAGAGTGTGCATGTGTGTGTCATGTGATCTGCAGCAGTTAAGAGCCTGCAGGCTTTGTTAATGACCACTTTTATTTTACCCAATAGCTGTTGCATCTGCGGCAGCATAGACCAGCAGCCCATAGTCGATCAGAGACATTACTGAGGAGGTTATGGCTAGTCTAAGGCTTCTGGTGTAAGGCAGTCCTTATGGCGATAAAGGAGATCAATGCGTGCATTGGTAGCAGATGTGAGGGTGTTGATGTGTGTGTGGAAGGAGAGGGCAAAGTCAAAGATAACCCCTAGATATTTATAGGATGAGACCTGCTCCAGGGTGTAGAGTGACTGTGCTTGAATATGCAGTTGGGCATTTTTTAATTTTCTTTGGTGATGTGCAAAAAGTAGGGTCTTGGTTTTTTACAGGTTCATGACTAGTCTATGCTTGTCAAACCAGAGTTCAGCTTGGCTGAACACATTCTGGAGTGAGGCCTGAAGGTCAGTTGGGTTGGTGTGGGAGGCACAGATGATGACATCATCTGCATAGAGGAGACTCTTTTTTCGAGGCAGGCAGAGGGAATTGCATTCAGAAATATGCTAAAAAGCAGGGGCCCTAGAATGGATCCCTGCAGGACTCCCAAGTGGATGGGACATGAGCAGGAGACTGTGTTATTTATCCACACACACTGGAACCTAGAAGACAGGTAACTAGTAAACCAGTCCAAGGGACCTTATGAGAACCCCATTAGGAGAAAGAGGGAGTTTAGTAGGAGGGGCTGACTGACCTTGTCAAAGGCCTTGGATAGGTCTATGAATATGGCCCCTACAATGTGCCCTCTATCAAGAGCAGTATGTATATAGTTTGAGAATTCTAGCAGAGCTGTGGTGGTACTATGCCCAGCACGGAACCCATGCTGTTCTTTGCAGAGTAGGTCATGGGTTTTAAGGTAGTCAGTTAGTTGATCCGCCACAACTTTTTCTAGCACTTTGGACAGTGAGGGGAGAATGGAGATTGTTGGGTAATTTCCCAGTTTTAGGGGGTCACTGCCTTTGTAGATTGGTGTAACAGCTGCATTCTTCCAGGCAGTGGAAAACTGACCAAGGCATAGGGAGCAGTTCAGGAGCTGGTGAGCAGGGTAATCCTCATGTCCAGTGCCAGACGGAGGAGTTTGATGTCAATTGGGTCATTCAGGGGGGCTAGTACCATTCAGGGCATTGGCTAGGTATGACATTGCTTCCATGGTGGAGATAGCTGGAGATAGAAAGGTGGCCATGGGTGGTGGGGGGCAGGTACTGGGTCAAAGACATCTGGGGTGAGAACGCAGCTTAGGTAAATAAAGTTGTTGTTGAGTCTGTTGGCAATCTCCTTATGATCTGTGGTGGCCAGTCCCTTAGATGCAATTTCGGATGGGGGCGGCATGTGTGTTTTTCCATTTAGGGACTTTATGTTGTCCCAGAACTTGCGTGATGAGTCCCAGGAGGTGGTTAGAGTGCCTCGGGAGTGTTTGGCTTTTGCCTTTTGAATAGCCCAGGTGCAGCTGTTCCAAGCAGCTCTGTATGCCTGTCTGTCAGCAGATTTTCCTGATTCATTGGCCCTGTGCCAAAGGTTATCATGGCTTTTGAGCTACTGAAGGAGAGATGGAGTTATCCATGCTATGTTCTGTTTTTGATGCTTGCCTTTTTTATAGGGGCAAAGATGTCACAGGCCTGGGTGAAGGAGTCCTGGAAGTAGCTGAGTGCAGCATCAGTGCTGTGGGCATGGTATATTGGGGACCAGTCCCATTGAGTAAGGTGCTGTTTAAAGTTGGAAAGTTTGCCTGGGTGCAGTTAGCATCAGAGTGCTGTGGTTAGGGGTGGTGCAGGTTGCTGGCCTGACCATGAGCAGATTACTGGGGAGTGGTCTCTGAGGGAGTTTGGTAGGACTTCAATGTCCTTGATTTTGGGGGCTGGTTGGTGAGGATGACATCCAGCAAGGTTTGTGTGCCTGTGGCTGGGTTACACCTAGTTGGTTTAGTCGCCAACTGATGTAGGTCAAGGGCTGTGAGCGCATCCAAGGTGGAGGTGGCTGCTTTGCTGAGCCAATTTATGTTGAGATTCCCTAGTAGTATGTGTTCTGATTTGTGGGGGAGGCTGGTAAGGTACTCTATTAATGAGTGGAGGGCTTGCATTTGTTTGTGGGGTGGGAGATAGGCTGCAGTGACTATAAGGGAGGTCTTTGATGAGTTGGGAGAGATTTTCAGTGATAACGCTTGCACTCCATGTTATAATGCTGGGGCGGAGTAGTGCCTGGGCCAATAGGGTGTGCTTAATATAAATTGTACACCCGCTTCCTCCTTTGCCCACTCTGTCCAGTCTTAAGAGTAAGTAGCCAAGGAAGGAGACAGCTGAGTCAGGGGTGGACTTGGATAGCCAGGTTTAACCAGAGTTAGGATGTCTAGTTGGTGCCTTGTAATCCAGCATTGGAGTACAGCAGTTTTTTTCAGTATACTGCAGATATTCATGGACCCAGTGCAGAGGTCAGTAGCTGGTGTCTGTTTCTGTGTGTTATAGGATCTGGTTCCCGGGTTTGGGTGCACATTTCCAGATAGAAGTAGGAGGAGAGTGATAACTCTGAGGAGAGGCCTATGCTTGTTAATGTGTTCAGCTGTGGAGTGGTACAGATTGTGTGTGCTTCCCACGCATAGTATGCTGAGTGACCATAGGGTCAGGATGGCAGGGCCAATTGCCTGCCATCCTGAGTTTGTGTGAGACAGAAGCAGTGGAATATGATTGGGGGAGGGGAGGGACGATACTGGAGCAGACATTGTGGAGGAGCTGTAGCAGTGGTGTAAGTCTCAAGGCAGCAGCGGGTCTGGTGCTTGAGTGGGATGGGGTGTGTGAGGAGTAGAGTGAGGTAGGATCAGTAGTAGTAGTAGTAGTAGTGTTATAAGCATAGTGTGGTGGGCAGGGCTGGCCATGGGTAGGGGTGTGCTGGTGTTCAGGGAGTATAAAGGGGAGTGTTTAGCATACATCATGAGAGGGTGTCCCTGTGGTGCAGTGGTAGGGCTATGGACTTTGATGCACAGGGTACCAGGTTTGAGTCTGGGGGGGACTCCTAATATGCAGGCTGGTGAGTGTTATTTGACTGGGTGATGTGCCACTAAACAGGGAAAGAAGAACCAATGAGAAGGGAGGTAGTTCTTCCAGAAAAGGTGGGGCAGAAGAATATTTAAAAGAATGTAGAAATCAGTTTAAGTTTGGGGTCAAGGGTACACTCAAAGCAGGCTAGGCGTGCCTTCAGGGAGAAGGGGGTAGCTTGAAATGCAGGAGATGGGATCTCTAAGCTTTCTGGAGTGCAGACATGCCTCCCCTCTTCTGGGGTCAGTTAGAAAAGACCAGAGGTGGGGTTTTAGAGTATTTAATTAAGGTGGGAGGAGGGGTTGGGGGAACGGGCCAAAAAATGCTCAAAGAGCAGCAGCACACACAGGGCTAAACAGGAATCACACCAAGTTAAAAATCTGGCCGAGTTACTTGCTTGGGAAATCATACCTGCACTTGTGGAATTCGGCGTTTGATAGCTTCCTTTCTTGCCTCTAATGTAAATTGCACCATTGAGGAAGATACTTTAGGATTATTTTCTGTCCCCTGAAGTTCAGTTTTTCTAGTAGAGCTGTGGAGAGAAGAAGCTATTAATTGACCTATGGAAATTCCTTAATTTTTCACTTTAATAGTTTCCTTTTTTAGCAGCCTTATGTGGCTTATTGCTACTAGTCTTTCTGGTTTTGATTTTGTTTTTGCTTCTGCAAGCTTTCAAGTCTGATGAATCAACAATTATAAGGTAATCCTCTCTAGAAAATGGAGGAGGGAGATTAGCTTGGACACATTTATTTTCTTTGAAACTAGGAGGTTCCCCGACACTCCCTGATACTCTATTATAGGTGTAGAGTGGGCCGTGGGAGTAGAAACAGGAGAATCCAAGAACTCAGTTATCCTAGTCTGAGTCGGATCCACCTCCTTAGTCCCTCGTAAGGTATTGTTTTTAGTGGAATTGTTTGTAACCTGATTTCCCTTGTCCTTTTTTAATTTTTTATAAATGACAAGGACTGTACTGGGGACAGTGTCTTATTTGTATCACTCCTTGTGCTAACCATAATAAGTGGTGTACAGAAACAATAATAATAACAATAATATATCATCTAGAAATATACATACTTTAAACTTACTGTATTGCACATGAATAACACTGTTGCACTTTGCACAATAAAGAAGTTAAATGATATAATTTGCAGAACAGTCTTAACATAGTGAATGCAACATGTATAATCCTTCCAATTAGACCCTACTTATGTATAAAAAATGATAACCAGAAGCAAAGGAGAACAAATATATATATGTGTGTGTGTGTGTGTGTGTGTGTATGTATGTGTATATATATATATATATATATTTATATATATGTGATGCATTGCAAGTATACAGTGACTTCCTCAAGAACATCAATAGATTTTGAGAGCTAAATGCTTTACCAGTTCATGTGGACTTTGGAGTCGACAGAACACCAATGACATGCATGGAAAAGAATGCCTCATGACATTGGTCATGTTACCAGAAATGTAACAACTGAAAGCTAGAGAGGGAAAGGAACAGGAAAAGAAAAAAAGAGAGAACTCGAGAACCCAGAGGCGCGCCGTTCAAAGAGATTACCAATGGGCAGCAGCATGCTGTGTATATTCGGTGGAGCTGAAAAGCCATATTAACTCTATGAACACTCAGCATTGCCTGCTAACAGATCTCTAAGACAAATTGCTGTGGCCATGCAAGATACTGAACTTATAGTTAAAATATCAGGTGGAGATTCTTTCACCATTGAAGCTAAGTACCATTTGGCATGCCTAACACAATACAGAAATTGTTATTGTACATGTCTCCATTAACAAAATGCAATTTCAAGTACAGAAATAGATAAAGTAAAAGACAGAGCTTTTGCTGAGCTTGTATCTGACATGGAGGCCACAGTGGAAGATGGGTCCTACCTTTTCAAGCTTTCTGATCTCCATAATATGTATGAGAACCATGTGAATTTATCATTTATTTATTTAGCTTTTGTTAACCAGGTAAGTACACTAGACAAGACAATTGCATGTTTTCAGGTACAACCTGGGAGAGTACGGGAATAACAGATTTAAGTACATAAAATGACATTGTACAAATTAGACATGTTACAGTTCATGTGAGGACAGTATGATTACAGATTCAACACAGCATACGAAAACGTAGTAAGGCATAGATTATACAGTATGTACATAACAAAATAAACACCTTGTGGAAGCTAAGAGCAGTACCAGAGGTACAGTTTAGAGATCCTTCAGATATGACACTATATACAGCTTAGTGACCTCATGGAGTTAGATCTTTTGTCCAGGAGGACCTCCAGGGCAGAGGAGTGCTGTGATGGAGCAATTTACATGGGTTTGGGACAACCACAAGCTAAGGAAAGTTTAAGGTGGTTCCATAGGGTGGAGCAAAGACACACCTGTGAGTGCGAGGAATGGACCTGGGCAGGGAAAGTGTTCCACAGTCTGGGAGCACATGCAGCAAAATCCCGCCCACCCATTTGAGTCCGTGTAGCCAGTATCTTAAGGAGGGCATGTCCCTGGGACCTGAGGGAGTAGAAGGAGAAGTCAGCCGGAATGAGGAATTTCGCTAGCCCTGGAGGGGTGCCAGTGCCAAGGACCTTTCCAGTGAAGCACCCCAGGATGAAATCTATGTGGTTTGTGGGTGAGAGCCAGTTTAGCCTGCTATAGAGGTCGCAATGGTGAGTGAGATGGGGGGCAGCCAGCACGAAGTGGCAGACATTGTTATAGGCAGTAGACCACCTAGTGAGGTAGACTTTGGATGAGCGGGCAAACAAGAGGAGCCCATAGCAGAGTGAAGGTAGGAGCACCCCTCTGGCAAGTGCAATCCGAGCTACCGGAGTAAGATTGCTTTTTGCTCTGTAGGCCAGACCCAGTTTGCAGTTAACAGGCTTGCAAGTATTCTGAATGTGGCGGCCAAGGTCAAGCTGCGAGTTCAGTGTCACCCCAAGGTATTTAAAGTTGTCAGTAACTGGGATCTTGACCCCGTCGACACCAGAAACACATAATGGAGCAGGGGTGGCCTTAATCTTGGCCTGGGACCCAAACAGCATGGCCTGGGTTTTTTGAGATTTAGAACCAATTTGTGGGACAATATCCAGGACTGGATGTTCCTCAAGTCCTCGCTCAGGTGGTGATTTATGACCCCTATCTCTGGGGAATGAGTCAGGATGACAAGGTCATCTGCATAAAGGATAGGCTTGCAGGGGACAGTGGCAGCTGAGAGTTTGTTCACGAATATGGAGAAAAGCAGGGGCCCCAAGACAGAGCCTTGTGGAACACCCATAGTAACAGGGATAGTGCCCGAGAACTCCTTCCCATACTTAACAAGTTGCTTTATGCCATTTAAGTAGTTGGAGAGCCTGTTGAGCACCTCAGGTGATAGACCATAGGAACTGAGCTGGGTGGAGAGCATGGTGTGATCAACAAGATCGAAGGCCTTAGCGAGATCTATAAAGATAGCTCCAGAGAGTTTGCCTTGGTCCATAGCCACCCTGATCCAAGATGAGACCGTGACAAGGGCAGAAGATGTGCTGTGCCCTTTCCCAAAGCCATGCTGCTCTGGGGACAACAGGTCATGAGACTGCAAGTACTCTGAGAGTTACCCTGCCACGACCTTCTCGAGAAGTTTGCTGACCGCTGACAGTATGGATATTGGACAGTAGTTTTCTATGAGTTTGGGGTTCCCTTGTTTAAGTATCAGGACCACCCTGGCAACTTTCCATACTTCTGGAATGCCACCCGATGACAGGGACAGATTGAAGATATGGGTTACCATGGGGGCAATCTTACTGGCACTGAGACTCAGGAGTTTCGGCTCCAGTCCATCATGAACAGCACTCGAGAAGTGGGAGAGGCCTGAGAGCAGTCTCTGCACCTCTTGCACCATCACCACCTTAAAAAGAAAGGGAGGGTAAGATGAGGACGGTGCGGCCCCTTGTTCGCCCTTTTCCCCTCCCCCATGGGAGAGTGATGAGGTAAAAGCAGATAGGTCCGAAAAGTATTGGTTGAATGCATTTGCAATGGTCAGAGAGTTGTTGCAACTGGCACCATCGATGATCATATCAGAGGTCTCACCGCTCGGAGTCCCACTGACTATATTCTTAATGCTTCTCCAGAACCTCTTGGGGTCCCTAGCTGTGTGCAGCAGCACAGTTTTGCAAAATTCACCTTTAGCAGCCCTAATAGCCTTCTTACACTGATTTCTGAGATTCCTGTACTGCAGAAATACTGCCTGTTCTGCCGTGGCCTTGTACTTTGCCCAGCACTTATCTCTGAATGATCATGGACAAGTTCTCTACATCATCAAGACATGTTTAAAAGAAACACTCCTAGAGCACTTTGCAGACATGGGATTGCAAGAGCAGTCTGATGGCAAGAACGTTATGCTAGTCTTTCCTGAAGGCGTGCAATATATGTTAAATGATGCCTTTCTTCACCGTGATTATGAAGAGGAAGCTCTTCTTTTCGCAAAAGTTGAAAAACTCTGCAGAAAAGAAATTTTTGAAGAGTACCAGTATACATTTTCAGGCAAATTTTATCCATATTGTCAGGAAGAGGCCATCTCCCCTAGTATCAAATTACTGACTTCTGTGATCCTCTACAGGCCAAACATGTCAATTACTCCCAAGACTGCCTTACTATCTCACATTGTTCACCCACAATTGCAAGAAATGGGCAAAGTAAGGCATAACTCACCAGTGTCATTCACTGAAACAAGAAGTACCCCTACCTGTCTATGTTGGCATGGACATGCACACCCTCACAAGAGATAAGAAACTCACTGACCAGCTGGCCATTCTTGTCATTAGCATCACACATGGCCAGGGTCTTCAACTTGAGAATTCATTAGCAGCTTCCATGAACAACACATTCGAGATAGACAGCCTGGTGTGTCTGTCAAATCTGTGGAAATTTCTCTTTACAGTGGGAGCCTTGGATAACTTCTATCACAACCCATCCTCCACCTCAGCCCAAGGGTCCTTCCATGGAACCAATATTAGTATAATCCAATATTCAACCAAGGAAAATCCTGGTATTTGCAGAGACACCGCTGCTTTACAAACTGAAAGTTCAACTATGAAGCTGTTTTTGCCTGCTTCCTATGCCACAGTGCCAGCAGTTTCCATGAAGTTCTCAAGTACCTCTGTGCTGGAAGTCACCACAACTGAGATTAAGGGAAACTTCATCCCTGCCAAGGAAAAGAAGAACTGCTGGATCCAACATACAATCAAGCTCCTTGAGTTAGACAAACTTGCTAAAGGTCAGACAGTGTCTTGGGCTGCCTATCGTGCCTAGTCAAAACCTGCATCACCTGGTCCTGTAGTCATTTCTGCCTTGCTGCTACTTTTCATGGAGTAAGCTGACTCTCCAGTGATGATAAAGCATGGTATGAACATCCTCAAGACCGTAACAGAATTTCTCAGTCCAGAACAGATTCCAGTTTGGGCCTGTGACTGCCCCATCATTGCAACCTGTAAGTGCATCCAGTGGAGCTGGCCTGATAAACATGGAGAGGACGAATTTGTAATCATGTTTGGAGGACTTCATCTGGAGAAAGGCTTGTGGAATGCCCTTGGAGACTTTCTGGATTGCTCTGGATGGACAAATGCTCTGACAGAGGCAAAAGTCACAACCTCTGGAACTGTGGATTCATTTCTGAAAGCCTCACGCATCACTCACACTCATCATTCTAATTAAGTCACAGCACTGGCTCTGTCAAAACTGCAGCAAGATGCCTACATTTGTAGAGATACTCCAGTGACATGGATAGCTTTGAGAACTGGAGGCTGGCTATGATTGAAAAGAGTCCTACCTTCCTATACTGGGATATAGTAATCAGGTCTGAGATTTTGATCCTCATCTTCATTCGCACTCACAGAGAGGAAGACTTTCCTCATTTTGTAGAATGTATAGAAGCCCTCATGTATCTATTCTTTGTCTTGGACCAATATTACTACAGCCACTAGGTCAGTATTCACATACTTGACATAAAGTCCCATACCATCTGCCATAAGAGAGGAGTTTTCCAAGTACTGGGCAGGTCTGAAAACTGACCACAGGTTCTCAGCAATGCCCATCAACCAGGCCCATGAATAGGGGAATGCAAAGCTGAAGGACAAAGGAGGTGTGATTGACCTCACTGAGAATCCAGCTTCTTTTCAGAAATGGATGATATCCACCCTGAACAAGCAAGGCTGCTGACTGAGTTTGAAAGTGAGTATCTACCAGAAGAGGACCCTGTAGTCAACTACCCTCACCATGAGGATAGCATCTGCACTCAACAGTCCTTCCAGGATCAGTTCAACAGTCTGATCCAGGTCATTAGAGATTATGGAAACCCCTTTGAGGATGACTGTCCTGAGCTGCTGGTTCTACACACCCAAAATTGTGCTGATGCCTCAGCTGTATATACTGTTTGCAATATTGAGGCTTTGGGGGCTGAACAATATCAGAAACTCAAGAAAGAGATTATTTTGGATAGAACCAAGTCAATTCATGGGGCCATTAAGAAAAACTCACTGCCATTGTTGAAGCTACCTAAGCCAAAGGTAAAAAGTAAAGTGTCACAGCTGGCCACCATCCGAATGATGTTACCCTCTTTGGGCATCTGTATATCACTAACCTTAAGCATGATGGGGATCTTGACCTTTTCTTCTCCCATTAAAATCAGCCTTACCCACTGTCACTTTCTGACTTTGGAAAACATTGTCAGGGAACAAAGACAGATTTATTGAAATGTCTGCACTGTAGTGGCCAACCTGCACCTCCAGTACACTTTGACTGCAAAACATTCAGTGGTGCAACCATGGTCCACACCCTGCCCACAGCTTATTGTTCTACATTTGCAGATTATGCCAACAAGGTATTCATACCATTTATTCGGAATGAGTTACAAAAGCCTGCTAGAGTACACATTGTGTGGGACAGATACTTCCCAAGCAGAATCAAAGATTGCTCTAGGGAAAAGAGAGGAAGTGGTTTTCCCATCAAAGTGAGTCCTCAAACCAAGATCCCAAACAAAGTGGAAAGACTGTCTGTATAATTTTCATAACAAGGGGGGTTCTTCACACTCCTCTCAAAGCAAATAGCCATGGAAGGCTGTCCCCAGGGTAAGGAGATCTACATCACCGCAGGTGAATCTGTTATCACAAAAGGCAGTGATTTGCCTATGAGAAATTGTTCACATGAAGAACAATGGGTTTTGCACTCCTCGCCAAGCTGTGAGACTGTATGATACAGTGAAACAGTGTGTGAGGGTTTAAAGGCTGATTTAAACTATTTATTCTTGTATTTATACTGTGGGGAGTGTGGTAGGATTGTCTCCTAGCAACCAGTGCTAGGTGATTGGAAACCAGGAAGTGTAGCAGGGGAGTGTAGTCCCTGAGAACATCACAAAGGACTGTAACTTTTATACCTGAGTTATATTTTTATCTTTGGAGGTTCCAATTTCATTTTTATGGTAGACTGTTGCCTACAACACTTTTAAAACTTAAACACCCAGCGTATTTCGAGGTGGCAAGGCCGTAGCTAGGTGTCACGTGACCCAGGACATACTTCCAGTACGCAGTCCTTAAATTGAATGCCCTGAGCGAATGGGGCAAGCTGAAGTGGGAGAGCATGAATTTATTGCACATGGAGACGTGCGCAGAGACACGCACATGTCTAACGTGTCCAGTGGGATTAGTAAGAGTAAAGGAGCATTAAGTTAGACTGACTGGCAACAACAGTAAAATTAGGTATAACAATACCATTTTACATTATCAGTAACCTGCTTCTACCTTCCAGCAAAAGTTTAAGGGAAGTTTACCTGATATACTGTTATTATCACCTATAGGTTCTACCCTCATAAGTAATTACTATAGGTATCAAGTTTCTAAACAAAAAAACACATATTTTATTTATTTATTTATTGAGATCTTGTACTGACACCTCTGAACAGAAAGCTCTTTCATAGGTTCCACATCAAGTATGACACAAACTCGAATTCAGATGTGTACCACAGACATAGATACAGTAAGAAACAACTGAAAACTGTCTCCAGGCATAAATTCTAACGATAATTACACAATCTGAGCATGTACAGGGTGCAGAGTCAAAAGAGGCTTATGTTTCACTAGGTAATGGTAACATAACACGAGGACACTTTTTTAAAAAGGAGAATTGTGCAGCTAACAACATAGGCATAAAGTTGGATTGTGCCTGAGTCAAAGAAAGAAGGAAGATAAATCAGGTGATCTCTATTATTTTGTACTAATACAAACTCAAATCTAGTTACTTTCTTTGGTTTGACCGTTTATGCCGTAGCCACGATTAATAAATAACAGGCTTGAGTATCATTGTCAGGCCCTTAGATAAGTTAAGAAATCACTTTACTTAAACACATCTTTATTACTTGGGCACTTTTCCCGGATTGTCTGTATTGAGTCATTATGGACAATGTTAACATTCGGGATGTACTCAGTCTACTTGTGAAAGAGGGGTCTAAAAAATGTTCCTATGTCTGCTGTATACACGTGAAGACCCTTCAAAAAGCATTGTTTCTCTATGTAAGCGATGTCAGCTAATAATCTCATTGCAAGCTGAGAATTCAAAACTGAGTTATGAGTTAAAGCAAACAAATGACATTGCAAGTATACAACAATTTTACAATCTGTAGATACTGAGGAATCTTTCTGAGAATTATTTATTGTTTTAATTTTAAATGGACACTGTTAGCTTTGCCCCTTCATTTTTCAGAAAATCTAATCAGTGTGCCTGTTGGCACACACTGATCATATCTGCACTGTAGAATGTCCACATTGGCATAAAAATAAGTATTTGTACCTGTTTTTATGATTTTTAGTAAAATCCCTTATTCAGTCAGGCTGCGCTTAAGTAACCCACCACTGGAAGCGTCTCCATCTTCAGAACACACCTTGGACAAGAGCACAGTAGTGATGTGTAAGTTTTTCCCATGCTGACTAAAAAAAGATGATCAGTGGATAAAAGTTGTAATCATGAGCCTTTTGTGGTGCCTGCTAATTAAAACAGAGCACTGAGGGGCCGTGAATGTATATTTTAAATCAGGAGCCAAAATCCCTGCATGTGCAGAGCGCCTCATGCGCGTATTTCGCCCCGATGGCTCTTACCATCTGTATCCCTCTGCTCACCCCTGAAAAAGGACTTCTGGGTCCAGTGGGTTTACCAGGTCAACAAAATTCAATAAATAAATAATAAATAAAAAAAAGCAAAAGTTTCTAGAAAAGCTTAATCTCAGATCTCAACATCCAAAAGATTCTCTTGTCTCTAAAACCAAGATAACTTGAATGGTGAGCATGAAGGGGTATCATTCCAGAAATGCTGGTATTTGGTGACTCTATGATCAGATTTACTGATAGCCACATCTGTAGAATAGCAACAGAAAATACCACTGTTTCTTGTTTCCTTGGGGCTAAAATGAAAAATGTGGCCAATGTTCTGGAGAACATTAATTTGCCAGATAAATCCATTACAATGCTCCTTTCTAGGAAAAATGATGTTGGCTGGGACCATGCAAAAGATATTTGTATAGATCTCTTGGACTTGGGTATCAAGCTAAAGAACATGGGGCACCAGACTGCAATTTCTGGAATATTACCAATCCCAAAAAATTAAACCCCCCCAAAAAATCTAACTATCAAAGAATCAACACCAGATTGCTTAACAGGTGTAACTACAATGGATTAATGTTCATAAACAACTGGGATGTATTCAACGACAATAAATAATTATTTTCTCCAGACGGCCCACACCTTAACAAAATAGGGTCAAGATTGTTATCCGAAAATTTAGAAGACACCCTCAACACTCTAAAGTTAAACTAACTAATAAGGGGGAACCTTGCCATTACCACCAAAAAAAACAAAATTCCTACTAAATGCGCTAAAAGCCACACACATAATCTACACCATGAAATAACTGTCCTATCATTCAGTGCCAGGAGTATGAACAAAAAACTAAATGAGCTAAGTGCATTTATCATAAGTAATCCATGCAATATAATTTCTGTTTGTGAGACATTGTGGACAGATAAATCAGATTCCTGGGGGGGGGCGCCATTTGGAAGGTTATACCCTATATAGACAGAATAGAAATAACAAGAAGGGTGGCAGAATTGCAATGTGCATCAAGAATAACATCAACTCAATTGAAATCGCCCATAAAGTTAAACCCAATCACTCTACCTCAGAATCCATGTGGATTAGAACCTGTGGAGGGAGTTCATGATCTATAATTATTGGAGCTATCGACCCCCAGCATCCACGATGGATACCACTGAAAATACAATTTCTGAAATCGAAGTGGCAAGGGAAATGGCAGATCTAGTTGTTTTCGGTGAACATTAATTTGCTAGAAATAAACTGGACAGAAAACTAAGCATTTGGTACTGTTGGCAAGATGTTCCTGGACTGTTGTAACAAGACTAATTTAAAACAGTACACAACTGAACTGACAAGAGGTAAAACTATCTTGGATATAGTGTTATGCTCCAGTAACCTAAATATAACTAACTGTGTCACAGGACCCCCTTTAGGTAACAGTGTCCATAGCACTATTACATTTCAAATTAAATATGATTATATTGCATTGAATGGCCATACTGAAATTTTCCTCTACAACAGGGAAAACACTAGCAAATATACCAATCCTTATGCAACATTGAATGGGTTTCATTATTGGATGGGAAATCTGCGGACAAAATGTGGGACATAATTAAAAATCTCATTCTGGGTACTAGTGAGAAATTTATCCTCAGAATAAAAAAGAAAAGGAATTAGTTCAAACATCCTACATGGCTTAATACTAGAATAAAAAGATTTATTAATAAAAAGAACAGAACCAGCCCAGTGGCAGTGAGGGATGAGGCACTGGACACCTTATCTCGCGTCACGCTGGTTACCCATGTTCAAGAACAAGCATGGACTGCCAGGGGTTGGCAGGGGAGGAGAAGGATTAAGCACCTGATGGACTGCTCTCCTTCTCTGGAGAGGGGTTGTCACCAATGGTTGGCATTTGATTGGTCTCTAGTGGAGGTTGGGGGACAGTGCACTGACACTGTAGAAAGGGGGAGGAGATGGGGCAGATGCTAAGTGGGAGCATGTACAGACACGTGTTCACTCTTTCTGCAGGCATCATTGCATGCCTCATTTCCTGGAGAGAAACCAGGAAAAATGGATGCCATGGAGAATGATGGAGGGCACCTCTCAGGCTTTACTCCTGGCTAGCCACAGCACTGGCTACTCTGGATCTGGTCTCCGATGGGGGTTGGGGAACCCCACCAGCCCTGCCTGGGGAGTAAGCCCAGGTGGTATGGGCCAGCAGCAGATGGTGGATATCAGGGGACGGGCTGGAGGATCTCTCCAGAGGAGGGCTATGGCATCAGGAGCAGAAAGGCAATAGCTAAAAAAATAAATAAATAAAAAGAACATGTTATAAAAAACATCTGAAAACAGATACTAGGAAACCTTAAATGCCTTGAAGAAAGCACAAAAAGCCTGTAAAGGTGAAATTAAATCAGCAAAAAATTAGGTTGAACTCAAGTTGGCACAAAATGCAAAAAGAAAGAATAATCATAAAGCTTTTTATACGTATGTAAACACATTAAAAAAGAGCCCAAAATAAGGTGGCACCACTTTCACATTAAAATAACATTATATACTGTATATTGACCCTGACATGGCATCACTGTTAACATATATTTTTGCCAGGTGTACAGGCAAAAGACGAAAACACTTGATAAACTAAAAAGTGAGAGACAAAATAGAATCTGTATGTATGTTGCAAATAATGTTAGATTTTCTTCTTCTTCCACTTAAAATTGTCTTTGAAGACTCTATTAATTCAAGGAATATTCAAGCTGACTGGAAGATGGCACACATGGTGCCAATCCACAAAAAGGGTGATAAAGTCTAAATTAGTAATTATAGACCTATCAGCTTAACCAGCATTGTGTGTAAAGTTCTAGAAAGGGTTTGTTAAGGATATACTAATCTCCTAAATGGAACAATGTGATCCAAACCAACACGGGTTCAGAAAGGGTAGGAGCTGCATTACCAGTTTGCTTTGTTTTTATGAGAACATTTAGTGCCTCACTTGATAATGGGATTCCAAGTGGCATTGTTTATTTAAATTTCAGTAAAGCTTTTGATGTGTCACCACATTGGGCTATGACTGTAAAACTAAAGTCCCTCAAAATAGACACAATCCCTGTAAACTGGATCACTGAATGGCTATCCCACTGGAAACAAAGGGTGCTCATAAATGGGCATATATCAAGATTTGGAGAAGTAACAAGTGGGGTTCCCCAGGGATCGGTCCTGGGGCCTATCTTATTTCAAATATTCACCTCAGACCTAACAATGAATTTGAACTGTTGGGTGACCAAGTACACCAATGATGCTAAAATAGAAGTACCATGTAGTAACTCTACTGAATTAGGTTACCTTCAGCAGGACTTGGACTCTGTTTCTGAATGGGTTCATAAATGGCAGATAAAATTTAACTCTGATAAGTGCAGGGTGATGCACATTGGAAGGGATAATCCAAAGAGAAATTACCTATACTTTATGTGGAGTCCCTTTACCTAAACCCACCACTGAAAAAGATTTGGGCATTTTGGTATCTAACATGTTGGGCACCAATGAACAAACTAATGCTGCCATTAAAAAATGTAACTATATAATCTGTTTCATTAAGAGAAACATAGTTACAAGGGATAAAAAGTCCTAACCTTCTTGTGGGCCTATGTTCACCACAACTTGAATATGCTTCCCAGCTATGGTTCTGCTTTAGAAAGGCAGAAAAAGATAAAATTGAAAAAGTTCAGAGAAAGTTCATTAAATGTTTTACTGGATTGAGAGATGTGGAATACCGAGAAAGGCTGTCGTAGCTTGATTTAATGTCCATAGAAACTAGGAGATTTTCGTTCTGATTTACTGTCTATGTATGATGTTATGCAAGACCCATTTCTGCTACATGAACTTGATATTTCCTTCAAGCAAGGTATTAAAGAAACCAGGGGTCATCCACTACAGATCAAGGGAAACAGATTTAGGCATAATCACAGTATTTTTACACTACTAGGGTAGTGAAACCTTGGAATTCATTACCTGAAAACATTATTCTTAGTAAAAGCAAATCTAAATTTAAACAAAGACTAGATTGGTACATCTTATCAGGTGCCATAGTAAGTTACTTTTGGGAACAGGTGATATGGAGCTCACATGGGCTATGCCCTCTCACTCCTTACAAACCTCAGTACAAACCTCTGTATATGAAGAAGCAGATACCAGAATTGTGGTACACTTATTGCATGCACTTGAGAGACGTGCAAAGAGGATTGTGGTCCATACTGTAGATACAGACATTATAGTCATTCTAATTGGACAGTTCTTTGACCTTTTACAATGTTTTCCTGGGATTGATCTGTGGGTGGCTTTGATGTAGGTAAAGACTTCTGCCACCACAACATCAATAACATGCAAGAAACTTGGCGAGGAGATGTCACCTGCATTTCCAATTTTCCATGTCTTCTGTGGATACGACACCATATCCTTTTTCTTCAGGAAGGGCAAAAAGAGTGCATGGGAGGCATGGAAAATGCTATCCTCAGGCAACAGATGCATTCAGCGTCATGCATAAGAACTTCTATGAATCAGTCAACTGTTCCAAGCTACACTTCTGGCATCTTTTCAGCCTCACTGTGATTATGTATGATAAGACTAGCATGTTAAAGTAGCAGCATTTGTTAGCAACCATACATATTTGGAAGGCTCCAGCTATGGTTCAATGGACAAGCAGCCAGCCATTCCCACTTCCTGAGCTATATAAGCAGTTCCCCACAGCCTCTTTCTGAAGCACTTTTTCTTTGCCAGCCAGAGGCTCTGTCTGTTTGCTCTCTGCAGCTGGCTGAGGCCTGCCTTGACCCCCCCCCACACACACACACCCCTTGCTACTTCTTCTGCTGGACTCTGCGTTTTGTTCCTCTGGTTTGTATATTGCCTCCGGCTCTGTGTTTCCTTTCATTTCTTCCCTGATTCTCTGTCTCTGTGTTTTTGTTTTCTTTTTGGGTGGGATTTGGTTCTCAGCTCCTACCTTTTGCTTGCTCTTACCGTTTGCATAAACAAGGTGAAAGAGTCTAACATGTTTAAATATAAGAAAAATAGCAGGACAAGAGGACACAGCATGAGATTAGAGGGAGGCCGATTAAGGGGGAATGTGAGGAAATTCTTTTTCACAGAAAGGGTGGTAGATGCATGGAATGGCTTACCACAAGAAGTAGTGGCTATGAATACAGTGCAGGGCTTCAAACAGGCATGGGATAGGCATAAGGGAGCAATACAAATGACTATGAATAGATAGGTCACTGACATAGCAAAGGCCGATGGCACATTTATAAGGTAGAAAAAGAAATGGGCAGACTGGATGGGCCTTGCGGTCCTTATCTGCCGTCAACTTCTATGTTTCTATGTTTCTATGTTTGCCTCTTTTGCAGCTCCAAACACTGCATTTCCCTACTCCCATTGCTATTGTAACCAGTTACTCGGTTACTCGGTTAATGGACAAGAGAAGGCCAAAGCCCATCGAGGTTGTCCTCCACACTTTGTGGATCATTGTACCATTATGTTGTTCCTAGGAGCCATTTATCAAGTTTAGTTTTGAAGATATTTATGTTTTCACAGTCGATAATGTCCTGAGGTAAGGAATTCCAGATTCTAGGGGCTCTAACTGTAAAAAATTGTTGCATTTTATTTGTTTTTGCTCTATCAACTCCTATTTGTTTATTGTGATTCCTTGCTACAATTTTTCTTGATGTGAAAGACAGTCCACATAAATTCATTAAGGTAGCAGAGTGGGTGATCTTGAATAGCTGAAGAAGATCACCTCCTGTTCTTCTAAGTCTAAGTGAGTATAGTCCCGTTTTGTGAAGCCTAGATCCATAATCCAATTGTGAGAGATGTGGTATGATTTTTGTAGCTCTTCTCTGAACTTGTTCAATTCTAGTGATATCCGCAATCAAATAGGGACTCCAAAAAGGTGATCCATATTCCATATGAGGTCTAATATGTGTTTTGTAAAAAGACATAATGCATTCCTCAGTTTTAAGAACAAATGTATTGTTAATTCTGCGGAGAAGAGCATTGGCGTGGTTGGCTACTTTATTACAATGGTCAGTAGATGGCAATTTGTTATTTACTAATATTCCCAGGTCTTTTTCCACAAATGATTCCCTAATGATTATATTATTAAGGCAGTATGTTTGTTTAGGGTTTCTATTACCCATATGTAATACCGAACATTTTGACACATTGAAGGACATTCTGTTGATATTTGCCCAGCATTCAATCCTAGTAAGGTAATTTTTTAAGGTATTCCTATTGATATCACTGTCAACACATCCACCCAACTTGGTGTCATCTGCAAATTTCGAAATAGTATTATTTGATGAAATAGTTGGGTCACTAATGAAGATGCTAAACAATATGGGTCCCAGAACAGAGCCCTGTGGAACACCGCTAGACACCCTTTTCTTTTCTGATTGATCCTGTTCACCCTAACACTCTGGGTTCTATCGTACAGCCAACAACGAACCCATGACACAATGCCATGTGAAAACCCCAGATCGGTTAGTTTGTTTATCAGTATAGAGTGTGATACCTTATCAAAGGCTTTACTATAGTCAAGCAAGATAACATCAACTGGGATATTAAGGTCCAAATTTTTGCTAATTGTATTGTAAAAAGATAGCAAGTTGGTTGTACATGAATGACCTGATTTAAATCCATGCTGTGTAATATCTCCTATGTTCAAAGACAGCAGTTTAATCTTTTTTTCCAGTAGTTTGCAGAGTATAGACGTGAGACTGATGGGTCTATAATTTTCAGCTTTACAATGTAGCCCTTTTTTAAAGATTGGAGTAACAATAGCTGTTTTCCAATCCAAGGGGACCCTGGATTCAATAAGTGATTTATTAAAAATAATGGTGAGTGAAATAGCAATGCAGTCAGATGTTTCTATAAGAAATTTAGAGGTTATATTATCTGGGCCAGGGCTTGTTTTTTTAATGTATCTAGGAGGTTACGTGTTTCATGAGATGTAATGGAATAACTAAGCTTCATACCTGAATTGACTAATGGCATAGGTTCTATATCTTGCTCAAAGACTGAGCAGAAGTACTTATTGAATTCAATTGCAGTAACCTTATCTGAAATAATGGTAGTGTTATCTATAATTAGAGGGTCTACCCTTTTGGTATCTCCCTTTTTTCCGTTTAAGTAGGAATATAAACTTTTATGAGAATCTTTGGTGTGAGCAATTTTAAATTCCAAGTTCTGTTTAGCTAACATGATGGATGTTTTAAGGTCCTTAACTGCCTTCCTGTATTTTAATAAAATTCCCTCTATCTGATCTGACCGACACCATTTCAATAGTGTAAATAACTTCTGTTGGTGAATACTGAGTTTTTTAATAGAGCAGTTGTACCAAGCGGGAATTTTGCCTTTATTGTTATATTTCTTTCTTTCTGGAACGTACTGTTTTTCTAGATTGTAGATAATGTCTTTAAAGATGTTCCAAACGCCGTCTATATTTAGTGGCGAAAGTATTGAGTCCCATGGTATAACTTTAAGCTGTTCATTAATTTTAGGGAAATTAGCTTTATCGTAAAGTTTTATCATAAGTTTGTTTGTGGGGGTTTTGTGTACCAAGGGAATAGAAAGAAGGATTGACATATGGTCACTGTTACTTATTGGGTCTTAACATGTAGGTTAAACAGAGAGGCCTCCATGTTGGTTATAACTAGGTCCAATGTATTTGTCCCCCGAGTGGGTTCTCTAATTAATTGGGTAAGACCAAGATCTATGATTGTTGAAATTAACTGCATGTCGTGCTGATTGGTGCCTGTTAAAGTGTCCCAGTTTATGGTAGGAAGATTAAAGTCACCTAAGATAATTACTGATCCCTTGTCAGCAATTTGAGTAATTTCTAAAGTTAATTGTTTAGTATAACAAATATCTGAAGGGGGGGCGATAACAAGTACCGACCAGGATGTGAGGGTGACCATTAGGTTGTAAGTGTACCCAGATACTTTCTGTCTGAGTTAGCAAAGTAGATTCAAAGGACGGAATACTGTTAGTGACATAAAGACTCACACCTCCCCCTTTTTTGTCATCTACTCTATTTTTACAATAATGTTTAAATCCTGGAATTTCCATAATCCATTGTTTGTCGGAGTTTCCCCATGTTTCTGTTATGGCTATTAGTCCTATTTTGAATTCCTGGATTTTTAGTTCTAATTCAGCCATTTTTATATTGTTGAGTGACCGTGCATTGAATGATAGAACATTCAGATTAATATTATGTAATGGTAAAGTATTAAGAGATGGCGTTAATGGCCTAGTCTCCCCCTTTGTTGTCAGTTTAAATGATTTCTGATAAATGTTGAAAACTGACGACCTGAAAGAGAACTCCCTCTTCTGCTGAGGTGCAAACCATCCCAGCAGAAGAGAGATGGATTTTCGTTGAATTCTTCCCAATGTGTAAGACAGGCAATGCCTTGCCTATAGCACCATTTACAGAGCCATTCATTTAGTGCTTTGATTTTATTTAGAGTTTGATTTGAGGCTCAAGGAACTGGGAGGATTTCTGATATACAAATACTGCACCCCCTCTCTTCTAGAATATTACATAGTGAAACAAAATCCTGTTTAAGTTGTTGAAATGGAATTTTAGTGATATCGTTAGTCCCAGCGTGAATGATTACTAAATTCCTGCCACAGAAAGGGAAACTTTAGTCATGGATGTTATATCTAAGACTCCTGCCCCCCCTAAAACTTGAGCAGGTTTGGTTCTCTATATCAGGGTTACAGATTGCACGATCGATAAATTTAATCATGGAATCACCCAGTACAAAAACCTGCTTAGTGTTTGGTGTAGATTTGGGGAAATGTACCACTTGGGTATTGTTTGGTTTATGCTTACTTCCATGTTGAGTAGATGGTTGAGGAAGAGTGTTAGTTGTAGGGGTAGAGTCAGAGTTTGCATTAGTAACTATGTTACATTGCTTCTGACTAGGGCTGGTTGTATCAACTGTGATAAAGTCCAAAGGTTCAAAGGAATTGTGTAGTGAAATTGGGGGAGAGGTATTAAAGTGTGATTCTCTCATCTGGTTGGATCTGGTATGTGCAATGGTAGACCAGGGTATTTCATCTGGTAACTGGTGTAGTCTTGAAGATAAATCAGGGGAATAGGGAGTTGAAGCATTTTTTATAATGTCTTGCTTCAACGGAGATTTTGATAAGAAACCCAATGGTGCGGTGGTATTAACAACATCAACATGGGTAGTAGTTGTATTAGTGGCCTCTAGGAGGAGTGACATGTGATCTATATACTCTTCTAATGCTTCAATTTCTGGATTAATAACTAGTTTAGTTATATCAGGGACAGCTTCGAATTTGGTTTGAAGACATGCAACTTCATCTTGTAGGGTTTTAACCAACATGCATCTCTCACATATATATTTGGCAGTTTGTTTGTCAATAGCATACATCTGACATGAAGAACAATACTTGTTTGCTCTTTTCATAGTGGTGTTTACTTTCCTAAGTAGATCAAAATATAAACACTTTACCTTCTTGGAATCGATTGAACCTTTCCTGCCTCAGTCCCGACGTACTCGATGGACATGATAGACACGGCCAGACGCACGTGGCTCTCTGCTGTCGTCAGCACGCCTCGACCGCTGCCTAATGCAAGATATTTGAAGGCATAGAAACTGGAAGTGCATCATAGCGCAACTTCCAGTTTCGTGCTAGTGTAGATTTACAAAGAGTTTAAAATGAGCCTTTAAGAAGGCTAGTTGGCAAGTACTAATGTGCCTAATATGTTGGAATCACCTTATGTGGTGCTCGAGGACAGTGGGTAGTAGTTGTTCTAAGGAAGGAATCAGGGTCTTAGCCCTTCAGTCCTCCAAGATCCCACACTGCCTAGAGCTCCAACCAGGAAGTGCCCAACTTCAGACAAATAGTTCAACAAATAGTTCAACAAGCATTAAAACAAATAGTTTATCACATCAAAATAGTATATCAGCACACACATAAGTAAGCAGCAAGTGTGTAATCCGCTGCCCACTCACTAATGCAAGATATTTGAAGGCACAGAAACCGGAAGTGCGTCATAGCGCAACTTCCGGTTTCGCACTAGTGTAGATTTACAAAGAGTTTAAAATGAGCCTTTAAGAAGGCTAGTTGGCAAGTACTAATGTGCCTAATATGTTGGAATCACCTTATGTGGTGCTCGAGGACAGTGGGTAGAAGTTGTTCTAAGGGAGGAATCAGGGTCTTAGCCCTTCAGTCCTCCAAGATCCCACACTGCCTAGAGCTCCAACCAGGAAGTGCCCAACTTCAGACAAATAGTTCAACAAGCATTAAAACAAATAGTTTATCACATCAAAATAGTATATCAGCACACACATAAGTAAGCAGCAAGTGTGTAATCCCAGTAGTCGTGTTTTCACACAAACGAAAGCTGCTTCCCATTCTATAGGTCTCATTGCTCCCCATGCTATCAATCCTAGTTGTTTTCACCTGATTCAAGACATCTCTGAACCTTGTTATGCAGTTTCATTATGTTTTTCCTGATCAATCTACCTCCCCTGTGGCATAGCTGTTTTCACAGCATTGTGCTTTTCTCCTTCCATGCATAAAGACTACAAACACTCATAGCTGATGCTATTCCCTGTTTGTACACTGCTGTTCTACTCTGAGGTCAGCTAAAGCGCCTGCTGATGCTGTTAACTAGCTTTACTATCTGCATTTGGTTCTCGACCCTTCCTTCACTTTCTTGTTTGTCCTATGGCAGGGACTTGGAAGTGTTTGAGGAGTCATGGCCCCATGTGGCTAATTATTTCTGTTCTACATCCTGCCTTCACCACTGAAAATCCTCAGAGTATTTGTCACCTTGAGTTGGCTTTTTTTTTCAGTGCCTGGCTGTCTTGACCTACTATCATGCTGCTCATCTACGTTCATGTCCCATCATTGCTACTATGTTTTGCAGACCTATGTGTCGGTCTGACTATTCCTATTGCTTACTGACCTCTGCGCAGGTCTGATATTGATATACTTCCCTGAACAACTACCCTGCTTCACTGAACTACATCCAGATCATCCCCTGATTACGCCATCATTGCTCATTGCTTCCTGCCATTTGCCCTCTGCAAGGTCTCAGCACTCAGTGCTTATTCAGCTCCTCAGCAGTCCCTGGGCAAGCCAGCCTTAGCATTCTGGTGCAGGTTTCCCCCTGCAGCCAACGGTCTCATTCTGCACCTAGAGTCCGCAGCTTGGGATTCAAAGCTTGGGGTGTGGTTCTTCTCACCTGGCACATAGCTGGGAATGTCATCATTCTGGGTGGCCCTTTAGTCATCAACTGTACCGATGGCACACCAAGTTGTAGAATTTATGACTCAGCCATGAAGGGTGGTTACAGTGCTTTCCTTTAGATCCAGTGTTTCCACTATAATGGTTGTCCATTGGCTTTAGTGGTTCCCTGGCAAGTCACCTTCACCGCATTCCCCCGACGACCACCTCAGGTTCACCTAGTTTGTTTTCTGGATCAGTAGGCTGGGTGCGTGCCTGGGTTGGTCATTCCTCTCCTCCTCCTCCTGCCTTGGTTGTAGATTGTTGTAAAGTGGTGCTTGCAACCTTCCATGGCATTCCTGTTGGAAGGATAGAGTGAGAGTTCCCCTCCAAATTGGAATATTTTCCATTCTTTCTTTGGGGCTTCCAAATTGCAGTAGCAGAGCCATCACTAATGAAATTATCCCACGCCTGGAGGGAAGGCGACCTAGGCCTTGGATCCCCAGAGATTTCCTCCTCAAAGGTTTTTTTTTTTCTCTCCTCCATGCCAAAGATCACAATATCTAGTTAGTATTTCCTAGTTTCTATTAGATAGGATTAGCTGTTGGATGGAGGGGGATGGTATGCCTTATTTGCCACTCCCTCTTTCCTTAGGAAGTCCCTTCCTCCCCTTTGCAACCTAACAGTCTCATGCCATGGCTACCCTGCTCTCCCATTACCTGATTGAGCTGCCTCATTCTTATTTATTACCATGGCTCACAACTTCTGATAGTTTATACATTTCTTACTACTTCCCTTTGGGTTGCCCATATGCTTCATACTATTACTTTCTTTTTGGGGATTCTTCCTAAGGTACGTTTAGCCAAGGGAAGTGTCCTGTGGCACCTCTAGGGGTAGAACCCTCTAGTGGGTTCCTTGCCTTTGGTACCCCTACAGGGTGGTAATTCCTCTGTAACAGAGAGTGTGAATGGCCAATACCTAAGTAACACAGTTGCACAAGCATAACACTTACTGGCTGCGTAGGCCACTGGATTTTCATTAATAAGGTTCATCTGGAAAAAATATCAGGATACACATTTTTCTTTTTGTTTCCTTTCTTTCCTGAATGAAGATATGAGGTCTTGACATTTTAAAAGTTCCCACACCCATGCCACACCCACCATGAAAAAAATGTAATATTTTGCACTGTTTACTATAAGAAACATGCAGAAGAACCATCCTAATACAACTCCAGCATGAATGTAGCCTGTAGATTCAACAAGTAATACCAGAGAAGAGATTTTTAAAACATGGCAAATGGCAGCCATCTTTAATGACATGAGTCATTAATTACAAAATCTGCTGTAAAAAAAAGTTTTAACATCTGAGAAAACAAAACATATTCCGAGCATGAATCTTAGGTTATCAGAAATACATTTTTGTTAAAAAAAACTATATGATGGATTTTTACGCTGACTAACAAATACTGCTGCTGTGAAACAGGTAAAGAGGGCATTGTTTGTATGGCAAACTTGCAGTCTGGAAAACATACCACCCACCCAAGTAAAGTATGATTTAACCATACAGTTCATTATTGTAGCAAATATTGTATTACTGTTAAAATATTAGACTATGTTTCTTAGACTATTTAACTATTTAAATATCATAGCATACTAACATACTAACATACTATTTGCCAGCAGATTAGGCCTTACCGAGTCTGCTATCGAGTCTGTTATCGAGTCTGCTCGAACCTCAGATCCCAAGTTGGGTGCCGAGGCCCTCCCTTCCCTTGTGTTCCAGAAACCCATATCATCCATCCCCACCCCCCTGGGACAGGCCATCATCTGATACATCCACTTTCTGTGTCTGTCCCACCCTCTCTTGAAGCCCTCCACTGTGGATCTCTGAACCAGCTCACCAGGCAGTGCATTCCAAGGGTCCACCACCCTCTCAGTGAAAACTCCTCCTCTTTTCCCCCTCACCCTTCCACCTTCCAACTTCAAACCATGCCCTCTGGTGATACCTCCTGCTTTTAGTCTAAAGATCCTCCATGTTTACCCTATTTATTCCTTGAGGTGCTAGAAGACCTCAATCATGTCCCCCTGTCTCTTCTCTCCTCCAATGAAAACAGACAGAGCTCCTCAAGTCTGTCCTCATACGTCAAATCCCCTAGCCCTCGTATCATCTTAGTTGCCCTCCTCTGTACCCTCTCCAGGAGCTGTATGTCCCTCTTCAAGTGTGGTCTCCAGTACTGTACACAGTACTCAAGGTGTGGTCTAACCAGTCCATTGTACAGCGGCAGAATCACTTCTTTGCTCCTAGAGGTGATCCCCCTTATGATGCATCCCAACATCCTGTTTGCCTTGCTAGCCACTCTCCTGCACTGCTCAGAGTTATTCATACTTGCATCCACCATGACCCCTAGGTCTGTTTCCCCTATTGAGGCCTCCAGCGCCTCCCCTCCCAGGGTGTGCCTGTGTTTAGGGTTTCTCCGCCCAAGATGCAACACCTTGCACTTGGTGATATTGAAATTTAATTTCCATGTGTGAGCCCAGCTTTCCAGGGTGTCCAGGTCCCCTTGCAGGGCCAACCTCACCTCTTCTCCCTCAACTACTGCTACCATCTTGGAGTCATCATCGAAGAGACTCATTTCACACCCTATACCCTCCCTGATGTCCGATATGTATGCATTAAACAGGATTGGACCCAGGACCGAGCCCTGCGGTACCCACTACCAACCTCTCTAGGGTTCGAGGCTCCCCACAGACCACTACTCTCTGGGTGCATCCAGCTAGCCAGTTTTCAATCCATCTGAACATCAAAGGCCTACTCCTAACCCCATCAGTTTCTCACCAGACCATTGGGGGGACAGAGTCAAACGCCTTGCTGAAGTCCAAGAATAATACATCCACAGGCTTTCCCCTGTCCAGTTCTGATGTTACCCATTCGTAGAACTCCACAAGATTGGTTTGACATGATCTACCTGGCACAAATCCATGTTGCTGACTATCCAGACCTCCCACCTCCTCCAAGTACACCCCCAATCGTTCCTTTAGTATACTCTCCAACAATTTTCCCATCACCGAGGTCAAACTGATGGGTCTATAGTTACCTGGTACTTCCCTCGACCCCCCCTTAATGGATTGGCACCACATGTGCCTCTCGCCAATCCCTAGGGTACCCTCCTTGTCTCAAGTGACCTGTTGAAAAGCTCCACCAGGGGTACAGCCAGTATGTCCGCCAATTCCCATAGTACTCTTGGATGAATGCCATCCAGCCCAGGAGATTTGTCTTTCTTTAGGGCCTTGAGGGCTAACCACACCCTTTTGGCAGAGATAGCATCATCCATCCCCTCCACCTTACTGGCCTTTTTATCCTTATCCAGATGTGACACCCCTGGGGTACCTCTCCCTCCCTCTTGCTCCATTTCTGTTGCTCCCCTGATCCCACTCACTGCCACTTCTATCCCCATAATGCCTTGCTTTGTAGATATCCCATCCCCCTCCCTAGTGAACACAGAGGCAAAGTACTCGTTAAATACCTCTGCCTGGTCCCTTGCCTCTTCCATCCACCCTCCTTCTGATCTCAATCTGCTGAGATGGCCCTTAGTTTTTCTCCGCTCCCCAATGTACCGGAAGAACCCCTTTTCCCCTCCATGTAGCCCCTGTGCCAGCCGCTGCTCTTTACTGGACTTTGCTCCCCTCACCATCCGGGTGACTTTTCTAGATGCAAGATGGTACATTTCTTATCTCTATCCTCTTGTTGTTTTATATTTTTATAGGCTGCCTTCTTTCTCTGACCGTTACCTGTACCTCACTGGACCACCAGCATGGTTTATGTGACCTTGCTCCCTTACGTTTCAACTTAGCGCAGATCCTGACTGCCTCATGAAGTCCCGGTTTTTTGACCTCCCATCTCCTTTCCACACTTGTCATTGATGTAATCCCCTTCAAGTTATCCTTGAGAATATTTCCCATGCCCACAAAGTCTACCCCCCTGAAGTCCACTGCCAGTGACCTAGATCTCCACCCCCTCCCATGCCTTATTGAAACCAGACAGTATTGTGGTCACTCCCAGTCAGGGGGTCCTCTACAACCAGGACCTTACCAGATCCCCATCTGCCAGAATCACATCCTGACATGCCCCTCCCTTGTGGGCTCCATCACATGCTGTGTTAAGAACACATCCTGGAAGCCGTCCAGCAGCCTCTGCTCCTTGGCCACCTTAGAGGACATGGTTCCCAGTTTGTACCTGGCATATTAAGGTCCCCATCAACACCACTCCTTCCCTTTGGTCCACACTGGCAATGATGTTGTCCAGCAAACCATCTTCTAGAACATCACTCATCCCTGGGGCTATATATCACCAAGCTTGACCTTATCTCCTGCGAGATCGTGGCAGGACCCATAAGGCCTCCACGTTTCCCTCTGCCTCTTCTACCCTAGCAATTTCTATGTCATCTCTAATGAACATAGCCACTCCACCCCTCTGCCCTCCTTTCTATCCTTCCTAAGCATAGTGTACCCCACCGTTTAGGTCCCAGTCATGGTTTTGTTGTTGCATCTCCGTGACCGCCGCCACATCCACCCTCCTTTGAACAGCATGGCCTGGAACTCTGGCAACTTGTTTCCCAAGCTCCTGGCATTTACTAACACCAACCTGCCCCTTATCCCGGATCCCCTTGTGAACCCACCCAGGTTTCTTATACTTCCATCCTCCCTCTGCTCCTCCTGAAACCTCCACCCCAGTCTGTTTCCCCTCCCCTTGTGTTTGAAGGCTTCTCCCCTCATCTGGAGGAGAGAGCTTCTGGTCAGCCCCTCCCTTATCCCTTCCTCCCTCACAAGTTTAAACCCCACCTTTCTTGAATGTAGTCAGCCATCCCCTGTTTAAGGACTTCCTTCCCTAATGGGGCAAGATGAAGCCTGTCCTTGGCATACAGTCCCTTATCCTCCCAAACTCCTTTCCAGGTCCCTAACACCCCCAACCCACTCTCTTCACCCCACTTCCTAAGCCAGTCATTAACCTCTGTGATCTTCATTTTTTTCTCCACTGAGGCCTTTGGTACTGGCAATATCTCCGAAAAGGAAATGTTGCATCCATTATCCTGACAGACTCTGGCAAGTTCTTGGAACCTTGCTTGGATTTCCAAAATGCTATTTCCCTCTAGATCGTTGGTTCTCAAATGCACCAAGAAATCCGGTTTCCCTCCACAATCCCTAACCAGTTCATACACCATGAACTTTGCTCTGTGCACAGTCAGCCCAGAGATACTCACTACCTTCACCTGGCTATGGCATTCACCCCCCTGTCCCTCCCACTGGATACCCCTAATCATCGAGTCTCCCAATAACAGAACCTTAACACCGCCATCATCCTTATGGTTACCTCCACTATGCCTTCTCAGCCCCCCAAGCATGTTTCATAATATTATTTCCCAAAATTAAATGTATTTTCTCATTAGGATGCACTGCTTCAGCATGTAAAAAGAACTGCCTATCAGTGTAGCACCTGAACAACCTGTCGGCAAGCCCAACATGTGGTTCCTTCGCCAGATGATTGGGAGTGGACAATGCAGGACATGCATTGGCAACCTATTTGGATGACTTTGCCTCCTGAGGCAGCACAAGCCTGCAGTGAACTGATCAAATGTGGCTAAAAATCTGAATGTGGCTATATGAACTGTAACTGTGTAAAAGCCAATCTTTCATGTACAGAAATTGCTGTTGCAAGTGCCAAAAGTAGACCGCTGTTGTGAATCAGGCCAATAAATATTTTTCAGCTATAAATCTAGTTTATATGTTCTTTTCATTAAGAGTGCACTGTCTTGAACCACAAAAACAATGCCGAGTTCCATAGTTCTAATCATGTGATTTGTCCCATAGTGAATTTAGGCAGCAGTTTTGGAGGAAATTATGACATCATAATGGCTTCCTGTTCTTCCATTTATTTGGAGTTTAGGATTTTTTTAATCTGTATAACTAGGTCTACATCTGTACCAAAGTTGGCACTTTTGTCCAGCATGTAACGATCTTCATCATATTTGTCACTAAGCCACCTGACTAAAATAAAGTAGACCAAATGCTGACTGACAAAGCTTTTCTAATTGAGGCACAACTCACAATCCCACAGAGCTTACTTTTAAATGCAGTAACCCCTCCTTCGCTCAGGTGTTGCTCCTTTCCAGGCCAGGATGCTCTTACCACCCAAGGCAGGGATTGGGGCGGGGAGGGAGAACACAAAAAGACCACAAAGTGCTAGTGAACAAAATAAATACTTGTTGAGCTGTACAGTCACAGTCCCATAGAAAAGCTGACTAAGAACAGACTGAAAAAAAAGTGCAGTTCAGAGTCCTGTAGAAATGCTAGCTGTTAGCAGTTGTAGACCAAATGCTGGCTAACTGACAAAGCTTTTCTGACTGAGGCACCATTGTGGGTCAGTGAATTCAGTGGATTAGTGCAGTGCCTGCAATAAGAGGTAACTGCATCCAACAGGAAGGTGGGTTTTTCTTTGTTTTCTTGATCGCCAACCCATGGATGCTATGTGGCAATGGCAGACTGATCTGTGCATGATGATGGATGTGCACACATCTTTTGCCTGGAGCGTACCCCCATCCCACACACACATACAAAACTGCAGCATTTAATCTGCTCTGCCACCAATGTTCAACTAGGTGGCAGTATCATGGCCCATCAGGTCACCCTCCCTCCCTGGAGCAGTACTGAGTCCATGGGGACACTCCTTCAACCTGTTGACCCCCCCCCCCCGGTGGCACATGCTCATTCCAGAACCTGGGATCCCTTCATGGCTGCAAATGGCAGATGAGGCATGTGTGCCTATGCCCTCCACACCACCAGGCTTGCAGTTTTTTCTGCCCAGTCAATAGAGTTATGTTATGTACTTTCTTGATTTCTCTTGTTTGGAATACCTGCAACATATGTACACAAATATGTGAACACATCCCAATTCATATTGTGATTTTTTTTTAAACCTTAGAATGTTTCTGGAAACCTTTGCATGGGAACTCATGTATTTGATTGCAGATACACATTCTAAATTTACAATCCAGGCTGTCTGTCTTGTCTTTTATGATTCCCTGTCTGCGTAAGTCAGAACAACACATCAGCTCAATGACAAAGAGATCAAAGGCTCATCTCCAAGTCTGCATCATATAGTTGTTCACACCTTTTGCAGGGGGCCCACCTTACCAAGAACCCTTCTTGCTTTGTTCAGGATCCACACATCCTGCCTGCCTTGCTGTCACAACCTGGTGAATACTGACAAAGGGTTTTCACATCCTACACATCTTCCGCCAGCCCACAGATCATTACCGTTATCTTTGATCTACAGTACATTAAATAGAACCTCATCAACTTACTACTTCCTCAGGATCTGATTTTTTTTCATCCTTACAGCCTTGCTGTCTGTGATAAGACATTATATTACATATCTTGGTTTACATTAGATGACATACCTGACCTGCTCTTGTGTTTGCTGACACACTTATTTGTTACTGGCATTTGCAGCTCATGTTTGCAGCACTGGTTCCAATACTCACCGGACTCATCATATTTCACTTGGGGATCTTAACTGTTGTTACCTTATGCTACAGTTTGGTGAAACAGTACTTCCCCTTTTCTCTTGCCAGAGTCTGAGTAGTGATGCACCCCCTGCCATAGTCAGTTACCCACTGAGTATACATCTTGGTACTGCTACTGGTCTGCTCTGTCTCTTCTCTGTGCTCCATCCCTATTCAGTTATTTTATTCAAAAATCTGTTTTTGCTGGTCTGCACTTTTCATCTTGCAGTATATTAGGACTGGTTATGTCTGGACTAGATTCCTTTTTACTTCAATAATATTGGAGGGCACATCTTTTTCAGCTGTTGTAATCATTTGCCCACATTTTTGCTTTTGCCTGTTGTTTTCTCTGATATCTAGCTGCAGTCATGTAATTGTAATTGTTACACCACTATGGACTTCAGTTTCATTGCACTGTCATGGATGCAGTAGTACTGGTGTTTTGGCTGGTGTCTGAACTAGTTACTCATTTCAGTTGTCAGTCTACCTGGCTACAATGCTCCCTGTTTTACTCACCTGCTTTTTCCTTTTCCCCTTCCTTCCCCAACCCCGTCCACCTCTTACCCCTGCTCCTCTCTCAACCCTTGTCTTTCCTCTGATGCCAAATGGGGATGTAGTCTAGGTCCAGAATTTTGCTTCCTTGACTGATAGCATTCACATACATGGCATGTTACCATGGTTTTGGTTTTTGGCCCTCCCTCGCCCCTCTATTTAGAAACATAGACATAGAAACATAGATTTTGATGGCAGATAAGGACTGCTTGGCCCAGCCAGTCTGCCAGTTCCCAAACCTTTAGGCAAGCTGCAGATCCTAGTTAACCAACAGCCTACTTCCTCCTACTTCCAACTAGAATTGCCTTATGTCTGTCCTATGCATTCTTGAATTCCCCCACTGTTTTTGACCCCAGTACCTCCTCTGAAAGGCCGTTCCATGCGTCCACCATCCTCTCTGTGAAAAATACTTCTTCAAGTTACCCCTCAGCCATCCTCCCCCCCCATATTCAAATTGTGCCCCCTTGTTCTTGTACATCTCTTTCTCTGGAAGATGCTACCCTCTTGTACTTTGTTGATTCCCTTGAGGTACTTGAATGTTTCTATCATGTCCCCCCTCTCACTCCTTTCCTTGAGGATATACATATTAAGCTCCTTTAGTCTCTCTTCACATGGCTTCTGGTGCAGACCCTATACATTTTTAGTTGCCCTCCCCTGGACTGCCTCCATCCTGTCTATTTTCTTGCAGAGATGAGGTTTTCAGAATTGCACGCATTAATCCAGATGGGGTCTCACCAACTGTCTATACAAAGGGATAACAACTTCCTATTTTCTACTGGTGATGCCTCTCCCTATGCATCCTAGTATCCCGCTAGCCCTCCTTATTGCCTTCTCACATTGATTGCCTACCTTTAGGTCATCTGACATGACTACCCACAGGTCTCATTCATTTTTGTTGTTGTTAGTACCTCCCCCACCATTGTGTGCTCTTCCCCTGGGTTTTTGTTTCCCAGGTGCATTACTTTGCACTTCTTTGCATTGAATCTAAGCTGCCATACTTTTGATCATGCCTCCAACCTTGCCAAGTCCCTTCTCATCCTTGCCACCCCCATTGTGTATCAACCCTGTTGCAGATTCTTTGTGCCATCTGCAAAGAGGAATACTTTTCCTTCCAGCTCTTCCACAATGTTACCTATAAAGATATTAAAGTGAACCGGTCCCAGTACTGAGCCCTGCGGTAACCCACTAGTAACCACCCTTTCCTCAGAGTGGACTTCATTTACTATTACCCTCTGCATCCTGTTGTCCAGCCAATTTTTTACCCAGGTTGCCAACCTGAGACCCACTCCCAGGCTTGCTAACTTGTTTATTAATCTTTTGTGTGGGACTGTGTCAAATACCTTGCTAAAGTCTAGGTAGGCCACATCCACAGCTCCTTCCTGGTCTACTACATTGGTCACTCAGTCAAATAAATCTATTAGATACATCTGACATGACCTCCCCGCTGTGAATCCATACTGCCTTGGGTCCTGTGCCCCACTGACCTTTAGGTACTCAACAATTCTTTCTTTCAGAAGTGATTCCATAATTTTCCCTACCACTGAGATCAAACTAACATGTCTGTAGGGAAGGAGAAAGGGAAGGTAACATTATTTAACCAGGAGTAGCACACTAAGCGAAAGCTTGTTTCCAGATGCGACCTGGGAGCACAAGGAAGTTAAGTGACTTGCTCAGGATCACACAGTATGCATCTGCAGTTTCCTGCCTCTGCCTTGCTCCCACTTTTGTGGAGGGGAATAACATTTGCCTTCCACCAGCCCTCGGGTACCACACCATACTCCCATGATTTGTTAAAAAGGGTAGTCAGTGGTAACACTAGTTCTCCCATTAGTCATTTTAGAATTTTCTGGGATGAATCCCATCAGACCCCCATTACTTTGTCAACTTTGAGTTTTAGGAGTTCTTTCAGGACCCTTTCTTCTGTGTATGGACTGGTATCAACCCTCCTATCCAGAGTGCTTCTATTGTTTGATTTAAGTATCTCCCCTCCACTTCTTTTGTGAATACTGAGCAAAAGCATTAATTCAGGATCTCTGCCTTTTCACTGTCACCCTCTACCCAACTCCCTTCCCCTTTATTAAGCCTCACTATCCATCCCTTGGTCTTCTTTTGCTCCCTAATGTACCTATAAAAGGTTTTATCCCCTTCCTAACTGAGTTGGCTATCTTTTTCTATGTTTGGGCCTTTGCTATTCTGACTGCCTTCCCTGCTTCCTTCAGTGCTAACTGATACAGTTCCCTGTTCTGCTCCCTCTATGATTTCTTATACTGCCTGAATGCTATCTTTCTCTCCCTAACCTTCCCCGACACCTCTTTTAAGAACCATAATGGTTTTTCTTTTCATTTGGGTTTGTTTATTTGTTTCATACAAAGGATTGCTGCCTCTGTGATGGCAGTTTTGATTTTTCACAACCAGACTGAAGCAAATGAGACCCACTCACCAGATATGTGTTTTAATAATTTGCAAGGCTTTTTGTTGAAAAGGTAATTTTATTTTCTAAATTACATCAATGCAAAAAGTTACCACAAAAAGTCTGTGAAAGATAAAATACCCTACGGCCAGTTTATTAGGGTGAAAAAAAATTGTACTGATGAGGATGATAACAATAAGGCAGCAAGTAAACTGACAGACTGATTTAGAGGCAGAGGATATGAAGAAAATATTTTGACAAACACAAAACAAAAGAGTGCTACCGGAAATGGGATGGAGTTGCTCCAGCCCAAAATAAGAACAGACGATACACAAAACAGAATAACAGTATGATTCCACTACTCAGACCATTTTAACACAATTAAAACATCTATCCTGAAACACTGGGACATACTAAAAGCAAACCAGTTAGGTGAACAGACGATTAGAGAAAAAACATTAGTAACAGCAAAGAGAACCAAATCACCAGGTGATAGACTGTATCATGCCATGTTTAAAAGTACAGAACCAACATTTTTGAAGAAAGAACCAACATTATTGGCAACTACTCATAGGAAGTGCCAAAACTGCAATAGTACTAGAAAGACTAGAACAGTTTACAATTCCTACAGAGACAAACAGGTAGAGATCAAACAATTTATTACATGTCTTACAGACCAGGTGATATATGTCTTGAAATGCCATGCAACCTTCATTATATTGGCCAGACTACAAGACCTCTTAAATTAAGTTTAAATGAACACCGTAGTGATATTAGAAGAGGTGACTTAGACTCAGTAGAAGCTAAGCACTTTTTAGAGAGTAAACATAGTCTCTCAACATTTTGTTTCATTGGATTGGAAAGAGTAGAAACTCTACGCGGGGGGACAACCTCCGAAATAGCCTACTCAAATGATAGGCATTTTTTTGAATTGACAGGTTTGGAACCCTTGACAAACGATATGGCATTAATGAGGAAATCACGTGGTCAGGCTTTGTGGACTGAATTGTTCTTAGAAATAAATGCTTGGTATTAAACTTCTGATTTGCATCTATGTCATTTTGTTTACATCCTAACAGTCCCACTAGAATGGGCTGACCACACAGAGTACACAGTTACCTCTGAAGTGCTCTGCGATGGCCACCTCTGTGTGTTGTTTACACAGGTGGGTTGGGACATGGAGCCACATTTACCTAGTGGTGCCATTGTCCTGATTCAGCCCTCTGCTATATCTTTAAAAATATTTAAAAACATAGAAACTGCTAAAGAAAAAGTATGGTATTACAATTCATGAGTAAAAATTACATACTTTGTTCACAAATGAATTTTGGGAATATTTATGGCAATCAATCGAGATACCAAGATCATAAGGTTAGAAATAAGCCTACATCTAAAAGGTTGGAGTCATTTTGACCCTACTGGGCATGTCACAAGAAAAATGGTGTCTTACATGAATTTCTAAACACCAAATTCTTGAAAATGTATTCAGCCAATCAGAAAGATCATTGTACCCAAAGGGGAGGTGTCCCAGCCTTTACAAAAAAAGATTTAGTAGTTGCCGTATTGGTCCTTGCAAGAATAGATCCAGAAGCAAATGATTTGATACCTTTTAATGGACCAAAATAGATGTAACAACAAGAACAAAGTGCTCTAGCTTTCGGACCAACCAGTCTTCTTCAGAAGCTCATGGCAGCTGTTTAGCTAAACAACTGCCATGAGCTTCTGAAGAAGGACTGGTTGGTCCGAAAGCTAGAGCACTTTGTTCTTATTGTTACATCTATGTTGGTCCATTAAAAGGTATCAAATCATTTGCTTCTGGAGCCAGCCTTTATAAGGAACTGTGACACAGCAATGGTATCCATTACTTTGCAAAGATGCCAGAGGAGAGAGTGTCCTCATAAAACAAGCTAGTAAGCTGTGAAACTTATAAATATAAGAGAAGGAAATCTTGTTAGACATGGCTGTAGCTGTATTTAGTAAACAACTTAAACTCATTACAGAAACGAATGAAGACTGTGTGATGTAATCTGTTAAAACAAATATAATGTTATCCAGTAAAAAACTGAGCTACAAACAAAGTGAATGCAGGAAGTCAGTTTAAAATACAAATTCAGCAGTATTGAAAACAGTACCTTGATGAATATAAGCACAGAGCAATGAAACAAGTATGCGAATAAGAAATTGAGACTGTTGAAAATGTGTTTTGGTTTTTACACTAGGGATACAAAATATAGAGGCCTGAAGCCTCAGAAACAAACATAGACAACAGTTGTTGTTACACATGGACTTCCCTCAGGTATAACAAATTTTAAACTTGTACTATCAGTACTCAGTTTTATAGTAAGAAAAAGACTTAAATGAGTTTTGTTGTTCCTATATCTAGTGATAGAAGATGAAAAGAGATATCTGTATGAGATAAAACTAATAGCATTCAAATATACAAACACTACTCGAAGTAACTAAACAGAAAGCCAGGGAAAAAGTTTTTCTTTAATTTCTTTAGAGTAGAGATGTAAAATTCCCACAAACAATGTTTTTTGTCCTGCCATTAGCACATGAGCCTGTTTTGAGAAGAAGATAACTCCAAGTACAGGAATGTTTTTTCTTTATGAAGGTATGAATAAGTAAACTACAAATTCATATTTATTTTATTTACTACAGTAAAAGTATATATATATATTTGAAACATAAATGAACATTAATGTAATAGATGTGGCACGCAATATTAAGTGAACATTGTCCACTGCAACTAACATTATAAAATTAATTTAGTGCACTTTTGAGTGAGTTTTTTGATGTTTAAGTTGTCTTTTATTGTAAGAATTCAAATACAACTGAAGACGTTTTCTTTATTTATTTATAATAGATCCTGATGAAGCAGAATGTTTAACTGCAAAACACTGATGTCATTTAGAAAATAAAATTACCTTTTCAACAAAAAAAACTTGCAAATTATTAAAACACATATCCATTGAGTGGTTCTCATTTGCTTCAATCTGATTGTGTTTCACTGAGATAATTGGAGTTAGATCCTTCCTGGTAATCTCTTCTTACTTTTATAGTCACCTGGTGGACCACACTGCCACCCTGTAGTTTTCATTTTTCCCTATTGTTCCTCCACCCCTCCTTCCTGCCCATTTGCTAGTGCATTCCTTATGCACACTCCCATTTTGCCAAAGTCAGCCCTCCTAAAGTCCAGTACCCTCACTTTTCGATGGCTTTGACTCTAAGGCTGTGTTTATCATGAACCACACTGTTTGGTGGTTGCTTGTTCCCAGATGGCTACCCACTTCTAAATCTGAGATCCTCTCTTTGTCCCTGTTTGAGAGTACCAGGTCTATGATTGCTCCCTCCCAAGTGGGTTCCAACACTACAGTAGCTGTCTGAGGTATGCCCCCTGTAGGGCATTGAGAGGGACCCTGCTCTTGGATATGGCTACAGCAAATGTGCTCCAGTTAACATCTGCCATATTCAGGTCCTCCATCAATAATATCTCCCCTTTTTCTGCCATTCTAAGGATGCCTTCTATCATTTCCTCATCCCTTTCCTCCTCTTGAGATAACTTGGTATAACTTGCTGTAATTGAATAGAAGAAGGCATAAGCCCATTGTGACTGTTCCCCACACAGTGTGGGACATATTTTAATAATTTTCCCCAATCCAGGTGTCCAAATTATTTTTAAAACGAGTGATATTTTCTATATCAATCAAATCCTGAAGTGAAGTATTCCATATTCTGGGAGCCCTAATAGTAAAGAAATTACTCCCTTTGTTGGTTTTATAAGACTTCACCTCAAGTTGTTTGTTCTGTAACCTCGGGACTAATCTTCTGTTTGAATAAGATAGCCCCCATTGTTTCATAAGGTCAGGTGATTGGAGTAAATCATAAACTAAAAGCATGTCACCTCTTATTCTTCTGTTTTGAAGTGAGAAGAGCCCAGTGGCCTTAAGTCTTGAGGGACAGTCAAGACATGCCAATCTGGGCACCATTTTAGTGGCTCTCCACTGGACCTGTTCCAACTGAGCCATATCACTTTTAAGGCCTGGATTCCAAAAGGGGGGCCCATAATCTAAGCAGGGTCTAATATTCCCTATAAAGTGGTATGAGGCATTGTTCAGAGTGATTTATAAATGTTCACTTAATTTGCCTCAGAAGACCATTTGCCCTGTTGGAGGTTATAGTACAGTGATCCCTTGGTATAAGCTTATTGTTGACAAATATACCCAAATCTTTCTCACATCTAGATGTTTTAGGTGGCAAATTATTGAGATGATATACATTTTTTTTTGTGTTTTTTTTTACTAAAATGGATAACTACACACTTATCCTGATTAAAGTGCATATCATTATGTTTTGCCCACTGTTCAATTTTTTCCAAGTCAGCTACCAATGATGCTATATTATCATGATTATTAACCCTTCCTCCTAATTTCATATCATCAGCAAATTTAGACATATAATTGTTAGGCCCAGGCTGTAGGTCATGTATAAAAAGATTAAATAGTGTGGGTCCCAGAACTGAACCCTGGGGGACTCCACTCAACACTGTACCCCAATCAGACAGTACTTTGTTAATTCTAACTCTTTGAGTTCTGTTGGTCAACCAGTCTAATGTCTAATTTACTATTTCTGTGGACAAACCCATATTATACATTTTAGTTATGAGTTTATTATGTGGAACTTTGTCAAATGCTCGACTGAAGTCAAGTAATGTTACATCAGTTGTAGTACCTACATCCAAGAGTGCACTAATGTTATCATAAAAGGATATCAGGTTAGTTGTACATGAGTGCTTTGATGTAAACCCATGTTGTAAAAAATCTTGACTACCTAGACTAGTACATTCCTGATAAATTTTCAACTTGATTATCCTTTTCATTAGTTTACCAACTACAGATGTCAAACTAATGGGGCGATAGTTCTGAACACTGCCTCTATTGTCCTTCTCAAATATTGGGGTAACAATTGTTGTACGCCACTCATCAGGTATAGAACTTTCTTGCAGGGATTTATTAAATATAAGTGATAAAGGTATGGAAATGACCTGAGAGGTTTCAATCAAGAACCAAGGATGAATATTGTCAGGGCCTGGGCTAGTATTTTTTATTTAATTTTTTCATAGCCTGTAAGATATCAATTATTGTGATGTTATGAGAACCAAGTGAATATGAATAAACTAGGGTAACTGTAGTCTGTTTAGAAAATACTGAGCAAAACTAATTATTAAAGTGATTAACAGTGTCAGATCTGATAATCTGGTACCATTGTTGACTATGGGTTCTATAGTCCTTGAATTGTTCTTTTTATTATTTATATATGAGAAAAGAGATGTATGACAGTCTTTGGTATGTGCTAATTTAAATTCAAGTTTAGTTTTTGCAAGTTTAATAGACCATTGTAAAGTTTTAACTGCTACCCTATATTTATGGAGTAGGATATTTTTGTGTGGTTGTGTACTTTTTTTAAGTTTCTTGAAAAGTCTAATTTTCTGTTTTATCCGAGTTTCAATAGTTTTATTAAACCATGGGGGTATTTTACCCTTATTGTTATTTTTTTTTTGATTGGAATATAAAGGTCTTATAAATTCTGAATTATATTTTTAAAGATGGTCCATGATTGCTGAGTTGATAAGTTATAAAAAAGTAAATCCCAATTTATATCAGCTAACTGCTTATTAATGCCAGAAAAATTTGCTTTATTATAATTTTTTATATTCATAAATTTTGCTAGTTTACAAAAAATACAGAAGAGTGATCAGTTGCACCCAGTGGATCCCAAATATGAAGATTACTAATATGTGTGTCTATATTAGTGAGTAGTAAATCCAAAATATTTGTACCCCTAGTGGGTTCCGTAATCAATTGTTGTAACCCTGTGTTGATAACCACATCCACTAGATGTTTGTCTGCACTAGAGTGACCTGATAAGGAATCCCAATCAATATGGGGCAAGTTAAATTCCCCTAGAACAACAATATCCTTGGTTTCTGAGAAGGTGGAAATTTATTTAAGCATATTGGATGTATAATCCAAGTCTGCTGATGGAGGCCTATATAAATTCCTGACAGTGATATATGACTGGTCTTTTAATTTATTTTAACCCAGATACTCTCATATGTAGAGGGATGACATACCTCAAAGGAGGGAATATCATTTCTCACATATATACATATACATCCACCATGCTTATTTATTCTATTCTTATAATAGAGTTTATAATTGGGGATGTCCTTTGACCACATTGAAGGTGAATCCCACCAGGTTTAAGTGACCCCTACAACACCAATATTTAAGGTTCTACATTTAACCTCAAGCTCTGCTAATTTTACCTGGTTTAATGATCTTGCATTAAGGGCCAAAAATTTACATGTGTTGTAATTATTTTGTTGCTTTTGTTTTAGAGACCTGGGTACATACACATTCTCCCCCTCAAACCTTAGTTTAAACATTGATTTATGGTGGCAGTGATACTCTTCCCTAGTAATGTACTTCCCTTACGACTAAGATGTAGACCATCCCAGCAATATAAGGAATTTCTGTTTTGGAATGTTTCCCAATGTGTAATGCATGGAATGTCCTGTTTGAGGCACCACTTCCTAAGCCATTCATTTATGATTTTGATATTTTGTGTAATAGTTGGTGTAGCCCTTGGTACAGGCAGGATTTCTGAAATGCAAACAGAGCATCCTTTTTCAACTAGAATATTAGTTAGTGGCACATAATCCTGCTGTAATCATTTAATGTTGGTACAATTGATGTCATTGGTTCCAGCATGGATGATGACAAGTGGATTATCTCCAGCTTGATGTAAAATATTAGGTAACATTCATGTAATGTCCAAAACCTTAGCTTCTCTAAAGCTGGAACATGTACTATTTTCTTTATTGACATTGCAAACTGCTCTGTCAATATGTGTAATAATTGAATCCCCCAATACCAATACCTGTATGGGAGGGATAGGGGCACTAGAGGCTACAACTGGTGAGAGAAGGGGCTCAGAGAGATTGGGAGTACATGTATCGCTTGGTAATAAACTAAACGTACATGATTTGCTAAGGGATAAACCACGGGGAGTAGATACAGGTCTGTGTTTAGCTAATTTTGCTGGGGCAATTGGTTTTAGTGGTGGTAAATCAGGGGGTGATCTTTGAGCTAAATCAACCTCTGTATCCTCCAGTTGCCTAAATCTATTGTGAGTTTTAATAGGTGCACTATTGTAAATCCGACCTCCTTTCCTTTTTTTTTAGATTTAGTAACAAAGGCCCAACCATCATTGTCAGTGGTGGTCTGTGGTTTCTCCTCACCTGGAAAAATGGGGGCGGGGACAGATGGCAAACCATCATTTTCAGTGAGGGTTTGTGGTGTCTTCTCACATGGAAAGATGGAAGGTGGAACAAGAGGGGGAGTAAGATAATGAAGGGGATATAAACTTTCTTCCATATGATCAATGAAGCTTTCTAATTCCCTAATATCTGTGGGTACTTGTTTAGCTCCTAACATGAGTGCTATTCCCTCCTGCAGTGTAGAAATCAGAATACATTTACTGCATACAAAGTCATTCCCAAGAGTCCCTTCACAGTACATTAAACATTGAATAGACTTAGTATATTCCCCCTCCATGGCACACTCTGGTGGGTACTCACTTAATAGCCTTAGATGTTTGCTTAACTGACTTCTGATGGCCAGCTATCCCAGTGGACACAGCAGACATGCGCAGACTCACGTGTCTCTGTGCATGGCCCCATGCAAGCTCACCCCACTCGCTGGAGGGGCTGTTGATGTAGCCGAAAATATGGAAGTCAACGGCCATGTACTTCCAGTTTCGGCACTAGCAAACAAAGATTAAAATATAATGCTAAATCAATACTGAGCAAGTGTTAAAACACTTTCAGCCCAGAATTGGCATGCACAGTTGGTTCTGTGTCCCACAGCTAGCTTTGAAGCTAGAAGTTCTCCCTAAGTGTTTGAGATGAGATCTGTAAACAACACCCGTGCAGATGGTGGTGCCATTTCCTTTCTCCAAGGTGATCCACAGTGCCTCTTCTTCTCTGTTTAAATTTTAGTTCTATTGCTTTGATCCCTTCCTTTATGTAGAGAGCTACTCCTTCTCCTCTTTTACCCTCCCTGTCCCTCCTGTAGATTGTGTACTCTGGTATGTTGATATCCCAGGCATGGTTCTCTGTGTACCATGTTTCTGTGACTGCCACAATATCCAGTCGTCCCTCTTCCATCAAGGCCACTAGTTCAGGAAGCTTGTTACCCAGACTACAGGCATTGGTACTTATCACCCTACATTTTTTGATGGTCTTACCCCTTTTAGCCCAATCCCTGCCCTTACTGCCTTTGCCTTTTCCTCCGTTGACCCCTGTCATGCTTCCCATTGACGTCTCTACCTTGGTGTTTACTTTGCTACCTACCCTGTTTTGTGGGAGAGTCTGGGAATTCCCTGCTCCTTTCAGTGCCTTCTCCCTTGGCTAGTTTAAAAGCTTTCCTATAAAGCATTTAAACCTATCACCTAAGACCCTGGTTTCCCTCCTGGACAGATGTAGACCATCGTGCCAGTATAGGCTTGTATACCTCCAGGTGGATCCCCAGTCCCCAATGAAGCCAAAACCCTGTGCTCTGCACCAGTTTCTCAACCATTCAATGAATCCCATAGTGTGGTTTTCCCTAGCCTTACTCATGCCATAGACAGGCAGCACCTCCGAGAAGGTTACCATGCATGTTACTTGTCTAAGGTCCCTCCCCAACTCCACAAACTCCTCCTGCACTGCTCTGATCCCATTCCCCAGCTAGGTCATTTGTCCCTAGGTGAACAATGTCTTCCAGCTCTCTATCCCATGCAGGTGCTTCCACGATCCTGTGGATTCACTTCCTGTCCATCTAAGCCATGGCACCGGCTAGGCACTTTACCTCCATCTCCCCTCCCTCCCCCAGTTCTACCCCCCTAACAACTGAGTCCCCCACCAGGAGCTGTTTCCTTCCCCTGTGTGTCTTATAGAAACAATCAGCTACAGATCTGACCCACCACCCCGGTGAGTGCTTTCCTTCCTTTCAACAAGACAACCTGCACAACAATCTAACAGAAAATATACCCTACACAAAACAATTTCAAATGATTTTTGATGATTGTGTTCAAAAATGTCTGAAATAGGCTCAGGGGAATCATAGGAGTGAGGAAGGAGATGTGGAAAGAGCTGTAGGTCAAGTATAGTCTGCAGAAACAATGAAGGTACAACAAAAAAAAGGACAGACTGGCCAAGACAAGTGGCCCTTATCTGCCATCACTTTCTATGTTTCTATGTTCCAAATACCCTTCATTTCTATCACCTTTCTTACTATATTATTTTGTCTTCTGGGTTGTTTCTCTCCTCTCATGGTATCCTTACTCTGTACTTTAACATGTGTGTAACCCCTTTGTTACCCGGGGTTACTAGAATCCCAGTAAGACCTAGTGGTAGGCAGGGAAGGCAGCTTGTGAAACTCCAGTTAAAGGGGTTTCACACTGTTTCACTCTGTCCTCAGTCACAGCTGAGACTTGAGAGATGACATCATTATAGAACTGTCGCAGCTGCATGAGCCACTTTGGAATCTCCAGCTCAGGGAGTGAAGTTTAGAACTTTGGGAAATTCAAAGGGAGTCTTCTGTTTGTCCTTAAGCAAGAAGGAAGCATCAGTCTGCAGTTGGATCTCTCACTAAGGAAAAAGGAAGTGTTCCTTTATTTTACCTTTTTTAAAGTGGTGGAGACCACTCCCCCGGTCTCAGTGCCCCCTTCCCTCTGGGGGGGGGAAGTTCTCTGTGGGTTCCAGGGGCAAACCCCTTCTCCCACCCTGGGAAGGAAGCTGCCTGATTTAATTTCAGTCTGTTCTTGTATAACAGCAAAGGTTACAGTACTTCGCCTGTGGGACACCTGCAACGAAAGGGTGACTGTTTGGCTCCATTTGAAGGGGCAAACATCTTGTTTTCTTCAGTTGGGAAATAAATGTGGACTGCTATTTGGGAGGACTATGTCAACTAGGACAAACAAATAGAACAGTAAAACAGTTTAAAGTTTTAAATGGATTTAAAGTTTGCTGTAGAGGGGGTGCTTCAGGTCATCCACCGTTCAATCTAAATTTTAAAGTCTAAAGTTTTCTGTGTGTCCAGAGAAATGGCCGGGTATGCGCTGTGGGAGCTGGAGGTGGGAAAACCCCCCATCTTTAGTAACCAGGTCCACCTCTACGGATTTCTTCTGTGTTTTTGCTACTTGCCTCATGCACTTGGCCGGTGATGGGGTGGGTACCCAGACATGGGTCGCAACTTGAAAATCTCTCTAGGAGTCGCAGACTCTAAGTGGTGTGGGGAGCCACAGGATGGGAAAATTACTCCTTGTTGGATGGGAGTCTCCTTGTTTGATGGGAGTTTCGATTGGAAGTACGAAAACAAATCTCTCTAGGAGTCGCAGACTTCAAGTGGTGTGGGGAGCCACAGTTTGGGAGTCTCCTTGTTTGATGGGATGTCTTTCCAAGTAAAGTTTGGGTTCATTCTTCAAGTGGACCATCAGTTGAGTGGCCGGCAGGGGAGCCGGGCCAGTCGGGCTATGTATCCAATGTGCATGCAAAGTCCGGGCTGAGTGCCTGGTGGGTCCAAAGCCAGACAACTGTAGTAATGTGTTCATTCCTCAAATGGACCGCTGTGTTAACCTCTAATCTGCACATACAGTAATGTAGCCCTTTGGGGGACCATGCAGTGCTTTGTTTATGTTCAGTTAGTTAATAAATAAAGCCACACTGAAAAATCCCAATTCTGGTTCTGGACATTACAGTTATTGCTTCCTGTAGTTGGATTTACTTGGGTGCCCCGTGCAGAGTAGCCAAACCTAGGTCCCTTGTGCCAGGTAACCTCATCCTTCCCCGAACCCGTAGATATAGATATATGTTACATGTGGTTAGTGCAATTCTGCCCCCCACCATTTCCTTCCACCACACTCCACCAGCTACTATAAATGGCCACTGAGGACTGCAGTTCATCTCTCTTTGGATGTAGGCCAGCATCCAGTCCACAACATATCCAAACTCATCCACTCTGCACCATTCTTTCAACCATGACTTGAGGCTTCTGCTGCTGATATCTCTGCCCCCCCTCCATTGCAGACAAACAGCACCTCTGTGGAAGCCACTGATTTGAATTGTTATAAGACTGTAGATTTGCAACTGGTGCAAGTACATTAGTTTATTATCTTTCCTAAATTTTGAACGTATACGTCCTTTGTTGAATATTGCTAGCCTGATTGTAATTTTTGATATTTGTGTAAAGTAATGATGTGAAGAACTCAAATACAATGCAGTTGGAGGGTCTTAAAAGATGCATTTTTGCTGGCCCAGTGGTGCTGAGGGCTGAGGTGTTGGATGCCTTAGCTCACACTGCACTGGAGACCCAGGTTTGTTTTATTTATTTAGTTTTTGTTGACCAGGTAAGTGCACTAGACAATTTCTTGCCTATTTTCAGGCATGACCTGGGGAAGGGGGATACAGATGAAAGCCAACTAGTGGTGGCTGAAGTGGACTCAATCCACTCCGCGGAGCGATTCATGGAGCAAAGGCAGACTCGCGGAGTGCTCCGCAATGCAAAGCAGAGTACTTCACATTATAATGAGGAATGCAAAGTCCATTAGAAACAATGACTTTGCATTATTCTGCCTCCCCAGACCACTACTCTGCCAAATTTAAGATGAAGTGCATTGCAAGCAGTGCACTTCTCCTCACTTTGCCTTGTTTTTGAGCTCCAAAAGTGAATTTTACAGTGATTCATGGGATTTGAGGTCACATGGGCTCTATATTGATCTGCACAGCCTCCGTTCAGGGTAGTATGAGTAGGAAGGAGTAGGAGACAGTGTGCTCTGATAGCTCTCTGCAATAGGAATCTTGTAAAAGCTGTTCAAAAAGCATTTTTGGATTTTTATTTGGGATCCAACTTTAGTTCGCTGATTGTAGGAAACCCTCCTGTGCTGATATCATCGAGCGTTTTTGTTTTTGTGTGGATTTTGAATGTTAATTTACAACATTGAGTGTGTGTGGTGAAAGACAGTGAAAGTGTGCTTTGGGGAAGGGGTGTGTCTGTGGTGTAGGTAGATTTAAGTTGGAGAAATAGTGATTTCTTTGTTTTTTGGTTATATTTTTGTTATATAACTGTGTTAATGTACACACAGTAATATTGTCAGTAATAGTAGACATTTTCTTGCTGTTTGTTGTGTGGATGTGGTGCAGCAGTTCATAAGTTCAGGTTGTTTACAATACAAATTTACAATAAGTAATGTAGCATAGTACTGAACTTTTGCATTTGCTAGGCATTCCTCATTCAGCATTGTACACAAACTGTTCTGTGTGTGAGTGTGTGTGCAGTGTTGTGTGCATCAAATAATACACCTTTTATTGTGCCACAGACTAGTGTAATTGCAGGCGCAGCAGTGTGAACCTGCTATCCACTGCAGCTGCCTGATTTTGTACTGTGATTGTGGTATCTGTTCTTAGTTTTGCTGCATGTAGTGCCGTGAAAATCTGCACTTTATGCATTCAGCGCTCCCCCCACGCCCACATTCAAAAGGTATTTTTTATCAGATTGGATTGTTTTTGTGACCTCATCAGCACCAGTGAAGTTGTTTTAATTCTGTGACGGTCTCAGAGTAGTCTCTTATCTGTTGCTGAAGCCATAGTTGTTCATTTGACTTCACATCCAGTGTCCCTCCAATCAGAGAGTGAACGTATCAAAATCTGAATTTTTTTGTATTATTGTGGTTGATCCTCTAAAATGCCTACAAAGAGACGTGCAAGCAAAACCATTTCTCGCCATGGCAATGTTGGCAGTAAAATGGTCTGTGGGCATGGTAGTAGTATGCAGATGCAGAAGTCCATCACTGATGTGAGGAAAGGTATTTCTTCTGCAATGTTTTTTACAGCCCAATCAGTAGCTTCACTCATAGTTGAAGGAAATGATGTTTTCCCGGCCGATGGTGTTAGTGTTACTGGTGTTAGTGGTGGTGGAGGTAGTATTAGTATTGTTGCGTCAAGTTCTAATTCCAACCAGTGTACCGTATCAAAAAATACTGAGTGTGAAGCAGTGCAAGAGAGTGGCAGCGTAGATAATGTCATACTTCCCAGTAACATCCCAGTAACTGAACCTGAGGATTCTGATAATCATGTCAACGATAGCATACAATGTGATATTCCGTCCACCGTGACACTTAACGTCATGCATTTTCCATGCAGTGATTCACAGTGTGATGAAAAAATATCAGGTGATGGTGGTGTAGATGATGATGATGAATGCAACGATGATGATGATGATGTTGTTGCAACATGCAGTCCACATGCTAGCATCCAAGCAGAAGACATCGAATCCGATGTGTGTGATGTTGATGAATATGATGATGATGTAATTGACCCAGTTGGGAACCGGAGAAAAGAAATTCAGAGTGGCTGTGTCTGAGTCTGTTTGCAGGAATCCCGCCTCCGTAAAACTTGTGATCTACCAGTTTTAGTTGATGATAATGATGACCCAGTAATCAATATGATAAGTAGTCATTGTGGTCAGTTGCAGTCCAGGTGTGCAGTGCCTGAAACATCACATGCCTCCCCCCCACTTTAGTGCTTAAAATAATGGACTTAAATAAGCCACATCATGGGCATGTTAAAAGCAGAGCATCACAATCCCTTGTTTGGAATTTTTTTGTTCAGGATTCAAATGATAATTCAGTTGCAATCTGCCAGGTTTGCCATGTGCGAGTGAGTCGAGGTAAACATGGGAGCCATCTGGGCATAGGAGGACAGCATACGCATCTTAAGAATAGGCACTTGGCACTGTGGACCCAGCACAAGCTGGCAGCTAATACCACAGTGGGGCATTCACTCGCGTCACTGGCAACCATAGCCAGCATGTTATCCCCTTTCATGACTGTTAAGCCCAGTAGGAAATTAAACGTGCACAGTAGTGCGGTAATAAGAGCAGAGGATTACTACAGGCATGATGAGGTGGAGGACCATAATGACTTTGAAATGTTGTCCAGTGCTAGTGAGAGTAGCAGTTTTTGTGGTAGTGGTGGTGGTGGTGGTGGTGAATGTAGTATGTCTAGTGCAAGTGGTACATCAACCCCGGTTGGCAAATCTGGCAAAATAACAGCATTTCTTGGTTTCTCATCATCACCTATGCAACTGTCTTCATCAAATGTCCACACTCCACCCCCTGCCAATGTTATTCATCACAGAGCACAACCATTTGTGATCAGCACACCCCACGTAAAACATTTAAGTCAGCCCACATTACAGAGTGTTTTTACGCATAAGCTGAAGTCAATCAATCAATCAATCAAATCTTTATTTATCCAGGTGAGCATCATTGAGTACAGCTCATTTGCAAGATAGACCTGGTAAGGTCAAGGTTCAATTTACATAAGAATATAGTATAATTCAAAGTACACACACTTCGAGGAGACAACATCTTGAGACTATACACTAATTTCAGGGGTAGTAGTACATTGTGAAAATACAATACAAGAAAAAGGATGAATCAATAAGCAATTAATACCAATTTTTTCATATATACATGGGTTATGGAGTAGCCAGCTTGTTTGATTGGTAGAAGAAGTGACTTTAAGGGTATTAGGATTTAAAGTGTAAGATATCAGGGGATTTTCCAGAGGTTTATGAAGGATGTGATGTGATGTCTGGTCAGTTGCTAAGTTGTTTCTTCGAGGAGTGATATGTAAGGGGTATATACAAGAGTGGACAGGTGGCAGAGGAGATAGATAAGTTAAGATCTTAACGGAGGTTGTAGTCAGGGATGAGGAGAAGGGGAGAGGGGAGGGGTGTAAATGGATAGTGAGGGAGGAGGAAGGAGGGGGAAGGCCGGTACTGTACAAGGGATTAACAGTGGGCCTAGGAAGAAGGAAGGAGGCCAGTACTGGGGTAGTATATAACAGGGGGCATTAGGGCGGTGATGTATAATAAAGGATTAAGGAGAAGTGGATGGAAGGAGAAGTGTATGGATTGTGAAGGTGACGGCTCTTGGGAATGGCGGATAGCTTCCACAGATAAGTCGACTAGCTGGGAAGGGAGATGGATAAGATTAGGATTAATCTACTGTTGGAGGAAACAATTACATTTTTCTTTGATAAGCCTAGAGTACAGGTATTTGAAGGATGCAATTGATATATGTTTGTTCACTTTCAGTGTCTTCTGCATCGTGTCCCATAAGGCAGATAACACATAGCTGATGGCAGATCTACCATGGCGAGAGTTGAATTTGGGCACTTTAAGCATGATGAAATTTAGACTTCTTAAGGCATATTTACTTGATGAGGCTTGTGTGAAGCAGTCTGAGATATATTTTGGTAGCATCTGGGTTATTGCTCTATAAGTCCATAATGTGGCATTCCTGTCTCTTCTAAATTGGAGCGAGGTCCATCCAACTGCAGCATAGAGCAAACAGTAGTGAGTGCTGAGAGGTAGATCTGTAATAAACCTCAGGGCTCTATGGTAAAGTGTGTCCAGTTTGTTCAGATATGAGATGGGGCAATGACCATATAAGAAGTCAGCATAGTCTATTACTGAGAGAAATGTGGCCTGGACCATCTTCCTTTCAGAACTGCTTGTGAGAAAGTGCTTTATTCTGTAATATAGTCCAAGTCTCTGTCTGAGTTTTTTTAGCAATTCTTCCAGATGTTCTAAGTAGTCAAGTCTGCTGTCTAGCCAGACACCCAGGTATTTGAATTTTGTGACATATTCAAGATTTTCACCAAGAACAGTGGATATGTTAGGGAGATTGTTTGGGATGGAGTATCCTGCTTGTATTTGGGGGGAGAAAAACATTGCCTTAGGTTTTTTTGCATTTAGTAGAAGTTTTTTTTCCCCAGTAGTTGATGTTGCAGTAGGTTGAATTCTGCTTTTAATTCTATGCATGCTGTTACAGGAGAAGGGTGACTGACATACAGTACTGTATCATCAGCAAACAGGTGTACAGTGGCTTTGGTAAGGTTATTGTCGATGCTATTGCTATAGATGGCAAAGAGGATTGGACCGAGGATAGATCCTTGGGGTACTCCTCTTTGTAGTGGTTTGAATGGGGATAGGCCTCCTTTGTCCTTCAACTGCTGGGTTCTTCCTGTGAGATAGTTGTTAAACCATCTAATGGAGTTTGAGTCGAGTCCTGTGGATTTCAGGGAGGAGAGGAGCAGTTCGTGGTCGACCGTATCGAAGGCTTTACTCAGGTCTAGGAAAACAGCACAGACACAATTTTTTTTATCCAATTCAAGTTGCCAATCATTGGTTACTTTTGCAAGGACTGTGATGGTACTGTGTTTGGCTCTAAATCCAGATTGTGCAGGATTTAAAAGATTAGCCGCTTCAAGGTATCCTCTTAGTTGGGTGCTCATGATTTTTTCCAGCAGTTTGAACAGCACAGGGAGAATGGAGATTGGTCGGTAGTTGTTGAGGTCCGTAGGGTCCCCTGCTTTCAATAGTGGAATAACTTGAGTGGTTTTCCAGATCGATGGGATAGATCCTAATTGTAATGAGAGGTTAAATAGGTGTGTTATTGGCACTGCTAGTACTTGTATGGCAATTTTTTAAAAGTAGGGGTCAAGGGAGTCCACACCTGCACTTTTTTTGATGTCCAGTTGTGATATTAGCTCTTCAACCTGCTTCAGAGTGGCTGGTATGAAGGAGAAGGTAGTGTCAGTTTCCCATGCTTCAGTGTTCTTTATCCCTAGCTGGGAGCGCATTTGGTTAGCTGGAGAGGTGTCGAATGCTAGTTCAGCAGTTGTAAAGTGATTGTTAAAGGACTCCAAGACTTCCAGTCTATCAATGATGTTTTTTTTTCCACTGTGTATTTTGGCTGGGAGTGAATTACTTGGGTCATGGCCTGCTATGTCTTTTATAGTGTTCCAGAACTTGGCAGGGTTGTGGCAGGACGAGTCTTGTTCAGCCATATAGTACGCAGCCTTAGTGTCTCATACTTTCCTGGTGCAGATATTCCTGGCTTTTTTGAACTGCTCCCAATCAGTTGCTATCTTAGTTTTTTGTGCCTTTTTCCAGAGCTTGTCTCTGTCAAGGAGGGTGGATTTAAGGTCTGAAGTGAACCAACGATAGGTTTTATTTTTGATACGTACTTTAGAAACTGGTGCATGGATGTTAAGGGCACCTGTAATAATGTCATTTAGAACATCATATGCTATCTCCACTGTGTTTGCTAAGTAAAACTCTTGCCATCATGTGGAGTGCTTTATCTCATCCAGATATGCATTAATGTTACATTTTTGTTTTGATCTCCTCATTGTGAACTTTGTGGGGGATGACGGCTTACATGCTGATCTTACTCCCGCAATAAGGCAGTGGTCGCTGATGTCATTGAACAGGACTCCAAAGTGTGAGAAGAGGTGAGGTTTACTCACTAGTAAAACATCTAATAGTGTGCTGTTACTTGTATTCTTTTTGTTGATTCTGGTGGGTTCATTTATGAGCTGTGTGAGCCCATATGTGTCACAGAATGATATTAAAGGTGTAGCTGCCTTAGAGAGCCAGTTTAGGTTTAGGTCTCCTATAATTATAGTTTCTTCAGTCCCCTTTTTGATTAAGTCACCCAGATGGGATAGTAGCTTGAGGTCGGCTGAGGGAGGCCTATAGCAGCCGATCAACTGCAACGATGCAGTGTGGGAGAGAGCCACTTTGAGAGATAGGCATTCAAATTCTTTTGCCATGGAAGATGAGTCACGGCAGGTTGCAGATAGGTTGTCCTTTACATATATTGCTACACCCCCTCCCCTAGATTGGCGGTCAGCTCTGAATAGTTGATAATTGGGTAGGTTTATGTCTTTGTCAGCTGTGGCAGGCCTGAGCCATGTCTCGGACACTACCAGTATATCTGGTAGTGTATGGTTAACCCCAGGCTTGGATCATCGTGATCTTTTTTAGCAGACTGCATACATTAATATGCAGAAGGCTTAGTCCTTTAATCTTGACTAAGTCTGATGGTGCAGTGATGGTCTCTGGGGGTCCTGGGTTAAGTTCCACATTTCCTGAGCATATTAACAATAAAATCAGTATTTTCATGATTGCCACAAGAGACAGGTTATAAATTCTTGCTGTTGCCTTCTTTTTTTTATCCTGATGCAACCTTCTTTGCCATCCAGATGTGAAGCTTTGGCCTCTCGTAAGAGTGATGATAATTACTCTTGCAGATAGGAGCATGGAATATTTTACTGTGCGGAGATGGAAATGGGTACCATACAAAAGCAAGCCCGACTGCATCCCTCCATAATAGCTATTCTATGGGTGACATTGAAGCAGTGGGGAAGTCATATACACATACCCAGTCTCTTGGGACTGTTGCAATGTTGCAGTATGATGAGTATGGCATCACGTCTCCCTGTTTAGTATCCTGTGAGTGACGGCATTTTTCGCTGAGATCGGGATACAGTAATAGTGCAAGAAGGAACCAGGGAAATCCCCCCATTATAAATGGTATGCGGAAGGTACTGTAGCAACTGACTTTCATAGTGCCCGCAATAAATGGCTACTATAGTTGACTTATCCAGCTAGTGACAGGGAGAGTAAAATTTAAGAAATGTGGGATTGTAATTCGAGGGAAAAGGAGAGAGTAGAACAGTAAGGGATGCCTAGTGTAGGTATTACTCCTCTGATGCTTGAGTGCTTGCAGTGGCCAAGTTTTGACTCAACAGTTTGGGCAGCGTAAAAGAGCAGAATAGGAATCTGCTGACTGGTATCTAGCAAGGGGATATGGGGCAGGCTATAGGGCAGCCAGACGCAGTGGGCATGATTTATAATATTGGCGGGAAAGTGTCTATTTAAGAAATGGTAGAGGGGAAGGGTGGGTGGGCATAAAAATTGTGGCTTTGCCATACCTTTCCTGATCGGTTGCTCTGGTGCAGTGGTTCCGGCGTCAGCTTGGATGCCGACCACCCGTTGGCGGAGACTGGCCCCGGCGCTCAGTTAGGGGCGCTTAGCAAGGGTCCTCCTCTGGGGAGATAAAGAAAGAGCACTATGATTTAAGCGCTTTGCAGTAGCAAGTGTCAGCAGTGCAGCAGGAGGCCAAAAAATTTACACCTGAAAGGCTAGGGAGGGGGCTGAGGCACCGAATCATCTGGCTACACAATCTTCACAAGAAGGCTGTAATCCCTGTGTTTACAATTCAGAGCCTATAAACAGTTTCCCCACACCCCACAATTACATGAAGACAGCTCTTTTTCATGCAAATGTAAGCATTCACTGCCCCAGAGAACACTTAGAAATGGGAAGAAAAAAAATAATAAGCAGGTGAAGTGGGGACCAATCGGAGGTGAAGCTGTGGAGAGCGCTCGCCTTCCAATTGGCTGCGGCTTTGCCGTACCTCTCCTGATCGGTTGCTCCGGTGTGGTGGTTCTGAGCATTGGCTGTGGATGCCAACCACCCGCTGGTGGAGACTGGCCCCAGTGCTCGGTTAGGGGCGCTTAGCGAGGTTCCTCCTCTTTCCTTATCGGTTGCTCTGGTGCGGTGGTTCCGAGCGTCGGCTGTGGATGCCGACTGCCCACTGGCGGAGACTGGCCCTGGCACTTGGTTAGGGGCGCTTAGCAAGTACCTCCCCGAATCATACAGTGTCACGTGAACTCAATGCTGCTGTAGCAGAAATGCTGGCAATTGATGTTTTGCCCTTCTACTTTGTGGAGAATTCTGAGTTCCAGCGGTTTGCTGCACGTGCCTATCCAAAATGGAAAGTCCCATCCAGGACATACTTTTCTACCCATGCTGTCCCCGAATTGTTCCGCACTGTGTCCGACTCAGTTAGACATGCCCCTCAACATTTCTCCTCTCCATTCATCCATTTAAGTATGGATATGTGGCCAAGTGGCAAAACAGCGGGGAGTTCATATTTGTGCATAACTGCACACTGGGTGCAGGTGCTGGGGTTGTTTGTGATGTTGATAGTGTGAATAATCAGTGCAGTAAGGTGGATTGTCATGGTAGCAATCTTCCAGGAATTCAACAGCCTGCAACGATTGCTATGTTCAATGTGACCTGTTCACACACTGGTGAGAACATGTTGGACGTGATACTGACTGAAATTGACAGATGGCTAAACCCTCTGTCCCTGAGAGCTGGGTTCATAGCAAGTGACAATGGGTCAAATGTGGTGAAATGCATCACGAATGGTGTTTTTTTTCATGTTCCATGTATGGCCTACTGTTTAAATCTTGTGGTTCAGGAGTTTCTGGAGCACCCTGATATAAAGGAAATGCTGACCATTGCACGATGTATCTGATCTCACTTTTCAAGATCTGGAAAGGCCCGTGACCAACTGCGGCAGTTGCAGATGCAAAACAGCCTGCCTCAGCACCGCTTGAAGCTGGAAGTTGTCACCCAATGGAACTCCACTTTATACATGGCAGAGAGGTTGTATGAACTATACAAAGCCATCTCAGAATATCTTGTTATGCACACTAGCCGTGACAGTTCCGGGGCCTCCATGTCTATGATGACTGAACAGTTGCGCCTCATGGACTCTGTAATAACAATTTTGTGGCCTTTTGAACATGGCACACAGGAAGTGAGTGGCAAGTCTGCCTCCATTAGCCAATCAATTCCACTGCTGAGGGTGCTGAGGCAGACATCAGTGAATGTACAGCTTAGCCTTGATGTTGCCAGAGACAGTGGTAGCAGTATGTTGTTGCAACACATGCTGACAGTAATTGACCAGAATCATCACATTGTGAGCATTCAGCGTAGTGACAACTTTGCCATAGCAACAATGCTGGACCCACAATACAAACATGGAACTGCATCAGTACTAGAGGGAGGGCCTGAATAGGTAAAAAATATCAGTGGTCAACTGGTGTGCTTGGTTCACGGGGCACAGAAGTCATGTGCCAAGGTTAGCAAACCTCAGCAGCATAATCCAGCTGAAGGTGTACCTGGAGGACCATCAAGCATATCCTGCAAGGGGAAGGGGACTACAGTTCAAGGTGGTCTGTCATCCAAAGTGGCTGGCATCAACCCACTTTGGGAGGCTTTGTCCCAAGTGGGGATTTGTGAAATGATTCGGGAGGACAGGATGATGCATCAACAACTGGACTAAGTGTGGCACAGAGAATGGTTGAGTCATATTTGTCTGAAAACAGGCATCTGACAATAACTGAAGACCCTCATTTGTACTGGAGTAGAAAGGTCAGTGAATGGCCAGAGCTGACTGCAGTGGCACTGAAGTACCTCACATGCCCACCCTCCAGTGTAAGTGTTGAGAGGGTATTCAGCTCAGCAGGTGCAATAGCCAGGGATCGTCGAACAAACCTGTCTCCTGCAAATGTTAGTTTGCTAACATTCATTAAAATGAATGAGAGGCACATGCCAGCACAGACTGCAACCTCGGTATTCATACCCTGGCCTAGCCATGGTGGTCTTGCTGATGTGGAAATGGAGCATCCTGGTGGCACTGGCAGTGGCTCCCTGAAACGGCCCACCACTGATGTAGATGATGACACAATGGAGAAAGAATTTCCCAGTGATCAGACTTCAGAAATCGATGACTGTGAGGGCAGCTTTCTTTATGAGGATAATGATGTGGTTAATGTTGGCAGGTTTTAACTGAAGTTTTTTAAAGGTGGTTTGGCCCTACCAAACCACCACCACCACCGGGACTGATGTTAGCCACTGCCACCACTAAGCCTGAGTCTGTCCGGACCACCACATCCATCAGCCACAGACACAAAGCTTCTCAATATTTAAACCATAAAGTGAGTATGTGTACTCATGTTTGTTATGCTGCTTCACTTCCTTTAGTTGTATGTTTTGTTTTCTGTAGCTTTTCAGAGCCTCAATGGTAAAACACATACGGTACACTTATTTTGTTTCTTTTACAGGTTATCAAAAAAAGGTTCCATCACTAAAACTCATTGGGAATGATACTGTAGCTGTACCGGACAGAAAGGAAGCGATGTAATATCCATGTAAAATCCATTCTGGTAAGTATGAAGATTTTATTTCATCTGTTTAATTGTTTTGGAAAGACTGCAGCAAATATTGCACACAGGTTGTGTAAGTTGACAAGATGTGGGTTTGAAATGTAACTTGACTTTAGATTGAGATTTGAGAACCAGGGAGGGACACATAACAATCACATAACAATTAAGTTGTAAGAAGTCATTAATTTCCTTTTTTTAGGAAACTTCCAGATGCTTTGTTGTTCTGTCAAAATGGCCTTATCCAAAAAAAGTTCTTCAACATCAGGCACCCCTTCCCCCGAGCTTGGGCACGCATGCAACATGCAGAAGTCATTTCATTTGTTGACCATGACCATCCTAAAAACCTGACTCCAGAAGGATGCTGATGAAATCTGCGAAGAAGTAACAAAATAAAAAAAACATTATAGACAAACCTGCAAATATGATTCCACCCACCCCCCCAAAAAAAATACTTACCTTCATGTGCTTGAGAGTTATCCATTTCCAATTTCAGCGCAAAAAATTCTTATTGAGCACTGGAATATGCACACCAACAGTTTCTGTGTGACCTGTGATGCAGAATAATACCATGAGTACATGTCCATGTCAACCCCCCTCCTCACCTACAAAATATACAACCATATATCTATATATATATATATATCTACTCACCAAGCTTACTATTAGTGTACAGCCAAAGGGCACCCTTCAATCAAGTTGAGATGATCACATTGCATTTGCTCGAATTGTCTCGCAGAACACATTGAACCAGCAACACAATGCTCACAGTCATCATTTTATACTGGGGTATGTGCTGAAACACTCTCATTCCACTGTGTTACCACTTGTCAATTTTCTGCACACAAGGAGGAGGCATTTTGGGCCTGCAGAACAAATCTGAGGACTCTGTGCCATCACTGCACACATGACTGAGTGCACCATTAATTCTGGGGGACTTTGTATGTGCTGAAACACTCTAATTTCACTGTGTTACCACTTGTCAATTTTCTGCACACAAGGAGGATGCATTTTGGGCCTACAGAAAAAATCTGGGACTCTGTGCCACCACTGCATGCATGACTGAGTGAGCCATTAATTCTGGGGGACTTTGTATGTGCTGCAACACTCTCATTTCACTGTGTCGCCACTTGTCAATTTTCTGCTCACAAGCAGGATGCATTTTGGGCCTGTATAACAAATCTGGGGACTCTGTGCCACTTTAGTGTGTTCTGTGATTGTTGCTGTGAACTCATGATGTCATACTGACATTTTTACAATTAAAGCAGTATTGCAAGAATGTCCTGAGACTCCTGACAGTTTTGAACTGTATTTTCTATGCTATTTTACATTGCCACAGCCACCACTAGTTACCTCCGAGTCGTGATTTGAATGATGCGCTTCTTTTCACAATTTATGTCTGCTTTACTTATTTGATTACTTTTTTTCCATGTATGAAAAAAAAATGAGTATACCTTCCAATATTATTCGGACCAGGTTTGTATTTATTTGCAGCTGCTTTTCAATAACTATTGTTCCGTGGTGTCATAAAACATTGCCTGCTGCATAACTGTTAATTAACAATAACAATTAACAACTAATTGATGTGATGGAGAAAAGCAGAGGAAAGCAATGACAAAGACCTGGTTAGCACCAATTTAAAATGAATGCTCCTTTTATTATTTCATACATGAAAAAAGGTCGTACAGCAGACTCAACTTCTGCAAATTCGCGTATCATTCCATTCAGTCAGGATGTACTGTAAGTAAAGGAAGCTGTAACATAGCATTAAAACATATAGGTCAGAGTTATCAACAGATTGTTGCGCTGCTGCCTTACAGAGATTCACCACATTACATAGTTATGGTGATGCACATAAACTAATACGTGGGGGCATTACTCCCACTGGAATATTTCTTGCTCCACAGAGTAAAATATAGTTCTGTGAAAACCGCCCATAATTTCATTAAAGTGTGTCATGTGATGGAGGAATTACCAATCAGAAAAACCACCCACATTCTGCCCCCCTTTCTCAGCAACATTAGGATGTGATGCCAGGGGGAGTGCAGGTGCATGCTCCACTATAGTGAATGTCTGGCAGCTATCCCAATGTTTCCTTATATTATAAGGTTGACTTTGTGGTGAAATGTGGGAATGTTTCCACTAACAAGGCTCTTCTTACTGGAAATGTGCCCACACATTTCACCACAAACTGACTATAATAACATAAAGAAACATTTGGAAAGCTGTTGGACAATCAGATATTCATTGTAAGGAGCATGCACATGCACTCTCCCTGCCATCATGTCCTAATGTTGTTGAGAAGGGAGGCAGAATGCGGCAGATTTTCAGAATGGGAATTCCTCCGTCACATGACACACTGTTATGAAATTATGGGCAGTTTTCACACAAATGTATTACACTATGTGGTGCAAGAAAGATTCCCCTGGAAGGGAAAATGTGTATGATTAAACAACAACAAAGAAAAAACACACAAAAACAGTACAACACAGTAGTGGGGTGGGGGGGCAGAAAACAATCCCCTAACTTACTGTGGCCATGGGATGCTGTGGTGGTCCAGCAGCAGGTGCAGCATTGAAACTATTTGCTGTTGCTGTTGTTCTGTTCTGTTCACCTGTTGCTGCAAAGCACCAAACTGCTCATTTATTTCTTGTAGAGCTGCCCACTCCAGGACGATGTCAGACTGTGTTGCAGGGACTGTGCCGGGGTCCACTGCAGCAGGGAATCCAGGTGGTGGTGGTGGTGGTGGAGGGCGTGGTGCTGGTGGCTGTGGTGGTGGTGGAGCAGCTGCTGTACTAGCCCTCCTCCTGCTGTGGTGGTGATGAGGCACATCTCCCACCCCAGCAGCACCCTTGGCCACTGCCATGGAAGGGCCAGTAGTTGGATGCCTGGCCCCTTCCATGGCAGCCTGCCACTCTGCCCTGCGGTGGTTCATCATGTGCGTGCACTGGCCACTGGTCCCCAAATGTGTCCCACGGGGGCCATGGCAAGCCACCACACCACACAGACAGCACATCACCACTGTGCTGTCTCTCCCCACAGAGTTAAAACCTCCCACACTGGGGAGCTGTTGGGGGGGACCAGACACAGTCCTTGTATGAGTCCCACCAGTGTTTTCCAGGGCCACCTCCTGTGGCTGTGGAGGTGCTGGAGAGGGTGCTGCTGGAGCCCCTACAGCTTCTGCTACCAGTGGTGGTGTTAGTGGCAGAGAAGGGGGATGCACAGCATCCACCAGTGGTACTGGTGCTGCTGCTGCTGCCCCTGTTACTTGAACATGGGGGGAAGCAACATTCAGGAGTTGGGAGCAGTCCAGCATGACATGACTGCCCAGCCCCCCACAGGTCTGAACTCCCCTCTGACTGTGCCCACAGGCCAGCGAATCACCTTCTCCAGGGTCCACGTCCATCCCTCCCACACAAGTCCCCAACACACACATACACACACACTCACTCACACACAGTCACTCACACACACAAAACAAAACAACACTTATAAAAAAAAATTAACTACCAAAAAAAAATCACAAACACAATACAAAAACTTAATAAAGATAGCTTTTAAAAAAGCTGTTGGTTTACAAAGGCAATAAGCACTTTGTCACTGACTCCTACACTGCTCTCTCACAAGCCTTCTTCCTCTATGAATGCAAAGGAGAAAGTGAAATTGCTTCTCTGACTCACTTCCTTCCTGTCTGTCTAAAGCATGTGACTTACAGTACTGTAAGCCATGTGATGTGTGTGGGGGGTGCCTATTCTCTTCATCTTACTTCGCGTTAAGGCATAATGGCAACGCGAAGTGGTAGTAATAATGACACAAAGTGAGCACATTGCAGTGCCACTTCGCGTTGTGCTCTGCGGATGTGAAGTGGCCACTTTCGTGACCACTTCACCGGCAAATTAAAAAGTCACTGCATCTCTAATGCCAACTGGCCTTGAGCCAGATTAAGCTGTTTGTGGTATTTTCAGTGAATGGGGGGAAATTTGCCCAGGGCGCTGGGGAAATTCCCCTACTCTTTTTTGAGAAGTACCATGGGCTCTTTAACATCCACCTGAACTACCACCAGAACAGGTAGATGGGACCTCAGTTTAACATTTCATCTGAAAGACAGCACCTCAGGAGTGCAGCATCTTCCTCATGCTACACTGCAGTGTCAGTATTGGGATATTAACCCAAGTGCCTGGGAATTACCTTGGGTCTCCAGGGTGCCGGCATAGGGGGAGGGTGGGAGCAGGATTGAGCATTTTGCTCTCCCCTCCCAGGTCAGGGGAGTTGCCAACCCATTGTCCTGCCATCACTGAATGAAGGTTAGGTGATGAGTGTAGGTGGTACCAGGCAACCAATAGGGTGGGGTGTCCCTCAAGATGTGCATGCACATGCCTCCACATGTGTACGTCATGTTAGGGATGCACAGAAGTGGGACAGGAGAAAACCTGGAAAAAAACATTAACTATTAATTAAATAAAAAAAGATGCCTTTTGAACATGCACTGTGTTGGAGTAACTATAAAAAGTTTGCCTACTGACAGACATGGTTCTGCCAAAAAAATATATGAGAACAACTGAAACTGATATACAGAATTGGTTTGATGTATGTCATGTTGCCAAAAGTACTCTTGTAATCTACTGATCTGTTTTTCTTTGGGGGGGGTAACAATACATCATCTCTGTTACATGTGCCTATGTTTTTCTACAACTATATATCAATGCAGGGATCAAGCAGAAGTTATAAGAAAAAGGAAAAAGAAAACACTGCCACATTTTTGGAGAGTGGGCCAAGTCCATCAATAATCACCTTTACTGGTGTGCTAGTAGCAGCAGCAGAAGTGATGGAGATCTTGTTGAGGCAAAGTGGCATTCCATTGCCAACCATGTAACCAATAAGCACAGTGACCATGGGGATGTGTTCCCTGAATGTTCACGTGGTCACCTTCAGTATCGGAAGTGAATCAGACCAGGTCTGTATAAATTTTATTTATTATATTTATTTATTTGAGTTTTGGTATCTAGGTAGGACGACTAAGACAGATACAGTCCCATTTTCAGGGTCGACCAAGGCATTACATAAGAAAAATAGAAATGAACAATTACAAGAGCATGTATAGGCAACAACAGGAGAGTAAATTATATAATAAAAAGTAAATTATACGATATAAGAACAGGTATAAATGTACTAGAACTTATATAGGCGATAACAGGAACATATATAGACGGTAACAAGAAACTAAATTATTAGTAAGAGAACAGGTATGAATGTGCAATGCAACAAAAAAGGAAAGAAAAAGTAAGTACAGGAAGCGATGACAGCCACTCCTTGCCTGTTATGATTTACAAATGTAATAAATGTATTTTGATGCTTATACTATACTTTTGTACCTGCAGTTCTGAGATCTTTATAAACTGTATAGAGGAACCCTGTTACACATATGTGACAGGAAAGGTGACCAAATTAATTTATTCTTTTTCTGTTAGTTTAAACATGCATCTGTTACAGGTTCTGTTTGATATGGACACAAGGTGACTGCCCGATAAAATGTACAGGTAGTTGCACCTCAAAAAAACTCTGGCTTAGTGTACCTTTCCTGGTTAAACAATTTCCCGTTATACTTTCCTAATGAGAGCTGGTCACACATTGTGTAGGTGCTGATGTAGTCATGGGAAGGTTAGCAGCAATTGCTGACAGGATGAGCATGGAGGAGACATGTCATAATCCCAGTGGGGAGGGGAGTCTTTCCTGGGATATGTTCCTATGTCAGACAATGGACCCAAGTGCATGTCTTAAAACCTTAGAGGTAGTGAGAAAGTACTAAGGAGATGAGATCACCCTCTCTCTCACACACACAGATACACACACGTGCTCACATGCACACACACACACACATTCATACACTCTCACTCATGTGGTGTGGGTAACTGTCATTCAAAGGGTGAGGTTACTCCTAACATCCAGAAGGGCATAAATGAGGGAACTGGACAGTTCTCTCTCTCTCTCTCTCTCTGTCTCTGATATTCAACATCTGAAGAATGGAGCCCTGCCGCAGGTTAGCTTTGTAAAGAAGCACAGCCTAGGGGAATGTCTTCTGTAGCTACTGGCAGGAAAAGAGACTTCAGGTGAGGCTAAAGTTAGATTTTTTTCTGACAAATCATCTGTCTAACTTACTTTATTTTCTATTCCCAGTAAATGTGTAAACCTTTTGTCATACTGTAAATGTATCCTGTTTGTAAATACCTATAGTATCTTCTAGTAAAGAATCTATTTTTGATAGAACCAGTGACTGCCTCATTATTGAATTGGTACTTTTATTATTTCTGCAGAACCCTGTTTGCAGTCTGTCTCCAAAGTGCCATCTATCAATAGTTATTGTGTTCACCTTCCTGATCCTGAGCAGAGGGAAAAATTGGTTTCCAGATAAAACCATGTGGTGGCAGAGAAGTAGAAGTCCCTGAAAAAAACACCCTGTAAGCTGGGATGGCTCAAGGGGCAGTTTTTGTCACAACTGGTGGCAGTGCGGTATGGATCTATGCACAGATTTAAAGACAGAATTTGTGCACAGTGCACTTTCCTGTAGCGGTAAGAACTCTGGGAGAGAGTTAAAAGACTTACCTAGCACACAGCGTGACAGAGTGCCAGTAGAAATATACAGTTCCTTAGCAGTCACAAAATGTGATATTCACAAGTTTACATTGTTTACTACTTTTTTATTTCTGGAAAACAGCTTAGTGCAGCATGGTAAGAAAAGATTACCACCTCAGTATATGGTAGATTTAATGTGCATCAGCTTCATGAACTGTATGCCAACAGGTTGACTGGCTATGCGGGCCTTACAAAGAATGGACTCATAGAAGCCCTGTTGGTGCAGGACCAAATGCAAGGGGTGCAGATGGTCTCAGAGGTGCATTATCAAATACATGAGCATCAGTTGGTCACTGAGGAAGATGACCAAGGTAGCAAGACTGAGGTCACAGCAGCTGAGTCAGAGGCACCTTGAGCCATGAGCTGGTGGAGCAGTACAGCCCAAACCTGAGCTAAGAGCTGGAGCAGCAGAGGATCAAAATCAGCTTGAGATCATGAGAACAGAAGTTGTGCTGAAGGAGGTTGAACTGCAGAGTGTATGGCATGAGTCTGAAAGAGAGAGAGAGAGAGTAAGAGAGTAAGGTTGGAGGCAGGGGAAAGAGAGAAGGCTCACCAGCATGAAATCTTGATGCAGGAGGAAAGAGAGAATGAACAGGTAGAAAGAGAGAAGGAACAACTGTACAAGATCCAGAGACATTAGCACAAGAAAGAGATGGTGAAACTTCACCAGCAAACACCACAGCAAACTGTAAGTAATGGCATAGGGGGATCCAACCCACAAAGGCACAATTAATTCAAAAATGTTAACTTAATACCAGGAGGGGGGTGATCTTGATTTGTTTTTATAGTCCTTTAAGAGGGTATATGTGCAGTTTAAATTGGACAGGGCTACAAGGATGACCCACCTTACACCATTGCTTACTGGCCCTACTTTGCATGCATTTCCCAGAATGGATCATCAGGACTGTATGGAGAATGATAAAGTTAAAAGAGAGTGTTACTGAACCATTTTGAACTGACTCCTGTCTAAATGTGTGCATATCATGACCACTGAGTGGATTAAATTAAAGCTAGGACTGTAGAGCAGGTAAAAGATTTGTTTGTAAGGGAACAATTTCTTAAAGTAGTACCTGAGGACCTGCGTTATGGCTACTGGACCGGTCATGCAACTCTGCAAAGGAGGTAGCAGAAAGAGGGTAACAGCATGCCAGTAGAAATATGCCTTAGCAGTCGTAAAACATGATATACAAAAATGACACATGAAGAAGATGAGAGAAAGGAGAGAGGTGGCAAGGAGGCCATAGGAGAAGGAGGTGAGACTAAGGTAAAATAATGTTCTGGTGGAAGGGGAATGGGGGATTCACATTTGGAAGGGAATTCTGAGGGAAGTAGCAATATGGGGCAAGGGGTGAGGGAGAAAACACTCTTAAGGGGGTTGCACCCCACAGAAGGGACTACAATAAGATCAGGATGGGAGAGGATCAATGGGGGGAGGAGAAGGGTACCAATTCATAGAGGGAATCAGACTGTAATGAGGCAGGACAAGCACAAAGGGAGGTGACAGTGTTCACAAAATGGGAGGCAAGGGTGAGTGGGACTGGTGGTGACACCAGAAGGGGGAAAAGTGGGATGTAGTCCAGGGAGAGCAGAAATCAGGGGATGGAGATGGACAAGGGGGAAAAATGAGAACAGGGCAGTAAATAGGATGCCAGAAATGGGGTGTAAACTAGAAAACCCAAAGTACAAGCAGAAGGAAAGGAGGAGCAGGGTCTTACTCATAGGAGACTCAATAATAAAGGAAATCAGATGGGGGAGGGAGAGAGAAGCAGTGCAATTTGGGTTGCATGCTTGCTGGGAATGACGACAGTAGAAGTAAGGCCCCTGATGGGGCAAATGGCAAGATGGGAGGCCACACTTGGTGATCCCCCTGGGCACCAATGATCTGGAGGGGAATAGTCTAATGGAGTTGAAGGCAAGATTCAGGTAGCTTGCTACTTTTTGTAGTAGTACAGGATTACATTCTATTGCTTTCTCAGAGGTGCTGACCATGCCAAGAGCAGACACATCAAGGAAGCAGAGGATTGAGGAATTCAGTCAATGGCTGGCAGGTTGGTGCAAGTGGATGGGGTTTGGGTTAGTGGGGGACTGGGGATCAACATAGGAGGATGAGATCCTGTTTTTCATGGAGAGACTACACAGAGCAAGGTGGGATCAACAGTACTAAAGAAAAAGTTAGGGGAGTTTATTGAGAAAATGTATAATTTAAACTGAATTTGTGGGGTTTAGGAAAAAGACCACTCAAGGAAACAGGAGTGATGGGGGCTACCAGCCTCTCCTCCATGATGCAAAATGCATCAAAATGCATAGCAAGAGTAAAAGAAAGAAAAGGTCATTATGGTTCTCGAAAGTAGTGGCTGAAAAAGTAAGGAAAAGAAAAGAACCTTCAGAAGATACAAGGAAACACAAAAGGATGAGGACAGAGAACAATATCTGGAGAAGCAGAGGGAATCTTGGAAAATAATTAGAAGGGCTAAAGCACAGACAGAGGAAGGCATAGCCCAGGCTAATAATAAAGGTGACAAGACCTTCTTCAGATACATTAGTAAGAGGAAAAAGACCAGAAATGGGATCGTTGGGCTGAAGAAGGAAAGAGAAGAAAGGGCGGAGGATGACCTAGAAAAGGCTGAGATACTGAACAAGTACTTTTACTCAGTATTCACCATGGAAGGGGAGGGTGAGGGACCGAGACTCATTAAGAGAGGTATTCAGGGGAGGGAGGTATACACCAGCCTATTCATGGTGGAAAGAGTCCTATAAGAACTCAGGGGAAAATAAAAGCAGATAAAGCAATGGAGCCAGATGAGATCCTCCCCAGAGTACTAAAGGAACTCAGGAAAGTGCTGGTGGAACCACTGGCTGTCCTTTTCATTGCATCACTGGAGATGGGAGAGGTACCTGAGAACTGGAGGAGGGCAGATGTGGTCCCTCTCCCTAAGAATGGAGACAGAGAGGAGGCAGGCAATTACAGGCCTGTTAGCCTGACCTCGGTAGTGGGAAAACTAATTGAGTCCTTACTTTTGGAGAGGACTGTGAAGTTTCTGGAGGACAGCGGGGCACAGGATCCTAAGCAGCATGGATTCTCAGTGGGAAGGTCCTGTCAGATAAATCTTATAGATTTCTTTGACTGGGCAACCAGGGTGGTAGATCAGGAAGGAGTGGTTGATGTAGCCTACTTGGATTTCATCAAGGCCTTCGACACTGTCCTGCACAGAAGATTGCTAAATAAACTGGGAAGCCTGGGAGTGGGTCCTATGGTGGTAAAATGAGTTGGGAACTGGATAAGGGACAGGACTCAGAGGGTCGTGGTAAATGGCATGAAATTTGAGGAGAGGGAGGTGACCTGCTGGGTGCCACAGGGGTCAGTGCTGTGGCCAGTCCTATTTAATCTCTTCATTAGTGACATTGCAGAGCATCTGGAGGGAAAGGTGTGCCTTTTCACAGATGACACCAAGATCTGCAACAGAGTGGACACACTGGTGGGGGTGGAAAAAATGAGAAAGGACCTAAGCCTATTAGAGGAGTGGCCATGTCTCTGACAGTTGAGTTTCAATGCTAAAAAGTGCAACATCAAGCACCTAGGTCACAGGAATCCAATGGAGGAGTACAGGATGGGTGGGGGAAATTCTGGCTGCCACATGTCAGGAGAGACATGTGGTTATCATATCTGATGACCTGAAGGTGACCAAACAGGGTGAAAAGGTAGTAGGGCAAGCAAACAGAATGGTGGAGTGCATAGGGAGGGGCATGACAAGCAGGAGGAGAGAGGTGGTAATGCCACTGCACAGATCACTGGTGAGGCCTCATCTAGAGTACTGTGTCCAGTTCTGAAGACCACATCTCGGGAAGGACACTGGCAAAATAGAGACAGTCCAGAAAAGGGCAACGAAGATGGTAATGGACTGCACCAGAAGCCCTATGAGGAAAGACTTAAGGACCTTAAAATCTGTTCAATGGAGGAAAGAAGGGAGAGGGGTAATATGATAGAGACTTTCAAGTACCTTAAGGGAATAAACAGGGTTCAGCTGGAAAGCATATTTCAGAGAAAACTCTGCACAAGAACAAGGGAGCATGATATCTCTCTGTCTACCTCCTCCCCCTCTTTGCACCCTATATGGCTTATTGGGCTCAGCAACTCTAACAGCTCACATATGTGGTTTTCCCTCCTAAGTTCTCCCAGCTACATGTATTGTTTGTCCAATAAACTACGATTATGTATCGTACCACACTGCACTAAACTTGAGCTATGTTGTAAGTTAACCTATGTAAATATGTTGTGCTCCTCTATTTCTGTGCCCCAGGTCATGACAGTTGATTTTATGATATATTATTGTTGATTGTATGATATATTATTACACATGTTCCTAAGTATCACTGTACTTATTATGTTTTAATTTTCTTGTATCAATATGTGCAATTTGTTTTTCTGCTGTATGTCAATGGGTGGGTTACTTACATTCCCCGGGTCGCCCCTGAAAAAGAGACAACTCTGTCTCAGTGGGCTCACCCAGTCAACACAATTCAAATAAATAAATAATATGAGGCTGAAGGGTGGAAGACTCATGGGTAATGTTAGGAAGTACTTTTTCACTGAAAGGGTGGTGGAGCCATGGAAGAGCCTTCCAGCTGAAGTGGTGGGTGTAAAAACAATATGGGGGGTTCAAGAGTGCATGGGGTAGACATAAGGGTACCCTGGAGATGTGCAGAGCAGGAGAGCTGCAGATCAAATAGGATCTGGGGCTGCAGCAGTGAGTGGGGAAATGGGCAGACTAGGTGGGCCATATGGTCCTTATCTGCTAACAGATTCTATGTTTCTATGTATGTTTCTATGAGATAGAATGCTAACAAAAGCATGAACAAGGGAAGGTTAGAAGGGAAGGGCAGTGAGGGGGTTACATTGTGGAAGGGATTATCAGCAAACGCCAGGAGTTTGGGGAACAAAATGATGGACTTGGAAGCCATCATGGGGGATGAGGGACTGGATGTAGTAGCAGTAAGTGAGACCTGGTGGACAGAGCATCATAACTGGGAGACAGTTATCCCAGGCTACAGACAGTTTATCAATCAATCAATCAATCAAAATCTTTATTTACTTAGGCGAACACTATTGAGCAGAGCTCTTTTACAAGATGGACCTGGTTAGGACAAGGTCAGGGTATCCTCATAAACATATATAAATATACATATATATATAAGTGTATATAAACACATTCACATTGGTGCAAGTACTAAGACGTTCTAATAACAAGAAAAGAAAAACAGAGCAAGAAACCATAACAAGGAGAATCCAAATACAAAAAGATAGACATAAATACAGTTTCATATAGTCCATATCCACTGTGGAGGAATACCAAGGTGTCCGCTTGCTAGTGACAATCATAAATCTAGCCAAGAAAAGGCCATAGGGGAACAGCCAGCTTATGGCAGATGGGGTTACAGGAGGGGAGTATAATGTGAAGACGAGGGGATTTCATGGTGGGAGGGTAGCTCCCATAGATAGGGATATGATATAGAGAAAGAGACAGGGGATCATGGAGGGGATGGGGGTAGGGGAAAAGGGGACTAATAATGTATGAACGTGAGAACATTGTAAATATATCCTGTGAGGGACTGATGAGGAGGAGGCTCAAAGTGAACCAAAAACCATGAGGGGAAATGGAGACAACACAGCTGGTTAACATGACGACAAATTAGGGTCAAGGAAAACAATTGCACTGTTCATTCCTGAGACTGGAGTATAAATACTTGAAGGTAGATATACTGACGGGCATCCTTAATTTTAGAATTTTTTGCAGTTTGTTCCACGAGGAGGACAGTGTAAAGCTTATAGCAGCCCTGCCAAAGCGAGGGTTCACTTTGGGAACCTTCAGTAAGATGGAAGTGCAACTTCTCAGGGCATAGCTGCCTATAGGGTTTAGAGGAAGACAGTCTGTAATGTATTGGGAACGTTTTTTGAAGATGGCTCTCAGGGTCCATAAGGCTGCATTTCTATCACGCCTGTATTGAAAAGAAGTCCACCCCACTGCTTGATATAGGGAGCAGTGATGCGTAGAATAGGGAAGACCTGTGATGAACCTCAAAGCTCTATGGTAAAGTGTGTCAAGTTTAGAGAGGTAGGAGGTAGGGCATTGACTATACAGGAGGTCAGCATAGTCTATCAAAGATAGAAGGATTAATTGGACCAGCTGCAGTTTGGCATCTCTAGTTAAGTAGTGGGCTATCCTAAAGAACAGGCCGAGTCTCTGTCGTAGTTTTTTGAAAAGTTCTTCGATGTGCTCGATAAACGAAAGCCTATGGTCCAGCCATATTCCCAGATATTTAAATTTTGAGACAAATTCCAGCTTTTCACCTAGGATTGTAGTAATCTGTGGCATAGGTTCTGATAGGGCGACTTTGCCACTTGAACAGAAAGAGAAAAGAGCATTGCTTTTGTCTTCTTGTCGTTAAGTAATAGTTTTTTATTTAGAAGTTGCTATTGCAACAGGTTGAATTCAAATTGAAGGTCATTACATGCAACTTGTAAAGACAGGAGGTTTACATAAAGAACTGTGTCATCTGCAGACAAATGGATGTTGGCCTTATGCTTTCATCAATATTATTGATGTAGATTGCGAATAAAAGGGGGCCTAAGATAGAACCCAGGGGACACCTCTTAGGAGAGGTTTGAGAGTTGAGAGTTCTCCTTTGGCTTTGACCCACTGGAAGCGGTTAGAGAGGTAGTTATTGAACCACTGCAAGGATGAAGGGTCTACACCTAAAGAAGTCAGGGAAGAGAGTAGCAAAGAATGGTCGACAGTGTCAAAGGCCTTACTCAGGTCCAAGAACACAGCGCAAGTATAATTTCTGTTATCAAGCTGTCTTTGCCAATCTTTAGTCACTTTGGCAAGTGCTGTGATGGTACTATGGCTCTGAAACCTGACTGGACAGAGTTTAGCAGGTTCATAGCTTCTAGGTAATGCCTCAGTTGATCACTTACAATTTTTTCCAATAATTTCGACAGAACAGGGAGAATTGAGATGAGTCTGTAGTTATTTAGATCACAAGGATTCCCGGACTTGAACAGGGGTATGATATGACCTGTTTTCCAGATTGAAGGACAGAATCCTTGGGTCAGTGACAGGTTGAATAAGTGGGTTATGGGCACGGCTAGCACATGACTGTCCACCTTCAAAAAATACAGGTCCAGCTTGTCCGCACCAGCACTTTTTTTTGCATCCAATTTCAACAACAGGTCTTCGAATTCTTTCAGAGTAGTAGGATGCAAGGAGAAGACTGAGTCGGTGACACTGGGTTCAGCATCTTGATAATCCACCTGGAAGCATATCAAGTTTGCAGGGGAATCACCGAATGCTAGGCCTGCAGTCGCAAAATGATTATTGAAAGCATTCAGAATCTCCAATCTATCACTGATGGTACTATTATTAAAAGAGATCTTGTCAGGTGAACCACTGGGTGTGTGACTGGACAAATCCTTAATGGTTTTCCAGAATTTTGTTGGATTTTTGGAGGCAGCGACAAATTCAGACTGATAGTAAGGGTTTTTTGTGTCTCTAACCATTCTAGTGCATGAGTTTCTTGATCTCTTGAACTGGCACCAGTCCGTAGAGGTCCTGGTTTTGCGTGCTTTTTTCCAAAGGTTATCTCTCTCAGTCAATGCAGATTTTAATTGTGGTGTGAACCATCGACATGCGTTCTTAGCTACTTGCACCTTAACTATAGGGGCATATTTATTTAGGGCTTCTAGGATAATTTTGCTGAATATGTCAAATGCTGATTGCACGTTTTTTGCCAAGTAGAATTCTTGCCAATGCAAGGAGTGTTTAAGTTCATTGACGTAGGCAGAAAGGTCAAAGTTCCATCTAGATCTCTTAGTAGCAAATTTAGGTGTAGCAGTTGGTTTATTAATTGATCTTATACAAGCAATAAAGGAATGATTACTGATATCACTGAAGAAGGTGCCAGCATCAGAGAAAAGATGTGGTTTATTCACTAGGATAACATCTAGCAGAGAACTGTTATCCGTATATTTTTATTAATTTATGTTGGTTCATCAATGAATTGTGTTAATCCATGAGTGTCACAGAAGGCTATGAGAGGTGAGGCGGTCTTGGACAGCCAGTCTAAATTAAGATCCCTATGAATAATTATTTCTAAGGATTGTTGTTCGAGGATGTTGCTTAGATGGGTTAACAATTGTATATCTGCAGAAGGAGGTCTATAACACCCTGTACCACATAATGATGATGTATGTGAGATTGCAACTTGAAGTGACAGGCATTCATATGCATTTGCAGCTGATGATGAATTCAGGCAGGAAGCCGTATATTTATCCTTAACATAGATGGCCACCCCTCCACCCCTGGATTGTCTGTCTACTCTAAATAATAAATAGTTAGGGATATTAACCTCTCTATCAGATATGGCTGGTCTAAGCCAGGTTTCAGAAATCACTAGGATATCAGGTAGAGTGTTGAGAACCCAGGCCTGGATCATGGAGAACTTTTACAACAGACTGCATACATTGACATGGAGGAAGCTCATGCCTTTGCGTGTGGCTAGGTCAGAAGGTGATGTGATTGAGACTGGTGGCCCAGGATTGAGCTCAACATTTCCTGAACACAAGAGCAGAAGGAGCAGCAATTTTCATAGGGCAGCAAAAGCTAGCTTAAAACTTGTATTCCCTTTTTGTCGTCATGGTTTATCATCCCAGGTGGTCACTCCCCAATAGCTAGTACCCTTCTGACATATGGCAGCAGAGATAAGAACTCTGACTGCTATCTGTATAGGTGAGGCCTCTATGAAGTAGGCAGAGGTCATACTCTGCAGGGGTAGTTCGCCTCATGTTCCAACATCAGAGTTAAATTGAGTGAAGCACTGGAGGATTGGAGAATTGAAAACACATTTGTAAATGTAGGGACAGGAGTTCTCTACATAGCAGATCAGGTCAGTATCCAAAGTAATAAGAGCTTGGGGTGACAGGTATTGGCCATGAGGTATAAGACAGAAAGAGAACCAGAATAAAATCCACAGTTTTACACACATAGTGGAATCGGGGGGGGAGGGGGGAGCTAGTGCAATCAAAGGAGTGATCACTAATGATACAGGGAAGAAGTGGCATAAGACCATTAAGGAGAAAATAAATAGCAGGACTGAAAAAAGCTCAGAACTAGGCACCAGAATATTGTCGATTCAAGCAGTGCATCACGAATCAGAAAGGCTACAGTCTTGAATGCAGGGGACCTGTGCTTTACAAAGTTTGCTCATGGAAGACATCAAGAAGGGGAGAATATGACAAACAGCAGTGTATTGGATAGATTAAAGGGTGGGCGTTGATTTAAGAGAGGGGCATGACGAGAGAGTATTTAATAAGTCGTGGGAGTGGGGGATGGGCAGATGGGTGCGAAATTGTGGCTTTAGCAGTACCTTGTCCTGCCGAGAATCCGCTGTGGAGTATCAGGTGTCAGCTGTGGAAGTGCCGCCCGCCCACTGGCCAGGTGTCCTTCGGCTCAAGCTGGGAGCCTTGTGCTGGCTGATACTCAGCTGGGAAAAACAAGAGAGAAGGAGGTTTAAATGCCTGCTGAGGTCAAAGGGTCATCACTACAGACAGGGAATCCGAATTAGCACAAGAAAAGAATGAGATTTCGGCTGGCGCCCGTCCATCTGGGTTGAACGCACAAACTAGAAGGGGCTGTGATCACTCGCTCTTTACAGGATAATTTAGGCTTCTGTCCCAAGAAAAAACAGTGTTTACATCAACAAAGGCAAAAGGCTAACAATAATTTCTATAATGCCACAGATACAAGAGGAAAAAAGAGAGAAAATGGCTTGAAACAAAGTACAACAAACAGGGCCAATCAGAGACAGAGACCAAAAGGCACCCGTGTTCCGATTAGTGAGGCTTTAGCAGTACCTTGTCCTGCTGAGAATCCACTGTGGAGGTATTGGCAGTGGCTGTGGAAGTGCTGCCCGCCCACTGGCTGGGTGTCCTTTGGCTCGAGCTGGGAGCCTTGTGCTGGCTGACCCTCGGCTTGTTCTGCTAAGAATCTGCTGTGGAGGTATCAGGTGGTGGCTGTGGAAGTGCTGCCCACCCACTGGCCAGGTGTCCTTCGACTCAAGCTAGGAGCCTTGTGCTGGCTGATCTTCGGCTTGTCCTACTGAGAATCTGCTGTGGAGGTATAGGGTGGAAGCTGTGCAAGTGCCGCCAACCCGCCCACAGGCTGGGTGTCCTTTGACTCAAGCTGGGAGCCTTGTGCTGGCCGATCCTTGGCTTGTCCTGCCGAGAATCCGCTATGGAGGTATTGCGGGCGGCTGTGGAAATGCCACTTGCCCACTGGCCAGGTGTCCTTCGGCTCAAGTTGGCGCCTTGTGCTGGCTGATACTCAGCTTGCCCTGCCAAGAATCCACTGTGGAGGTATTGGGCGGTTGCTGTGGAAGTGCTGCCCCCTGCTGGCCGGGTGTCTTTCAACTCAAGCTAGGAGTCTTGTGCTGGCTGATCCTCAGCTTGTCCTGCTGAGAATCCGCTGTGGAGGTACAGTATCGGGTGGTAGCTGTGGAAGTGCTGCCCACCTCTGGCTGGGTGTCCTTTGGCTCAAGCTGGGAGCCTTGTACTGGCTGATCCTTGGCTTGTCCTGCCGAGAATCCACAGTGGAGGTATTGGGCGGCAGTTGTGGAAGTGCTGCCTACCCACTGACCTGGTGTCCTTCAGCTCGAGCTGGGAGCCTTGTGCTGGCTGATTCTCGGCTTGTCCTGCCGAGAATCCACTGTGGAGGTATCGGGCAGCAGCTGTGGAAGTGCCGCCCACCCGCTGGCCATGTGTCCTTCGGCTCAAGCTGGGAGCCTTGTGCTGGCCGATCCTTTGTTTAGGACAGACAGGACAGGAAAGGAGGGGTCACTTTAGATATCAAGGATGACACTAGGGCAATGGAAAGACAGGAGGAGGAAGGGGAGACAGAGCTCCTATGGGTCACACTGGATAAAAGGACTGGAGAGTTTTTGAGGCTGATGGTGATATACAGACCTCCTATGCAGGGGAGGAAGGGGATAGGCAGCTGATGCAGGCAGTTACATGGATGGCTCGCAAGGGGGGGGCTTCTGCTAGTGAGGGACCTAAACCTCCTCAATGTGGACTGGTAGATCCCGGCTGCAGATATCAGCAAGGAGCAGAGGGATCCTAGAGGTGTTACAGGGTGTATTCATATAGCAGCTGGTTAGGGGAGTCCACTAGGGGAGATAACCTGCTGGGCGTGGTCCTCACAAATGGGGAAAGTGTGGAAGAGGTGGTGATGGGTGATGGCCTAGGTACAAGTGGTCACAGGACTGTAAGGTTCAGGGTAAGGACCAGGAGGGAATCAAATCAGACCAGCACAAGGGTTATGGACTTCAGGAGGATGGACCTTAACAGAATGAGAAGGCTATTTATGGAAGAAATGGCAGAAAAGGGGAATATAGGGGAATGTGAAGGCGTCATGGGAAACTATCAAAGGGGGGTACTGAAAGCCACTGAAATGTGCATTAAGAAGGTGAGGAAGAACAAATAAAGGAGGAGACCACTCTGGTTTACAAGGGAGGGGGCAGAGATGGTCAGGGGAAGGAAGAGGACTTTCAGAAAATATAAGATGACACAAAGGGAGGAGAACAGGGAGGCTTATAGGGAGAAGCAGAGCAGAGGATAACAGGGCAGAAGATAAAGAGGACTAAATCTAAAACCAATGTGAAAATAGCTAGGCAGCCCAAAAGGGGAGATAATACTTTTTTTAGGTATGTGGGGGAAAGAAGGAGGGCAAGGCAAGGGATAGTACGGTTGAGGGGGAAGGGAGGAATACAACTGGAGGGGAACTTTGAGAAAGCAGAGGTGCTGAATAGCTACTTTTGCTCGGTCTTCACGGAGGATGTGAGGGTAAGGGACCTGAACTGAGGGGAAGAGGTAGGGAAGACAAAAAGGTGGATCCTAGCCTGTTCAGTGTAGACAGGGTTAGGGAGGAACTAGGCAGCTTAAAGTTGGACAAGGCAAAGGGGACAGACAGTTTGCACCTGAGGGTACTCTGGGAACTGAGGAAAGAGCTAACTACCCCACTGATGAGACTATTTAACTTGTCTCTGGATACAGGGTGGGTACCAAGAGACTGGAGGAGGGAGGATGTGGTGCAGCTGCACAAGGGGGGCAGTAAGTAGGCGGTGGAGAACTATCACCCAGTCAGCCTCACCTCGGTGGTGGGGAAGGTGATGAAGGCACTAATAAAGCAAAGGATGGTAGACTACCTGGTGGATAGTGGCCTGCAGGAAGATAGGCAGCATGGTTTAATGAATGGGAGGTCGTGCCAGACAAACCTGATAGAGTTCTTCAATTGGGTGACGCAGGTGGTTGACCAGAGAGGGGCAGTGGATGTAGCCTGTCTGGACTTCAACAAGGCCTTTGACACTGTACCTCACAGAAGGCTGGTAAATAAGCTGGAAAGTTTAGGGGTGGGATAGAAAATAACCAAGTGAGTGGAAAACTGGTTGGCAGCCAGAAGCCAGAGAGTGGTGGTAAATGGGGTGCACTCCAGGGTGAGGGAGTGATGAGTGGGGTACCCCAGGGGTCAGTACTGGGGTCCTTCCTTTTTAATGTCTACATCAGTGATATAGCTGATGGGCTGGAAGAAATGGTGTACCTATTTGCTGATGACACAAAAATCTTCATTAGGGTGTGGACACCTCGGTGGGGGGGGGGTGGAGGCCATGAGGCAGGACCTGCAGATTCTTGAGGGGTGGCCGGAAACTTGGCAATTGAAATTCAATACCAAAAGGTGTGCTGTGATGCACTTGTGGCATAAAAACCCATGAGCAGCATACACTCTAGGAGGGAGGAAATAGAGAAAATGGGCAGGAGCGAGATCTGGGGATTATAATATCAAGCAACCTTAGGGTAGGCAGCCAATGCAGCAAAGTAGTGAGGAAGGCAACTAGAATGTTGGCATGCATTGGGAGGGGCATAGCAGAAGGAGGGAGGTACTGATGCCTCTTTACAAAGCCATGGTGAGGCCCCACCTGGAGTACGGGATCCAGTTCTGGAGATTGCACCTATGAAAGGACATAGATGGAATAGAGGGAGTTCAGAGAAGGGCAACCAAGATGGTACACTGTATGCAGGGGAAGCCATACAAGCAGAGGTCTAGGGAATTGGATCAGTACACACTGGAGGCTAGAAGGGAGAGGGGGAACATGATTGAAACTTTTAAGTACGTGAAGGGGATAAATAAAATGAAGGAGGAGAGCTTACTTAAAGCAGCAGTGCAAGGAAAATGGGTTAAAATTTGATCCCATCTTTTTTTCTCCCTAACTGATGGCAGATGTCTTCCAGATTATTTTGGTGGTAACATTTTCAGTTTTCATTACCATTTAAGAATTTTATGAAAGTTTAAAATAATTATTTCTAAAGAAAAAAAGATGGCCACCTCATTTTTTGCATAGAAATAATACTGCTGACCGGAGGAGGGTAAAAGTCCAGACAAAACTGCAAATGTAAAGTACAAAGCATAGGAAACATCCAGAAAACCCAAATCAACAGTTCTGCCAATATTTTCATAACCATAGCAGAAAATTAACTTTTTGGAATAACTTTTTTTGTTGCACTGCTGCTTTAAAAAGAAGGAGGGGGCTATAACTAGAGGAAATAGCCTAAAATTGGAAGGAGGAGGATACAGAGGAAATGTGAGAGGGTGATTCTTCACTAAGGGGGTGGTGGAGGCCTGGAACAAACTGCTGAAGGAGGTGATGGGGGCTGAAAGAGTGGAGGAACCAAGAGGACGTGGAACAGACATATGGGGTTGGGAAGTGGGGGGAAAGGGAGGGCCAGTGGAAAGGGAGATGAGTAAGGAGGAGAAGGGCAGACTCAGTGGGCCAGTGGGGTCCTTCTCTGCTGTCATGATTCTATGATATACAAACATGCATATACAAAAGGTTACATTGTTTACTGTTTTTTTTTATTTCTGGAAAACAACTTAGTGAAGCATAGTTAGAAAAGAGCATATTGCAGATTTAGTGTGCATCAGCTTCATGAACTGTGTGCAAACAGGGGGATTGTCTATGAGGGCCTGACAAAGAATGGACTCATAAAAGTCCTGTTGGTGCACAACCAAATTCATTGTGGGGTAGTGGGTCTCAGAGGTGTATGATCAAATACCTAAGCAGCAGGTGATTGCTGAGGAAGGTGACCAAGGTAGTGAGACTGAAGTCACAGCAGCTGAATCAGAGGGGCACCCTGAGCCATGAGCTGGTGGAGCAGCACAGCCCAAACCTGAGCTGAGAGCTGGTACAGCAGAGGCTCAAAATCAGCTTGAGATCCTGAGGATGGAGCTAGTGCTGAAGGAGGCTGAACTGCAGAGTGCAAGGCATGAGTCTGAAAGGGAGAGTGTGAGGCTGGAGGCAGAGGAAAGAGAGAAGGCTCACCAACAAGAAATCCTGATGCAGGAGGAAAGAGAGATGGAACAGGAGGAAAGAAGGAAGGAAGTAAAATTGTATTTTTTTAGCACTTTTCAGAAACCAAAGTGCTGTACAAATTAAGACAAATACTTAAAAATAACAACAGTAATAAATCAAATAAATCCGACTCCATGTGCTTTGCAGAATAAAAAAGTTTTGAGCTCCATTTTAAAACTCTCAACAGTCAGGCATTCTCGTATCCGATGAGGTAGAGAATTCCACAGGGCTGGGGCAGTGTAGGAAAACGCACGTGCCCCGGATGTCTTCAAACAGACCCTGGGGATCTCTAGCAATCCCTCGCCGGTGGATCGGAGTGAGCGAGAGGGGCAGTAGGGAGTAAGGAGATCTTGCAGATACTGTGGTCCCTGTTCGTGTAGGGCTTTATAGGTCAGTAACCCGACCTTGAAGGTAATCCGCCACTGAATAGGCTGCCAGTGCAGTCCATGCAGCACAGGCGTAATATGACTATTTCTAGATGTCCCAGTCAAAAGCTTGGCCACTGCATTCTGCACCAGCTGCAAGCAGTGGATATCAACCCCTGGTAGCCCTAGATACAGGGCATTGCAGTAATCAAGGCGGGTGGTCACGAAGGCGTGGACCAAAGTAGGAAGGTCAGCCAGAGGAACCAGATGATTTACCCAGGCAATATTCCTAAGATGGTAAAAGAAGGACTTGACAACAGCAGACACCTGAGATTTCAGGGTCAAACCATTGTCAATAATAACACCCAGATTATGCACCTGGTCTGAGGACAAGAGCTGGGCACCATCAAGCCATAAGCCCGATGGAACCCCAGCCCTACGACCTGCCTCAAGGAGACCAGGGTCCCCAACCAACACCTCGGTCTTATCCGAGTTTAACCTCAGCCAGCTAGCACTCATCCAGTCTTTAATTTCTGATAGACAGCTGTTAAGCATAGAGATCGCATCATCCTGTCCAGGAATAAAGGACAGATGCAGCTGAGTATCATCTGCATAGCAATGAAAACCCAGACTGTATCACCTAATGATGTCTTCTAATGGCAGCATGTAAACTACGAACAACATGGGCGCTAAAATGGAGCCCTGCGGGACCCCACAGGACAGAGAGATGGCGTCAGAGGAATAAATTCCAGTGACAACCCTCTGTGTCCAGCCTGTGAGGAAAGATCAAAACCAGTGTAGAACTGTACCAGACAGTCTACAAACAAGCCGCAGGCACTCCAAAGGCACACCATGATCCACAGTATCAAATGCTGCAGAGAGATCAAGAAGGACTAGAATAGTAGACACCTTTTGATCTCTCGCAATTAGGAGGTCATTTAAAACCCAGACAAGAGCAGTCGCGGTGCTATGTCTTTTCCTAAATCCTGACTGGAGAGTGTCATAGATATTGTGATTTGTAAGATGGTCTTCTAACTGTATTGCAGCCACCTTTTCAATAACATTACCCACAAAGGCAGGTTAGAGATAGGTCTGAAGTTAACTAGACAGTCTGGGTTCAAGGAGGGTTTTTTAAGGAGTGGTTGAACGACCGCCTCCTTTAGGGGATCAGGAAAAAAACCCTGCTCCAAAGACTTCCAGACAAATTCAGCAAGGATCGGGCAGATAACATCTACGCAACCTAATAATAATTGCGTAGGGCCCATATCCAAACCACAGCTGGTTGGTCATAAAGTCAGAACAATCTTCACAATATCCATGAAAGTCAAACCAGATAGCATGGGTGTTTGTTTCCTCGTGCCGATTTCCGCAATCTCTTAAAGAGGGAGCTAGGCCGATACCCGACCTAATGCTGGCAATCTTATCTGTGAAGAACCGAGCAAGCTCATCACACTTTATTTGAGAAAAATCTCTTCCAGATTGCAGACAGAGTGGATTGCACAAAGAGAAGAAACAAGCGGAAAGAGAGAAAGAACAACAGTATGAGATCCAGAGACAACAGCACAAGATTGAGAGACAACAGTACAAGAAAGAGATGGTAAAACTGCTCCAGCAAACATCGCAGTAAACCATAAGTAATGGCATAGGGGTCCAACCCATGAAGCCACAATTAATTCAAGAATGTTTCAAGTTCAAGTTTATTGCAGGAAAACTCCAATGAGCAAGCTCATTCACAAGGAGGTCCTGGAACATGTACACAGACAAGGAAATCAATACTTAGGATGCAAAAAGAGCATCACAGTAGATAAAATAAAATATAGTTTAGGTTCATATGGTACATCGTGCTCGACTTAGGGCATAACACAGTAGATGTAAACTACATTTGTCTTGTGCAACATTAGTAGTCAAGGGTTTATTTATTTATTGAATTTTGTTGACCGGGTAGGCTCCACTGAGCCCTGGAGGTCCCTTTTTCAGGGGTGACCCAGGGGTAAAAAATAACATACAGGTAAACAGAACAGTAAAAGCAGGTAAGCAGAGCTGTAAAAATAACATACAGGTAAACAGACAGTACAAGTAGGTAAGCAGAGCTGTAAACTTGCGTAAATACCAAATGGTTTAACAGTGATAACACACATAAGGCAAATGGTAAAGGGTTAAAGACAAGGGGAGAGTGTAATTGCATAGGAACAAGAATTTGAGGAAAAAGCAGCCAGAGGAATAGAAAAGGGATAAAAGGGAGTGAGGAGGTAAGATATAGGTGGAGAACAGAAGGGTAAAGCGGTGTTTTTTAGGAGAATAGAGATGGGAGGGCAGGTGAGTTAAGTGATATGGGTGAGGGTAGAGGAGAGTCCTCAGTCAGCTGAAGAGATCATTATGATTTGCCAGATCTAGTAGGATACCAACAGGACTACAGCAGATACCAGTACATAGGGAGGGCATAGAGAAACAAATAGATAAGGAAGATTCTTAATAACAGTTACAACTATTTCTGAATTTAGATGTAGTTAGCTTTTTATAAAAGTTAACGGAGACAGTACTAGATAGTTTCAGAGTGGATTGAAGCTGATTCCAAGTGGTTGGGAGAACATATGATATGGCCCATTTGCCAAAGGTAGTGCAAGTCCTAGGCACATCATGGGCAATAAAATAGGATTTCCTAAGTGAGTATACACAGCAGGAGATGTGAATAAGAGATTTAATATAGCATGGGAGCTTATTCAGAAGTATTTTCAGAGTCCAAACACCAGCATGGAACAGCCGTTGAGTGGTAAGTGACGTCCAACTAATGGCGGCATACGGGTCATAATGGTGGGTTCAGTATGGAGAGTTTGTAATGAACCGCAGAGCATGGTGATAAAGGACATCCAATTTATTTAGGCTTGAGGTTGCAGCTGATGTGTAAATTAGGTCCCCATAATCAAGTAGAGGAAAGAATGTGGCTTGAACCAGCCTAGTTCTAATCTCTATCGGAAAAAGGGCCCTGTTTCAGAAGAAAAATCCTAAACTGATTTTTAGTCTTCTGGAAAGGTCGTCAATATGGTCATTAAAGGATAGTTTATTATCTAACCAAAGGCCAAGATACTTGAATTTGGAGGTTTTTTCCAATGGTTCAACTAGGGATGTGATGATAAAGTCTTTAGATATGTAAAGGGAGGCAGAAGGGGTGGTATTAAGAGTGAAAAGCATTGCTTTGGTTTTCTTGGCATTGAGGAGTTTAACATTAATAAGATTACGTTCAAGTTGAGCAAAGTCTGCTTGAAGCACGTCCCTTAACTCCGACACTGATCTGCCCAAGGCATACAGTACTGTGTCATCTGCAAAGAAGTGCAGTTTGGAGTTGGTTATATGTGAGTCCAGATCATTTATATACAGGGAGAAAAGGATAGGGACAAGGATGGAGCCTTGTGGGACTCCCCTGGCAATCGGTAGGGAGGTTGAGAATAGGCCATCTGCTTTAATTTTCTGTGTCCTTCCTGTTAGATAACTAGTGAACCACTGGGCAGTGGAGGGAGTGGCACCTAATTTAATGAGGCTAGTAACTAGTAGTTTATGATCAACAGTATCAAAAGCTTTACTAAGGTCGAGGAAGACTGCACCAGTGATCTTCTTGGAGTCCATAGTAGATACCCAGTCATTGGTGACTTTTGCCAATGCAGAGATAGTGCTATGATTGGTGCAAAAGCCAGATTGCACAGGGTAAAGAAGTGAATAAGTTTCAATATGGTGCTTTAATTAAGCATGAATCAGTTTCTCAAAGACTTTAGAGAGAACGGGCAGGATTGAGATGGGCCTATAATTGTTTAGGTCGCATGGGTCCCCTGATTTAAATAAAGGAAGAATATGGGTGGATTTCTAGCTAGAAGAAACTGTGGCAGTGTTGATAGAGAGATTGAATATATGCAGAATAGGAGCAGTGAGATGTGAGTAGCCTAATTTTAAGAAAAAAGGTTCAAGACCATCACCTCTGGCACTTTTCTTGCTGTCTAGGTTGATGAGCGAGTCTTCAACTTCTTTATAGCTGAATGGGAGGAGCTGAAAGGGACAAGTCACAGTTTGTGGGGTGGTAAGTAGGCTAATTTGATAGGTGGCACTGCTTGAATACGGTGATGAGTCAAAGGCTAGTCCCACAGTGACAAAATGGGAGGTAAGTTCTTCAAGGATTTGATGATTACTTTCTACAACCCTACCATTACTGTGGATCTTGGTTGGAATGGAGGGAGCAACAGGTAGTCCTTCGATGGACTTAATTGTCCTCCAGATTTTATGGGGATTCCTGTTTGCTTGTTCCAAGGTGGAAATACAGTAGCCTGCTTTAGCAGCATGAATGCTTTTGATGCAGGCATTCCTAACTGTTCTAAAGGCCTGCCAGTCTGCTGGACTCGTCATTCTCCTAGCCTGAGCCCAAATTCTGTCACGGTTAGTGGGTGCAGACTCTAGGTCAGAAGTAAAACCAGGGGTTTGAGAAAGGCGATCCTAATCTTAACAAAGGGGCATGCTTGTTAGCAAGGGCACTGAGGTTGGCATTAAGGATAGTTACAGCCTTATCGGTGGTTTTAGCAAGATAGAGTTTCCTCAATACCAGGTGGGGGGTGATCTTGATTTGTTTTTAACATCCTTTGAGAGGGTATGTGTACAGTTTAAATTGGACAGGGCTACATGGATGACCCACCTTACACCACTGCTTACTGGCCCTACTTTGCATGTATTCATCAAAATGGATCATCAGGACTGTATGGACTATGATAAAGTTAAAAGGGTATTACTGAAACATTTTGAACTGACTCCTGAGGCTTATAGGTGAACATTCAGAGAATTAAAAAGAGGCCCAGGAGACAGCTATGTAGAATTGCATGTCCAAAAGTGTGCCTATCTAGACCACTGGCTGGATGGTGCTAAAGCTTGGACTGCAGAGCAAATAAAAGATTTGTTTGTAAGGGAACAATTTCGTAAAATTGTACCTGAGGACCTGCGTGTATGACTACTGGACCAGGCATACAAGTCTGCGAAGGAAGTAGCAGAAAGTGGGTAACAGCGTGCCAGTAGAAATATACCTTAGCAGTCACAAAGCATGATATATATATATATATATATATATATATATAGACATACAAATACAAAAGGTTATATTGTTTACTACTGTATTTTTTTTATTATTATTTCTGGAAAATAGCTTAGTGTAGCATAGTTACAAAACATAGAAATATAGAAGCTGATGGCAGATAAGAACCACAAGACCCATCCAGTCTGCCCATTTTTTTCTACCTTATGAATGTGCCATAGGCCTGTACTCTATCAATAGCCTATCTATTAATACTCTTCTTTATTGCTCCCTTATGCCTGTCCTATGCCTGTCTGAAGCCTTGCACTGTATTCACATCCACTACATCCTGAGGTAGGGCATTCCATGCAGCCACCCCCTTTCTGTGAAAAAGAACTTCCTCACATTCCCCCTTAATCTGCCTCCCTCTGATATCATGCTGTGTCCTCTTGTCCTGCTATTTTCCTTATATTGAAACATGTTTCAATATAAGATGAGCACCTCAGCATATAGCAGATTTAATATCTATCAGCTTCATGAACTGTGTGTAAACATAGGGGTTGTCTATGAGGGCCTGTCAAAGAATGGACTCATGGAAGCCCAAATTCAATGGGGGGGCAGAGGGTCTCAGAGGTGTATGATCAAATACCTGGCAGCAGGTGGTCACTGAGGAAGGTGACCAAGGTAGTGAGGCTGAGGTCACAGCAGCTGAGTCAGAGGGGCACCTTGAGCAACGAGCTGCTGGAACTGTACAGCCCAAACCTGAACTGAGAGCTGGTGCAGCAGAGGCTCAAAATCAGCTTGAGATCCTGAGGATGGAGCTTGCGCTGAAGAAGGCTGAACTGCAGAGTGCAAGGCATGAGTCTGAAAGGGAGAGAGTAAGGCTGGAGGCAGAGGAAAGAGAGAAGGCTCATCAGCATGAAATCCTGATGCAGGAGAAAAGAGAGAAGGATTGGGCAGAAAGAGAGAAGGAACAAGCAGAGAGAGAAAGAATAGCAGTACGAGATCCAAAGACAACAACATGAGATTAAAAGACAAAAGCACAAGAAAGAGGTGGTGAAAATGCACCAGAAAACACTACAGCAAACCGTAAGTAATGGCATAGGTGGTCCAACCCATGAAGCCACAATTAATTCAAAAATCTTTACTCGATATAGGGAGGAGGGTGATCTTGATTTGTTTTTAAAGTCCTTTGAGAGGGTATGCGTGCAGTTTAAATTGGACAGGTATACATGGATGACCCACCTTACACCATTGCTTACTGGCCGTACTCTGCATGTATTTGCCAGAATGGATCATCAGGACTGTATAGACTATGATAAAGTAAAAAGGGTGTTACTGAAACATTTTGAACTGATTCCTGAGGCTTATAGGTGAAAATTCATAGAATTAAGAAAAAGCCCAGGAGACATCTGTGTGGAATTGCATGTCCAAATGTATGTCTATCTAGACCAATGGGTGGATTGTGCTAAAACTAGGACTGTTGAGTAAATAAAAGATTTGTTTGTAAGAGAATGATTTCTTAAAGTTGTACCTGAGGACCTGCTCATATGGCTACTAGACCAAGCATGCAACTCCACAAAGGAGGCAGCAGAAAGTGCTGTTTGTATGTGGCCAACAGACCACATGATCAGTGTAGGAACAATGGGGGTGGGGCAGCACATTGTTTTAATGGGACCAAGGGAAGTAACCAAAAGTAAACCAGCCTGCACTTGATCCCAAAACAGAACCTACCAGTCCTAAGGGAGACAAGTAGTCAGGGGCAAAGAAATGCTGGATTTGCCAGAAAGTGGGGCATCTCTCCTATGGCTGCCCTAAAAGCATGTGAAGGGAGTAAAAGCCTGGGAAGGGGGTGATCTAGACAATACCCAGAAGATGGAAGTCTGTGCACACACTGCAGTGCCACCAAACTCCTCCATACATATGCATCCTATCCTAGTTAATGGGACAGTAACACAGGTATTGAGGAACACTGGCGCCTCCATATCCATGGTGAGGCAGGATCTGATCCAGCTGGAGCAGATTCTGCTGGGGCAGTTTTTCAAGATTTGGAGAGTCACGGGTCCAGTGGTCCAGGTGACAATGGCTTGGGTCTTCCTGAGCTGGGAAGGTGACCATGGGGTACAGAAGGTGGGAGTCATACCTGATCTCCCTGTGGATGGGATCATGAGGAATGATTTAGAGCACAGGGAAAACCTAATGTGTGTTACTACCTCTACTCAGGCAAAAGGGCAAGCTTCTGAGGGTGAAGAGGGGATGACACAGCCTGTACTAACCCCTCTTTCAGCAGCTGAGGAAGTGGCTAGTGTGGGTGAGGGGTTAGCTAGAAGTGGCAGCCCTGAGATCCAGCTGCAAACAGAGGTGGTATCATCTGGGGACAGATTTCCTTCTGAAAGGGAGTTGGGGAGGGTCAGAAGGAAGGAACTGGGCAGAACTCAGTAGGCAGATCCTACTCTCCAGAAACAGAGAGATAACAAAGTGCAGAGGACTCTCAGGGGAGCAAAAACTCAGTTTACTGGGAGAATGGGCTGTTGTACAGGGAGTGTACACCACAGAGGTGGCTAGAGAGAGAGGTACTCATGCAGCTGGAAATCTGCTGGGACTATTATAGGCAGCTTTTGGCACTGACCCATGACATCACTTTTTTCAGGCTACCTGGGTATTAACCACACAAAAAAGGTGACTCATGAACAACTTCATTTGCCAAGTATGTACACAGTTGTGGCAAGTTACCGTTGGACTTGTCCACAGTGCAGGAGGGTGGGAAAATTAGGGGAAATGGCGAAGGTGACTTTGGTGCCCCTGTCTATTATTAATGAACCCTTTAAGAGGGTAGCCATGGACATAGTGGTGCCCCTGAGCACCCTGAGTCACGTGGGCAAAAAATACATGCTGGTTGTCATTGACTATGCAACCAGGTGCCTCAAGGCAGTGGCCATATCCTCCACTGACGAGGAAAAAGTGGTTGATGAGCTCCAGGGAATCTTTAGCAGAGTGGAATTTCCCCAGGAGGTTTTGTCTATGGGAGAAGTGTGGGGTGAAACAGCTCTGTGCCTCACTCTATCACCCCAAGACAAATGGCCCGATCAAGCAGTTCAATGGGATCCTCAAATCTATACTCAAGAAATTTGCTGACCTGCATAAGAGGGAGTGGGGCAGATATTTTCCCTACTCCTGTTTGCATACATAAAAGTCCCAATGGAGTCCACAGGGTTCCCACACTTCAAGCCCCTGTTTGGTCACAAGGTGAGGGGGCCCCCTCGATTTAGTCAGGGATGAATGGGAAGGTGACCTTGCCTCCCAGGGGGAATCAGTTGTAGAGTACAGCCTGAATTTCAGGACCTGGCTAAGGAGCTCATGGAGCTTGGCCAGAAGCATTTAACCACTGCACAACAGTAGCAGAAAACCTGGTATGACCGTGGGGACTGAGCACAGGAGTACAAAGTCAGACAGGGAGTGATGGTACTTATTCCAGTCTGACACAATAAACTGCAGGCAGCATAGGAGGGCCCATTCTCCATAATCAGGAAGATGAGTGAGGTCAACTATGTAGTAGGACTGCCTGACAGAAGGGGCAAGCAGAGGGTATATCATGGTAACATGATGAAGCCCTACTACAATAGGGAGGAAATGGTCCTTGCTGTGTGCAGCATGCCAAAAGAGGACAATTAGGCTGATCCCCTGGTGGACCTCCTTGGGGAGGAATGGGAGGTTCACCAGGGGATAACCTCAACCTCTCTGGTCAGCTGACACTGACCCAGGCAGAGGAGCGACGGGGTGCTGCAAGCATTTGGGACATGTTCACACAGAAACTGGGGTACAACAAGATGGCTGAACACTACATGGACACTGGGACCCAAGTGCTGCTAAGGCAGTCCACCTACAGGGTACCATAGGGGGTTAATCAGACCATACAAGAGGAATTCTAGGTATTGCCATTATTTGGAGTGATCCAGGAGTCCAGTAGCCCCTGGTCCTCACCTTTGGTGCTGATCCCCAAAAAGGACAGTACCACATGGTTCTGTGTCAACTAGTGGAGGCTCAACAGCTGCACAGAGCCGGATGCTGACCCCATGACCAGAACAGATGAGACCTTGAAACAGCTGGGGGGAGCCCAGTTCCTGACCATGACAGACCTGACAAAGGGCTACTGGCAGGTACCCCTAACCCCAGCAGCCAGGAAGAGGTCTGCTTTTGTCACTCCATTTGGCCTATTCAGATTCCAAGTAATGCCATTTGGGAAGAAGAATGCACCTGCAACTTTCCAGCAGCTTGTAGATTGCATTCTGTCTAGGGCAGGTGACTATGCACTGGCGTACATGGGTGACATAGCCATTTACAGCTAGACATGGGAGGATCATATCAGGCACATGATGGAGGTGTTCCACCGACTGAACTCTGCAGGGATGACAGTTAAGGTGGAAAAATGTCAAGCAGTCATGGCCAAAGTGTCCTACCTTGGACACTGGGTGGGCAGTGGATGCATTTGTCCAGAGCCTGCGAAGGTGGATGCCATCCAGGCCTGGCCCACCCCCTTCCACAAAGAAACAGGTAAGGGCATTTCTGGGGACAGCTGTGTGCTATAGGAAGTTTGTTCCTCACTATAGTGATATGGCCAAGCCCCTGTCAGACCTGACAAAAAAGAAAATGCCAGACAAGGTTCTCTGGATAGAGAACTGACTCTGCCTTCTGACAGTTGAAGGAGGCATCATGTGGGTCACCCATGCTTGCTAGCTCCAGATATGACCTCAGGTTCATCGTGCACATGGATGCCTCAGACCCTGGGCTGGGCACTGTCCTGAGCCAGGTTACACTACATGGGGAGGAGCACTCCATAGTGTATCTGAAGAGTGTCTGGGGATAGTGTGGATCTTTCAGAAGCTGTATTTGTACAGGTAGGAGTTCATTGTGGTCATAGATCATAATCTCCTGATACGTCTCCATATGACTAGTGGGCAAAATACAAATATACTGTACTGGAGTTTGATCCTATAGTCTTACGACATGACCATCCAGCACTGAAATGGTGCACATAAAGCAAACACAGATGGACTGTCAATGCAGGGCTAAATGCATGGCATGTTCCTTTAGGCACTCCCTAGTCCCTACATCAATGACAGTATTTCTTTGGGGGGGTCTCCCAAAAGAGGCATGCCTTCATTTTCTGGGAGGGGGAAGATGTGACAGAAAAGGTGACCAGATTCATTTATTCCATTTCTTTTAGTTTAAATATGCATCTGTTACAGGCTCTGTTTGGTATGGACACAAGATGGCTGCCAGGTCACATGTACAGGCTGTCAATGACAGCTAGTCATCCACTGTGTAGGTGCCGACATTCTTGTGGGAAGGTTAACAGTAACTGCTGACAGGATGAGCATGGAGGAGACAATTAAGACATAATCCCAGTGGGAATTTTTTCTAGGATATGTTCCCATGTCAGGCAATGGACCCAGGTGCCTGTTGTAAAACCTGAGATACCAAAGAAGTGCTAAGGAGATGAGATCCCCCTTTCTATCACACACTCACTCATGTGGGGTCCGGAGCTGTCACTCAAAGGATGAGGTCACTCACCTTGGCCAGAAGGGCACAAATGAGGGAGCTGGACACCTCTCTCTCTCTCTCTCTCTCTCTCTCTCTCTCTCTCTCTCTCTAGATATAGATAGTTAGATAGATAGATAGACAGACAGACAGACAGACAGATATCTGTCTCTCTCTCTCTCTCACTCTCTCTCTCAATCTTGGACATTCAACATCTTAAAAAGGGAGCCCTGCTGTAAGTTAGCTTGGTAAGGAAGCACAGCCTAGGGGAATGTCTTCTGTAGCTACTGGCAGGTAAAGAGACTTAGGTGAGGCTAAAGTTTGAGGTTTTACTGACCACTCATCTGTCAGTCTAACTTTATTTTCTGTTCCCAGTAAATGTGAAAACCTTTTGTCTTACTGTAAATATATCCTGTTTGTAAATACCTGTAATATCTTCTAGTAAAGAATCTATTTTTGATCGAACCAGTGACTGCCTTATTATTGACAAGGTAATTTTTATTATTTCTGCTGGACCCTGTTTGCAGTCTGTCTCTGAAGTGCACTCTACCAATAATCAAGGCCCCCTGTTTTCTGCAGTTCAGTGGCACACGATGATTGCCACAGAAATTATGACCTGCCACAAAATTTGGGGCCTGCCACAGAATTTGGGGTTGGCCGCAGAAATTGCACAGAAATTGCTCCAGTAAGACGGATAGAAACTGACGTCATTCCTTTCACACAATTTCTCTGCCTGCTTGTAGCTTTATAAGAACTAACATTTACCCCGATCCCTCAAACCATCCATACCCAGCTCTGAGAACCCCCATAGAGTCACCCTATTTTTTTTATATCAGTACCCCATTTTTGGTGCAAGGCTGCATGATAATCCATTGCCTTTTCCCGTCACTGCTAGTGGGCCAGAGTGCTTTTTTCTTATCTTTAATAGTGCTTTGTAGGGCCTACACAAAGCCATACTGGGGCATGAATTCAGCATTTGGGTCCAACAGTAATGGAAAGAGGTGGAGGATTGTCCTACACTGTTGGACCAAAAATGGTGCCAATAGAAAAAAAAACAGAGTGATGCAATGAGGCTTTGGGTGGAATGACTCTTAGGACTTAGATATGCAGGGTTAGTATTTCTTGTTTCATGAGGGGGGCAGAGTAATGTGTAAAAGGATACTTTACAATACTTTTGAGGCAGGAAGAGGCAGAGGATCACTATACAGTGTTGGGCTGGATAATGACATACATTAAAATCTATGAGACCACTCAATAGCATTCTCAAGGCTTGTTAGGAAAGTGGTGGGGTTTACCTGTTCTAAAATCATGAGAGGGTAAAGTGCTCGGAAGGGGTGGGATTTGCTATCCTTATGGGGTTTAGAGCACAAGTGGTTGCTTAGGATGGGACCATGAGGTTGCCAACCTGATGGGTCAACTGTGGTGCCTAGGGAAGAAAAATGTAAATTATAAAAAATGTAAGCAAAGGGACAGCTAAGTAAATAAAAAAAAAACTGTTGGGACAGGAAACAAATGAGAGAATGCTGGATAAACTGAAGAAATTAAAAAGATGAAACCAAGGTAAGAAAAGTGAAAAGCTAAAGATCATTTATGTAAAATGTGGAAACTAAATAAGGGAAGAGAAAAACAAATTGAGAAAACAAAGAAAGTCGTGATGATATTGCAGATGAAACATTTTTTAATTTTTTAACATTTAAATGCTGCTCCAGGACAATGTGCAAGGGTGAGAAAGACAGACTTCAAGCTTAGTGCATCACAATTAAAATGCCAGAGGGAGAAGTAGATTTACTCAGAGCATCAGTGCAGCTTCTAAGTCTTTTTTAAATACAAATAGCTTGACCATTCATTACAGTAGTCATTTTTGTGTTGCTTGCATGTATGTGCAAGAAACACATTGCGTCATCAGTTAGGGAGCATGCCACAATGTGTCAAGAAATTCAGCCAAGTCACCACGCAATTAGCTGTTTTGATGCATTACAAGCTACCAAAACAGCTGGTTGCATGGTGTCCCCATGGCAATGGCTTCTCCGTCAGCCTCTCATAGTCCCCAGGAAGCCAATGGAAAACCTCCACCCACCATGCAGTATGCCTTCCTGGTGAAACATTTCAATAAATTTAAAAAAAAAGCCAATGGGGTGCCCATTCCCCCTGTCAGCATGACCCCCTCCCCAGTTAATTTGCAGATGGGGTAGCCCAATCCCCGTTGGCAAAATGCACCCCCCCACGGGTCATGCATCCCCCCAGCACACTGTATGGCGTGATGGGGGTGCCCAATCCCCGCCGCCTCCACTGCCCCTCCCCAAACAACCTCCATCTGCCATATTGGGAGCCCACCCCAGCATGGCAAAAGTCTCCTTAGCCAACAGGGGTGCCCAATCCCCTGTCGGCTCCACTGCCCCCCCAAAGAATCTGCCTGGTGCCATGCAGGGAGCCCACCCCAGCAAGGCAAAAGTCCCCCTGTCATCTTTAAAAAAAAAAAAAAGACCTAGGAGAAAAAAAAGAAGGGGAGAAGAGAGCATGGCTGTGAATTTTTTCACCAAATTTTCAACGTGGGGTTCTTGGGACCCCACCTCATGAACTCAGTTACTGTCATTTTGTTATCTGGTCCCAAAAGGTGATTTCGCGGTCACTATGCGGAACCACCTTTTGGGACTGATTAACAAAATGACAGTGTCACAGTTCATGAGGTAGGCCCCCAAAAACCCTATGTTGAACATCTGGTGAAAAAATTCCCAAAAATGACTTTTACGAGCATGTGTTGCACAGTTCCTACGCACGCTCCTAACTTCAAGCATTTTTAATATTTACACTCCAGATTTTCAACATTGCCATTTTACCACACCTTCTTATGAATAGTATAGCTGTCATTTTTCACATCTCACCTGAAATGTGTTTTCGCACATGTAGTGCACAATGGCACGGTCGGTGTGCGAAATCAATGTTCAGGACAATGTTCAGGACAGATTAAGAATATCACAGTGCCACTGTTCATGAGGTAGGCCCCCAAAAATCCTATCTTGAAAATTTGGTGAAAAAATTCCCCAAAATGAATTTTACGAGCGTGTGTTGCACAGTTTCTATGTATGCTCATAACTTCAAGCCTTTTTAATATTTTCACTCCAGATTTTCAGCATTGCCATTTTACCACGCCTCCTTATGAACAGTACAACTGTCATTTTTCACATCTCACCTGAAACATGTTTTCGCACATGTAGCACACAGTGGCATGGTTAGTGTGCGAAATCAATTTTTGGGACAGATTAAGAAAATCAGTGTCACTGTTCATGAGCAGAGATCTTAAACTGGCTATGTTGAAAATTTGGTGACAAAAGTCCATAAAATGACTGTGTTACGAACGTGCATTGTACAATTTCCATGCACTCTCCTAAGTTCATGAATTCGTAATCTTTTCAGTCCAGATTTTCAACATTGGCATTTTTGCGCACCTCCTTATGAACAGTACAGCTGTCATTTTTCACGCCCTGGCTGAAATGTGTTTTCACACTTCTGGTGCAGAATAGCACAGTCGCTGTGGGAAATCAGTGTTTGGGATAGATTAAGAAAATCACAGTGACACTGTTCATGAGTGGAGGTCCCAAAATGCCTATGTTGAAAATCTGCACTAAAAAAATCCAAAAACTAATTACATTATGGGGGTGCATTGCACAGTTCCTACACACACTCATGACTTCACCAGTTTTTTTATATTTTCACTCCAGATTTTCAACATTGCCCTTTTCAACACCTCCTCATGAACAGTACAGCTGTCATTTTTCACATCCTGTTAGAAATGTGTTTTCGCACCTGTGGCGCCAAATGGCTCAGTCGCTGTGCAAAATCACCTTTTGGCTAACAGACTGATAGTGTCACTGTTTATGTGGTGGGCTCACAAAAAGCCCATGTTGAAAACTTGGAGTAAAAATACCAAGAAACGCCCAGGGTGTTAGGGTTTTTGACCATAATGTCCTACCCTGTAGGGACTGACAGGTGTCAGGGATGTGACTTGGGATTGTCGACAGTAATGCTCATGCCATTCCACCCCCACCCTGTAGCCAGTGGCAGGCATCGAGGTGCACCTTGGACCCTTTGGCTTCAGAGTACACTCCATTCTCCTATACTGCACCTATTTCAGTGTATTTCCTTCTGAAATGAGGTGAGTGTAAAGCCAGATCACTTCAAAGCACACCTTGACACTTGTAAGTGTCTGCAGGGTAGGGTGAGGTGAAATGTTGTGACAGTTATGGGCGACGACCCAAAGGCACACCCCAGTGCCTGTCCATCTCTGCAGGGTGGGGGTGGAGCTGGCATCAGTTCAATACTTCACTGCCATTCCTATACTGCATCTGTTTAACTCCTGCACTTCCACTGCTAATGACAGCAAGCAACACTTGGCATTGACAGATGTTTGTTTTCTATACTTTGGTAACCAGGTAAAGTTACAAAAAAATAAATCCAGAGTTGCCCACCCCCACCTCCCACCCCCAATTTGAATAAATCAAAATGTGGCTCTGTTTAACTGGCAGCTCTATCTCTACTTCCTAGTCTGACAACTAGCCATCAGTGTGTTAACATTCCATGATAAAATTCATTGGAGAGCATTGCAAATACCATCCCTTCTCTTCCTGGGTGGCTAGTGGGGCTAAGATGGGTAGAGAAGGGCTACACTGGATTTTAAAAACTGGGATCAGGCAAGGCATTTTGGGGTCAGGATCATGCTAGTGAGAGGAGAAAATATCGTACTGCCATTAGGTCTATGGTGTGGGGAGGCTGTAAAGAGCATCACTACCATTATGGGGAAGGGGGAGAAAAGAGCATTGCTGTGATTAGGTCTGGGGAAGAGATGAGAGGAGAGATTATTGCTGCCATTATGTAGATTGGGAGAGGAGAATAAAGAATTGGGAAAAAAAGGTAACAGTACTGCTATTAGGTAGGTGGGAGGTGGGGGAGGAGAAAACATTTCTTGTACAATGTTTTGGAGAGGGAAGAAGAGAGCAGAGGGCATTGCAGCATTTTGGTCTGGTCTGGAGTAGAGGTGGGAGCACTGCTGCCATTTTTTCCTCTGCGGGAAGGGGAACTTTGCTCGACTTAGAAACACAGACAAGGAGACTACAGAGGCAGAAGGAAAAAAAAAGGGAAAATACAAAAAGTTAGCTGAGCCACCCTACTAGGCTAGTAGTAGTGCATCCAGTTTCCATGAGGGCAACCCATGATTAGATGCAATCCTGAGATTACCTGCTCTAGGACAGCCAATGGTAAGAGGGCCTTGCAGATGCCAGGGCTTTCAGGCTAGGGAAATGAGGTGCACATGAAAGAAAATAAAAAATAAATGAAGCCAATGTAAGAAAGATGACAATAAAGCTAAATATTATTAATTCAAAATGAAACAACTAAACAAGGAAGGAGTGAAACAAACAGAGAAAAAGATAGAAATAATCATGCTGACTCGGCTGATGTTAAATATTTTGTATTTTTATTGTATGGCAGTTTTCAGGCTGGCAATAAGGAGAAGTTTCTGTATGCACCAATAGCCTGCCACCCCCAACTACGACTGTGTATGGAGCCCCTGATAAGTGTTCCCAGAGGAGGGGAGTTTTGGGTGCTCCATGGCTAGTCTACTTCAAGATGTCCCTTGGAAGACAGCTATTTGCTTTGTTGTCAGCATGTTGAGGCGGTGCCTGCCAGTAGCCATTAATGCTGCATGACAAAGCACTAAGCCCTAAATAGATTTAGATAAATATAGAGAACCAGGGCAGCTTCTGAAAAGCAAAAATATAAAACTTAAGGGAAATTATGTAGCTTACATTTATGTGGGGGATGTCAGAGACTCTCCTTACAGGCCATCCTTGTTGGGGTCCCCCAAAACTGTAAAGCTGGCACTATAGTAACATGTGCCACAGAACTTTAAACCTTGCCGCAGAATTTGACCTAACAGTACCACAGAACTTCAGAGTCCCTGCCGCAGAATTTACAACAACTTGCCACAGAGAACAGGGGGCCTTGCCAATAGTTATTGTGTTGACCTGCCTATGCAGAGGGCAAAAGCGGTTATCTGATAAAATCATGTGGTGGCAGAGAAATAGAAGTCCCTGAAAAAACTGTCCTGTAAGCTGGGATGGCCCAATGGGCAGTTTTTGTCGCAGCATGGAATTCCATGCCTGGATTACCCTTGCTGTACATCATTACATTGTTACAGTGTACCATGCAGCACTGTTCTGTACACAGTTCCATCACTTTCAACATGCTGTTGTATCACAGTGCTAAGGGCATGGAATACCATGGAACCCTCACTAATTTCAACATTTCATGTTATTTGATAGTCCTCTATGGCTACAGGTGCTATACTTTTGCTATATACCAAGTCATCCAGGATTTTGGCTATAATACAAATACCTCAAGGCCAAATAAAGCAATGGTGTCAGGTATGGGAAGGTGTATGGTGCACTTCAGTAGACTTGAGTTTGAGGGTAATATGCCTGGATGGTTCAAGGAAGGTACTTCCAGTTACGACTGTTGAAGTATAAATGGGAGGGAGGAGGTTTGCACACTTATTGGGGTTGGTGTGGAAACACCAGGGCCATGCACACACTTTTCTTGGCAACGTCTGCAGTGCACTTCTACTGGGGAGAAGTCAGAGATGCAATATCACATATCTTGAACTTACCACTTTCATTTACCTGTGAGCACATTCTGTTGGGGATCAAACCACCTTTGTTAAAGGGGCGGGGGGCCTTTACTTTAGGAATGTGTTCACAACAGTGGCAGCCAAAGCAATCATGAAGAGGTGGATACAGATCAAACTCCCTCGTCTCCTGCACTGGGTAGCAGTGGCAGAATGAGTTCCCACAATGTAGAGGGTAACATCATTACTGCGACAAAGGCACACAGTGTATGTTAATCGTTGGATCCACTGGAGCTGTATAGGTCAGAGCTGGACGTATTAGATACAGACTAAGTACTCTCTACAACCCCTTACTGCCAGTTGGCTATGTTATAGGCTACTAAGGCCTTGGACACACTACAGAGCTGTTTTTGAAAATTGTTTTTAAAACCAGTTTAGCTAAACCATTTCAGTGCAGCCACACTACTCAGTAACCATTTTTGATAATGGTTTAGTGTGGCCACACTGCTAGTGTTAAACCTGTTCTCCTTGTAACTATTTCGTATTAAGTCCAACACACAGAACTGTGCTTGCCTGGACACACTGCAGCTAGAACTGTTTTAGCTAAACCATTACAGCTTAAAACACTTTTACTCCTGGACAGACCTGTGAGTAAAACCATGCTAGCTCCAAAATGTTTTTTAAAACGGTTTTAAGACTAGGTATCTAGCAGGGTTTAAAAACAATTTTGTTAAAATGTTTTAAGGGGCTTGCAGTCTGTCTGCAAACAGTACTAGGGGGATTATTTGCATACAGTTACTGTTAGTCAGCAATCAGTATTGTCCTTTCTGAAGCCTAGCTGTTTAGCATGTACATAGTTCTAAAGTTATGACATTCTGCATACAGTTGGTACCATCTGAGTCGCACTAGGTTGACTTACAGTGAAGAAACAACTGGGAGCTGTGAAGAAGAACTGTATTGAACTGGCAATCTGAAAGAAAGCTCACTATTGCTCAAATTAGAGGGAGGTGTACTTTAAATTTTAGACTTGGTATTGCTTTGCGTTTGTTTTTTTTGTTGGTTTTTTTAATCAAGAAAGGATTTGCAATACTGCTTATGTACCTGTAGATTGGGAGTTTACCTTCAGAAGGATTGAAAAATACTCCATAATTGGTTTCCACTTGTGGTTAGCTGGATTTGTGTCTACTAGTATTTTGGTGACGGTTTGCATCAAACTGTTTTTGGTACAGTGAACTATTTACTGGTGGCCAAGGATCTGTCATTATAAGGCCTGTAGTTTGCTGTAGGTTAGTGGAGGTTTGTATATTTGACCAAGACAGTGCCTCTGGTGGTGGAAATGGTTTTCTCCGATTGTCTTTAGAGCACAGAATATCAGGTTGCATTGGGTCGGGGAGGCTTACATCATAGGTATTCGGCTCAACTGCTTGATTTTCTCTGACTGTAATTATTTTTTGCTGGGTATATTCTCTGTTAAATTGTTGTGCAGATTGTTTTGCTGAAAGAGAGGTCAGCACTCACCAGAGTGGTGCAGGTTTTCTTGCAGAAAGGAAGGTCAGCACTCACCAGGGTGGTGCAGGTTGTCTTGCTGAAAGGAAGGTCAGCACTCACCAGGGTGGTGCAGGTTGTCTTGCTGAAAGGGAGGTCAGCACTCACCAGGGTGGTGCAGGTTTTCTTGCTGAAAGGAAGGTCAGTGCTCATCAGAGTGGTGTAGGTTTTCTTGCAGAAAGGAAGGTCAGCACTCATTGGGGTGGTGCAGGTTGTCTTGCTGAAAGGAAGGTCAGCACTCACCGAGGTGGTGCAGATTGTCTTGCTGAAAGGGAGGTCAGCACTCACCAGGGTGGTGCAGGTTTTCTTGCTGAAAGGAAGGTCAGCACTCACCAGGGTGGTGCAGGTTGTTTTGCTGAAAGGAAGGTCAGCACTCATCAGGGTGGTGCAGGTTTTCTTGCTGAAAGGAAGGTCAATGCTCATCAGAATGGTGCAGATTTTCTTGCAGAAAGGAAGGTCAGCACTCACCGGGGTGGTGCAGGTTGTCTTGCTAAAAGGAAGGTCAGCGCTCACCAAGGTGGTGCAGATTGTCTTGCTGAAAGGAAGGTCAGTGCTCACCAGGGTGCTGCAGGTTGTTTTGCTGAAAGGAAGGTCAGCACTCACCAGGGTGGTGCAGGTTGTCTTGCAGAAAGGAAGGTCAGTGCTCACTGGAGTGGTGGGTCAGAGCTGTAGCCAATTGTTTCTGGAGGCACAGGTTTGGTCCCACCACCCTGCCCTCACTCTGCCCACCCCAAGGGTGTCACTTTATTTATACCAGGGGTTCTGACATCACTTCCCAAGAGGGCAAGAGGCATACAACTCTCATATCCTTAGCAGTCTGGCACACAGCATAGTGGGTACATGCATGCACACACTAACAAAAAGATGAAAAGATATGTATATATATTAAACATGAAGGGAGAGAAGTGTGGTGCAATGCACTGGCTGTGGGGCAGCAGTCTTCCAGGAGATGTTCTGGAGGCTGTGATGCTTCCCTATTTGCAGGCAACTTACTGCTCTGAGGGAGGAGGTTGCTCATCTCCAGGCTGACCTGGCAAGGAGTAGGGAAACCTCCCCCACCCAGGGAACATCAGGGCCACCATCACTGTATCAGATGTTGCCAAGAAAGAGAAGCAGTTGGACCACAGTGGGCTCAGAAAGGGTAAGGGTGGTGGAACAGAGGTGCATCCTTCCAGTTGTACCTCTCCACAATTCATATGCCATTCTGGAGGAGTGTGGTTCCTCTATGGAGGCACCCACAGTGGAGACCAAGGAAGATGCTGGGAACCTCCACAGGAGGGTGACATGGAACACCACAGGGGAAGGAAGCTGCTTCTGGTGGGAGACTCAATTATTAAGGGGTAGAACTGGGCAATGGAGGGGAGAGGGAGGTAAGGTGCCTGCCTGGCACCATGGCTTGCAGGGACAGGAGTCGAATACTCAGGATCATAAGAGCAGCTGCACGGGAGAAGGAGCTGGATGTCATTGCCCACCTTGGGACAAATGACCTAGCTTGGCATGGGATCAGAGCAGAGCAGGAGGAGTTTGTGGAGTTGGGGAGGGGCTTTAGACAAGTAGCATGCACAGTAACCTTCTCAAAGGAGCTGCCTGTCTAGGGTATGAGTGAGGCTAGGGTACTCAGCACCATGCAATTCAATAAATGGTTGAAAAACTGATGCAGGGCACAGGGTTTTGGCTTCATTGGGGACTGGGGTTCCACCTGGGGGGATAAAGGCCTATACTGGCATGATGGTCTGCATCTGTCCGGGAGGGGAACCAGGCTCCTAGGTGATAGGTTTAAATGCTTCATTGGCAAGCTTTTAAACTAGCCAAGTGGGGAGGCACTGATAAGAAGCAGGGAATTCCCAGCCTCCCCCCACAAAACAGGGTAGTTAGCGAGGTAACCAACAAGGTAGAGAGGCCGATAGGGAGCAGGACAGGGTAAATGGAGAAAAAGGTAAAAGCAGTAAGGGTAGGGATGGGGCTAAAAGGGGTAAGATCATCAAAAAAAGGCTGCTTATAGTCTGGGGAACAAGCTTCCTGAACTAGTGGCCTTGATGGAAGAGGGATGCCTGGATATTGTGGCAGTCTCAGAAACATGGTACACAGAGAACACAGAGTCTCAAAGCTCTTCTACTAGAATCTTCAGCCTGTGACTGTCCCTAACCCTCTCTTTTTCCTGCTCCCCCTCTTGTTGGGGCTCTGTAGTATAATTCTACCTCATAAATGGTATGTTATATGCGGAAAAAATGTGTATTCATGTATTACCTAAATATTATGGCTATTATGGATAATGCTGGGTCCTCGTCTCCCAAATACTATTGTTCTTGTATTCCCCCATCTAAGTGGTTTTGTGCATTGTCTTTCTTCCCTGATCACTGTATTTATAATATTGAATACATAATTGCATTCCTTGTTCTCTCTCTTGTTCCTCTTACCTGAACACTGTAGTGACCTGTTTATGTGATGCTTGGCCAGCTGGTTATGATTATTGTATGATATTGGCGTTGTAAATACAGTAAATGGTCAGTGTATGAAATGTCAGTCTGTGAGATTTGGCCCTTTTAAATTACAAGGTGTCAGCAGCTGAAATCACAGGATGTATTACACTGACCAGGAGATCTCTGAAATGTAATTAACTTGCTTGAGAAATTGCAGTTTATGGCCTTTTTATGACCTCATGCTTTTGAAGTTAGAAACTACATATACATTTTATGATATCAGGAAAGGGACATCATTTAGGCTGATCCTGTATGCTTTCTATTACCTAGCTGAGAGTTGGTGACAGAGTGTGAGATTGTAAAACATGAAATGGGATGTGTTGATCCAAGTCTCACAATTTGGGAAATTACTTTTTGCTGATGTCACACTATTAACATACCTCTTGGTAGGAAATTATGTTTGTAATTTTTTAATTCTAAACAGGAGGAGCTAGATGACTCACAAAGGGGGTGGAGAGACAGAGTTAAACTAATACTTGTGTCTGAACTGTTTGACATATTATTTTGGGACTCCGAGAGAAAACAGTTCTCTGATCTAACGTAAGCATTTCCAGAGGTAATACCATAGACAGCAAAGGTGCAAATGTATTGTGGTAGGAGTTTTTGTTTTGTACTTTTCCCTTATTCTTTTATGTGATTGTGATGCTCTTTGATATTTGTTCTGTATTTTATCTTACTGTTTTTTATCCATTTTTAGTAAACATTTTCTTTAAGATACTTCCTGGGTCTCCTCAGTCATTTTTTGCATGTTATTGCTGAATGGATATTAAGTCTACAACTGTTCAAGGATTTGATGGTGCTACTAAGCTTGGTAAAAGGTAGGAATATACCTAAGGTCTCTAATAGAGTTTTAAGGGTTCATTTTGGATACCTGGTTAGGTGCCCTTAGGCGAAAGATATATTGCATCCCCCCAAAGAAAATATTATCTGAGCCTGTACATTTTGGGAATGTTCACAGTTTGAATCCCCCCAGAACTTGAGACTAAAGGTAATTTGGACCCAAAAGCAGACAGGAGGGTCACCCTGTCTGTTACCTGTTCACACTATTGTGCTCTGAGGTTGGCACTGTGGGAGCAGAGGGCCTGACTTTCGGAGTCCGTTTGTGACACTTAATACTATATGTAAGTCCTTATTGTTGTTTGACATGGGCCTTTGTAAAGGAGTCTATGACTCAAAGTGTTGTAATTCTGAATGTTATTAAATAAAGAAATAAAAATAAAGAACCATGACTGGGATGTCAACATGTCAGGGTACACAATCTACAGGAGGGACAGGGAGGGTAAAAGAGGAGGTGGAGGAGGAGAAGGAGTAGAGCTCTCTACATAAAGGAAGGAATCAAAGCAGCAGAACTAAAGGGTAAACAGGGAGGAAAGGAGGCACTGAGTCACCTTGGAGACAGAAAATGGCACCACAATCCGCACAGGGGTTCTATACAGACCCCCATCTCAGGAGGAGGAAATGGCAAGGAAATGTTTGAAGGCATCCTTATAATGGTAGAAAAAGGGGAGATATTGTTGATGGGGGACCTGAATATGCCAGATATTAATTGGAGCACATTTGCTGCAGCCACATCCAAGAGCCAGGTCATTCTCGATGCCCTGCAGAGGACATGCCTCAGACAGCTAGTGTTGGAACCCACTTGGGAGGGAGCAAATTTAGACCTGGTACTCTCAAACAGGGATAGAGAGAGGATCACAGATTTAGAAGTGGGTAGCCACTGGGAACAAGTGATTACCACACAGTGCGGTTCACGATAAACACCGCTATAGAGTAAAGCCATACAAAAGCAAAAGTACTGGGCTTTAGGAGGGCTGACTTTGGCAAAATAGATGCGTGCATATGGAATCCACTAGCAAAAGGGCAGGAAGGAGGGTTGGAAGAATAATGGGGAAAAATCAAAACTGCCATCCCAGAGGCAACAAGCCTTTGTGTGAAGCAAATAAACAAAACAAAACAAAGTAAAAAAACACTATGCTTCTCAAAAGATGTGGTGGGGAAGGTTAGGGAGAAAAAGATAGCATTAAGGAAGTATAAGGAATCACAGAATGAGCAGGACAGAGAACTGTACCAATTAAAGCAGAAGGAAGCTGGAAAGGCAGTCAGAATAACGAAGGCAAAACCGAGGAAAAGATAGCCAACTCAGTTAAGAAAAGGGTCAAAACCTTTTATAGGTACATTAGGGAGCGAAGAAAAACCAAGGGAGGGATAGTGAGGCTTAATAAAGGGAAGGGGAAGTGGGCAGAGGGTGACAGTGAAAAGGCAGATATACTGAATGAATACTTTTGCTCAGTATTCACAAAAGAAGAAGAAGAGAAGGTACCTAAACCAAACAATTTAAGTACTCTGGACAGGAGGGTCGATACCAGTCCATTCACAGAAGAAAGGGTCCTGAAAGAACTCCTAAAACTCAAGGTGGATAAAGCAATGGGACCTGATGGGATTCACTCCAGAATTCTAAAAGAACTAAGGGGAGATCTAGTGACACCACTGACTACCCTGTTTAACAAATCATGGGAGGGTGGTACCTGAGGACTGGAGGAGGGTGGATATGATTCCCCTTCACAAAAGTGGGAGCAAGGCAGAGGCAGGAAACTATGGACCTGTTAGTTTAACCTTAGTGGTAGAGAAAATGATAGAATCACTTCTGAAAGAAAGAATTGTTGAGTACCTAGAGACCAGCAAGGCACAGGACCCATGGCAGCATGGATTCACAGTGGGAAGGTCATGTCAGACAAATCTAATAGATGTCTTTGACTGGGTGACCAAAGTAGTAGACCAGGGAGGGGCTATGGATATGGCCTACCTATACTTTAGCAAGGCATTTGACGCAGTCCCATGCAAAATATTAACAAACAAGTTAGCCAGCCTGGGAGTGGGTCCTAGGGTGGTAGCCTGGGTATTAAATTGGCTGGACAACAGGATGCAGAGGGTAATAGTAAATGGAGTACATTCTGAAGAAAGGGGGTTACTAGTGGGGTACTGCTGGGTTCAGTGCTGGGACCAGTCCTTTTTAATGTCTTTACAGGAGACATTGTGGAGGGGCTGGAAGGAAAAGTATGTCTCTTTGCAGATGATACAAAGATCTGCAACAAGGCTGATATACAACGGGGATGGAAAGGATGAGAAGGGACTTGGCAAGGCTGGAGGAATGGTCAAAAGTATGGCAGCTTGGATTCAATGCAAAGAAGTGCAAAGTAATGCACCTGGGAAACAAAAACCCAGGGGAAGAGTACACAATGGGAGGGATGGTACTAACAACAATGAAAATGGAAAGGGACCTGGGGGTAGTCATATCAGATGACCTTAATGTAGACAAGCAATGTGAGAAGGCAGTAAGGAGAGCTGGGGGATACTGGGATGCACAGGGAGAGGCATCACCAGTAGAAAACAAGAAGTTGTTATCCCTCTGTACAGACAATTGGTGAGACCCCATCTGGAGTACTGCATGCAGTTCTGGAGACCTCAGTTCTGTAAGGATATAGACAGGATGGAGGCAGTCCAGAGGAGGGCAATTGAAATGATGCAGGGTCTGCAACAGAAGCCATATGAAGAGAGGCTAAAAGAGCTTAAAATGTATACCCTTGAGGAAAGGAGGGAGAAGAGGGGGGCATGATAGAAACGTGCAAGCACCTCAAGGGAACCAACAAAGTCCAAGAGGGTAGCATCTTTCAGAAAAAGAGATGTGCAAGAACAAGAGAGCACAATTTGAAGACAGAGAGGAATGGCTCAGGGGAAACATGAGGAAGTATTTTTTTTCACAGAGACGGTGGTTGACATATGGAACTGCCTTCCTGAGGAGGTTGTTGGGTCAAAAACTGGCAGAATTCAAGAATGCATGGGACAGACATAAGGCAATTATAGTGGGGTAGGAGGAAGTAGGCTGTTGGTTAACTAGAATCAGCAGTTTATCCAATTAGTAGGGAACTGGGCAGACTGGGTGGACCAAGCGGTCCTTATCTGCCATCAAAGTCTGTGTTTCTATGTTTCTATGTTTCAAATCAAATCAAACTTTATTTCTATAGAGCCTTTCAAAAACCAAGGTGCTGCACATAAAATTACATACAAAATAAACATAAACATCAGGTTAAAAAAACTGATCAATAAATAGAATACCCATAATTAGAGAAAGCTAAACCGAATAAATATGTTTTTAGCTCTATTTTAAACCTATCGACGGTCAGACATTCTCTTAACTGACGAGGTAGAGAAATCCACAGGGTTGGAGCCAGAAAAAAAAGGCATGGGCACCAGATGTTTTTAATCACACCCTGGGAATCTCTAGCAATCCGTCATCTGTGGATCGGAGAGGACAGCGGGGGCAGTAGGGTACCAGGAGGTCTTGCAGGTAACTGGGTCCCTGATCATGTAGGGCTTTAAAGATTAGCAAGCCAACCTTAAAGGTGATTCGCTACTGAGTAGGCAGCCAGTGCAGCTCATGGAGCACAGGCATAATATGACTGGAAGTAGATGTCCCAGTCAAAAGCCTGGCCACCGCGTTCTGCACCAGCTGCAAGTGGTGGATATCAACCCCTGGAAGCCCTAGGTAAAGGGAATTGCAGTAATCAAGGTGGGTAGTGATAAAGGCATGGACCAGTGTTGGAAGATCATCTGGAGGAACCAAGTGTTTCACCTGGGCGATATCCCTCAGGTGGTAAAACGAGGATTTGACAACAGCCGACACCTGAGATTTCAGTGTCAGACCATTGTCAAAAATAACACCCAGGTTATGCACTCGGTCTGAGGTAGTGAGCTATATGCCATTGATCAACAGACCTAATGCCTTTCCAGCTCCCAAACCCACTCTCGGACGACCAGGGTCCACTATCAACACTTCTGTCTTATCTGGATTCGGTCTCAGCCAGCCGGTACTCATCCAGGTTCTAATCTCTGTAAAGCAGATATTTAGCACAGAGAGTGCATCATTTTTTCTGGGCAGAAAGGACATATACAGTTGAGTATCATCTGCATAGCAGTGAAAATTCAAACTGTACCACCTGATGATATCTCCTAATGGCAGTATGTACACTGCAAACAACATGGGGGCCAAAATGGTGCTCTGCAGCACCCCACAGGGCAGAGAGTGAGTGCCAGAGGAATAAATTCCGGTGACAACTCTCTGAGACCTGTCTGCAAGGAACAAGTGAAACCATTTGAGGACTGTACCAGACAGCCGACAAAGAAGCCACAAGCGCTCCAATAGCACAGCATGGTCTACAGTGTCAAATGCTGCAGAGAGATGAAGAAGGATCAGAATGGTACGTGCCTTTCAATCTCTAGCCATTAGGAGGTCATTCAATACTCAGACAAGAGCAGTCTCTGTGCTATGCATCTTCCTAAATCCAGACTGGAGCACATCATAGACATTGTGAGTTGTGAGGTGATCGTCCAGTTGCACGCAACCACCTTTTCAATAATCTTACCAACAAATGGCAGGTTAGAGATTGGCCAGTAGTTAGCTAGACAATCTGGATCCAAGGAGGGTTTCTTAAGGAGTGGTCAAATGACCGCCTCCTTGAGGGGGTTTGGAAAGACCCCCTCACCAAGGACCTCCAGATAATTTCAGCAAGGATCGGGCAGATAACATCTACACATTACACTAAAAGGGGTGTAGGGTCCGGTTCCGAACTACAACTGGTTAGGCACAGTGTCTGGATGATCTTCACAATGTCCATGAATTCTGGATGGCAAAAATCTGAACAGATAGAGCGAGTGCATGCCATTTCCTGTTGATCTCCACAGTCCCTCATAGGAGAGGCCGGATCAATGCATGACCTGGTGGTGGCAACCTTATCTGCAAAGAATTGAGCGAACTCCTCGCATTTCAGCTAAGAAAAAGCTTCTCTGGGCTGGAGACAGATTGGATTCCACAATCTATCAACAGTCCAGAAAAGCTGAGCCAGTCGATTCTGTGCAGCAGAAATCTCCCTAGATAGGAATTCTGCCTTCTTATGGGTGATTTCTGACTGATAGCCATCATAATATGCTGTCAGCCTAAACCTGTCAGCATCAAGACCGGACTTTCGCCAGGCTCTCTCTCCATCCTTCAACCAACTCGCCTCAGCTTCTTCAAGGAACCATCAAACCAAGGGTTACTTGGGTGAAGGGTGAGAGGCCAAACACAAACAGGAGCAATCTTGTTCAGGGCATCTCCCACAGCCTTGTTATAGGCCAGTACGAGATCACCTGGACTCATGCATTCACCCGACAAGCCCGATAGATCCAGTACCACCGATAGGTCACTATGGGTAACTCCCCTTAAAGGGAAGTACTGAACCATCTCCATAGGGGCAGACCTATTGGGGGGGACCCTGAAGCTGAACCTTATGGTGTGATGGTCAGACCAGCTGATTGGTTCCACCCCCAAATCAGCTATTTCCATACCCAAAAGGAAGATCAGATCCAATGAGTGACCCCCTATATGGGTAGAGGAGGTATCTACCTGTGTGAGGCCCAGTGTTGTCATCAACTGGAGGAGATTTTGACTAAAGTGCGAGAATTCATCGTCAACCCAGGCATTGAAGTCCCCCAGAACTATGCATCTGGGGGACCTCAATACCATGTCGATGATGAAATCCGTTCTCTCCTGCAGTAATTCTCCGCCATCTCCTAGTGGACGGTAGATGAGGTGTATGTTTCTATTGTGAAAGTGGGGTAATCAATAGTACCTAAAAAGTCCATTGTGCTACTGTCACCTAGTTGACCACAGGTGACAGTGCAAGCACATCCCAACAACTGGGGACAGATGCCAATGGGGTTTGACATGCTGGGCATGCACATCACTGCACTTCTGGGTGTCAATGCAGGGGAGGCCAGAAAATGGGTCACAAACCACTGCAGGATGTCCATCCTCATTGCAGTCATCACACCAATGACCATGGTGCTCACCCTCAAGCGTCTACCCAGTCTCCATCATCAGGAAGGTACCCTCTTCACTGACCACCATGATTGGGAAGCCATGTTGTTAGAAAGGGCTGGCAAGTCATGGAGAAGGCAGTGATGGGGCTGGACGAGTGGGATGAAATCAATGTTTGACTGCTGGTATGAGAACATACTATACCATAGTAAAAAATAAGAAGGAAAAAAAAAATGTACATTGAACAGAACTTACTACTGTGTGGCTGTAAACTGTTACTCAATATATAAATCCGTGTTGCATAATGGTTGGTCTATTCAAATGTTTCAGTATTTTACATTCACAGACTGATGATTGCTGTTCTACATTTTAATGATAATTCATCAAGAACACAGCACAGAACACGAGACAGCAAACTCACATGGGGTGTCTCCTTCCTAAAGTCTCATAGTGGATCCACAGCACTGAAGCAAGTGAAAGTGGCCATGTCGTATGATAAGCATAACAGCATTATGTTGAACAACATGCGTTTGTATCCAGATCTCTTTTATCGATCATGCAAGCTGAGTTCCAGTATCAGACATTTTATCTTTCTAAGTTTAATGTTATTTCTAAACACAGAGTTACAATCACTTTTGATAGAGTCAATGGTTTCAAAAGATGAGGAGATGGTTTTACTCGCATATATACTGCACTATTTGTTACACAGTGGTGGTAGTGGCATCTACCGGGGGGGGGGGTAGACAGTTAGAGAAAAACTGTATTCCTTGCCATCTCACTTGCAGCAGGACATGACAGAGTGTACATCGTGATGGTACAACAGCACAATGTTGGAGTGGTGTAAGGTAGAAGGCATTGCCAAGTGCCTGCAGGTTACAGAGAATTACTGATATCACACCACAAAGCGTGCACTGTACTGCATCATGGCAAATAACAATGTGTTGTTATTTTACATTTTTCTTTGTAGTGGTAAAAAACTGCACCACAAAAAAATGTTTTATTGCAGTTATTTTCTTTAGCCGGTGCTGCTGTGTTGAGCAAATCAGGTTTCAATGCAATCTGCAGTACTCTGATCTACATACCAGATAATGCAATAGAGTGGGTGTAATCATACTGTAATACATAGGCTTGATTGTGTCTGTGTGTTGTGATTACCATGGGCAGTTTGTAGAATGCCCTATTGTCCAGTGTTTCTGCCTGCACCACCAACTGCCTGTTGACATACAGGAAGTAACTGAAATTATTGATGGTACAGTACCCCCCCAGTAGTAGCCACCCCAAAAAACACATCACATGCACTCCTCTTTGCAATACCAGTAACCTTTGATAGCAATCTTTTTGGCCTCAGAAATCTTAGTGCCACTCTTTTCTGTCTCAGTCTGTCTAGTTAACAGATCATCCCCACACTTCCACATACTTCACTGGTATCATTGATTTACCTTCCGATCCCTGAGGTTACTGCACATTTTCAACATGTATGTAGTATCACTGTTAGCATATCCTGCAGACACTCTCGATCTGCTGCTTGCAAATAGTGAGCACCAAAATAGATTATCAATACATCAAACGGAAGTTCAAAAACTTGTATCAGCCAGTTAAAATCACTTGTTTTGCAAGATTAGTATACACAATTGTACATATTACCTTTCTAATGTTTTTTCCAGACTGCACTGAAGAACTCATTTTGGATGTAATTGGAATCAAACATTAGTATCCCACATACAAACTAGCCAAGGAAAATCTGCATGGTACCAATGTAACGTCACGAGTTTCATCCAAGTTTGTTAAACCAGATAAGAAAATCCTTGTTTTACAAGAACTGGTTCAACAAAAGCAACACATAAGTATGCTGACGTACTGTGAATAACAGTGTTGCTCTTTTTTAATGGAATGAGTGCTTCCAAGCATAGTAGATGGTCTGAGAGCTGTGAATCAAGGCTGACACATTCAGGTACCATAATGATGTACTGAAGACTGCTTATACAACTGTAGTATGGGTCTTAGTGGCAGTATTAATCAAGCTCATGTGATTATCTTATAGGTTCTAGGAAAAGAAAAACAAAATCAGAGTTGTACAACTATCACATGTGAATTATCTCTACACCGAGAGGAATTTAATGTAAAACATAATAGTTTATGCAGCAAATGCCTTATCAAAATCACTACGCTCAGTGTACAGCAACTGAAAATATATATAGTAACCTTTTAAAATACAGCACTGGTTAGAGGGTCTTTCTCTCCATACACTATATAAAACAGTGTATGAGAACCACAGTGCACAGTAATGTTATTCTTCCAATTTGTGATAACCATGTTGACAGACAGGCATGTGAAGAATCACTATCAAGGTCATTTTTTTATTTTTATTTTTTATTTTATTTAATTAGTATTTCAGAAAGACCTTTGAGTGTGAGCTCTTTTACAAAGGTTCCATGTCAGGGTGGACAATGAGACAATACACATATTCATTGGGTACAGAGGCCTGATCATTAGGCATTAAAGAGCGATTACATGAGAATTAGACAAATAGGAGAAAAACAGAGCAGTTGTAATAGAATACTAAGCTATCTCTAATCGGTTGCCCTAGGTGGCATACCCCTGGAAACCTCCAAATCCATTGATAGACTATGGCAGAGTAACTGCATAGGGTTTAATGCTATCCCAAATGGCGAGAGGCTGGGTGACAGTGAAACAAGGAAGACTGGGTTTGAACCTACCACAGAGAGTGAGAGGTGGGGGAATAGTGAAACGGGGGGGCTATGATGGTGGGGAAGCAGCTCCAGAGGGCTTTTTCGAGTAGGGTGTGTGTGTGTGTGGGGTTAGGGAGGGTCAGTACCAAGAGCGTTTAAAGAGGACTGATAGCTTACTTAAGCCCTTGGCTAGGCTGGAATGGAGGCAGGGTTCTCTAGATAGCCCTGCTGGGTGCTACCTTGGGGATAGGCCTGTCTATCAAGTGGGGCCTGAGAAGCAGGTGCATTTTGAGCTAGAAGTTAGGTGCTGTTTGAGGCCTGCTTTGAATTGAGACAGGCTGTTGTTTGTTTGTAGTTTAATCGGGAGTTCATTTATCCAGAGGGGGGCCAGATAGGAGAAAGCACGCTGCCCTAGTGAGGTTCAGTGGAATAGTATGGACAGTGCTCCATTCTTTCTCCCTCTGGTGATGTGTGATGAGAGAGAAGCCTCGGGCAGGTTTCCTATGCAGGGTGTTTTTTTTTCGAGGAGTGCCTTCTTTCCCAGGAGGCAAGTTTGGTATTTGATCCTGTCTTTTAGGTTAAGTCAGTTTGTACACTCATACAGGGTGCAAGTATGAGTGTAGTGATCTTCACACAGGGTGAGGCAGCATGCCTTACTGAGTGCAGTTTGGACCCTTTTGAGCACTGTATCAGTAGCAGCTCCATAGACCACCAGCCCGTAGTCTATCATGGAGAGAATGGAGCTGGAGACAGATTTGGATTGCTTCCGGGGTGAGGAATTTCTTACACCTATAGAGGACCCTGATCTTTGTGTTTACCACTCTGACAAGGGAGTCTATGTGGTGTGTATAAGTGAGAGAGAGTCATCAGTGGTGACTCCAAGGTACTTGAACAGATGCACCTGCTCAGTCTGCTCACCAGCCTTATTGGTGATTACGAGTGGAGTATGCCTGCATTTGTTGTAGGGGCTGGATTGTAGCATGGACTTGGTTTTCTTGTAATTTAGTAGCAGCTTTTTCCTACTGAACCAGTCCCTGAGTTTATTGAGAGAGTTCTGTAGTTCTGTTTGTAGGGCAACCTGAGAGGTGCTGCTGCTCAGCAGCACAGCATCATCCACATACAGGATAAGTTTGGTGTCACAGGCTGTGGGTAGGTCATTTACAAAGAGGCTGAAAAGCAGGGGACCTAGAACTGATCCTTGAGGGACTCCTAGGAGTATATCTCTGGAGCTGGATAACGACTGCCCGATTTTGACTCACTGGCTCCAGTGTGTTAGGTAGTCATTGAACCAATTCAGGGTGTTAGGTGCCACACCCAATCTTTGGAGCTGGAGCACTAGTAGAAGATGGTTGATGGTGTCGAAGGCTTTGGTGAGGTCAAAGAAGATGGACCCCACCAATTTGCCTTCATCCAGCACCTTGTGCGCATAGTCAGTGTATTCCAGCAGTGCCGTGGTGGTACTGTGTTTTTGCCTGAAACCATGTTGGTTTGGGCAGAGCAGATTGTACTTATTGAGGTATTCTGTGAATTGACTTGCCACGATTTTTTCCAAAGCTTTGGATAGTGGTGTAGAGGATAGATATTGACCTGTAGTTTGACACCAGTGCCTTGTCACCATTCTTATGCACTGGAGTTACCAGGGCTTGCTTCCATACCTCCGGAGACTGAGCTAGAGCCAAGGATTTATTAAATAACATTGTTATGGGCATGATAAGAACATCAAGGGTGAGAGAGAGTAACCTCATGTCACTGCAGTCTTAGTCAGCAACTCAGTCAAAGTATGCCTTTGTCTGGTATGTGCTCATACACAAGGGCCATACTTTTGTGCCGCACATTGGGACCAAGTTCTGCAGCAAGATTACCATTTGCTATAGAACTTCTGCAGTGGTGGTTTCTAATTTCTGCGGAAGTTCTATGGCACTAAAGAACTACCATATCAGTGTCAGCTTGTCATTCTGACTTCACATCCGTGGCAGTGGATCTAGCAACCAGGACGGGGGGAAAGCACAGTAACACTAGTTAAAAAAATAACAGACTTACAGAAATAATTGTATGTCTAAAAAAACAAATAAAAAATCTATCCCTTAAGGTCCTAGCCTATTGCATAAATGAAATACACAGAGGGGACCTTATGTGATAAATATGGTATTTCTATACCCATGCTGTCTATACCACTCATAAGGTCCCCACTGCGTATCACTTATATATTTATATGCAGTCTGTAACATACATACAAATGTGTGTGTGTGTACGTGTACATGTATAAAACAAAAACAAGGCGTTGCGTCAGCATGTGGTCTAAAAGCAAAACAAAATGGTTATTAAATGCATGCTGAAAATAGAAAATAAAGTTAAAAATCTACGTTTTGACCTTAGGTCTTCTTCAGGAAATATCTAAAAGAGAAAAAAAAACAAAGTTAGTGTGGGGGGGGCGAAATGAGGGATTATATATATATATATATATATATATATGGGGAAGAAAAAAGGGTGAGGCTCAGGAAGAAGAAGTGATAAATGGCAAGATTAAGAGAAAATCTGTGAAATAAAAAGGTGATGGGAAAGATAAAGCATAGCAGGAATGAAAGAGCTAGGGAAGTCCCCAGGTGGGGACTAATTAACAAGGCCTACACATATAGTGAGAGAGAGATACTGTATATATATATATATTTTTTTTTTTTTTAATTTCCATGAAATTGTATCCTCATTCATACAGGTCCCTTTGGAAATAGAATAAACAGAATAGAGGAGATATTTCAAAACTCATTTTTCATGCCAATCCACTTCCCTTGACACACTACGTAACACCATCAGGCCATGACATGCATGTGAACCCATTGTGAGATAAAGCTCTTCTGCCCATCACAATGTGTCCCACTGTGTCATACCTTCCCAGGCTCAGAGCAGTGATGTGTTCCCCCAATCCCTGTGCTGCCCAGCCAGCTCCCAGAGCTCATCTCTGAACCTGAGTTGCCAGCACAGGAACACAACATGCTACCCTCTGGCCCGACAGCTGGCCCTGAGCACAACATTTCTTCATAACCTTTAGGTGATTCTATCAACCAATAAAACAATATGTAATCAATAACCCCAGCAAAAATCTGTACAGCACAAATATTTATTTAACAGGTCTATTCTTTCAACAGGTCTACACATTATTATATTCCACTTTTCTGGGCAGAATTACTTTATTTTTCTTAATAATGACAGGTTAATTCAGTTTACCAGTATTCATTTCAGATGGCATCTCTATACCTTAAAAACACAAATATGTTTGCTCAAAGCAAGGTATGGACTTAACAGGTCTATGCTATTGTCAATGTTTTATTTAAGTTGGCTCTAGTGTAATAACATATGACTGAAAATTGTATTAGGCTGTAATGCAGGCTGAGAAAATATCATTGTACCTGATGGACTGTGTCAGTGGGAGATGAGATAGATAAGCGACTATTCATTTCTGTGGCAGAATGCAGCCATTTCATTAGTTCATGTATGATGGTATAGCAATGATAACATCACATTCTGAGCATAAAGGGGTCTTGGATATAAAAAGAGGAGAAGAGAAACAGGTTCTATAGATAAACAGAAATATTAATAAAGAATCACCAAGAGCAATGAATTCTTTATTTATTTATTGAGATCTTGGATTAGCATCTTTTAGCAGAAAGCTCTTTCATAGGTTCTACGTCAAATATGACACTAACAAGAATACAGATATGTTCTACAGATACAAATACTAACAATAGTTATACAATCTAAGCACGTCAGGGTGCAGAGTCAAACAAAGGCTAACATTTCACTAGCTAGTGGTAACAAAACATGAGGATGCTTGTTTAAAAGGAGAATTGTACAACTAACAACATAGGCAGATAATTGGATTGTGCCTGAATCAAAGAAAGAAGGAAGATCTTGTACCAGTAGAGAGGGACAAGGGAGGGAGGAGGAAAGTGCAGGGAGGGAGAAGGCAAGCAGAGGTGGGGGTAAGAAGGGGATAGATAGGAGGGAAAGGCAAGGATAGCTATGTAGACAAAGTGGAATAAAGGGGGAGGAGAGTGGGAGAAGGGGGTGGAGGAGAGTAGGGAGGACGAGGTGGTGTAGGTAGTGGGGTGATGATGAAGATGTATTGAGGTGGTAGGGAGGAAAGAGGCATGGAATCACAGAGGAGCAAAAAGGGCAGAGGAGATGGAGGGAGGTAGGAGGGAAAATAAATAATTTAGGCAGGGGTAGAAAGCCCATGAAAGTGTTAAGTTGACTGGGGGCCCACGAAATGGACAGGAATCATAACATTTTACTGATCATAGAGATTGCAAAGGGTAGGAGCAAGGTAAAGGCAAATTGGGGTAGCAGTCATAGGTTGCCAGTGAGATTAGATGCTGCCAGAGTCTTTTCTTAAAGAAGCCCAGTAAAGTAGCACTGGTTATGTCAGGAGGCAGAGAGTTGTACCACTGTGGAGTTCAGTATGTGAATGCACATTGTCCAAAGACAGTGCAGCACCATGGGCTTCTGAAAGCCTGTTTGCCAGAGCTTCTGGTACTACATGGGTTACGTGCAGGAGAAAGAAGGGTCATTTCACTAGGGGGTAGCAGTCCCAAGGTGACTTTTTTGCTAGCAGGCACAATTGGTATTTGAGCCTGCTGTTAAATTGTAACCAGCTAACCTGGGCGTAAAGTTAGCAGGTGTGTGTCTGCAGCACTGCAGAAGTTCTGTGGTAGGTTGCAAGTTCTGCACAAAATTCTGCAGCAGCAGAATTCTAGGGGCCTTGCTCATACACACTATAATGTATGTCACTCTATAAACCCAGAATAAGACTGTTTTGGTTAGCCCAAACATGTAAAAATGGATTGCTAGTTTATGGGCAATAATCTTCATTGCTTGTATGTACTACTACATTGATTTCAAGTTTACTTGTATCATATTGCATGTTGGTACTGTAAAATGGACTTCAGTTGATAAGTGCACAACATACATCTATACAACTGCAAAATAAAAACATTACATAAGACATACAGTAACATGATTATAACAATCTGCTGCTAACTTGCAATTTAAATGTTTATATATGAGGGTGTCGAGTGGGGTACCGTAGGGGTCAATCCTGAGACCCCTTCTTTTTAATGTGTAGATTAGTAACATAGTGGATGGGCTGGAGGGGAGGGTGTGCCTTTTTGTGAATGATACGACAATCTGCAATAGGGTAGATACTCCAGGGGGAGTGGAGGCCATGAGATGGGACCTAAAGACACTGGAAGGTTGGTCGAATAAGTGGTAGCTAATTTCAATGCCAGGAAGTGTGCAGTGATGCACATAGGACGTAAGAACCCTCAAGCCACTTACACACTAGAGGAGAGAGGAAATGAAGAAAACAGAGCAGGAGCAGGATCTGGGTATAACAGTATCCAGCAACCTGAAGATAGGAAACCAGTGCAGCAAGGCAGTAGGGAAGGTGAACAGAATGCTGATGTGCATAGGGAGGGGCATAGCCATTAGAAGAAGGGAGGTAATCATGCCACTTTATAAGGCCATGGTGAGGCTGCACCTGGAGTATGGGGTCCAGTTCTGGAGACCACATCTGAAGAAGGACATTGGTTTTATCGAAAGGGGACAGCGTAGGGCAACCAGGATAGTGCATGGCATGCAGGGAGAGACATATGAGCAGAGGGGGAAGGAACTGGAACTGTACCCATTAGAGACAAGAAGGGACAGAGGAGACATGATTGAAACACTCCAGTGTGTTAAAGGAATAAACAAGGTGAGGGGGGGTGCTTATTCAAAATAAAGGAGGAGACTAAAACAAGAGGACATAGTAAAGATTGGAAGGGGAAGATATAAGGGGAATGTAAGGGGGTGTTTCTTCATGGAGAGGGTGGTGGGACCCTGGAACAGACTACCAGAGGAGGTAGTGGGGGCAGAAACAGTGGAAGCTTTATAAGCACCTCAAGGGAACCAACAAAGTCCAAGAGGGTAGCATCTTTCAGAAAAAGAGATGTGAGCCAGCCAGGTGGTGCTGAAAGTTGAGGCGCTGGATGCCACACCTCATGCTATGTTGGCAACCCAGTTTTGGGAATGACCTCAGGTCATCGGGGTGCCGGCATGGGGGGCAGAGCAGGGTTGAGCATGCCGATAGGCAGCTCTCCTCTCCCGAGTGTGGGGTGGCGAGGGTAGGTTGGTGTCCCCCATAGTTCTGCTCCTACCAGGTGGTGGTCTGGTGGGTAACGTAGGCAGAGAAAGGGCAGCAAAACAGTTATGGGAGGTGAAAGGGGCTGAGCTGATGCCATGGGGTGCGTAGCATGCTTCCACATGCTCACACAGCCATGTTCTGGGACCTCGGGGGGGGGGTCAGGGGAGAAAATCTATAAAATACGCATGTGTCTCAGAAGAAGCCAGAAGGGGAAGGAAGGAAACGTATTCAATTCAGTGTTTTAGAGTAACAGGTGATTACTATTTTTCTTTTAAACTTAGATTGTGGGCTTTTAGTGACACTATACTTTCTTTGTTGTCTTTACTTATAATTGTCTTTGGGCTGTTGAAAATTTAAAACATAGTGGTGGTGTAATTCTGTGCTGTCTTTAATTGCTGCAAATTTTATCTTGGCTTGTCTGACTGCCCTGTAGTTGGGTGAAGGGTGTTAATTGTCTGGCCTCTGACCTCAGCAACGAGATAACTGGAGGTGGGGCTTAGTCAGAGTTGAAGTAGCAAGTAGAGTTTATTTTCTCAGAAGAAGCCAGAAGGGGAAGGAAGGAAACATATTCAATTCAGTGCTTTAGAGTAACTGGTAATTGCTATTTTTCTTTTAAACTTAGATTGTGGGCTTTTAGTAACACTATACTTTCTTTGTTGTCTTTACTTATAATTGTTTTTGGGCTGTTGAAAATTTAAAACATAGTGGTGGTGTAATTCTGTGCTGTCTTTAATTGCTGCAAATTTTCTGCCCCCCTCCCCTTCCCCCAACTCTTAATTATATGCCCTGTTAAATTTGATTGACAGGAGCTAAACACAGGGTATAGTAAGGGTGTGAAGTAGGAGGGGCATAAGGGGGAAGAATCCCACCCTCACACACGACAAGTGTTTTGATTCATTTATTTATTTATTGGTTTCTTTTTCTTAAAAAAAAAAATATCTGAGGATCAGTGGCAGGATTTTTAGGACAGTAAATTAGTAAAAGGGAACTAGGAGAGCTTCAGTAGCAGACAAGTTGTGGAATAGCAGTATAATTGCAGTATAATGTGGGAGTGGTGCAATGCAGTGGCTGTGGGGCAGCCATATTCAGGCAGACCTTCTGGACACTGAGGTGCTGCCCTATCTGCATGCATCTCTCTGGACTGCAGGAGGAGGTAGCCAGACTCAGAGCAGAAGTAAACTGGGTCAGGAGTACCATCACCCCTATCCAGGGACCACCCAGTCAATGCAACTGCCTCAAGGATGCCGAGAATGAGGAGCACTTGGGTGACAGTGGGCTCAGGGAGGTTAGAGCAGTCAGGCAGGCACATCCCAGATCCTATTCCACTCAAGAACTCATATGCCACACTGGCAAATGAGGACAACCAAATAGAGGTACCCAGAAAGTGGAAGGAAAGGATGTGGAGGTTAGCCAAGGTGACCTCAGCGGGGAAAGCAGTGGACCCCAGAGGAGGATGAAGCGATCCTGGTGGGGACTCCATCATAAGAGGATCAGCTAGGAACACAGGAGGGAGGACAGGGAGGTGAGGTGCCTACCAGGTGCCACGGCATGGAGGGATGGAAGGAAGATCCTGGGGATCACTGGGAAGGCAAGGCAGGGAGGGTGAGCTGGCTAAGGCAGGACAAATGACCTGGCTAAGAAGGGATTAGAGAAGTGCAGGAAGAGTTTGTGGGGGTGGGGGAGGGGCCTTGAGTCAAGTAGCACGCCCGCGGTAACTTCTCGGAGGTGCTACCCATCTATGGCATAGGAGAGACTAGGGTGTTCCGTCACCATGGGATTCAATCAGTGGTTGAAAAACTGGTGTGGAGCTCAGAGGATTTGGCTTCATTGGGGACTGGGGTCCACCTGGAGTGATGCAAGCCTATACTGGCATGATGGGCTGCATCTGTCCGGGAGGAACCAGGATCCTAGGTAATAGGTTAAATGCTTCATTGTGAAGCTTTTAAACTAGCCAAGGGGAGGCACTGGAAAGGAGCAGGAAAATCCTAGCCCCCCCCCCAAACAATCACGGTAGTAAGTGTGGCAAACACCAACATGGAGGTGTTGATAGGGAGAAGGGCAGGGGTAAATGGAGAAAGTGACAAAGGCAAGAAGGACAGGGATGGGGCAAAAGGGGTAAGGCCATCAGGAAATGGAGGGTAATGAGTACCAATGCCCGTAGTCTGGGCAACAAGCTCCCTGAGCTGGTGGCCTTAATGGAAGAAGGAAGCCTGGATATCGTAGCAGTCACAGAAACATGGTACACAGAGAACCATGACTGGGATGTTAACATACCAGGGTACATAACCTACAGGAGAGACAGGCAGGGGAGAAGAGGGGGAGGAGTAGCTCTCTATGTAAAGGAAGGGATAAAAGCAACTGAACAAAAGAGTAAACAGGGAGGAGAGGAGGCACTGTGGGTCACCTTGGAGACTGGAAAGGGCACCACAATCCGCACAGGGGTTGTGTACAGACCCCCATGTCAGGAGAAGAAATGGACAAGGATATGATGGAAGGCATTCTTAGAATGGCAGAGAAAGGGGAGATACTGTTGATGGGAGACCTGAATATGCCAGATGTTAACTGGAGCACATTTGCTGCAGCCACATCCAAGAGCAGGGCCATTCTTGACACCCTACAGGTGGCAGGCATTAGACAGCTAGTTTGGAACCCTCGTGAGGAGCAATCTTAGACCTCGTACTCTCAAGCGGGGCAGTGAGAGGATCTCAGATCTAGAAGTAGGTTGCCATCTGGGGACAAGTGACCATCAAACAGTGTGGTTCACGTTAAACTCAGCTCAGAGAGTCAAGCCATACAAAAGTGAGGGTACTAGACTTTAGGAGAGCTGACTTTGGCAAGATGGAGGAGTGCCTCAGAAAAGCACTAGCAAACAGGCTAGAAGGAGGTGTGGAGCAACAATGGAATTATCAAACTGCCATCACAGGCGCAACAAGCCTTTGTGTGAAACAAATAAACAAATCAAAATGAAAGAAAAAGCCACTATGGTTCTCAAGAGAGTGGCTGTGAAAGTCAGGAAGAAAAGATAGCATTCCGGAAGTATAAGAAAACACAGAAGGAGCAGGACAGAGAGCTGTACCAGTTAAGGCAGAAAGAAGCAGGAGGGAAGTCAGAATAGCAATGGCCCAAACTGAGGAAAAGATAGCCAACTCAGTTAAGAAGGGGATAAAACCTTTTATAGGTACATCAGCGAGCATAGAAAGACAAAGGGAGGGATAGTGAGGCTGAACAGAATGAATGGTGGGTGGGCAGAGGGGGACAGTGAAAAAGCAGGAATACTGAACGAATATTTCTGCTCAGTATTCACAAAAGAGGAGAGGGAAGTGCCTAATCCAATTAACAGAAGCACTCTTGATAGGGGGGTCGATCCCAGTCCTTTCACAGAAGAAAGGGTTCTGCAAGAACTCCTAAAACTGAAGGTGGACAAAGCAATGGGTTCTGATGGAATTCACCCCAGAATTCTAAAAGAATTAAGGAAGGAACTAGTGAAACCACTGGCTACTCTTTTTAATAAATCATGGGAGGATGGTGTGGTACCCGAGGACTGGAGGAAGGCAGATGTGATTCCCCTTCACAAAAGTGGGACCAAGACAGAGGCAGGAAACTACAGACCTGTCAGTCTGACCTCTGTGGTAGGGAAAGTGATGGAGTCACTTCTGAAGGAAAGAATAGTTGAGTACCTAGAGGTCAGTGGAGCACAGGATCCAAGGCAGCATGGGTTCACAGCAGGAAGGTCATGTCAGATGAATCTAATAGATTTCTTTGACTGGGTGACCAAAGTAGTAGACCAGGGAGGGGCTGTGGACATGGCCTACCTAGACTTTAGCAAGGCATTTGACACAGTCCCACACAAAAGATTGATAGTCAAATTAACCAGCCTGGGAGTGGGTCCCAGGGTGGTAGCCTATGATAAAACATTGGCTGGACAACAGGACACAGAAGGTAATTGTAAATGGAGTCCACTCTGAAGAAAGGGCGGTTACTGGTGGGGTACCGCAGGGTTCAGATGGTTCCAGTCCTTTTAATGTCTTTATCAGTGACATTGCAGAGGACTGGAAGGAAAGTATGCCTTTTGCAGATGACACAAAGATCTGCAACAGGGTTGATACACAGGAGGCGTGGAAAGGATGAAAAGGGACTTGGCAAGGTTGGAGGAATGGTCAGACATATGGCAGCTAGGATTCAATGCAAAAAGTGCAAATAATGCACCTGGGAAACAAGAACCCAGGGAAGAATACACAATGGTGGGGAGGTAGTAACAACAACAAAACAGGAAAGGGACCTGGGGTAATCATATCAGATGACCTTAAGGTTGTAAGCAATGTGAGAAGGCAGTAGGGAGGGCCGGGGTATACTGGGATGTATTGGGAGAGGCATCAGCAGCAGAAAACAGGAAGTTGTTATCCCTCTGTACAGACAGTTGGTGAGACCCCATCTAGAATACTGTGTCCAGTTCTGAGACCCCATCTCTGCAAGGACATAGACAGGATAGAGGCAGTCCAGAGGAGGGCAACTAAAATGGTGCAGGGTCTGCAAGAGAAGCCGTATGAGGAGAGACTAAAGGAGCTTAATATGTATACCCTTGAGGAAAGAAGGGAGAGGGGACATGATAGAAACTTTCAAGTACCTCAAGGAATCAACAAAGTCCAAGAGGGTAGCATCTTTCAGAAAAAGAGACTTGCAAGAACAAGGGACACAATTTAAAGATAGAAGGAGAGGCGGTTCAGGGGCAATGTGAGAATATTATTTCACAGAGAGGTAGTGGATGCATGGAACAGCCTTCCTGAGGAAGTTGTGGGGTCTAAAACTGTGGGAGAATTCAAGAATGCATGGGACAGACATAAGGCAATTCTTGTGGGAGGCAGGAAGATAAAGGCTGTTGGTTAACTAGGATCTGCGGCCTATCCTGTAGGTAAGGAAATGGGCAGACTAGATGGGCCTAGTGGTCCTTATCTGCCGTCAAAATCTATGTTTCTATGTTTCTATGAGCTGGATGTCATTATCCACCTAGGTACTAATGACCTGGCAAATGGGGAGCCAAAGGAAGTTCAGGAAGAGTTTAGGAAACTGGGGAGGGGTCTCAAGCAAGTAGCTACTTCTGTCACTTTCTCAGAAGTACTACCTGTGAGAGGCAAGGGAGAGCATAGGAGTGCATGCACCAGGAACTTTAACTCATGGTTGAAGAACTGGTGCTGTGAGGAAGGGTTTGGATTCATTGGTGACTGGGGACCCACCTGGAGGGATGGAGGTTTGTTCAAGCCTGGCGCTGCATCCATCCTGGAAGGAATCAAGCACTCAATGATAAGTTTAAATGCTACATTGACAAGCATTTAAACTAGCAAAGGGGGTGCAGGCCAGCAAGGAGGGTACCTACTTGCTCACCCCCACAGCTAGCAGTGGAACCAGTGAACCAGAGGAGTGGCTATCTCTGCAAAGCAGTGTGCAAAAGATGGAGATTAGTGCCCAAGAGGTGGATAAGCAGAAAGGGGCAAATGCAGCAGAAGGGCAGACAGCAAGGAGAACCAGGGATAAATGACAACCAAGGAAGGGGCTGGAGTAGAACAGTGAAACAGTCTAGGGAGGTCAAATCATGGAAAGCCATGTGTGCAAATGCCAGGAGCCTTAGCAACAAGATGGAAGATCTGGAGGCTGTCATGGTGCAGTCAAACCTGGACATTGTGGCCATCACTGAAACCTGGTGTAATGATAACCACAACTGGGAGATGGCCATACCTGGCTACAACATATTCAGAAGAGACAGAGCAGGCAGGAAGGGAGGAGGAGTGGCACTGTATGTGAAAAATGACATAAGGGCCACAGAGATCCAGGAGGAACAAAATGGGTAGAGATACTGTGGGTTTAGCTGGAAAGGAAAATGGGGACAGCCATCCGCACAGGTGTGGTCTATAGACCACCAGTCCAGGAGGAAGAAACAGATAGGGAGCTGATGCTAGCCATCCAAGGATGGCAGACAAATGAGTAGTACTGGTTGGAGACTTCAATATTCAGGCGTGGACTGGAGCATCCCAGCAGCAGCATCAACTAGGAGCAGATTTATCCTGGACTCCCTTCAGGGTGCCTTCCTCAAGCAACTGGTCATGGAACCAACTCGGCAGAAGGCAATACTGGACCTTGTGCTCACAAACAGGGACAGTGTGATGGGGGTAACAGTGGGAGAGCACCTGGGAAACAGTGACCACCAGTCATTGTGGTTTGAAATCACAGAAAGAGCAGAACCAAACCACACAAAGACACGTATCCTGGATTTTAGGGGGGCAGACTTTGGGAAAATGGGGAGATACTTGAAAGAGGCATTAAGGGGAATGGGACAGGAATCAGGGTTGAGGAACAGTGGGCAGTATTTAAAATGGGGATTACAAGAACAACAGAATTATGCATTAAGCAGGTTAGCAAGAGGAAAGGAAGAGGAGACCATTATGGTTTTCAAAGAGGTAGCAAAGAAAGTGAAAGCCAAAAGATTGCATTCAGGCAATACAAAAAGACACAGGCAGAAGGGGATAGGGAGAAGTACCAGGAGAAGCAAAGGGAGGCAGGGAGGTCAGTAAGAGAAGCCAAAGCTCAGACAGAAGAACACATTGCAAAATCAGTGGGTAGAGGGACAAAACCTTTACAGGTACATAAGTGAAAAAAGAAAGACAAAGGGAGGGATAGTGAGACTGAAGGGGAGGATGGGGCCACGTGGAGGATGACAACAGTAAAGCTGACATATTGAACAGGTATTTCTGCTCAGTCTTTACTGAGGAGAGGAGGGTAATGGGTCTGAAGGGAGTACAAGGGTGAGAATGGTGCAGAAATGGACACAAGTCCCTTTCACGAAAGGATCCTGAAGGAACTGGAAGTAATAAGAGTTGATAAAGCAATGGGGCCAGATGGGGTGCACCCAGGGTCCTAAAGAACTAAGAGAGTGGTGGCTGAACGCTGGCTATCCTGTTTAGCCGATCACTGGAAACAGGGAGGTACCCAAAGACTGGAGGACAGCAGATGTAGTCCCTTATACAAAAGTGGGAACAAAGAGGAAGCGGGGAACTACAGACCAGTCAGTCTCACCTCGGTAGTGGGGAAGATCATGGAAGCACTACTGAAGGAGAGATTGGTGGAACATCTGGTTGTCAATGGACTACAGGACCCAAGGCAGCATGGTTTCACCAGGGGGAGGTCATGTCAGACCAACCTCATTGAATTTTTTGACTGGGTGACTAGGGAGGTGGATGAGGGAGGGCAGTGGACATGGCCTATCTGGACTTCAGCAAGGCCTTTGACACTGTGCCACATAGAAGACTATTACACAAACTGGGGAATATGGGTGTGGGCAGGACAGTAGTGTGGTGGGTAGGTAACTGGCTTTGTGGCAGGACAAAGGGTGGTGGTAAATGGCTGTCACTCCACAGAGGGAAGAGTGACCAGTGGGGTACCACAGGGATCAGTGCTGGGACGGTCCTATTCAACATCTTCATCAGTGACATTGCAGGGACCTAGAAGGCAGAATTTCACTGTTAGCTGATGACACAAAGCTCTGTAACAGAGTAGACACACCAGAGTGTAGACAGAATGAGAAGCGACCTGCAGAAACTTGAAGAATGGTCAGGGTTTGGCAGTTGAAATTCAATGCAAAGAAGTACAAGATAATGCATATGGGGCACAAAACCCTGGCACAATATATCAGTTGGGGGTGAGGATATAGCATGCACCAAGCAGGAAAGGGATCTTCTGGTTATCATCTCTGATGACCTCAAGGTAGAAACAGTGTGACAAGGCAGCAGGTAAAGCAAATAGGATGCTGGGGTGTATAGGCAGGGGCATCACCAGCAGGAAAAGGGAGGTCATAATTCCACTATACAAAGACACTAGTGGCCCCCACCTGAGTACAGTGTACAGTTCTGGAGACCATACCATGTAAGGACATAGACAGGGTAGAGAAGGTTCAGAGGAGGGCAACAAAGATGGTGCGTGGATTGCATCACAAGTCCTATGAAGACAGGTTGAAGGAACTGAACATGTACTCCCTGGAGGAGAGGAGGAGAGAGGGATATGATAGAGACATACAAGTATCTTACAGGGAGGAACAGGGTGCAGGAAAACACTATTTTTAAGCGAAAAAGATGTTCCAGGACTAGAGGGCATAGGATGAAGTTGGAGGAGGGCGATTCAGAGGAAACATGAGAAGAATTTCTTCACAGAACAGGTGGTGGACAAAGTGGAACACCCTGCCAGAGGAAGTGGTGGGGGCTGAAACAATCACGGGATTTAAGAATGCATGGAATAGACATAAAGGAATTCTGGAGGTCAGGGGTATGGGGCAACAGACTTCTAGGAAAACAAACTGAACTTACAAGCTCAAATGGGCAGACTGGGTGGGCCATAGGCCCTTATCTGCCGACACTGTTTAAGTATCTATGTATCTATGTCCCCATTGCCAGTTGGTGGAAGAAGGCGATGGGAACCAAACAGCTATATGGAAAAAAAAAAAGATATGGGCATGAACAAGGGGGCACAATTTGAAGACAGAGGGGTGATGGCTCAGGAGCAACATGAGGAAGTATTTTTTCACTGAGAGGGGGCAGACACATGGAACAGCCTTCCTGAGGAGATCATGGGGTCAAAAACAGTGGGAGAATTCCAGAATGCATGGAACAGACATAAGGCAATTCTGGTGGGGGTTAGGAAGAAGTAGGCTGTTGGTTAACTAGGATCTGCAGCTTATCCAATAGGTAGGGAACTGGTCAAACTGGATAGGCCAAGTGGTCCTTATCTGTCATCAAAGTTGATGTTTCTGTGTTTCTAAGAGGGCATGGGACAGACACATGAGGTTGGTAAGTAGAGGGAAGGGAGGGCTTGTGATATGGGAGCTGGGTAAAAGGGGAGATAGGGTAGACTAGATGGGCCATTTGGGTCTTTTTCTACCATCAGATTTTGTAGCAGAGAAGAAGAAAGGAATGATGATGAAACTCAAGTAAATCCTACTGATTGGCAAATGAAATGTCATAGTCTGTATATTATAAAAATGAACTCATCATACTGAAGAAGAAAATATAATAACTTTTTTGAACTCTGTTGAAAAAAGCATTTCCTGATGTAACATGAATAATGTGATAGATGTAACTGAAATACCAGAAAAAAGAACTTATGGTTCTGGAATCTTGACAAAAGCTGTTTGTGAAATTTATTAAACTGAAATACAGAACTAGAAATGTACATGTTTCATAAAACAGCTGATAACTTTATGGTCATGCTTCATGATTACGGAGTGATGTACTGTTTTCCTACATGGTGCTGATAAATATGTTTATATCACATATAAGACAATAGTAAATAATATGACATTTTCAGAGTCAGACATATCACTAGGCATAAAGTGTAATGTTTCACACATATCACAAATGTTACAGGTAAATGTTCAATTCTTTAGAATGAACAGCACAAGTGAGATGCATGAAACCGTAAGGGAAGATCAGTTTTATTGATGCAGCAATGCTGACAGTATCAGTGCTCACAAATGACCATATGGACTAAACATATATGATGGCAAGCAATACTGCTTTCAGTATTAAACAATTTATAAAATAATCTTACACACAGTATTACTTTATTTTTTATTTATTATCCTAAGGTCTGTTTGAATATGTATAGCAGAATACACTTGAAAACATGGAATGCTATTTCAGAACTTTCACTTAAATTCAGCACATATTCTATGTAATATTAGTACCATAAAAATCTGTTTCATGGAACAATCTCACCAATAGTGATAACTTGGTTGTCACCTGTTCAGTAAAATGGCAATAAAAAATGAAGTTAAGTCATGTTTCTCCAATGACGACAATTACTTGGTATATCATTATGCTAATGACCAGTTATTACTGTGCTTCTTTGTATTCAGTATGTCTCCAAAGGAGACTTTCTACATATTTTGCAGACCACACACGGCAGAAGAATCTTCTGGTTCTTCTTACCAAGCTTTTGCAAACTCCATTAGATGACTCATCGATAAGCCATATGTCTGTATATTCTGTACAGTGAAATAAAAAACATGAATCAGGATGTTTGATTTCTAAGCACTGTATGTTGAGATATAATCATCATAATATGAGATTCAAACAACAGGGGCCAGATATTAAAATATTGGCAACAGTGGAATGAAACTCTTTGACTGCTCTACTGTCCGAGCCAGAGGTTGCTAAATTCAGTTGGATAGTGGGACAGCGCTATGACACTGAATAGTGTCCTGTGTCTTGGCACTGGTAAGTCAAGCTGCATTGGACCTACATGCACATGTGCACTATTCAGCCCTTGGGGAATTGTGCACCTCTACCTCTTAGTAGACAGAAATATGATAAGATATTCAGTCACCAGCTGCAAATAAGGCCATTGGACATGCAAGGTGCTATGGGCATATTTGAATGGCCATAATGGGCTCATTTGCATGAGAGGTAGCATAGCTTTTGCGCTGCCCTGTGTTTACCTAACATATCATCCCTGGTTGCAGGCAGCAGTACCCACCCACCAATGCCAATGACAGTATGTTACTGTAGGCCCCTGTATATCGTGGCCCCCTCCCCAATACTCCATTCCCAGTAAGTCACAATGACCCCCTGATGTCTAGTGGCACCCACTATCACCCACATGACAACAGCATTGCAGATGTACATCATTGCTCTGGTGACCAGTGGCACCCCCAATCCAAGATGACAACTGTGCCATGTATGGCCATCATGTTTACAGAGTATGGTTGAATCCTCCCACACACCAATTGTTGTATCAGTGCAGATAATGTCTGCCCTGATGGGTAGTGGCCCCACCACTCTATGGTCCTGCTACAGTATTGCCTGGTGTCTGGTGACAACCACAACACTCCAATTACCCATCCCTGTACTGCAGCAGTATTCCCTGTTGGTTGGTAGCAGCCCACCATCTCACATGACATATATAGCTCTGCATCCATGCCATCCACGATGCAAAGACCTGCACAGTCATCCTCTTACCTATATTGCTGTCTGTCATCATGTGCTCCTAAAAACGTTGTTTTCGTGGACACTTGGCTATCCATTTTACCTTTCCATTCACTTCAAGGAATGAATTTCAGAGTACATCAAAATCCTTAGACATACTGTATTTTCCATGATGTAGTACATTTTTTCTATCCTAGTGCTATCTATTATCATGTTTAGCCATTGTTCGTATGTTGGAGGTTTTTGATCTGTCTAGGAGAGTAATAGGAGTTTTCTCACTGTTATAAGCATTACGCATTGTTCATTCATTCTGTTGTTATCCACTTTCAATATTCCAGGTGTAAAAATTCCTGTATCAAAAGGAAAATAAAAACATAATATTTTTGCTATTAATCCAGTTATCTTCTCCTAGAATTGATTTAATTTAGAACAATTAGCAAGCAGATGAAGTAGTGTACCTCTCTGATTGACACAACGTTAACAATTTTCATTTATAGGTAATTTTGTAGGAGTATGGTAAATTCCATGCATTAAACTGAATTTGTAGAAGTCTAATGTTTTTTGGATAATTGTGAAGGGCAGTTCATGATCATATCCCAGTTATTGTGGATGTGCTCTATTCCTAAATCCTCCCCCCATCTATTTTTTAATGAGGGGCATTCATAGACCATCTCTCCCCGCAACGCCAAACCACTCCTTCTAAAAGCCCTCTCCACCTGCAACCCTAGTTGTGACCCCCTTGATTCCAGGATTCTCCGCCTAACGCTTGATGTCAAGTTAGCCCCCCTTACTGACCTTCTTAACCGGTATCTATGCCTCGGCCAATTCCCAAGCGCATGGAAATTGGCTGAAATTACCTCTATCCATAAAAATGGAGACCACACATTACCAAACAATTACAGAACAATCTCCATTTCCCCCCGCCCCCAAAGCTCTGGAGAAACTAGTATCCACCCAACTCATGGATTATCTATCCAAGCACAACATACTATGCCCAGAGCAGCATGGCTTCTGCCCTGGTCACAGCACCACATCAGCCCTATTGGAGTTCTCCCACCAAATACACTCTGCACTTGATGCTGGGGAGATTGCCGGGGCAGTGTTCATTGACCTATCCAAGGCCTTTGACACTGTGTGTTACCCACTATTGCTTGACTCCCTCCGTCAGTTTGGTTTCTCATCTGGCCCACTGGCCTGGTTCTCCAGCTACCTCCATGACAGATCCCAACGGGTCAAAATAAATGGTATCCTAGCAACTGCCCTACCTGTACGGTCTGGGGTCCCTCAAGGCTCCATCCTGGGCCCCACATTGTTCAGTCTCTTTCTAAACACCCTCCCCAGCTCCTGCTCAGGCAAAATGCTTCTATATGCCAACGATGCAGTCCTCGTCACCTCCCACCCTGACTCACTCACACTCCAGAGCTCCTTGCAACTCACCTTCAGCCAAGCTGAAAAGTGGTTCCTTGACCATCGTCTGGTTCTGAACCACAAGAAGATGAAATCTATGATTTTTGCACACCGCCAAAGTAACTCCAGAAATGCTCCCCTTCACATCATCCCCAGCACCCTACACCCCCCCCTTGAATAGGTATCAACATACAAATACCTGGGCATCACCTTCGACTTGGCTTTCTCCTTCCATGCCCATCTTAACTCTCTGTCCTCTACCATGAATGCCCAGATTGGACTCCTCAACCACCACAAAGTCTACCTCCCTGAGTTTGCCCTATGGTTGGCTATCAGTTCCTCCATCCTGTCTTTATGGACTCCCTACCTGTGCAGCTGCTGACCTCACTGCCCTCACCAAAGTCCAGACCTCTATCAACAAAGCCTGCAGGCTCCTGACTGGTTTCCCCAGCAGAACACACACATGCCAGCTCTACTCCACCTTGAACCTACTCACTTTTGAAGAGCTCCTGCAATACCACACTTGTATACTGGCAAAAAAGACTGTACTTGGGCTCTTCCCCCCCAGGAGTCACCACATCCCTTCAACGGGCCTCCCACTCGGTCGTCACCCGAAATACAACCAAAGCCACCTTCAGGTGCAGAGACCTAGGAACTTGCTCACCCAAAGGTCTTTCCACTACAGAGCACCTTCCTGGTATAACTCCCTCCCCACGCACATTACTAACATCTCCAAAATCAGCCCCTTCAAAATCGCCCTACGCAAACACCTCACTGATACTCGGAGCTATAAATGCCCATTATAGGGCCTTACCGAGAGCTCCGCCTGAACCAATCTGCAGACATAGACCCCCCCCCAGATAACCACCACCTAGTACTCTTAGTCTCCTATAGTATTACATATGTACTAGTTTACTCAGAATAGCTTCTGGTAGTCTGTACACCACGCACTAACCTGCGTGCTCCACTGTGTCACTGAAATTGCTTAGTTTTGTATGCTCTTCTGTATCTCACCTATATTGTTCACTGAAATGCCTTGCTTTGTATGCTTATTTGTATCTTACCTGTATTGTTCTCCACTGTCTTGCTCCACCAATATGTTGTCTCCCCTCCCTGTGACAAGGTGCCTTTGTAAATGAGTCTTTGACTCAAAGGTTGTAAATCCGAATTGTGAATAAATAAAATAAAATAAATATTCATTATTAGAAATTAACAAATTATATAAATGTTTCTTATCTTTTTTTCTTTAACACTATCTTCTTTGGTAATCAATGATGATAACATTGTTTCAGGTGGACAACTGTAACTGTTTGTTTTTTTAATTACAGTGTTTCTCAATTCCAAATAAAGTAAATATTGTCCAGGCATTATATCTTCTACATACTTGATCAAAGGACATCCATAGATTGTGCAAAATGAGATCCTCTACCTCTGCCATCCCTTTATCTTTCTAGTCTTTTAGTAATTTAATTCTGAATAAATTACTAAAACCTTTATTATCACACATATGCTTATTATGTCTGAATAAATTACCAAAATCTTTATTATCATGTATAGGCATATATTTTGATATTTTTAACTTTAATCTTATTTGTTAATGAAAGTCCAACCAGACATTAAGCATTGCTATAGTAAAAACAGAAACATTCCAAGTAACCATCTTCTCTGTATTTGATAGATATGTAATATTTTTAAAGCTTCATCTTGATTTTGTGTGCTCTATTTGTATCCAGCTCAGTATTTTGGCATTCTTGCCGTTAAACCATAAATCAGTGGGTTCTAATTAGCAAGCTAAATAATAGTTGTAAATGTTTGGTACATGGAGGCCACCTTTATGTTTAGGAGCATATCATTTTTTAGACTAATCCTCAGGTGTCTTTTTCCAACATTGAAGTTTTCAGAGCATGGTTTTTATTTAACTCCACACATGACTGACAGGACCTTTATAACAATCTCATGGCTTCACCATTTGTGAATTATAGGTCTTACCACTCATAGTGATGATAAATGTGTTATTCCACTTCTGTCCATTATGTATTACTTATATATTCTAAAGTCCTTGCACTACCAGAATCTAACGTCAGTGCTTAGAAAAGCACCAGATATGTCAAATAGTTGGGGTGAGAGTAATAGACTTTTGGTTTTTTTGGCAGGCTGGGTTGGGCACCAGGTCTATTAGGTAGCTGGAGGAAGGGGACACATTTTTTTTGTATTCCCTGGGAGGGAAGGATGGTTAATTGATGATGCCCAAACCCATCATTTTTTCCAAAAGACTTCACTTCTGATGGGTGCTGTCAGCTGATGGGTGCTGTCAGCTGATGGGTGCTGCTCAAGGATGGGTGCTCCACTGCCCAGCATGCTGGGTTGAAGCATGTATGGCAGTGTGAACACTGTGTGTGTGTTAGGGTTAGTGCAGAACTAAGACTGAATAAGAGGAAAGAAAAGACAGCATGAGATGGTGAGTTGAGCGGCAGAGCGCCAGGATCATGTGCACTTGGATTTATAGTCTCAGAAGTGCATTCTGTCAATCCTCCTCAGTTCGATCTCCCACACTAGTGTACTGCAGGCCAGAAGTGACAGAGAGGCCCAGACTCACTGGTAGAAGCAGGGCAACAACAGAGGAGACATTTGTTTTTTAAGTCCCTCAAAGGCTGTGTTGGGTACCAGACACATCAAGTAGTTTGGGGGAGAGTGCCAATTTGTTTTTTCAATTCCCAGGTGGGTTGTGTACTGGATCCAACAGGTTGTTAGAGAGAGGGAGACAGAATTATTTTATTCCCTAATGGGACAGGTTTGTCAATGGACTTGTTATGTAGTTGGGATGAAGAATTCTATTCCCTTAACAGGCCAGGTTGGGCAACAAACATGTCAGATAGTTGAGAGAGGTGGCCATAATTGTTTTTATTCCATAGTGGGCCAGGTTGGGCTCCAGACTCATCAGGTGGTAGGGGAAGGGACTATAATTATTTTATTTTGTAATTCCCTGATGGGCCATGTTCAGCACTGTAAATTTCATTCTATTCTAGTCACTGCACTACCAGTTCATAACACCTGTGCCTTGTAAAACTTTTTAGGATACAGTGGCCATGAAAGTCATTATTTTAAACTAAACTAAACTCTATTGTATTCTAAGGTTCATGCACTACCAGAATCTGACTCCTGTGCTTTGTAAAGCACCAGACCTGTCAAGTAGTTGTGGGGAAGAAGGAGTGATTTTATTTATTCCCTGATAGACTGGGTTGAGCAACAGATCATCAGGTTGTTGGATGGATGGGAAAATATTTTTTTTATTCCCTGACAGACTGTTTCTTGCACTAGATCCATCAGCTTTTTTGGGGAAGGGGGGCAGATTTTTTTTAAATCCCTGGTGGGCTGGATGGGGTACCAGACTCAGTAGGTAGTTGGAAAAGGGGGCTATATATTTTTTATAGTATGGGAGGGAAGGATGTTAAATCAATGATTCCGACACCCACTGCTTTTTCCCAAAAACTTCACCTCTGGTAAGCACTGTCAGCCTATGGCAGTGGTTCAAGGGTGGGTGCTTCACTGACATGCATGGTAGAGTGAAGTGTGTGCACGTGTGTGTGTGTGTGTGTGTGTGTGTGTGTGTGTGTGTGTGTGTGTGTGTGTGTAAGGGAAAGTGCATAACTGAGACTATGTATTGAGAGATGGAAAGATAAAGAGAGAGGGCGAGTCAGGTGGCAGAGCCAGAATCATAGGCACTTGGGATTATAGCCTTTAAGGTGTGTGGTCTTGGTCTCCTGGTAGCCCATGATAAAGGCGCTGGGGAAAGGGTGCCTACACTAATGGTGACCCCTTCCCCAGTGCATTGCAGGGACGGCTATGGGGAATAGGGTGGCCAGATAGGGGGTGGGCGAATATAATGACTTCCTGTCACTATACCTATGTGCATGGGGGAGGGGGTGAGCTCACACAGCAGGAGACTGAGGGGTTGTGCCGCAGTGATTGCCAAGCCAACCTCGTGGTGAGGTGGGTGGTTGCCGGGCGCTGGTCGACAGGGCAAGGGGTTTGGGTCTGGGCGCTGGTGCATTTTTATTGTGCCTGGCCTGAACCTTTATTTTTTAATGCTGTCACCCCTGACTTGCACCTCCTGGGTTGAGAATCCTTTGTAAGAGGTGCAGGGGACGAAGCCCATGGGGATTAGTGCAGACTCAAACAGAAAACATTAAAAACTGAGTCCCCGGTGCCCTTTTGATGTGCACTGGGGTGTCAGAGTGCCAAAAAAAATGCTCAGCACTTTGACTTAGTGATAACGGTGATCACCTTTAGGCTTTTGCCATTAACATATAGATCCTGGTCTCCCTTGGTCCAGTCTCCCATAGTAGTGCACTGCAGGTAGAAAGTGGTGAAGAGACTCTAACTTACTGGTAGTAGCAGCAGAAGCATGGCAGCAGAGGGGGACATTTTTTTAATCCTCCGAAGGCTGTGTTGGGTACTGGACTCATCAAGTGGTTTGGGGCAGAGAGACACATTTTTTTAATGCCCTGATGGGTCGTGAATGAATCCATCAGGTTACTGGGGAGGGGGGCAGATTTTATTTTTATTTTTTGATGGGCTGGGTTGGTCCCCAGACTCATCAGGTAATTGGGGGGAGGGCCCTGACATAGTTGGGGGAGGAACCATTTTTTTATTCCCTGGGAGGGAAGGATGGTAAATCAATGATGCCAACACCCACCGTTTTCTCCAAAAGACTTTGCTTCTGAGGGGCACTATCAGCCAAGGGCAGTGGCCCAGGGGTTGGTGTTCCACTACTCAGCATGCTGGGTTGGTGCATGCATGGCAGCATGAATCTATGTATTTCAGGGAGAGTGTAGAGCTAAGACCGAGTACCCAGCGAAGGAAAAGCAGAACCCTCAGTTTGCTCTCCCATGGTAGTGCACTGCAGGCCAGAGTGGTGGAGAGACCCAAACTCATTGGTAGCAGCTTACAGGCAGATGGCAACATTTTTTTTACTTGCTTGGCCAGCCAGATTGGGCTCCAGACCCTCAGGTAGTTTCGGGGACAGGGACAGATTTTTTTTTATTCCCAGATAGTTCATGCACTAGCTTTTTTTTCGTTATATAGAGAAGCTGAGAGAGATACTTCTTCATCCTACAACATCAAATGGTGCTACAGCTATGCTATTCTTTGCCCTCTTGCATTGCAATAATTTAGTAGCATGAAAACTTTATTTATTTATTTATTTGAAGTCTTGGATTACAATACTTTTGAGCTAGAAGCTTTTTTACAAAGGTTCCACATCTGAGAACACACAATAACATACAGTTCAGACAATTCATAGATTTAAATTGGCAATAGTGGAATACGTAAATTACAGGCTACAGAAAACAGCTGGCTTTGAACTTGAACAGCTTAGACAGGTAATTCAACAAATAATATAAAAAATGAATGGAAAAACAAAGAGTTGGGAGCAGATATAATAATATTTCAGACAATGATGAAACTGCCAAAAGTTGGCCTTGTCAAGTTTTATGGCTGGTAGGGGGTAATGGGTAAAAAGTTAGTTGGGGGGTAGGGGGAAAAGGGGAGGAGGGGTAACAGATGGAACAGAGGAAATGAGGGAAGGGTGAAAGGTTAAGGGGGAAGAGATGATTGGGGAGGTAGGGGGAGTAGGATAGGTGTACAGGAGTGGAGATGATACTTGAGGTGGCAGACCAGATTCTGTTTTATATATTGTAGCCCCCTCCATTCAGAGAAGCTTATGTTCCCACTTAGGACCCCATTCCACCTCCTACCCCCCCCCCAGAGTTTAGGATTTGATTAGTGCTTTGTGGGTTAATCCCTCATGGAGGCCAAAAGGTGGTAGCAGAGGGTAGGTTAGGAAGGAGGGTGTATACAAGGCAAGGAAACAGGAAGTTAGGGGTTCTTCCAGCTGGGGCAGCAGGCCTGGGGCTGGAGGGGCTGTTGGGAAGAGCAGGAGAGGCAGGCAAGGAATGAGCTCGACAGTCCGGGTTGGGCCTGTGGTGGGCCCCACAAGTCAGTAGATAGACACAGCCTCTGCAGCGATGTGGCAATGAGGAACAGGGATGGGAGCTCTGCAGGGGGATGGTCAGCCAGTCTAACTGCATCATCGGGATGGGGGAGACCGAGGTAGTAGGAGAATGGCAGAGTAGGCAGGAGCCCCATTTTGGATCTGTGAATGAGTGGCTTGGACTGTCAGGACTGTAGAGACTGTGTCAGAGTCCCCACAGGAGAGAGGCCAGTGGCAGAGGTCCCCGTTGTACCTGGTGTGGCAGGGCAGCCCAGGCGTGGAGGGAGCCAGGAGTGTCCTTCACCCATAAAAAGGGGCCTGCATGGAGGGGCAGGTCCTGAGGTGCCAGTATTTCAGGGCCGGGCAGGCCACAGTTCTTTAGGACAGGCCTTGGAGGCCAGCTCCTGGTTGGAGCTTAGTTCAAGCCCAGGTTGTGAAAGCAGGGAAAGGAGGCTGGGGGCCATCCCTGGATGGTCATCTGGGGGCACCTTAGAAGAAGAAGATGCCATTGGTGCAGAAGAGGTATGTGAGCTGCTCGGATGGCCTGAGTGGTGGCAGTGCCCAGGAATCTCTCATGGCAGGCAGCTTGGAGGTGCAGCTTGGGCATTGGGGCTGGGCTCTGGGAAAGGCATCAGCAACAGTGGAAGTGGGAAACTGAGGGTGGCAGAAGTAATAGAACTGGTGTTGTATATGATGGTACACCAATGGGTTCAGGCTTGACATATAAGAGAGAAGATAAGGGCTGGGGACCTGGGTCAGGAAAAGAAAAATCCTAGAACCCCTGTAGGGCCAAGGTACAGGGACAAGTGGGGGAAGTAGCTCACCTCTCTGCACCGCCGAAAGGGCAGCCAACCAGTGCCAGGAAGGGAAATCAGGAAAATGGTAACCAAAGAAAAGGAAAAATTGTTTGGCTTATCAGCACCAGTGAGACAGAAGCCTGATGAATCTTCAGGTACGAAGTATCAGCTTGGGTAAAACAGTCGAGCTTCCAGAAATCAAAATAACCTCCTTTTACTGCGTTTATTCCATCCTGTTTGCTTGAGAGTTCCATCATGAGTGAGCTTGTATAAAGTTTTAATAGCCCCATGGAGCTGCTTTATTTTTTCTTGGAGTAAGATGGAACCCTTGTAACCCTGAAGTCATTTGGAGTGCAGGTGAAAGAAATAAAGGGCTGTTTGGGTGGAAATTCAGTAGTGATTCTCCTTTATTTAAGTTAAAAGGGGGTAAATAAAATGAAAGGCCCTTTTTGCTTATTTTGTTCCATAAGTTGTAATTTCAAAAGGTGACCATCAGTTTGCATGGGGATCGTGGAGCTCAAGGGCTCAGGGAAGCCGAAGGCTGCAGACTGATTGAAGGTCCTGGATCCGGTGGTGAAAGCCTTGGGGCTGAGCCAGAATACAGAGGCAGAGATCAAGAGTGTACTGTGTGCTGAAGACATCAATAGGTTGGGCATATGATTTCCTATCTTTGTTTGGGTGCACTAGCTCAGAGTTGTTTCGCATTATTGTACCCCTTCCATTTTCCCTGGTACATCTGTGATCGATACATGCTCTAGACAGAGGGGGAAGGACTTACATTATATAGGTTATTTTTTTTTTCAGAAAAAAGGTTAGCTTTCCATTTACAAAGTTGTACAGACTGAGCATTTATTAGCACTTCCTCTTTGAGCTCATTCATTGTCATTCTTGTCATCACAAGTGGGGGGGGGCTAGGCCAAACAACCTGTGGACTTCTTCAGTGAATAACATAGGTCAGCTGCACATTCATGAGAGATTCCCCATTTGCTCATCAGGCTCTCATGCATTCTCCTTCTTGCAGCCAGCAGAAAGTTAGCAAAGCATTACAGACAGCTACAAGGAGTAGTAGAAAAGCACACTATTCACCCACTGACAGCTGAAAAAAACAATCACGTCCCAGCCTCCCAATGCGTTTCAGCAGGACACCTACAAAACACTTCCCTAATCTGATGCACAATAGAAACTGGTCTGCTAAGCAGACCAGCCCTAAAAACATAAAGTAGCAATCCACAGTAGTGGTGTTCCAATATCACCTGCCCCAAGGAAGTTATAGCAATACATTTTCATTGTTGACCTCAAGGCTTTTATTATCCTTTATTTGTAGTACATCTTTATCCCATGTGCATTACTGCATTGGTACACAAAGTAGACCAGCAGACTTCCCAAAGCTGAAGTTAATTCATAGTCCCCAAATCAAGCAGAATGACATTTGTCAATGGCCAGCTTTCCTGGCATTTCATTCTTTTACGTATCTAAGTTTCTTAATTGGTAAAAAAAATGACATTTAATGGCTATGTTGATGCTGTCCTCAGTAAAGTGCACTCTTAGGAACTCTTTGAAAAAAAATGTGGTTACCTCTCCAGATCATTCTGTCTTCAAATAATTTGCATTTTCCCTGTTTTGATTGTGCAGATACTATTTTCATTCTGCCTGCAAGTATAGCTCTGATCATGGTATTTCAATGTCTATCCTCTACAGCCTCTATGCCCTTCCCGACATAAAGGGCTATGTCTTTGTCTTTCCTTCTATCCTGGTGGAAGCCCGGATGTGTGGGGGTGGAGCAGTAAGATGGCTGCAATGCTGCTTCCCTGCACTGTCAGCTCCAGACCTCCTGTTATTTGTGAACAGCCAAAAAGGTTTTAGTTAAGATTTTAGGAGTTTTTTTATATGAAACTCCTGTTATTTTAATACATATTTGCTGAATAAGCCCCTTTTGTAGCTTAAAAGGAAAAAGCTGCTAATTATTTTGCTCTTATTTGGATGTGTTTGTTGACCACTGGCTTCCAGCATTTCGTCTGGTTGCTCGCTGGCTGGGAAAGGAGAGAAAGCCAGAGAAAAGGGCAATAAGAAATTTATTGAGAATGACTGTGATATCTACCTATGAGGATTTGAAAGTGCTCAGAGGAGAAGAAGATACTTATTGCAAAAGGAAGTTCTGGAGCACCGCAGGTGCTGAGAGGCTGATTTTAGCCTTATATAAGGTATGATATCCTTGCCTAGGGGGATTGAGAGAATTGTTCAAGTGTATCCTCAAAGTTACTATGCTCAGCAGAGCGTTTCTCTTTTCTCCCTCTCCCCATGTAGGGTGTAGTTTAACCACTCGGATCCACAGAATTTTTAATGGAGTAATTCAGCCAAGAGTGAAATACTAAAGTTTCGGGAGTACTCAGGTGTGCACGGCTGTAATGAGAAGTACCTATAGAGAAGACTTCTGTTGGCTGTGGAGTCTGAATTGCCGACTTAGAAGGAAGGTTCAGTTAACTGATGGAAATCTGTAGAGAAAGGACCCTTCTACTATTAGATGTGTGAGTTGTTATCAGAGAAGAGATTTTAGAGAGAGATTATAAAGCCTTTAAATTTCTCTGCAAGTCTTAATATATATTTAAATGCAGAGAAGAGTGACTAAAGAAAATGGACAGCTCTACTTTAATGGAAGCCCAAACACTGCCCATATGGTCCCCACTTCTAAAAACAACTGGCAATTAACTACCCAGGTCAGCTAGAATATTGTTGAATCTGGGTCCAGTCATGAGTTCTATCCTGGTAAATGCCATTTCAGTGATGGATGGAGGTAGGCCTGGGGCTAAACACTTGAATAAAGTACTGTCCTTTTTGTAATTGCGGGCTATTGTATTTCTTGTCTACTTATTGGCTTTCAAGCAGTACTCTTATTTTCTTTGTGCTGATTACTTTTCCTTTAATGACTTCTATGAGGACGCTTACTTACAGCGTGAAGTGGAGTTAATAAGGAAAAGAAAATGCCCTTTAAGGTTTTGCCTGCCCTTAGGGAGTTGAACTTGGTTAGAAGTATCTTCTGGGCCTGTGAAAGCTGAACTCAAAAACCCAAAAATGCATAGTATTTTGTCTTGACTCGAAGTTTGAATACAGTGCTCCATGGGTCGAGTAAAGAAGAAAGAATCCCCCAAACGAACTGATTAATTATTATTTTATTGCTGGAAGGAATGATTTTGAAATGCTGTCCTGTGTTTTTTTACCCAGTGACTACAGTATAAATTTGATGGACTCCAGAATATGAATGAAGCAAGTTAGCTTGACTTACTAACATGTGGAGTCCTGAATTATTGGAGGCTTGGCTATCTGAATCAAAAGCTTGGACCCCTGAGAGAAAAGGGAGTGAAATATTAAAGTTATATGTTAAATGTTGTATGAATGGTATTAGATACTTATGCTTATCTGTTAACTTAATAATTTAAAATACTGTACAGATTTGTGCACTTTGTTTTTTACAGTGTTACTAACCATTTTGTATCAATAACTTCTCAATTTAAATATTTTAAGATTATTTAGGAAGAATATGTATCAGAATCTAATAATCTAATTTAAATTTAAGAGAATGCTGATTAATTTATTGTCTCTCTTTTTACAGACCAGATCTCCAGATGTGTTTCTTGTTTCTTATTTTAACTGTTGTATACACTGCAGGAAGGCATGCTTCAGTGCATAGTATAGCTGACATTGGGTGACTCTCCCCTTCTGCATCTAGACATTACTACCTGGGCTCCCTGATTGATTCTATCCTTAGGCTAAATGTACCGAAATCTCTGGATGTGCTACTCACTCCTATAAACTCTGCTCATGGACTTCGGTCAGTTGACAAGTCACTCCTAAAAGTCCCTAGATGTCATACCTCTAAAGGCACTAGTGCTTTCAGGCATATGGCACCTAAATTTTGGAATACTCTTCTCCTGGTGCTCAGGCAGCCCGAGACCCCTAAACAATTCAAGAGTGAACTTAGGGGTCATCTATTGAGTACTGACTCTTGTACTTGTTTTGATCCCACCTGATTTAGTATGCACTCTTGCTTACTCCTTAGTTACAATAGCTGCGCTTGCTGTCCTACCTGACTTCCAATTTGTACTTATTTGTTCTTTAGGACCTCTGCTTCTCCTCTCTGCTTCTCTCCTTTTTCTCTTCTTGCCACACTTTTGTCTCTCTTGTGTTTTCTGTTATCCACTCTCTACCTCTCTCTTGTTTTTCTGCCCCTGCTGCCTCTACTCTTACCTTCCTCCTGTTCTTTATCCTTCGCCTGCTCTGTCTGGCTTAAATACAGTATCTCTACATGTCTCCATCCTGATATTCTTCCTACTTACTTACTCTCATTATTCCTACCTTAAATGCTACAATGTTCAATTGCTTGGCAACCATCTTGCTTTCTGTATTGTTTAATTAATTATACTCTTCTCCTTGCTGTTATTTCTCTGTACGTCACTTGCTTTATTCAGGCACTGCATGAACAGCAAATTGCATTTGTATTACTGACTGCCTCTATTACTGCACCTTTGTTAGCATTAATATTTTGCACTTTCTGTACAATGACTGCTACCCTGGAATTGTATCTGCTTGCAGCTGTTTCTGTATTTGTTTACTTTGTCTCTGTACTGTCATGGGTCATGCCTAAAAATAATCAATTTTGGCTAGTGTACCTACCCAGTAAACAAAACTAAATAAATAGTATAGTTTTAATGCCTTATTGATGTATTGAAATGTGTTAAATGGCTTAATTGTAATGATTTTTAACCAAACTATAATAAACTAACTCTATCATGTCTAAACACTGTGTAACCTGGGCCTGACAAGTCCCATTATTATTCTCTGTGGCACAATTTTCTGTGATGGCTATGAGGCCCACCCCCATGTCTGCCAACAATACCTGGAGCGCCCTAATTTTATCATCCAGACTCCTGGCATTATGACAGATCCCCCTCCAACTAACTATAGATTGTCTAGATTTTCTTTTGCTGTTTTGTGATCCTACACCTGCATTCCTTCCCATTCACCTTACATTCTTATTTTTCCTGTTGTTTGCGAACCCTGAAAACCTTTCCCGTTTTCCTCTTCTACTTCTCCTTTTGACAAACATATGAATATACAAAACTGCCAGCAGATAAAGGCCTTGTGGTCTATCTAGTCTGCTCAATTGTGCAGCTAGCAGCCTTTATACTGCAGCTGCCCTCCTTCCCCTGCCCCCTCTCCAGTGACCATCCCCCTTACCCTGTCCCATCCCCTTTTGAAGCAGCCCACTGTTCTACAGGATACCACTTCCTCTGGCAATGTGTTCCACCCAGACACCACCCTCTCCATAAAAAAGTATCTCCTCATTTCCCTCCTGAACCTTCCCCCTTCTAATCTCAGATCTTGCCCTGGAGTGTCCCTTCCACTCCTTAATTTGAAAAGCTCCTCCATGACCATCTTATTTATTCCCTTCATGTACTTGAAGGTTTCAGTCATGTCCCCCATCCCTCCTCTTCTCCAAGGAGTACATGTTCAACTCCCTCAGCCTGCTCTCATCGGATAAGTCCCCTAGCCCCTGGATCATTTTTGTTGCCCTGCGCTGCACCCCTTCCAATAATCTAATGTCCTTCTTCAGGTACGGTCACCAAAACTGCATGTAGTACTCCAGGTGGGGTCTAACCAGTGACCTGTACAGTGGCAGGATCACCTCCCCTCTCCTGGAGGATATGCCTTTGGCAATACAACCCAGCATCCTGTTGGCCTTTGCAGCTGCCTTTCTATACTGTGCTGAGTTGTTCATTGGTCCCGTTATGATCCCCCCCAGTTCCTTCTCTTCTTCCATCTTGGCTAGTTGAATCAGCCCTAGCTGGTAGCTCTTTCTTGGGGTTTTTGCGCTGAAATGTAGCACCTTGCATTTCTTGGCATTGAACCCCAGCTGCCAAGTGTCTGACCAGGCCTCCAATTTTGCCAGATCATTTTGCAACCCCTGCCACCCTTCTAAGTCACCCACTACTGTTCCCATCCTGGTATCGTCTGCAAATAGATGATCCTGCTCTTGATGCCTTTTGAGATGTCGGCTACAAAGATCCCAAACAACAGCAGCCCTAGTACGGAGCCCTCTGGCACCTTGCTTGTCACCACCCTGGGAGATGAGAGCTCCTCTCCCACCACCACCCTCTGCTGTCTCCCTTGCAGCCAGTTCACTACCCATCCCACCTTCTTCATCCCCACCCCTGTGCCTTCCAGCTTACTTCCTAGCCTCCCATGTGGCAGCGAATTGAAAGCCTTACTGAAGTCCAGGTACAGGACATCCACTGCATGACCCCTGTCTAATTGCCTGGTTACCCAGTCATACTACTCCACCTGGTTGGTCTGACAGGATCTGCCTGAAAGAAACTCATGCTGTCTGCTGTCCTGCAGTCCATTAGCCTCAAGAAGGGAAACCAGCCTCTCCTTCAGAATTGTCTCCATCAGCTTTTCCACGATTGATGTGAGGCTTACTGGTCTGTAGTTCCTAGCTCATCCTTGGGGCTGCTCTTGTGGAGGGGTACCCCATGCACCATTCGCCAGTCCTGAGGTAAACTCCCTGAGTCCAAGGTGGCTTTGAACAGGTCTGTCAAGGGTTCTGCCAGGACTTCTGCCAGCTCCTTCAGCACCCTGGGGTGTATGCCCTCTGGCCCTGGTGTCTTGTCCACCCTCAGTGCCCTCAAGCCCTCCAGCACTCTTTCCACTGGGATTTCCCCATCTATCACCTCCTCCCCACCCATTCCCAATCCCTCCACCCCCTTGAGTATAGCTCCCCTTTCTCCTTTTAGTAAATACTCAGAGAAGTACTCATTTAATGCTTCTGCCTGTTCTGCCCCTGTTTCCAACCCCCATCCACTTTATCCTTACAACTCCTTTTTTCCCTGATGTACCTAAAGAAGTCCTTTTCCCCCTCTTTGATGCCCTGTGCTAGCCTGAGTTCCCTGGATGCCTTGGCTGACCTGACTGCCCTTGTCACTTCTCTGGACTCCTTCAGGTATTCCTCTCTGTCCTCCCCTCTCCCTGTTTTTTGTATCTTCTAAGGTTGGCTCTTTTTTTTCTTACTTTTCCCCCCTGCTCACCCAGATAGGCTTCTTGGCCCTAACCCTCTTACTCTGGACCTTTGTACATATTATAGTTGCCTGCTCAATTTCCCAGTTTAATGACCTCCCACTTCTGGTTAGTGTCCATGTTTGGATGGATGCTGGTCAGATACCCCTGTACCATTTCCCTCATCCTCCCAAAGTCGGCCCTCCTGAAGTCTAACACCCTTGTGCCCATTCCTACTCCCCCTTTCCCCTTGTTTATCGTGAACCACACTGAGTGGTGGTCCTTCCCTGCCAGCAGTTCCTCCACCCCCAGCTCCCTCACAAACTCACCATTTGCCAACACAAGGTCTAGGATGTTCCCTAACCTGGTTGACTTTTGAACATCTGCAATAGGAAGCTGTCCAGGAAGGCATCCAGAAGTATCAGCTCCCTCCTATTCGTGGTGGCTGGGGTACCTCAATCTGCTCCTGGCAGGTTGAAGTCCCCCACAGTCACCATTCTGCCCCTCCCACAGGTCCTTCTGATCTGTCCCACTTGTTCCTTGTCTAACTCCTCAGTCTGAGAACTTCAACCTTATTTCTACCTACATTACTTCTACCCGTCCCCAATATAAGGGGAGCACTTGCCAGGTTCCCTTCCCTCACTCCCTTTACATGATTCCCCTAGCCTCAGTGTCCCATGCAGTCAGTTTAATTGTCTAATGTAGATGTCAAACTTCTGCCCTACTGCAGTAGTCCCCCCCCCCGTCAAGTGAAGGCCATCACTTTTGAAGAAACTCTTGTACCAGAAGTACCCCAGTCCCCTGCAAAGTGTATCCTTTCTCCTGACAGCATCCCTTTAACTACCTATTTAATTCCTCTGGCTCTTCCTTCCCCCCATACTCTATCCCCGCCCCCCCATGCCACACAGGGGGAAACATAGAAACATAGAATTTGACAGCAGATAAGGACTACTTGGACCATCCAATCTGCCATTTCTCCCTACATACACTATTACATCAAACCGTGTTTGAGCTACAGCTCTTTCTCCCTCACCCTTCCTTTCCACTATGATTACTTTGTGCTATTCTCATGCATTCTTGAACCCCACCACCTCCACAGGAGGGCTGTTCCAGGAATCCACCACTCTTTCTGTGAAGAAGTACTTCCTTACATCTCTACTGAATCTACTCCCCTCCAGCCTCTTTTACCAGAAGTACCCCAGTCCTCTGCAAAGTGGTACACTTTCTCCTGACAGCATCCCTTTAACCACCCATTTAATTCCTCTATCTCTGCCTCCCCGGCAATACTTTATTTTTCCCTCCCCCCACTCCAAATAGGGAGAAACACAGAAACATAGAATTAGATGGCAGATAAGGACCTCTTTGCCCATCCAGTCTGCCCATTTCTCCCAACCTACACTATTACATCAGACCATGCCTGATCTACAGCTCTTTCTCCTTCCCCCATTTCCTTTCCACTAGGATTCTTTTGTGCTTATCCCATGCAGTCTTGAATCCCACCACTGTTTTTACCACCATCACCTCTACTGGAATGCTGTTCCAGGAATCCAGAACTCTTTCTGTGAAGAAGTTCTTCCTCACGTCTCTCCTGAATCTACCCCCTTCCAGCTTCATAGCATGTCCCCTTGTTCTTGAGCACCTTTTCTTCTGAAAAATACTCCCCTCCTGTACTTTATTTACCCCATGAGGTATTTAAAGGTCTCTATCATACCTCCCCTCACCTTCCTCTGTTCCAGGGTATACATATTGAAGTCCTTTATTCTGTCCTCATAGGGTTTTTGATGCAGACCCTGCGCCATTTTAGTTGCCCTCCTCTAGACCACCTCCACTCTGTCTATGCCCTTCCAGAGATGTGGTCTTCAGAACTGGACACAATACTCTAGGTGGGGCCTTACCACTGGCAAGACTCTGTTCAGGGAGGGCCTTGGAAAAGGCAAGGGAGGCTGAGTGTGCCAGCAATCTGTCCACCATCCTCTGAAAATCCCACTTCACTTGCTCCATAGGCTGGTTTGCCAGATCATTGGTAAACAAGTGTCTCTGCAGCCCCAGCTCCCCCCTACACCATCCTCCCTATTCTGTGTCTCGGATGGCTAATACTCTAGGAAGGTACCTGACAGGCCCACCCCCTCCTTCACCCCTCCTACCACCCTCTCTACTCCCTTGATCATATAATCTCCAACTGCTAAGGCTCTTCTAGTTGCCTTCTTCTTACTCTCACCCTTGAGTGCCACCATGTTAACACTCCCAACTCCCTGAATGACCCAGAGTCCCTCCTGTTGGAGCTAGTTACAGTACCTTAGTCTCTTCCAGGTATGTAAAATGATTTGCTGTTGGGATGGTATGGGGGTTGATTGAACTCCTTGTGGCTGACACCCTTCTTCCTCCTCCCTCTTCCCACCACTCTCCACCAACCTGGACTAGTTGGGCTCTGTGGGAGTGGAGGCGTGGGCTTTGGGGTCTTGCTGAGCTGGTACTACAGAAGAGATATGTCTTCCCTTGCTGCTACCAGCTGATCATGGAGCTCTGTGAAGATCCTGAAGAACGGGCAGTGACCCCCTCCTCCAAAGCGTAACCCTAGAGAAAAGCACCCCACAGTCCCTGCAACTGACTTGCTCCCCACTAAACCTGATAAGCTTTAGCTGGCCCTACCCCTCTGTCCTGCCTACTACACTGCTTCTGAAAGTAACGAAAGAACATCTCTGTGATATACACCCATCACAGATTCACTGCTGAACCAACATCTAGTGTGTGCAACATAAGTACCCAGCATAGGTTAGCTGGTATGCAGCATCATACTTCATGCGTGCCCCAGTTGATAGACATTTCTGCAGCAGCCCGGGCTGTAGCACTGGAAGGTCATCAGATGTGCACAAGGTTACACTTTCAGCATAATGGTCCCTATGCACAAAAAAGCGGATTACCTACTTGCCACATATCTGCAGCATGTAAACAATCCTACATGTGAACACTGCACAGCAGTGGACCCACAGCATTCACAATTGGTGTGCCAATCAGATGTTCACTGTATTCCCCAGCTGCGCAGGTGGCTATGCATGAGGGGCAGTTCAGGAGGCATGTCAGAGGAAGCCTGCACTATGCCCCATTCACAAAGGCACATAATTCCACATAACGGGGGGTGCAAGTTACAGCAGGGAGCACCTTGCTATAACCCATTGTGTGCCCCCTCAGATGTCACCTGCCAGCCATGGTGTGACTGGGATTCACCCCTCCATGTCACCCCAGCCCATTGGACAACTGGGGAGAGCTGGGATGACTGTTCGGGTGAGTGCCCATGCTTTTACAGTTTCGGGATCCACATATTCCCACCCCCTCACACACCTGTGGCACAAGGTACCCACTCCGATTGGATGCCTGCCCCGGTCCACTGCACTGCACCTGTCCACCCCCATGAACCTGCATGCTGGAGGGTGTAGGGCAGGGCTGCTGACAGGTGGCTGCTGATAGTGAATACCAATTGGCATGTACCTGTCTGTGGGTGTGGAGCTGTGCAGGCAGGGCGCGCACCTTTGGTGCATACTTTCCGCCTGCTCGTGCATACGGCCTATAGGTTGTTGTGTAGGGCAATTATGTATCCTGGAGGAAAATTAAAAAGGAGGATGGTACCATCAGAACTGATTAATTTAGAAAGATTACAGATAGGAACACACCCCTCCATGCTACTAGCTAACACATGTGCCATTCCAAAAAGAATATCCCAAAAATCACAATTTCTTAGGAGCAGGAGAAATTGTACTGATCAGAGTGATTTTGAGAAAATGACTGAAGAAACGGAGAACTGTTTTGTCCTAAGGAGGTGCAGCTGTACTATTAGTGGAACAAGCTAAAAATGATGCAGGGGGCTTGGACATGATCTGAACTTCTCACCTACAGGAAGACAAATGATACAGTAGATGAAAACCTGTTGTTTATTACTACTGTTAGTCACAGAACTTAAGAAACACAATAAGTACTACAGTTTACATGCTATGGTGTGCATATTTGCTGTGGATACATGACCACAACAGTGTCCTATTGTTAAGTCACAAACTGCAATCCATATACCCATCACAACAGTTCCTGTTCCCCTGTGCTACAGAGGACAATGGTGTTCTGCAACTCTACAAGCCATCTATTTACATTGAACTATATTGTTCTGTGCAATAGAGTACACAGCATCCAATTACTCCAAAGGAGCAATGCCTTGTTCTGAGATGAAGGATTTTTTTTGTATCAATTGTTTAACCAGGAGTGGCACTCTAAGCTGAAAGCTTGTTTACAGGTGCAACCTGGGAGCACAGGGAAGTTAAGTGACTTGCTCAGGGTCTCACAGTATGCAAGTGGAGACTGTGGGATTCAAACCCAGGTCACTAGATTTACAGTTCAGAGCCTTAAACCACTGCGCTATACTGCCTCCCTTTTTGATAATAAAAAAATGTTGTAGGTGCCATATTGGTCCTTTTAAGAACAGATCCAGAAACAAATGATTTGATACCTTTTATTGGACCAACATGGATGTTACTGAAAAGAACAAAGTGCTTTAGCTTTCGAACCAACCAGGTCCTTCTTCAGAAGCTTTGTGGCAGTTTTTTCAAATATCCCATACTATTAACACCAGATTATATAGAAAAAGCAGAACTAATTCTCATTGGTTTAACATATACATTTAAAACATAATAGAAGATTATGTCAGAGAAGCTAATTAACACCAGTATGCCTTTAACTGAGGAGCCTCAGAAGGGCAAAGGTTATCAAGAATTCTCTACAGCCAGATAGTTCTTGTCACATAAATTTTAAAATGTCTCAGTATCCCAAGAAAGCATTCTAGTGTTAAAAAAAAACAAAAAAAACCTTGGAGTGGCATTCTTTTTTGGCACTTACACTTACAAGTGATACTTTCATGCATCATGTTTATATGTGTAGGTTAATTTGAGGCTTGTTTTCAACTTGCAGTTATACCTAATTTCAGGATTTTGTCTCTCATTATCTGTCCTTTAATATACCAGGACAATTGGAATGTAAGTTGTAAGCTCATTTACATGTATTAGAGAGAATGCCACTCCAAGGTTTTTGTTTTTTTCATCACTAGAATGCTTCTTGCATACTGAGACATTTTAAAATTTATGTGACAAGAACTCTCTGGCTGTAGAGAATTTTGATAACCTTTGCCCTCTTGAGGCTTCTCAGTTAAAGGCATACTGGTGTTAATTAGCTTCTCTGACGTAATCTTCTATTATGTTTTAAAATGTATATGTTAAACCAATGAGAATTATTTCTGCTTTTTCTATATAATCTGGTGTTAATAGTATGGGATACTTGAAAAAACTGCCACAAAGCTTCTGAAGAAGGACCTGGTTGGTTCGAAAGCTAAAGCACTTTGTTCTTTTCTGTAACATCCATGTTGGTCCAATAAAAGGTATCAAATCATTTGTTTCTGATAATAAGTCAGAAAAGCTTGAACATAGGTTCAGGTAGAGGTGGTATGATGCTGCACTTCTTCCTACTGACTGCAATGTTTAATACTGTATTGTAATACCTGTTTTTGGTATTGTTGTCTTGCAATGTCCCTGTGTTCTGGTCACTTTATATTAACTCTTCACTACTATTTGCCTGATGAAATCTGATGTTTGTAAAGTCTCTGTTGTGCTGATTCTATGTAATGTAATCCTCCACTTGTATTTGCCCGATATTCATGTATGTACCTTGTAATGTGCCTTGTAATCTCCCGGGTCGCACCTGAAAATAGGCACTTGGCTGTCTAGTGTGCTTACCCAGTTAACAAAAGCAAATAAATAAATAAAACCCAATAGAAAAGACTTACCAGGAGGTAAGATCAAAGGATAGGGAGATACTTTGGAAATCAAGGGATAAGACAACTCATAGCACTCATGAATGGGTCTGTGATACATTTTCAACAGACTTCAACGATATTGCCAGACAAATAGGGAATATTGTATTGAGGAAATGGCCAATATTATTCAGAGACAAAAATCTTAAGGATATAGTAGGCAACAGCCCTAGGGTTACAGCCAGGAAAAGCCTGAATCTTAGAAATAAACTGGTTCAGTAGTCAATATTCACAAGCAAGGGAATGCCAGATGAGTCAGTTGCAACAGAAATACAAAGGTTATACAAATGTCAACATTGTAATAATTGACAATAATCCAGTCAAGCAAAGCACTTTGAGTACCCTAGAACTAGTCAAAAAGTTGAAATTAGGGACATCATCTCAGGTACTACCAATTTTGCAGTTTGCATCCTTTGGTGTTCTTGCAATTTATGTTATGTTGAAAGGACAATCCACATGTTAAATGATTAATTAACAGGAGACTGAACACTCTAGTAGGCACTTTGGTAAATTTCACAGTGCGGATTCTAAACTACTTGCATGTTTTGGCCTGGAAACAGTATAACTTCAGTAAAGGGGAAGTAATACATTAAATTTGCTTTTACAGAGGGAAAGCTACTGGACATTTAGATTCCAGGCTGTCTATCCAAAAGGCCTTAATGAATTGTGGGATTTGAAACCATTTCTGAAGTAGATATAAAAGACTAATGAATATGCATTAATTTTAGTTGATGTCTCCTTTGGCCCACCAGCTTCAGTGGCAAAGTGGTCAGTGTCAGGATAAAGTTGTTAAACAGGACATTGGTGTTAAGTGTGTGGATTTGGATGCGACATACAGTATTAATGCTCATGCTTGTTTCTCATTTTTTGTATTTTCTTTCTGTTTCAGAAATTTGTACGTGAATGCCTCAGCTGTTGCGAGGACACAATACCACCAGTTTTGGAACAGATCACTCCAGTGGATCCCCAGGATTTCCCCGGTTTAGCTACACTTGTAGGGTGATCACAGGATAGGTTAACTTTAAGTCAGTGGTATTTATCTTACAACAATTTTTGCAGAGAGGTGTATATATACAGTTAATTTTATGACATAAATTAATTTGAATATTATCTTAGCTAAGGCATCAGTGACTTTGCTAGTATGACTTTTGAATTAGTCTTTTTATAACAATTTTGGCATCATGCTTTTATAATACTGTAAATATTATCATTTCACTTTTTTGTTAATTTCACAGGGTAGGCTATCATTATGTCCTTAGTTAATGACTATTATGTAATAAGATTGTCAGGCAAAATAGTCTCTGCCCCCTGATGAGCCACATAGGTGAAGTACTGGGGAACAGACTTCCAAGGTGGCACTCAATCAGCACTGCAAGTTTGCAGCGCCGGTATCCCGGGTTCAGAAATGGACCCGGGTTGTCAGAGGGATGGCCGTCCAGGAAAGATTGAGCATCTTCAGACTGCTCTCCTCTGGGGAAGGGGGGGGTCTGTGTGCTCAGTGCCATGGTGACACCTATCGGAGGCTGGTTTCACTACAAGCGCTGATGCCAAATTGAACTCAGGTGTGGGGCGGACGCTGGTCATCATTGCACATCTCCACCACTGCTCACAGGGGAGAAAAAAACATCTCATGCCTGGCTGTCTCTATGAAGCCCTGCCCTTGGTGCCTCGATCAGCCTCCAGAGCCAGCTCCCCAACCAGATAATTGTATTGTGGCCCGATACAGGGGTCGGTGCTGTGACCCTGCTCTCTTGGGGGAAAGACAGGGACGACAGAGTGAGTGTGGGCATATCCAGAGGTGGAGGCAAGGAGGTCCATGACCAGATCAGATCCTAACAGCTGGGTAGGGACCAAAAAGTATAGTAATCAAAAAAAAAATCAGCACTGCAAGTAAATTGTTGCCTTTTCAATTTTATAAATGCTACTTCCTTATTTTTTCATTCTGCTGAAATAAATTTGTGACAGCATATGTGAAGAGTGCCAGCTGATTACTTCAAGGACCTCCATTGGAATGCAACTGAATCTTGTGGCCGCTATTGACTTTTTGGGGTAGCTGATCATGTCAGCAGCACCCTCACTGATATTCTCTTGGGTGTGGTTGTTTCTTGTAGTACTAGAAAAAAGTCAGCACTGCCAGTCTACAGATTCACAGCCATTTATTTGCTGCAGATCAAAATGGGAAACAATAGCTTACATACAAAATATGTGATGTGCTGTGTAAATTTGTTCAGTGCTGTATTGAGTATAGGAGAAGCAGTGTGGCTGATGTCCTGTGACTCCAACTGGTTTTGCACCAATAGTGCCTCCTCAGGGCGTGAAGTACAAAACACCTATCATAGGCTATGACAGATTAAAAGCAATTAATTTAAAGTGATAGTATTGATTTTGATACAAATAAGTGCAATGCTCAAACTATATAGAACTGTGTAAATTTCACTACGTAACAACGTTCTACCATACACTATATGGAGAATAATGGATAGGCAAGTGTGTGTTATGTATTTTTTTTACACACCCAAAGTGTGTGATGATCCATAAACCTCGAGAGCGAAGCTCAAGAGGTTTATGAAGTTATCATACACCAAGAGTGTGTAAAAAAATCCTTAAACACACAGTTGGGTATCTTTTATTTTTTATAATTACTGGTGCAGGGAGTGAATGCCAAAAGCAGTTCTCTCATACTGTCACAGACACACACACACACACACACACACACTGCCTAGTAAGGACATTTCTTGTTTATGTCTTTTTTTTGTTTGTTTGTTTGTGTCTTTCCTTTATTTTTCTTAAAAAAATGATGCTGTTGACTGGGCAGAAACTCCAGTCAGAGTACCAGTGGAGATCAGACTCGGTCAGACCGAAGCCCCAACCGAAGCGCAACAACGGCAGGATCAACCAGATAGATTTTTTTCTTGAAAAAGGCAGGATCAGCCAGATAATCAAAGAAAATAACAACTTACATGTGAGGAGGGTGAGTGGGAAATGATTACGTTGTCAGGCGAGCAGCGCTGGTCCTTGGTAATGTAAAATAGCCACCATGTTTTTAGATATGGTCGGCCCACCCACACACAGACTAAGGGCCAATAAGGTGGTGTGCTACAAATAACTGATGCTGGAAGATGCTGGTAGTGAGACAAACTTTTGAGAAACGCTGTAAAGACCAGATTTGGGGTTATTACAGCGTTTCACAGTACTTGTAATTGGGTTTATAAATAGGGTACCTAGTAATTATAAACCTATTCTGTGCTGCCACTATTTATAGAACCATTCCTGTGGATTATAGGCACTATAGATGCTTTATTGATAATATCCAGGTGGTGTGGCTCAGTAGTATGGAGGAGTTGGCGGAATTTGTTCAGTTCTTGTGGGATTCAAATCCAAACTTGAAATTCACAGTAAAAGTTCTACCATGAGGATGTTTTTCCTCTTCTCCCTCTATTTTCTCCTCATGAGACTCTCTCCATCTCTCTCGCCACTTATCCTCCACCCTCTCTCACTCTGTTTTCCCACTCAGTCTGCCTCTTCCAACCTCCCCCTCTCCCTTCAACCTCCACTCCACTTTCTTCTTCAAATCTCTCCCCCTAACCTGTTCTTGTCTCTCCACTCTGCCTCGCCCTCTCTTACCCCACCCTCCCTCTCCCCCTTTTCCTCACTCTACCTTCCAGCTGCCTGCTCCTCCTTCCTTCCCCCTCCTTCGGCTGCCCATCCCAGCTTGCCCCATCCCCCTCACTAAAACTCGAGGCCCTCCTCTGCATTGTCTGCCTCTCTTCTCCCCCTCCACCCACATTCCCCTAAAAGGTCTAAATATCCTCCCCAATTCTCCATATACCTACTCCTCCTTCTCCTCTTTGGGGATGTTGAAATCAACCCTGGTCCTCCCCCCTCCCAAACCCCCTCTGCACAGCCCAGGGGCTTATGCGTCTTTCATCATAATGCCAGGAGCCTTCTTCTCAAAATGGATGACCTAAAGGTCTGGATCTCCCAACATTCCACCAATGTCCTGTGTGTGTCACAGTCTTGGCTTTCAGCCAGGATCCCAGACACCTCCCTCTCAATACCTGGCTACAATCTTGTCCACCAGGACTGTAGGAAACGCAACAGGGGTGTGGCCATCTATACCAGTGAATCTCTCCCATGCTCTGTCTCCCTCTAAGATGCCCAGTCCTCCTCTCAGGAGCTTCTGATCATCCACCTCTCCTGCCACTCCACCCTCCCTATCTATACAGCAGTACTATACTGCCCTCCTAAAGTACAACAAAACTCCCTGATCAACTGTATCTCTGCTATCTGCTCACATGTAAATGGAAGTGAGCTCATCCTGCTTGGCGACTTTAATGCAGACTGGCTCTCTCCAATTGCTAAACCCTCCATTCTTAAAATTGAGTCACTAAACCTCTTGCAAATGATCTCTGAGCCAACTCATCTGAATCCTAAATCCTCAAAACACACACACTCATCAACTGGGTGCTCTCTTCCCACACTCACCACATTTCTGACACTAGTGTACTCCCTGATGCCCTTTGTGACAATTGCATTACATACTGAGTAAGAAAAGCCACAACTCCCCATTCACCTCCAAATACATTTAGTGTCATCCCTTCTCCAGGATCTAACATGCTAAGTGGTCTCCTGTGTACTCTGCCCTAAACATTGATGCTGCTCTCCAATTCTTCTCTGATACTATCACCTGAATCTGGAATAGTCGTGCTTCCTTAAAAAAGGTGAGAGTAGAACACTGCCACCTCCCCTAGATTACCCTAAACCTCATCTCCCTCTGTAAATCACAATGCAAACTCTGGGCAAGCTTTAAGGCCTCCCACCTAAACTCAGACTACCAGCTCTATAGGTCCCTTAGAGATGCCTGTACCCAGGTCATCAGAAAAGCCAAATCCAGCTTTTTTAAGTCTCAGCTTCAGACCAGATCAGACTCCCCAGCCAACTACTGGAAAGCCCTCCACAACCACCTAAACCCTCCCACCACTCAACCCCCAAATATCCTAAAAATTGATGGAATAACTGTTTCTAACTCTGCCTCTATCACAGAGATTTTCAACAAATTTTTTACCACCTGTGCCCTTCCTGACCACCCTGTCTTCCCCTCTTCTGACTCTTCTACCCCATAGGGCCTGGCTTCACTCCCCCCCCCCAGAAGAGGTTTACAAGGCTGTACTGGTGCTTAAACCTAGCAAAGCCAGTCCGAATGGACTCCACCCCAAGGTGCTCCACATCACAGCCCCCCTCGTCATCTCTTAAACCTCTTCCTCTCTACCAGCCCTGTCCCCCTAGCCTGGAAGTTGACCAAAGTGCTCCCCCTGCATAAGGGTGGGGATCCCACCTCACCTGGCAATTATAGACCCATATCTCTCCTACCGGTCTTCGCCAAGCTTCAAGAGTCTGTCATCTATTCAAGGCTCCTGGAACATATAACTGCCACTAACAGTCTTTCTCCCTTCCAGTCTGGCTTCAGGAAGCAGCATTCCACTGTCTCCTCTCTGCTCCAGGTCACCGACTCTATCCAATCTGTCATGGACAAAAGTCTTGTCACAGCAGCCATCTTTATTGACCTGGCTAAAGCCTTTGACTCCATTTCTCATGCCCTTCTCATTCAAAAACTTCATTCTCTTGGTCTCACCCCAACCACCACTAACTGGATCAGCTTGTACCTTCATTACAGACCCTCCAACTGTACCATTTTGGCCAGTACAATACCAGATTTCTCACAGTGGTGCCAGATCCCAGCTAATTCTTAGTGTGTACCAAATTTTGGCCACCTAAGAAATTATTTTAATTTATTATTCAGTTGTCCCTGTTCCAGGTGATGATAGCGATTGAAAAACAGTGATTGCTATCATTGCAAATGTATATCGCTGAAAAGCATTTTGGAGATATACAACATTCAGCGACCCAACTTCCGAAAAAATGAAGAGTTTTTGCGGTTGGGGCTATGCCCCCGGCACTCCCCTCGGTAGTGGGCTTTGCCCCTGCACTCCTTACTTAGGATTCTCAACCCAGGAGGTGCATGTTGAGGGGGTGACATTCTGTCATGAGAACAAATAAAAAAACAGCTGCAAGCAGTGGCAAAACCAGTATCCTGACACAGGTCCTGAACCCAGTGCCTACTGCACCAAAGCAAGCCACCCTCACCACCATACCACAAGGCTGGCTTGGTTGCAGAAGGCTCACCTCCTCTTCTAAACCCTTCTTCCTATCACTCTCCTACAGCTCCCCATCCCTCTCCTTCCAGTCGCTCTAGGTGCTGTCCCATCACTACCATTGCAGGGTAGCTGCTGATGACAGTGCTGTAAATGAGTCACTGTTTCTACAGTCGCTCATTTATAATCACTATCATCACGGGCTACCAGTCATCCCTGGTAATCCTGTCTGCTTGCTGCAGTGTGTGAATGCAACTTCAAGCACGGTGGCACGAGAGGGGAAATGCTGAATTTATTAATGTAGTTTTCCCCAGTCTTAATGTCTGCTGCAGTGAGTGACTGCAAGCATGGTGGTCTGAGAGGGGAAAGTGTCTGCCCCATCCCTATGGTAACAAACTGATATGCGCCAGCGTGTGCTAGTCTGTGACCAATGAATGCAGCTGAGCTGTTGCAGCCTGGCTGTTTCCCCTGACAGACTTGGCAGGAGTGTTAGTCAGTGATAAGAGTCATCTGTCACTGAACTGACAAGCAAAATTGAATTTAATAATTACTAGTGGCACATCAGGTGTTGTTTATGACTATCCAGATGGCCGCAGCACTCAATCCATCCCGCTGTGAAAGTATACACAGCTCAGCTTGTTTAATTCTGCTGAGCACTTAAGTTAAATCAGACTTAGCTGATTAGTCTGTAGTAATCGCCATCAGGTGAGATCCATGACCGGTCAAGAGACATCGCAATCCTATCATTGCAGTGTACTCTGAGCCCCTGCTAACAAATACAGAGCTGCTGGAGATAAGTTCGCTTTTGTCCTAATTCTGAATGTAACTCTGTCCGTCCCTCAGTCTCTTACAATTTGTATCATGGGATGGCAGCGACTGATCTAGAGTGCAAAACAGAAATGAGTCTTTGATAAGTTGGGAATTGGTGATGGCAATCAAAATGGTACCCTGCTCATCAGCAGTTTGAAAATAAGTATCCTTCAAGGGGCGCCCCTCATTTTACCACTTAACATTGCTCTCTGTCCCACTTTGAAAAGGGTCTACCCACATAGAAGGTGCTGATAATTCAGACTTCAAAGCAGATGTATAATATTTTGAAACGTTAAATAAAAAGTAAAATATAAACAAAGGGCAATGGATTCTACAGTGTTGTGAGCTTGTATCTCCATGATGTTTGAGGCTGTGTACCTCGACATGGGGAAACGTGGAGGTGCTCCCCTTCCCCCAGCTCTCTGTAACACAACTGTACCTATTTTTAACTGTCAGAGTTTGGAGGGTCTGTCATCAAATGCAGCAATCTGTGCTGGAAGGAACTACCCCCCCCCATTCTGGCTGGTGTCCCCCAAGGCTCCATACTGGGCCCCATTCTATTTTCCATATTCATAAATGACCTCCTCTCCATGTGCTCTTCCTCCTCCAAAATCCATCTGTATGTGGATGACAATGTATTGTACTTTTCCAGTCCTTCTGCTGCAGATGTAACAACCCCCCTTCAAAGAAACTTCGACAAAGTTAAAAAGTGGTTCTACTAGAACTAGCTGAAACTTAAGTTCAAAAAAACAGTTTCCATGTTCTTCGGCACATGGCAAAAATGGTCCAAAACTCAATGCCCCCCTACATTCACCACTCTCGATAGTTCACCGCACCAATCAGTCAACTCTTTCAAATACCTTGGGGTATGGCTGGACAGCAGCCTTGACATCTCTACCCACATAGACTATATTTGCTCCAAGCCTCACCCAAAACTTGGTGCCCTTTACCTACACAAATAATGTCTCCCAGTGTCTACTCACCGAGCCTTAATCAACAAGACTATTATTCCCATATATGACTATGCTGATATTGTCTATGCCTCGGCTCCTGCAACCTCATTAGGTAAACTTGACACCCTACATAATTAATTTTGCTATTTTGCCACCTCCTCCCCCCTCCCACTCATCACTGTACCCTCTACACCTTCCTCTCCCTCGCTCCTCTAACTACCAGGAGCCAGATATACTGTCTTACATTTATTGCAAATTCTGGTTCGGGTCCCCCCCCCACCTCAATTCCTGTCTCTCCCCAGTCAGCTCCTCCTTGTATTCCCTTCACTCTAGGGATGCCCGTACTGTCTCCTTTCTACACCCTCACTCTCGCTCAGGACAAGCGGTCTTCTCTTACTGTCTCCCTCACCTCTAGAACCAATTCCCTTGGGACACCTGTCACGCTGCCATCTTCTCTGTCCTTAAATCCCTTCTATATGCCATTCCTGTGACTCCATGTTCCTGCTCACCCTCCTTCCCCTCCCCTTGTCTCTAACCCCATCCCCGTCCCCACATGCCCAGCCTCCTAGTCTGACAAGTGTTGCCCCATCCACCCAGTTTTGACCTATTCCTCCTGTCCTACTACTTTTCATACTCTACCACTTTTTTTGCCTGCTCTAAAGTTAATCTCCCCTTTTTCACCACTTTCCCCTACATATTCTATACCATCATGCTTCTACTATATAAATAATGTTATACTCCTATAAATAATGTTGTAATTACTGAAAAATCTTGTTGTTTTATATATATATATATATATATATATATATATATATATATGTATGTATGGTAGCACAGTAGTGCTACCATAGTTAGGGTTGACTACCCCTTTTAAGGTTAAATGGAGAAACTTTGCACCTTAATAACTTTGCTACCATTCAATGGATTTACCCAAAAATTGGCAGGTGCGGGACATAACCATAGATATTGGGATCTGGCAACTTTTGTACTGGTTGGATGTCTGGCTGCAGAGTTATTAAGCAACATTAGATGCATGCAATTATGTTTTTATGATTCTTGCTATGCCTTCGTCATTCTAAGGTTTACACGACTGGTCTGAAACTTCACAGAATGTACAGCCAGCATCCCTGATGTGCCTTTTGAAGATTTCATGAAAAAATATTAAACGGTTCAAAAGTTATTCAAAAAATAAGTTCCCATTGAGTCAATGGGAAAAGTTAAAAAGTTTGAAAGTGTCGCAAATGCACTTTTTAGTGTCGCAAATGGCCCTAGTAGTGTTGCAAATCTGCCATTTTGTTTTCAGTTACTGATCACAGAAATGCTTGGCATTTAAAATTGTGACCATCTAGGGACAAAATTATTTTTGTGTTTACCTATTTGAGCCCTGGGGATGCTAGCCATGTCTTTATGGTAGGGTTAAGCACCCTAGAAATATGTTTTTCAAATTTCTAGGAAAAGCACTGTCACTAAGTAGTGTTGCACTTGCAACACTTTTGCAAATTTTTGTGAAAGGTGTCGCAAATCACAACACTATTTTTCAAACTATGGCCAAAATGACATGAATTCTTTGCCACCTTGCTGCAAAGAAATGGTTTAGACTTTTGAGCTGAAATTTGGAGGGAAGAAAGCCAACATCTCACAGATGTGCCTTTTGGTGGTTTGATGAAAAGGTATTGCATGGACACAAAGTTATGGTACTCCGAAGTTTAAGTTTTTTCCCATTGATTAACATGGTGGTGTCCACCGCGCCTTTCGGGGCTCGTATCTCGGAAACGGTGAGAGATACAGAATTTTTGTTGCAAATATGCGTAGCCCTATGGGCTACACAGGCAGTGAAAACATAGCTAGGAAACTCATGAATCATGTGAAATTTAATTTTTTTTTCCTACGTCGTACAGTTACTGAGATATTAGCAATTTAGTATTACAACTGCTCATTATCTGCTCTGAGGCACATTATTATGCATACATTCTTTGTTTTCACTGTGTTTCTGAATGGAGCTTTTGGGGACAAATAGGGTGTGCGCTCCAGATACTGTTGCATGTAGGCTTTACACTTGTGTTCCGTGCCTGTGTTTGCATTAGCATTCCCATGTACGCCTGCAATGTACTATGCTTTCCATTTGCGCTATGCTTATGATACTGTTACCATTTCTGTCTCCAATACTGTTTGTGTTTGTGTTTTGCTTAGCCTCACCATGCTCATTACCATTTCTGATGGTGGCCACCCTTCCATTTCCATTTGCGTCTGTCTTTCGTTTTGCGTCATTGTTGTTCTTACCATTACCATTTGCGTTTTCAATTGCGTTCCTGTGCCCATGCGCGTTACGGTTTGCATTTCCATACACACTCGCATTTGTGTTTGCATTTCTGTTTCCTTTGGCATTATTGTTGCTGTTACCATTATCATTTCTGTTTAGAATTGCAGTACCGTGACCGTGAGCATTACGGTTTGTGTTTCTGTACGCGCTTGTGTTTATGTTTTGGTTTCTGTTTCCTTTTGCATTATTGTTGCTGTCACAGTTATCATTTGTGTTTACAATAGCGGTACTGTGACCATGCGCATTACCAGTTGCTTTTCCATATACGCTTGTGTCTCCGTTTGCATCACTTTTCGGTTTGGCGTCACTTTGCACCTGTGTTTCTATTAACGCTTGCTTTACTATTTACGTTTGCATCACCATGTGTGTAACCATTACCGCTTGTGTTTGCACTGCTGTTGCCATTACTATGTCACAAAAAATCACGTGGTGGGAGCACAGAGGCTGAAGCCACCACATTCCATTCACTATTTATAGTCCTCACTCTCAAAAAGAAGGGAAATTAGAGGCAAAAAACTCTATTTAATGCATCAGTTAGGGTTGTTCCACAGTGACAAAAGTGAAGAAATTTGGTGTTAGGGTTGAAAAACCCCCTTGCACCCCCTCAGCCCACACCACCCAACTGGCATCAGGGTGTGCATTGGGGTCGTCGGTCCTAACTCTCACCCCTTCTCTATGCCTTAACTTCTTACACATATGAAGGAGTGAGAGTTGGGGCCGACAACCCCACGCACATCCCAATGCCAGTTGGGTGCAGGGTGTGCCGAGAGATTAGCCTTCTCAACCTAACACCGAATTTCCTCACTTTTGTCACTGTGGAACAACCCTAACTGATGCATTAAATGCGTTTTTGCCTCTAATATATATATATTATATATATATATATATAGATATATATATATATATATACTTGTAAATATTATTTGTATTTACTCTGCCTTCTGAATCTCATGTAATCCAACTGTTTAATATCTGTATTGCTTCATTGTTGTTTCTCACCCCTGTATTTGTCTCTCCCCCGTGTCACACCTGGAAATGAGTCTTGGCTCAGTGTGCCTTTCCTGTTTATCAACTTAAATAAATAAGAATATGCAAGTTTTGAATTTGAACATCTATGTACGCCCTCCTCCCTGCTGCCTAGGGGCTTGATGAAAAAAGTGTAACAAGTTCACAGAAAACACATCCAGAACATATAGAGAAATGCCACATAGCTGCTTCCAAGGCATTCTTCCAGTGGGCGGCCACTTGGCATGGCCTAATTAGGTGCAAACTTTGTGGGTTTACCAGAGGCTATAGAGACAAGCTGTTATATACACTCTCAGAGAAGGTCCTCTAATAAAAAAGTGAATGTCCACTCCATGTTATAAAATAAATAAGACAAATTTAATTCCAACAAATAGAACAACAAACAACAGCTCCCAGGAGCCAGGGACCAGGCTTTATGGTGGGCACAAGTTTTTTTCTTTTTTTACTTGTGGTGGCACAGAGCCATGGCACTAACATGTGGCTGAACTGGCCAGAGTCCAGGGTCCCCACAGAGCCGAACAGACTCCAAAACATAATGGTAGCAGCAAAACCCAACACAGGCCAAAAACTGCTTCCCTGACCTCCTTCTGCAATGAAACTCCACTCACACAGGTCATTCTCCTTGCTCCCAGACTTTGGATTCAGGCACGTCACAGCTCCTCTCTGCCCAAATCTTTCTCCCTACTTACTTGGGCCTCGGTAGCTGGGTAACCAGCATCCCTACACATCCACAGTGCAGGCAACCCAGAAGACCCACTGACCACATTTCTCAATCCCCACAGACCAACAACTACACTGGTGGCATGCCACATGGGTATGGGTAGGCAGGCTGCCACCACCGCACTCCCCATGATGCAGGCTGCCACCACTGTGCCATCCTCACCACTGAACTCACTTCTGCTGAACCTAGGCCTGCCCCACCCTGGTGCTATGGTACACACAGGTGGTCCACCCAATTATTCCTGAGCCATGGCTCCCAAATTTTGGCCTGACTCCAGCATAGACCGCAACACCCTCCATAAGACAAACTCTCATTCTTCTTGAGTGGACTTCTCCTTGCCGGCCACTGAGACACCACCCGACCTGCATTTAGCTCCTCGACCTCCTGATCTGCTGGCCTCCCTCAGTGGTGCAAACACTGAACTTAAATCCCTGGTGGGGCACAGGCTCCACCCACCAGGTGGGCCAGGCCCCAGCACTGCCGAAAAAAGGAAGCAATGGTGGGAGAGGCTTCTTTAGTAAGCATCCCCAAAGAGGGTTGCATACGCTCTCCACCTCTTAAAACCATTCACCCTGGTGAATGGGTAGTAGGTCATCCATAAGACAGCATGAGGGAGATAGGCACACTCTCTCTTCTCCTGACTTCTTGAGCATAGCCAGCCCACAGGGATACAAAGCACCCTATTCCTAAACCCCAAGGGCCCAAAGACCCTAATTACAAAACTCCCCCCCAGTTTTCCCATGTGCTGCTGCCACCAAAAGGGGACATATAACAGTACTGCCAACACCTAGCCCAAGAAATTAATTAACACAAACAACATTACACAGTAACCACAATTTAAATCTGAGATGCTGCAGGACAATTTAAATTAACAAGCCACCAATAGCCCATTAATTAAAACAAACCCACCTGTACACCCAGTTCTCACACCTCACATACACTCAGCTACAATTTATAATCTTTAACACACACACACACACACACACACCACTCTCTAACCTCACACACTCTATTCCCCACTCATTAATAAAACTTCATGAAATAAAATGTCCCAACAGTCTATACAGCGTGCAAGTTCCTATTGCACAGTCTCAGGGTGCTGATTCATCTTTTGCACACACTAGATAACCACAGTGACTAATCTTCTTTTCCCCCCCAATAACAAGAATTATTATTGCAACATCAACAGCATAATAAACAGCAAATGAGAAACCAGAAAAGGTTTCACCCAAGCAAAGAGAAAGTTCAGTTCAAATAAAGTCCGGTCAATGCCAAGATCAAGTCCAACCTTGTTGAATTTTTTGACTGGGTGACTAGGGAGGTGGATTGGGGAGGGCAGTAGACATGGCCTATCTGGACTTCAGCAAGGCCTTTGACACGGTGCCACATAGAAGACTATTACACAAACTGGGGAATATGGGTATGGGCAGGACAGTGTGGTGGGTAGGTAACTGGCTGGGCGGCAGGACACAGAGGGTGGTGGTAAATGGCCGTCACTCCACAGAGGGAAGAGTGACCAGTGGGGTACCACAGGGATCAGTGCTGGGACCGGTCCTATTCAACATCTTCATCAGTGACATTGCACAGGACCCAGAAGGAAGAATTTCACTGTTCGCTGATGGCACAAAGCTCTGTAACAGAGTAGACACACCAGAGGGTGTAGACAGAATGAGAAGGGACCTGCAGAAACTTGAAGAATGGTCAGGGGTTTGGCAGTTGAAATTCAATGCAAAGAAGTGCAAGATAATGCATATTGGGCACAAAAACCCTGGCACAATATATCAGTTGGGAGTGAGGATATAGCATGTACCAAGCAGGAAAGGGATCTTGAGGTTATCATCTCTGATGACCTCAAGGTAGGGAAACAGTGTGACAAGGCAGCAGGTAAAGCAAATAGGATGCTGGGATGCATAGGCAGGGGAATCACCAGCAGGAAAAGGGAGGTCATAATTCCACTATACAAGACACTAGTGAGGCCCCACCTGGAGTACAGTGTACAGTTCTGGAGACCTTACCTATGTAAGGATGTAGACAGGGTAAAGAAGGTTCAGAGGAGGGCAACAAAGATGGTGCATGGATTGCATCACAAGTCCTATGAGGACAAGTTGAAGGAACTGAACATGTACTCCCTGGAGGAGAGGAGGGAGAGAGGGGATATGATAGAGACATACAAGTATCTTACAGGGAGGAAAAGGATGCAGGAATACACTATTTTTAAGTGAAAAAGATGTTCCAGGACTAGAGGGCATGGGATGAAGTTGGAGGGAGGACGATTCAGAGGAAATGTGAGGAAGAATTTCTTCACAGAACGGGTGGTGGACAAGTGGAACACCCTGCCAGAGGAAGTGGTGGGGGCTGAAACAATCACGGGATTTAAGAATGCATGGGATAGACATAAAGGAATTCTGGAGATCAGGGATAAGGGCAACAGACTTCTAGGAAAACAAACTGAACTTACAAGCTCAAATGGGCAGACTGGGTGGGCCATAGGCCCTTATCTGCCAACACTGTCTAAGTACCTATGTATGTACAAAATGAATCCTACAGAACCAGTCCTGCAGCACTATTTGAGGTAATTAAGGAAGCACAAACAATCAGTCTTGTCATAGAGCTGGTCTTCCACCATGGGGGTAATAGAACTGGGGGTCCAGCATCGTGGTTTCTGCTTCAAATGTATCAAAGCACATGCTCCTATGTGTAGAGCAACATGACTTCAGGGCTGGGCATAGCACCACTACAGCCCTCCTGGAATACCCAGGCTTCATCCACAAATTCTTCGATCTTGGCCAGCTCATCAGGACTATCTATATTGACCTAACAAAGGCCTTTGACATGGTCAACCATGCCCTCCTAATTGATCAACTCACTGCCGTAGGCCTTGCCCCTGAGGTGGCTACATGGTTCTGCAGCTACCTACACTGCTGTTCACAGCAAGTCAGGATAGATACCTTTCTCTCTGACACCAAGTCTGTGTGCTCAGGTATTCCACAGGGGTCAATACTGGGCCCCATCCTCTTTAGCTTATTTCTGAATTGCCTCCCCCTAGCCAGTCAGTGCTATTTCCTTCTCTACGCAGATGATGCAGTTATCTTTTCTAATGGCTCTGACCCCACTGCTCTTGAGCAACAGCTACAACGTGACTTCACTAGCATTGAGTTGTGGTTCAAAAATCATAAATTGATAATGAACTACAAAAAAACAAAAAACATATTGAAACTGATGGGGTTAGGAGTAGGCCCTTTGATGGTCAGATGGATTGAAAACTGGCTAGCTGGACGCACTCAGAGAGTAGTGGTCGGTGGGGAGCTCTCGAACCCTAGAGAGGTAGGTAGTAGGCTACCACAGGGCTCGTCCTGGGTCCGATCCTCGTTTAATGCATACACATCGGACATCAGGGAGGGTATAGGGTGTGAAATGAGTCTATTCGCTGGATGACTCCAAGATGGGAGCAGTAGTTGAGGGAGAAGAGGGGAGGTTGGCCCTGCAAGGGGACCTGAACACCCTGGAAAGCTGGGCTCACACATGGAAATTAAATTTCAATATCACCAAGTGCAAGGTGTTGCATCTTGGTCGGGAAACCTAAACACAAGTACACCCTGGGAGGGGAGGTGCTGGAGGCCTCAATAGGGTAAAAAGACCTAGGGGTCATGGTGGATACATGTATGAATAACTCTGAGCAGTGCAGAAGAGCAGCTAGCAAGGCAAACAGGATGTTGGGATGCATCGTAAGGGGGATCACCTCTAGGAGCAAGGAAGTGATCCTGCCGCTGTACAATGGACTGGTTAGACCACACCTTGAGTACTGTGTACAGTACTGGAGACCACACTTGAAGAGGGACATACAGCTCCTGGAGAGGGTACAGAGGAGGGCAACAAAGATTATATGAGGGCTAGGGGATTTGACTTATGAGGACAGACTTGAGGAGCTCTGCCTGTTTTCATTGGAGGAGAGGAGACAGAGGGGGACATGACTGAGGTCTTCAAGTACCTCAAGGGAATAAATAGGTAAACATGGAGGGATCTTTAGACTAAAGCAGGGAGGTATCACCAGAGGGCATGGTTGGAAGTTGGAAGGAGGAAGGGTGAGGGGGGAAAAGAGGAGGAGGTTTTTCACTGAGAGGGTGGTGGACCCTTAGAATGCACTGCCTGGTGAGCTGGTTCAGAGATCGACAGTGGAGGGCTTCAAGAGAGGGTGGGACAGACACAGAACGTGGATGTATCAGATGATGGCCTGTCCCAGGGGGTGGGGATGGATGATAGGAGTTTCTGGAGCACAAGGGATGGGAGGGTCTCGGCACCCAACTAAGGATCTAGGTTCGAGCAGACTCGATAGACCGTAAGGCCTAATCTGCTGGCAAATAGTATGTTAGTATATTGTTCACCAGCCTTAAGAATAAGCACAAAAACTACCCGCTATCAATATGTGATGTGGTGGTGTTCCTCTTGAATGTGTTCATCACTTCAAATATCTCAGAATCACTCTTGACAGCTCACTCTCCGATGCCCTCCACATAGACATCACAGCTAAAGCAATCAACAAACGCTTAGGGCTACTTTATCACCATAGGCAGAGCCTGACACCCTGAAGCCCTCAGCATAGCGATCCACAGTTCAGTGGATTCCCTAGTGGACTACAGACTGCCAATATATGGCTCTGTCACAGATACTGCCCTCTGATGTATAAAAAAAGCCCTTAACAATGCCTACAGGCTCACCTTAGGGGCACACCGACTAACCCACACCTGCGATCTCTATGCAAAGGCTCACTGGCTAATGCTCTTTGGTCACTTAAAATATCAATCCTGCCTCCTGGCCAAAAAGATCTGCCTTGGTCAGCTCCCAGCTGGGGTCCAACAACTCCTAGTTCCCAGCACTAATCCCAGGCCCACCCAAAATTCAGAACTGCAGTCCTTTCTGACTCCAAAATGTCAGACATCTCAAGGACAAAGGTCCTTTGCCTACCGGCACCGTTGTGGTTCAGCTCCCTCCACGAGAACATTATTAGCCTGCCCACTCTGTGGACCTTCAAAAAGGACCTAAAGAACCATTCAATACAGGAATCTCAATGTGTCTGCCATCGCTAGCACCTAGCAAAGGCATCTCCTACCAGTTGCCCTTCTGCCAAACTGATCTCTCTTTCTCTCTTGGACACCCTGCACTTGGGGCTCAACCCCCACCCCATCTCTCCAGTACTTCTATGCGCGAACCCCTCGTGTTGCTGACAACTAACAGGCTCCCTGTTGGGCACAGTTATTTAGTATGTTCCTGTATGTATGTGACTGTGTTTACTTATTCCAATTTTAGTTTTTTCTGTATTTTGTGCTTTCCTTTGTTTAAAGACCAAATGTACCTAAATGTTCTCATTCTAATTCTATTGCCTTGTTTGTCCCAATCCTTTGTATAATCACCTACTTGTTCTGAATGTACTAACATGGAACCTATGTAAAGAGCTCTGAGCTCAAATGGTTAATCCGAGATCAGAAATAAAATAAATTAAATAAATATAATACTTTGTACGGTGACCCACCACATCTTGGATAAGGGCATAGTGCTTAAATAGTATTATCCCAGGCCACACAGTCAAATTACACATAGACCCTGCCCTGGTGATGGTGGCTGCAGATGGGGGTTCAGACTGCTGATTCCTGGTTTGGATTTTATTCACTGCTCCCCAGAACACCCATTTGGCTCTTTTCTTTTCTCTTTAGTAACATCCTATATTCTTTCAGAGACATAAGGGTAGAACTCCTGAAGATACTCAATGCGGATCCTCCTCCTCACCCATCTCTCCACCTGAGACTACTCAGGTGTACTCTGAACACTGGTCTGGGGGGGCATGCCTTCATCTAAACATGAGCCAGGTTGGTATTTCAGATTTACAGGATCATCTGGGAGCATTCCATCCATCCTCTGTCTCAATTGGACACTTTGCTGGGGCAGCCTTGGGGTGTTGTCAGGCAGAGTCAGGCAGGAGCACTGATATAGTTGTGGGATGGCAAGCTCCACATCCTGGTCTTCAAATGACAGCAAGGGCAGTCTCTTCACAGAGGTGTAACACAGGGGTGTCATATTTCTATAAACTCTATGAAAAAGCCAAAAGGGGAAGGATGCAGATTCATTTCAGTGCAGTGCAGTAACTGCTCATTGCTGTTTCTGTTTTAAACCTAGATTTGTGTGCTTTTAGTGGTGCTGTTTTCCCTTGCTGTCTTTACTTGGGATTGTTTTGGGGCTGTTGAAATTTTAAAACCTAGTTTGGTGTGCTTTCAGTGGTGCTGTTTTCCTTTGCTGTCTCTACTTGCTGCAAACTTTGCCCACCCTCCCTCCCCACCAACTCTTACTTATATGCTGTGTAAAATTTGATTGACAGGAGCCAAGCACAGGGAACAGCAGGGGTTATGAAGTAGGAGCTGCATAAGGGGCAGGAAGCCCACCCTCAGCACAAGTGTTTTAACTAACCTTTTGTTGTTTCCTTCTTTAAAAAAAGGTATCTGAGGATCAGTGGCAGGATTTTCAGGACAGTAAATTAATAAAGAAGGAACTACAAGGAGAGCTTCAGTAACAGACAACTACTGGAATGGTAGTATAAGTGCAGTATAATATGGGGAGTGGTGAAATGCAGTGGATATGGGGCAGCCATATTCAGGCAGACCTTCTGGATGCTGAGGTACTGCCCTATCTGCACGCATCTCTCTGTATCACTCCAGAACTCATGTGCCATACTTGCAAATAGGGACAGCCAAACAGAGCTATCCAGAGAAGTGGAAGGGAAGGATGTGGAGGTCAACCAAGGAGGTGACCTCAGTGGGGAGAGCAGTGGACCCAAGAGGAGGAGGAAGCAAATCCTGGTGTGGGATTCTATCATTAGAGGGATCCAGCTAGGAACACAAGAGGGGGAGGACAGGTAAGTGAGGTGCCTACCAGGTGCCATGGCATGGAGGGATGGGAGGAAGATCCTGGAGATTGCTGGGAAGGCAAGATGGGAGGGCGAGCTGGATGTCATTATCACCTAGATACTAATGACCTGGCAAATGGGGAGCCTAAGGAAGTTCAGGAAGAGTTTAAGAAATTTGAGAGGGGTCTCAAGCAAGTAGCTACATCTGTCACCTTCTCTGAAGTACTGTCTGTGAGAGGCATGGGAGAGCATAGGGGCACATAACCAAGAACTTTAAACATGGTTGAAGAACTGGTGCTGTGAGGAAGGGTTTGGATTCATTGGTGACTGAGGACCCACATGGAGGGATGGGAGCTTCTTCAAGCCTGACGGCCTACATCTGTCCTGGAGGGGAATCCAAGCACACAATGATAAGTTTAAATGCTACATGGACAAGCCTTTAAACTAGCCAAGGGGGGTGGTAGGCCAGCAAGGAGGGTACCTAATTACCCCCCCCCACAGCTAGCAGTGGAACCAGTGAACAGAAGGAGGGGATATCTCTACAAAGCAGTGTGCAAAAGATGGAGATGAGCACCCAAGGGGATAGGCAGTAAGGGGGAAAAATTAAACAGAAGGGCAGACAGCAGGAATCACCAGGGATAAAGGACAACCAGGGAGAGGGCTGGAGTAGAACAGCTAAACAGTCCAGTGAGTTCACATCATGGAAAGCCATGTGTGCCAATGCAGGAGCCTTAGCAGCAAGATGGAGGATCTGGAAGCTGCCACGGTGGAGTCGGACCTGGATATTGTGGCGATCACAGAGACCTGGTGTAATGATAACCACAACTGGGGGATGGCCATACCTGGCTATAACATATTCAGAAGAGACACAGCAGGCAGGAAGGGAGGAGGACTGGCACTTTATGTGAAAGATGGCACAAAGGCCACAGAGATCCAGGAGGAACAAAATGGAGAAGAGATACTGTGGGTTAAGCTGGGAAGGAAAATGGGATCAGCCATCCACACAGGGGTGGTCTACAGACCACCAGCCTAGGAGTAAGAGACAGATAGGAAGTTGATGCTAGCCATCCAAACAATGGCAGACCAGAGTGCTGGTTGGGGACTTCAATATTCCAGACATGGACTGAGCCTCCCAGCAACTGCATCAGCCAGGAGCAGATTTATCCTGGACTCCCTTCAAGGTGCCTTCCTTAAGCGACTGGTCAGGGAACCAGCTCGGCAGTAGGCAATACTGGACCTCATGCTCACAGATGGGGACAGTGTGAAACGGGTAACAGTGGGGGAGCTCATGGGAAACAGTGACCACCAGTCACTGTGGTCTGAAATCAGAGAAGGAACAGAACCAAATGGCACAAAAGCACACATACTGATTTTAGGAGGGCAGACTTTGGGGAAATGGGGATGGAATCAGGGGTGAAGAAACAGTGTGCAATATTTAAAACAGGGTTTACAAGAGCAACAGAATTATGCATTAAGCAGGTTAGCAAGGGGAAAAGGAAGAGGAAGCCATAATGGTTTTCCAAAGAAGTAGCGGAGAAACTGAAAGCCAAAAAATGGCATTTCGGCAATACAAAAAGACACAGGCAGAAGGCAATAGGAAGAAGTATCAGGAGAAAGAAAGGGAGGCAGGGAGGTCAGTAAGGGAAGTGAAAGCTCAGATAGGAGAGTGCATCACAAAATTAGTGGGTAGAGGGAACAAAACCTTTTACAGGTACATAAGGGAAAAAAAGGGCAAAGTGAGGGATAGTGAGACTGAAGGGGGAGGACAGAGGCTGAGTGGAGGATGACAACAGTAAAGCTGACATACTGAACAGCTATTTCTGCTCAGTCTTTATTGAAGAAGAGGAGGATAATGGGCCTGAATGGAGTACAAGGGGTGGGAATGGTGCAGAAATGGACACAAGTCCCTTTACACGAGAAAGGGTCCTAAATGAACTGGAAGGAGTAAGAGTTAGTGAAGCAATGGGGCCAGATGGGGTGCACCCCTGGATCCTAAAGGAACTAAGAGAGGTGGTGGCTTAACCTCTGGCAATCCTGTTTAACCAATCACTGGAAACAGGGGAGGTACCCAAAGACTGGAGGACAGCAGATGGGGTCCCCTTATACAAAAGTGGGAACAAAGAGGAAGCAGGGAACTACAGACCAGTCAACCTGACCTCAGTAGTGGGGAAGATCATGGAAGCACTACTGAAGGAGAGATTGGTGGAACATTTGGTTGCCAATGGACTTCAGGACCCAAGGCAGCATGGTTTCACGAGGGGGAGGTCATGTCAGACCAACCTCATTGAATTTTTTGACTGGGTGACAAATGAGGTGGATCAGGGAGGCCTTTGACACTGTGCCACACAGAAGGCTATTAAACAAACTGGGGAATATGGAAGTGGGCAGGACAGTAGTGCAGTGGATGGGTAATTGGCTGAGCAGCAGGACACAGAGGGTGATGGTAAATGACTGTCATTCCACAGAGGGAAGACTGACCAGTGGAGTACCGCAGGGATCAGTGCTGGGACTGGTCCTGCTCAAAATCTTCATCAGTGATCTTATGCAGGACCTAGAAGGCAGAATTTCCCTGTTCGCTGATGACACAAAGCTCTGTAACAGAATGGACACACCAGAGGTTGTAAACAGAATGAGGAGGGACCTACAGAAGCTTGAAGAATGGCCAAGGGTTTGGCAGCTGAAATTCAGTGCAAAGAAGTGCAAGATAATGCATATGGGGCACAAAAACCATGAAACAACATATCATTTGGGGGTGTGACGATATAGCATGCACCAAGCAGGAAAGGGACCTTTGGGTTATCATCTTTGATTACCTCAAGGTATGGAAACAGTGTGACAAGGCAGCAGGTAAAGCAAATAGGATGCTGGGATGCATAGGCAGGGGCATCACCAGCAGAAAACGTGAGGTCATAATTCCACTATACAGGAACTAGTGAGGCCCCACCTGGAGTACAGTGTACAGTTTTGGAGACCTTACCTATGTAAGGACATAGACAGGGTCAAGAAGGTTCAGAGGATGGCAACAAAGATGATACAGGGATTGCATCACAAGTCCTATGAGGACAGGCTAAAGGACATGAATATGTACTCCCTGGAGGAGAGGAGGGAGAGAGGGGATATGATAGAGACATACAAGTACCTTACAGGGAGGAACAGGGTGCAGGAATAAACTATTTTCCAGCAAAAAAGATGCTCCCGGACTAGAGGGAATGGGATGAAGTTTGAGGGAGGGCAGTTTGGAGGAAACATAAGGAAGAATTTCTTCACAGAAAGGGTGGTGGACAAGTTGAACACCCTGCCAGAGGAAGTGGTGGGGGTTGAAACAATCACGGAATTTAAGAATGCATGGGATTGACATAAGGGAATTCTGGAGGTCAGGGGATGGAGCAACAGATTTCTAGAAAAATGTAACGGGAACGTACAAACTCAAATGGGCAGACTGGGTGGGCCATAGGCCCTTATCTGCCACCAGTGTCTATGTATCTATGTAACTGCCAGAGTTCACACTCTACACGATAACATCAGGTGACTTCTTAGGTGATCCTTCTCAGAAGTAGTAGCACTATGGCCCAAAGAACTGGAGACCCTGACAGGTGTAGGATCAGGCACTGACTTCTTGGGCCCAGAGGAGCCAGCAGGCTTCTCACTCCTCCCACATCCTCTCCCTCTGCCACAGAGAGTGTCAGGGGCCTTCAGCAGAGGCAAGCTAGGCAGGCATCCAGGCCCACACTCCTCCTGAGAGTCTTCTGGACAGGCCTCAGCCACAGACGGCTTCAGGGTGACTAAACGACTGTGCATTTCCTCCCAATCTTCCAGACTACCCAAGGTAGTAGTCGGTGTTCCAGTGGATACAGAAGCTGACCAGGTCTAAGACAGCAAATAAGAAGGCACAGGATAAGCATTCACCACCGATAACACTTCAGGGTCACATACTGAACATAACAGCAGCCTGGTCACCCCACCCCCTGATAACTGCAAATACTACATTTTATGAACATAAACACCTTCTCCTCCATGCTCCATAACCAAGAAAGTAAGGACACTGAAACAGTTGAAGTTTTCTCCATGCCCTTGGGAGCCTCCTCCATTCTAGTCCACAACTGCAGCACCAATGTGCTATCTCCACCTAAACTGGCGCCAACCATCTTCTTACTCCCTCAAGCTCCGAGCACCTACTGCCTGCCACCAGCCAATCAATATCACCACCAGGCCATTAACAAAAAATTGCTTATGCATCCCTATGATGCCAGAGAGGAAAAAGTACGATGCAGTGATCCAAGATGGTGGGACCCAGGAGCAGTGCAACCAAGAAAGCAGGCCTCAGTCCATGCCTCAATACAGGAACACTCTTCCAGGAGCCCAGGTAACTAACTGCACCCCAACATATCCCAGACAAACCCCCACGTTGAACCCCCTGCCCCACTGTCTAGGGGCCTGATTAGAAAAAGTCTAAAGGAGGGGGCCCAAGTCCAAGAAAACAAATCCAGGTGATATAAAGAAATGCCACATACCTGGTTACAAGGTCTTCTCCCAGTGGGAAGTTGCTTAGCACAGCCTAATGGGATGCAAACTTGGTGGCTCCACCGAAGGCTGTAGGAGGCAAGCTGTTATCTACACTCTCAGAGAAGGTCCTCTAATAAAAAGGTGAATGTCTACTCCATATGGTAAAATAAATAAAACATATTTAATTCCAACCAGCAAAACAACAAACAACAGCTCCCTGGAGCTGGGGGGCACAGCTTTACAGTGGGCACAAGTCTTTTTTTTTATTTCAGTGGCACAGAGCCACAGCATTAACTTGTGACTGAACTGGCCAGAATCCAGGGTCCCCACAGAGCGAAATAGACTCCAAAATTTGATGGCAGCAGCACGTCCCAACACAGGCCAAAAACTGCTTCCCTGGTATCCTTCTGCAATGAAACTCCACTCACACAGGCCACTCTTCTGCCTGTCAGACTTTGGATGCAGGCCCCTCATGGCTCCTCTCTGCCAAAATCTTCCTCCCTACATACTAGGGCCTTTGTGGCCAGGCAACCAGTGTTCCTACACATCCATGGTGCAAACAACCCAAAAGACTCGTCAACCACATTTTTTGCTCCCTGCAGACCAACATGTACACAGGCAGCATGCCACATGGGTACGGGGAGGTGGACTACCACCACCGCACTCCCCACAATGCAGGCTGCCACCACTGTGCAGTCCCACCCCACCTAACTCACTCCTGTTGAAACTAGGCCTACCCCACCCAGGTGCCATGGTGCACACAGGTGGGCCACACAATTCTCCCCAGGCCGTGGCTCCCACATTTTGATCTGACTCCAGCTTCAGCTGCAACACCCTCCATAAGCCGAACTCTAGCTCTTCCCCAGCAGACTTCTCCTTGCCCGCTGCTGATACCCTGAATGAGCTGGAGCCTATGTCACCTTGACCCGCACTTAGCTCCTTGACCTCCCAATTCATCAGCCTCCCCCAGTGGCACAAACACCAACCTTAAATCCATGGCAGGGCACAGATTCCACCCTCCAGGTGGGCCAGGCACCAGCACTGCCCAAAAAACAATGGGAGAAGCTTCTCTAGTAAGCATCCCCAAAGGGGGTTGCTTACATTGATAAAAAAGACCATCAGAACTGATTAATTTAGAAGGACTACAGATGGGAATACACTCCTCCATGTTACTAGCTATTACCTGGCTATACCATCAGGAACATCCTGAAAATCACAATTTCTTAGGATCAGAAGAAATTGCACTGATCAGAGTAATTTTGTGAAAAGGACTGAAGAAATGGAAAAGAATTTTGCCCAAAGCGGGTACAGCTGTACTTTGGTAGAAAGGATGCAGGGGCTTGAGAATGATGAGATCCTCTCATCAACAGGGAGAAGAATGATACACTGGATGAAAATATGTTGTTTATCGCTGCTTTTAATCATAGCACTTAACAGAAACAGAAAGTACTACAGTTTACATGCTATGCTGTGCACATTCCCTGTGGATACATGTGTGCTGTTTCTAAGCCAGGAACTGCAATCCATACACCCATCGTGACAGTTCCTGCTCCCCTATGCTACTGAGGACAATGATGTTCTGCAACTCTGCAAGCCATCTATTTACATTGTGCTGTCTTGCTCTGTGCAGCAGAGTGCACCGCATCCAATTACTCCAAGGAGTAATGCTTGATCATGACATGTAACTGCCTAGATAATTAGATATTTCTGTGGTGTTAGTACCTTGAATAAAGAATGAGATCCTTTGCATGGTAATGTTCCAGTATAGGAACATTGGTCTCAGGAGCAACACAGTTGGGATGTGCAAACAGCTTGTTTTCTCCTGTGCAAGTATGGAATGTTTGTTCATTTGCCCCTGTTGTATCCCATTCCTAAGGCTGCAGATGACTTTGTCTGCAGTTTCCACCTTCGTAGCACTGTGCAATCAAGGGGTTATAGTCAAACATCATTTGCACGTGCCCGCTTTGCTCTGCTCATGTTCAAATACACCACCAGTAACATATTGGGTTCTCGAGGTTGGGCTACTTTAAGGACCTTCCCTGGTGTTTCAGCAACCCCATATCAAATTCATAATTTTTTGCCCTGTACATTACAGCCATCTAAAAATCCACAACAAAAAACATGGGTTGCCATGCTTATTTTTTAAGCTACATAATGAGACTTAATCCCTTTTCCGGAACAAATCCATAAGGGATCAGATTGTTTTATGTACAGGTAGTTATACCATTATTTTTGGTGTCAACATGAGTGAGAAAAAAAGTGAAACAAGGACGCATCATTTGGCATGATGGTTGCTTCATTTTTTCCACTAACTCAAAAATAGAGTAAATTGCCAATACTATGACACTGTTGGAATAACATTCCCAAAAAATAGGGGACTATTTGCATGTTTTATGCATGACCCCATTTCAGTCCCCTGTCATTATCATGAAAGTTTTTTGATAGATGTAGAGTATGGTTGTGAATATAGGAAAAGAAAGAACTATAGGGGTTGCCATGCATCTTTTGTTTATATCTGCTTTCAAAGTTGCAGTTTCAAAGGTCGTTGGCTAAGGACAAAAGTAACTGAAAAATCCCAATAAAACGTAAAAAGTTGATGGAAAGCTATTCAAACAATTCAAAAGTACATGTGGAATGACAAGGATGTTAATATAAAAGAAACAGAGTAACCAAAGACAGACAGACATGTGCGTAAAGCACCTTCAATGATGCCAGTGGCTGCAATTGCGACAACTAATTTCCTCGCTGCTGTCCTGTGTATATTTTTAGCTGGACATGGCATAATAGGATAAACCATTATTCCAACAATGCTTCTATTGATGTAAGAGTGTACTTGTGCCAGTAAACAGCCTTGAAAACTTTTTCAGCTGTATCAGAAAAATGGGAATTCGAAACACCAGGGAACATCTTTAGACACAGGTTAGAGCACAGCATTGCAAAACTTTGAATATACACACTGTGTTCTCTATGCAGCATTGAATTAGCTGTTATGCTATCATACAAGATCTTACACATTGTATGCAATTGCTACAAATGCATTTATAAAAATCCCACTGCATATTTATATATCTTTGTGGTTCCTTTTGTCTTTCTTTATAGTTTACTGAGTATTTATTGGAAATATTTAAGAATTCCCAAAACTAGATTAAAGGGACACTGTCAACCTGTTTTGTGTCATATTGTTTATAGTTAAAAGCCCACACTGTATGATTGCTTACCTCCTCTAAAATTCATTGATGTTGTTGGATGTTATGTCTGCCTCCCAGCTTAGTAGAACTGAAATGCATGCTAATCTATAGTTTACTGACCTACACAGCCAGTATAGTTTTATGCTTGTGCAACTGTATTAGTTTGGTTTTGGCCACTCGCACTCTCTATTCCACAGGAATTACCACCCTGTAGGGGTATGAAGGCAAGGAACCCTCAGAGAGGGTTCCACCCCCCAGAGGTGCAACGGGATGGTTCCCATGGCTAAAGGTACCTTAGGAATCCCCCTACAGAGAGAGTGCTGCCGCTGGAGGAGGAGGGGAAGATTTTTTGGGGGGGAAAGAAAAAATGCTTTACAGTGAGGTTTAGAGGACCTGCTTATATAGCTCAGGAAGTGGAAGTGGCTGGCTGCTTGGTCACCAAACTACAGAACAAGCCTTTCATTTCACTGACCTATGCAGCCAGTATAGTGTTATGCTTGTGCAACTGTGTTAGTTTGGTTTTGGTCATTCGCACTCTCTATTCCAGAGGAATTACCACCCTGTAGGGGTGTGAAGGCAAGGAACCCTCTAAGAGGGTTCCACTCCTCTAGGTGCAACTGGAAGGTTCCCATGGCTAAAGGTACCTTAGGAATCCCCCCAAAAATGCAGTATCATCCCCAAAGAGGAGGCAACATGAAGCAGATGAGCAAGCAGTAACTGTGACATGGGAGTAGTAACAGTAACGTAGTAGTAGAAAAGCATAGGCAGTTTGATAATGCAATGATATACTCAGTTGTCGCAGTAATTGCCCAGGTTTGCATAGCATGACACTGATGGCTTGCTTCGATAGTAGGGGATCCCCTAAGGTGAGAGGAAACAGCAGGACATCCTCCACCTCCATCCAACAACAGAACCCACCTAAAGAAACTAGGGGAAACAACTAAGCTAACTAAGTGTTATGACCTGAGGCAATGGAGAAGAGGAAAAAAAACCCTATAAAGAGGAAATCTCTGGGATCCAAGGCCTAGGTCACCTTCCCTCCAGGCTTGGGATAGTTTATTTAGTGACAGCTCTGCAGCTGCAATTTGGAAAACCCAATTAAAGGGAGGTAGAAAATATTCCAATTTGGAGGAAGGCTCTCACTCAAACCCTCTAGCGGGAACGTCGTGGAAGGTTGCAAGAAAACTCTGCAACAATACATTGATCCAAGGCACAAGAGGAGAGCAACAACTGCTGAGGCACTCACCTGGCCTACCCACCCTAAATCAAACCATGTGAACCAGAGGCAGTCCTAGGAAGAATGCGGTGAAAGTGCCTTGCTAGGAAAACCACTAAAGTCAATGGCCAACTGTTATAGTGGAACAGTAGGGCCAAAGGAGATCATCATAACCACCCTTCACCTCTAGTCTTAAATTCTACACCAGGAGCTGCTGTCATGTAGCAGGCAGCTAAAGCCAAGCCCAGGGCAAGGACATTCCCAGCTATGGGCCAGGTGAGAAGAATCCTGCCCCAAGTTGGACACGCTCAATGATGTGGACTAAATGCAGAGTGAGACCATCAACTGCAGGAACCCTGCGCCAGATTAGAATGGCTGGCATGCCCCAGTAATTGATTGAGAGCTGAAAGCTGGTGAGCTGAATGAGCATGGCATGCTGAGATCGTAATGAGCATGGAGTGCTGAGATCATGCAAGGTCGAATGCAGATTGAGTGCAGCAGAATCCCAGGCCAAAGCCGAAGGGATGGCAATATGCATGAAGTAATGGATTGTGTAAGCAAAGAGTAACAGCTGTGTAAGCAAGTGTGGACCTGCACATAGGTCAGTAAGCAGTAGTCATGATAGGTGAACCAGCATATCAGTCTGTATAGCAATTAAACAGCACTGAATTGGGAGCAAGCCAGCCAGAGAGTTCAAAGCCAAATCAAGGTGACAGACTCTGAGGATTTTTGGTGGCGATGACAGGATTTAGAACAGAATTAATTGCAGTTATAAAACTAATTTAATAGCCTCAGCAGCAGCAGCAGCTAACCTCAGAGTTACACAATGTACAATAGCAGTAGGAGTAAACAAATCAATAGCAGGAAGCAATTAGGCCTGTGCAGCAGTAGTGAAAACAAATGAGTACACTGAGTTGCAATTTTTTTTTATTTTATTTTATTGAAATTTAGGATTACAAATACCTTTGAGCAGGAACTGCTCTTTTACAAAGGTCCCACGTCGAAGGAATGGGGGGGTATGCATACATACAAAGGTCAACATAACAATACATAGTTACACAATAAAAAGAAGTAAGAGACTGAGGCTTAGGAAATTCCAGTAATTCAAAATGTGCCAAATGTTAGGTAGCATTACATACTAGCCAAGGGCAATCTTAGAAATAAGCACTGTAGGTGAGAGGGAAGGGAATATGCAGGAAGGAATGCCATTGTCGGAGGGTAGAGGGTGAGGGTAAGAGCTCTAAATGGGAGGGAGGGAGGGATAAAAGTCAGGAAATGCCCGGGGGGGGAGAAAGGGAGAGGGGGCAAGGGGGTAGGCAGGTAGAAGGGGGCAAGGTGGGAGAGGTAGCTGTCAAGACTGAAGTGGAGGGCAGTGAGCGGTGGGCCCCTGATTAGGCAAGGCAGTCACAATGACTAGTTGAAATGAGATGAAGTTGGAGTTGTCTCTTAAAAGGGCCAAGAGCAGCAGCAGTAAGAGTTTCTTTGTTGTGAGTATTGTACCACTGTGGCGCTCTGTGGGCAAAGGTCCTCTGACCCATGGTAGTCCGGCATCTGGGGACAAGGAAGGTTAGTTGTTGTGAACTTCTAGTTCACTGGGTGCTGTGGTAGTCAATGAGGAGCTTTTCAATGCCTGGGGGCATGACCCCAAGAGGACTTTTTTTGGCTAAGTGGCAGGTTTGATACTGTATCCAGCTGATGAGAGGAAGCCATCCTGCCCGAGTGTACAGGTACATGCAATAAATAAAAGGAGGCACAATGTTCTTAAAGCACTGTCACCAGGCAGAGCAATGAATTTGCTGCAAAGAGGTAATTAGAACAACCATGAGTGAGCTGTATTGCTAGGTTGTAAATCTGAGTCAAGTGACAGCAACAGAATATGCCATGGAACAGCTAGTGAGCTGAAACACAAATCAGGTTTGCAATTGCAGTGCAAGTAATTTGAGTTGTAACTGAAAGCAAGCATTATCAGCTCTAAAATAGCAGTAAGCTAGGAGCTTAGAAAGCACCCCCAAAAGAATGAAGGAAACACACACACACACACACACACACACACATGGCCGAAGGCAAAATACAAACCAAAAACTGCTTGGTCACCGAACCACAGAGCAAGCATTTCATTATAAACAACCTTGTTTTGTTTCAAATCCTTAATCTAGTTTTACGGGGTATTTCCTAAACATCAGAAACACCCTCAAATAGTGAAGCCACTCATGACACAATAGCCTTCAAAACTCCCACTGTATAATGAGTGGTTAGACAGTGTTGGAGGCATTCCCAAGTCCAGGAAAGATGCAGTGGCAGTTGATCAAGAAATGTAAACAAACATATTTTTGTGTGGTAACACCAGTGTGGAGGCCAGTCCATTTTTCACTTTTTAAAAGGAAAACATAATCAGAATCAAACAACCAGCTGCATTAGCAGTCTTTACAAAGTGTGTGCAATGATAAAAAGTTTTTTTTTTGTAAACTAGGGACACTCTGAGGCCTAAGGGGGTTGACAGTGTCCCTTTAAAGCAGCGGTATTTGTCAGTCAGCAAACATTTCATCACATAGTTTTTTGTTTTTTTCAGAAATAATGCATGTCTGGTAAAAGCATGCATATACCTTCTTTTATTTTCATTTTATGTCATTTCATTCCTAAACTAAAACAAGAGATGCAGTTTTGAAGTTCATCTGACAAGTTCCTGCTCTCTTGCCACATCCGCCATGAAAAAAAATTAACATCTTGATGTTGTGTTGTGCTGATTACCATTAGAAACACATGCAATCAGAAAGGAATCTCAAAGGAAGCAATCCATAAGCATTGCTAGTGGTCACCATCTTCACTGACTTAAGTCATTAATAACAAAGTTAGTTATAGGAGTGGCTGGAAAAAGATCTGAGGGAATTAAAAACACATTAAAGATGACGCTTAGGCTGTCAAAAATACATTTTTGCTAGAAAACTGGATGATAACATTTTGAGCAGACTAACACATTGCTGATTTAAAATGTTGCACCAGTACTTTTGCCTCTTCTGTTCTAGCTTTCTGGAACTCAGTCCCCCTTTTGGTTAGAGAATCATTGCCCCTGGGATCTTTAAATGCAATTTGTGGTCTAATTGCATTATATTATTCAAATACACTTATTATGCCAACTGTGTTTGAAATTATATTCATGCTATGATTTTTATATTTGTATATTATAAAATAATTAGAAAAAAATGCTGAAAGCCGATTGGTGGAGAGTCAGTTTCACCCGTGGTGTTATCCCAGCTCAATTTCACAATTGAAACTAGTGCCCACAAAACATCCTACTTGTGACTGTAAACATATAAATGGATTCATTCTATAATCACAATAAGGCACGTCAGTGTGTGTGTCATACTTGGAATAACCATACTTCTCAAGTGGTGAAGGCACTCAGCCTGTGGCCACATGCCTCATGAGCAACTCATGGAATGATGTCGTCTCAGCACAGCACACACCCTGGTATACATTATTACTTAATAATAAGCGGGTTCCCCTTTTTCCCATAGGGAAACCATGGCATAATTTGCCATTATAAAGGAGCATTTATAATGGCAAATATGTGCACAGTTTCCCTCACGCTACGCATGAACCTGCCACAGTTCGTCACTTCCTGACCGCTCTGCTTGCCCTTGACAAAAAGTCAACTGCCACCTTCTAAAGTTACTCGGCGGTAAGTTACATATATTTTTAAATTCTAGTCACATTCCACATTTACTATGCAATATAGCCTTTTTAAATATTTTAAAACCACAGGCACTGTCAGCACACAAAAACATAGCATGACCCCCCCCCCCCAGCCACAACCTGGAGTCAAAACCTCAGCTATTTTATATAATTGCTGTGGTATAAAAGGGAAATCCAGCAATTATATAAAATAAAATATGGGGTGTTGTGTGTAAACTTGAAGTTTACACACACCCTCGGGGTTAGATGCTTTGCACAAACCCCTCGAGCTTCGCTCTCGGGATTTGTGTAGCATCTAACCCCTCAGGTGTGTGTAAATTCTCATTAAACTCACCGCCCCATACTTTATTCATATATTGTTCCTGTTGTTGTTATCCTAATATCCTAGATCTATGTATGGGAGGCAGTATAGTGCAGTGGTTTAAGGCTCTGAGCTGCAAATCTGGTGACATCCAGCAGACCAGACCTGGGTTTGAATCCCATAGTTTCCACTTGCATACTGTGTGACCCTGAGCAAGTCACTTAACTTCCCTGTGCTCCCAGGTCACTCCCATAAAAAAAAACTTTCCGCTTAGTGTGCTACTCCTGGTTAAACAACTAAAAAAAATATACTGACTAGATAAACCAATGAAATGGAAAAAGAGAAAAACTCCAAGCTTCCTTATTGCTTACTGGCAGCAGTACATGGGAGAGTTAACATATAATAACTGTTTCACTTATGCAGTAAGTGGTAAAACTGACATCCTTTTCTTAATTTTAAAAACAACTTGTCTTAAAATATAAATTCCACAAAATTCATTCTGAGACATATTCAAAATGAATTTTTATGGTATTCTGATTTTGCAGGTTGCTATGTTTATTCATTTGTTTGTAGATGTTCTTTTTATTTATTTATTTATTGAAATTTCAGAGAACACCTTTGAGAACAAACTCATTCCATAGGTTCCACGTCAAATGAAAATACATATTGGAAAAGTATGAGATGGAGAACAAACAAAACAAGGAATTATACAAGACATTACAAGAGCGTATAACTAGAGAAATTCCAATACATGTGGCATTGTACAATGTATGCCATGGTGCATGTTTGATTAAAACCTGGAATTCAAAGGGTCATATTAGAGGGGGGGTGGGGTCTTGTGAAATGACCCTTTACAGGAAAATGAGAACAGACTGAGTCTAATATCTAATAATCAACAAGGTAAGGGATGGCATCAGCCCAGGGGCCTCGTCAGAGGTGAGAAGGTAAGGGACAAAGCATTTTAAAGTGAACAAGGGAGCTCAGGAGATATAAAGGGGGGGGGGGATAGCCATAGAGGGGTGAGAGGAAAGAGTGGAAGGGGATCAAGAGGAAATGTGAAGGAGAATGATTAGCAACTTAGAACAGTTTTTACATGCTGAGAACAGTTATGCATAAGGACAAGATAACATAAGGTTAGAATAAGTGCTAGTCACAAGAAGGAAGGTTATTGGAAGCAGTCACAACTGGCATAAGCAACTAGCTGTTACTTAAGTTTAACCTTGAAGGAACCCAAGGTGGATGCTGAAGTGACATCATGGTGCAGTGAGTTCATCCATAGTGGGGCACAGTAGGCAAAGGACCTTTGTCCCAGAGAAGTGCAACAGTGGGGTATATTAAAAATCTGGCTAGTAGAGCTCCTGGTGCAATTGTGGTTGATAATGGGAGTAATAAGCTTTTGCACTCTTAAGGGCATTTTGCCTCAGCTTGCTTTTTTAGACAGTAAACATATTTGGTACATGAGTCTACCTTTGAAGTGGAGCCAGTTAGCCTGAGAGTACATGTTGCAGGTATGGGACAGATGGACTGAGCCGGTAAGGAGCCAGCATGCTTTGTTGAGTGCAACTATGATGCGGCGAAGAGTTGTTTCAGTAGCTGATCCATAGATAGGTAAACTGTAATCAATAAGCGAGACAAGAGAGCTTTGAATGGCCAGGTTCAGGGCCTCTGGGGTCAAACTTTTGATCAGGGAAGGCGCACTGAGCTGTGACAGCTTGTTTCCAAGTGCATCCAGTAAACGCATTACCTGGTCCTGTTTTACTAAAAGAGGAATGCTACCTAGAACACAGGAAAAAATGCATTACTTTCATAATGTGTCAGAATGTTTAACTTCCACCTGGTGTTCCTGGTTCCACAGGAGAAGCTGACTAGAAGCAATCTGCTAAATGATTTAATGCTGTTTTATTTTACAGCTGTGGTGCGCTGATACTTTGTTTTTATGGAAGACTGCTGCTCTTAGAGTATTTCTTTTATTGATTATACAGATTAACCAGAGATTTATACTCATTTTACTGCCTGTACCAATATCTGTGCCGACTAATATCTAAGCTGACCAGTTGAGCTAAGAAATCATGGACAAGTGGACCTGCTAAATACTGACTATTTTTCTAATTATTTGTGGTACGCAGACTATTATTCTTACAAAGGTTTAACGCTCATTTATCCTATATTATTTCTGAAGTTACCACACTTGGAGCATGTTTTCTCTTTATATCAATATTTTTTTTAGATCATCAGGGATAATGTTAATGACAAACTTTAAAATATATGAATATTATACCAATACGGAAAGGAATGAAAAACTTTGGGGATTGGGGATCGGGACTGGTGGAGGGGCCAAAACCCAGTGGGTCTTAAGTATTACATACATGGTTGGGACTGGGAGGGGGGCTATTGCAGAACATTCATGGGTATCGGGGCTTGGGGGGTATGTATTAATATTGTGGGGGATCGGGGCTGGGGGGAGCGCATGAGCCTTGTTGGTGAGCATTGGTCAGGCTTGCAGAACCCTGTTCAGATGCACCCTCCCTTTGGCGCATTGCTTGGGTTGCTGCAAGTCACAATATTTAGTGGCAGGGACCTTGCTCGATAGAGAATTGGGTGCATGGTCCCTGTTGCATTGGTATTTGGTGCAAGTCAACTATGGCATGACTTGCACCATGACTGTGAGAATCAGGCCCATATTCTTTTTAGGATTCATATTTTATTGATAGTGTTCTGCAGTGGTGGATTTTTTTATTAAGAAATAAGGTGTTTTTTTTTTTTATTTTGTTCTACTTGTCACAATAGGGGCTCTTCTTGCTTATAACACTATAAAGCACGTGATTGCTTTTGAACGTTAGTGGCATTTGCATCTCAGGATACTCTGTTTTGGTGTCTTGAAGATTTCTCTCTCTCTCCAGATTTGTCAGATCTATGTTGATATAGCATGATTTTTTATTTTTTCATCTTTTTTGTTAGCACACTCTGTTTATGGTTGTTTGGTAGTATACCACCATGTATTCCTTTCTCTTTCTCTTTTCACAGAATCATTTCCAGCATGTATGTTTCTTTACTACACTGAGCACATTTCAGAGGGATAGTAAGAAATACTTTGGAAATACTGGAAATCTAGTAATTCACATTTTAGATGTATTTAGTTAATTTAGTTTAATAGCACTCTTGTAGCTTTCTAGCATTTTAACTTGAGGTAATTCCCCTGAGCCAGACCATCTCATCTTGGAGCTGGACATAAATTTAAGTGATATTCTGGTGATATGTATCTCGGGAAGTAAGTATAGGAAAAAAATATACTGTGACTATTTAGTTTGTAGGTTTGTCCATCTGATATAAAACTACTTTGCATGCTTATATCTTTGTAAATATTTATATCTTATATCTTTAAAATACTTTCTAATAGGATTATACTGCTGGGTGCTTGGACAAAGCACCAAGACAGTGGACTGCTTTTCTATCCTCCGATAGAAGACAAGGCTTCATTATGGCAACCTGTTAAACCTGCATTGTACTAAGGAGCAAAGACAGATGGCAGTAATTTTTTGCATTTTAAGGGATTGGTATAATTTATTATATTGATAAGGACTGGCTATTTTACTTTTTAGATATTCATCTGTTTATTGTTACTGCTATATACTTTTTACCATGACTGGGAAGAAAAAAATATACAACCCAGAACAACCAAGGAAATCTGAAAAAGTAACTAAGTAAAGTAAAAAGATATTAGAATCAAAACATAGAAACATAGAAATTGATGGCAGAAGAGGACCACAAGATCCATCTAATCTACTTGATATGGGTTACTACTCCCCCCACACTTCTATCCTTTCTGTGAAATTATGCCTTTGTGCCTGCCCCAGGTGTTTTTGAACCTGTTTATAGTTTTGGCCTCCACCACTTCCCAGGGTAGGCAATTCCATGGGTCGACCACCCTCTCAGTAAAGAAGAACTTCCTAACATTGCTCTCTCTTTGACCACCCATGAGTCTCATATCGCGTCCTCTAGTTCTGATGCTTTTCTTCTCCTGAAGGAGCTCCTGTACCCCTACCTTATTTATACCCTAGATATAGTTAACTGTCTCAATCATTCCCCCCCCCCGCTCTAGGGAGTACATGTTGAGCTCCCAAAACCTATCCTCATATACCATTTGATGCAAACCCTGATCATATTTGTGGCTCTCCTCTGCACCATCTCAATCCTACTGATGTCTTTTCTAAGGTGCAGCCTCTAGAACTGTACACAGTGTTCCAGGTGGGGGTACACCAGTGTGCTGTAAAATGGCAGCACCACCTCCTTTCTGTGATTTGTGATTCCCCTCCCTATGCAGCCCAGCATACTACTGGCCTTTAGCATCACCTTTTAGCACTGCTTTCCCACCTTTAAGTCATCTAATGTAATGACTCCTAGTTCTTGCTCCTGGTTGGTGCATGCCAGTTGCTCCCCTCCCAGGTAGTATCCCACCTTGGGGTTTCCCTTGCCTAAATGCATGACCTTGCAGTTTTTGGCATTGAACTTTTAACTGCCAGGCATCTGACTGCTCCTCGGGTTTCCTGAGGTCTGTTTCCATGCTCTTGACTCCTTTTGGGGATGTGTACCAAATTAGATTTCAAGCTATTGTATTACCCCTGGAAACCAGATACATTTGTTGGGAGAAAATAATATTGTAAGAATAAAGGCTCATTATTCCTTGAAGATACTTCTTCCCATATAAGAGCTGGTTGCTCATTTCCACTAGCAATGAATCACCCTTTATTAGTGCAATTATGAGATCTAAAATGTTCTCAGTTGGAAGATGGTGTACAGTAGCTAGAGAAGATATACTGTATATGCAGACACTTTAAAAAAACAAATGAATGTGAACCCTGAACCCTTGCGACAAGTGATACTACTGTTAATGGTCAAACAAATCAAGAACTAGAATGAGGCACTGCCCATATTATAACTGATACGGTGGGAAGCATACAACGTTCCTCTGCAATTAGGAGAAAGTCATTTTTGACAACTTTTAACCAGTTCCTCTCACTTTGTATTGACAGATTATTCTTTGAACCACCTACTAGATTTTTGTCTTATATTTCATTCCTTTGGAGCCAGGTAGAAAATCAGGCTGGCTCAAGCAACAGAAACTAAAATTCAGTCCATAGAAGCTAATGATATTAATCCAAAAATATCTATTACATGTGATGTTGAATTGAACCTAATACAAATGGGACTGCATCAAAAATGTTGGGGATAGTGAAAACTAATGAATAGATGATATCTCTCCTAACAACAATAGTAGAGAATATAAAACCAAATGAGCAGGAAGAACAAGTAATTCAGGTCAGTGAAGAATTTGTGAATAAAACACACAAAAAAGGGAAGATTTAAAGAGAATTACAGAACAAGTAGCAGCACATGAAAGAACAGAAATAGATAAACGGGTTGAAGCTTAAAAAACAAAGAAGGGAGATTACAGTCAAAGGTGGAAGTAATGTTTGCCAAAATAAGAAAAAATTACACAAAACCTATTAAGAATCAGTGGCACTTAAAACAAGAGTCTAGAAAGAATGAGATGAGGCAGCAAAAAGGAAGTAAAACAATATAGAAAACAAGATTTGGTCAAAGTCAATACAGCTATAAAATGATGATATTGATGCAGTCGTAAAAAATGAGAGACTGCTTCAGAACCGAGGGAAGGTGAAGATTTCTTCGATGAGTGAACAGATGCTGATGTGCAGGACCTTGTGGGCAATGCACTATGGGAAGACTTCATCCACCTTCAGAAGTACAGGGCCTGACACATTCACACTTACTCTCTACATATTCAATCTTCACACATTCAGTACACATTCACTCTTCATTACACATTTACTCTTCATGCATAGAAAAAGCCACTATGGTTCTCAAAAGAGGTGGCTGTGAAAGTCAGGAAGAAAAAGATAGCATTCCGGAAGTATAAGGAAACGCAGAAGGAGCAGGACAGAGAGCTGTACCAGTTAAGGCAGAAGGAAGCAGGGAGGGAAGTCAGAATAGCAAAGGCCCAAACTGAGGAAAAGATAGCCAACTCAGTTAAGAAGGGGGATAAAACCTTTTATAGGTACATCAGCGAGCGTAGAAAGACAAAGGGAGGGATAGTGAGGCTGAATAGAATGAACGGCGGGTGGGCAGAGGGGGACAGTGAAAAAGCAGGGATACTGAACTAATATTTCTGCTCAGTATTCACAAAAGAGGAGGGGGAAGTGCCTAATCCAATTAACAGAAGATAGGGGGGTCAATCCCAGTCCTTTCACAGAAGAAGGGTTCTGCAAGAACTCCTAAAACTGAAGGTGGACAAAGCAATGGGTCCTGATGGAATTCACCCCAGAATTCTAAAAGAATTAAGGGAGGAACTAGTGAAACCACTGGCTACTCTTTTTAATAAACCATGGGAGGATGGTGTGGTACCCGAGGACTGGAGGAAGGCGGATGTGATTCCCCATCACAAAAGTGGGACCAAGACAGAGGCAGGAAACTACAGACCTGTCAGTCTGACCTCTGTGGTAGGGAAAGTGATGGAGTCATTTCTGAAGGAAAGAATAGTTGAGTACCTAGAGGCCAGTGGAGCACAGGACCCAAGGCAGCATGGATTCACAGTGGGAAGGTCATGTCAGACGAATCTAATAGATTTCTTTGACTGGGTGACCAAAGTAGTAGACCAGGGAGGGCTGTGGACATGTGCCTACCTAGACTTTGGCAAGGCATTTGACACAGTCCCACAAAAGATTAATAGTCAAATTAACCAGCCTGGGAGTGGGTCCCAGGGTGGTAGCCTGTAAACATTGGCTGCACAACAGGACACAGAAGGTAATTGTAAATGGAGTCCACTCTGAAGAAAGGGCGGTACTAGTGGGTACCGGAGGGTTCAGATTGGGCCCAGTCCTTTTAATGTCTTCATCAGTGACATTGCAGAGGGACTGAAGGAAAAGTATGCCTTTTGCAGATGACACAAAGATCTGCAACAGGGTTGATACACAGGAGGCGGAAAGGATGAAAGGACTTGGCAAGATTGGAGGAAAGGTCAGAAGTATGGCAGCTAGGATTCAATGCAAAGAAGTGCAAATAATGCACCTGGGAAACAAGAACCCAGGGAAGAATGCACAATGGGTGGGAGGTAGTAACAATAACAAAAAGGAAAGGGACCTGGGGGTAATCATATCAGATGACCTTAAGGTTAGCAAGCAATGAGAAGGCAGTAGGGAGGGCTGGGGTATACTGGGATGTATAGGGAGAGGCATCAGCAGCAGAAAACAGAAGTTGTTATCCTCTGTACAGACAGTTGGTGAGACCCCATCTGAGTACTGTGTCCAGTTCTGGAGATCCCATCTCTGCAAGGACATAGACAGGATAGAGGTAGTCCAGAGGAGGGCAACTAAATGGTGCAGGGTCTGCAAGAGAAGCCGATGAGAAGAGACTAAAGGAGCTTAATATGTATACCCTTGAGGAAAGAAGGGAGAGAGGGGACATGATAGAAACTTTTAAGTACCTCAGTGGAATCAACAAAGTCCAAGAGGGTAGCATCTTTCAGAAAAAGAGACTTGCAAGAACAAGGGGACACAATTTAAAAATAGAAGGAGGGCGGTGCAGGGATAATGTGAGGAAGAATTATTTCACAGACAGGGTAGTGGATTCATGGAACAGCCTTCTTGAGGAGATTGTGGGGTCTAAAACTGTGGGATAATTCAAGAATGCATGGGACAGACATAAGGCAATTCTTGTGGGGGGTAGGAAGAAATAGGCTGTTGGTTAACTAGGATCTACGGCCTATCCTGTAGGTACGGAAATGGGCAGACTAGATGGGCCAAGCGGTCCTTATCTGCCATCAAAGTCTATGTTTCTATGTTTCTATACAATACACGTTCACTCATTACACATTCACTCTTCACAAATTCACTCTTCAGACATTCTCTCTTCATACATTTATTCTAAACATGGATTGTTTTTTTTTTAATTTTGAAACCAAATTTTCAAGACAGTCATTTTATGACTGCCCTTATAAACATGACAGGTAGCATTTATAGTATACTGGCCGAAGTGTAATTTCACACCACAAGTGTGAAAAGATGTTTCATCCAGGATTTTAAAAATGACACATCACATTTATGAGATGTGTGGCAAAATGGGCATGTTGTAAGTTTGGAGTCAAAAATATTGAAAATTAGCAAACTTATGAGTGAACTTCAAAATACTGCAACGTTAAATCATAACCTGGACATGTTACCATATTTGTACACCAGATTTTCAGCATAGCATTTTTGTGACTCCACCTCATAAACCCCATAGGCAAAATTTTCAAATCCCCACCGAAATGTGATTCTGCACCATCAAAACATAATTCCACTCCACAAGTGGAATTTAGGGAGGCAGTATCGCACAGTGGTTTAAGGCTCTGAACTGCAAATCTGGAGACCTAGGTTTGAATCCCACATCCCCCACTTGCATACTGTGTGACCCTACGCAAGTCACTTAACTTCCCTGTGCTCCCAGGTTGCACCTATAAACAAGCTTTCAGCTTAGCGTGTCTCACCTCGTTAAAACAATTGGGAAACAAAAAGTGCAAAAACACATTCTGGCCAAGATTAGAACAATGGCAACTGTCACATTCATGAGGTGGTGTGAAAAAATGGCTACGTTGAAAATTTGGGGTCAAAACATTTAAAAGTACCAAACATATGAGCAAGCAGAGAAAAATTTCAATGTACACTTGTAACTTTGCTATTTGTGCATATTTTGACCCCAAAATTGCAACATGTCCTTTTTATGACCCCACATCATGAACAATGGTGGTGAAAATTTTTAAGTCCTGCCCAAAAGGTGATTTTGCCAAGCAACTGCAAAATCACCATTTGGGCATGATTTGCATAAATCCACCACCATCGTTCATGAGGTAGGGTCCCAAAAAGGCCATGCTGAAAATTTGGGATGAAAATATGCAAAAATTACAAAGTTATGCCTTAAAGTTCAAAGCCCCATTGAAATACAGTACATTGAACCACACTTACTGTGCCTTAGTTTCTTGTATTGCAGCCAATGGTTCCAGCAGCAAGACACTCTTCAAGGATCTGTACTGTGGGACCTGTTCAGGTGAGTGAGGGTGTGTGGGGTGGTGTGGGTGGGTGTTGGTGGTGGGTGCTGAGTTGGAGGCTCGGGGGTTCAGAATGGTGAGGGACCATTTTCTTTTTAACAGGTGTAATTAGAAAAGAAAATTAAGTGATTGGTTGTCTTCATTACAGTTCATATTAAAGAAATTAAGATGGGGCTGGTAATTGGGGGGTTGGGGTGCCACAAGATACCAGGGAAACATTTTATAAATACAGGGCCATTGATCAAAGGGTGGAGGTGCCACTAGACACCAGGGAGCATTCCATAAATATAGGGTAGGTGATCACAGGATGCAATTGTCACTAGACACCAGGGAAACATTCCATAAATATGGGACCAGTAACTGGAAGGTGGGAGTGCCACTAGACACCAGGAAAACATTCCATAAATACTGATTCAGTGACAAGAGGGTGAGGGTGTCACTAGACACCAGGAAACATTAAATTAATCGGGGATAGGACAGCAATCAGAGGGAGGGGTGCCACTAGACACCAGGGAAACTTATATTAATATGGGGCCAGTGGCTGGAGGGCAGAGGGTGCCACTAGACACTAGGGAAGCATAATAAATGAATGGGGGGATGGTGATTGGAGGGTAGAGACACCAGAGAAACATTATATATATAACAGGGACAGCAACTGGAGGGTGGGGGTGCCACTAGGCACCAGGGAAACATATAAATAGGGGGATGGCAGGGAGGTTTCCACCCACTCAGAACAAGTGCTAGTTCCAAACTCGGAAGTGAACTGGAAGTGAGCATGAAGCAGAAAAATAATGCGTGTGGGGAAGGGTGAAAGAACAGCAGTGTTGTCAATGGAAAGGATCACATGTGCTTCAACTCCACTGTGGAAGAATACAGTCTAGGTATCTGGTCACGTGCTTCCACAGCCCCTTCACTCTCTCTGTAATAGCAAGACATCATCATAGCAGTGCTATACAGCCATATTAAGGAAGTTCTATTACCTGGAAGAGTCATACAAACTATAACAGGAAAGGAGAGGGAGTATAGGCTTCCTACTGTATATGTGAAACATAAACATAGACTGTGATGGTAGAAAAAGACCAAGGGTTCATCGAGTCTGCCCAAAGTTGTCCAGGACCTAGTGTCAATCTGGGCCCCCCCCCCCCAGCTCATCCTTCCTCATTGCCGTATTTGGAGAATTGCTAATGTTTGTGCCCTTACTCTATAGGGGTGCCTACATTTTGTATAGAATCATCTGATGCCATTAAAATTATGGCCTATAACTTAGGTAAAGGGGTGATGGGAGAGAAAATAAGATGGGCTGATTTAAATTCAGTTTGCAGATATTGAACAGAAAAGAAGGAAAGATTAGTATGCTTGGTTGTGAGTAGCACTAAATTAAGAAAACAACTTTTAAAGGAGGTAATAGACCTCTATACACTGGGGATTAAGATTGATGGGGTCTGACAGCTCTAAGTAAAAAGGAAACAATGCCAAGTGTTAAATCTGCAAACTGGATATGCCTGCCTAGTGGTGCTGAGGGTTGAGGTGGTGGATGCCACACGTCACACCTCAAGGGAACAAGCTTGGGCCACTGGGGATCAGCAGGGGAGGGAGGGAGGGAGAGGATCAAGCATCCTAGAACAGCTCTCCTCTCCTTGGGGAGGGATCAGGGGAGTCTCCAGAGAAGCAGCGGCTCCAGTGGAGACCAGAGGTACAGGCTGCATAAAGGAGCTAAAAACTAGGAAGGAGAGAGGCGGACATCAACAGCTGTCCATTCAGATGTCATTACATGGCTGAACTCCAGGGGCAATCCTAGGGAGAAAAAAAAAGTCCTGGTAGGCCATGGTGAGGCCAGGAACCACCTCCCCAAGCACAACGTCAAGTGCGCGGCTGCCTCTGGTGCTCCATCTGCTCCCGGAAGCCTGCTCAGATTTCTGATAGTTTGTCAAGGGAGTATGGCGGTCCTGCCCTGGGGGGCTTAAATCTGGGGGAACAGGCACCGGGTAGTGGAATGCAGCTTGGTGAACTGGACAGCAGGACTGAGCCTACGACAGGGCAGGATGGAAGGTGAGTTGTGTGCCTGCACCAAAGAGAGTCTAGGATGGGGTGTACAAAGAGTTGAAAGAAAAAATCTGCAAATTGGAAATTAAATGAGGAAAGCTGCACATAAAACTAAAAAGGTATCAATAAAAACATCTGGAAAAACATTATCAAAAAAATCCAGATTATATTAGATTGACAGAAAATTCTATTAGTCTGCAAGAAGACAACAAGTTTGGCCCATGGAAAAACTGAGTACATTGGAGGAGAAAACAGCATGGCCCAAGAATCACTAATTATGTGGTTCTGCCTGGCCCGGTGGTGCTGAGGGTTGAGGCACTGTCACCACACCTCGCTCACGCCGGTGACCCAGGTTCGGGAATGAGCCCGGGCCGTCGGGGGTCGGCAGGGCAGGACTAGGATTGAGTGTCTGATGACAGCTCTCCAAGTCCTGGGGAATAGGGTAGGACTCATGTCATGCTCTAGCGGTCCCTGGGGATGCCCGGTGGCACTGCATATGTGCACGTGCTTAAGGGGAGGGAGCACGGTAAACGTCTACACATTGTGCACTGACATCATTGTACATCCATGCTCCCATTGGGAGAAAAGTGGAAAATGGGCTGGGCCCAACTGAGGAGCTTGTTGGCCATGTCCTGCAGTGCGGGGAGGACTGTTGTGGAATCACGCTGGGGGGGGTGCGGTGCCAGTCCAGCTGGTAAGGGATGGGGGAGTCCTTCAGTGGATCAGCTACGGCCATGCCGAACCCCCCCCCATCATGCGAGTGAGCCTGCTGCTCTCCCCGCGGGCAGAGCCAGCGACTGGATGCCCCCACCAGTAGGCACCGCAGCAAGGCGCTAAATAAGGATGTGATAAAAAAAAATGTAGTTCTGGAAGAAACAGTTACCTCCTGTATTGAATCTGAGGAAGTCAGTTTAAATATCAAAAGCTCAGAACAAAAAGACAGTAGTTCGGACACAAGCTCAACCATAGAATTACAATGACATAAAAATGATCTGTCGTACATGACACAAATTCTGGGCTGGAATATAGCAGGGATATTGAGTAAAAAGGATGACAGAAAATGGATGGAGATTTTTAGTAAAGTTGATGTGATTTTACAAGCGACATGGTTGAGAAATAAAGAATGCCTGCTGGAGGGGTTTCTTAGTTTTCAACTTCAGGCCATTTCATATAAAAATAAGATAGAGCTAGTGGTGGTGTAATATATTAGTTCTCATCTACTGTATTTGATAAGGTGTGTGTCTTGCCTTATGGTCAGCCTTTTTATTTATGTAGTATTGTATATAAGAAAAATGCCACAAAAATGATTGTTGTAAATTGTCACTATCACTGTTGTCACTAATGCAGGAGGAGCAGAAGGGGCCATAGCCCAAGATAGCTCCTATGTGTTATTGTAAAGTTTTAAATCACCACCATCTGCCAAAAACCTGTCTAGCCTTTTTTGAATACCGTATGTATTTTTACTGACTATAGTGTTCAGGCAGCCCATTCCACAGGTTCATCACCTTTTGAGTGAAAAAGTACTTCCACTTGTTTCCCCTAAATCGTCCACCTGTCACCTGTAGCACATGCCTTCTAGTTCTGAAACTTGGATCCTTAAAAATATATTTAGTTCATCCAAAAGGTAAGGATCTTTAGTCACTTCATAAAATAATAATAGGTCTCTTTTTCTTCTGTCTTCCAGAGTATACGACTGCAAGTTATTCACTCTTTCAGTTCATGGAGATCCCTAACTTATGTTATAATCTTGGTTAACTTTCTCTGTACCTTCCCTACTCTGTTTATATCAGTTTTCTTGTGGGGGTTCCACAACTGGCTGCAGAAGTCCAGATGTAGACAGACACATAATTTGTATAATGGCAGCAGAACTTCGAACTTTCATATTTCTTTTTATAGCACCTATCACTGTTTGCCTTTGATACGGCATTAGGAAAGGGAAAGGGGAAATTGTTTAACCAGGAAAGGCACACTAAGCCGAAGCTTGTTTCCAGGTGTGACCAGGGAGCACAAAGAAGTTAAGTGACTTGCTCAGGGTCACACAGTATGCAGGTGGGGAATGTGGGATACAAACTCCGGTCTGGTCTGCTGGATGTCACCAGATTTGCAGCTCCGAGCCTTAAACCACTGCACTATACTGCCTCCTTTGTACACTTAGTACACTGTGTACTGAAGTCTAGGTCATTATTAATTAATACACCAAGATCTCTCTCAGTATCAGAGGCATTTAGGGTTAAATTACTTAGTGTATATTACCATAACATGTTACTCCTGCCCAGGTGTAGCACGCAACATTTGCCTGTATTAAATGACATTCCCTATCTGAAGGCCCATTTGGTAGTAAGGTCCGGGTCAGCTTGTATTGATTTAGTATTTTCAGATGTTTCACAGAGACAACCTAGTTTCATGTCATCTGCATAAGTTGTGATCTTATTTTTGATGTTATTACTTAAATCAGCTATGAATAGTTGGAATAAAATGGCCCAGTACCAAGCCCTGTGGCACCCCCCTCACAACCTTCCCCTCTCCTGATAGGTAACCATTTATTTATACCCTCTGGGTTCTGATATTGAGCCATTTGCCTACCCACATTATTATGTAAGTGTCCATGCCTAGCTTAAGTAATTTATTGATAATTGTCCAGTGTGGTACCATGTCAAATGTCCTCCTAAGAGCCAACAGGATTACAACTGCTGGTTTCCCCTCATCCAGAATCTTACTGATATTTTCATAAAAGCAGACTAAGTTCATAACACAGTCACACCCTGCCGTAAAACTGCATTGGTCTGTATTGATTTATTACCTAGATGTCATATGATGATTTAGTCTATCCTTAATTATTGACTCAGAAATTTTACCTGTGTCTGATGTCAGGCTGATTGGTCTGTAGTTGCATATGTTTTGCCATGTTCCCTTTTTGTGGATGGGGGTTATTCTAGCCACCCTCCAGTCCCCTGGTACCTCTCCTGACATCAAGGATTTATTAAACAGGATTTCAGGATGAAGGCAAATGCTATCTCTAGCTATAATTAGCATCGTAGGAGTAATATTGTCAATTCCAAGTGCTCCAAATTACTTTAACCCGTCAATCTTTTTCTATATTTCCTCCTCGTTGGTATAGAAGTTTAGTTGTTTAGTAGATGCATGCTGAGTATTGATTAAACTAAATTCAGAGTATATTAATAGTATCTGTTAAATGTGTCAGCCATTTGAATTGGATGTGAAATGATCTTATTCTGCTCTGTAATAGACTTTACTCTAGAGTCTGATTTCTTATGGGATTTTATGTACCCGTAGAATTGTTTACTATTCCCTTTTGAGCAGTAGTGGCTAGTTTTAGTTCCATTTTTCTTTTTGCACTGTTTTTGGTATTCTTGCATGCTTTTTGAGCTTCTTTGAATTTGCCCCACTCTGCATCTGAATTTACCTGTTTGTAATGTGTGCATCTGTAGGGTGTTTTTTGTTTTGTTTTGTTTTATTAGTCTCAAAATCTTTTTATTTAGCCATCTTGGTATCATGCCATTTGTGTTGTATTTTTTACCCTCTTGATGTTTTATCACATACTCTTTGGATAGTTAGAGTGATTTTTTCCAACATTCCTCCACAGTTTTATTCTGGAGTAGGGCTTGCCAGTCTATACTACCTATCTCTGAATTAATTTTTTCAGCATTTGCCCTGTGGTATAAATATACTTCAGTACATCCCTGTACTCTAATTGAAGTTCCCTGAACAGTAAAATATATGCAGGAGTGGTCCCTGTTACCAAGGGGCATTTTCACCTTACAATTGCTTATATTTACTTCTACTGTACTTAACACTAGATCTAATGTGTTTTTCCTCTTGTGGGTTCCCTTATGTGCGGCACGAGATTTTGTTCTATACAGGTTTTTAAGAAGATGTCACTACACTTGGTTTTGGTTATTTGATTCAACCGATCAATATCCCTTAGGTTAAAGTCTCCTGCCAGTATTAATTTTCCAATGTCACATGCTTTGGTTATCTCTTGTAAGATTGCAAGTTGAGTGTTTTTCTCTACATGAGGTGGTCAATAACAGAGGCCTATAATTAGAGTGTCTGAGATTTTTTTTTTGTTTTACCAGGAGAGACACATCAAGTTTGTTTACAGGTGTGACCTGGGAGCACAAAGAAGTTAAGTGACTTGCTCAGGGTCACACAGTATGGAACTGGGGGCTGTGGGATTCAAACCCAGGTCTCCAGGTTTGCAGCTCAGAGCCTTAAACCACTGCACTATACTGCCGCCTTGTTTGAGTTAGTTTGTAACCATAAAGTTTCAGTAGGAATGTTATGATCTTTGACCCTAAATGTTATGTCTATTGAGTTTATGTTGTTCTGTATGTATACCGCTATTCCGCCTCCTTCTTTGTTTGTTCTATCCACCCTGAATAGTTGATATCCTTCAATATTCTTACTCCAGTTGTTATTTTCACTCCACCATGTTTCCATAATAAGGACAATATCAATACTCTTGTCGGTGCTTAAGAGTACCTGTAATTCACTGAACTTATTGCTAAGACTCATAGCATTACATATCATGCATCTAAGATTTTCTATTTCTGTGTGTGTGTGGTTTTTTTTTGTCTGAATGTTGTTTGTTTGTCTGTTTCTTTGTTTGATTTTTATTATTAATCAGTTCATTGTTGTGGTGCACCCTCCCTCATCTGTGCAAGCTTAAAGGAATTAGTTCCATGCTTTTTTGAATAAGTCTTGCAGGTATGAGTGCACCCTTAGTATTCAGATGCAGTCCACCCTTGTGATACAGGTGGTTTCTGTTTACAAAGTGGGACCAGGAAACTATAAACCACACCCCCTCGGCTATACACCAATTTTTTATCTGGTGTTGATTCTTAAGATGGTATCATTTTTTTTCTTTTGTTGCTTTTGGGATGGGTAGAATATCAGATATAATACCTCTGCACCTACAGTAAATGTTGTGGTTTCTTTGCTGGCTCTATTGGTTTGTCGCAAATGTTCTTCACGTGATCTCTACCTATGTTATTAGTCCCCACATTGATTGTTACTATAGGGCTGTTTCCACAGCTTTTAATAATGCCTGGTGCCCTGGTTCTGATGTCATTGACTCTTGCTCCAGGAAAACTTGACACCATCCTGTTCTGTTTATAATTTCCACATATGACAGTATCACATTTTTTTATTATTGAGTCCCCTAGGACAAACATTTGCCATGGGGTATTCTGTACTGAAAAATGATGTGCAATCTGAGTATTTACAGATTCTTGCTCTACCTCTGCTATGGATTCATATCTGTTATGTAGCTGCAGTCCCTTTGTGGTTTCTGCCCTTCTGCCATTTCTATTTCCTCTTCCAGGCCCCACAGTCTACTAGGTGTTGTTATTGAGATTATCTATTTCATCTCTCCTCTTTTTTTGTTATCCTAGTGTCAATCTCTGAGTCACTACTGCTTTGTACTTCCTGTATTTTCCTTTTACCTCTTGCTTCTAACATAACCGGTCAGTCTTACCTCAGTAGTGGGCAAGATTATGGAGGCACTCCTTAAGGAAAGGATAGTGCAACACCTGGAATCCATAGGGGCACAGGATCCAAGACAGCATGGGTTTACAAAAGGAAGGTCCTGTCAAACTAATCTCATAGATTTCTTTGACTGGGTAACCAGAGTGGTGGACCAAGGGGAGCAGTTGATGTCGCCTACCTTGACTTCAGCAAAGCTTTTGACACTGTTCCACATAGAAGATTGATAAATGCTAGGTAGGCTCGGGGTGGGTCAGAGTTGGTCAACTGGGTGGCAAACTGGTTGACTGGCAGAAAACAGAGAGTGGTGGTAAATGGTATACAGTCAGAAGAGATGCAAGTCACAAGTGGGTAACTCAGGGATCAGTCCTGGGGCCAGTCCTATTCAACATCTTCATTACTGACCTCATGAGATGGACTAGAGGTAAGGTTTGTCTGTTTGCAGATGACACCAAGATCTGCAACAGAGTAGATGATCCAGATGGGTGGGCAGAATGAGAAGAGATCTGATAAACTAGCAGAATGGTCAGAAGAGTGGCAACTGGGATTTAATGCAAAGAAGTGCAAATCATGCACATAGGGAAGAGAAACCCGAAGCCACTTATAGGCTGGGAGGGTTGCTAGCAGTCACAAAGGAAGAAAGAGACTTGGGCATCATCATCACTGATGACCTAAAATCATCCAAGCAGACCTCTAAAGCAGTAGGTAAGGCTAGGGGGTGTTAGTGTATTAGTAGGGTATCACAAGTCGTAAGAGGAGGTAATAATCCCTCTGTACAAGACATTGGTTAGGCCCCATCTGGAGTACTAGTGCAGTGTTGGAGGCCACACCTTCTCAAGGACATTAACCAAATTGAGGCAGTCCAGAGAAGGGCAACCAAATGGTGCAGGGACTGCATCAGAAGACATATGAGGACAGATTAACGGAGCTCAATATGTATACCCTTGAGCAAAGGAGGGAGAGAGGTGATATGATCGAGACATTTAAACACCTTAAGGGCATAAACAAGGTGAAAGAGTCTAACATGTTTAAATATAAGAAAAATAGCAGGACAAGAGGACACAGCATGAGATTAGAGGGAGGCCATTAAGGGGAATGTGAGGAAATTCTTTTCACAGAAAGGGTGGTAGATGCATGGAATGGCTTACCACAAGAAGTGGTGGCTATGAATACAGTGCAGGGCTTCAAACAGGCATGGGATAGGCATAAGGGAGCAATACAAATGACTACGAATAGATAGGTCACTGACAGAGCAAAGGCCGATGGCACATTTATAAGGTAGAAAAAGAAATGGGCAGACTGGATGGGCCTTGCGGTCCTTATCTGCCGTCAACTTCTATGTTTCTATGTTTCTAACCGTGGGTGCTGAATTAACTGCTTGAGTTCTTATAAATTGAAAATTACCTATCTCAACTTCTAACTCATTCAGTTTGGCCTGCAGTGTGTTGTATGCTTTACATTTTATACATAAGTATTTTCCCTGAGTTGTTAGTGATTTCTCTGCACACATTTTGCATTTTGTACACTTAATGCGTTCCTTCCTTATATAGTGTTTATAGAATTTCGCCTGCAGGATCCATTTTGTTGCCCCCATTGCATTAATCACTCCTCTCACTCTATAACAATTGGTAGGGTAACTGGCCTCTCACTGACTTCCACAGCTTGCCTTTTCCTGCATCGCCTCCACCCTGTGCTCACCTCTGCTAGCTGATGCTTGCAATTTCAGCCTTGCAGGGCAGAAGTGCATTCTCTTGCTTCCTCTGTGGTTGCCTTAGTGATGCTCAGCAAACAACTCTTCAAACAGTAAAAAAGTAACACCAGGTGCAGGCATAGACTGCCTTTACAAAGGCAGCCTATTCAAACTGCTGTGGAGCACTGATGGGCTTCCCCAACTGCAGATTAAATCTGCAGCAGCACTACCTGAGCTTCTCAGTATCTGGGGGGGGGGGGTGAAGGTCACATGATCAGTCCTCAAAAACCCTTCGTGGGTATTGATGTTATAGCATAGCCCTTGACACAGTGCAGTTTACACTACATCCTCCAGTGCACTTTCTCCCTCAAAAGTGTAAATACCTATATACCTCCTGCTGTTAAGACATCTTTGGGAGATCCTCTGAAGATTTTAGAAGACACTTTAGGAAAATTAGACACTGAATACCCATGGATAACTGTATTGCTCTCAGGTGATTTTAATGCTAAAATTGGTTGTTTTAATGAGATAACTAGCCAGAACTGGAATATAGATTATTTTATTATCTGCACCTCTTTGCCAGTCTGAAGATGCCCAGCAGAACAAAAGAGGAAAGGCATTAATGAAAGTAGCTACTAACTGCTGTGAGAGTGTTAAATGGAAGAAGTGCAGGTGATTGACATGGGCATATATCATTTCCCCTTAAACAGGAAGGGAGTGTATTGGATATAGCATTTATAGAAGTCTTTGCATTTAATATGATTCTTCAGATGACAGTAAAGGAAGTCTGGGATAGTGATCACTTTAATTACTGCTGTATAAATTCCAGATCTTATAATCCAAAATAGAGATCATAGTAAGGAAAAAGAAATAACATCTAATATGTTGAATAAAAATCACAAGAAAATAATCTGGAAACCTTATATGGAGGATTAAATAATATAAACATTAGGGAAGGATCTGAAAACTCCAACTCTACCAAACTGTCATAACTTGTTAAAAACAAAAGCAAAAGGACTAGGTACACACCAGACTGGAGGTAGCAAAAACTGTTAGAAATGTTGTTAAAGTGCATGACAAAAGATTAAGCTAACACCCCTGCCCCTACCACTACACATTGACTCAGAAAAAATGAGTCTTCCTCAGGAGAATATAATTAAACTCTTGGCTGAGAAGATACTGTTCCTACAGAGAGATAGAAAATTCAGTTATGTAGACCACAGTCCATGGTTTGATAAGGAGTGCTACCATTTTAGGAGAATTTGTGTACAGGTTTGGTAGAAAATCAACAGCCTGTGCAAATTCAGAATATAGAAGAGCCTTTTATTAAAAAAAAAAGACTGCAGAGCTTTAATTAATCAAAAGAAATGAAGTATAAAACTCAGATTTGGGAAGAACTCTATATATGAAAAAGATATAAAAGGATTTGGGAACTTGATGTCCTTTGGTACCGAGAATTATAGCCTTAATGTTTCGGGTACTATTAGCTTACAAGATTGGGGGAGATTTTTTAAAGCACTGCATGAGGATTAAGCAATAATGTCTGACAGGGTGTGTGTCATGCTGGGATAACTTCACGCCTCAGGTGGTTGGGCATGAGGCCACAGGCCAAGTACGTCCAGCACCTGAGAAGTGACATGAGCCCCATGACACACACCCTGGAGGGCATTATTGCTTTTATACAATGACTTGTTATACAGACTTTAAAAAAATCATTTTAAAGATGGTTTTGTTAGTGTGGAAAAATATTTTTGTTTCTTAAGAGAGATGCAAATCCAACAAATCCAATGCAATCAGTCCGGAGGTTCACAGTGTTGAGACTAGACCCATGATGTTATACTGGGATAATATCACTGTACCAGGCACACACTGACCATTCAGAGCCCAGGAAATTTTCTTGCCATTGTATAATACAAGTTTTACTAATAAGGCAACTGGTCCATAGTCAGGAGAAGGAGAGAGAAATATATTATACAATAGAAAATGAGATTCCTGATGCAATACTGGTACACAAAAATAATATATTACACAACAGTTTGGCACACACCACCTCTACCAATTAATGAACACTTGGCTCCAAAAATACAGTTTCCATTTTTTATTAAAAAAAACAACAAAGTCGCCAGCCTGTCAGTGCAGCAGTTGGATTTCCGATTGCGACACCAGCAACCTGGGTTCAGGAATGGACTTGGGTGCTGGAGGGCCAGCAGGGGAGAGAGGGCTCAGGCATCAGCTGATAGCTCACCTTCTCTCAGGGGGAGGGCAGAGACGTGGCCTGGCACTTGCTGACCCCTAGCGGAGGCTGGGAGCATGGCAATGCATGGGGTCCCATTCACTGAGGAGGCGTGATGAACATTGTTGTCAGCCTTACATTGTGGCACACCACATCCCCCCCACAGGGAGCAAATGGGAAAAGAGCCCTGTAGCCAACCGGATGACAGTCACCAGCTCCTGTTGCCGCGAGTCCAAGGACAGTGTACACACCATCCCCAGCAGCACCCCAGAGCAGCTTTGGTGCAGGTCACCCCCACCGGTGCCATCTCCTTCAGAGGGGGGACCCACCCGGCAAAAGGTTACGTCCAGGGGTTACCCAGGGGGGCTGCAACATGGGGTGAACAGGTGGCTGATCCAAGGCAGTGCGGCTCAGAGGGCATAGGTGGCCTGAAGGAGAGGTCAGAGCTGGAGCTGAGAGGGAGCAAAAAAAAAAAAAACACAAAGACATACTGCTGCATGCCTAATGTGTTTCAGATGCTGGGTCCTTTATCAAAGGCTAATGCAGTGACAAAAAGAGCAAGCATAAATACAAAAACATAGATGACATCTGAGAGTGACATCAGACATAACATTTTAATTCATTGGTCAAGGACGAATTGATGCACAATAGCTATTTTACATATAATATATCAAGAACAAGCAGATCAAGTGCAGTAATAAAAACCAGATCAGATTAATGAAACATAGAATAAAGTTTGAAACCATAACAACAATAAATATGGAATTCCAATTTAAAAAAAAAGATAAATACACTGCTAAAAAACCTAATGAAGTTCCCACTTAGAATCACTAATTGGTTGTTTAAAAGAGTTATCTTAAAAAAAAAAATAATATCAAATCTCATGTTTAAACCAGGACATCTTTTTGCCCCAAGAATCATAATCCAGAACACCTTCCTTTGCATAACAAGATTATTAAAATCTCCACCACTATGGTGAGGATTAACCTTGTCTATTGCCATGAATTTTAAATTATGTTCAGCAGTATTAACAGAAGTGGCTACATGTGCTGCTGTGGCATAGGTCACGTCTTTTCTGTTGATCACTCTTACATGCTCACCCAGCCTTACTTTAAAATTTATAGTCATTTTTCTGACAGAGAAGGCTCTGCATTTACAAGTGGCTAAATAGATAACACCAGCTGAATCGCAAGTGATAAGCTGATGTACTTGACACTTTTTTTCGTATTACTAGCACTGCTGAATTTACTACCTGTCTGTGCATTTTTACAGTATATGCATTGTTTGCATTGATGACAACCTGCGGAGCACTGTGTCAACTATGTAGCTTTCTGTCTTTCAGTGTAGTGACTGTGAACTATCAGATCCCCTATTGTGGGGGTTCTTCTTTATACCATTCTCAGGGAACTTTTTTGTAAGTTCTGAAAGATCTGAATCTGTGGTCAACACAGGCCAATGTTTCTTTATTATGTTTTCCACTAAATGTGCATGGGCTGAAAAGGTAGTAATAAAATTAAACTGTAGGGCTGTTTCAGACTCATTAGTTATAGGGTGTAAAAGTGCACCACTGTCCTGTGTTTTGGCATGCTCTCTAACCTCATAAATAATGTTATTGCTGTATCTCCTTTCTTTAAGCCTAATGCACAGGTCATCAGCTCTCTGTTCAAAATATTCTTCCATGCTGCAATTTCATCTAACACAGAGGAATTGCCCTTCATGATGTTTTTGATGATGTGTCTGGGAGGGCAGCTGCTTGCTTTTAACAATGTGTTACCTGCTGTATCCTTCCTGTATAAATCTTAGACAATGTTTCCTTCTCTTTATCTATTCAAACTAATATCAAGGAAGTTCACAATATTTGTGTCAGCTGTATGTGTGAATTTAAGTTGTTGGTTGGAACTATGCAGGTACACTATAATCAATTCCAAGTCTGCTACACTGTGCTACCTGCCCATATCATAATCACGTCATCAATATATCTCTTTCACAATTTAATATTCTGAAAGTATGGATTTACATCAGGATTCAACAAATTTTTCTCCTCCCATTCCCCCACATACAAAAGTCGCTACTGAGGGGGCACATTTTGCCCCCATTGTAGTCCCTTTTATTTGTAGGTAAAGGTCTCTGTCAAAGGTAAAAATACTACATTTTAGAACAAAGTCTAATAATTTTACCAAAAGTTTAGTGGGTAGTAATGCTTCTTCTGATCTTTGATTTAAGAAGTATGCCGCTACATCCACCAAGGTGCCTTTATGGGGAATATTTGCGTATAGCACCTCAATATCCATAGTTACAAAAAAAGCACTGTCACTCATTGTCACATTTTCAAAAACATTAAGTACATCTCTGGTGTCCTGTAAAAATGAAGGCAAGGTGACCAGAAAATGTCTGAGGGATGAATCAATTTATTGGAAGATGGGCTCAATGAGAGAGCTGATGCCGCTAATTATAGGTCCGCTGGGAGGGTTCATTAAGGACTTCTGTACTTTTGGCAGAATACAAAATGTTGCACATACAGGTGAATAATTTATTAGAAACCCCTTGATTTTTGAATTAATAAAATCATGCCTCATATGCCTCAGTCACTGCCTCATCAATTGAAATTATGCACTCTGAGTGAAAGCAGTTTTTGATAAAAGTGTGTCATTTAGCTTCTTTTTTACTTCTTTAGTGTAGTCACTTCTATTCAGCATAATGACACAACCTTCCTTGTCTGCAGCTTTTTTTAATTTTTTTTTTAGTTCAGAGTTTTGTACAGAACATCAATGCATAGTAGCACATCATGGTTCATTAGTACGAACTGAATGCCCTATAGCCAACAAGTTTCAGAAAACTACCATCAATCTGGATTCTTAATCAGGGTACAATAAATGAAAAAAATCACATTATATACCTTAAACTCTATATCTTATTATCAATCTATTTCTATTATGAGAAACCCCTTAGAAGAATATGAGGCCCAGGCTGCTCTCCCCCAACAAACTCCTGAGCTCCTCCAGGCAAAAAATAAATTCCAAAATGATGGCACAAAACTGGGATCTTCCTGAGAGATATAAGGGATCCACCAGTGCCATTTAAGTTCAAACTGTGCATCCCTATTCATCAATGAGGTTGTGATTCACTCAGTTTGGTATATCATATTTACAGTGTCATACCACATAGTAATAGTGGAAGGATTTGGTTTACGCCAAAGCCGTGTAATGGCTTTTTTGCCCACCAACATATCCTTGTCTGGAGCTTTGATAATTAACTCAGAGTCTTGTCTAAGAGTGTCTAATGCTTCATGGTCTTGTGGTGAAAGATTATTAAAGGACAGTAGTGGTGGGTTTTAAAATGAAATATCCAAGTCCTTTTTCACAAGTTCTTTAAAAATGCTAATCAGGGCACTGTAAGTGGGGCAGAATTCAGACTTCGGTCGAGAACTATTATTGATTTTATATAGTTCAGTGTCAGGCGGTCTTTTGTTAAAAAAGGATTTCAGATGTAATGTTTGGCATGCTAGGTTCAGGTCTATGGTCATTTGAAATTTGCTAACAGGAGCCATGGGGCCAAAACCCAACCCTTTACTAAGAAGTTAATTCTCTGCATCAGTTAATATGTGATTGGATAGGTTAATTACCTTGATTCTTGGGCGGGTGGATCTGTTATCTTCGTCTCCCTCAGAAGGTTCAGTATGGTCTGTTGTTCCTGAATGATATTTGATCTTCATGATAGTAGGTTCATTGACCCCTGTTTTGATCGCCTTTTACCCCTCCTGGTTTTCTTCCTCCATTTATTTGGCAATTTTCCGGAAGCTCCAGTACAGTGGGGCTGCATCCAGGTTGAAAAGGTGGTTCTGCTTCTGGGTGATCCTGTTGAAAAGAATGTTGATTAATTGGTGATTCAGGCTCTGAATCACTAGTATCAGTGCTGAAATTAAATTATACCCATCTTGTTTGTTTTCAAATGCCCCTCTGTTCTTTTTCCAATGAGAAACACAGTTGTTCTCCTAATCACCATTGTCTCTTTGGAATTTGGTTCTTTCATGTGATTTTAGCTCCTGGTCCAGTTTGAATACTGCATAGAATGCTTACATTTTTCATTTTCTATGTCAGGCCAAATTATTTTTTAACGTAAGCATACATTTTTCTTTTATTTTTAGTCCTTCTCATAATGCTTGTTCTCTCTCTTTACATTAATTTCATCAATTTAATTCTGGCTTCCAAAAGTATTTCTACCCAAGCCGTCATAAATACTGCATTGTCTTGTCTGAACATAGATCTTTAAGCAGTCTTAGCCCTCTGGGAACTCTCCCTGCTTGAATGTACGCCTCTAGGTTCAAAACATTCTAGTGTACTTTCCTTAGCGGGTGTGTAACTCTTTTGTAAGTCTCTTGATGCTCCATAGAAGGATTGTGTTTCAGGTGGTAGATCACATGCTGCAATGTTCTCTTGTAGAAAATGGTTTGCAGTAGTTGCTGCCACCATGAGCAGGTTCACATAATCCAGCAGGTCTCTTGTTTCTCTCGTATCTCTGGCAGTACCAGAAAACTGGAGAGTTGGTGTTGATTCTAAAGACATTTTAGGATTAAACTGTTGGGGAGGCAGTTTAGCACCATGGTTTAAGGCTCTGAGCTGCAAATCTGGTGATATCCAGCAGACCAGCCCTGGGTTTGAATCCCACAGCTTCCACTTGCAGACTGTGTGACCCTGAGCAAGGCACTTAACTTCTCTGTGCTCCCAGGTTGCACCTGTAAAAAACCTTTCATCTTAGTGTGCTAGTTCTGGTTAAACAACTAACAAAAAAAAACTGTGCCAAAATGTGTTCTACCACGGGGTTTTATACGGTCAAAATCAAACCCATAACTCATGCAGAACTTAAAAGAAAGTGCAAACATGACAAAGGGCTTCACTAGGATAGTGGTGCACCAGGGCAAAAGTAAAAGTATATTACACAACAGTCTGGCACACACCTCTACCAACTGAGGAACACTTGGCTCCAAAAATGCAGCTTCCATTTTTTATTTAAAAAACATACTGCTGCATGCCTGATGTGTTTCAGATGCTGGGTCATTTATCAAAGGCTAATGCAATGACACAAAGAGCAAGCATAAATACAAAAACATATATGACATATGAGAGTGACATCAGACACAAAATTTAAATTCATTGGTCAAGGACAAATTGATGCATAATAGCTGTTTTGCATATAATATATCAAGAATAAGCAGATCAAGTGCAGTAATAAAAACCAGACCAGATAAATGAAGTACTGTATAAAATAAAGTTTGCAACCATGTTAGCAATATATATGGAATTCCAGTTTTAAAAAAAATTATAAATACATTGTTAAAAAAAAACTAATGAAATGCCCACTTATAATAGAATCACTAATATAGATCCAGGAAAACATGGTCTACAAGTTGAAGTTTTTCAGTCCCACCCAACCTGATGAGTTAAACTTTTAAAGATTGTATATATCAGTATGATTAAATATTTGCTCTTACCAAAAGACTGGGAGGTAGATGTTGAAGTTCCAGTTCTTAAAAGAGGAGATGTCCATGACATAAGAAACTATAGACCCCTTACTCTAAATGTGTTTGATTTAAAATATTTTCAAGAATTATTCTACCTCATCTAGAATAGTGGGTCTATAATAATTACTTAATACTGTATCAGAAGAACAGGTTGGATTCCACCCAAATAAATGTGAAACTGACCACATTATTATTTTTTTAATATTGTATTTGAAAATTATGTACTGTCTAAAAAATCATCTTTATATGTGGGTTTTACTGATATTCATAGTTCCTTCAATAATGTGACTAGATGTATCCTGTGGGAAAGATTGTTGAACTTAGGAATTAATAGGGGTCTCTTGGCTATCATCATAATGCTTCATACTAATAATTTAGCTTGTTTAAGAACTTGTAGAGATAGCCAGATTACCACTAATATAAACATTAGAAAGGGGGTAAAGCAGGGCTGTCTGCTGGCACCAATTTAATTTAATTTATTTGCTGATCCCGTAATAAGTGTTTTAAAAGATGTTGGTACATTTGCACCTAATCTGGAGGGGGTTAGGAAATTAAAACTCTTATATATGCATATGATACAATTTTACTTTCCTTAACTGCCTTGGGTTGAAGAGGGCTCTGGCCGCAGTTAACAAATAACTTTATAATTTAAAACTCAAATGAATGTTAATGAAACCAGAATAATGATTCTTAGAAATAAGGGCTGTACAGACAAGTACTGGACTCTGGGGAAAGAAAAAACTGAAGTTTTGGATAACTATGACTATCTTGGCACACAAATACACAGAAATTCAGGCAGGAACACAAATATCATGAAAATAAAAGAAAACGCTATGATAGCCAACCAAGGTATACAAAGGTTCACCTATTTATGTGCAAATAATTCTTTTATAGCTCTAAGAAGAACTTCTGAAGTGAAGATTAATTCATAAATATTATATTCTAATGAAGTCTGGGGCATGGATAAAAATGTAAAATTATTTGACACTATATAAACTATCTTGTATTGTCAGGTATTGTCCCTCCCCTGGGATACTCCCTCTGTGTATATTTATTTAGAATCTAATATCCTGTCTCTAGAAATCAGAGCTATATTTAGAGCTTTGACTTATTGGGGGGGAAAGGGTTCCATTATTAGCTTGGCAACACTGCATTAAAAGTCCATATGATGAATCCTGGCTTAAGAAGCTTAAGTGTAGCTTAAGAAATAACCTCTGGTCAGAGCCAAAATGACTGCTAATGCATTAATCTGACAAGGGATATAGAATTAATGTGTGGATTGGATTGTACTGAATAGTCATGCACGTGCATGCTCGCACACACACACACACACTCCTCCGCATAGCCAGGTACAAAGTGTGATCCCTCACTTGCACTAACAGTTTTATTATTGATTTATTTGTACAACTTTTTACTATCAAAGGTCTACTGATCTGAGAACAGCTCAGGTTCAGAGGCATCCTGGAGGCAGGGTACTGAGGTTAAATATCAGTACAAGTACTTGAGGCCAGATTTTAAAACTGTGTTGTGAGGTACAAGCTCAACTGAGATGCATTCTAACTTCTGCTTTGTAGTTTTTCTTACTTTTATTTATTTTAAGTCAAATATTTAATTGTCATTTTATAATTGCAATAACACATTCTAGAGTGTAGCATCATGTCATTTTTTTTTTTTGTGATTTTTGATCCCAAATTTTCAACAGTCGTTTATTATCTCACTTTATGATTAACATAAATCTGAATTTTTTTTAATTCCATCTGAAGGGTGACATGGCTTAAGCCTCATCACACCCATGCCATGTACCACCTGGCTGACTATTCCCTGCTGAGCCAGGATAGGCCCGGTAAAAAAAAGGTGGAAATGTCACCATTTTCATTACAGAACCTATCTCTGCCTCTATTTCCCTCTGCCCTGACCCTGCTTCCCTCAGTAAATGGTTTATCTTATAAATTACCCTCAGTTAGTCAAATAAACTCTTTCTGGGGTGCTGCTACAACACTCCTGCAGAGGGCACTGTGGGTCTACAAAACCTGTTGGCTGCGTATGGGTCCCTCTCCCCACCCAGGGATACCATCCTATTAAGTGACCATAATCTCAACTGGTGAAGTGCCCAAGAACACAACTACACTAATCTACTCAAACAGTACAATCTGGTGCAGGTCATAATCATCCACACTTGGCTCAACCCTCGTACCGCTACCCACACTCTGCTGGATTGGGTGATCACAAATAGGGAGGATAGAGTACTTCTAGCTGGGACACTGGCTGTCTCTATAAGTGATCACTCCCTGACATACATCATCATCTGGTCTTCCAGGTCTGCCTGCCTACCCCCCCAGTACATATCCTTTTGCAACTTTAGTTGTCCTGATGCCTCCCCTTTCCTGAACAATATCAGGGCTGTGAACTGGGAGGGTCTCTATGCCCTTACAGATGTGTCTTCAGCTGTAGCTTTTTTCACAAAATGCCCTTCAGGCTATACAAGACTACCACTTCCCTATTATGACCCGGAGAGTTACAGGTGGGTTTACCTGCTGAACTACCAATGAACTACTAACCCTAATGAAAACTAGGGACTGTAAGTGGTCTGCCCACAAACTGTCCCCCGCCCCTGTCCTATGGAATGAATACAGCATCTGCATAGCCATTGTAAAAAAGGAACTATTACATCAACCTTCAGAGGGACAGCTTTGGCAACCCCAGGAAATTTGGGACTCCATAACATCCCTTCTCAACCCCTGTACAAACTGCCTGAACATTCAATTAAGTTCCTCATCTGGCCCTCTGGCTGAGCCCTCTGAGGTTGCCCAGGCTTTTAATCAGAAATTCACCAATCTCTCTGCACACCTGAGTAAGCTTCCTTCCAGCCATTCTTCTCATCCTGGCTCCAGCATTACCTCATCGCCCTCATCCTCCTCTCCTAGTACCTCCACTTATCCCCCCCTTTCTACTTCAGGTCTATAGCACATCAAGAGGCTTCCAAACTCCTAAACGGTCTCCCTAACCAAGGAAGCCCTGGCTCACTCAGCCTATCCCCTGTCCTGCTCAAATTCATCCCCCCTACGATCTCCCAACCACTCACTTTTATCTTTAACCTCACCCTGTCCATCTCCTCCATGCCTGACCCACTGATTGTAGCAGTCTTTTACTTTGAACTGTATGCCACTGCATCTGAACTGCTGTCATAGACAGCTCAGACATTTATTGGTGCGGTGCGACCGTCCCTGCAAAAAGGAGCAGGGCATTGGAAATGGGAAAACTCGTATGGTAGCACTATGTTTCTTGCACATGCATGCAAGCAAACAAAAATCACAGCACCACAATGGCTCTGGATCTCTTTATTGCTCACATCCTCACACACATGATTAGGGGTGCGCCACCAGCATTATCTTTGTGAACCTGTCCAAGGCCTTTGATATGGTCAATCATTACCTACTGTTCTCCAAACTACCCCTGCTTGGATGCTCGTCACAGACCACTAACTGATTCCATAGCTGCCTTTCTGACCACTCTCAAACACTGTGTATTGGCTCTGCCACTTCTCCTACCCTGTCTGTCACCATAGGTGTCCCTCAGGGCTCCATCCTAGGCCCCCTACTTTTTTCTATCATTTTCAACTCCCTCCCTACTGATAGCCTTAACTGCAACACCCTCCTCTACGCAGACAACCTCATTATCTTTCATAGTGATAGGTTCCTTGCTCGCATCTCCGCTGTCCTCTCATGGAACTACAGCTCTGCACATGTAAGCAATAAGACACAACAGGGTGTGCATTAGGCCCTTTAACACATGGCTAGGAGGCCTAGTGAGGCACAAGGCCACAGGCCAAGTGCGTCCAGACTCCTAACCATGTGTTAAAGTGTCCAGTGCACATCCTGGAGTGTCTTATTGCACTTATGAAATGGTTATCTAAAATACAGATGTACAGTATGTAATATCTAAAATGAATAGTATTTAATAGTGAAAAAGTTAAATGTTTGTCTGAATTTTTAAAAAAATAGTTCCTTCTCCTGTTTGTTTGTTTTGTTCAGCTGAGGACTTTTGAGCTACTAAGGCATCCTTACTTGTATTTTTTGTTCCTGTCAGGTAGTTATCATGGCACCAACCCCCCACCACCACCACCACCACCAACTAGCAGCACTCCTACTTAATTTACTTTACAAAGTTTGCAACAAGAAATTATGCTGTCTTTCTTTTTTTAATTTGCGTAAGTTATGGCGCCAGGCAGCAGTAGGGAGAACATGTTGTTGAGAGCGAGAGTGCGAGTGGGTGGACGGGCAGTTTGGGAGACAGCTTGTCGACTGTTCAGCCATACAGTGAAAGGGCAGACTGGCAAGTGAGCAGACAGGTTGAGAGACAGCTTGTGTGCAACAAGAAATTATGCTGTCTTTCTTTTTTTTAATTTGTGTATGTTATGGCACCAGGCAGTGGTAGGGAGAACACGCTGTTGAGAACGAGAGGGCAAGCAAGTGGGTGGGTGGATTGGGAGACAGCTTGTCAGCTGTTCAGCTGTACAGTGAATGGGTAGGCTGGTGAGTGGGTGGGCGGGTTGAGAGACAGCTTGTGTCGGCTGTTCAGCCGTACAGTGAATGGGTGGGCTGGTGAGAGCAGTTTTTCCCGGATCCTCTGCTTGACCCCAAATTATAGAATGAATTCAGTAAAGTTTCTAGATTAAATCTGTACATTTGTGCATGAAAGAATAAGCCATGGAGTGAGCGGGTGAGATTGCAATCGTGCCATGGAGACAGATCAGCTGTTAAGCTGTGGAGTTAGTAGGTGGGTGGGCAGATGGGATTGCAGTTGTGGCAGTTTTGCCACTGCTTTAAACTGCGCATGCGCAAAAAGACGTTTAAGGAGAGTAGCACACTTTGGAGGTGCCTCTCCTGTTCAATCCACTGCTCCGTTGAGCAGGCATGGCAGTCCTGCACCAATGGGTGTGGGAGCTGTGTATGACAGCGGTGGTCTTTGCTTCAAAGAAAAACACCGCTGTCATACACTGTGCTGGTAGGCCTCAAGACCCCCCCCCAAAGTTTTGGTGCCACGCTGGGAACCCACCCCAGCATGGCAAACGTCCTGCGTCCTCTGCTGACGGGGGGTGCCTAATCCCCCGTCAGCTTCACTCCCCCCAAAGGCCCCCAAAGCTTTGGTGCCATGCTGGGAGCCCACCCCAGCTTGGCAAATGTCCCATGTCATCTTTTTTTTTTTGTTACCTAGAAATAAAAACAGCCCCACGGCGTTTCTCCCTGAACCCCTTCCCACAACCTGCACCCACCCACTGTGCACCCTGCCTCCCCACACCCCCTCACCCCATATTTACCTCCGGAGCTCGGCGCGACGATCTTCGGTGGACCGGGAACACATCTGCACTCTTCAAAGCCGACCGCGAACTGAGAAAATGCCGGTAAGCTGTATAATGGGCTAGATAGGGGGTTTTCAACTTTATTGCATATCTCAGGCACTTTTGGAATTTTTGTACCAAATTTTCAACATGGGGTTTTTGGGACCCCTTCTCATGAATGATGTCACTGTCATGGTGTTATTCGGGCCCGAAGGGTGATTTCGCAGTCACTGTGCAGTCACTGCACGAAATCACCCTTCAGGCCCAAATAACACCATGACAGTGACATCATTCATGAGAAGGGGTCCCAAAAACCCCATGTTGAAAATTTAGTGCAAAAATTCCTAAAAATGACTGTTTTACGAGCGTGCGTTGCGCAGTTCCTACGCAGGCTCGTAAGTTCATGAATTTTCAATATTTTCACTCAAATTTTCAACATTGCCATTTTATCACACCTTCTTATGAGCAGTACAGCTGTCATTTTTCACATCCTGCCCAAAATGTGTTTCCGCCCATGTAGTGCACAATGGCACTATCGGTGTGCGAAATCAATGTATGGGACACATTAAGAAAATTACAGTGACACTGTTCATGAGCAGAGGTCTTAAAATGGCTATGTTGAAAATTTGGTGAAAAAATTCTTAAAAATGACTGTTTTACGAGCGTGAGTTGCGCAGTTCCTACGCACGCTTGTACGTTTGCGAATTTTCAATATTTTCACTCCAGATTTTCAACATTGCCATTTTACCACACCTCCTCATGAGCAGTACAGCTGTCATTTTTCACATCCTGCCCAAAACGTGTTTCCGCCCATGTAGCGCACAATGGCGCAGTCGGTGTGGGAACTCAATGTATGGGACACATTAAGAAAATCACAGTGACATTGATCATGAGCAGAGGTCTTAAAATGGCTGTGTTGAAAATTTGGTGAAAAAATTCCTAAAAATGACTGTTTTACGAGTGTTCATTGCGCAGTTCCTATGCACGCTCGTAAGTTCGAGAAATTGTTGTATTTTCACTCCAGATGTTCAACATTGCCATCCCTTCACACCTCCCTATGAATGCTACAGCTGTCATTTTTCACATCCTGCCCGAATTGTGTTTTTGCACATGTGGAGCACAACGGTGTGGTCGCTGTGGGAAATCAACGCTCAGGACAGATTAACAAAATAACAGTGGGACTGTTCATCAGCAGAGGTCTCAAATGCTTTTATGAGGTGGGGGTAACAAAAAGGTCATGCTGAAAATTTATTGTGCAAATACCAGCAATCACACAGGGTATTAGGGTAAAGCACCATGCGTGCCAAACACCACTGCAAATACCTGCAAGCGAACGTTCAGCATTGACAAATGCTTGTTAAATTAGTTTCTGGTAAACCTGTCATTATTAAAATGCTGGCTGAAATGTCACTCACAGTAGACAAAAACAAGATGGCTGTGTTTCATTTTGCCAACATTCTAAGTGGCAGATTTACCAAAATTACTGCACAGTGGCATTACTGGGCCCTTTTCCTGTGCACAAGAAGGAATATCACACAGGTATGGACCAATCAGGATGCCTACATTCTGATGCCCATTTCATAAAGTTGGTTTACAATCAGTCTGCTCCTGGTCAACAAAAAAAACAACAACAAGATAATGTTGTTTGGGGCAAAACCTTACCTTGATAAATTCCTCAGTACCAACTCTTCCCTCCAAATATCCTCTCCTGATGGCCCAGCCCCCGAAAATGTCTCCACCTTTAAATACCTGGGGGTAACACTCGACCCCTCTCTCTCCTTGCTGAACACATTAACCTGGTTGTTCACAGGGTAAACCTGAAAATTGGGGCTGCTTATTGACTGAAACACTAACTGTTTAAGGAGGTTCTCCTGGCTATCATCACTGGTAACCTACTCTCCATCCTAGATTATTGCTCTCCGATTTATTCCTGTGTATCCTCTACCCTTAGAGCTAGACTTATGACAGTCTACAACAATGCCTGTATCAGGAGGTCTAAAACCTCACTCTCAGGTTCTTGGCAATATTGGGAATGCAAGTAATCACAGACATGTTGCATAAGCGTAATAAACTTGTTTATAATGTATGTTAGAACGCTGTTAACCTTAGAAATCATCATTTCCTAAGGTTGTTAACTCTCGATGTGACGTAGATATGTTGTTAACCTATCGATCCTACGTCCTCGATAGAATACTAACTGCTTAAATCTTCGCGTATCGCGCTTTTTTCGACATCGAAACCGACTGAAGGGAAACCGACGGGGAAGGACTGAAGGGGTCACGGCGTGACTTTTAAAAACGTAAGCCCTTTTTTTTTGATAGTGGGACCATACACTATAAAAATGTATGGTCCCTCTATCGGCAACCGGTCTAGCCCGAGGTTGCGTTATGGCGACGAACCTTCGAAGCTGGCTCGAGGTTTACATGGTCACCCTGGCAACCTCTCGACTGTTAACTGACCGGTTAACGATAGAGGACCATACATTATCCTCTATATTACTACCAAAAGGATAAATCGCAGTTGCCCTAAGCAGTTCTTACCAATATGAACCGGGAGCCAATGCAAAGCATTCCCTATACCTAGAGGTTTCTTTGTATCTCTAGGGGTCTCCGAGATATAAGACTCAGTGTCTCACATTATATACCTATGATAATTACTATGGTTACTGTAAGATAGAAACATTTCTAGTTATAGAGATGAGCCCTATTGACTAAATTAGAGGTGGCTCCACAGTCCAAGATAACATTATACAGTTTTGTAGTAGTCATCAGTTTGTGAAACAAAAGAGTACATTACACAGAGTCTTACATAACTCAGTATAGTAGTACAAATCACCAAAAGGTGGCAATGCCGACTTATATATCATAATCGTTACAAGGACACAGATGTTCTAACATCTTATAAGTAAGAAATACACAGAAAATACATAGAAGAATATATATATATATATATTAGCAAGTAAAGTGTATTACAATAATATACGTACATATCCTGACATCTACTCTTATATGGTAGATGCCCTATGCCCTATATGTTAGTATAACATATACCTAAGCACTAGCTGTCTACAGTGTACCTCTGGGGGTACCAATAAGGGTGCAGGAACCTCATGTAACATTCCCCCCTTGTTGCCTCCAAGAGCAACACAGGTAAATCTAGGGAAAGGTGAGGGAGTAGGGGCCGTTACAAACCCGACACACAAGCTTTGTAAAGGAACTCCAGCTGCTTACGGTGTTGGCGCAGTGTGCGCCGTAGGCAGCATAGCATAACAAGTTCTGGCAGAGCCACTACGACTGTGAATGCATTAACTAGATAAGGGTGTTTCATGGGCTTAAACATAAACATTTATTTATTTTTAAAAATATCAGATTTACAAACCTTTGAGTCAGAGACTCATTTACAAAGGCACCTCATCGAAACTAATTCAAAGACAGCACAGTAAACAAGTCCAAAAAAATGGCTCGGAGAGCAGACAGTTATAAAAATCATTCACTGAAGATACATGGGTAGCAGTAGATAAACATTTACATAGTTTAGTCACATAGGCACCACATCAAGAAGACCAAAGCAGTTCAAACAATATACAATAGCTAAAGCAAATGGACATCAAGAGTCAAAGAGAAGCCCAGAGCATTCACATGAAGGCTGTTGCATACACTAACTGAATCAAGGTATAGTACATTGAGAAAGGGCATATTTAAGCAATAAGGCACGACAGGGTGTGTGTTATCATAAAATAATGTCACTCCTGGGGTGGGTTGAAGCACGAGGCAAAGTCGAGTATTTATTTGCACGTATTTATTTGATCCACTGGATCAGCAATATTTGAACAAGCTGTGCCCAGTGCAGACTTTACAGCACTGGTCCTGGTCTGGTGAGCTGGGTTTTACCCATACCACACTGCATATGGCTTAGTGATATACTGTACAGATGGCTGCAGAGTCTAACCCATCGAAGGCTGAAGTTTCAGAAAACCATTATGCTACAAATATTAAGACTCACTTCTTCCCTCACCCCCCAGTCACAATTAATCCTCTACCAAAGTTATGTCAAAATACTGGTGCCTCTACATCCATGCCACTAAGCTTTTAATGCCAACATGCTTCTTCTGCTGCTGTGAGTTACACTCTTTATTTAAAAACATTTTGTTGAGAAATTTTTGTTTTAGTATATCCATGGTCAGGAAAAATGAATTTGTAAAAGAAACCAAAATCCCCATTTATCAGTTCATTGAAGCACAATACAGCATGTTATGAATTATTCAGATTCAACGTGTAACCTACAGTAAGACAAACATAAATTAGATGCAAATGCCTACCTATTTGCAAGTGAAGCAAATGTGGTTATTATCATTCAGTTGTAAACACCTATAGTCGTAGCCAGGATTCACATTGCTAGACTCCAGTGGCGTCATGCCCCTAGGGCCTGAGGGGGCATGTGCCCCCAATATCATTGCTCAAAACTAGTATAAAATACCCATAAATGTATTTTATTTTCCAGAAAATCACAAGGTCTAAAACAATATTGACTTTTTTGAAGTCATAAGTGGTGGGGGCAGGGATCTGTTGATGCCGCCATGCATCAAAGAGTGGATTTTCAGGCACCATCTTACTCTGTGCGCTCAAGGAGGACAGATTGAGGAGAAGACCGGTATGAGAAAAACTAAGCAAAACTGCAACCAAGAAGGGTAAATGTTCACCTGTGGTGGGCCACGTTATTGAGTGAGATTGGCCGTGGGTGTGTATGTGCCACCGCTACTTCCCAGGAGCAGAGTACTAGCAGTACCAGCAGTAATAGGAGGCAGGTGAGTCTGAATGTCTTCATTCATTGGTCTGGGGTGTCTTGTAAAAGGGCTCTGTTCTTGGAGGATGTTGTATGTGACAGGGGGATGGGGCAGAGTGGGTGAGATAACAAGCCTAATTTTTCCGAGCTGTGCCCAATGTCCATCAACTACTTGATGAGCCAGCATCAGCCCACATACAAGGATTTCTGTGTTTGGAAGGCTGAGGAGTGGCATCCACCTGGAATGTGTTCTCTGTCCCCAATTTTTTTTTTGCAGGTACCTCTTCTCCAAATTGCCAATCCGCTCCCCCTCCCCTTCCGACTTTCAGGTTTTGTTTTTCCTTTTCTCAGGTGATGGACGTGTGAGCAGAGTTTTGTTTCCTTTCCTTTCTGAAGGATCATGGAAAGGAAAGGAAATGAAACTCTGCTCACACATCCATCAGCTGAGAAAAGGAAAAAAAGTTGCATCAAACATGCTAGTGTCTCTCCTTTGAATGGTTAGCATTTGTTCCTTTTCCCTGAAAACTCAGAGACAAATTGTAACTTAACCAGGTAAAAAGAAACCTGAATTTGATTTGGGGAATTCAGTTTTTAGCTTTGGAGTGTAGGCAGAAATGCTCATGGAACACAAAACTATGCCATTTTTTTTGTAACTCTGCCATGCTGGATTTTGACTTTTCTTTCTTGGCATGTCTCCTTATTAAAGATAATATATAATGAGCAACCGGGATCCAGGGTTCTCACTGACTGTAACAATTGCAACCCACATAATTATCTTCAAAAGCTTTTGTAGGCATACGGGGCCAATACACAGTGGCTCTTGGGGGCTGATATATGGTGGCTGTCAGGGGTGATGGACTTTAGGGGCATACAGAGGCTCTCCATACTGCCATGCCATAAAAGTGCTTTACACAAAGCTCCCACTTAGTGGCCAGGCAAGGAGTGTGTGTGTGTGTGTGTGTGTGTGTCTGTGTCTGGGGGGGAAATGGTGAGAGTTGTCACTATCAGTGGCCAGCAGGGATACTTGGGTGGGGACGGGGTGTTGGAGAGGCTGCCTCTGAATGCCACAGATACTTGGGCATGAGGCAGGGTGTGTTGGGGTAGTACCACACACCTGGGATACTTGGACATGGTGTTGGGGTGTCACTGGACTGTGCGGTCCCACTGGGAAAGTGGCAGGTGCCACAGTGCTGGGACCCAGAGCAGCAGGAGTAACGGATGCCCCCCCCCCAAACAAAGCAACATACTTAGTGGAAGTGACCAATGCAGACCAGCATATAGCATCTGCAAAAAGACAGTGGTCTGTGCCACGAGCTGAGCAGTTGTGGAGTCTGGGGAGCAAGAGAATCAGAGGGAATATTTGTGATAAGCGTTCTCCTGGGTTCAGTGTAGGGGACACAGAGGGACACGACCATTGGACCACCCCAGACACCAATAGAGAGCTGTAAAAGTTTGGTTTTTGGGAATGAAAGAATCCTGTACTCAGCTGGAGCAGCAGGAGTGAACTGTGCCACATTCACCACAGCTTGATCTGTCGGGGATGCCCAGTGGTACTGAGAGGCAGGCAGAGGAGCTGACCACCTGCCACCATGGACAAGCCAATTAAAGTGGGTCAGATGTTCACGCAGCAGCAGTTCAGTAGGGTCTGGGTTGTCAGTCTGTGTTGTATTTTATTGTCATTCATCTGTTTCTGTTTGGAGGGTTTGCTAGAGGAGGTCGCTCATCTGGGTGTGGTGTTACCATGAATACCATCCCTGTCATTTGTCAGTGTTGGAGGGTTATTAGTAAAGGCATTAATTAGTTGTTATTAGGCTTGCTCTGGTTTGAGAGCCTGCAGGATGTGGTTGTGCTCTTGAATGGAGTGTAAACGGTGTGACTTGGAGTGGGTTACCCCCCCCAGGGCAGTAGGAGTTTTACAAGTAACATTAATTAGTATGATCCTTTATTATGCTGTTCTGACAGTTTTACTTTTGTTAGTGATACTAAGTACAGTGTATTGTAAGCTGGCTTGCTCTGTTTGTAGTACTTCATTTGGAGGGCCTGTTGGTAGGGAGGTGGTGCTGATGTTTATTTATTTATTTTTTATTTTAGTCTTTGGTAACTGGGTAAGGCCCACTAGGAACAAGTGCCTATTTTCAGGGGTGACCTGGGAGCACTGGGTGGTTAAGTAACTTGCTTAGAGTCACACAGTGTGCAAGTGGAGGTTGTGAGAGTCAAACTCAGGTCTGGTCTGCTGGATGTATCATGCTCATTCACACCTCATTCCTCTAACCTCTAGGCTATATTGCCAGCCCTAATGTGATGGATTATTCTCACCTACATTTATTTCTGCCTTGCATTGCTCATCATGATCTCTGTCATGCCTGTTTGCAGTATTTCTGGGTTGTTTGCAGTTTCGTAATAAAAATGTAACTTTTATTGAAACATACTTTGAAGCTAAGTATAGGAAACCCACTATTTGTATATTGATTAAGAATGTGCTACACATTCAGAGAGTTTGCTTGCAATTTAAAGACAAGTGCTGACATGATAAGATGAGAGGTATGGTCCAGACTTCCTAGGTCAAACAGCACTTGTGCAGATAAATAATTTATCTGAAAGCTCACCATTGTATATTTCCTTTATACAATAAGGGATGCTTTCTGACATTGCAGGGACATTTGCTTTTGATGTTTTTTAAATGATAGGTTGTGTGACTTTTTGTCAACTTTCCAACTAGCACATTGGTTGCTGTTAAATGAAACACCACTCATTTTGTAGATAGTTTTGTGTTGAACAGCTTGTGTGTTCAAAGTACCATGCTGTCATTTTTTTTTTGTTTTAAAGTTATTTGCATTTGTTTCTCGCAAAAAGTGAACAAAATTTAATTTTCTGCTATTTTTTGGTAATTATAAAAAAAAACTAAACGGTAACTATAAATGAAACACCACTCATTTTGTAAATATCTTTCTGCTGAATACCTTTCGTTCTCACAGTATTATGCTGTCATTCTTCATTTTAAAGTTATTTGCATTTGAATATGGGAATACGTGACATCACTACTATGTAGAATAATGATAATGACATAAATAATGTGTGGATAAATGGTGATTAAATCACTACTGCATAGATAAATTTGATTTATTCAATGGTTGTGCAGATAAATGGATTTATTAAATGGGCTTTGTGTCCATGTAGGGTATTAAATAATCGAAATAAACTGATTAGCAGTTTCACATGTGAAAGTGCTAATCAGCTGCAAAAAAAGCATAGTATATGGCACAAACTGGTTAGCAAAATGAAAAATACTTTGTTTTCAATTTGTTTTGTATGTGTAAACTTGAATAAAAAACATAACAAATGTTTAGCAGTCTAGTGCTATACAGTTCAGAAAATGGATAGCACCACCCTCTGATACAGTGTCAGTGGCTCAGTAGATAGCACATTCACCTCTGAGGCTGGGAGATCAGAGGGCTGTGGGTTCAGTTCCCACATCTGGCACTTGGGTTAATATCCCAGTACTGACACTGTAGTGTAGCATGAGAGGGGTGCTGCACTTCTGAGGTGCCGTCTTTCGGATGAGACGTTAAACTGAGGTCCCATCTGCCTGGATTGGTGGTAGTTCAGGTGGATGTTAAAGATCCCATGGCACTTATTGAAAAGAGTAGGGAAGTTTTATTGAAAAAGAACATAACATCACCAGTTAAACAGATTTACACAACAATACAAAAATTGTACACAGAAATATATATGTCAAACAAAAAGATTTCCAAAAGAAGCAAATTTAACAGCAGAACATTTTGCTTATCTTTGACTTTAACAGAGGATAAACCAGTCTCCACTTGTGACAAAATTATAGAAATAGGAACTAATTGTTGCTGAAAAATAAATTGACATCTGGCCTGCCAAAGATAAATTGAATAAAGGCAAAAAAACATTCAAGGTGCTGGGATGATAAGACTGCCATATACCTGTATAATCCCTAAAACCAAAGCATTATATGTTATCTGCTGCAGCATCGAACCCCCAATGATCAGATGCCTTACACCAAAATTCTTTAGAACTGACAATCAATAAGAAAGTGAGATAAACTTTCTTCAATAGAGTTACAAGAAGACCTTAAACAGTATCTTTCAGTTGTCGGTTTGTATTTAAGATCTCCCACTCCCAATTTCCCATGTAAAGATATCCACACAATGTCCCATATAGAAGATGGTATTCTATAGTCAGTTAATTTACGTAAAGCAGAGGACATTTTGGTTGGCACACAGTCTGGAAAAAGCAAAATGGAGCCTTGTACAGTAAAACAATATAGTTATAGAAAGATTTCCTAGTATGTGAAATAAGGTCATTAAATAATAAATTCCACTGCCTACATTTTTAAGAGAAGGCATTCCATACAGGGGCAAATGATTTTGTTTTAACAATTTAGGGGTCGTTGTCCATTTCTGAAGTAAGGACTCCATAGAAAATAAGACCACGAATGCCAAAGGGAACGTGTGATTCAAAGGAAACTAAAAGAATTAAACAAAATGGAATGAAAAAACAATTGGATTTATCATGGACAATCCACCTTTCTTAACTGGTAAGTAAAAGGAAATCCCTGCGAACTGGATTTAAGCGATTCCCCAAATCATCTGAAAAAGACGCTGTACAATCGTGTTTCCAATGAAACAGGTGGCGGTATAATAACTAAGGTATAAAAATATGGGAATCAAAAATTGCTTAACAATAGAAACCCTTTTCCGTTTCCCAAATTTCCATTGTTTCCAGACATTCACTTTAGATTCCCCTATTTTTAACTGCTTTTCCCAGTTAAAAGTAGCCATATCACCTAACCCAAACCAAATTCCTAGAATTTTATTAGGTTGTGATGAGAATGGAATACCCCAGTATCAAAGAGAGTATCCTGTTCAGGATGTAAAGAAAAATAAAACTTTTTGAAGCGTTAAGTTCAGATCCAGAGATTTTCCCCAAATCTGAAAACAATGTAAGGCTTTCTGAAGGGAAGGCCTATCCTGAAGCGTAAAGTGTAATATCATCTGCATAAGCGGTTATTTTAACCCTTAGCAAGGATACATCAGGGTCAAACCCATAATCTCGGAATGCCCTGAATATATCGAATAATAGGGTCCAAAACAAACACATACAAAAGAGGCTCAGGGACAACCTGCCGAACTCCCCTAACTACAGGAACCGAGGCCCCATTCTTCCATTCACTAAAGGATGTATCACTGCTTCGAATATAAATCGAAATCCAGTATACAAAGAGTTTAGGAATTTTGTAGGTTAATAGTATATTAAATAAGTAAGAGTGATACACTTTGTCGAAGGCCTTAACCTGATCCAAAGCAATAATAAACCCGACCCTTTTCCCTATCACTGTTGTCAAATAAGTCTCTTAACAAATATAAACTATGTTGTATCTTCCTATGTGGTACTGCACAGGATTGAGCGGATGAATAAGGACTCAGAAATTAAGGACAATCTATTTGTGAGGATTTTAGCAAAGATCTTATAGTCACTATTAAGGATACTTATCAGCCTCCAGTTAGTAAGTAAGGAGGAATCCTTTTTAAAATAAATTTCAATAAGGCCACATTAAATTCTGAAACCTGGAGGTGGAGGTTAAGATAAAATTGAACACAAGAGGAAGAAAAGACACATGTACAAAATGAAGGTTTTATAAAATTCATTTGGAATGCCATCAAACCAGGGGATGTTCTAAGTTTAAGGGATAGGATAACTTTTTCCACTTCCAATGGAGAAATGGGTTTCAATAATTGAGCTTGAAATGTGGTGTCCATCACTGGAAGATAAGGCAAAAGTCCTCAGGCAAATTCCACTAAGCTCGGGTTCTCCCCAAAGGTATCCGAAACAAATTGCTGTACAACAGACATCATATCTTTCTCGGAGGTTACTATTTTACCTTGGAAGAGGTTAATTTAGACATTACAGTCCAGTCAAGGCGTTCCTTACATGCCAAATAGGATCTGAAGTTGGTTGGGCTTGTACCCCAAATCTAAATTCCATGTCTAGTGATATAGCTCTACTGTTACTGATATTCAACCATCTGTTTTTTAATTCTGAGATTTGAGACAACAAAGGAGTTTGTCACTCGATGGTAGTGACATCAGTTTGTAAAATTGATCCCGATAATGTAGGTATTGAAGATATCGTGAATTGGCCTTGTTTCTCTCTAGAACTTAAAAGGATTTAATCTCTATTTTAGTGTCTCTCCACCAGAAAAAAAGGTTCTCATAACAACAAAGTGTAGAATGACGGGCAAAAATAGATTTTGTAATTCGAATACAATCACTGTCCTCCAAGGAGGACACATTTAGACGCCATCTGGGGCTAGCTGAATATAGTTTAGGGGAATATCTGCTAGACTAAAACCCCAATTAAAGGTGATCGTCTGAGAACTCAGTTGGTGTAATACATGTAAGGGAAGGTTTGAAACTTAGAGACAAAAGATAGTCAATACGTGAAGAAAATATGTTCCTGTGATATGAAGAACCACCTGTACTATGTAATGACCTATAAACGTCCAATAGTCCAGCATTTTTAATAATCTGTTTTAAAGCTAAAGAATCACAATATATTTTTCTGGACTTCCTTTAAATTTAGTATCTATATCACAGTTAAAATCCCTCCCAGATAACGTGTCTTTGAGTATATAGAAAGGGCTTAACATCCTCAAATAATTTAATACGTGCAGTTTTAACTTGAGGCATAAATGTTTAATAATCTATAATCAAAGTCATGCCAGGAAAAATCTAGGGCAGGGCACGTCCTGGACAGATGTCGACCAGTTTAGGAACTCTAAAGGCCGTGAAGTAAAGAGACCCTCAATCCCATCAGCTGCGTCAGGCCCAAAGTCCAAAAGGAAGGCCCCACACCATCTTTTCTGTGTTTGTTTGATTTCAGCCAGGAGGATAACCTAGTTTCTGTAAAAGAATAATGTCTACATGTAAAGTACCAAGAAAGGAAAGGACAGCAAGTCTCTTCTTAAAGTTCTTTATACTGCAGACATTATAGGAGGCTATTTTCAGGGTCGCCAAGTTGCAGAGATAGTACCATTAAGTTCCACACTTCTGGGAATGGCTAGTTTTTTCTTCTTCCTTTCTTTCCTTTTTTTCTTTTGCTAAGTCTGTGGCTTTGCTATCTTCCTCTTCCAAATCAATTCGATAGGTGGGAAGTATCAGATTCTAAATCTGAGTCCCTACCTTCCAGTTGCAAAGGGAAAAAAGTTTTCTACTGGAGTGGGAGTAGTAGAGGAAGCTTTATTAGAATCTCGTGAACCCACTGAGGTTCACTATCTCAAGGGGGGGCATGGAAGAAGAGGCCTGTTGAGAGTCAGAGATATCAGGTGGAGAAGATGAAATAGATACATCTGCAACCAAAGGAGTCACCTCAGTCTCTGAGGAGGAAGGCTTGTCCACCAAGAGGGGTGAAGGATCAGCCTGACTACCTGATGTGTGAAGGATCCAGGATCAATCACTGTTTTCCCTGAGCCTTGTTAATTAGGGCATCAGAATCCCAGCCCCCAGCTTTGTTAGTGAGAGGCTCGTGGGCATTGGTGAAAGGCATGGCCATTATCACCACAAAGATTACACTGAAAGATGTTTTGACATCTTTCTACATGCCCAAACCCTCCACACAATGGACATTTTAAAAGGTCACAGGAGCTACTTAAATGAGTACGGCTCCACATTTATAACAGGCCGAGGCTGACCACTATAAAAACAGACCCCTCTATCTTTCCCTAGAAAGAAGCTGTTCGTAAATGGATAATTTCACCATTTATTTGGGGTAACTTCACTTTAAATTTCCAGCTCCTGTCCAAATACCTTCTAGGTCCAAGATAGCTTTAGGGGTCCCATCACCTCACATTTATTTTGCAACCATTGGTAAATATTACCTCACGCTGACACCTTCATTCCTAAACATGATTGTAATGTAACAAACACTGGTTTAGTAAGGGGATAGCATAAAATGGAACCCACAAAGGGGTATTTTTCAAAATGGAGTATCTATCCCAAAATTCTCTAAGCCCTTAAAGGATTTAAAACTAATATCATAAGAATCCTCCCTGAGATGTGAATTAATGCAAAAATATCAACAGGAAGAAAATTCATGGAACCTTTCAAAAGCGAGTTAGCAATATAATATCTATCCGGTGGGTTTGAAGGCCACCCTATCATGTCACTGGACAGCGTTTCTTCGTGCCTGTTCTAATTTGTTTTAAACAAGTCAGACATTACTGCTCTGGGTTTTGCAAGCCAGCCTGTGCCTGTCTGAGCTAAATCCTGTCCTGAGTCCTATACCCCGAACTCGGCCCAGGTATGGCCGAAGAGCAGTTTCAAACTCTGATTATTAATAGTTTCCACCCCAGAAGTCTGAATGTCCATACCTGAGCTCAGGTTTGTAGAAACGTTGGCATACATGGTGGAAGACTGAGAACTGTCCATCCATGTAGGGTCTGGGATCCATATGCCTGTTTGTGATTTTGTCCATCCAGCATCTTGTAAAACCTCCTCCGATGACCAGTCCATAGTAAGGTAGGATGATTTTCTATTATGCAAGCCAAATTGTTGCTTTAGAATCTGTGAGGCCGTGGGTGTAGAACAAGGTCCAGCGTAGTATTCCCAGGTCCAATGCAGCTTCCAATGTCTGGTGCACTTCAAAATGAGTCCCTTCCTGTATGTCCTGCGGTGCGTCTGCAAAAGGGCCCGGCGGAATCAGTCACCTGGCGGCTGACATCGCGATTTCAGGTACAGAAAACTTGGATATCGAAAATAAATTAGTTGCAGCTCCCGTTTCAGACCGTGATTCAGTCTGAGGCTTCTCCTGGATATTAAGCACTTCTCCCGGTTCTCGAGGTAAGGGATTTTGCTCTGGTCTCCGTTCCGTAGTAGGCTCCACTGAGCCAGACAACACAGCATCCGATTCCATGCCTGACCAAGAGCCTACTGAGCAACCCCTCCGGATTACCCAGTAGCACTCTCTCCACACAGAGTAGGGGAATTTCCCTGGTGTCCTGGCTAAATTACCCTCATTCACTAAAAATATCGCCAACAGCTTAATGTGGTTCAAGGTCAGTTGGCATTCATCTGTATCTCCTTCCCCTGGGTCATGCCTGAAAATAGGCAGGATTTGTCTAGTGCACTTACCCGGTCAACAAAAGCTAAATAAATAAATAAAAATACTGAATAGCATTATGCTACGCTATACTAGCTATTTAATACCCTGCCATGCCTATTGTTTGAATAAGGGACATGCGGGGGGGCGACAGTGTAATAAAGTTTTTATCTTGTGAAGTTGCCATTGACCTCAAGTAACCTCACGAGTGGTGGAGCGTGATGTAATAACTGGGTGCATAAATGAAATTTATACACACAGTTACTCAAATAAATGGATTCATCATACTCTGTTTATCATCATCCCTATTGCATATATGTAAGTAATACATGGAAAAGATTACGCAGCAAACCAAGTATAAGCAGGAACAGATGACCTGTGTCATTATTTTTCATGCAAAACATTTATAGTAGATGACTGTAATAATTTGACTATTCAAATGGTTCATTTCTGGCTTTTAGCAGGTAATTAATTAGTTAGGAATGGACTGTAACTAGCTAGCTGATTCACTTTATGGTAAAAGCCACCAAAATGCACCATTTCAGTTCAGTTTTTACAAAATTGCTTTGAAAATACAAGAGGTCACTGTCACAGACTGAACAAAGAAAAAAAAGTATCATTGTGACAGCATTTAGCATGTTAAGGAAAAGCTTCGGGCCTTCTAAAAGTCACCAAAATGCACCTTATCCAGCTGTGTTCTGCTTTGGTGTGTGTGTGTGTGTGTGTGTGTGTGCGTGTGTATGCGTTTAAACATGTAACGTTCTATAGTATATTGTATAGTACTGTGAATTCTGTCTGCAGTATCTTTTCTGCATATATGTAAGTAATACATGGAAAAGATTACACAGTAAACAAAGTATCAGCAAGAACAAATGACCCGTGTCATTATTTTTCATGCAAAACATTTATAGTAGATGACTGTAATAATTTGACTATTCAAATGGTTCATTTCTGGCTTTTAGCAGGCAATTAATTAGTTAGGAATGGACTGTAACTAGCTAGCTGATTCATTCTATGGTAAAAGCCACCAAAATGCACCATTTCAGTTCAGTTTTTACAAAATTGCTTTGAAAATACAAGAGGTCACTGTCACAGACTGAACAAAGAAAAAAAAGTATCATTGTGACAGCATTTAGCATGTTAAGGAAAAGCTTCGAGCCTTCTAAAAGTCACCAAAATGCACCTTATCCAGCTGTGTTCTGCTTTGGGTGTGTGTGTGTGTGTGTGTGTGTGTGTGTGTGTGTGTGTGTGTGTATGCGTTTAAACACGTAACGTTCTATAGTATATTGTATAGTACTGTGAATTCTGTCTGCAGTGTCTTTTCTGCATATATGTAAGTAATACATGGAAAAGATTACACAGTAAACAAAGTATCAGCAAGAACAAATGACCTGTGTCATTATTTTTCATGCAAAACATTTATAGTAGATGACTGTAATAATTTGACTATTCAAATGGTGCATTTCTGGCTTTTAGCAGGTAATTAATTAGTTAGGAATGGACTGTATCTAGCTAGCTGATTCACTGTACGGTAAAAGCCACCAAAATGCACCATTTCAGTTCAGTTTTTACAAAATTGCTTTGAAAATACAAGAGGTCACTGTCACAGACTGAACAAAGAAAAAAAAGTAGCATTGTGACAGCATTTAGCATGTTAAGGAAATGCTTCCTGGCCTTCTAAAAGTCATCAAAATGCACCATTTGACCTCAGTTTTTCAAAATGTTCCCGGGGGAGCATGCTCCCAAACCCTACTACAGAAAATGTGATTTTGTGCCCTTCCAAAATTTCTGGTTGCATGACGCCCCTGCTAGACTCTGAGTAAGTATGACAAGTTTCCTAAATACTGGTACCTTATCCAGCTGTGTTTTGCTTTGGGTATATGTGTGTGTGTGTGTGTGTGTGTGTGTGTGTGTGTGTGTGTGTGTATGGGTTTAAACATGTAACTTTCTATAGTATATTGTATAGTACTGTGAATCCTGTCTGCAGTGTATTTTCTTTCCTGTGGCAAGACATTGTAACAAGACACTGGCCTGCTGTAGGGGTTATTAAACATCAAACCAAAGGGTAAGCTGTGAAGACTAGCTTGGAGAAGATGTAATAAAACAAAACTGAATGACAGCCCCCAGACGTCATAAAACACCCGAGGGAAAATAAGAAAAACTCCTCTAACAGCTCAGGCAGAAACAAAACACTGGATTGAAGTGAGAACTCAAAACTGGTAGTAATACATATATAATGTATGGTAAGTGCCTATTAATCACCACAATCAGCAGTCACACAGCTTTGTTATGCACTGTTTAGAATTTTTAAAGTTGTTAACCACACTTCAGAACTTCCAAACAGTGGCATAAGAAAAAAGAATGCACCAGAGTTCCATAATTCTCTCACATAGAATGCAAACAGTGTTTTTTTGACCATACACTATAAAAGATGATGGCTGGGGATCAGGTGACAACCACACTGAAATCACCTCTTGTGGTTGCTAGGGCTACAGTAAACCTCTCGAGCTGCACTCTCGAGGTTTACCATGTTGCCCTAGCAACCACTCGAGGTGATTACAGTGTGGTTATCACCCGATCCCCAGCCATTATCCTCTATATTCCTGATTTTAGCATGCAGTTTTCCTTTGAGAAGATTCAGTAGAATGTAAAAAAAGCAGCCCAGAACTGCCTGCCTGAGAAAGAAGATGGCATATTATCTGGAAAAAGGGAAGGCTAGTCTCTTGTTATGCAAAAGTAACACACTGACTGCTCTTAGGATCCTAGTGTTAAATGCTTTGAGGTGCCATGGAGAACTTGTTATGCAGAAAGTTCCAGGAAGTGTTTAATCCGTTCTATTTCTCATAGCTTTCTCTTCTCAGACTTAAAAGGAAAAATACATTTCATCACAGACTGCGTTTACCAAGCACTGTGCCCATGATTAAAATAATTTGAACCCCATCCCCCAAACAAATGTGCCCTCACATGAACATGCATGATTTATCTGCAAAGACAATTACAAAAAATATTTCTAAATGCATTAGTAACATCAATGCTTTCAAGATTTTGAAAGTACCAAAAAGACAAACTATATAGATAGAATATGGCTAACAAATATTGTTAATCCCAAAAGCTGAACTTTGTTTTTAGTATATAAATGTTTAAGAAATACCTGAAAGCTTGTCTATTTTCTTTAGTTTTTAGACACTTCTTAGTCTTTCCTTTTGAGACACCAGCTGACTCAGATAATCATTTGTTCAAAGGGTTTTTAAGTCAGTTTGAAGGCATTTTAAGTATCTTCTGCAGGTGACTCTAATAATCATTTGTTCCAAGGGGTTTTAAGTCAGTTTGAAGGCATTTTAAGTATCTTCTGTTCTAGTCCTTAACAAAATGCAGGGACTCCACAGACATCTGTTCCTTGGTCTACATCCCAAATATGTGAGTCTTCTTTCAGGATGATAGATGCACCTCTTGCCCCTCCCACATGAATAAAAAAAGGTGGGATGGACCTTTTGGAGCTTCTTGGGTGGAGTTGGGGTGGACCTTACTTCCCCCCAAAAAACAATGCTACCTCCCACTACTCAGGTTCCAGTCCTTGTACCACCCATTTAAGAAACAAAATAGTACCCTGCAACCATTGACTAACATGAAAGCATATTTATTTAAGGGCGGAAAACATTTCTTGGAGGAGGGTAAGGCAGAGGAGACTATTTACACCTTCAGTCAGTTCCACAGACAGAAGACATAACATCACTCTTTTTTAGATGCAATACTCCTGTAGGCTCCATCCACAGTCATACAAATTAAGAAAAATATCAAAAATGCTTGAATAACAACAAAACCTTTAAATGTAATCTCTAACCAAGTGTTAGTCAATGCATCATTCATATCACCATCATTAATCAATGAAAGGATATCTTCTTTGGCTTTGGTCATATTATTGCAGATGTGGATGAGGTGTGTGTCTTTCCTCTCTAAAAATTATTTTAGTGTAAGTGGTAGTGGACCTATGTGTACATTAAAATATGGTAAATTTTCAGAAAGCGTGAGCAGATAATCGGGGTTACCATCAATGATGTCCGCATCTGTAAGGGGGATGGGGGTAATAACAGTATGTCCAATGACAGACTTCTGATGGGGGACAAAACAGAAGTTAGGGGAATCAATAGCACATGTTTCACTTCCATAGGTGTACGATTTGTAGTTAGTGACTACACAATACTAGCTGTCAGAGTTATATTGCATTTTAACAATAGGAAGGTGCCACTTTTGCAGCTGTACCTGGCAGGTGTAGGTCGTCTTGGAAATCTGTGTTGACAGACGATGAACCTCCTCACGATAAGATTGTTAAAGTTTATCTGGAGCCAATGTTGAGTCTGGAAAATCTGTGCCTTTTGTGTTGATGTTATCATCCATGGAAAAAGTCCAGTCTATACTATCTGGAGAATAACCACATACAGGTTTAATAACATCAAATACATCACATCGACGCAAGTAAATCTACTGTTTCTTCACACAGCAGTGCGGAGCAACCCAGGCATCCAGGAAAGGATGGAAAACCAGAAGAGGAGGTAAGTCCAGGTGTTCTCTGTAGATGTCTTCTTCGAGGTGCCCGATAGAGTGGACAGCTGCAAGCATGTCGAACAACGCTGTAGTGGGATCACAACGTGGTAAAGAGACAGTAAAAGAAACAAACATTGTATCTCTTATAGAACATTTCTTAGAAGTAAAACAGGGACCAGTATTAGGGTGTCTGGTCACAAAACCCAGGTTTCTAGCTATAGAAAGAGGAATAGTTAGAGACGGTTGCATACACATAGCAATACAGCCAGGGGTTTTACGTCATGGACAATACCATTTGGAAATACGTCTGTCATGTATTATGTCAGGGATTCTTCCAGAGTCAAGATCACGGAAGAAATTGTTGATGGTAGTGATAATGTATGAACTATATGCAGAGCACAGGATTTCTCTAGCAATGTATTGTTTATCTGCTTCTTTGTTATTTAGTGCAATTAGAGCATTAATCTTCTCTTTAGAGTCAGTAAATGCTTTAGCAATGTCATGCATATTGTATACAGTGTATCTTTCTTCCTGACTAAGGCCATCCACACCATGCAATAATGGGGGTAGTATGTTATTCACTAAACCAGTCTGAAATTTGGCAGAGTGAGATTTGATAGCAGCAATGTCTGCTTTATTCCAGATAGCCATAGCCATACCAAAGAGACTAGTGACAGTGCCTGTTGTGCCAGTGACATCAGAACTGTCAACTTCACATGTATTACATTTATGACTTTGATAGTCAGGATTGGGTTTTCTTCTGAAGTTGCCCCTATGTTCAGTAGTATGTACCCCGGCAATAGGGTCTTGAGTATGAATCTGAAATGCAGCTAAACTATCAAGCAATAACGTACTATAAAATGCTGAAGTGCTAGTATTGTGACACATACCAAATTCTTTCATATTCCAGTAACATTAAATAACACAGGTATATGCATAAATTGCAAATTGTTAATCAACGAACCAGGTAAAGCAGTGGCTGTGAGACCACTGCGGGGACCAGGGGTGTGCTTTGGACATTCCAGAAGCTGTTTGCCAGCGGGTGGTAACACAGAAAGACACATGGCAGCAGAGGCCATGTTGTGTACAGCACAACATTTTTGAGCTGAATCTTTAGACAAAGAATTACAATACAAGGGATCAATTAAGGCAGTGATATTATATAAACCAGAATGTCTGAGAGCAGTTTGCAGCAAGGACAGAAAACCATTTGGGGATAATTTAGCATTCGGCCAACCCTGGAAAGTTCCCTTGGAGAATTTGGCCACAGGGAGAATTTGTCCTTGCGATGTGATTTGCCAATCAATTTGTAGGTTAGATTTGTCAGGAGCCACAACTGAGGCAGTGAGGTAAGCATCGGAATCTTCCTGGACAGTAATCAAACTATCGGGTATTTTGATGGATACTCCCTCTGGAGCAGATGCTGGCTGATCAAGGCAAGGTAGGAGGTTCAGTACCATGCCTCGGATGCAGGGGATAACTCCTGAGATGAGGAGATAATGGAACAAGATAGCCATCTTGTCAATGTATCTGAAAAGCACAATCAAACAATAGTAGGTTAGTACTATTCCGCCCAATGGGGTAAGGAAAAGTAATTAAGCTCCTTTATACAGTTTTAATTGGTTTGCAGGTAACCATTTGTCAGTCAGTTTATTGTTTTGTGGGAGTCTAACTTGATAGACTGCCAGACTGAGCTTGTTGACAATGGGGTAAGGGCCTTCCCTCTTATTGGAGAAGGAGTGTGTGGGATGTGCAAATCAGAGGACCATTACCTGATCTCCAACCTGCTAATCCACTTCTTGTGCATGCTCGTTGAACTGTTTTTTGGACTGTTGCTGGGCCTTGCCCATGCAATTGGCAGCATACAAGTGTGTATGTATGAGATCTTTTCTGAGTTTTTCCACATATTCGTCTACAGACACACAGTCTGCAGTGGGGGTGTGCAGGTCAAACAACAGGTGTTCTGGTAATCTCATTTGTCTTCCAGTCATCACCTCGAAGGGTGTCAGCTGGGTAGTGGCTGAGGGTGTACCCCTAATTGCCATAAGAAGTAACAGCAATAGGGAATCCCAGGTTTTGGGATTGTCCTCAATAAATTTGGAATGCATTTGCTTAATCCATCTGTTGGCTGTTTCTACTTGACCTGAAGATTGAGGGTGGTAGGGTATGTGGAACTTCTGCTGAACTCCAAGGAGTTCAAGGGATTCTTTCATCAACTCACCTGTAAAACTGGTTCTATTGTCTGAGTCCACCTTGAGAGGTAGGCCACACCTGGGGAAAATTTGTTCCACCAGGATTTTGGGAGTGGTTTTAGCAGTGCATGTCTTAGTGGGGAAAGCTTCAACCAACTTAGAGAAGAGATCAGTTACCACAAGAGCATACTTGTTGTTTCTGCTAGTATTGGTCAGAGGACCAATAAAATCATCTGTATGGCATGCAAAGGGCCAGAGTGTCATTGTGGTAAGAGTTTGGCATTTCATTTCATGGGAATGGGATTGTTTTGTGCACAAACCTGGCAATTATCTATGTACTGTTTAACATCTTTGGTGACACCAGGCCACCAAGCGGTGGTCTTAAGCCTTTGGAGGCTGTTTTCCACTCCCTGGTGTCCACCAGTGGGTGTATCATGCACTTGGTGCAAGAATTTGGACCTAAGGTGTCTAGGGACTACCCACAACTTGGTGGTAGAATCATCTGGTTGATACCAGATGAACTTGTCATCTGGTGACAAGTGCAACTTACCTTCATGCCTGCAGTAGGGGTTATGTGTGGGAAGTTTTTTTTCTGTACTCTTGTCAAAGAATCTGAACACTTCTTTGAGTTCAGTATCAACATGTTGGGCTGCTGAGAAGTCCAAGGGGGGAAAGGGTTCAGTTTTTTCCTGATAGCTGCAATGTGTACTACTGCATTGGCCTTTAGATGATCCTTCATCCATGTGTCCCCCCCTTGGGCCCCTTCCTTAGCAACAGTATCTGCTGTATCATTGAAGGCATGGTAGGGGTCATTTAGAGAATGAGCCTTGACTTTGTGTACATAGAGTTTGTGTGTAAATCTTTGTGCCAGTGAATGTATGTATATTACCAGTTCCTTGTACTTCACTGGGCTGCCATCAGAAAAGAGAAAGGAGTTTTTCTGTCAGAAAGGAAGAAATTCTGTAAGAGAACAACAAACCCAGTTAGAGCCTATAAAAATGATGGTATCCTCAGTCCCATGCTGGATGAACTCAAAGGCACAGGCCACCGCTGCCATCTCTGCATACTGTGAGGATGCTACACTGCAATGCTTAGAGATTTTGACAGTGTTATAGGGGTAAATCACCAGGATGCCCATCCCCGCAATTTGTTCTCCCTGATAGTAGGAAGCTGAACCATCGGTGAAAATACAACACAAAGAGGTGTTGTCAAGTATTTGTGGCATGGCAGGGAGGAAAGGATCTGGATCTGGGAGATCAGGTGACTGCAGTGTACAGTCATGGGGTTCTCCTTGGAAAAGGAGTCCATGAGCCAGCATAGATGGAATTTTGGTTGGGTGCACCTGTATGTCTCTATCCTGCAGAAGAAGTGACCAGTGTGTCATTCTGGTGTTAGAGACTGAACCATCCTTCATTCTGTCTCATAGCAGAAAGGTAGTTGGGTTGTGGTTGGTGTTAATAATCAGTGGACCCAGTGATATACAGAAAGTGCTTTACAGCCCAGTAGGTAGCCAGAAGGTTCCTTTCACAAAGACTATACTTCTGTTCCACTGTGGTCAAGAGCTGTGATGCATGTGCAATGGGTCTCAGAGTACCATGAACCTTCTGGGCTAGCACTGCTGACATGGCAATGTCAGAGGTGGCACATTGCAGATGTAATGGTAGTGATGCATTGGGGTTGACCAGAGCTGGGCAGATGCCAAGACCTGCTGTAGTGACATCACAGCCTGGGTATGTATAGGGCCCCAATTCCAAAGAATGTCCTTTTTTAGTAACTCATACAGAGGAGCAGCCTTCTGAGCAAAATCACAAATAAAATCTCTAGAATAGTTTACCATACCTAGAAACCTTCTAAGAGTTGCCACACTGGTAGGTAAAGGCAAGTCTTGCAATCCTTGTATTTTCTTCCAGGTAGGGCTTCAGCCTTGGTCAGTGATCTTTAGACCCAGAAAGAGTACCTTTTTCTGACATAGCTCTGCTTTTGCTTGGTTGCATTTGAGGCCTGCTCTCTGAATGAGAGTCAATAGTTCATCCAGGAGATCCAAGTGTTGTTCCTGTGTGGTGGTTGCCAGCAACAGGTCATCTACATACTGCAAGAGACACTGGGGGGTAGAGAAACCCTCAAGGGCATCCATCATATGCAGATCGAACAGGGATGGACTGTTATGGAATCCCTTTGGTAAGCAGGTCCATGTGTATTGTCTTCCTTCAAAAGTGAAGGCAAACTTATATTGACTCTTGGGGGCCAATGGCAGTGACCAAAAACCATTGGAGATATCCAAGGCACTGAATCATTTAAGGTCAGGGGTCAAGAGTCGTAACACATCAGGTGCAGATGCCACAGTTGGAGCACAACTGGGAGTGACCTGGTTTAGTTTCCTGTAGCCGATAGTAAGTCTCCAGGCACCTGTAGGTTTCTTCACAGGCCACACTGGGGAGTTAGCAGTAGAAATGCATGTTTTGATTACCCCTTGATTGAGGAGTGATTTTATTGTTTCTTTGAGAGAAGGCAAGGCCTCAGATGGAAAAGGATATTGTCTTTGCCTCTCATGTGCTGGGCCTGGCACTTTGATGACAGTGTGCATTCTGCCACAGTCATGTTTGTTGATAGCAAACACTTCCAAATGTCTTTGTAGAATGAGAAGGAGCTTTGGAAAGAGCTCATGGTTCTTGAACAGATCTATGATGTCATACTCTTTGCTGTTAGCAGATATCATTGACACAACATGTGAGTCAGGGATCAAGATGGTATGATATTGAACCTGAATCTGTATCAATAGCATGTTAGCTAAATCCACCACACAGCTGTGTGGTGCAAGGAAATCAGTTCCTATGATACTAGGATGATCACGCAAGACCATCAGTTGGAAGGTGTGTGAGGCCTTTAAGTGGCCTAACTCTACCAGTAGAGGTAGAGACCGGTATGCAGGTAATTTGGTACTATCTACTCCTGACATGTTGGTACTCCGTCCGGTGGACCAAGGAGATGTGTCCGGGTGATCATCATGTAATACAGACACAGCTGCTCCTGTATCCAGTAATACTGTAAGTAGGTGGCCCCTGACCTCGGTCTCAGTGCAGGGCCTTCCATTTATATCCAAGACCAGCTTGTTTACAATCCAGACTGGCACCTGTAATTGTCAATCTGTGTTTGAGGGTGCATGGAGAGGTTGGGCCTGGCTCCTTTGAACCACTTCACCATGCTGCACTGACACTATATAGCGAGGTGCTTCTGGGTTCAGGCCTGTATGGGCCTAAGAGCCTGTACTTCCGGTATCGCCATGGCCCATTGGGGTTTGGATCACCAGTTGTACAGTCACAAGGGACTGAGCAGGAACAGCACCTGCCACAGAGCGTACTTGCCACAGGAGCTCTCTAAACTTTCAATTCTCTTCAGCTACCTCCCTGTACAAAGGGCCTGGTCTTTGTTGTTGTTGTTTGCCCTTATTCTTATGCTTCTTATTCTTATGATAGTTCCAGTTCTCACCCCATTGCTGCTGTTACTGTTGTGGTTGTTGTTGTTGTTGGGCCTGTTGGGGGTGTTGGTTGCCTGCGGGAAGGGGCTGCTTGTGTTGGGCCTTCCCTTCCACCGTGTAGTGCATCACAGCCTCTTGAGTAGGCTCCACGGTGGCTACTTTCTTGGAACCGGAGCCCAGATCACAGATATAGAATTGGTAGACTCTCTCAGTTTTCCGAAGGATATCAGCAAACCTGTCCATGCTGGGATAAGTGGTTGGCTCTACCTTTTCTCTTACTGCAGGAATCATGTTCCTAAGGAACAGGGTCTTATACTCAATGAGATCTACATCTGCAGCTTCTTGTGCAAGGTGCTTTCCTGCTCAGTAGGCCATCCAGGATCTCTGGTGGTAAGTTGCTGGACTTTCCTTTGCATTCTGTTTTACAGGGTATGCAAGCATCACTTCTACCCCTGGGCTGTGTGCAGAAATGAGTTAAGCTACTACATCATCAAGGGTGGCATTACCGTCCTGGTGGATGGCATCAGGGTTTGGCCCACAAGCCAGGCTCAATAGTTTTTTGTAGTATTTGGACCTGATATTCTGCAGCGAGGCTAAGCATCTCGCATTTGGCACACACCTTTCCCAAGTGGCAGCTGAGGCTGTCAGACAGGTTCATCCGACCAATACTGTCAGCTATCTGCTGAACACAGTAGGCCATTTGTAGGGGATTATTGGGCTGATCCGGTAGAGATAGATTGTCTTGGGCACCATCCAGGGTGACCTGGGCTGCAGCCTCAGCTGCAGTGTGAACAATGCCATTCTGAGTACCAGCCTCTTGTAGAAGCTGCCTAATTTGGGTTTTAATGGCCCGTTTACTTCTCTCAGGAATAGGTACATTAGCTATTGCATTCTCAATCATCGTTTCTATCTCTTGCCTGTCTTCCACATTAATAACAGCTATCAGTGTAGCTGTCGGGATCAGGCGTGGGCCTTCACCCCCCTATCATGGGGGCTGCCATGTTGGCATCTTCCATGATGGGCATCACGATGTCGACGACGTATGACATGGTGTGGGTGGAGTGCGGACCTGCCATGTTGTGGATGGCTGGGTGGGTTTCTGAACAGAGTAGGGCATGACTGGGCATTGTATTTTAAAATGTCATCATCCAAGACCTCCCCTTCAGATGACGAATGTAAGGCGGGGGCTACGCCTCCCATCGCCTTAACATATCCAACCAGAACCTCCCGCTGATGGTGCAGTTTCGCCATATTGGAGTCACATTCAGCATGACTCACATTTGCAACATCCATATCAACCTCATCTTGCATTTGTTTCTGCAACACTCTATAAGCGGCGCTCAATTCACGATTGTCCCTAGTAGCCACTTCTAAGTCATTACATACCTGGTTTATCTCATCCTGTAGCTCTCCCATATCCTTACTTAATTGTGCATTTGCTGTACTTAACAAGTCATTCATATGCAAAGCCTGACCCTTATCCTGTCTCAAACTTTCACACTCCTGCTTCAAGATACAAATTTCTTGCTCTCCAGCTTGTGCTGAATGATACAAAAGTGAATCCTTTTCATTTCGTAGTGTTTGACGTTCAGACTCCAAATTCTGCTACAGTCTAATACATTTCATTTCCTGCAGACCCATCTCTTGCTTAAGAGACAAAATCTGCAGATCAAGGGTTTGAAGCCTTGCTTCAGAGGCTTCCAGAGCAGTGTAGAGAGTCGTGACAAACAGCCCTTTGGCATGATGCTTATTAGCTGTTTGTCTCATCTCTGTGTACTGGGTTGAAATCCCCAGTATAGGGTTTTCAGATTGACTTGCATCCCGCACAAAGTCAGCCCATCCTCCATGGGAGGTAAGGAAGTTAGAGACATTGAGTCTCAGTTTTGCGCAGATATTTGATACGGTGGCCATTGTGTGGGAGGAAACAAAAAATCAAACTGTGAAAAAGGCGCTGTGCTTTGTATCGATCCACAACAGGAACACTTTACGCACAGTAGGGCTACTGTATAATTTGTAGGCTTGCAAATCAAAGCTGCTGTGAAGTGGGTTGAGTTAGCATCGATCACACCCAAGAAAAACAGCCAGATTTTGCAAATGGCTACAAAGTGGTCTGAAAATGGGAGAAGTGTCATGGAAATGCACACCTACTCTCCCCATCAGGAAAGGAAAAGTTTTAATCAACAAATGAAAGCTTACAAACACCAGATATTGCCAGCACATGGTTGCCAATTGTCAGGAGGTCTAAAACCTCACTCTCAGGTTCTTGGCAACATTGGGAATGCAAGTAATCACAGACACATTGCATAAGAGTAATAAACCTGTTTATTACTACCAAAAGGATAAATCGCAGTTGCCCTAAGCAGTTCTTACCAATATGAACTGGGAGCCAATGCTTAGCGTTCCCTATACCTTGAGGTTTCTTTGTGCCTCTTGGGGTCTCCGAGGTATAAGACTCAGTGTCTCACATTATATACCTATGATAATTACTATGGTTACTGTAGGATAGAAACATTTCTAGTTACAGAGATGAGCCCTATTGGCTAAATTAGAGGTGGCTCTATGGTCCAAGATAACATTATACAATTTTGTAGTAGTCATCAGTTTGTGAAACAAAAGATTATGATATATAAGTCGGCATTGCCTCCTTTTGGTGATTTGTACTACTACACTGAGTTATGTAAGACTCTGTATAATGTACTCTTTTGTTTATATTCCATAACACAGGATGTCCAAACAAGATATTTAAAAAAATAACAGGTGGCATCAATGAATTTCCTCTTTTCCTGTGACCCTTCAAACTGGTCTGTGATCTACAGACGTCAAAGGCTCTTTGGTGTAATGCTGGCTTTCCTCTGATGACACCCCCCCCACACACACACACACATACATGCATATTGGACTACAGTGCAGTCTGGGACCTGTACATCAAAGGTCCCTTTGATGAAGTGAGCTGGCTTCCTGGGAGACACCCAAAACACATGCATGTTTTTTCCATTACGACACCTAGTGCAAAATCAGAGGATTTCCCTGAGAACGTCATGAATGGCTAATTTTATTTCCTGGAATCAAAGCAAATTGACAAGGTAATTGCATTTTAGAAATCTGCAGTTTAAAATATGTCCTGTCGTTTGACCATATCCCTGGGGGGGTTTGTGTCAAATTCAGCAAGACAGTGGTTTCTCTTGACACAGTCCATCACACATTTTTTTATATTTACAAAAAATGATACGGGGATCAGAACCAGCTGTCCAAGTGTGACAATAAGCACATTGGCATGAATAGAACCATGAATAAGATGGAGACCTGGCAGATACATAGTTAGGACTCGGGGGGGGGGTGTTTCACATATTCTTTCTGATGAGACCTAGAGGATTTATTTAATAGTGCTCCATATTTTGCTGCATATCACTAGACTGGGGACAGAATCACATATTCTTGCCAATGGAACCTAGAGAATAAATTTAACTTTTTTATTATAGCTCCATATAGCCAGACTGCAGGGGGAGAGCACAAACTCTAGTTCATCTGCCAACTCCAGAGAGTTTAAAAAAAATTGGGTGGGGATCCCAAATGAGTTCTCCCAAGATTGGCAATGAAAACTTCATGCCCAGGCATGGACTGCAAGCTACAATAAAGTAAATTATCAGCATTTGGCATTGTGGATTCAGTGTCTTTTTTTTTAAATAAAGAGGGACCAGGTAGGATTGGGGTGCAGAAAAGTCAGCAGTCAATATGTGTTACTGTCAATAAGAGAAAGGAAAAGGGAACATTGTTTAACCAGGAGTAGCACACTAAGCCAAAGCTTGCTTCCAGTTGCAACCTGGGAGCACAAGGAAGTTAAGTGACTTGCTCAGGATCACACAGTATGCAATGAGGTAGCTATGGGATTCAAACCCAGGTCTCCAGATCTGCAGCTCAGAGCCTTAACCCACTGCTCTATACTGCCACCAAGACATAAGCAGTGGGGAGCCAGGCAGGACTTGTGAGGGGTGAGGTGTTTTCACAAACAACAGTACTGGCACACTATTGCTAAATAAATTCTAATGACTACCCTAGACTATGGTAGTACTATATTTGTACACTGTAACAGCATATCTGAGTCCAGATATAAAACTCTTTATAACATTTGTAAGTTTACTCTCTGTGCTTTTTTAAGACCCATCATTGTAAGTTATATGCAAATCTAGGAGTACTCTCTCCAGAGAGATGCCTAAAGGGTCTGGTAGCTGACTTCATTTATTTATTTAGCTTTTGTTGACCAGGTAGTTACACTACACAAATTATATGCCTATTTTTCGGTATGACCCGGGAGAGTACAATTGAAAGTACAGGTTCAGACAGGGTACATAACACATGAAGAAGCATGGTACAGCGTCACTATAGAGTCGGGTAAACATTGATAGTCAGCAGTAAGCAATAATAGGTAAAATATAAACAATACATACACAACAAATAGGTTAAGTCATTCAAAGGCAATAGGAGTGAGAGAGTGACTTTTTACGGCACCACAGAAACAAGTTGTTTTCCATATAGCTAGGTCAGAAGCCTCCCTAGTTTTATCAAACACTTAAGTTATTAAAAAAAGTGACCGGAGTACAAGAAGTAGTGGAATAACCCTTTATTCCGTTCCTGCTTTCAAACTCCAGTTGTCCAGGAAAGCATTTACTTGGAATGCACCTTCTATTTTAAACAAATATGGTAACTTGATTCAAATGGCACAAAATGTACTGCACTTTAAGCATTTGTTGTTGAATGTTTTGAACTGTGAGAATGTTTGTAGATGTGATTAACCTATGTCATGTTAAGTCCACTTTTTTATATGTACTGTATTTAAATGTTTGGTGTCAGGCCAGGCTGAAAAAAGGGCTGTGCCTAGTCCATTTCCTGGTTAAAAATAAAAACAAGCAAAAACAAACAGTGGAGCCCAAGTTAATCTTCCCCATGCTGGCAGGAGCTGGGACTGGTGAGAGGAAACAGACTTTTTTTTCCTTTGCATTTTAAAAGAAATAGGCACAAAGCCAAAGTGAGCATTTAAAAAAAAGAGAAATCAGGTGAATACATAGGTATGATTGATGAGGGGTAACACAATCAGAAATGGGCATGGGAGCCCAGAAACCCTCCCTGATCCCATTGTAAGGAGCAAGAAAATTGTGCAGCCAGGAGGAGAAGAAGGAATTACACTTTAATGAATGCAGAGGATGTGGAGAGACTCACAGTATGATGTGCTTCAGCTGCACTTGGTATAAGGAGCCAGATGTGTCCAGTCAGATCCCTATCTTTTCTTCTCCTTCTCATTTGTAATACATCAGTATAGTTCTCACTGTACAGCCACAAACATGGTTTACAATAACTATGGGACTGATACATGTCACACAATACAACAGCTTATATTATTCATACCAAGCAAAGATTACAGGAAGTACATTGACAATCACAGATAGCTAAACTTCAAGAAATAATTGGATATAAACTGCATAGGGAGAACATTAAATTAACAGAAACACCATTTTACATGCCACTTTGTGACAAAGTATCACATAGATATCACATGTGCTGATTTTGCATGGAAATAGATTTTATGGCTTTGGAAGTTGATGCTAGAATACTTGTACATGTATGTGTATATATGTACTGTATATGTATATGTATATGTATATGTATATGTATATGTATATGTATATGTGATCCAAATGAACTAGTAACAGTGTCACACTTGGTTTTTAACTGTAGATCAGTTGAAAAGGAAAGAAAATTTTACTTGGCCCCATTTACCAAAAATTGTATAATCCAGATAATAAAGTATGCTTGAAGTATTGTTCTTTGGTAATAGCATAAGTTCTACCTCTGTAGTAACCACCTTTGCTGCTAAAGTCCTGATGACATTACAGAACTTTATTGCAGTGTAGCTAATGCCATACAGTTATTTATCTACATTATGTATCATATGAATGCAGTATATCTATAGTACTGTCTGAGTCTTTATACTCTGTGTCTTGTTTGCATGTATGTAACAAAACTTTTTTCATATATGCTTTTAATAAAGATGAATTGAACTGACCTTCCACTTCATCAAACATTGTCTCACCAGCGATAGGCAGAAGGATCAGTTTAATGCACTCCTGTACAGAACTGCACAACAGTGTCAGTATTCAGTATTATCTGATGTCCATGTACAGTGCAGGGCAGATAAACAAATGGTAATGCATACAACTGAAAGTCCCACACATGATTAAGGTATATGCTACGTGTCACGTGATAAACTCTCTAATAATTACACTGTATAATATTTGTGTCATAAATAAATGTGTATGTGAATGTATGCTTAGGAAACTGCAGCCAGCAGGTAAGCAGGCTTGACCTTTTTTGACCTCAAAGGTGTCAGTGTGCTGAGACAGTTGGCTGTCATAAAACTGGTCCAGTGGAAACTCTAATTGAAAACTCCCTTCCAGGGAACAAGGTGATTGCACCTTGTAAAACCTTTCTACTTTGAAAGACAGAGAGCCATAGAAAATTGCATCTTTTATGACATCCTAGGAAGTGGCAACTTGTAGCTCCTACTTGTTATCAGGATGTGGGTTCTGAGCCATCAAAGGAAACTGCTTGATTAACGAGATGGTCATATATTTTTTTTTTTAATTGGTAACTGCCGATTTCTAGCCAGTAGTAAAAATTACATATTTTTTTGGATTCCTACTCAGATTAAAGTTTATTGCAGGACTAACAGTGACCTCATGTGTGTTGTGACATCAGTAGGAGATGGGGAGACTGACTTTGAATATTGCCCAGTAATCTGAGGGAATGAACACAATTGATTTCTGGACTCCAAGCAAAGCATTTCTTTTCAACATAAGGCACACTTACCTAGAACTTAGCTAGACTGGACCATTTTAAAACAACAGGCATTTTATTCTGTAAAATTCCAAATTATTTTTGAACTTTAAGTACAGGATATCTTCTCTAGTTGTGTTTTGTATTTTACCTTTTTTTATCCTAGTAAACCTTTTTGGTTCTCCTTAAATCCTGCTTGAGTCTTTCTTTTGCATGTGTGGCCTGAAACTGTATTGAAAAATTCTGAAGCTGTTAAATGCTCAAAAAGGGTGTGTTACTATCTAGCTAAAGGCAAGAATATACCTAGGTCTCATACTGAGTCATAAGGGTAGATTTTTGAACCTGCCTGGGTGCCCATTGGGTGAAGTATTGTATTGCATTTCCCCAAAGAGAATACATATCTAAGCCTGTTAACTGGGTGTGCTAGAGATAGGTTCATATTTGACCCCCAGGACTCAAGGCTAGTAGGTGATTCGGACCCAAAACAAACAGGAGGGTTACCCTGTTTGTCTCCTGTTCACATATTGCACTTCAAGGTTTGGCACTGTGGGAGCAGAGGCCCTGACCTGCAGAGTGTGTTTCTGACACTACATACCTGGTTCAACATAGGAAAGCCTATGGCTGGCTGGCTAGGGAACTGGAAAAAGGCTATGTGGTGGATGTCCTGTGTCTGGATTTCAGCAAGGCATTTAATTCAGTGCCACATGAGAGGCTGATTAGCAAGTTGGGATACCAGCGATCAGGGACAAAGATGGTGAATTGGATCAAGAACTGGCTTCAAGGGAGACAACAAAGGGTAGTGGTGAAAAACGAACTCTCAGCTCCAAGGGCTGTAATGAGCAGGGCACCACAGGGCTCAGTACTGGGCCCAGTGTTGTTTGTCATTTTCATAGCTGACAACTCATATGGCATCAAGAAAAAAATTAGTCTTTTTGCAGATGACACCAAGATCTGTATGGTCGTGAATGACACAGTAGGGTGGAAGGGGCTGCAGGATGATCTGACAAAACCTGAGGACTGGACAGATGCATGGCAGCTGGGGTTCAATGCTAAGAAGTACAAAGACATGCACTTGGGTGCAAGGAGCCCAAGGAGGTGTTAACAGTTGGAAGGGGTGCAGATAGCTGCTACAGAGGAGGAGAAGGATCTTGGGGTGATAATAACAGAGCAAATGAATCACTCAGAATAATGCAGGAAGGCAGCAGCTAAAGCTAACAAGATGCTGGCATGTATTTCTAGAGGAATCACCTCCAGGAAGAGGGAGGTGATCCTGCCTCTTTACAGATCATTGGTGAGGCCACACCTGGAGTACCGCATGCTATACTGGTGCCCATACTTGAAGAAAGATGTTAGATTACTGGAGGAAGGGAGTCCAGTGCAAAGCAACAAGGATGATCCCGGGATTGGAAGACAAACCCTATGAGGGGAGGCTGAGGGAGCTTAACGTGTACTCACTGGAGGAAAGGAGGGATATGGGATATGTGATTCAAACCTTTAAACACATGATGGGTATAAACAAGACTGGTACAGAAGGGATTTTTAAGTTGAGGGGGGCACAAGGGGACATGGTCTGAGATTGGAAGGAGGAAGATTCAGGACAGAAATGAGGAGGCACTTTTTCATGGAAAGGGTGGTGTCTATGTGGAATGCACTGCCCGAAGAGGTGTTGTCCTGTAAGTCGTTGGGTCATTTAAAACAGGGATAAGACAAAATGAGGAGGAGGGTCACAGTGATGGGGGAGGAGAGGAGAGGGAATGGCAGCTGCAGTATAAGGGATTGCAAGCTGCACATTCAAGCAGACTTGATAGACCATATGGTCTGTATCTGCTGGCAGTTTCATATGTTCATATATTCGTATGCCCCCCACTCATCACACATGAGAAGTTATGCTAGAAGAGATCAAAGATGAACACTGCTCAAACCACTGTGTTTTTATTTGTTTTTATATTAAAAGAGGACAGTTTTTTCAGCTTGTTGTTAACCCTAAGAAAAGCAATGTGTTGTCATGATCCAAACAAATCAGATCACTAAATAAATAAATGAATTGTGAACAAACAGCTCAGTGGTTTGTATCCCACTACAGACACCGGCTTGTTGTGTGACATTGAGTTAGCTACATGACCTTCTTGTGCATTAGTCCTCCCAGCTATAAATCTGAATAGAAAGAAGTTTCCACAGTAAACAGGAAGATACACTTTAGCAGGGCTTTCCTGAATAGATAAACTCTTAATAACGCCTGTAAAAAAGTGTCTCATACACTGATGGCTAGCTCCTTTTACAGCCAACCTTACTCTAGTGTTTGCTTGGCCGTTAGTCTTTTTATTTCTCTGCTGCTTGCCTTGAACTTAATTTAAAGATACTTTTTTAAAAAAACAACCACACCCAATGACATGTGGAAATAAGTATCCCTGCTCTAAAACATAATGCATGTTAATTAAAACCATATTTCAGTTTGTAGGGCCACAGGCACTTTGAAACACTGTTGCCTTTAGACTGTTTTATTTTTGCAGTTACATTTTGTATTGAATTTTGTTATAAAGAACACCACACCTAGATGTCTTACAGTGTATGTACGTTGCAGCGTACAAATGCATTATAATAATAATCACCATATAGGGATCCAGTCTGTACATACAGGTCAAATATCACTTAAACTGGGGTGATCAAACACCAGAGACATGAATGCACTCATCTCAAACATTACTGTCATGCTCAGCTATATACAGGTGGTCACCCTACTACTAGCAATGCAATTATTGTATTATATGGAGGGCTGTCTATTCCCTAAATAAGGAGGCAAAATAATTGTCCCATATCATGTGGAATATATCAGGTTTGCCACGTGACAGATAGCTAAGCCTCTCACTGCCAAGGACCTCTTGCCAACATATTGCCAAGGAGACACAGAAATTTTGCAGGCAGAAAACTATTGTAGTCCATTGTGTCTGCTCTGTTCCTGCCTACCTTTAACCCACCAGCCTAGTGCTGTGTGTGCATGGCAAAGCTCCTTAGTGATAGCATGACCCCCCACCATCGCCCCCCACTGTTCCTGTCCTATCATATCAGCCCCATATGTCTTATCCACTCCGTATAACCTATACCCTAATGTCCCCTCAAAAATGGGTACATTTCAAGCATATGCCCCATCTCCCTACTAGTCCCTCATGAATACCTGTTGAGGTCTGTCGAACTTTACTTGTACATCCTACCCTGGTGCTCCTGGGTCATCTTGGTGATCTTACTTTCATCCTCACTAGCTGGTACCTATCCTTCAGTTTTGGTTCCAGAACTAAGTGCACTTTTCCAGGTAGGGCTTCACTGGGAACCTGTACAGCAACAGTACTGCCTCCTTTCTCCTGCTGTAACCCCTGCCCCCCCGACTATACACCTAAATATCATATCTGACTTGCCTAAAGCCTTTCTACATGGACCTGAAACATTCAGACTATCGCTGATGATAACCCCAAGATCCTTCTATTCTACTGTCATTGTTATCCTTACCTCCCTAATCCAGTACTCTGTATGTGGATTCCTCATTTAAATAAAAAAAATGTTGTAGGTGCCATATTGGTCCTTTTAGGAACAGATCCAGAAACAAATGATTTGATACCTTTTATTGGACCAACATGGACGTTACAGAAAAGAACAAAGTACTCTAGTTTTCAAACCTACCCAATCCTTCTTCAGAAGCTTTATGGCAGTTATTTTGAAAATCCTGTACTATTAACACCAGATTATGTTGAAAAAACAGAAATAATTCTCATTGGTTTAACATATACATTTAAAACATAACAGAAGATTACGTCAGGGAAGCTAATTAACACCAGTATGCTTTTAGCTGAGGAGCCTCAGAAGGGCAAAGGTTATCAAGAATTCTCAACAACCAGAGAGTTCTTCTCACATAAATTTTAAAATATCTCAGTATGCTAAGAAATCATTCTAGTGATAAAAAAACATGGGATAGCGTTCTGTCTAATACATGTAAGATGAGGTTACAAGTTACATTCCAAGTGTCCTGGTGTATTAAAGAACAGATAATGAGAGACAAAATCCTGAAATTAGGTATAACTTCAAGTTGAAAAAGAGCCCCAAATTAAACATATACATGATGCATGATAGTATCACTTGTAAGTGTGAGTGCCAAATAAAAATACTTGTCAAGGACCCCCAAGAAAATGAGACCAAGAGCCTGATAAGTGCAGATTTCAACACAGCGTCAGTGTATAACAAACATGCACAGAATCAGTCTAAGGACTCTAAATGAAAACTTCCAAGGATGAAATCCTCCATGTCCACTCCTTTTTTTTTCCTTTTTCTCTCCCTCTCTCTCCCTCTCTCTCTCTCCTTGGGAAAGATACTGTAACTAGTAGGAATGAGATATACTGTATGTACAAGAGTCATAATACAGCATTATTCACACCAATATTAATAGTTACCCAAAGGAATTACACCTTTTATCAACCCCCAAGTAAATGAAATATGTATCTTAATATGAGCAGATTTAAAAATGTGACCGTGTGTAATCCAGCCACTGACAACTAGCAGAAGGAAGTAAATGTACACTATATGTGAAAAATAAGTGTCCTAGCCACATAACAATTGTCCCATGTCATGCTCCCCCCACACAGATGTGTGTACATACACCACACCACACCACACACACACACCTCTGCACACCCCACACAACCACAACACATAACAAATATAACAAACACAACCCACAGATACCACACCACACTGCACACACACAAACAAAACACAAACACACACCATACCCACAACACACTAAAGCACAACACATGCAAAACACACACAAACACACACATACATACATACATCAATACACACACTCACTACAGTGTTAAGGTGAGAAGTCAACATGTAGATAACCACAAACTTACAAAATCAAAGGCCCGCTGAAGAACTAAAGTATTTATGTTCATCTCTTAAAGTAAAGGTCTGTGTAAGTTTAAGTGGAATAATGTGTCATGTAACCTACATCAATGTTCAATCCATCCACCACCATATTGAGAAGTATTGAACATTGAACTTTGGATTGAACATTGATGTAGGTTACATGACTCATTATTCCACTTAAACTTACACAGACCTTTACTTTAAAAGATGGACATAAATACTTTAGTTCTTCAGCGGGCCTTTGATTTTGTAAGTTTATGGTTATCTACATGTTGACTTCTCACCTTAACACTGTGGTGAGTGTGTGTGTGTGTGTGTATTGATGTATATATGTATGTGTGCATTTGTGTGTGTTTTGCATGCGTTGTGCTTTTGTGTGTTGTGGGTATGGTGTGTGTGTGTGTGTTTGTGTTGTGTGTGCGGTGTGGTGTGGTATGTGTGGGTTGTGCTTGTTATATTTGTTGTGTGTTGTGGTTGTGTGGAGAGTGCAGGGGTGTGTGTGTGTTGTGGTGTGGTGTATGTACACACGTCTGTGTGGGGGGAGCGTGGCATGGGATAATTGTTATGTGGCTAGGACACTTAGTTTTCACATATAGTGTACATTTACTTCCTTCTACTAGTTGTCAGTGGTGGATTACACACTGTCAAATTTTTAAATCTGCTCATATTAAGATACATATTTCATTTACTTGGGGGTTGATAAAAGGTGTAATTCCTTTGGGTAACGATTAATATTGGTGTGAATGATGCTGTATTATGACTCTTGTACATACAATATATCTCATTCCTACTAGTTACAGTATCTTTCCCAAGGAGAGAGAGAGGGAGAGAAAAGGGAAAAAAAGAAGTGGACCTGGAGGATTTCATCCTTGGAAGTTTTCATTTAGAGTCCTTAGACTGATTCTGTGCATTTTTGTTATACACTGACTCTGTGTTGAAATCTGCACTTATCAGGCTCATGGGCTCATTTATTTTCTTGGGGATCCTTGACAAGTATTTTTATTTGTCACTCACACTTACAAGTGATACTATCATGCATCATGTATATATGTATATGTTTAATTTGGGGCTCTTTTTCAACTTGAAGTTATACCTAATTTCAGGATTTTGTCTCTCATTATCTGTTCTTTAATACACCAGGACACTTGGAATGTAACTTGTAACCTTATCTTACATGTATTAGACAGAACGCTATCCCATGTTTTTTTATCACTAGAATGATTTCTTAGCATACTGAGACATTTTAAAATTTATGTGAGAAGAACTCTCTGGTTGTTGAGAATTCTTGATAACCTTTGCCCTTCTGAGGCTCCTCAGTTAAAAGCATACTGGTGTTAATTAGCTTCTCAGACGTAATCGTCTGTTATGTTTTAAATGTATATGTTAAACCAATGAGAATTATTTCTGTTTTTTCAACATAATCTGGTGTTAATAGTATGGGATTTTCAAAGTAACTGCCATAAAGCTTCTGAAGAAGAACTGGGTAGGTTTGAAAGCTAGAGCACTTTGTTCTTTTCTGTAACATCCATGTTGGTCCAATAAAAGGTATCAAATCATTTGTTTCTGGATGACTTGAATAAACTCACCTTGCACTTTTTCACATTAAACCTCAAATGCCATTACTTGGACCTTTCTAGTTAGTCAAGGTCCATTTTCATTACCTAACACCCTCATTATTCTTCTCCGTGCTACAGATTATTGTGTCATCTGTGAAGAGGCCCACTGTGCCCTCCATACCCTCCCCTCTGTCACTGATGAACATGAACAGAACCAACCCCATGATTGACCCCGGTGGCACCCCATATGTGACACCCCAGCCTCTGAAACATTCCAGTATGTGAAGAAATGTTTTGTAACAGAATCAGCCAGCCTGAATACAGTGGTGCCATTGCCCAGCTGGTTGCTCAAGAAGGAAGTATAAACTTAACAGACCAGAGATGGAAGTCAGCACTTTCCTTCTTATCGGTTGCATTGCTGGCAGCAGAATTAGATGTACAGTACACATTAAGAGAAGTGATGTTTCACAGGCTTCAAGACAGTAGGTGTTGTTGGGATAACCAGGTATACACTGTGAACATTTATAGCCAGCTCTTCCAAAAAAGATCACCTTATACACAGGGAAAGCCATGTTTCAGGAGATGGGGGAGTTCAGGTCTGAGATATTCAGAACTCAGACTGCATCACTCTTAATTGCCAAAGCTGTACAGAATGAATTGTCCTGATGAAATAAATCAAGGTTCAAGCAGTGCAAAACATATTTTCATAAAAACACAGCACACAGGTCTTCCATACGTTCATGACTGTTACTCACACATCTCCCATCAGAATATACAGATGTGATACACTGTGACGGCCACAGGATTTAGATCCCTGGACTGGGAGCCTGATAGGCACAAACAAGAAAACTACCAGGAAGCCCACTGTCCAAAAAGAACTGAACAGAAATGTGCAGTCAGAGGAGTCTCTGCACATGCAGAACTGAAGAACTTCCAAATACAAAACAAAAAGGCTCAGATACTTATAATCATAAATATTTAGATTTATTGTTATCCACCTAAATAAGCACATCAATGTTTTGTGGAAACACTGCTTTATTAGCACTGCTGTGGACACTTAGTGAAACATTTTTTTATTTATTTTATTTGAATTGTGATGATTGGGTAGGCCCAGTGAGACAAGATAGTCCCTTTTTCAGCAGCGGCCTGGGGAATCTAAGCATTCCACAAATTATAGACATTAAACATAGTAGATGGACATTAAATGTAGTACAAACAGTGGTACAAACAGTAGTAACATTAACAAGTAAAAATATTCAACAATTTGATTCAGTAAGTACATAAGATAAACATTATACACTTTAGGGCATAAACAACTTTCAGACTCAAGGTGAAAAAAAGGGTTGCTTCTAGGAGAAAGGTGCTTGTAAAGTCCCAAAAAAGATTCAATCAAAGCGGAAAGGACTCAGTACTCCTTGTCAAACACAAAATGTACATATACCACCAGATTTCTTCTGTAAAAGATTTATTGTTGTGAAAACAAATAATATATTCTGGTCTAGCCTACCAGAGGAGACTACCACAGATCAACATTTCACACTCAAACTGAGTGCTTTGTCAAGGAGTAGAGCACCCCCTTCTGACCACATTTATACATTACATTTAATTAACTTTCAGTACACAAAAGCATGAGGAATGCACACAAACCAGTTTAGCTTAATCCACCACTTCTGTGCTTCATTCTGCAGTTCTAAATCCAAATATATATGTACTGGCATATTGTGGCATGCCGTTTATGTCCACTATAATCTAGATATGTGCCAGTAGGATTGGACATGTTTACAGCAATGTAAACATTTTTCCAACACATTGCTAGAAATTATATACAATGGTAGTAAGACTAACTAAATCCTGTACACTACATGAAGCTAAGAGACACAATATAGTAATAGATGGATGAGAATGGAGGAGGGAGGAGATATAACAAAAGGGACAATTCAAAATATATATTTTAAAGTCAGATGCAGTGAAGAACACTTCCATCATTAATACAATAGCCTTGCTAAATCTATCTGATCATTAATGCCTGGCCATTCCATTGCACCAAGTTTACAGATCCAAAAGGCCTCTCTTCTAGCCAATTTGGACTCTATATCACCACCCCTGTTACCTGTCATTACTTTATCAATACCCGTAAACTTAGGTGCATGTAATGACACTTCTCTAGCATTATTAATGTGCATTGCAAGTGCAGATTTCTCATTTTTATTTAAGATTGCATGCATGTGTTCCCCAATCTTTCTTTTAGCTTATGTTTTGTTCTCCCTATGTAAAATACCCCACAGCTACATAAAGCCAAATAAATTACATGTTGTGTGTCACACGTAATCAGGCTGCATATTTTATATGTTTTGCCATCCTTAGGGCCAAAAAAGAAAGACAGCCTTTCTAGAACATTGCAATACTTGTAGGGCCAGATATTCAAAACTTTGCACTGGGCAAAAACCATTTGCACAGGTTTAGCTCGGGCAAACTGCATTAGCGCTGGGCAAAATTATAATGTATGCAAGGGGCAAACTGACATGAATACAGGCGCAATGCTATATTCAGCGACTAGCGCCGCGCTTCGTGGTTGCGTGACTTAGCGCGACACTGCTTAGCGGTACGTACCGCCCAGGAAAGCTGGTCTTAATCCTGGGCAATCAGCTTTTGCTACATTATGGCTTTTATACGGTGTTTGCGCTGGTTTAGCTGCTGGTTTTATGCCGACCCTAACAAATAAATATGACACATACAGATAAAGCCAAACATAGAGGAAGCATGCTGCTAACTGATGGCATCACAATGATGCCATCATCTGTCACCAGTCCCAGCCATGCCAGGCAGTAAGTGGTGACCCTGCCACCAGTGGACAGCACGGCAGTGTGGCCATACAGCACACACCTGTGGACCACACTTCCGTGGACACCAACAGATGCCAGCACACACATGCAGCACTGTGGGCATGGAGGATGTTGAGGGGAGCATATATGGGTGGCGAGGCTGTGCTACAGATCAGGTGTGGTGAGAACTGCATTAACATATGAGAACATGATGTCAGATCAACCATTTATATCATGTATGTCTACTTTGAAAGAACAAATACCCTGTAAAAACTTTGAAATGCATAAACTGAATGGAGTTTAAAGGGAAAAACCATGCACTACAACTCAGATAGTTTGCAAAGCTCACTAAATGCAAATGTGGTATCTCATACCTTCTTACAGCTTGTTTCTTTGAAGACTAGTCAAGTAGACAGGCATACTGGGGAGTTTAAAGGCTTAAGTATGCATCATGTTCTCAAGAAAATGCAAAATCACACATGCCCACACAATGCAAAGCATCATGGGCTGCATATGCAAATCACCACAGAATGTTATGCTGGTTCAACTTTAAGCAGAATTGCATGGTGCCGAAAGGCCTCTCACACAGTTTGCAAAGGGTGCTAACAGATGACATAGACATGTGTTTCATCCTACCAGGACTCATCAGTATGCCTCGTCTGTTTGACACCCCAGTGGAATGGACCAGCATATGTTAATGCAGCTCTAAGGAACGTTGAGATTTCAACAATCACCAAGTGGAGCCTCCCAGGACAGGTACAGGGCCTAGGACGAAGTGTGAAACCAGATTAAAGCAGTTGCAAAATATGGAATCATTTGTCACTGGATGTAGTAGGATGTGAAAATATGGACACCTTTAAAGTACACTTGGATACATATTTAGGTCAAAACTGTATAATGGAATACAACTGAAATAGTTGAGCATTATGGACTCAGGTCTACTGGCTCTGCATTACCTATGATATCTATGATAATCTTCCAAGAAAACTATACATACACATAAAAATGTGCATCTTACAATTTTTTTTTGTCAACTTCCTTTCATCCACTGACTTACCCGGACTCTCTCTGGTGTAGTCTCTTGCTGTGGCCATATACCAGCCCGCATGAAGCCTAGAGTTGCCATTCCTCCAGTAGGGACTGTCTCCCTTCCATGTCAGCCCCGCCACTTGACTCCCCAGCTCTAAGTCCCCTGGGGCAGGACTGCCAACTCCAGTGGTGCTCTATCTACTAATCTAATGAAGAGAAAAGGGACTGCATAGGGAGTACCGGAAGTGGGAATTGGAAGGCCTGGCATTGGGCATGGGGCTGACCACTGGACCCACCATCGCCTACTGGGAGCCAGGGTGTTTTCCTTGTAGTTATACCCTATTGGTGTGGCTATTCAATGGTGTCAGTGCATAGAGGGTGAATTCCTGCCCCCTCCGGCTGATGCCTGCTGACTCCAATCCCTACTGACTGTTCCCCCCTGGAGTTTGACAGCCCCTTACCTCCACTAGGAGCCGCTATCAGGCAGAGAAAGCCCTGAAACCCTCCCCAGGATAGGAGAGCAGTCCCTTGGATGCTCAATCCTCTCCTCCCCCGCCAACCTCTGGTAACCCAACTTTACTCCTGAACCCCAGTCGCCGGCGTGGCACGAGGTGTGACATCCAATGCCTCAACCATCAGCACCACCAGCCAGCCTCCATCTTTAAATCTTGTTCATACCATTTCTGTTACACACCCCTTGTGCTGGACATTACGTATTGTACCTTTAATTCAAAGCATTTTCTGTACTTCAAATCACTATATTTATGGAGTGTTACGAGGTAACACAGTCAGAAAACATAAAACAAGCAACTATTCTTTAAATACATTTTGTACCTTAAGTCATGAGAATGCTCATATTGTCCTATAACCTAAACTTAATACTTACTTATCTGTTAATTAGTCTCAGTATTCTGGCTCTGAAAGAACAATAAATTTAAATGTTTTTCATTTTTACATCTTGTAGCTCTTCCATCTTTTATACAGCCAGCTACCTCGCTATTCATATGAGCTTAGCTCCTTATACTTGTTGCTACAAATGACTATAGCATTCATGCCTGATACATGCTGGTACACTTACCTTTAAACTGTGTATTGCTTTTTATGTTAATTCATATTGCTTGCTCAGCATTCGATGTCCAGCTTATTTGTCTTTTAATTTCTAGTGTTAGCAAGTTCTTCTGCATTTACTTTTTGGCATTTCCAGTGTTTTTTATATCTAAGTTATGCTTGTCATGCAGTGCTTTTCTATTGTGCAAAACTGTGGTCACAGTATCTTTCTGTGTTGCATTTATAATTATTAAAGTCTCAAACATATTTAGTCTGATCCTGTTTATACCATCTCTAAGTTTATCATAATGTTCAAACATGTCATTGGTAAAGAGGCTCTCCTTCAATTTTTTTTTTTTTTTTATTTGTTAACCAGGTAAGGCCCACTAGACAGAGGTGCCTGTTTTCAGGGGTGTTCCGGGAGCACCAGTGAGATTAATTGAGTTGCTTAGTCATACAGCATGCAAGTGGAGGTTGTGGGAATGAAACCCAGGTTTGTCTGCTGGAAATTTGCCAAGCTCATTTACAGTGCATTACTCTAACCTCTAGAGTCTTCTGCCAGCCTCAATAAGATAAATCCTTAAACATACTTTAAATGCAGTGTGTGGTTTCTCTACTTGTGCTTCTTGCATGCAACTTTCAGTTTCAGGACTTTCACAGATGTCACTCCCTCTTGTACCTGTAATGAGCTATGTGACTGTGATGTCACACATTACCATGGCAACGCCTCTGCTGTGTACAGAAACAGCTTGCATATGAGTACTTGTGGCTACACTGTGTGTTACATTGTCTAATGGCAATCACCTCAAAGCATTCTTTACTCATAAGCACTGCTGTCTGTAACAGTTTGCAATTTAAATATTTCTCTACACTTAACCTGTTCTCATAAGTTAGTGTAGATCTGTGTTCTTTCACTACTGGGGGGATTCTTCTGCAGAAATAAAACAGAGTTAACTGTCTGTTTAATCTTTGTCACCTTGTATCTTTATTTTTTGTATTTAAATGGTATCAGGTCTTACATATGCTAGGGGTCAATGTATGTGATCTTCCTTTGTGTCCTGACTCTCAGGAGTTTCCAGTCATGGGGCCCGATTCTAGAAGCATGGCGCAAGTCACTGCCAAAGCTGATGAGCCAAATGCAGTTGCGACATGGACCCTGTGCCCTGTTCTAGAAGGGGCAGGGTCTCCGCAGCTAAGTCCTGCAACTTGTGACATGCGGAGGACTACACCAACCTAAGGGCATACCCGAGGGGCATGTCACAACTTGCATCCCCCCAGTGAGAGAAAATGCTCCCCCAGAACCCTGAAGAGCAGCTGTGTCCCCCCAGTCCATGATCCCTTGAAACTGGCAGTGCTCCACAGGGCATCACACACCCCCGGCCCCCCAATCCCCCAAATGGCACAAGCCCCCAGGGCTGCCCACACATCCCATGCCCCCACACCACTAAAAGCCCTACGGGGCAGTTCTATCCAACCCCAACCCATGCCCAGACCTCGAGACACAGTGCCGTAAACTGTAATTATGTACCACACAACTATCCCTGGTAGTCTAGGGGCCCCCCCACCCAACAGTGTCAGTCCATCCTGCACCCCTGACGCATCACCAACCAGTGACTGGCATAGCCCACTCTCTCGCCTCCATGGCCGGCTGCCGACTGAGCTCCATATGAGTGCTTGCTGTATAGATGCATGCAATATAAATATTTCATTGAAGCGCATCTATACAGTAAGTGCTCATATGAAGCTTAGCTGGTGGCTGGCCATGGAGGTGAGAGGTGGGCCGTGCCAGTCTCTGGCTGGGGATGGGTCGGGGGTGTAGGGTGGACTGACACTGCTGGGTGCAGGAGGTGGGGGACCACTAGACTACCAGGGATAGTTGTGCAGTACATAATTACAGTTTGCAACACTGTGTCTCAGGGTCTGAGCATGGGTTGGGGGGGTGGACAGAGCTGCCCTACAGGGCTTTGAGTGGTGTGGGGGTTTGGGGACATGGGTTGTGTGAGCAGCCCTGTGGGGTATGTACAGTATGGGGGATCAGGGGTGGGGGGTGAGGCCCAGTGGGGTGCCTACAGAGGTGTTCTGGACATGGGGATGGCACATGGCTTGGGTACGGTCTGCTGGAAGGTCTACAAAACCCCTAAAGGGTGTATGTACAGTTACACCAGCTAAATGCTGGTGTAACTTACTTTGCCAGTTCTCCTCTGGGGGGTTGTTGTAGAATCCCAACCTTGGGGACTTTGTTGCTGCCCTACCAGAATTGGGTGCAACCACTGCCTTAAACCCTCAGCACCATGTCGCAGGGGGTTTAGGGCGTATGTGCCGGAGTATGTCCACTTTGGCTCAAGTGGCCTGTGGCATGTTGCAGGACACTTTGTGGGGAATCTGCGCTGCAAGGCGAATTTGCTACTTGCACACTTTTTGGTGCAAATGCAGTTACGCCAGTTATAACCTTTCAAGAACTGGGCCCATAGATTATACCGTCAAGATACTCATTTCCTATTCTGTGTTAGTGGGTTTCTTTTTGTCTCCATTAGGATTATGTTTTAGATTTATTTAGCTTACATTTGTTTTTGATAGTCATTTACTGTGACCCTCAGTCTGAGCTCCTATGTTTCTTAATACCCCAATGTGGTTCTCATTTAGCTTTCTCCATCAGCATAATTGTTGCTCAGGGTCATCTGCTTTGACCTTCTGTCTCTCCTGACTTTCTATTTTCATCGCATACCATTTTCTTCTGTGTATGTTCTTTCTAGTTTAGCTTTGTGTGTGTGTGTGTGTGTGTGTGTGTGTGTGTGTGTGTGTAATCTGCACTCTTTTGTTTTCTTCTCTGAATTATTTTTTCAAATGTTTTATTCTCTACACCTATGGGTTACCTGTTCAGGGTCTTCCATGCTGACCTTCTCATCTTTAGAGACGGTTCTCTTGTAATCTTGTTGTGTTTGTTATATATGTCTTAATAAAGTCAAGAGATCTCCTAAAAGTCATGTATTACTGTTCATGCCCTGCCTATACTACCAGCAGGCTTGCCAGTTGATCTCCTCATTTAGGCCCCAAGTCTCTGTGTAGGTGCCCACTTCTGTGCTCCACCACATTGCCCATATTTCTACTGGTTTTTTTTTTTATAGTCCCCACCCCTAGGTGGTCCTGGTATTAATTCTAGTCCCCAGAATTTTATTTGCACTCCCGTAAGTCCTCTATCCATGTAGTGCCTAGCTAAGAATGAGTTTTCATCTTGAGTCTTTATTCTACTTTTAGGCTCTGAAATTCTTTTTTTAACCTCCCTTAGTGTCATTCCAACATACAGGCACTCATATGGACACTGTATGACATAACCCAATCCAGTGGAATCGCAGTCTATAGGAGATTTTATACTGTATTATTTGCCTATATGCAGGTGTTTGAAGTGGTCTTTTTGTTAGTGTGACCACAGGCAATGCATCTGCCACATGCTGTTATTCCATTTTTAAGTGGACCCAAAAGCAGTTGTCCTCCTCTCTGTCGTTGTTTTGGAGTATGTTCAGCATGCACCAGTTTGTCCCTTAATGGTGGAGCTTTCTTGGAGACCACAAATGGCCTCAAAGGGAATAGTTCCCTTGATGTTGGATTATTCTGAAGTATTTTCCACTTATCTGGTATTATTCCCTTGATCTTAAGCAAATGTATATTGTGTTGTGTGTAGATGTTCATTTGTTTAGCTTTAGTATTTTGTGTCAGGGTCTGTGTCCTCTTTACTCCTTTGATTTTTTGTGTTGCTGCCTTTAGAGTGTTTTTCGAGTATTCCCTCTCTGTAAATCTCTCTCTACTATCTTTATCAGTTCTTCCTCAAAGTCAGTTTCTTGTCTGCAGTTTCATTTTGCCCTTAGTAGCTGTGAGTATGGGATACTGTCTATAAGGTTCCGTAGATGGAAGCTTTGTTCATGTAATGTTGTGTTACAGTCTGTGGTCTTTTTATTTAATTTTGTTTACAATCTGGGTCCTACTTTCATAATGTTTATACCTAGGAAGTCTATTTCCTTAGTAGAGCTGTTAAAGGTGAACTTCAGGTTTTGGTCTCATGTGTTTATGTATTTCTTGAATTCCCCTAGTGATTCCTCATCCCATCTCCATATCAGTAGCACATCATCAATAAAGTGCATCCAAAAAAGTGCTTGATTGTGAAATTTATTGATGATTCCATGAAGAATATGCTTGTTCTCAAAATTGCTCGTGTAGGAGTTAGCATATCCTGGGGCCATGCTACTCCTCATAGCTGTCCTCTTTTGTTCATAGCAGATATTATTGAATCTAAAGTAGTTACTACGAAATTATAATTTTTGGCCCTCTCCTGTAATAATTCAGTCTTTGGTCTGGAACCTTCCAGTCTGTTCAATAGTATCGATGCCGCCACCCCGTCCATATGTGGGATCAAGACGTACAGTTCTTTCACATCAGTTGTTACCAACATAGCCTCCGTGGTGTCTCAGGTTTCATTTAACTCTTTCGATAAGTTCAGAACATGAGTAGAGTCTTTAATGTATGTAGGGATATTTTCTATCAGGGGTTGTAGATGGAAATCTATGTATTTGGACAGGGGTTCTATGATAGAGTCAATTCCCTGATACAATGGGTCTGCCAAATGAATTTTGAACATCTTTGTGTATTTTTGGAAGTGAGTAAAACACTAGGTTTGTGGAAACTGGCAGGTAAGCATATCTGATTCCCAATCTCTTAGCCAGTTGATTGATACCATTTCCTCTAAAAATTCTGTTATTTTCTGTTTGATTTCAGACAGTGGAACAGTGTCCAGTTTTATTTATTTCTTATTTATTACATTCTTTGGAGATAACCTTTGAGCACCAATGCTCTTTTTCAAAGGTTTCATGTCAAGGTTTAGAGACATAATTAATTAAACAGTAACAGTGAAAATAACAAAGAGCATGAACAATACATCAGGTACATTGACAGATAGAGATTTACAATTGGCAACGTAACGAGTTACATTAAGGGCACCTCAAGAGGCAGCTACGGTTATAATATAATAATCCAAATGCAAGAAGCCTTGAGAAACCAGGAACATTTGCAAAATCTAGAAAGATACAGTTACAGTTGAGGCTTTTTTGGCAATCAATAGGACTCCAGTGTAATTAAGAAATAGCTATGAAATAGCATGAGGAGCCTGTTAAGGTATTGTCAAGTGTTCAAGAGAAAGGCAGAATAGAAGTAGTAATTAGCTGAGTAGGAGGGAGAAGGAAAATGGGAGGGGGTGAAGAAGATCATAGGAGGAGGAGGAGGAGTATGGTGAGGGGAGTTAGGGTGGGAACAGAAAGCACAGTAGGCCCCAAAGGACCAGAGAGAGAATAAGTGCAAGGACAGCTGGGGTAACAGCGAGGGGGGACAGAACCAGTTTTTTATAGATAGTCTCAACTGTCTATAGATTAATTTGCATGGCCACATACTGTTGTATGCTTTGGACTACAACTGCTCCCCTTTGTCTGATGGTTTTATTACAATTTAATCATCTTTTCAAGATTACATAGGGCTTTTTGTTGTTTTTTTGTTAAGTCTGGGGGATCTAGTGTCTGTTTTTAGCATCTCTTTGATTTTGTTTCTAACCCTGCCTATGTACCTGTATGTCTCAACTGTGTTATTAATTCCTGCCTGAGGCATATATGTGGATTTTATCTTTAATGCTGATCTTAGTGCTGTTTTATCTTTGTTGTATACTACAGTATTAGCAAATTGAGCTTGTAGACGTAGATTTCTACAGAATCTCTCTAAATCCAATTTTAGTTGAAAAGTGTCAGTTGATTTTCTTATAGAGTACGATAATCCTAGTGAGAGTACCTGACTTTCTTCATTGGTCAGTGTCCTGTCACTCAGGTTAAATAATACTCTCTCCCTCTTTCCCCTCCCAGGCCCCCTCTGAACCGCCTCTTAAGTCCTCTTCCTCTTGTTCCTCCACCTACTCCTTCTCTTATTGCCCCTGTATCCTCTCTGTCTCTGAGATCATATCTGTTGGAGGGTTTTACTACTTGGTCTGGTGCCTCTGTGGCTGTTGCTCCTTTGTTGTTCCATTTGTTCCCTCCTGCCTAAAAAAGGCTGTTTTTTATGGTATGGGTAATTCGAGTCCCTGGAATAGCTACCTGAGCTATCTGATCCTGAATTATGTGGATGTGCTCTTCTTTTGAAATATTTATAGTTGTAACGTCAATCATTTGTGTCTCTCTGAAAATGTTTTAATTTTAGTTTCTTTAATTGATTTCTCATGTTTTTCTAGCTTACTTTTTTACTTCTTCTAGCCAAGAGTTAAACTCTTCTAACTTCAGCTGTGCTTTAAGTGCTTCTTCTTGTGTGTTAATTTCTTCAGCCATTTTTCCTCTCGATTTTATAATGGCCTCAATGAAGGCATACATACTTTACAATCAATGCTGCATTGCGTTCGGATGCCATCCCACTCCCAAATGTCAGGACAACAAAGGAAGGTCACAGACATTGACCCCTAGCATACAGTATGTAAGACCTGATACCATTTAAATCCTAAAAAATAAAAATACAATACAATGAAGATAGAACAGACAGTAAACTCTGTTTTATTTCTGCAGAAGAATCCCCCTCCCTCAATAGTGAAAGAACACCGATCTAGGCTAACTTGAGAGAATAGGTTAAGTGTAGAGAAATGTTTAAATCACAAATTGTCACAGAGAGCAGTGCTTAAGAGCAAAGAGTGCGTCCAGGTGATTGCCATTAGACAATGTAACACACACAGTGCAGCCACAAGTACTCATGTGTAAGCTGTTTCTGCACACAGCAGAAGCGTTGCCATGGTAACATGTGACATCACAGTCACAATTATTGCTGGTACAAGAAGGAGGAGCATTTGTGGAATTCCTAAAGCTGAAAGTTGTTATTAAGGAGCACAAGTATAGAAACCACACACTGCATTTAAAGTAAGTTTAAGAACTTATCTAAGATCTTGAAAGAGAGCTTCTTTACCAATTTAAGCATGGCATGTATGAACATTTTGATTAACCTAGAGATTGTATAAACAGGAACAGACTTTAAATATGTTTGAGACCTTAATAATTATAAATGCAGTATAGAAAGATACTGTGACCACAGTTTTGTGCAACAGAAAAAGCGTTGCAAGACAAGCATAACTTAGATATAAAAAACACCAGAAATGCCAAAAAATAAATGCAGCAGAATGTGCAAACACTAGAAATTAAAAGACAACAAACAAGTAGAACATTGAATAGTTAATAAGCAATATGAATTAACATAAAAAGCAATACAGAGTTTAAAGGAAAGTACACCAACATGTATCAGACATGAACACTGTAGTCATTTGTAGCAACAAGTATAAGGAGCTAAACTCATATGAACAATGAGGTAGCTGTCTGTATAAAAGATGGTAAGAAGAACAAGATGTCAAAATGAAAAAAAACTTTGATTCATTATTTTTTCAGAGCCAGAATACTGAGACCAGCTGACAGATAAGTAAATATTAAGTTTAGGTTATAGGACAATATGATCATTCTCATGACTTAAGGTGCAAAATGTATATAAAGAATGGTTGTTTGTTTTATGTTTTCAGACTGTGTTATCTTGTAAAGCTCCATAAATATAGTGATTTGAAGCAAGAAAAAGGCTTTGAATTAAAGGTACAATACTTAATGTCCAATACAAGGAATAGATAATGGAAATGATATGAACAAGATTTAAGGATGGAAATGTTTATGTGTATGTATAGTTTTCTTGGAAGGTTACAATGACAGGTTACTGAACTTTTATAGCTTTATTGGAATGACACACTAGCCATTTGCAACAACAGACAGTATAGTCATACAATTTAAGAAATGGAGGATGCATGTTGAAGTAGGTTGGCACTTTCTATAACAAACACTGTTAAAATAACTAGACACGTATCAATGTATAAAATGTAAATTAATGTTTAACATAAGATAATCATGAATATGGACAACACACAGAGCAGAACAAGTAGAACCATAGGATATGTGACGAAACTAATAAAAATAATAATTTATTGAAAAAATATGTCTATGAAAATTAATATTTAAAACATTTTTCTGATGAAACATATCACTAAAAAAGTTTTTGAATCTTGATTATAGCCCCCTGAAGAAGCCTAAACAGTGAAACATTGGGGCAAATGATGACAACATATTAAGAAAAAGAATAAATATTATTTCAAAGAAACTTATCATGTACAAAAAATGTTTCTGTATTTTGAGCTACCAAAACTCTTTTCTTTGCAACTGACTGCATCTAGAAACTGATATGCTCCACCAGTTACCACAGAAAGCATCATGCATGAATGATTTCCCTTGAGAAGCACCCACAGACTTTCACAATAACAGCAACATGTCTTGCTTGGGTTTAAATCTCTACTCCTGGCTCTTGGTCTCCAGATGTCATCGGGTCCTCTGTCTGTCCCATCTCTCTCTCTCTCTCTCTCTCTCTCTCTCTCTCCAAGCAGGTATGTAATAGGGAGTAAATATCTGAGCTCACTGCAGGGTGTTATTTCTTATTCTGGTACCTCTACTCCTGGACAGGAACCCACAGGAACTCTCTTCCACCTCCTCTTAAAAAACTGTATGACAGCTCCACCACCTCTGTCTTCTTTCTCCATTGACTGCAATAGGAGAGTTCCGCCATCTACAAATGACAGTTCCATCACCAAGAAATCCAAATGTGTGAGTAGATCCACAAACACTCTATGGCTGTTTGGAGTTTTGACCATAAGTTTTGCAGGGAAGAGGAGTTGGGCCTTGCAGTTCTTTGCTCAGGGTTGCTTGATTATTCCCCACAGTACCCTCCATTTTTCCTGCTCCACACTTGTGTAATCATTATCAATTATAATCTTGTGGACATTATACATTAAATTTTTTTGTCACCAGACTATTTTTAAAATGTCTTCTTTGCTGGTATAACTGAAGAGTTTAGTCAGGATGGACTGAGGGTGAGCCCCAGGGTTGATGGGTTTCAGCCTTGTAGCTCTATGTGTTCTGTACATGCATAGGTCATAATCTTCAGTGAAATTTAACATCTCCTTAAGCAAATTTTGCAAAAAGACTGTTATGGATTCAGAGGACTTATCTGCTCCTATGGGACCCTATACATGTATAGTCTGCTGCCAACTTCTGCCCTCCAGATCTTCTAAATGCACTATTAACTCATGGTCTCTAGCCATTAGGTAGAGTGTTAGGCTGTCCTGTCTGCCCCTCATCATGCTGAGGTCTGCCATCCCGCCCTCCACCACCTCTGCTTAGGTCCTGATGCTTTTCAGTTCTTGTTTGATTGAGGTGAGGGTTCAGTCTGTTTTTGTTACAGTTTTAGCAGTCTATTTTATAGTGGAGATTATATCTGCCACCTCTTCTGTTTCCTCCTGAAGCCCCTTCTCCTCAGACAGGGCCACTTTTCTGTTTCAGCTTCATGGTGAATCTTCTGTCAGTGTTCTTCCAGGGCCAGGAGGTCTTTCAGTTTTTGGGCTGGAGTTGCAGTACTCTTTGCTTGACCCACTGTCAGCCAGGTGCTTTTTCCTGGGGAAGCCATGCTGATTCAGCTTTGACAGATGCAAATTTGTCTTCGGTGTTGACAGAACTGAAAATTCAGGCAGGCATTGCATTGAAGATGTCATCAGAAGTCTTGGACAGTTACTCTTCATGAAGCTGCAGCCACTACATTACAAAAATTGCACCATTTTAAAAATGTCTTAAATTCAGGAACCCACTGAAAACAAGATATTATATCTCACCAGCCAGGTGGTGTAGAGGTCTGAGGTGCTGGTACCTTACCTCTTACCACACTGGTGACCTGGGTTAAGGAGCAAACTCAGGTTGCCAGGGGTTGGCCAGGGAGAGAGGATCAAGCATCCAATGGACAGCTCTCCTTTCTCAGAGAGGGGTGGGTTGTGGATCCCTGGCAGCAGCGACACTACATGAAGGCATGCTGTCCAACAGCCAGGCCACATAAGTCATTGGGAGAGGTAATGGCTGACGTCCACGGGATGAGTCCGGGAGTGCACTCATGCCTGTGCTGGATGTCATTGCATGTCTGCACCTCTGGGGAAACACCCTTCTCGCTGGGAGGAAGATGTCACATCCGTCACCACACCCATGCTGGATCCTCCTCCTCTCTGAGTTCTGACTGCCTCCCTCCTTCACCTCTGCCCACCTTGGCACTAGATAATACAAGAAGGAAGATTGTTGCAGAACAGAAGGTGACCCCGCCTCAGGAGGAAGACCAAGGGGTGCCAGGTAGGTGTGCTATGAGTGAGTAGGAGGAACAGGATCTCCAGTAGAGGGGATCACAGCAGGATGGGATATGGTGGGTTGATTGATGGGGCCCCTGCGAGAGGTAACAGAAGGGAAATAAAATTGGGATACAAAAATATATTGTATCTCAGCAGGGCTATCCTGGGTAAATAAATTGTGTTTACTACACAAAAACAGCAGCTCTTCAGTGTGGTGGGGCCACAAGAGCAACAAACTAGGTAACAGGTACTCTGTTACTGCCCAGTTGTAAGTGCCTCCATTTGCACTCTGTTACATTGTTTTAATACAGTTTTGTACCTCAGCTGAGGTGAAGTGTATATGCCTAGGATTGCATGCCTAGCAAATAAACTGCTTATACTATATGTGTGTGTGTGTGTGTGTATGTTTGAATATGGCTATTTATGGTCAAAAGTCAATGGTCAGTATACTTTGCACTACCACACATACACACCTGTATAACTAACTGTCTGGTAATAACATACTTTGTTTACACAGAAAAGTCTTTTTGAATTGGATTGATTTACTTGCACCCTCAGCCTCTGAGCTCTACATGCAGGCTATGTACAATTTCTGTGCAGCACAAAGTACAATCTATTAGGGTTATAGAGACTTGAGCCATGAAGCAACCACTGTTTCTGCTACTTCTTAGACTAACATCTTAGATTGTTCCCAACTACTTGCTGGTTTTTTTTTAAAGAAATTTGGCATGACAGGGTATGTGTTATTGTGAGGTATTGGTACTTCTCAGAGAGTGAGGCACAAGATGAAGTTGAGCGTCTTAAAATCACAAGATGTGCCATTTTCCCACAATTATAGACTCATTGGAGTGCCTCACTGAGATTATAAAGTGGCTTACCTAATTGTTAATTATAGAGCTGTGTAATGAGATTCACAAAATTAAGCAGAAAAAGAAGTTATCCTGAACAGATACTTCTGCTCAGTCTTCACAGTGGAGCAAGAGTGGGACAGACCACATAGAAGCAGCAGGAACACTGGGGGGTGGGAGTTAGACACAAGTCCATTCACAGAGGAAAGAGTCCTGAGCGGACTTATGAATCGGAAAGTGGATAAGGGTACTGGACTAAATAGGATACACCCAATGGTGCTGATGGGGCTCAGGTTGGTACTGTCTGCACCTCTGACAGCCCTATTCAACAACTCACTGGAAAGAGGAGTGGTTCCAGAGGACTGGAGGAGGGCAGATGTAGTCCCATTTCAAAGAAACAGCAGCAGAAAGGAAGCTGACAACTACTGTATAGGCCAGCCAGTCTAACGTCAGTGGTTGGGAAGTTAATGGAGACATCATTAAAGGAAAGGCTAGTAGATTATCTTGAATCCAGCGGTTACTAGACAAAGGCAACACAGATTCATGGGAGGGAGATCATGTCAGATGAAGATGATCAATTTCCTCAACTGGGTGACCAGGGAACTAAAACATGGTGGGGCGTGGATGTGGCCTACTTAGACTTCAGAAAAGGCCTTCGACCCTGTACCACATAGGAGGCTTATAAGGAAACAGGGCAGTTTGGGGGTGGGACCCAAGGTGGTAAACTGGGTACAGAACTGATTAATGGATAGGCAACAGAGTGTGGTGGTAAATGGCATTGACTCTAATGAGGTCAGATTGACCATCGAGGTGCCTCTGCACTCAGTACTGGGATCACTCCTCTTCAGCGTCTTCATAAGTGACATTGCAGAGGATCTGGATGGGAAGGTATGTCTCTTTGCAGATGACACCAAAATCTGCAATAAGGCAGAGACTCCAGAGGGGGGTGGAAAGAATGAGCAGAGACCTGAGAAAACTCAAGGAGTGATTGAGGGTATGGTAACTGAGTTTCAATACAAAAAAGTGCAAAATCATGCACGTAGTGCACAGAATGCCAGAGGCAGTGTATAAAACGGAGGAAGAGGTACTGATGTTCACATAACAAGAAAGGGACCTTGGGGTTATTATATCTGATGACCTCAAGGTGGTGAGGCACTGTGACAAGCAGGAGCTAGGGCCAGTGGGATGCTTGGGTGCATAGGGAGGGGAATCACCAGCAGAAGGGGAGAGGTGCTTTTTCCACTGTATTGATCGTTGGTGAGACCCACCTGGAAAACTTGTCCAGTTCTGGAGATGATATCTCAGGAAAGACATAGACAGAGTAGAGGACATTCAGAGCAAATCAACTAAAATAGTGCAGGAGCTGCATCACAAACCCTATGGGGAAACACTGGGGGATCTTTATATGTACTCCCTGGAAGACAGAAGGGAGAGGGGGAACATAATAGAGACCTATAAGTACCTTTCAGAGGTGAAAAAAGGTACAGGAGAGGAGAGGAGAAGTTTTCAGAAGAGAAGGTGCACAAGAACAAGGGAGCATGTGATGCAGCTGGAAGGAGAGACATTTAGGAGAGATATGAGGAAGTACTTATTCAGTGAAAGAGTGGTGGATGCCTGGAACAGTCTTCCAGAGGACATGGTAGGAGCAAAAAAAGTTGTGGGCTTTAAGCATGCTTGGGATAGGCACATCAGAATCTTAGTAGGAAAGTGGATGGGAGAGGTAGCCAGAGATTAGGTAGGGTGTGCGATGGCAATATAAGCAAGTACAAAATGGGCAACTGGGTGGACCTAGCAGTCCTTATCTGCTAACAAATTCTATTTCTCTATGGTTCTGTGTTTTTATGGAAGCATTTCTAACCTTTGTCGTTGTACTGTAATAATGCAGTCATGTGATTAGGTTGCACCAATCACAGCACAGGATTTCCATATTTTATCATTTGTAGATGTTACTATTGTAATATGGATTTTTCAGTTGCATATTTGTTTATTGTATAGTGTTATGTGCATTTTAGTACCGTTCTGCCTTTAACCTGGGTCATGTTTGAAAAGGGCCTTGGTCCAGCACAATCATTTAGTTTACAAATGAATGAATTAATACGTAAATAAAAAAATTACATCAATAAACAAATAAATAAATACCAGGTTCATGCACAGCAAACTGACCAGTTGCTGTATGGTATTATTTAAGTACCTCTTTCTTTCTAGTCCCTAACGAGAGATACTGGGTAGTGTTCATTTTCGTATTTTATACCAATGTTAAAAATATGTTTAAAAACTTCCTGTTGACAAGAATTGGCAGTGATTGCTATGATGCAGTACTACATAAACAAATGATTTTTTATTATTAAAAAATATGTATTTCAGGACAGCCACCAGCACAGTGGTTACGCTGTCACTTGTGACATATATGACCCTGGTTCGGAAGCAAACACGGGGCATCGGAGAGCCAGGGCAGAAGGATCGAGCATGCAAAGGACTGCTCTCCTCCTTCAGGGTTGAGGGAATGCATAGCCTGGCACACACCTGGCCTCTAGTGGAAGTTAGAGGGAAGGCAGTCTGGCGCCACCTGAAATGCAGAGAGGTGCAGTGGCTGTTGACGCTTGTCACCCGGGAGCATGTGACGTGCATCAGGATGGCACTGCATGTTCACACCTCTTTGGGGAGAACACAGGAAACTCTCAGCTAGCAGAAGGACACCAGTCACTTGTAGACCCTGTCCCTAGCTATCCAGGCCCTGCCCAGTGAAACTGATCCTGTTTGATGGCGAGGGTTGGGGAACTTGCTGACTCAGCTGAGGGAGGGCAAGCCCTGGGTGCAGATACAGGCAACTAAGCCCAGGAGGCACTAGAGTTTTACGGCAGGGTTACATGTGGAAGGGAGCCATTCAGACAGGAAGAAAAAGATTAGCAAAAAATTATATATATTCCATGGGTCATTTTGTTGTCTTTAAGTATTTATCATTTGTCTGTAGTATACCTGTAATCATCTGCAGCCCCCCCCCCCCCAAAGAAAAATAATCTTCAGAAATAATATATTTCAGCTAAGGGGCTAAGGGGGCTAGGTTTGCCTAGGATAACCGAGCTGGAATGCAACATCTCAGTCTCTGTGGGACCACGTTTCTACTCAGTTTTATAGCTCAGAGGGATAAAGTCCAGCGAAGCTAAGCCACTTGCTCATTATGATCATACCATAGTGGGTTTCATGAATTGTTTATCCTAGCAAGCAATATTTTAGCAAACATATACAGTACATGAATATATGTGGGGAATAGCAGTATTGGTGTATCAAGCCCTAAGGGACTGGTTTTTAACATTTGTGTATCTCTCTCTCTCTCTCTCCCCCCCTCTTTCTCTCTCTCTCTCTCTCTCTCTCTTCACATACAATGCACTCTGACAAATCTCTGCATGCAAGCCAGGAAGTCTGTATCCATTTAAAATATTGCTAGGATGAAGCATATTGTGGTTGTACTTTTTTGGCACAGGCAAGGCAGTCACATGCCCCATGAGTCACTTAATATTTTTTTTTATACAGCACAGCACAAAACTATTTAACTTCAAGCTAAGCTATCTAAGCTTTAGTTTTCTGAAAAGTATTACTGAGAAAAGGAGTACGTCAGCCATTTTAATTAGAATTTGGCAACAAGAAAAAAGTCAGTTTTCTCTTCCTCTTACTAGTACTACTAACACAGTTTCATTAGTTTAACTTTTAAACAAGTCTAATTACAGAGTATGTTCATGACCTGAAGTTAACTGGCTACAAACACATCTGGACTGTACTTTATGGTATATACCATGAAGAACTCAGTAATGCCCTGAAACTGTGTCACTAGAAGTTGAAAACAAAATACCTACTTTACATCAAAAAAATTAGATAAAAATTATTAAAGAAAGCAATAAAAATAATATAATGATCTGTCCACCCTGTAGCTAATGAACAAAGGGTAATGTGTGAGGTTGCTTATTTTTGGACAACCACTGCTTTACTAACAGTTAAAACACATGAAGTTGTGCTGTGATTAATGCAGAACATACTGCACCTTCACTCAAACAGCTCAATGGCATTTCCACAGGAAGAGCTGTTCCATGGGGAGAGCTTAACAGAACATTGGTTTACAGCAGTACAAATCTCATTGAATCCAGTTTCAGTTAAAAACTGCTTTAAGGGCTTGCTAGTCTGTACCCTTTTCAAACATTTTCACTACACTTGCCAAAAAACAAAGTACCAGATATTCAAAGCATATGGTCATGTGATGTGGTTAGTCACGCAAATTTCAACCCCACTGTTGAGCAGAAACAATGCCTGCCCAGTAATGACAGGAACAACAGAAGACTGTACAACTAGAAAGGGGATATTTGTTCCTAAATGGAACAACTGCATGCAGAGTATCTTCTGACTACAAGTGTCATTATACAAGTATTGACTGGTGCTGAGTGGAAGAGCTGAAAACCAGAGCATCCAAGGGATGGACTATTGACCTCCAATTATTACATTGCCTGAGGCCAAAAGATGAGAGCAATGGGCTCTATGCATGAGTGAGTGGATTGCCTATGCACCACTTATCTGAGGTGTGTAGGCAACCCTATGTGAGAATGCCACACAGGGAGTTCAGAGGACCTCTGGATGGCATTCACTACAAGGATGCTAGCATCTTGCACACCAGATCCTCCAGCAACCCCAGCAGCTACATGCCACAGGCAATCCAGGGATCTGCCAAGAGGCATGCCCACACTCTATGCCATTCACTGGGGTACAGAGTGCCAGGCCAGGGCTACAAAATGGCAGACCCTGCCATAAACTTTACATGCCCCCCCAAAGGACACCTGCCACCTCGGGCACCTGGACCCCTGCCACACTGCTGCCCCAGCCTACTGGGCAGCCAGGAAGGGGTGAGGACAGCCATTCAGCATTCTCCCATAGTTTAAAACAGGATAATGTTTGCACCTTCCCAGGATCCCCTACATGGGCCCAGCAGGGGATCTACTTTGGGACCCTGGACGGGCATCCTATTAGATGCCTGCTGGCGTCCCGCACTCCACCACCATGCAGCTCTGATCCAGCACTGGTCAGCTGCACACCAGAGGGCAGTGTCACAGACAGGTAGCCAGCAATGGTGAATACTGGCCCTGTGCATGCCTGTCAATGGGTGCAGCACTTCATGGGCTTTGTACACATGATTTCAGTGAACAACCCACCCATCAGTGCATAGGGCCCAATACGACTATAGGAGTTCAATAGTCCATGCTGAGGGTGTTTGGTTTTCAACTAATCCACAAAACAAAACTGTTCAATATATGTTTTATTAAACCTTGCAAAGTGTAGTAACCTTTATAAACAGTGCTTACTAATGATGCAGGTGTTTTAAATACCTATTGTTTTATTTTTAAACATTTAAACAGCAGATATGGTTGAGCCCTTGCATTTTTTTGAGTTTCTTGAATTTTTACTGTAACCCCTAGGTGGCGCTATCCCAAGGGCTACTACCCCTGCCTGATTTGCCACTAACAGGTTGAGGGGCCTGGATCCGATGGCAGGTACTTCCACCCAGAGGTCGGGGTTAAGACAGTCTGATATGACTTGGTCACAGCCCTCTGAGTTACTGCAACCCCTTTCTTCCACTAGAAATTGGCCCCACACAAATCAGATTCTGAGTACCCTGCAATGTACACACTTACCCCCAGGATTGGTTCAATCAGCTTGACTCTGGGGACCCCCTGTAAAGCAAGATGCAGTTATACAATAACCACTGTACAGTAATTCAACATAGACACACAGTTCAAGCAGCGTAACTTTACTAAACAACCAAATCTGATTTATTTAGGGGATAGTAACAAGGACAGGGGGAAATCAGGTTAATTGATTCAGTCACATTAATAATCACAGTACTGTGCACATATCTCAGAGTCCCAAATGTCCCAAATGTCGCTCTTACTGGGTACCCAGGCAATAAGAGGCTAGCCTATTTGTTGCAGCTGGTTGGGGCCCTGAGGATGGAAAAAGCTTGCACAATACCCACTTTGTAATCCGGAGCCGGTAGGCTCAGTTCATGAAGAAAGAAAGGAAAAGTAATCGGATGGAACACTTGCAATTAGATGATGGCAGGGAGCTACCCTGATTTGTACTCACAAATTCAATGCTGAAACTGAATGGAAGGCAGATTGTCCTGGATTGTCAGGAGGAGCAGCCATGTGGACAAGGTCCTTGTGACTGGACCCCACTGCAGTTTAGAGCAAATGGATGTAGTCTGGATTAAGCTGGGGTTTACTTTCTCTTTCATGCACTCTATTCACTGTACAGGGGATTTGAAATGTGATTCCCCACAAGCACTAGACACATTTGTATGTAAAAGGAAAGTACTATACCAGGCAGGCTGCTTCTCTTTCCTGATCGCAAGTACTGCACAATACCCAGGAGAACACACAGCAGATTCAGTTCCTGACAGACCGAGCACAATTCAGCAATTTCTCCAGTCTTCTACAGGGTGAGCCTGGTTTCCTCACTTCTGGTGCTTCTTTCTCCTCACAACTCTGATTCAGTCCACACTGGCACTCACAAACAGTTGTAGGCCAAACTTCAGGGCCCCACATGAGCTTCCCATGCGAAAACTCAACAGCGCAAGAGCCTGGAGCTCCTTCTTTCTTCACAGTCACAACTCATCTCACCTTTCCAGTAGACAGAACTGGGCATTTCCTTTGAGTTCCTCCCAGTCAGTTGGCTGGTTTTGCTGTCACTCACAGTAAACTCCACCTGTTAGTGGAAAAAAGGGACCAAAGTCCAAACTACAATTCCTAGAAGCATTGACCACACAGCACATAGGTAGCTGGCTCCACAATGAGTGTCCAAGTTCTGATTTGCCAGCAGCAGGCTCCATTTCAAAGGTCCCCCTACACTGATTGGTCCAGTTCAGCAGTTCAAAACTAGAATGGGGGACTAGGCAAACACAGTTCTGATTGCAAAGAAAAGCAGGTTAAACTAACTGTATTTTTGTTATTACTCTAAATGATGTCTGGCAAACAGTTATATCTTTGAAAAGTGCTCACTCTGCCCACTTAGTGATGGCAGAAACGGAGTGATTTGGCAGCAGCTCGAGTGGGACTCAAGCAGGGAAACACACACAGACCCCCATCCAAATGAATTATGTCTTCAGGCATACAGCTCTTAAAGAGACAGTACCAGAGGCTCTAAAAGCACTCACAGATAAACGGCTTAGAAGCTGAACACCATCCAGGCTTGGAGCATTCAAGCAAGCTCCTGGAAGACTTTTGAGAACCCCCATTTGCAGGGGGGTTACAGTACCATAAATTATTACAATAGGTTTTAAATACCAGTGTTAAATAGTTGAATAAAAAAATCATAAACATCATAAAGTATATACATATATATATATATATATGTATTTATATATATATATATATATAATTCATATGCTTGAACAAGAGATTAATAAACATGTTTTTCAAACTTGTGTGGTCTTTTCATTCCAACTGCTTTCTCTCTTATAATAGTTTTCAGCATCTGTACAACAGACTCGGATATGCTGAAGCTATGCTGAAGGATTTTAATTTTTACTCAGGTAGCATTACAGGCTACACACTCGACACAGAATACTAAACTGACAGTGTCTTCATCATGTTCCCATGTGTGTTCCTTCCTAGTGGTCTTCTGCAATACCACAGTTGATCTTCTGTGGTACTGATGCTTTGTTTTTTTGCCATAGCAAAGGACAGTCAGAATTTAGTTTGAGGTTATACTTCTCGTATGTTGTTATTGGACAGTTGCTGTTTCCTATAAGAAATTATATAAAGGAGAAAATATTTTGAGTTGTGATGCAAGTTTTTTTTTTTATTAAGTAGTTATGTAACAGTTTTTTCCTCAGGTCTGGAGGGAGCTTGTTACCAAAATGGTGCTCTCTGTCTTCAACTACAAGGATGCGGTCTATGGCACTGACCCTTCCACTTCTCTTTCCAGACTGGACACTCTCTGCAGTACCTTTTGCCACTTTGCTACAAACTCCTCCCCCCCTCATACCTACCACTGCTCCCTCTACTCTTCCCTTTCCATCCTCCCCCACACTCACATTGCCAGTCTCACTAGACCTTCTTCATATCCACATACAGGTTAAGTTCCCTTCCCTCTCACCTCTCTTCACTTGTCTCTCCAATGCCCCCCTACCCTATACTCCCTCCTTTCCAGGGATCATCAAACTTTGGCCACTAATCACCACTCCTCAGCTGGATGATCACCCTTCTACTATTGACTTCCCACATTCTGGAACCTGCTTCCCTCCTCCTGCCTCTCCACCTCCCCTGGCTCCCTTAGGCACCAGTTGAAACTTCTCCCCTCTCCCCTCTCCCACCTACCCCTGTTACCCATTTTCCTGACATGAGGAGTTTGTAGAGTTGGGAAGGGGCCTTAGACAAGTAGCGCATACAGTAACCTTCTCGGAGGTGCTGCCTGTCTATGGCAAGGGAGATGCTAGGGCACTTCTCACCAGGGAATTCAATGAATGGTTGAAAAACTGGTGTGGAACTCAGGGTTTTGGCTTCATTGGGGACTGGGGAGCCACCTGGAGGAATGCAGACCTATACTGGTGTGATGGTCTGCATCTGTCAGGGGAACCTGGATCCTAGGTGAGAGGTTTAAATGCTTCATTGGCAAGCATTTAAACTAGCCAAGGGGGGGCACTGAAAAGAAGCAGGGAAATCCGAGCCTCCCCCCACAAAACATGGTGATTAGTGAGGTAAACACCAAGGTACAGAAGTTATTAGGGAGCAGAACAGATTTAAATGTAAAAAAAGGCAAAGGCAGTAAGAACAGAAATGGGGCTAAAAGGGGTAAGGCTATCAAAAAGTGGAGGGTGATGAGTACCAGTGTCCATAGTCTGTGTAACAAGCTCCCTGAACTAGTGGCCTTGATGGAAGAGGGTTGCCTGGATATTGTGGCAGTCACAGAAACATGGTACACAGAGAACCATGACTGGGATGTCAACATACCAGGATACATGATCTAGAGGAGGGACAGGGAGGGTAAAAGAGGAGGAGCAGCTCTCTATGTAAAGGAAGGGATCAAAGCAACAGAACTAAAGAGTAAACAGGGAGCAGATGAGGCACTTTGGGTCACCCTGGAGACAGGAGATGGCACCACAATCCACATGGGGGTTGTATACAGACCCCCATCTCAGGGGGAAGGAACGGACAAGGAAATGATAGAAGGTTTACTTAGAATGGCAGAAAAAGGGGAGATATTGTTGATGGGGGACCTGAATATGCCAGATGTTAACTGGAGCACCTTTGCTGCAGGCACATCCAAGAGCAGGGTTATTCTTGATGCCCTACAGGGGGCATGTCTCAGACAGCTAGTATCAGAACCCACTCAGGAGGGAGCAATCTTAGACCAGGTACTTTCTAATGGGGATGGAGAAAGAATCTCAGATTTAGAAGTGGGTAGCCATCTGGGAACAAGCGACCACCAAACAGTGTGGTTCACAATAAACACAGCCATACAATCAAGCCATACAAAAGCAAGAGTACTAGACTTTAGGAGGGCTGACTTTGAGAAAATGAGAGAGTGCCTCAGAAAAGCACTAGCAAACAGGCAAGAAGGAGGGGTGGAGAAACAATGGGGAGTGATCAAAACAGCCATCACAGAGGCAACGAGCCTTTGTGTAAAAAAATTCAATAAAACAACGAAGGAAAAAAAACGCTGTGGTTCACAAAAGAGGTGGCAGGGAAGGTTAAAGAGAAAAGGACAGCATTCAGGAAATATAAGGAAACACAGAAGGAGCAGGACAGAGAACTTTATCAGTTAAAGCAGAAAGAGGCTGGGAAGGCAGTCAGAATAGCAAAGGCCCAAACCGAGGAAAGGATAGCAATTCTGTTAGAAGGGATAAGACCTTTTATATGTACAGTAGGGGAGCAAGAAAGACCAAAGAAGGGATACTGAAGCTTAATAGGGAGGAATGTGGGTAGAGGTGACAGTGAAAAAGCAGAGATAATGAATGAATATTTCTGCTCAGTATTCACAAAGAAAGAGGAGGGAGTTACCTAAACCAAACAAGAGGAACACTCTGAAGGCGGGGTCGATACCAGTCCATTTACAGAAGAAAGGGTTCTGAAAGAACTAATAAAATTGAAGGTGGACAAAGCAATGGGGCCTGATGGGATTCACCCAAGAATTCTAAAAGAACTAAGGGTAGAACTAGTGACATCGCTGACTACTCTGTTTAACAAATCATGGGAGGATGGGGTGGTACCCGAGGACTGGAGGAGGGCAGATGTGATTCCCCTTCACAAAAGTGGGAGCAGTACAGAGGCAGGAAACTACAAACCAGTTAGTTTGACCTCAGTGGTACGGAAAATGATGGAATCACTTCTGAAGGAAAGAATTGTTGAGTACCTAGAGGCCAGTGGGGCACAGGACCCAAGGCAGCATGGATTCACGATGGGAAGGTCGTGTCAGATGAATCTAATAGATTTCTTTGACTGGGTGACCAAAGTAGTAGACCAGGGAGGAGCTGTGGACATGGCCTACCTAGATTTTAGCAAGGCATTTGATACAGTTCCACACAAAAGATTAATACACAAGATAGCCAGCCTTGGAATGGGTCCCAAGGTGGTAGCCTGCATAAAAAATTGGCTAAAAAACAGGGCATAAAGGGTAGTAGTAAATGGAGTACATAGTGAAGAAAAGGAGGGTTACTAGTGGGGTACCATGAGGTTCAGTACTGGGACGGTCCTTTTAATGTCTTTATAAGTGACATTGCAGAGGAACTGGAAGGAAAAGTATGTCTCTTTGCAGATGACACAAAGATCTGCAACAGGGTTGATACACAAGATGGAGTGGAAAGAATGAGAAGGGACTTGGCAAGGTTGGAGGAATGGTCAAATGTATGGCAGCTTAGATTCAATGCAAAAGGTGAAGGTAATGACATGGAAACAAAACCCAGTGGAAGCATACACAATGGGGATGAGATACTGACAACAGTAAAAATAGAGAAAGGGACCGGGGGTAATTATATCAGATGACCTAAAGGTGGCAAGCAATGTGAGAAGGCAGTAAGGAAGGCTGGGGGATACTGGGATGCATAGGAAGAGGCATCAATAGCAGAAAACAGGAAGTTGTTATCCCTCTGTACAGACAGTTGGTGAGACCCCATCTGAGTACTGTGTGCAGTTCTGGAGACCCCATCTCCATAAATACATAGACAGAGTGGAGGCTGTCAGAGAGGACAACAAAATGGTGCAGGGTCTGCACCAGAAGACATCTGAAGAAGACTAAAGGAGCTTAATATGTATACTCTTGAGGAAAGAAGGAGAAAGGGGACATGATAGAAACTTTCAAGAATACCTCAAGGGAATTAACAAAGTCCAAGAGGTAGCATCTTCCAGAAAAGAGATGTGCAAGAACAAGGGGAACAATTTGAAGATAGAGGGGGACGGCTCAGAGGTAATGTGAGGAAGTATTTTTCACTGAGAGGGTTGTGGATGCATGGAACAGCCTCCCTGAAGAGGTCATGGAGTCAAGAACAGTGGGGGACTTCAAGAATGCATGGGACAGGCATAAGACAGTCCTAGCGGCGGGTAAGAGGAAGTAAGCTGTTGGTTAACTAGGATCTGCAGCTTATCTGTTAGGTAGGAAAATGGGCAGTCTAGGTGGGCCAAGTGGTTCTTATCTGCCGTCAAATTCTATGTTTCTATGTTTCTATCTCCCCAGCTTGGAGCCCCCACTGACTATGTGTTGGGTCTCCATTTGGGTCTCCCTAACATACTGTACTTTGCTGGTTTCGTTTCCTCACTATCTCCGCGCTTCCTTCCACCTGCAAGGGTAGACATGCTCCTGCATTACAGGTCTCTTGTCTGACATAGTATTTTTTCCATGATGTCCCTTGCTGCGGTTTTATTTACACTTGTATAGGTGTTCCATGTTGCACTGTTTCTGCACTTTATTTTTGTATCAGTGTACTGTTATTGTGTCTTGCACAATGGGAGGGCTTTGCCCACAGTTCAATGTGGAGGAATAATTCCTCCCACAATCCAAATAAATGCAGCCTCTCCCGGCAGCCGCCCACACTTGGCATGTTCCAAGCACCGAGCTGCTGCATGCTCCATGTGGCTGTGCTCTTCTTCCTTAGTTTTCCCTTCTCATTTCCCCTGTGTTGTCTTCTTTCCCTGCCTGTTCCTTTCTCTCTGCTGCTTGTTTTCACCACTCCTACGGCCCTTCCTCAGTGACCCTCAGTCACCCCCCCACAGCCTTCTCTTCCTGCCTTCTGGCTCTGTACCTTCCAATTTTTGCCTGCCCTTTCTCCCTTCCTCTCCCCTGCCATCTCTGCTGCTATGTTGCCCCTGCAATGATTTTTGGTCGGCAGTCCTCCTGCCGCTCCACCATACCTCCTTCCTCCTCTGGGCTCTCCAGGGTTCTTCTGGTTTGTGCTCCTCATTAGTGCTGCCTGTTGTGTTTCTTTTTGGGGGGAGTTTTCTCCATTTCACTCCATCCTCAGAGCCATCTCCAGTTTTTGGGGCTTCATGATATGGCTGATGTCGCCACCTGGTTTAAAGCTCCATACCCTGAAAGTCACTTATACACTCTGCACCCAAGCACTTCTTGCACCAGGAGGCAAGTCTCAACAACCCACTTTCAACTGGGCATGTCAAATCAGTATTCTTATGTGATGAGCATTGCTAAGAATTTGACATCCCTATCTCATATGCTGCAGTAGTCTTATTTTTTTTTTATTTGTTTATTTGTTTGAAGTCTTGGATTACAATACTTTTGAGTTGGAACCTCCTTTACAAAGGTTCCACATCAGAGAAACACAACAGACATACAATTCAAAGTAACAGGCCAGAGTGGTATTATGCATATAATAGTCTTTCAGGGGTCAGTTGGCATTGAACTTGACATATTAGACAAAACAATTCAAATTAGACAGATAATTCAAATAACATAAACCATAGCTGGAGTGTACATTATAACAGTATCACAGACAATAGTGAATCAGCCAAAAAGCTGACCATGTCAGGTTGTAGGGTGGTAATAGGAGTGGTGGGTAGGAAGGTAAGGGGGACAGGAGGGGGAGGAGGGGGAGGAGGGGGTAGTGGAGGGTACAGGTGGGAACAAGGCAGGGGGCAGGGTGATGGTGTAAGCGGAGGTGGAGAGATGTTTCTTGAGGAGGCAGACATGCTGCTAAGTGCAGGGAGGGGTGGGGGAGTTTTTCCTCTTGCGACTAGGATATTCCCTGCTTAGGAAGGACAGTCACAGTTGCTAAGTGCGGTGAGGTGCTGTTCTGCAGGATGTACCTGGGGAGGGCATTGAGCCAGTTGGGCATGCAGTATGTAAAGGACCATTGTCCTTGTGAGGTACAACAGTGAGGGACCAGGTAGGATTGTCTAGTCATGCCTCGAGTCCGTTGGGGGATGGTCATCAGATAAAGGATTGCTGGAAAGGGGGGTGGTTAAGCCTAGGCAGGTTTCCTTAGCTAGGAGACAGGTCTGGTATTTCATCCAAAGTCTCAGTTTCTGAGCAGAGTTGCCTCATTTTATTTATTAACGCCCAATGCACAATGTGAAGGCTTAGATTTTTCCACACCAAGATAAACGGTCACTGGGTGATAGTTCACTTATGTAGACTTGATCTGCCAAGGTAAGTGTCTCTTGTGCATGTGCTGGTTAACTATTTTCCATGCATAGATAAATCAAGTCTAGTTTTCCTTTCTCTGTTCTTTATATCTCAGACTTAGGAGTTTCATCCTGAGTCCCATTTTGTTCTTAGTATAAACAGCTTAGACACCTGTCTGCTTGCACAGGCAGGTGGGTCACTGTCTTTTTACAACTAATCACTAGCTATACAACTAGTGATGGACAAAGTTGTGAAACTTCACTCCATGGATTAATCTGAAAATTTAGCACAATACAAGCAATAATTTGCAGACTAGTGGCCTGATTCTAGAAGCTTGGCACAAGCCGCCTCCAAAGGTGACTTGCACCAAATGCTGTTGCAACATGGACCCTGCACCCTATTCTAGAAGGGGCAGGGTCCCCGCGTCTAAGTTCTGTGACTTGCGACATGCAGCCAGGTATGCCAAACTGAGGGCATACCTGGCAAGGTTGTCGCAAGCCTCAACTGCAATACCGTGAGGCTCAAGTGCCCCCCCCATGCGCAATCCCCAGTGGAGCCCCACAGGGCTAGAGGACCCCACCCACTGTCTTGCCACCAAGGGTCCCCAACACCTATCCTGATCCCTATGAGACTGGTGTATTGTACAGTATATACAGTACACACAGTCTGATGTGGGTGTAATACATTTGGAAAATTGTACCTGGTAGTCTAGTGTTTCCCAACCCCCCACCCAGCTGTGCCCCTCCACCCAGCATCCCCCACCCATCCTCAGCTAGTGACTGTCACATCCCACCTTTCACCTCCATGGCCAGCCACCGACTGAGTTCAGTAGGAGCACTCACTGTATAGAACACGCTCAGAAATGAATGAGTATTCATTAATTTCTGAGCATCACAACACAATCGCTTTACCCTACTGAACTCAGTCATCAACTAGCCATGAAGAAATGAAAATAGTACCAGTCGCAGATAAGTGAAAAGTACTAGTGAGCTCTTTAACTGGAAATGAGAGAACCCACTGAAAACTGGAAACACTAGACTACATGCATGATTAGTATTACCAATTGTGGCAGTGTCTCGGGGTCTGGGCATGGGTGGGAGGATTGACAGTGCTGCCCTGAGGGGCCTTTATCAGCGGGGGTTTGGGGGCACAGGGTGTGTGCAGTCCTGTGGGGCTTTTACTGTTCGAGGTTCAGGGGCAGGGGGTGTGCTGCGCTGTGGGGCATGAGCTGTACAGGGGATTGGGGGGCCATGATGTGAGATGCCCTGTGGGGCACCTATAGGGGTATTCTGGGCATGAGGGAGGGGCACATGGATTGCGTACTGGGCTGCTGGTGGGTCTACAGAACCTCCGGAGGGTGTACATACAGTTATGCCAGCTAAATGCTGGTGTAACTTACATTGACGGTTCTCCTCCAGGTGTTCTTGTAGAATCTTGACATTGGGGACTTTGTTGCTGCCCTACTAGAATAGGATGCAACTGCTGTCGTAAACCCCCTAGCACCATGTCACTGTGGGTTTAAGGTGTAACTCCAGGCATAACTACACTTTGGCGCAAGTGGCCTGCGGCATGTCGCAGGCCAGTTTGTAGAATACCACATGTCGCAACTGCTGGCGTAACTTGCTACTTGTGCCATTCTTTCTGGTGCAAGTGCAGTTACACCAGGTGTAACTATTCTAGAATTGGACCCCTGAAGTGCAAAGTTCCATCTGCAAAGTGTAGAATTTCAGCCACAAAGTGCCGAATTTCACCTGCAAACGGAAGAATTTCACCATGAACAGTGGAATCTCGCCTTTCATGAGTGAAATTCTGCTGTTCATGGCAAAATTCCACACTTTGCAATGAAATTCCACAAAATTATGGCAAAGTCACATAGGCAAATTTTGAGCCTAATAGTACAAATTTGGGGATTGCTCCACAGAGGTGAATTTGCTGACTTCGCTGAAACTTTACCAGCGAGTTGAAACTTTGCAACATCTATCTATATAACAAACATACCACCAAAATAACAAATGCTGGGAAATATCCATAAGTAATGGTCCCCATTACTTCACATCTAACCTGACCTAACAATTCACAGAAAACCAGGGACAATCAGAAAAGGGAGGTTAGAAAAGAGTCTACACCATCTCAGTTATTGCTCCTGCTTCCTGTAGCATTCATCCTTTCCTGCTGCTCTGCTTCTCACTCACTTTGCTGATCAATCTACTGTTTCTGCTTCCTAGCCTGGCATCTCATGCCTCCATATTCCTCCTCTGCCTCCATTTCATCTACCTAAAGCAGTCAACCTGCTCTCTTCTGTCCTTACATAGCCCTCACCAGCAGCCCTACTGGACTCCATCTCCCTAACTCATAACTTGAGGAGGTCAATAAGTGTAGATAGGGTTTGACTTTATCTGCCAGAAGTAGGAGTCTGCAACTTCTGCAACATTCAACCCATCAACAATGGACTCGCGCCTCACTAATTGCAGCAATTCTTCAACTGATGCATATATTAGGGCTCAACTTCATCTGTCAGAGGTGTGATTCTGCAAACTGCAAAGTCACAAAGTGAATGCAGCCTCAGTGGAGCTGTTTCACCCATGACAGTGTCCACTAATTGGACCTAGCTGCCTGGTGCTTGTTCTCCTTCTCGATGTCGCCAGTGGTAACACTTCCCTTGAATCTCGTGAGACAGTACTGTGTCCCCCTATTCTTCCAAGATTTGTAAAAGACTTGAGTTACTCCACCAGGGTTGGTTCCTCTGAAGTGCAGTGGAAAGTGACGTATTGTTACTATGGCCTGCTCCTCTCCTGCTAACACTTCATCACCTAATCCCAAAGAAGGTCTACAGGGTCTTCTTGGAATTTTTCAGACAAACGACTGTCCCACAAAAGACCTTCAAAATCAAAGTACTTCATAAAGGACTTGACTGTCAATGCAATTTATGTATGTATGTATGTGTGCATGCATTTTAATTTAATTTAATTTTAGTCTTTGGTGACCGGGTAAGGCCCACTAGGCACAAGTGCCTGTTTTCAGGGGCGACCTGGGAGTACTGGTCGGTTAAGATGCATGTATGTATGTATGTATGCATGTATGCATGTATGCATGCATGTATGTATGTATGTATTTACTTATTCAGAAATAAACCTTTCAGCACAGGTACTCTTTTCCAAAGGTTCCATGCCAAGGACAAGGACAATATACACAGCAAAGTAACAATTAAATACTAAATGAGCAGTTCCAGAGGAGCATTGTAAAGTATCAGTAAAAGGTGGTAGTTGCAGGTCCATATAATGGCATATCATGTTGTCAAGAACACAAAAGATCAAGGGAGTGTTAGTGCAGAGTACATGACATTAACTTATTAGAAGACAGTGATTATATACTATAAAATGAGTTACAATAGATAAATAAGTCAGCTACAACAGTTGCAACTGGATCCAAGCGTGAGAACCTTTTTCAGTGCCCTCTTAAAGAGGGCTATTTTTGGGAGACCCACCAGCGATTCAGGACATTTTTTTATCCATTAAGGTGTTCTGACTGCAAAGAACCACATGACCTGGTTTGTTTTTTTGGAAGGGTGTTGATGGTATTTCTAGCCATATTCCTAGTGGAACGCAGGCTGCTAACTGGGCAGAGAAGGTTTTGTATAGCTGGTGTGGTAAGGTTCAACGTTTTTTTTTTTTATGAGCAGACAGGTCTGTTACCTTATTCTGTGCTGGAGGGGAAACCACTTGGTTAGAGAATATAGGAAGCAGCTATGGGTGAGCCTGTCTGCCCAAGTGTAAAGCAACAAGCCTTATTTAGTACCAGCCAGACTCTGTTAAGAACAGAGTCTGTGGCTGCACTGTAAACTGGGAGGCCATAAACTAAAAGTGTGAAGACCGTGTTGGATGCCACAAGGCACCTGGCTTCTCGGGTGGGGTTCAGATGTTGCATGAGCAGCGTACCTAGTTTTTAATTGGCAAGACTGACAATGACAATGTTGTCCACATGAGGTACAAAGGAAAGGGTAACATCCAGGGTGACTTCTGGGTATTTAAAAGAATCTACCTGATCCAATATAGTACCATTAGCATTATGGTTTGCTAAGAGAGGGCCTTTTTTCACTTGTAGACCAGAGAACAGCATAGTCTCAGTTTTCTTGTAGTTTAGGACTAGTTTATTTAGTCTGAATCATTCCTCCAGAGACTCAAAGCTGTTTTATAGGTCACAGGGAGTTTCTACTGGAGTGTACTACTGGTAAAGACAACAGCATCATCCACATAAAGAAGCACCTTCGAAGTGGGGCATGCTTCAAAGAGAGTTTTTATGAACTGGCCAAAAAGGAGTGGGCCTAGTATTAAGCCTTGTGGCACCCCTTTCAAGATGCTTTTAACACCAATGATGTGCCAGGAATCTTTAACCATTCCATGCAGTCAGAGACGTAGCCATGGAACCAGGTTACCATACCTAGGGAGAGGCCTAATGTGTGGAGTTTATCGAGCAATAGTGAATGATTTACCAGATTGAATGCTTTTGTTTAAATCAATGTAGATGACACCCACTAGGTGGCTGCCATCAAGGGCCTCATGCAGTAAGTTGGTGTACCCAATAAGAGCAGTATTAGTGCTATGGAGCTTCCTGAATCCATGTTGCTGGTTACACTGAATATTATACTTGCATAGGTGACAAGCTGGTCTGATAAATATATTTCAAGGGCCTTGGACAGTGGAGAAAGGATTGATATACGCCTGTATTTACCAACATTAGAGTGCTCTCCACTTTTGTGCACTGGTGTGACTAGTGTGTTTTTTCAGAATGCCAGGAACTGGGAACTGGGTAGTGCAGGGAGAAGTTAAATATTTTAGACAGAGGAACAACAAATTCCTCTAAGGGTAAGGCCACCAACTTCATGTCAATCTTATCACCGTCCACCCTAGTTTTACCCAAATCTTGTTTTACATCTTTGAGGTTGCCTGCTAAAGTGATGGGTTTGAAATAGAATTTTGGGTTCCTAGGGTGTTGAGCAAGGTGGTATTATCATTTTTGTGATTATCAGTGGTTCCTAGCTTTACACTGGGAGGGAGGACAGAGATGAGGTCCATAAAGGCATTGTGGAATATATAGACTATCTTGTCTGGGGTAAGGGTGACAGCCCCATTAGTACTGAGCATCTTGGGCTGGGTTTTATCACTTTTACACAGGAGTTCCTTTATGTTGTCCTGGAATTTTTTCCCGTTACTCCAATTATTTACCTGTTCTTTATAGTGTGTCACTTTTGCCTGCCTTATCCCCTTGTACACTTATTTTGGGATTCTTTGTACGTTTGCAGGTCACCAGGTGAGCCAGATTATCTTTCTCATTGCCACAGATTATCCCTGTCACACAACTAAGCTAGATGTGCCGGGGTGATCCAGTCTGCTGCAGTGCCTCGGACCTTGAATTTTTGGGGGGGCAGATTTGTCACAGGTGGCATTAAACTGACTTATGAAGAAGTCTAGGATTGTGTCAATATCGGGGATGGAATCAAGATAGTGCCAATCTATTTGGGTCAGATGTGCCTTGAAATCACCAATTAAGCCTTTATGAAGGACTCTGCTGTTGGTAGTTTTTGGGGAGAGCTTAGGGAGTTTAGCAGTCCAGACACAATGTACTGGGGAGTGGTCACTGATGGAAACTGATAGGACTGAGACCTAAAGTCACCTTTCTGGATGGCTGACAGGTATCCAGTCAGTTAGAGTTCTGGCACCAGTTTTGTAATTGGTCCTGGTGCAGTCTTCAACTGCCTGCACAAGGAATAGGCTGGCCACTAGATCCTTGTGGGCAATACTACATTTGACTACTCAGTTTATATTAAAGTCACCAGTGACTATGGTTTCCCAGTTATGGCTGGCTTGTTTGAAGTACCTTGCAAATGTTTTGAGGTCCAATTGTTGATTGCCTGGAGCTCTGTAGACTGATTATGAGAAGTGATTTAAGTCCCTTCCCCATATTTTAACAACCAAGCATACACAGTCACTCATGGGGTTGTCAAGGTTAAGTTTATGGTCTTGTGGGTCAGCCCTCTGTTAGTTTAGGCAATTGCCCCCATTTACCTTGGCAGGTCTGCCTAAATAAGTTACAGCCACCCAGAGTGATGGCAGTATCAAGGATTTTGGGAGAAAGCCATGTTTCTATAATGGAAATTATATCAGGATGAACAAGTGCCACCCAGGCTTCAAGCAGTGCAAATTTTGGTAGTAGGCTGCCAATGTTAAGGGAGACAATCTTTAGCTTCTCCTTGGGATTCTTGCCCATCACTACTAAATTATCCCGGGTTAGGGCGAATATTACCAGACATAAAGAGGAGAACAAGTAAAGTTTTGTGAGGTCCCTCAATCCATGAGTTAGTCTCGGGGATTTATTAGTACATGGACGGTTTTAATGTAGAGCTTGTAGTAACAAAGGAAGAGGTAAGGCACAAACCAAATGAACTACAGGTAGCATGATCCAGAAAGGAGTGTGGCATAAAATCTGGGCCTGGGGTGCGAGCAGGTAGTCCAGGGACACCTGTTTCCCATGGACACTGTACTGTGTGGGAAGTTACCAGTGCTAATGTATTGCCTATTGTCCCCCTCCCCATGATCCTGCCAGTATCAGTTCTATAAGAGTTACTGTGACAAACAATACTTTGACAGGGTGAGGAGCAAGCTAATTAGGAAGGGGCATGTTACTTACTATGCTGCTGAGCTATGTATAACCAACTGGCACATGGGATCCCCTACTTTAAACAGGCTGACAGCAATGTGCCCAGGTGAGGTGTGAAGGGAGGGAATGAGCAGTGATAAGTCAAAATAACTATGAACAGAATTAATACAATGTGGTAGTACTTAAACTAGATGGGCAGATGCAATAGTATAGTCAATTGTATGCCATATTTAGCCCGACTCCAGATGGCTGGAGTAGTAAAGCACAATCAGAGTACAGTAATACAATTACAGTTCTACATCAATATTTTAGTAGTGCCCCATAGGTAGAGCACCAAGCAGTTAACATATTCCACTGGAGTAAACTGGAATACACTACATACAATTACAAGGCTTTGTTAGATTAGTTATGCCTCAGAACTGGAGCCTATTTGCTCCCAAATATCTTTTCCATCAATATTTGAAGAGGAATTAAAGTAGACAGCAGTTACAGCCTTACAGCTACCTGTGAAACTACCCCTCAGAAGCAATATTCTGAGTCTTTGCAGTGGGTTAAAGTAGGCAGTTAACAGTTACAGCTATCTGTGATACTACCCCCAAGCTACAATATTCTGAGTATTTGCAGAGGAATTAAAATAGGCAGTTAACAGTTATAGCAATCTGTGATACTTCCACCGCCAGAAGAAACATTTTTATTATTTGCAGAGGTTTAAAGAAAGCAGTTAACAGTATCAACCGTCAGTGATACTACCCCCAGTATGCTGTTACCTGCGACCACTGGGCCCCACAGGTTAGGCCAGGACAATGTTTGGCTGCATCAGTACAGCTCTATGTTATTCACTTATCCACCCCTCCCCCCCCCACTGGAGTAGGGAGTGACGGCAGAGCCCCCTGGCACCTGGCATCTCCCCTCTGGTGACTCCCATTGAGGACTCCTACTCCTGCTGTGCCACTCATGCTGGGGCTGTTCACATGGCCAAGACTGCTAGGGCAGAGTGGCCTAAAGAGTCACTGGAGCAGTTTTTTATCCCACCCCCACACAAGTGCTGCGGCCATGGATTGGCCGCTTGTAGAATTAACAGCTCTTGTTATTTTGCCTGGGCAGAAGAAGATTGTTGCAGGGGATGGGATTCCCTGGTATTGTGGGCTCGTAACCCCTGTGGTGGCCCAAATGGCTGCTGCCCTCATGGCTGCTAGGCTCCAACTGAACCGAATCTGTAGAGCTGTCCTGTAGTAGCAGTGCTTTTTTCTGCCCCCACACAGTCACTGTGGCCATGGAGTGGCCGCTTGTAGAAGTAGCAGCTCCTGCTGCTATTTCACCTGAGCAGAAGAAGATTGTTGCAGGGGAGTGCCTGCGATCATAGGCTTGTGAACCCTGTGGTGGCCCAAATGGCTGCAGACCTCATGGATGCTAGGCTCCGACTGAGCCAAAACTGTAGAGCTGTCCCGTAGGAGTGGCGTTTCATATCTGAATTAAATAAACTTGGTATTTCACTTTCAGCATCAGCCCAGAAACAGAAACAATACGATTTATTCATAACTGTTAAATCTCTGCCTGCCAGAGATCCTGCACCTAGCCAGCTCTTTCTCCAGCTAGTTCTTGCTGCTTTATCTGAACTTCAAGAAACTATGTCTTAGCTCACAATTTCTGTATCAGAGCTACAATCTCATATCGCTTCCCTGGATGTTCACTTTCCCTCGTAACCTAGTCCAGCTTCCAGTTTAGCAATACCTGCTGTCCTCCACCCACCAGCTATACCCAAGAGAATGCTAATTCTGCTTGTGCTATATCAACCATAAGCACTCTGTCTACCCTGGAGCTGCAAACGCAACAGTTTATCTGTCCTACTCAGCTTATTCATGGTCACCTCCACAGGGATATCTTAGTTGGACAGTAAGTAAACCTGATATCACCTAGCTTCATTTCCTTTTACAGCAACTACCTTCCTCCCTAACATCTCTTGATGCTTGGTCTAGCCCACCCTGTAAGTGTGCCTTTTCCCCTTCCCATATCTAAGGCTCCTACACCCACCTTTTTCACTATGTAACACCTTGCGCTCTGCTTACTCCCCTCCAACAAAGTGTCTACTCTGTTATATTAATTCTGCTATTACTGTATATATATACTGTGTACAAGTTCTGCACTGTTATATAAACTCTGCTGTTAATGCATTTAATACTGCCTGCACTATGTTTGTACATTACTTCAGTTTCCTATCATGCTACAATTGTGTATATACATACTGTACATACTTTATTTATACCACAGTATATTTGCACAGTTTCTGTTCGGCACTGCCTATTTGTTTGCTGTTACCACTGTTATCACTGTATGTTTATTTGCGCTGCTTCCAATTGCTTTGCTTTGTATTATATGCTCTTTTCAATTTTCCTTGTTCCCCTTCCCCGGGTCACTCCTAGAAACAAGTCCCAGCTCAGTGTGCCTTTCCCAGTTACCAGCTTTTAAATAAACAAATCCCTTCTCATCTCATCTCATCCCATGATACCATTGAAAACAGAATAGGATCTTGTGGTGATATTTCTGTCATGCAGAAGGCGAAGAATCCCAGTCTAGTGAAGAAATTGACTGTACCAGAATTCATTCTCTTTCAACTTCTATTGTGCTGTGTTTTGTTCTGCATTTCCATCTGGATGTGAGGAATTAGGCTCATATTTATATCTATTGGTCAATGCAGGCATCGATATGGAGGGACACATGCTCTGATTATTATTGGTTCTTCTCCATAAAAGCTGCAACTGCATTAGTGTATTTTTTTTTCAAACTCTATTTATTCTCCCCCCCTCCCAGTAGTCTCTCTCTAGCATGGTCTCTTGGTGTGCTGACTCTGCCCATTCGACCTGAAGATCAAACATCCAACTCCAGTTTGAGGGGAACCCCCACTCCAAGTGTAGGCTTGCCCTAATCCCTCAGATCTGAGTCCACTGAGGAAGGATCACCATACTCCTTACCAGTGCTCTATCTATAGTGCTGGATGGCTGCTCCTTCTACTGGAGGAGGGACCAGAACTGACATCCTGGTGCCTGGCATGGGATGTGGGTCTGCAACCACTGGACCTGCCTTTGTATACTAATGGAGGGGGAGTATTTTTCTTTTCCCGATGGCGTGGACATGCAAGGACTTCCAGCACAGCATGGGTGCACTCCTGCTCCCACCTGCAGGATGTCTGGTGTGCCACCTTCCGCTCTTGGAACATGCACTGCATCAGCCAAGCCCCAAACTACTAGGAGCCACTAAAGCTGCATAGTGCAAACCTCCCTCCCTCCCCCGGAAAAGGAGAGCTGCCTGTCTGCAGCTCGATCCAAGTCCACACCCTCACCCCCAACTGACCCCCAATGGCTCTAGTCTACTCCCAAACCCAGGTCACTGGCACAGTGTGAGGTGTGGCGTCCAGTGCCTCAACCCTCAGCACCACCAGGCAGCTGTAGCATTTGTGTATTTCAATTAAAAACTGAACTGAGCCATCCTGAATAATGAACTGTTCTGTTGTCACTTTTGCTGGGCAGCAAGCATACTCCTGCCCGCTGTGTGGCTTTTTTTCCCATGTTACTTCTCTTTGTCCTTTCACAGTGTCCAATTATCTCACCATCTAACATTTCAGCTAAGAGTGCTAGATTAGCTGGAGAAACGCCTGTTTCCATTTCCCCTTCGAGGCTGACCTGCCTGATCACTAATCCTAATGCCTCCTTTCACCCAAGCTTGGATAGACGAGGCAGACATATTAAATATTCTGGAGACAAGCCAATACACAATAACTCTAATGATGAAGATTGCCTGGGCACTGGCTGCCCATTTCTTCATATGTGCAGTTTTTCTGGAGACATTCCTCTGGAATCGTCCCATTCTAAACAATGACAATCACTTTGTCCCATTTTCTTTTCAATTCATTTCATTTATTGGAAAGCAAATTGAGAGTACGCTCTCCTTTACATTTGCATCCAACATTTAACATAAAAAAATATAAAATGCACAGTACACGTTAAACATGACATATAACATCAACTTAAAACTGACAGCTCTGTTAATGATTTCATTCGAAACAGTCACATACGAGTTACTAGATTTTTAACATGTACTTTATAGCATGTTAAAGACGGAACAGAGTTCAATGAATTAATTTCCAAGTACGTGTCACAGTAACAGCCAGAATGTAGTTACCAAACTTGTTTTTTTGCTTAGGCATATGAAACTGAGGTAGTTCAGAAGATCTTAACACATGTTTTCTAGGTTGTCTGAATGGGAGAAGTTCTAATAGGAATGAAGGAAGTGTTTTTAAAATGAACTTGTAAATAAGAATTAACTAATGAATCTGTCTCTGGGCAGACAGGGACTGCCACCCCACTGCAGCATACAAGCTACAATGGTGGGTCTTCCATGGTCCTCCAGAGACAAACCTCAAAGCATTATAATACAGTGGATCAAGCACTTTAAGGACTGTATCAGAAGTTTTCATATAAATACAATCCCCATAGTCAGCCTGAGACATAAATAAACAATTGACTAATTGTTTTCACATTGAGAAATTAAAGCAGGCCCTATTTCTATAAAAAGGGATAACAGATTTTTTTTTAATTTAACTGACAATATTTGTATATGTAGGCTAAATTTCAAAGATTAGTCTAAAAAAATTGAAAAATACTTACATGAAGATGTTTTAATAAATTTCAGCTATACCCAAAGATGTAATGCTATATGTTGTGGCAATATCTTTAACCCTATTAGAAAGCAAAACTCATTGTGTTTTGCCTACATTCAGTAATAACCGTAGAGTAATTAATCCATGCTACACTTTATCAAAATCATTTTGAAGTGTATTAATTGCCATTGTTAGATCCTTGTGATGTATATGTAGAATAGTATCATTAGCATAAGGAAATAAAGTAGAACCAGATAAGTTACATTTGGGTAATTTGTTAATATAGATAAGGAACAAAAGGTAGCCCAGGACTAAATCCTGAGGGATACCCTTGTTAACATATGTAAAATCAGAACTATATTCTCTTACTTTTACACATGGAAGTCTAGATGATAAATAGGAAGAAAACCAAATCAATGTACCCAAACCCATACCTGACGCCATTAATCTGTTTAACAATATGTTATGATCCACAGAATAAAATTCCTTCGCGAGATCTAAAAAAAAACAGCAGGAACTGACAAACCCTGATCAAAACATTTAAACAATCATCTATAAGTTAAACTCCGGAAGTGACAAGATTGGTGTTATATCCCTTTCGAAACCCTAATTGATAATCGGCCAATGCTTTGTGTTTTGTCATGAAAGGTGTTAATTGTTTACAAACCATTTTTCCAAAAAGTTTAGAAATAGGTGATAAAATTGATACAGGGTGATAGCACCCTGGATCAGAGTCATCACCCCTTTTAAATATTGGTGTAATACAGGCTGTTTTCCAATCCAAAGGTAACCCATTTGTATTCAGAGAAAAATTAAATAGTTAAGTAAAGTACCTTACTATTTCTGAAGCACCTAGCTTATAAAAAATAGGGTCTATTTTACCATAACCTGCACCCTGTTTTACAACTAGGGCTAGATATTCAAAAGTGCACCCAGTACATGCACAATGGGATGCACAGTGCGATCTAGTTGAGCCACAGCAAAATAATGCAATACTCAGCAGATGCACTACAGAAATGCGCCTGCTCAAATTACATTGAATACAGCACAAATGTGCAAACAGACATGCACTGGAGCAATCTGAAGTGCGCAGAGCAACAGTGCATGCTCAGTATAGCAAGTGGAGCAAGTTGCACCATGCACAAGGGAACACAGGTAGGGCTGCACAAAGGCACAGGTCCATGGTAGTGGAGGCAGAGTACAACTACAAAGGGAAAAAGGTGCAGAAGGTACAAAATAAGCACAGAGCCCAATGGCCACAAACAAGGCACTGAGCACCACACAGACCCTGGGAACCAATGTGACGGGGCACAGAATGACCATGGAACAGACAGGTGCAGGGAATGAGCACCCCAGGACCAGAGTCTCAACAGCCAACAGAATAGTCAAGCACTGTAGCCACCACATGAAGGCACCGTGCATGCACAGTGAGCCACAGACACACCAGCAGACAGGCACATGGTGGTATGTAGCACACACCAAACAGCCACACATGGACACAGGTCACTGCACTACACTGCATAGCTCAGCAGCACAGGAATGGGCAACACAGCTTGGGGGCACTGTGCTGGACATGTGGACATGGGCACTTGGCACTGAGTCATGCACAGAGGTGGAACAGATCCTAGAAACCATGTAGCAGTGACACACATGGATGTGACAGGCAAGGCACGGGGCACCTAACAGTCCTACTCTGCAGGGACACCACTGGCCAACACATGAATTAGTCAGACCCCAGCAATGTACAACACCAGCACACAGTAGCAACAGGCATGCAAGGGAGAAAGAAACAGAAACACACAACCAAACTGTAGTAAACTGTTTAATCAAAATGAATGGATAAAGCAAAACATCAACACAGTAATAAACAGCCAGTGGGGCAGATACAGGAAAGATGAAACAAATAAATGTAAAGTTGGGCATAGTCAAACAGTGAACAGAATGGTATGGGGACAGGAATGTGCAGGGAGTGCAAGGTTAGGTGACACAACAGTCCAAGTGGGATGGGGTGAATGAGAGGGAAACATGGGGCTATACAAAGACCAGTCCAATGTTCAATGCCGCAGCCAGCAGATGTCTGCTCTCAATTGCCGCACCTCTACCACCAGTGCCCTTGTTGCTGCCAGATGCCTCCTGGACAGGTGGATGTGGACTGCCAGACATGTGAGAATGTGCAGAGTCAACTGCTGAAGTTGTAGCATACCACCTCCCAGGATGTCCACACCTTGGTGACCTCTCCCTGGCCCTGGATGACCTATGCAAGGGAAACACAAAACAGACACTGAGTGACAGGCCCCATGCAACAAATGGCCACCACCACCCACCCAGGGCTGTGTGTGTAGGGGACTGAGGCTGAGCACACCCATGGATGAGGCCACCAACAGCACAAGCACAGCAGACACCCACTGCAGACCAGGACACCATGCCACACATGGACTGTGCAGATCACTAGGGAGTACCTAGCACTGTCACATTTGCGCTAACACCCCACAGCGAGGGACTGATGCCCCAGGTGCAACACTTAAGCTGGCCGATCAGCAGCTGCATGTGTGCACTGTGGGTCACACACAGCCATCACCAGTGACAGCAACAGAGTACCATCACACAGATACCATGCACACTATGGAACTACCACATGCTGCCAACCAACATTGGTAATAGTGACAGTGAACCAACACATGCCCAAGCACTGCATGCAGGCATTACCCCTGCTATATGTACTGTCCCCCAACACCCATCCCCAGCAACTGATGTGAAATACATATTGCACACACTCAACTGCTGCCTGTCCCGCTGGCCCAGCCACTGCACCATCGTCCAGTTGCTTGCCCTGCCTATCAACCTCAGCCCTGACCTACCTGCACGCCTCTGGCCCTGAGAAGGAAACATATAGAAAAAGGATTATGAGAAGCATGCTAACAACATACACCCAGACCACCAACCAAACAGGCCTGACACAGTGCACCACTATGCAGAGTTCCATACTGGAACCTGAGCTCACAAGATGGGCCCACTGTTTAGGGCCACTGGCACAGTGCAATAGAGTCACATAGAGCACAGCACGGCTTCACCACAGTACCCACACACCCAAACAGTGCTGGCCAGCCCTGTGTGCAAGTGCACATGCACCTGCTGCACACTCCAATGTGCCAGGCAGCATGCAGCATGCACCATGCATGGACACACGTACCTTGTTGTGGGACTACACCACAGCGGGCATGGTCCTGCAGTCTCTGCCGCCACCCCAGATCGCAGTGACACAGGTCACCATAGCAGTGATGGTACTTTTCCCCCACCCTGAGCACACCAGTGCGCATCTCCAGGCCCTCAGCCACATGGGCCCATACCTGGGACCTGCCTCCTGCAGGTCCCCTGCCCAGTAACTGGTTCTCCAATGGGGCAACCACTGCCACCAGGTTAGCCATCCTGACCTCACTCCAGTTCCTGGCCCAATGTCTGACACCACCAGCACATTTCATGATCACTGTGCAGTACACAGGCCTAACCGAGCAATGTGGTGCCTAACCATTACCCTTGTAGCACTGCTGCACCCATTGCATGACAGGAATGCACACACAGCACCATCATGCAGCATGTAAATGCACGATAGACAAGCACCATTGGGACCTCTTGCACAGTTCTGCACATGCGAAAGGCCAGAAGTGTGGGGTGGGAGACTTGGGTCACGCTTATGACCCATGTACCTGCAAGGGTGCATATATGCCATCTTGGAAAACCATGCATTGCCACACATATGGCACACCAATGGTGCAATGAGCGCACATGCACGGAACCTGCCAATGGCGCTGCTGGGCCAGATGCGCGATAGGTATGTCATGTGCAACACTGCCGCATGCGTAGCATGCACACACAGATGCATGCATGGTAGGACATGCATGCACAGCTCATTCAGATGCAAGATATGCAGTTACATACAGATCACAGCACTCTGCACTCATAGCAATTGCAGTACTACACAGTGTGCATGCACGATGATTGCACTTGTCAATTGTTCCAGCGCATTCATGTTGCGCATGACACAGTCCATTGTGCAAGAAGCAATTCTGCAATATTCAGCCAGAATATGCAAATAGCCTCATGAACCAATGCCAAGCACAAGTGATCACATTAGCATCTCACTACTGGTAGCTCCCAAGCTCATTGGCATGACTTGAGCCATAAAAGTGACATCACACAGCACTGGTCACTGACCGGTATTACAACCTTTAAGGTAGGTTTGTTCACATTCTGATCTCTGACTATTGTACTGCAATGCCACAGTGCAATGAATGCAGCCATTCTGCCCATCAGTGCACCATTACTGTTTACAGGAAGCAGAATGTCAGAATCGGAGAGTGCTGAGGAGCAGTTGCCTACCAGGAAGTACAGGCCAAACTTCAGCAAAGATGAGAAGCAGGCCCTGTTTGAGGACTACCTTGAGAGGGAGGAACTCCTGAGTGGGGCAACAGGGATCACACAGGAACAGGCCAATGGCTGGGATGAGGTGGCAAACTATGTCAATGCCCATGGACTCCACAACCGCACTCCACAGGAGTGCAAGAGGAAGATGGGCACTGACAGCAGACATATAAAGGAGAAAGTAGCTGCCATCATGGCATCACGCAACAGGATGGGTGGCAGACCATCCACAGCACCCATCCTCTCAGTGGAGGAGTAGCTGGTGGCAGCCAACATCAGCTGGGCAGCCATTGAGGGTGTCCCAGGGGGTGGTTTCCAGACAGAAGGCAGCCCATCACAGCACTGTGAGTACACCAGTGGGAGGGGGAGCAGCATGTGCATGCCACCAGTGTGCCATGTACACAGCAGGGGCACAAATAATCTGTACCCATTGTATCATGGTGTGGTGCACCACCTGGACAGCCACACTGTTGACCAACATGGTCCACTGTGTGTGCTGTGTGACAGCAGCATGAGGCATGTATTGGTTTGGAAGTGCAGGATCCAGGTGGTGCACGTCACCTGGCATGCCTGTCAGTTGTGTGAGTGCTGCAGAATGTGCTGGCACATGCACATACACAGTGACCATCATCAGTGGCATGTTACACTGCACGGGGCTTGCACATGTGTGCTGTTGGGGGGGCATGCCTGTCATACATGTGCATGTGCATCACAATGCTGTGTGTGCACACAGATGTGAACACATGTCCTGAGCCTCGCATGTTTATTGACAGGCATGGCCCATGGTGCAGTCACAACACATGCAGGAGAGGCCTGGTAGACCTGTGGCACACTTGCAGACATTGAAAAGTACACAAGACTACCTGCACTGCATCTATGACACAGTTAACACTAACCAACCAGTCTTTCAGCTCCATCACACCTCAGGGGTGCTGTGGAGGATGAGACCAGCAACGTGGCACAAGACGATGCCTTGCCATCCACATCGACTGGCACTGTGGCCACTGCCACAGGGCACCATACCAGTCTGGGATTGGTGGATTTCCTTGGACTGCGGGATGAGAATCCACTGGCCAACATCCTTCTCCAGAACAATCTACTTATGCTTGTGCCAGCAGTACAGGATGATGATGAGTATGACAGTGATGATGACCTCACCCTGATCTTGGGTTGCACTGGTATCGACACCCCTCCCCATGGTCACATATTGACACAGGCAGTGGTAGGTAGCTCTGGTGGCCCAGCAAACACGCAGTCCCCCCTGCCTGCTCAGTGGCATGTGGCACTGCTGCTGGTGTTGGCCGGGGATGGGGTGCAGGTGTGGTCACTGGTGCCACTGGACAGGTCCAGCAGGCTGCCATCATGCTGCAATGGCCTGCGGGGGACACTGTGCACCAATTCCCAGGGGTCACCAGCACCCGCAATCAGTCCCCGCACCATGCGCTGTCCTCTGTGTGGCATTCCCAGTCAAGGGATGTTGCATACATGTTGCCACCGCTCCAGTCTGTTGGCGTCAGGACCATCATACTCCCAGTGCAGACAGGCTGAATGAGCACACCAGGTGGCTGTGGGATTCTGCAGGCAACTAGGCAATGCTCGGGGAAGAGACACATGTGCTGCAGGTTGAGGTGTGTCAACTGGCTGAGCGCAGGACCATAGGATGTGCACAGCTGATTGGTGACATCCAGCAACTGCGGGAGGCCATGACCACTTCACTGGACCACATTGCAGAGACCATCATTGCGGGCTTTACAGCACTGGCATCCACTGGTCATAGCAGGGCATGCAGGACTCCCTATAGCCCAACATCTACACCACAGCCTCAGCATCTAGGGACCCCATTGAGGCTGATGACACCCACCACCATGCCCATTCCTGCCACACCGGCAATGGTCTATTTGCTGGTTTGTACACACCCGTGAGAACCCGGTCACATTGAGGTTCTTTGTCTTTTAACTTATTTTTTGTTTTAATTGGGTTCACCACAACATAACCCTTATAGACCATCTTAGGGTAGCTGGTTCATTCCACTGGAGTGTTATACAGATAAGGCACACTGATGAGTCCTGGTAGGACGAAACACCTCTGTGATTCTGTTGGCACCCTTTGCAAACTGTGTGAGAGGCCTGTCAGCACCATGCATTTCTGCTTAAAGTTGAACCATCATAATATTGTGTGATGATTTGCATATACAGCCCATGATGCTTTGCATTATGGGGGTATGTGTGATTTTGTATTTCTTTGAAACTTGGCTTCCTGGCCAATGCCCTTTGTGGTAACCATTACCTCAGCACTTGCGCACTGAGGTTCTTTGTCGATTATCAATAAGGGCAGGTCTTTATCCCATTCCATCATGTTGCAGAAGTCGTCTTAGTTATCTCTGTACCATAATTGTTATGCTGAAATGCTTTCATATTCCTGGCTAAGTGACTGAGGCTGCTGATTCTGTATGTTGATTTTCGTTCCAGGATGTTCGACACATCTATGCCTCAGTAGTCTCAATCGTGACTTCTCCTCCTAAATTTGCCAATAACATCATGACTTAGCATATTATTGTCAGTGAACTGCAGCTTTCATGTGGGTCACCTTAGTGACTGCTACCCAGGCAACTCATATCATCACTTGGAAGAAGTATTCCATGTTTCATGCTTTCAATCAGTCCATAGGATTTCCTCCTTTATCAATCAAGTACTTGCTTTCATAACCTACAGTCATCAAGCCTTGAAATTATCATATGGGACTATAACGCAATACTTATCCAGAATCCACTTTTTATTCTCTCAGTCAGATTCATCCCTGTCTTCAGTTTAATACCTTTCCTCAGTTAAACTCTTCCTGTTTGAAATTCATAGAGCATCATCTTCAAAAGCTCACAAATGACTCCTCCGAAACCTGTTGGACTTGTTGCAACCGTTCCATTTGACACTACCTCAAACATCATGGTCTCATCAGCCATTTTTCTAGCTTTCTACAGTTTTCTGCATCTGAGGGAGTTTACTATTTCATCAGCCTTCTCTGCTCAGTTCCTCACAGTCACCAGTTTTAGAAAAGTAGACAATTACATCATGTTACTTCCAACTTCAAACAACAGACTTTACCTTACAAAGAAGTGCAGATCATATATTATCTGAGTCTTATAATGGGTGCCCAGTAGCTCTTTTTCATCAGCTAATGCAAATACCATGTTTGCTCCAAATCCTGTCAACCTCTTCATGACTTCCAGTCATGTAGCAATGACTACCAAATGGTTCACGATGAACATGAGACCTCTCCTAGAATAGCGCCGACTGAATCTTCATGCTTTCTCTAGACATTCCTTTTGGATTAGACCAGCATCATCAGCATACAAAAAAAATGATTGATTGGCCTGCTGGCACTGAGGTAAAACCATCACTTGTGACACCGATGACCCAGGTTTGGGAACGAGCATGAGGAATCTGAGGTCCAGCTGGGAGGAGAAGGATTGAGTGTCCCAAGGAGTGCTTTCCTCCTACAGGGGTTGGATCAGGTGCCAGTGCTCAACAGACCCCTGGGAGAAATAGAGAGTCCAACAGCTGGGGCTTACTAGATTGAGAGGAGTGGAAGACATCGGTGTGAACACCACAAATATCATTGCACACCATGCCTCCTGCAGACAGAATATGGATAATGCAGGCTGCACAGTATGCCACCCACCTCACTCAGCAGGTCTCACACTATTGCCAAATGGCACTCCCCAGACACCAAACTCAAAGGAATGGTGGGGAAAAAGGGGTCCCCCTCAAAGGTCCGGCCTTGGAGGGTAAACCAGGGAGAAACACCAGGGAGGTAAGTCTCAGGTAATGGGTGATAGGGCTGGGGGCAGAAGTCAGGCCGATGTGGGCCAGTCCAGGATAAAGTATACTAAATAAAAAAATATTTATAAATAAATTCTGCTCATATCCTCACAGACTTGGAGCATGTACCTCTTCATGTTTCAAAACATTGATCTGCAGTCTAGAAGAATAAATTAGTCAACAATTTAGGGTCATCTTCTGTTAGTAAGCCCAGAGGATGGGTAGTTCAGTAGCCATGGGTCCTCAGAGGTTTCCTCCACAGGTTTTTTTTCCTTTTGTGCATGCTACTGTTCATACTCTCCATGAGTTGGAGGAGGTACTTTCAGTTTTGGGGCCTTTTGTTCCCTAACCCTGCCCAGCTCCTCTACTGAAGGTGGGGATAGAGAAAGGACAAAGTTAACTATATACAAAGCACTATATACTATTCGCCAAACACGGAATGGGAGGGCTATGCCTGAGTTTCAATATGGGGGAATAATTCCTTCCACAATCCAAATAAATCCAGACTCTCCCAGCAATCCACACTCTGCGTGTTCCAAGCACTCGCTATCCTCCCTGCCTCTTCTTCCTCTTCCAGCACTCTTCTCATCCATACTGTGGGGCCTTCTATTCCCTAATGCTGCCTGGCTCTTCTACTGAGGGTTGGAATAGAGAAAGAACAAAGTTATCTCTACAGAAAGGCCAAAGTTAACTATAAACAAAACACTGTACACTATTCACCTAACATTGAACAGTTATTTTCCCCATTCCATTTCCCTTGGGTCACGCCTGGAAATGAGCATTGGCTCAGTGTCCCTCTCCTGGTTACCAATTTTCAAATAAATAAATTAAATACATTTTTGCCCTTTATTTGGCACTAGGGTTGTCAGAACCCTCTGATGTTCTGGGTTCTAGTTCTAGTCTAGAACTTTTGAAAAAGTTCTAGGGTTCTAATCTTTTTTAGAACTTTTTAGAACTTGAACCCTATTTTTTAATTGTGCTGCCAGTAATGAAGATAGTAATGAAATACATGTAAAGGAAAAACTGTTTAATTTAAGGGGGAGAGAAATAATCATGTGTGACATTGATAGGAATACAACTAGGTTTATCTATGGTTTCTTCTGTTTGCTAAAGCCAGCAACTTAATACATAACAGGCCCAACCACCCACCCATATGTTAAAAGTTTTCCTGCTGCAGCTGCATCATAGTTCCTTAGTGAAAGAAAAAGGCACATTAGCCATTTATGTACTCAGTAATACATACTCATTGTCATGAATTATTAGAAAAAATAGCTGATACTACCTAATTTCAGCTATTTGCTGATTTGTGTTTTAAATGAGTAAATCAAAACCTGCTATGTTTAAAAGAAAGCTTTTATAACAAAGTCAAGCCAAGGTACTGCAGCCGCAGCACAGAGAACTGTTGCAAAACATGTTATATCATAACGTAGTCAGTCAAGACATTTGAATAAAAAAAATATGGCAGTCATTGTTGCTGGCAAAAAATGCATGCAATTTTCTAAGATAATGCATACATATACCAACATGCTTGTTGGCAAATTGAAGTAATACATACAACTTTCTAAGATGATGCATTTTTCCAGCTGATACGTCAATAAAATCTGTATTTCAGTCACATAAACAAAAAAGTGGTTTCCTCAACACATACTAACTTAAGGAACATTTAATGTAGATGCAGCAGTTGGCATGTGATGTTTAAGGGACAGTGTCTGTCAACCCCATTGTGTATCAAATTATCACTACTTGTAAAGCAAAAACACTTTATGATAGGCCACATTCTGTGAAAACTGCTGATGCAGATTTTGTTTTATTTCTGACTCCTTTTTTCTTTTTTTTAAAGGGGACAGAACACTTGTGCTAGGTGGCAGGAGTCTGCAATGTATATAATAAGAAAAAAAAAATATATATATATATACATTATATCTATAGTAGGTTCCACAGTGGGCAATCGGTGTAGCCCTCCCATACTATCAGTCTGTCATCATCTTTTTCCTCACCATCCCCAGCTGATCATGAATCTGTAAATGAAAGGACTAAAACAACACCACCTTTCACCCCAGCACCCATTCCACTTTTCTTCCACCACACGCATCTATGCAGTAGCACCCATAGCACCCTTACACCCATGTGTTAATACCAACCCACAACCCTCACCCCCTCAAGCATGTATTCCACCCTCCTCCCTCACCCAAATGTTTAAACTACCCCCACACTTAGTCATGAACTACCATTCATGTCACCCTTCTCCATCCCTCACCCATGTTAAAACCCACTTCCCCAACCATCACCCATGTACTAACAATTATACCATGTTCCTCCCTCCTGCATCCATGTTAAAACCAACCCCCAGCCCTCACCCATGCACTAGCATCCATGCCATCTTTCTCCCTCTTGCATCCATGTTAAACCAACCTCCAGACCTTTCCCACCCTCCAGCACCCATTCTATCCTCCTCCCCCTCTCAAATACTAAAACTACCACATGCTAACTCAAGAAAAATGAAACTCTTGCCTCCAAATGAGCCGTACTTAACTGTTCCTTAATAAACAACACTTATGTGAAAAACTGTCTTTTCAATTGCTTTCTTCTTATGAACAACACTCTGTACAGTCCTCTTCGTGGAACCAGTAATTTGAGAGTTGTTGCTATTATGCCATGTTCTGTGTACAACAGAATGTTAAACACAAGCTATTGTGGTATGAGACCTTTGCTTACAGAATATGTGCTCTACCATGACATAGGTAAAACTCCAGATGACTCTGTTTCCTGGAAGAGACTTGTAACAGGATGCTGCCCACAGAAACCTAACAATACAGAATACAGTTTTTCCCATAATTTTTTATTCAGTAAGATAAGTTACATATGGATCATTTTAGTTTATGGCCAACATTTCTGTAATTGAAAAAATAATAAACAGCTACAAATTAGAACTCATTGTTTTGTCCTCCTTAAAACTGAAAACTAGACCACCCCCAGCCCCAGCCCATACTGATGCACCACAAAGTCACAGAAGGTAAATCCAAAAACATGTGTTTGCACTTTAACCATAAATAATATGATACAGAAATTATTGACATGACAGTGTTGCTTTTATGCCAAATTTGGGCCTGTTCCCACTGATGTTAAAATTGCCCTGTATATAAAACTTGTTGACTTTAGACCCTAGTTACAAAGCAGTTTGCCATGAAATGGTGAAAGTTTTGTTGGGTATATAGTCCAAGGTAGTAGATCGAGAAACAAGAGAGACAACCAAAGTCATCACAGTCTTTAAAAGTTTCCTTTTTGGTGCAGAGAGACTCTGTCCCACACAGTATTTACCAGTCACCACCATCTGAGTTGTCATCACCATCAACATTTACAACATCAATCACTTCACGATCAGTTTGTATACTCTTGTAGGGATACGAAAATCTTGACTTATTAACTTTAATAAAAGTTAACGTGTGTACATTTTCTGGCAGCAACCTATTTCTGGTGTCTGTCACAATATTGCCAGCTGTACTAAACATGCGTCCTGAAGAGACACTTGTTGCAGGATAACCAAGATATTTACAGACTTCATCATACAGCTCTGTCCAAATCAACATTTTTGATCTCCAGTATTCAAAAGGACATGCATCAATAGGAATAGGCAGTTCTTGCAGGTAACTGTCTACCATGATGGACAGAGACCGCTCAGAAGTGGAATCAGCAGAAGCTGGTATGGCAGCAATTTGGGAAAGGTTTTGCCACAGATTTAGCTTGCTACTAAGGGTTGTAGAAGTGGCAGTTGTAGAACAACTACTGTTAATGTTTGGTGACTTTTCCAGTTCTGCATCCCTTTGTGAAGATGAACCTGCATGTTGTGGTGATGACAATCTGAGGGTACTGTGCGTGTCTGTGTTTGACTCCTGTGAGTGCTGCAGCTCATCTAGCAACAGACATTTGAACTGCTCTATATCACCTGTTTTTGGAAGATGTATAGCCTCGAATCTGGGATCTAAGAGAGTTGCAAGGATGTAGTGTTTTGATTTTGTCATTGCAACTAATTTGTCATTGGTTTTGAAGCGCTCACTCATTCTGTTTACGAGATTCCCATGATACAGGTGACATGTTGTCTGAGCTTCAGATCTGTCCTTTTCTATTTGTAGATTTAGAACACTAAGATGATGTGAAATCAGCATTATGAGTGGGATAACCTGACTCACAGATGCACCTTCATAAGACATGTCCCTTGTGGCTGTCTCAAAAGGAGCTAGGATGCAGCACAGTGTCTCCATTAATTTCCACTGCAGCACAGACAGCATAATGCCATCTCCAATAATGTAACTGGAGTAATACTCATGTACAGCTTGCTTTTTCTCCAAGAGGTGCTGCAACATATAATGCATTGAGTTCCAGTGAGTGGAAACATTTTGAATCATCTTTTGCTGGGGCAGCTTGTGTTTTTTTTGCAGTTCGGACAATGTCCGTATAGCCTTGGTTGAATGTGAAAAGTGAGTCACAGTTTTTTTGTAAACAGAAATCATACCATTCACTTGTGTTTCATTGCTGAGAAATACCGTGACAATTAAATCTAAGCAATGTGCAAAGTAAGAAGCATGCATAAATCCTCCATCCTGTACTGCTTTCAAGATGTTGGCTCCATTATCACTTAGTATGAAGCCACATTTTAGACCGTGAGAATAAACCCATTCATCAAAGAGGTCATTTAGTTCCTGCAAAATGTTTGCAGCTGTATGACTTTGCCCAAACTTCTTTATATGCAGCAGCGCCATCTTCTGGGGTATCTTTGTTTTTGAAGAACCACAAGAAAACATGACCCAATGATCGGTAAGGGACATGTAATCTATGTTTTGAGTGCTGGTCCACATATCTGTTGTGACATGAATAACCCCACCTTCTGCAGTTTTAAGTGCAAGCATCACTGTTGCTTTTAAAGCCTGATAAATGTTTGGTATTTCAACATAGGAAAAGTACCTTCGATGAGGAACATTGTAACGAGGCCCTGCTAGTTTCAAGAGCTCCCCAAAATCCTCATGATCTACTAAAGAGTATGGGAGAAGGACTCCAGCTAACAGTTCACCAATTCTGTGATTAAGATGAAGGGTCTTTGGATGAATTTTAGTAAAGGTATTCTTCCTTTCAACTGCCTGAGACAATGTTAGCTGTTTACGACATGTCCTTGCTGGTTTATTATACATCGTGCTTCGATGGGAAGATAGACGCTGGGATGGTGGACTAGGACTTATACATTCAGTGCCATCACTGGATGTGCAACAGTTACTAATGGTGCTGACATTGGTGGTAACAATGATCCTAGGGCTGGCAGTGGTTCTGTCCGCATCAAGTTCAGACAATTCTGTAACCATTTCAGATTCCTGACCCTTCTCATGTGCAGTCTGGAAGATGGAAGACATGGGTTTTGGACGATCAAGCAAAACTGAATGCTTTTTCAGATGGGCGTTTAAGAGCTGTAGTATCAAGGCATGACACAACTTTACCGCAGCTTACACTCTGTTTACACAGGGAACAAATTGCTCTGCATGGATCAGTTTTACTGACAGAGAAATAATTCCACACCTCAGTTGTGACAGATTTTGTTCGAGTGCTAGGAAGATAGCTAAAGACTGTTTGCATCTTTTCACCTGTGCTAACAGAACCCGGGACATGCTCCTTGGTGCTAGAAGAGTGGGCAGAAGACTCTGATGGATTTTCATTGCTGGCCAACACAGAAGTGGTGGATTCAATGGATATGTCCTTTTTCATTGTCAACAGTGCTGGATGTATTTGCAAGTGCACTACCTGATTCATTGTCAGCAGACTTGCTCATTTCAGTTTGTTGAGGAAGTAATGATACGTCACAAGACACAACAGTGTTGGACTGAGACAAAGAGCTACTGTCTGAGTCTGAGTCAGAAAGGGACTCACTGTCACTTGCATTATTACTGCTAGTCACAGGGATTTTAACAGCATGAATGGTATACATTATGGTGCCTCTCTGTATGACCCAGCAGCTGCACAGGTTTCTTAAAAGGTCCCCCTTTACCACACGTCGCTGTTGCTCTTTTGCTGTTTGTTGAATTTTTATCACGTGAAACATTTTGGTTATTTCTGCTAGCACCAGGATTACCACTACCACCAACATCTGCTCCAACACCAGCCCCAGATGCTTTATCTATGTTGGTGTCAGCCATGACAGTACCAGTATACTGCAGTGAACACACCAACACAATTCCTGTGTAAGAAAGCAATGTGATCTGTGATCGCTGGCTACAACTCCAAAATTTTACTTTGGCTATGTGACACTGTGATGCAGTGGACTGAAAGTAATTGAAGAATATGACAGTTTGCAACTAAAGGATCCCAGGTTCAAGGCTTACAGAATGATTGGGCTGCTGGTCATAGGCATACACATAGCAGTCAAGGGGCACACAGCAGCAGGGTGATGGACTGACCACAAGAGACTGAGTTACAAACACAAACTGAAGAAAGAGATTTGTCTGCCTCTCCTCCCAACAGGAAAATATATTTTTAGGCTTCTGTTATGTATTTAAGCATAATGTCACCACACACCTGGCCACTGGGCTTCACACGGTAACACACTCTGGGTAAGGTACAGTGCAGTCAAGGGGCATACAGCAGCAGGGTGATGGGCTGACCACAAGAGATGGAGTTACACACACAAACCAAGAAAAGAGATTTTTCTGTCTCTCCTCCCAACAGGGAAATATATTTTTTGGCTTCTGTCATGTATTTAAGGATAATGCCACCACACAACTGCCCACTGGACTTCACATAGTAACACACACTGGGTAAGGTACAGTGCAGTCAAAGGGCACACAGCAGAAGGAGATGGGCTGACCACAGGAGACGGAGTCACACACACATACAAGCCAAGGAAAGAGATTTTTCTGTCTCTCCTCCCAACAGGGAAACATATTTCTAGGCTTCTGTCATGTATTTAAGGATAATGCCACCACACGACAACTGGCCACTGGGTCTCTCTCGGTAACACACACTTGGTAGGGTACAGTGCAGTCAAAATGCACACAGCAGAAGGAGATGGGCTGACCACAACCCAAGGAAAGATATTTTTCTGTCTCTCCTCCCAACACTAAAATTTATTTATTTTATAATGCCATGACATGACTGCCCAACAATGGGCTTCTCGCAGTAACACATAATGGGTAGGATACACAGCAGCCGCAGCAGGATGATGGGATAACACCACAGGAGAATAGAGAGATACAGTGTACTGGAGTCACACACACAACACACAAGTAGGGAGTACTGTGTAAAAAACTAAAAACAGCCTGGTGTTCTATCAGGAATTTTGTAGGGTGGAATAGAAGAATGCTCGGCACAGTACTACAGGCCTTAGACAGAATCCTGTCCTCCTGATTATTATTTTACTTTGTTTTGTGGAGTAGGGTATAAAGTAGTATGTAAAATGCCGTGAAATTCAAATGTTTCAACTTCTCACACATTTAAGTTAAACTTAATTTTCCTCACAATTAGTAAATCTGTTTGTTTTAATTTCTTCACCCCTCCCCCAGCCAGGGTGATGATGATCGCTCCTTCCCAGTGTGAAACAAGTAACGCCAGGCAGAAATGAAGTTTGAACTGTTGATTTGATTGAATTGAGATTGAAAATGAAAGATAAATTCTCAGTTTTTTCTCAAATATTCAGCAACTTTTTATCTTCCCTCTGTCTCACCCTGAGGCTGAGCCTATTACCAACTGTTCCTTTGGGCCCTTTCTTTTCCTCAGTTCCCACTCCCCGAGTCCCCCCTACCTTTTCACCCCCTTAGCTTTTTTATTTATTTTTTACTTTTCTTTGCAATAAATCAACTCAGTCTGAAACGACAATTTCACAAGCAATTATTAGCAGAGCCAGAGACTAAAGAGCAGATCTAGCCCAGACAGAGCGTAGTAGCACAAGCTGCTGCAACTCCTTTATGGTGGAACTAAATGAACAGAGCTGCAGTCGCGCGGTTTACGTATTCGACCAACAGCTGACTGCAGAGCAGATGGTCAGGTGGTACATGGACTGGGATGAAGTAAATACGCAGGCACGCAGTCCGACTTCACACCATTCAGCCCCCAACAACACTAACGGCATGGCATGAAGGGATCGATCATACTAGAGCTGAAGCGGGGACTGGAGGGAGCTGATATGCAAGTGAGATTTTTTCACTCTGGGGCTGCTAAATCAGGCAGGTTGCTTCATGTTGCTTGCATTGTGACTTATTCCTTAATGCATAAAAAAAAAGTTTTGTTTCAGATTGATTCGAACCCATTTGAGAACCCTCTAGTGTTCGAGTTCTGAATTAGAACTCGAACACCAGGGTTCATAATGGGTTTGAATCTTTCCCGAACTAGTTCTGACAACCCTATTTGGCACATTCTGTGCCCTTTGTCATTGTTACCTGTCTCAGTTCCTCAGCTCGTTTTTATGAGGTGGGTTCACTTGGCTGCTACATATTTAAGTCCTACAGACTTTAAATTCATGTTTTTGGTTTTCTCAGAAGTTTTCTCTGCCTCTGTTACATAGGTATAACATGAAGTCCACAAAGGTTTTGTGCCAGAGTCCATCAGGAGTGTTAATATTTCTTCTGGAATGTAGTTTTTGTAAGTATGCACGTATTAGTGGCTGTTTGTGTTAAAATTCAGCTTTGCCATCTCTTTGTAGCTTAGTTAGAACTGCTGAAAACATTGTTCTGCTGGTTTGGAAGTCAGGTCCATGGACCATGTCCATGTAATTTAGTGCTAGGAAATGTATCTGTAGCTAATAGTGAGCTAAAATGTATGTGGTGCCCTTATTACCAACTGAAATCAAACAGTTTATAACGTTGTTATGTTATTGTTGTAATGTCAGGAGGTTGTTAACCCCTTTTGACTACATCGCAACGATACTTAAACAAACTCAGTGCATCTGAACATGCACGTCTCTTGGTTGTCCCGCATTTCAGCTACTGAATAATGCCAGCTGGGAGATCGGAAGAGCCACATCAAGGAGTACCAAAGTCAGAGGCACACTGTCCACTTTAAAAATATCTGCGAACCACAGAAGAAGCTACCTGAATACCTGCATCAGTCTTGTTACTTGCTTGCTGCTCCAACCACTCAATGTACTTCCTGATGTCGACGTAATGAGACCTAATGCCATTTGAACTTCCTGTGACCCTCTCAGCAAATGAACATTTCTTTTGTTAACAATTAATTGTAGTTTGAATTTGTCATGATAAAATCGGTGCTCATACACTATAAAAGTCAATCGCTAGTCTTCAGTTAATAACCACACTGCAATCACTTCGCTTTCGAGGTTTACAGTGTTGTCATGGAAACCTCTTGAAGTGATTACAGTGTGGTTATTAACAGAAGACCAGCCATCACCTCTGTGTTATTAGTGTGTGTGTGTCTGTTTTGTTTTTTTGCATTTTCTGCGCCATCTGGTTTTCTTACTTGTGCACAGAATGGTGCCTGTATATCGTTTAGTTGTACTGGGCTGTGGAATTATACATCTTCAAATAACTTATTTCTTTAAATATCAGATACTTCAATCAAGATACAACTTGTTTTATTACATTTTTCATATTTTGTCAGCTAGGGCATTGCCAATAAAGTCAGGAAATCACACTGTTTAGTTTCTTCAATTCCACCCTTAAATGTCTGTTAGCCGTTTTCCGTTTTGGCTTTTTTTACCAAGTTCTGTTGTGGCATTTTTTTTTTATTGGGTAAGCAGTTTTTTTTAGATTGGGTTATGCAGTGACCTTCAGTGAGTCAGTGAACTGCTCCGCCATCATCCAGTTTGTGTGTTTTTTTTTAGCAGTGGCAAATTTTGTGACCGGACAGTATATCAGTGCTGGTTATTTGATGTTCTTTAGCTTTACTTCTCAAAAAGAGGGCACAGTTTAATTATTCCTAGAAAATTACTTCATTGGAGAAGTAACAAAGCAGACCACCACCATGTTGATTTTTTACTCAGCCGCTATTTGGATGGCAGCGTTCCAATGTCGCCTTACATCATGATGCAACACCTTGCATAGGACAATAGTCTCAATGCATTTACCTGTTTCTATGTACTATTGACCATTGTGAAGAGGCAAGGCCATCAATAGTATGTAGCCTTCTGATGTCATGTGACCACCTCTAAGCCAATCAGATTGCTGGATATATGTCCACGGTTTAAGTAATGTCTTTATTCTTATGTAATATTGGTGTATCTTTTTTATATTTTCTTTACTATCACTATATATTTTTATCAATATAGGCCATAAGTGCTCTACTACCTGTATATCAATATATATTGTTTTTCTATCTATATATCTTGCAGAAAGGCAGTATAAACTACAGGTTAGAGCATTAAGCTGTGAACCTGGAGACCCCCGTGGATCTGGGTTTGAAACCCACAATTTCCACTTTGTGTGACCATGAACACTTTACTTAACCAGTCTGTGTTCCCAGGATGCACCTATAAATGAGTTCAGTCCAGAGTGACTTTCCTAGCCAAAGATTTTAAACAAATAAACATATTTTCAATACTTCTTTCATTTATCGCAGTACAGTAACTGACATCTGCACTGTCAAATTCCCTTAGGTCACCACCTTCTTGTGTGATCACTGCAGTAGGGGGAGGTTGTAGGATTTAGTGGCAGTGTGATCATGGGGAATGAGATGGCATGTTCACTCATCTGCAGGGTGTGGGTCACAACAGAAGCCCATGAGTCATTCCACTAGATGTGGAGGATGTTTTTACCCCATAATGATCAAGTTCTTGTACTGCTTCTCATGTCAGTCCTTGGGCATGCCATGTGGCATGTCTTCACTAACCCCACTAATGTCAGCTCTACCATGCTACCCATTACTTGTCACTCACAACTGAGTTGTACATTCAGCCACCCCCCCAAGAGTGTTGTCCCACATGGAAACTCTTGTCTTCCCTCCCTCCAGGACTCCAGTCCTGATATCCCAGACTAAGGCATGTATCCCAGGTTATCAGTGTAAGAGCTGTCCCCATTAACTTCTTGGCACCACACATCCAACTCATCAATGCACATTTAAGCCTAAAAATATATTTCTAAAATGTGTTTTTTCAAAACCAACATAGATAGATAGATAGGCAGATAGATAGATAGATAGATAGATAGATAGATAGATAGATAGATAGATAGATATTTGCTTTTGTTAACCAAGTAAGCACACGAGACAGTCAAGTCCGATTTTTCAGGTGCGACCCGGAAGAGTTACAAGGTATCCATGAAACAAAATACAGAGTCGAGGTTACATACAGGAGCCACATGCTCCAACAGTGGGTAAAACGGCTTAAGGTACAGACAGGCTCAAAGCTGGACTGAGAGCAATCAAGTGACAGATAGGCATGACAGCATAGGGAGGTAGAATAACATCAAATAACGACTAGAAATTAGCATCAAAGAACAACTCAAACGGGAGCAACATCAAAATTGTTTGGAGCACACATGTATACTCTAGCCTGACCTGAATGCCTATAGTGAAGGAGAAGACTCAGTGCTGGACAGGGGGTGACTATTGATTATGAACAGTAATGCCACTACACCTGGGGGCGGTAAGTGCCTAAAGAGGGTTATCAGCAGAGGTAACAGTGCTAGGAGAAAACTGCACCTTGGGGGGCTCCCCCAGAGGGACGGGGGGAGGGAGGGGGAGAGAGACACTGGGAATTATGCTGAACACAGGCAGGTTGATGCAGTTTTTAGGAAGTTCCATATGGATGTTCTGAAGCAGGGGTGGGAAGAGGAGGAACGAACTTGAGCCAGAAGGGAGTTCCACATTTTTGGCGCATGGACAGTGAATGCCTGATCACCTGTGAGGGTGCGGGTCTTGGGGACCAGGCAGGCCTGGGTTTCGCATGATCTGAGGTGGTAGATGAGGGAGGTGTGTTTTAGGGGAAGGGTGAGCGAAGCGTGAGTGGCCGTTCTAATTACATTATCAATTAAGTTACTGAGGATGTAGGTGCGGTGCTTTTCGGGGGTAGCCACTCCAGTCGAGAGTAGAGCTCACAGCGATGCATAAGACAGGGAGCTGAGAGTGTGAAGCAGCATATGTTGTTGTAAGTGGTGTCCCATTTTGCAAGGCTTGAGGTCGGGACTGGGGCAAAGGCAATGAGCCCATAGGTGAGTGTGGGAAGTAGAATCCTCCTAGCTATAGCAAGCCGGGCAGTGGGGGTAAGGCAGTCTTTAGCTCTGTGGGCTAGGCCGAGCTTGCCATTTGTCATGTTACAAATATTCTGAATGTGTGAGGAGAGATCCAGTTGAGGATCGAGGGTAACTCCTAGGTACCTGGCAGAGTCAATGACCGGCAGGAGGGAGTCATTTGACCAAAAGATTTTAAGGGGCATCGTACGGGAGGAGGTTTTGGCCATGGAGCCAAAGAGCATGGCCTGATTTTTCTTCAGGTTAACTGTCAGTTTGTGGCCATCAAGCCAGTTCCGGATAAGAGAGAAGTCGGAGTTGAGCTGGGAGTTGATGCTGGTGGTATCATGAGAACTGGCTAGGGTGACAAGGTCATCCACGTATAGGGTTAGGTGCCCATTGGTAGAGGCAAAGGGCAATTCATTAATGAACAGGGAGAACAGAATGGGTCCAAGGACAGATCCTTGGGGTACCCCACTGTTAACTGGTGAGAGGTTTGAGAGGGTTCAATTAAAACAGGTGTATTGCTGCCTACCCCAAAGGCAGTTGGAGAACCAGTCAAGGGCATGGAGGGAGAATCCATGAGACCACAGCATGGAGAGGAGGAGGGGATGGTCCACCCAATCAAAGGCTTTAGAAAGATCAACAAATATGGCCCCAGTCAATTTGCCTCGGTCAGTTGCGGACCTGATCTTGGAGGTATCCATGGCAGGAGCAGTCGATGTGCTGTGTCCTTTTCTGAATCCGTGCTGGGTAGGGGATAGGACATCATATCCCTGGAGGTAGTTGGAGAGTTGCGAGGCAACAGCCTTTTCCAGGAGCTTGCAGGCGGCCGATAGTATAGCAATGGGGCAGTAATTATTGACATCTTTTGGGTCACCATGTTTAAGGACAGGGACAACCTTAGCAACCTTCCATATGTCAGGGATGATCCCTGAGATAAGAGAAGCGTTGAAGATGTGAGCGACTGGATGAGAGAGAGGAGCCCCCAGGCTAAGCAGCTTAGGTTCTAGGCTGTCGTGGCCAGCTCCCGTGTGGTGAGACAGGATGGCAAGGAGTTCCTGGGTCTCACAAACCGTGATCCTTTTAAGGTAGAAAGGCAGACAGGAGGGGCCCGCTCAGTGGTTTTAGGGCAGAGGGAAGGGAGGGGGAGCCGGCAGGTCAGAGAACATGCAGCTAAAAGAAGTGGTGATGGTTAGGGGGTTATTGCAGTTGGTTCCCCTGATGAGTAAGTCAGTGAGTTGTTCCTTGGCCAACCCTCCGACGAGGGTTTTTTACATTTTTTCAGAAACGCAGAGGGTTATTAGCCGAGTCAAGCTGGGCAGTTCTGCAGTACTCACTTTTGTCGGTACGTATTGCTCACTTACAGAAATTTCTTAGTTCACGGTACTCCAGGAGGTTGTTGTTGTTGCGAGAGATCCTGTGTTTTACCCAGCATTTGTCTCACTGTTTCATGAAGGAGAGAAGGCCGCTGTGGAGCCACTTCATGACTGTGCCTCTAACGCTTCTCTTAGAGAAGGATGCATGCCTATTTTGCAGTGGGACAAATGCTGCAAGGAAGTGGTCTAGGGCTGCGACGGGGTCATTTGTAGCAGTGATTCTGGACCAGTCAACTCCCTGTAGGTCCTCAAGGTAGTTATTAATTATGAGTTTAGAGTAGTCCCTCATCTAGATCACTGTACAGGGGACTTTGAGCAAGATAGAGCCCCATACACAGTAGATTGGTGAGTGATCAGAGATGGCATCAGGGAGTATGCCTGAGTGGACAATTTTGTCGAGTCAGTTGCTCATTACCCAGTCAATGAGCATCCCATTGTCACCACGGGGGAAGAACCTAGTGGGTTCTGTGATGACCTGACTGAGAGCAAGACCAGAGAGCAGAGGCTCAATCTGCTTAGAGTTGGGCCCCAGCCAGTTGAGGTTTAGGTCCCCTAGGATGAGGAGCTCATTTGAGCCAACCTTGTCCCTAAGTTGCTCAAGTAGGGAAGTGAGCCCAAGCATGCCCCCCTTCGGTGGGTTATAGGCATAGATAGATAGATAGATAGATAGAGACATAGATAGATAGATAGATAGATAGACGGACAGACGGACAGACAGACAGATAGACAGACAGACGGATGGATGGATGGCTGTCGTAACAACATGGGATATTCACATATTAGTACTGTGTACTGTACATGACTACACTTTTATTTAAAAAAAAGATTAGGTTTCTATCTAAAAGATTCCAAAGTTAACCCTTTTTAAGTAAATTATCTTTTGAAAGGCTAACTTTGGAACTGTTTGGGCTATAAACTTACCATATTTTATTTATTGAACGCTTGGATCCTGTTCAATACGAATTAGCCATATCAATTTATTTTCCATATCTCAATGCATGTCAAAATATGTCAATATATAGTATTACACTTAGAAAGTGTATTACCGTGTACTGACAAAGCCATATAAAGGCATGTATCAATACATAAAACCTTTATCTGTTTGTTCTATCCTATTTGATCTCTATAGATCAAACTGCCTCCAAGATTTCAGTTAAAAAGCAAATACATTTCTAGCCCCACCAGCTTTTATTTATTTTAATTTAATTAAATGGTACATACTTCTTAGATAATCCCTTTGTTACAGAAACACCCAGCAAATGCCACTATTCAGACAGCGCCCTTGACCCAACCCAACACCACGCTGTTATTGCAAGCCACCACCTGCCCTCAGTGCAGCCATTTTACCACCCCCTACTGGCCAGGTGACAATACTACACTGTTGAAATAGTACTGCACTACTTTATTTATTTATTTATTTATTTATTTGTTTATGTAAGCGTGTCATCAGGAAGGACATATTGAACTATAGGAGAGTTCATTTCCAGATGTGTCCTGGTCCAGTGGGGGGAATTCAGAAGAAAACAATTATACATTTGTATATGCAGTAAAAATACAAGAAACACATTTATTGCCATCATTTTACAATACTCTATTATACAGAATTTTACAAATAAGAGGTCAGTAATATAAGCTTTAAGAGAGGCTGGGATAGACCTAGGGGGAAGGTAGGGATCATGGGTAAGAAGGATGGGAGGTGTGGAGAGGGAGGACAGACACAGTAGCTCAAGCTGTGGACCCTGCAATACAAGCAGACTTTATAGACCAAATGGCCTTCTTCTGCTGACTGCTTTGTATGTTCATGTAAGTAGGTAAGTTAGGGTACGTATTCACAGTGCATGTTGTGCGATGGCTGCAGGAATAGTAGATTACATACAAGATGTTAATACTTAAATTGTCAGGCCAGTGGTGAGGGGTGGCAGGAGGAAAACAGTTTGGGGAGGTGAGAGGAGAAATTAGGAATGAACAGGAGAAGGCAGGAGTGTGAGAGGGAGAGAGAGAGAAGTGGGGACTTTAGCTCAAGCTGTGGACCCTGCAATATGAGCAGGCTTGATAAACCAAATGGCCTTCTTCTGCTGGCTTCTTCATATGTTCATATGGATGGGATTGGGTGAGGGAGCATGGTAGATTAGCTTGGGGCAGTTACAGGAGGGAGCTTTGTAGGCTTGGAGTAGAGAGAGAGAGAGAGAGAGAGAGCATTTGGAGGAAGCAGAGTGAATGTTTAGGGGAGGAGAGTTCCAAAGTTTGGGGAAACGGAAAGAGGTCACTTGACCAGTGAGGGATTTACCAGAGAGGAACAAGAGGGAATAATACTCTGGATTATGGATGGAGTAAGAGGAGGGGAGTGCAAGTAAGTGAAGGGAGTGCAGATAGGGGGAGGGAAGCCAGACAGAAATTAGAAATGAAAGAGGCACAGTGGGAAAGGCGGTGATCTTCCAGGAAGGGAGGTGCAGTAGGTACAGTAGGTAGATAAGTTTTATTGTTCGACACATGTCTTAACAATCAGTTAACATTTTCCAATGAATATAAACAGCTTTACATACAAAATTAAATATTGCACATTAAATATTGTACAACCATGAGGGGAAGCATCCAGTTCACACCTATGCAAGATTGGTCCTGTTGGCACAACTATCATTCAGTATTAAATCATGTTCTATAATCTAGTAGCTCTCAGAAATTTACATAATTTCTGTATTATTTCTCTTTTAGTATTTGTTATTAAAAACTTCACCAAATCATCAAGGGGAGACCAAGAATGGCCCAGGGAAAGGAGGGAAAGAGCAGAGTACAGGGAACAGTGCTGGATAAGGAAGGACAGTTCAAGGCAAAGCTGCAGAAGGAGTGGAAAAGGGTCCAGTCTAGCAAGGGAGCTCCTTGAGGTGACACTGTAGACTATGTCACCATAATCAAGGACAGGGAAGATCATCTTAATGATGATGTCATGGCAGGCAGGTGGTGGGATGCAACTTTTGTGCTTAAAAAGGGTGCCAAGTTTCAGGTAGATTTTTTTGTGTATGGCATCTATGTGCTGTGAGAAGTCATGGTGCTGGTCAAGCCAGACACCAAGATACTTGAATGAAGGCACATCGTCAAGTGTGTCCCTATGTAGGGTGTGGAAAGAGGGAAGGGATGGCAGCTTGGAGATCCTCAACCTAGTGCCAAAGCACATAGAAACCATTTCTTTAGCATTTAGGGTTAGTTGATTTGACCAGAACCATTTCTGGACAGAAACAAAATCATGTAGAGTCTTGGATATTAACTCAGCAGGAGAAAATCCAGAGGCAAACAGGACCATATTGTCTGCATACGTGTGAAAGGATGCAGATGAGCAGGCAGAAGGAAGGTCATTTAGGAATGTGGAAAAAAGTAGAGAGCCAAGGGCTGAGCCTTGGAAGACAATGGTGTGAATGAGGAGGGGGGGATAGAGAGTCACCAGTTTGCACTGATTGTGACCTACCTGTTAGGTAAGTATTGAACCAAATGGTTGCAGAGTCTGAGAGACCTGCTGTCTTCAATTTGGTGAGGAGAAGAGGGTGGGAGTCAGTGTCAAAAGCCTTTGCTAAGCCAACAATGATGGTGGCATTAAGAAAGTCCTGATCCATCCCAGTGTGGATGTCATCTCTGAGCCTGAGGAGAGAGGAAGTGGTGGAGTGGTGTTTGTGAAAGCTAGACTGGAAATTTGCTATGCTCAATGGTTTATCCCATAAAAAAAATTTTTAATTGAATTGGTCTTTGTGTTGCATCTTTTATCCTTAAGGCCAATTAAATGATTACAAAAAATAAATACCCCATTAAATAATGGCAGTGGACCCATTTCATAATCACAATAAGGCACTCCAGGGGTAACGTTGTGGAAGACAACAGCACTATTTGAGTTATGGAGGGACTTGGCCTTCAACCTCATGCTCCAAATCACCCAAGGCGTACCACTGTCTCACCATAACACATCCTCTGTTATGCCATATTGCTTAATTAATATAGTAATGTTACTACAGAGGAAAAGTAACCATTTCCTTAATTGCTGGTGTCAGGTATGCAGAAGATCATAGAATTGCAGAAGATCATATAATTCTGTCAAACAGAATCACAAATTGTGTATGATATTTTCATTAGAGATATACAAATGAAACAACAGGAAATTCTAAACATACTATGTACATTTCTGAGCATAACTTCCTTTATAGCAGGGGTTCTGACATCACTTCCCCAAAGCTGCTAACAACGTACACCTGTTCATATCCATAAAACCACAGCACACTGAATAGGGGGTAAAGACACTCACAAGCCTTCACACACTAAAATAAAAAAAAAATCTGTAACAGGAAGGGACACAGACATGTGGGGAGTGGTGCAATGCACTGGCTGTGGAGCAGCAGTCTTCCAGGAGACATTCTGGAGACTGCGTTGCTGCCCAATTTTCAGGCACCTCTCTGGTCTGAGGGGGGGAGGTTGTTCATCTCCATACTGACCTAGCAAGGATTCAGGAAACCTGCTCCCCCACCTAGGGACCACCCAGGCCACCATCACTACCTCAGTGGTTGCCAAGATAGAGGAGTGGTTGGACCATGGTGGGCTCAGGGAGGGGGAGGGTGGTGGAACAGAGGCACATCTCTCCAGTTGTGCCTCTCCACACTTCATTCACCACTCTGGTGGAGCATGGTTCCTCTATGGAGGCACCTGCAGTGGAGATCAAGGAGGATGCTGGGAATCTCCACAATGGAGACCCACAGGAGGGTGGCACAGGACACCACAGTGGAAGGAAACAACTCATGGTGGGGGACTCAGTTATTAGGGGTAGAACTGGGGAAGGGAGGGGAAAGGGAGGTAAGGTGCCTGCCTGGCACCATGGCTTGGAGGGACAGGAAATGACTCCTCAGAATCATGGGAGCAGCTGCAAGGGGGAGTGAGCTAGATGTCATTATCCACCTAGGAACAATTGACCTGGCTGAGAATGGGATCAGAGCAGTGCAACAGGAGTTTGTGGAGTTCGGAAGGGGCCTTAGACAAGTGGCACACACAGTAACTTTCTCGGAAGTGCTACCTGTCTATAGCATGGATGAGGCTAGGGTACTCTATACCATGGGATTCAATGACTGGTTGAAAAACTGGTGTACAGCTCAGGGATTTGGTTTAATTGGGGACTGGGGCTCCACCTGGAGGGATGCATGCCTATACAGGTGTGCTGGTCTGCATCTATCCAAGAAGGGAACCAGGATCCTATGTGATAGGTTTAAAGGCTTCATTGGCAAGCATTTGAACTAGCCAAGAGTGGAGTCACTGTAAAGGAGAAGGGAAATCCTAGCCCCTTCCCCAAAAGTCAGGGTAGTTAGTGAGGTAAACACCAAGATAGAGCAGTTGATAGGGAGAAGAGCAGGGGTAAATGGAGAAAAAGACAAAGGCAGTAAGGACAGGGATGGGGCAAAAATAAATAAATAAAGCCCCAAAAAATGGAGGGTAATGAGTACCAATGTCCATAGTCTAGGTAAAAAGCTCCCTGAAAGGGTGGCCTTGATGGAAGAAGGATGCCTGGATATCATGGCAGTCACAGAAACATGGTACACAGAAAACCATGATGAGGATGTCAACATACCAGGGTACACAATCTGCAGGATGGACAGAAAGGGAAGAAGAGAAGGAGGAGTAGCTCTCTATGTAAGGGAAGGGATCAAAGCAACAGAACTAAAGGGTAAACAGGGAGGAGAGGAGGCACTATGGGTCACACTGGAGACTGGAAATGGCACCACAATCCACACAGGGGTTGTATACAGACCCCCATCTCAGGAGGAGGAAATGGATAAGGAAATTATAGAAGGCATCCTTGGGATGGCAGAGAAAGGAGAGAGATTGCTGATGGGGGACCTGAATATGCCAGATGTTAACTGGAGCACCTTTGCTGCTGCCACATCCAAGAGCAGGGCCATTCTTGATGCCCTACAGGGGGCATGCCTCAGACAGCTAGTTTTGGAACTCACTTGGGAAGGAGCAATCTTAGACCTGGTACTCTCAAATGGGGATGGAGAGAGGATCTCTGATCTTGAAGTGGGTAGCCATCTGGGAACAAGTTACCACCAAACAGTGTGATTCACAATAAACTTAGCTGTAGAGTCAATCCATACAAAAGTGAAGGCACTGGACTTCAGGAGGGCTGATTTTGTCAAAATGGAAGAGTGCCTCAGAAAAGCACTAGCAAACAGGCAAGAAGGTGGGGTGGAGCAATAATGGGAAACATCAAACCACCATCACAGAGGCAACAAGCCTTTTTGTGAAGCAAATAAACAAATCAAAATGAAAAAAAAACACTATGGTTCTCAAAAGAAGTGGCAGGAAAGGTAAGGGAGAAAAAGATTGCATTCAGGAAGTACAAGGAAACACAGAAGGAGCAGGACAGAGAATTGTACCAGTTAAAGCAGAAGGAAGCAGGGAAGGCAGTCAGAATAGCAAAGGCCCAAACCAAGGAAAAGATAGCCAACATGGTTAAGAAGGGTGATAAAATCTTTTATAGGTACATTAGGGAGCAAAGAAAGACTAAGGCAGGGATACAGAGGCTGAATAAAGAGGAAGGTGGTTGGGCAGAGAGTGACAGTGAAAAAGCAGGGATGCTGAACGAATACTTCTGCTCAGTATTCACAATGGAAAAGCAGGGAGAGATACCTAATACAGTCAATAGAAGCACTCTGGATAGGTTGGTTGATATTAGTTGTTTCACAGAAGAAAGGGTTCTGAAAGAACTCTTAAAACTAAAGGTGGATAAAGCAATGGGGCCTGATGGGATTCACCTCATAATGCTACAAGAACTAAGGAAGAACTACTAACACCACTGACTACCCTTTTTAATAAATCATGGGAGGATGGTGTGGTACCTGAGGACTGGAGGAGGGTGGATGTGATTCCCCTTCACAAAAGTGGGAGCAAGACAGAGGCAGGAAACTACAGACCTTTTAGTTTGACCTCAGTGGTAGGGAAAATGATGGAATCACTTCTGAAGGAAAGAATTGTTGAGTACCTAGAGGCCAGTGGGGCACAGGACCCAAGGCAGCATGGATTCACAGCAGGAAGGTCATGTCAGACAAATCTAATTGATTTCTTTGACTGGTTGACCAAAGTAGTAGACCAGGGAGGGGCTGTGGACATGGCCTACCTAGACTTTAGCAAGGCATTTGACACAGTCCCACACAAAAGATTAATAAACAAATTAGCCAGCCTGGGAGTGGGTCCCAGGGTGGTAGCCTGAATAAAACACTAGCTGGATAACAGGACACAGCGGGTAATAGTAAATGGAGTACACAGTGAAGAAAGGGGGGTTACTAGTGGGGTACTGCAGGGTTCAGTACTGGGACTGGTCCTGTTTAATGTCTTTATAAGTGACATTGCAGAGGGACTGGAAGGGAAAGTATGTCTCTTTGCAGATGGCACAAAGATCTGCAACAGGGTTGATACTCAAGGTGGGGTGGAAAGGATGAAAAGGGACTTGGCAAGGTTGGAGGAATGGTGAAATGTATGGCAGCTTAGATTCAATGCAAATAAGTGCAAAGTAATGCACCTGGGAAACAAAAACCCAGGGGAAGTGTGCACAATGGGGGTGAGATACTGACAACAACTAAAATGGAAAGGGACCTGAGGTAGTCATATCAGACGACCCAAAGGTGGGGCCAGCAATGTGAGAAGGCAGTAAGGAGGGCTGGGGGATACTGGGTTGCATAGGGAGAGCATCACCAGTAGAAAACAGGAAGTTGTTGGCCCTCTGTACAGACACAGTTGGTGATCACATCTGAGTACTGTGTACAGTTCTGAAGACCCCATCTCCACAAAGACATATACAGGGCGGAGGCTGTCCAGAGAAGGGCAACCAAAATGGTGCAGGGTCTGCACCGGAAGACATATGAAGAAAGATTAAAGGAGCTTAAGATGTATAGCCTTGAGGAAAGGAGGGAGAAGGAGGACATGATAGAAACTTTCAAATACCTCAAGAGAATCAACAAAGTCCAAGATGGTTGCATCTTTCAGAAAAAGAGATGTGCAAGAACAAGGGGCCCAATTTGAAGATAGAAGGGGGACAGCTCAGAGGTAATGTGAGGAAGTATTTCTTCACAGGGAGGGTTGTAGATGCATGGAACGGCCTTTCTGTGGAGGTCATAGAGTCAAGAACAGTGGGGGAATTCAAGAATGCATGGGACAGACATAAGGCAGTTCTAGTAGGCGGTAGGAGGAAGTAGGCTATTGGTTAACTAGGATCTGCAGCTTATCCGTTAGGTAAGGAAATGGGCAGACTAGATGGGCCAAGTGGTCCTTATCTGCCATCAAATTCTATGTTTCTATGTTTCTACTCTGTGTTTCTAAGTCTGAATGAGGGCACATGTATGGTGTTTGAATATGGGCAGTGTTTGGGTACGCGTTTGAATATGGGCAGACAAGATGGGCCTGGCGGTCTTTATCTGCCATCAAATTGTATGTTCTATGTGATTTACAAAATGCTACACTACCTTTACTGCCTTTTCATTGGGACACATGCGGGACTGTAGCATTTCAGAAGATGCGGATGTTTTTTCCACTCAGGAGAACCACGGGTTTTCTTTTTCTGGATACTAAAGACATTCCCATTAAAACAGACTTTTTTACTCTTTAAACTTTGTCTGTTCCTGCTGCTTTCATTGCACTAGAGTCATAAGCCTCTGTTGCATCAGAATTATTTCTAAGGTAACAGGTTGTGATGTAATGAACAGAAGATGTATTTGTGATCAGAAAGAATTGGAAGGGGACAGGATCAGTTGTGTTCCAGGACAGTAGCTGCTGCTGTTGTTTTCACAGGGTTCTTGTGGATTTTACTTGGTAGGTTAGTTCTTTTCTTTCTTACTTCTAAGAGGCTAGCAGGGTATTGTTTTGGGTGCTGTTGGATGTTTCTAAACTGATTTGGTGGCTGTAAGTGGGGCTCATTTTGTGGATGTTTCACTGTGTAACAGGCTGCGCTGGTAGAGGCCTATTTCTTCTGATTTAAAACCTATTTGGTGGGATTTGCTTGGAGATGGTTTTTGAATTGGAGACCTATATATGTTAATTTCAAGCCTATTTTGATGTGTTGTTAGTGAAGCTGATTAAATTGGAGTCCTGTTTCCGTTGGCAGCAAACATATTTTGGGGGCTTTGACTTGAATTTTGATTCCTTGTGCTGACTCCATTAGCTGTAAAGGTTACTGCATAGTGGGGAAGGGGTGTTAATGGTCTGGCCAGGTCTCACTCGGCCAATTGACTGGAGGCAGAGCTGAATCAGATTGAGGTGTTAGCTGCTTTGTCTTCTCAGAAAGAACTGGAAGAGGACAGGATCAGTTGTGTTCCAGGACAGTAGCTGCTGCTGTTGTTTTCACAGGATTCTTGTGGATTTTACTTGGTAGGTTAGTTCTTTTCTTTCTTACTTCTAAGGGGCTAGCAGGGTATTGTTTTGGGTGCTGTTGGATGTTTCTAAACTGATTTGGTGGCTGTAAGTGGGGCTCATTTTGTGGATGTTTCACTGTGTAACAGCCTGCGCTGGTAGAGGCCTTTTTCTTCTGATTTAAAACCTATTTGGTGGGATTTGCTTGGAGATGGTTTTTTGAATTGGAGACCTATATATGTTAATTTCAAGCCTATTTTGATGTGTTGTTAGTGAAGCTGATTAAATTGGAGTCCTGTTTCCGTTGGCAGAAAACATATTTTGGGGGCTTTGACTTGAATTTTGATTCCTTGTGCTGACTCCATTAGCTGTAAAGGTTACTGCATAGTGGGGGAGGGGTGTTAATGGTCTGGCCAGGTCTCACTCAGCCAATTGACTGGAGGCAGAGCTGAATCAGATTGAGGTGTTAGCTGCTTTGTCTTCTCAGAAAGAACTGGAAGGGGACAGGATCAGTTGTGTTCCAGGACAGTAGCTGCTGCTGTTGTTTTCACAGGGTTCTTGTGGATTTTACTTGGTAGGTTAGTTCTTTTCTTTCTTACTTCTAAGGGGCTAGCAGGGTATTGTTTTGGGTGCTGTTGGATGTTTCTAAACTGATTTGGTGGCTGTAAGTGGGGCTCATTTTGTGGATGTTTCACTGTGTAACAGGCTGCACTGGTAGAGGCCTATTTCTTCTGATTTAAAACCTATTTGGTTGGATTTGCTTGGAGATGGTTTTTTGAATTGGAGACCTATATATGTTAATTTCAAGCCTATTTTGATGTGTTGTTAGTGAAGCTGAATAAATTGGAGTCCTGTTTCCGTTGGCAGCAAACATATTTTGGGGGCTTTGACTTGAATTTTGATTCCTTGTGCTGACTCCATTAGCTGTAAAGGTTACTACATAGTGGGGGAGGGTGTTAATGGTCTGGCCAGATCTCACTCGGCCAATTGACTGGAGGCAGAGCTGAATCAGATTGAGGTGTTAGCTGCTTTGTCTTCTCAGAAAGAACTGGAAGGGGACAGGATCAGTTGTGTTCCAGGACAGTAGCTGCTGCTGTTATTTTCACAGGGTTCTTGTGGATTTTACTTGGTAGGTTAGTTCTTTTCTTTCTTACTTCTAAGGAGGCTAGCAGGGTATTGTTTTGGGTGCTGTTGGATGTTTGTAAACTGATTTGGTGGCTGTAAGTGGGGCTCATTTTGTGGATGTTTCACTGTGTAACAGGCTGCGCTGGTAGAGGCCTATTTCTTCTGATTTAAAACCTATTTGGTGGGATTTGCTTGGAGATGGTTTTGAATTGGAGACCTATATATGTTAATTTCAAGCCTATTTTGATGTGTTGTTAGTGAAGCTGATTAAATTGGAGTCCTGTTTCCGTTGGCAGCAAACATATTTTGGGGCTTTGACTTGAATTTTGATTCCTGTGCTTGACTCCATTAGCTGTAAAGGTTACTGCATAGTGGGGAGGGTGTTAATGGTCTGGCCAGGTCTCACTCGGCCAATTGACTGGAGGCAGAGCTGAATCAGATTGAGGTGTTAGCTACTTTGTCTTCTCAGAAAGAACTGGAAGGGACAGGATCAGTTGTGTTCCAGGACAGTAGCTGCTGTTGTTTTCAGGATTCTTGTGGATTTTACTTGGTAGGTTAGTTCTTTCTTTCTTACTTCTAAGGGGCTAGCAGGGTATTGTTTTGGGTGCTGTTGGATGTTTCTAAACTGATTTGGTGGCTGTAAGTGGGCTCATTTTGTGGATGTTTCATCTTGTAACAGCCTGCGCTGGTAGAGGCCTTTTTCTTCTGATTTAAAACCTATTTGGTGGGATTTGCTTGGAGATGGTTTTTGAATTGGAGACCTATATATGTTAATTTCAAGCCTATTTTGATGTGTTGTTAGTGAAGCTGATTAAATTGGAGTCCTGTTTCCGCTGGCAGCAAACATATTTTGGGGCTTTGACTTGAATTTTGATTCCTTGTGCTGACTCCATTAGCTGTAAAGGTTACTGCATAGTGGGGAGGGGTGTTAATGTTCTGGCAAGTCTCACTCGGCCAATTGACTGGAGGCAGAGCTGAATCAGATTGAGGTGTTAGCTGCTTTGTCTCTCTCAGAAAGAACTGGAAGGGGACAGGATCAGTTGTGTTCCAGGACAGTAGCTGCTGCTGTTGTTTCACAGGGTTCTTGTGGATTTTACTTGGTAGGTTAGTTCTTTTCTTTCTAATTCTAAGGGGCTAGCAGGGTATTGTTTTGGGTGCTGTTGGATGCTTCTAAACTGATTTGGTGGCTGTAAGTGGGGCTCATTTTGTGGATGTTTCACTGTGTAACAGGCTGCACTGGTAGAGGCCTATTTCTTCTGATTTAAAACCTATTTGGTGGGATTTGCTTGGAGATGGTGTTTTGAATTGAGACCTATATATGTTAATTTCAAGCCTATTTTGATGTGTTGTTAGTGAAGCTGAATAAATTTGAGTCCTGTTTCCGTTGGAGCAAACATATTTTGGGGGCTTTGACTTGAATTTTGATTTCTTGTGCTGACTCCATTAGCTGTAAAGTTACTACATAGTGGGGAGGGTGTTAATGGTCTGGCCAGGTCTCACTCGGCCAATTGACTGGAGGCAGAGCTGAATCAGATTGAGGTGTTAGCTGCTTTGTCTTCTCAGAAAGAACTGGAAGGGACAGGATCAGTTGTGTTCAGGACAGTAGCTGCTGCTGTTATTTTCACAGGGTTCTTGTGGATTTTACTTGGTAGGTTAATTCTTTTCTTTCTTACTTCTAAGGGGCTAGCAGGGTATTGTTTTGGGTGCTGTTGGATGTTTGTAAACTGATTTGGTGGCTGTAAGTGGGGCCTATTTTGTGGATGTTTCACTGTGTAACAGGGCTGCCTTGGTAGAGGCCTATTTCTTCTGATTTAAAAACCTATTTGGTGGGATTTGCTTTGAGATGGTTTTTAATTGGAGACCTATATATGTAATTTCAAGCCTATTTTGATGTGTTGTTAGTAGTTGATTAAATTGGAGTCCTGTTTCCGCTGGCAGCAAACATATTTTGGGGGCTTTGACTTGAATTTTGATTCTTGTGCTGACTCCATTAGCTGTAAAGGTTACTGCATAGTGGGGGAGTGGTGTTAATGGTCTGGCCAGGTCTCACTCGGCCAATTGACTGGAGGCAGAGCTGAATCAGATTGAGGTGTTAGCTGCTTTGTCTTCTCAGAAAGAATTGGAAGGGGACAGGATCAGTTGTGTTCCAGGACAGTAGCTGCTGCTGTTGTTTTCACAGGGTTCTTATGGATTTTACTTGGTAGGTTAGTTCTTTTCTTTCTTACTTCTAAGGGGCTAGCAGGGTATTGTTTTGGGTGCTGTTGGATGTTTCTAAACTGATTTGGTGGCTGTAAGTGGGGCTCATTTGTGGATGTTTCCACTGTGTAACAGGCTGCACTGGTAGAGGCCTATTTTTCTGATTTAAAACCTATTTGGTGGGATTTGCTTGGGCCTAGTTCTTTGGCTGCTGGGCTTGGAGGGAGACACAGGGCTGATACACTCTCTCTCGAGTCAGGTGTCTGCCAACACCACCCTCCCCACCCCTCCCTCCCCAAAGTCTGCAAATTTATAGGGAACACCTGCCCTGCAATTGAGGAAAAGGCTGCAGGTGCAGCTCCATGTTCTAGCCACTGGGGGTGGATTTAAAGGCTGGGAGAGAAGAGCTTTGGGAGTTGTTCATTTCCCTTATAAGTTTAATGTGTTGTACTGCACCTAGTAACAGGGTTACTGGTGTACAGTGGGACTGGCTGTAAGATTAGTGGGTGACCTGATTAGGCAGTAGGGGTATCTCGGACTAGGGGGGAACCTGGTTGCTCACCCAAGGAAACCTATTTGGAAGGGGATGGAACCACACATCATTAGGGCCGGCATCTTTGGGAGGTGGTGGGTGCACAGGGTGTGGAGCAGCCATGATACTGGACTGGGCTTGGAAGTTCGGTGGTTGCCCAGTGTGCTACCAGCTAGCACAGCTTAGGAGGAGGCTGCAGGGATTAGAGAAAGCTGGGGAAGGGGGTGGTATGGTTGGGGAAGGGGCTGGGAGATCTCCACAGGGTTGCACAAGCACTGGGGGTGGGGCATAGGGAAAAGAGTGCAGGAGAATACTCAGGGGTCACATAGGAAACCTGGCAGAGGGGTCCCAAGGACATGCCAAGTGAACAGGCAGGTAACTGGGGCCCTCACAAGGGACAGAGGGACAACATTCTCAGGAAGTAGGCAGATGGCCAGGGCTGGACAGAAGGAAGCAAGGCGGGGAAGTGGATCAGACCTTACACTCAGTAACCGCTTCAATTCTCTTATTCTGCTCAAGGATGAGGGGGGTGATGTAGCTATGACAGGGGTAGTTAGAGATGGAAAGGGAGTGGGAGGCAGGAGGCAGGGGCCAGATAGCAGGAAGAACAGGGGGACCTGGAATGCAGGAGAATGGGGAGAGCAGTGAATCGGAGCAGGAGGGGGAGGGGGAAGAGGGAGGAAAGCACAAGGAGAAGGACCAGTTGGGAGGAAAGGTAAAGGAGAAGGACCAGAAGTACAAGGAGGATTCAGTAAAGGGAGCTGAGGGTTTAGGCCAGGGGAGCACGACTAGCAAGGAGGAACTAAATGGAGACAGGAAGGAAGGGAGGACGAGCCAGGCTAGTTTAGCAGATGGGGGAGAAGGACCAGTTGTGAGCAGTGAGGGGGGAATTATCAAGGAACAGAAGGATACTCAGGAGGAGGAGAGGCATAGGATTGGAGAGGAGGGGGTGGCATGTGGCACCCAGAAAGGGGGAGGAACACGGAGCCAGCTGGGTGGAGGGGCCTGTAGAAAGGATGAGGGACATGGAGGGGGAATGGAGGAAAAGGAGTGGTCAGAGTGCTCCTGCTGGGGATTCTATGATCAGGGTATCAAATGGGATAGGGAGGAGAGCCTGGCCAGTTAGAACAAGATGCTTCCCTGGACTAACGGTGCACAGGGCTAAGCACAGGTATATCAGCTGGCAAAGGATTGTGGGGGTTCCCGACATACCTAGTCCACCTGGGTACAAATGACATTGAGGGAAATAGAGAGCTAGAGATACAGGCAAGATCTGTGGAGCTCGCCAGGGTCTGTCATGACATAGGATGCACAGTTCCTTCTCAGAAACCTGCCAGTGCCAAGGGCTGTGGGGACACAAAAGGAAAATTAGGGAGATAAACCAGTGGCTCAGGGGTGGTGTGAGGCCAGAGGGTATGGGTTGATGGGGATTGGGGAGACCTGGGAGGATAAGGAGCTGTATGCTGAGATAGACTACATCTCAATTTGAGGAGGGAATCCTTAAGTTGAAAATAGGGGTTCATTGGTGAAAAGTGGGTTAAACTTGCTGAAGGGGTGGGATGGGGAGAAAAGGCTGTCAAGGGGTGCCAAGAAAGGAGGGACTCTGTTCCACCCCCTGGGGACCAGGAGGATTGCAGGAAAAGGCCAACTGGCAAAGTGCAGACCAGGGGAAAACAGAATCTCCATGGGAACATGAGCAGGGGAAATGGAACTATAGGGAAAGGGTGGAAGGTAGTCCTGCTAAATGCCAGGAGCTTGGGCAATAAAATGCCTGAGCTCCAGGCAATGTTAAACTGAGGGAGCAGTGGATGTGGCAGCGGTCACTGAGACTTGGGCCACTGCAAGACATGACTGGGACCTGAACCTGGAGGGATACGCTATGTTCAGGAAGGACAGGGGAGGGAAGGGAGGAGGGGGTAGCAATGATAGTCAAAACTGCATTATGAGGGGAGTAGAGGAGGTGGAGGGAACCGTGGAGCAATTTGGGTCACCTTGATAAAAGGGGGCAAGAGAGTAAAAATAGGAGTGGTGTGCATAGACCCCTGCCCTGACGGAGGAGCTGGAGGACAGTCTGGTGGCAGATGTTAGGAGACACTGCAGACTGGGCAGAGGAGCAGTGGTGGTGTTGGGGGACTAGAAACATGCCAGGAACAGACTGGAGACTGACATCCTCTGTGACCCAGGGAACAGAGGTTGTTGGATGTCTTTCAAGACGCGTTCCTAACTCAGCAGGTGAGGGAACCGACCAGGGAGGCACGGGTACTGGATGTGGTCCTGGCAGACAGTGACCAGATTGGGGGCCTGGAAGTAAGGGACCCATTGCGGGGAGTGACCATGCCACGGTCTGGTTCTGCCTGGACCTAGGAGGGGTAGAAGGCTGCACAAAGACGGAAGTAACCGACTTCAGGGGGCTGATTTTAAGGAAATGGGAAGGATCCTAAGGAGCATTTGGATGGGATTGGGTCAGACATGGACGCTGATAGTAGGTGGGAAATCATCAGGAGAGGGGTGCAGAATGCTACCAGCACCTGTGCAAGAGTAAGACGAAATGCAGAGGGCCCAAAAACCCTGTTGGTGGACCAGGAGGTCCAGGAGGTGAGATGGGAAAGAAAGCAGCCTATAAGCAATTCAAGTGCTCAAGGAGTGAAAGGGATCGAGGGAGCACGAGCTGATGGCTAGAAGGGCCACTAGATGGTGAGGCGGCTAAGGGCATGGAAGGAGCAGAACCCGACCAGGGAAATTAGGAGAGGGAACAAGGGTTCTTAGATACATTGGGGAAAACGAAGGGTGAAGGGCAGATTAGCAGGATTAAATCAGGGAGGGATGGGCACAAGACCCGGGGAGCAGGCTGAGGTACTAAATGAGTACTTCACCTCAGTTTTCACCAGGGAAAATGGGGGTGCTGCATCATACATGGGAGGAGACAGAGATACTGAGGAGGGTGGACCCTTACCGATCGGCAGGTCTGGGGAGAGGTGGAGGCATTACTGGCAGGTGGGGGGAGGGCTAAGCAGGGAGAAGGGGTACCGGAAGAGGAAATCACAGCTGAGAGAGTGAGAGAAGCCCTCAGCTCCCTTAAGACGGAGAAAGCACCGGGGCCAGATAAATTACTTCCCAGAGTGCTGAAGGAACTTGCAAATGTCCTGTCAAAACCCCTGGCAGAGCTTTTCACCATCTCTCTGAGGACAGGGTGGTGCCCCAAGACTGGAAGGTGGCATATAGTGCCTATCCAAGGGGGGATCAAGGGAGGTGGCAGGGAACTACAGGCCTGTCAGTCTGACCTCGGTGGTGGGCAAGGTGATGGAGGGCATTGTCAAGGAGAGGCTAGGGGGGACCTGGATAAGTCAGGGTGCCTGGACGATAGACAGCATGGATTTATCCCGGGGAAATCGTGTCAGACAAACCTGGTGGAGTTCTATGACTGGGTGACAAGTGCCTTGGACCTGGGTAGACCAGTGGATGTCCTCTTTCTGGACTTCAGCAAGGCATTTGACTCTGTTCCTCACATGGGCCTGTTGGATAAGCTGGGAGAAATGGGGGTGGGAAACCAGATGATCAGATGGATAGGCAATTGGCTCCAGGACCGGACCCAGGGGGTCATAGTTGGTGGGATAGTCTCATCCCCAAGGAGGGTCATTAGTGGGGTCCCACAGGATCAGTCCTTGGGCCCCTTCTGTTCAACGCCACGATCTGATACATAAGGACAGGAATCAGGAGGAGATGAATCTCTTTGCAGATGACTCAAATTGGGCGGTGGTGATGGGGAGGAGGGGGGGTGGCCCTACAGGGGACCTGGAGGCTCTGGAAAGATGGTCTAGAAAGTGGAAGCTGAGGTTCAATGCAGGGAAATGCAAGGTACTCCACCTGGGGCCAGAAACCCAGGTCAAGTGTCACACCCTGGGGAATGCTACAAGTCTCGATGGCTGAGAGGGACCTGGGGGTGGTGGTGGATGTCAAGATGAACAACTCTGAGACTTGTAGGAGGGCAGCAGCCAAGGCCAACAGGATGCTGGGATGCATCACTAGGGATCACCTCCAGAGGAGGGAGTGATACTCCCTCTGTATAACTGTTGGTGAGGCCGCACCTTGAGTACTGCGTGCAGTTTGGAGGCCACACTAGCGGGACATTAACCTCCTGGAGAGGGTCAGAGGAGGGCAACAAAATGATTTGGGGCTTGGGGACAGGACCTATGAGGGAGGCTCAAGAGCTAAATATACACATTGGAAGAGAGAAGGGACCGGGGGACATGATAGAGGCCTTTTAGGTACATGAAGAGGGTAAATAGGGGAGGAACAGCCGAGAAGCTTCAAGGAAGGAGGAAGGGCCACTAGAGGGCACGGCTGGAAGCTGGATGGGGAAGATTCAGGGGAGAAAGGAGGAGGTGCTACTTCACGAGAGGGTGGTGGAGCCATGGAATGCACTGCCTAGGGGGCTGGTGGAGGCAGAGACAGTGGAGGGGTTCAAGAGGGGGTGGGACAGGTACAGGGGAAGGGTTCTGGAAGCAAAATCCAGTGCAGCAAGAATATCCGGAACTGGGAAGGGAGAAGCCAGAGAAGGCGAGGGGGACAGCAAGGTCAGCACCCAGGTTGGGGACTGACCAAACGAGCCAACACGAAAGACCGTTAGGCCTATTCTGCTGGCATTTTAGTACGTTAGTATGATTGGAATCAGCAATGTTAACAGATAAAATCTAAGGGGAAAAGATCTTGCTTTTTTTAAAGGTAGATTTTTATTCCCAGACCCCACAGTGGTCATCATGAAATATGCCCTGTGGACAAGGATATACTCAGTTCAGGCTGAAGCCATCATACAGACAGCAGCCAGATATTATTCTGTGTTTTTCTTCCACATCCACCTTTTTCTCTGTGGATTTAGCAGTGTTTTTGTCAGCCATGTGCATCCACAGCATGCCACTGCAGAAGGAGCAAGCTCCCTGATACCACACAGCAGTCATAGTAGCCAAGGTGAACTGCCTCTCTGCAACTGCTTGCAGCCGGGTCTGCCTTACAATGTGACACCCCAACTCCATTTCTGAACCCAGATCCCCTGCAAGGCAGTGCTATGTGCTGCTGCTGGGTCATGGTATCATGGACAGTGATTCATCACCAGTGCATTCTATCTACTGTGTGCCAGCACATAGCTCTGCCCGGTCCATCAAGAACAGACCTCTGGACACCCAGTGAAATCATCTGCCCGAGGTTACAACTTCCCCAGCTAAGGAAAAGGGTATTTTGTACATACAGTACAAAGATACGATTGTGCCAGCTGAAAAAGGCTACTGCAGTCTAACATGTCTGCTCAAGTTTGCAGACCCCTCAGCATTTACTGAAGGATCTGACCCCTCCTTGTTATCCACTTCCCCTACTGATGCCCTCTTCTCCCAATGCTCTTCCCTCTACAAGCAGCTTTCCTCCTTACTCTGTCCCAGCCTCTCTTGAAGGTGTTCATAGTCTTCATAGAGATAACTTCCTCTGGCAACTCATTTTATTTCGCCACCAATATTTCTATGAAAAACTGCCTCCCCATTTCCCTCCTGAATCTTCCCCTCACCAGTTTGAGGCAGTTACCCCAGTGGTCCTGATCCCATTAAGGTTGAAGAGATCTCCAGAGATCACCTCATTGAAACCTTTAAGGTATTTAAAGGTTTCAATCATGTCATCCCTCTCGTCTATCCTCCAAGGAGTACATGTTGAGATCTTTGAGTCTCTCCTTGTGTAACCTGCTTGCTGTCCCTAGACAGTCTTGATTGCCTTCTCTGAACTGTTTCTAGCAGGTTAATGTCTTTAGTTAAGTTACGGCACCTATACTAGACACCGCATTCAAGATGTGGCCGAAACAGTGATCTGTACTGTGGCAGAATGCCCTCCACTTTCCTGCTGGTTATACACCTGGCTATATAGCCCAGTATCTGATCTGCTTTGGCTGCTGCTCTCCTGCAGTGTATTGAGTGCTTCTGATCACTCATGTGATCATACCTACATCCTTCTCTTCTGACTTGGTCACTTGTACACCTCCCAGCCAGTGTTTGGCCTCTAGTTTTTTTGCCCCAAGTGCATCACCTTATACTTTCTGATGCTGAATCCCAGTTGCTAAATATCTGACCTTCTCTCCAGTTAGGTCAGACCTTCCTCTTGGTCTTGTCTCCTCTTTTCCATGTCCACTCTTCCATATAGCTTTGTTTCATCTGCAAACAGGCACATTTTACCTTTTATCTCACTTGCAATGTCACTGATGAATGATATCCCGAATGTGCCCAGTCTAGGCTCTGAAAACTCTCCTACCACTACCCTCTGACTTCTATTCTGCAGCCAGTTTCTAACCCACATAACCAGTTTTGCCCAAGGGATAAATTAAGCTGGTTTGCATCACCATTTGCAACCTAGGAATTGGAAATATGAGAGTCAATTACCAACATGATTAGCAGTGATTGCTAATCATAAAATGCTGGCAGTAATTTTTGAAAAAAAAATGTTAGTTGTTTTCCCTTTCAGGCACTGCTTTTTAATTTTTTTTGGTGGTGGGCATTAATTTGGATTGGAACCATCCCTTTACTTGATTCTCTCCAACACTCCTCCCCCATCCATCCAGCCATCTGTGACTGGTCAGAAGGATGTCCCAGCTCCTCACCCCCCCCCAGTGGGAGAAACGTGACTTTGTCCTTTGCTGCATCAGCATCACCTGTGGAAGGAGCTGGTCTGTGAGCAAGCCACAGTTTCAGTGTGGTGAGTACAGATTTAATTTCTTTTTTTTTTTTATTTGCAGGCTTTTTAATTTATACATAATCATGTGTAGTGTTGGCTAGTGTGTAGTAATCAGTTTTGTTCTTGTTTGTTTTAGCAGGACAGAGGGAGCCAGGACGAATGAGCTGCCAGTCAGACCGGGAGCCAAGGAGACCAAAACCGTGGGAAGCCAAAGATCCGGAAGCCAAGAGGAGTGGAGGAAGCCAAGAGTCCATGAGGAAAGGAGCAGCACTGAGAGTGGCTAAGATGTGGCAGGGGTGAGCAGGCCTATCAATGCAGTCAGTTTTCAGTGACAAATCAGAGCGACACAAGAATCGGGTACTTTACAAAAAATAAACTCTGGCCAGAGCCAATAGGGCTGCAGAAGAGGAATCTGGGCTTAAAATATTGAAAATTATTTATCTTTAATATTTTTATAGCAAATTTTCAGTGCAGCCTTGTAATGAACCTGCCTCATTAAGAAGGGCAGAGAAAATGTTTAACTCCTGGCATAAAGGTGATGTTGTGCAGGGACTTAAAAATCAGATTTTGGGCTGCAAACACATGTATTGTGCAAGATTTAAAAAACTACAGCTGTCACATTCTTGAATCACTGTTTCAAAATGGCTATGTTGAAATATTGTGGTAAAAATATTGAATATTACAAAAGTTATGAGCCCAAATTTGCAAAATTCAACATAAGTGAACATACTAGAATCATAGAATACAAGAATGCTCAAAGTATAATACCACCCCATATTACATTTATTCAAAGCCATGGAATGCATTGCTAGTCTTTTTTTGACATTGAAAAAGTTTAACTTGGTCCATGGGGAGGAACTTTGGAAATAACTTGACTTAATCAAGTCCTAAATGTCATGATATGAGGGCAGAAAGTAGGTCAGGGTGCATTCAGATGAAAGTGAGGATAAGGTAAAGAAAATGCATTGTGGTACTGTACTCTATAAAGACCCTGCTGAAAGGATACAGCATGGAGCTTGGCACAGATGCTAAATTCTTTGGTGCGGTCTTCTAGTGCAGCAAGTTGGTGCTGGTATTCTTTTTTGAGTGGGGGGTTGTGAAAAATGTCAGATAGTTGTCAATTCCAAACCACTTTTTTTCTTCTTTGACAACAAAATTGCTGTGTTAAGAAAATGGACTATGCAGATCATTATGATCAGTCATATTTTCAATATCATCAACTTTTTACACCCTGTGGGTCACTGTCCCAAACAGGAAAACTGGTCTTGTCACTCCTCTCTGAGTGCAAACCAAGCCCCCTTTTTGTGTTGACAATTCCCCCCCCCCCACCACCACCACCACCATCTGCCACTTACTTAATGGCGGTGAATTTATGTAGCATTTTTAATTCTGCATATTTATACAGTCCCATACAGTAAAATGTCGAATGACACCCTTTGCAAGCTTCCTTCTACCAGTTTCTTCATATTTCCTCTATTGTTTACATTTACTGCAGCAGTAACAATAATGTGTTCAGTACTAAAAAGAAAAATAAATTTGCTGGCAGGCTTTCTGTTTGGATACCTTTGTTAAGCAGAAGCTGCATTTTCAAAACAGAAATACCTGGAAAGGTCTAACAGATAATATCCACATTTATGTTTACTAGTAGTTATCACTGTCCTCTCCATGTGGAATAAAGCAAAAATGGATCTGGAGTGGCAGAACAAGTAATATGGTGCTCAGCAATGAAAAAACTGAAACAAGCAAAAGGATAAGGAGTACCCACATATGCAGAAAGCACTTGGATCACAAAATGTTCAGAGTTCTTTGTTTAAGTAAAATGTATAGTGCACCCATACATAGTGAGCATAAAAAAGTGATGACTGAACTGCTCTGAAAGTAATGCCTCTCCCGGCCCCTGTCGGGCATCATCAGAGCGAGTCACTCTGATGACACCTGGCAGGAGTCAGGAGAAATGATAGCTGCAGAAAGACTCAGATGCCACTTTTTTATGCTCACTATGTGTGGGTGCACTATGCACTTTAGTTAAATAAAGGACTTTGAATAATATTTTTGTGGTTCTGGTGCTTTCTACATATGTGGGTGCTCCTCATCCTTTTGCTTGTCCCTGTTGAACAGTAGACTGAGATGGGACATGAGCTCAGTCTTCCCAATCTCAGGGATATTGACAGGACTGAACATATCGATATATTACCCAGCATGACACAGGGACATGTTCTGAAGGTAACAAATGGCAAGTTTAGGGGTAACATTAGGAAACATATTTTGTTCCAGAAGGTGGTGGCCTTCAAAATGACCTGCCAATAGAGCCGGTGGACATGAAGACAGTTGAATGGTCCCCAGTGTTACCCATCCATTAGCCTTTACCGGTATTAAGCCAATACAGCTGTGGAGAGCTTTTAGGAGTGGCAAGAGTGTTGAAAAGAATATGCCATGCTCTTGCCACACCAGAGTCAGATGTAACTGATACTGCTGTGATTACAGAACTGCACATGATTGATACTTGCACATATGCAGTTTGCTCCCGAGCCAGTTGTATCATGGCAGTATTGACTTGACTACAAGTGGACGATACTTACATATGCATAATTTAAGTCAGCACCACCATGTTACACATTGTGGCCATTAGTATCTCAACAAATCTGTGCTGTGTCAGTGCATTGCATGCAGATGTAAACATGGGTAAAAGTAAGACCCCTCTGAAAATGAGACACTGCATCACAGCCAGGCTAAGCTGCATTAGTACATTATAAAAATGGACAAAATTAGGACCCCTCTGAAAATGAGAGCCTGCATCTCATCATTGCTATTCTGTGTCAGTACTATGCCAGAATGGATAAAAGTATAAGCCCACTGAATATGACATACTGCATCTCAGCCAGGCTATCTGATGGCGGTACATTGTAACAGAGCTAAACAGCACATAACACAGCCTTAACATTTGTTATAACAATTTTACTGACAGGCATAATGAAGTTCATTGTGTGCATGCATTGATCTTTGCATACAGAAAAATGTACAGGAGTTTTGTCCCTGTTTTACATGGAACACACAGGGAAAGTGAGGTTGCCCTACAGGGTAATGCTTTGTTTAGTCAGGGAAGACTGCAGTCGACACCCCTATGATTTCTTTGTAATCCCCTATGATAGCCAAGGATGTAATTTGGAACTGCTCTGCAGTTAGATGCTGTATCATCTGTTAGAACTCAAACATGGGTAAAAGTAAGACCCCACTGAAATGAAAAACTGCATCTTAGCCAGGCTAACCTGTATCAGTACATTGTAGAAATGGATAAAATTAGGAACCCTCTGAAAATGAGAGCCTGCATCTCATCAATGCTATCCTGTGTCAGTGCATTGCCAAAATGGATAAAAGTATGTCCCCACTGAATATGACATACTGCATCTCAGCCAGCCTACCCGGCTGTGCCAGTATATTGCAACAATGCTATAATACCATCAAGAGATTCTGGAAATATAAGAACATTGGAAGCAAAGCTTGAGAGATTCCAACAGTTTTACATAAATAAAATGCAGGGGAAGAAAGGAGGCTGCCCTACAGGGAAATGCTTTGTTCAGTCTGGGAGCACTGCAGTTGACACCACTATGATTCTTTGTAATTCCCTAGGATGCCTCTTGCACCCTCAGAAAACACCTAAAACACTAGCTGCCTAGCATTTATTAACCCTTCCTACAAGTGTAAAACTATGAGAGTTCTAATGCCATTAATTACATAGGTCTTGAAAAGGTTAATATAAATCAACTTTTGAATTCCTTTGGTAAATATTGCAAAGATTGGTGTGAATGATGATGTATTAGGACTCGTGTACATATATCTTATTCCTACTAGTTACTGTTCCCAGGGAAAGGATGGCTGTGAGATTTTATTCCTATACATTTTTATTCAGATTCCTTAGACTGGTTCTGTTCATGTGTGTTATACATTGACACTGTATTGAAATCTGTATATATCAGGCTCGTGGTTTCATTTTCTTGGGGGTCCTTGACAGGTAGTTTTTCTTTTTTGTTTTTCTATTCGGCACTTATACTTACAGTTGATATTATCATGTATTACATTTTGTTGCAACACTGAAGGCTTTAAAGTTTATGTAATGCATTAACTGGTTGACAGTATAGTTGAGAAAATGTCTCAGACTAAGTTCTATATTATATTTTGTGTGAAACATTTGCTCACTTTGAGTAAGCTTCACTTTAAACCCTCTGTATGCCATATGTGTATGTGTGTGTATTATGTTTGTGTGTGTATGTATATGTGTGTGTGTGTGTGTGTATATATGTATATGTGTATATATATATATATATATATATAGATATAGATATAGATATAGATATAGATATAGATATATATATATATATATATATATATATATATATATATATAGATATATATATATATATATATAGATATATATATATATATATATATATTCATGGCAACAAACTCCATTTAATGCATCGGTTGGGTTGTTCCACAGCAGCAAGGGAGAATTCGTGTTAGGGTTGCCACCCCTTGCCCCAAGCCCACCCGTCCCCACCAACAGGCATCGGGGTGTGCGTTGGGGTCATCGGTCCTAACTCTCACCCCATCCCATGTGTAAACAAGCTGAAGTGGTGCAGCACAGGAGAATGGGGAAAAGATTAGGACCAATGGCCCCAATGCACACCCTGTGCCTGTTGGTGGGGATGGGGTGGGCTTAAGTGCAAGGGGTGGCAACCCTAACACTGGGCCACCGCTTTGTCGCTGTCACTGTGGAACAACCCTAACTGATGCATTAAATTGATTTTTTTGCCATGAATTTCCCTTCTTTTTGAGAATGAGCACTATAATTAGTTAATGGAATGTGGTGGTTGTGTTGGGGTTTTTGGTCACATAGTAATGCTAATGGTAACACAAATGCAAGTGCAAATGGTAACACACTTGGTGATGCAAAGGTAAATGGTAATGCAAATGGTAAGAGAAACACAAGTGCAAACAATGAAAACAGAAATGGTAACGCAAACGCTAATGGCAATAGAAATGCAAACATTAACAAAAACAGTAATGTAAACAGTAACCAATGGAAATGCAAATGGCAAGAAAATGCAGACAGTAACAGAAACGCAAATAGAAATGCAAGCAGTTAAAGCAATGGCATTGCAGAAGGAAACAGTAATGCAAACAACAACGGAAACACAACCAAAAACGCAAACGCTAAGGGCAACAGAAATGTAAATGGTGATGAAGATGCAAACAGTAATGGTAATGCAATTGGAAATGCAAACAGTTACAGTAACAGCAACGATGACGCCAACGCGAACAGTAACGCAAACACAAACGCAAGTGCGTACAGAAATGCAAATGGTAATGCGCATGGTCATGGTACCGCAGTTGGAAATGTTAATGCTAACGGTAACAGCAACGATGATGCCAAATGAAACCGAAATGCAAATGGAAGCGCATATGCACATGCAAATGGTAATGCACACAGTGACACAAACCGAAAAGCAAACAGAAACAGTAATGGAAACGCAAATGGTAACAGTAATGCAAACACAAGCGCAAATGAAAACACAAAGGGTAACACACATGGTGGCATAGATGGGAATGCTAATGCAAATGGTTACGGAAATACAAGTGGAAGCGCTAAGTGTAACAGCAACAAATGCGCACACCCTTTTTTCCCCCAAAAGCTGCATAGAGAAACACAGTGAATACAAAGAATGTATGCATAAAAATGGACCTCGGAGCAGAAAATTGATCACTTGGAATACTAAATTGCTTATGAAATCAGGAACCACACGATGTAGAAAAAAAAATTAAAATGTCATATAATTTATGACTTTCCTGGCTAGTTTTGGACTTAGCCCCTAGAAGGCATGGAGGATGCCATACTGTTAGTCTATAGGAAAATTGTCAACTTCTGAATACTGTAACTTTGCATCCCTGTAATATTTTGTCACCAAACCACCACAAGGCACATCTGTGTGATGTTGGCTTTCTTCCCTCCCAAATTTCAGCCAAGAAGTCCAAACCGTTTTTTTGTAGCAGGGTAGCAAAGAATTCTTGTTATTTTCAGCATAGTGCCGCAAAGTAGTGTCACAAATCATAACACTTTCACAAAAAACTCATGAAAGGGTCACAAGTGCAACACTACTTTGCAACACTACAGTTTCCAAAAATTTCAAAAACATAATTCTGGGTTGTTTAACCCCCCCCCCCCAAAAAAAAAGACATGGCTAGCATCCTCAAGGCTCAACTAGGTGAACACAAAAAGAATTGTGTCCCTAGAGGGTCCCAAATTTAAATGCCAAGCATTTCTGTGACTAATAACTGAAAAAAAATCTGACTCATGACACTATGGGGTAATTTGTAATACTAAAAAAGGCATTTGCGACAGTGTCAAACTTTTTGTTAACTTTTCCCATTGACCATAATGGGAAACTTGTTGTTTAAATAACTTTTGAACCGTTTAATATTTTTTCACAAACTCTTTGAAAGGCACATTGGAGACCCTGGCCACATGTTCTCTGAAGGTCATGCAAATGTGTGACCTGTAGGCGCGAGCAAGGAATACGCAAAAAAGCATAAATGTGACTTTCTATTATGCTTTATAGCTCCACAACTTTATATCTGACCATTATGAAACTTGGCAGATCTAGAGATCTATGGCACTGCTCCGTGCTTGCCAAATTTCAGGCAAATCTGTTATACAGTGGAAAAGTTATTAAGCTGCAAAATTTCACACTTTAACCTTAAATGGGGTACTCAACCCTAACTATAGTAGCACTACCATTCTACTATAACATATTTATGAAATGGGCATCAGAATTTAGGTATCCTGATTGGTCCATACCTGTGTGATATTCTTTCTTATGCACAGGAAAAAGAACCAGCAGTGCCCTGTGGACACTGATCCTAGTAAAGATGCCAGTTAGAATGTTGGCAACCTGAAAGTCAGCCATCTTGTTTTTATCAACTGCGAGTGACATGCTAGGCTGTATTTTCAGTCTGTCAATATATTTCTAAATGAAATGTAAGACTTGCATCATTAAAAAGAAAAAACGCCAGGATAAAATCCCAGCCTGCCCACTCACTGTACGGTTGAACTGTTTTCTAGCAACTCTCTCTCTCTCTGTCTCTCTCTCTCTCTCTCAGTAAATGAGCAGGCAGGCATTCCATACTTCACTCCATTAGCACCACAGTGCTCCAACACAATATTCATACCCTAACAATATTTCCCATGTTGTTCTGAGAAAACTGTACCTCAAACAACACCTTAATGCAGCAGTTACAGAACTCTTCTATTTTCATACTTCGCTTCCATATGGCATAACACATTTCTGCTGTGTCCTCTAAACAAAAGCAGCTAGTTCTCCCTAGCATTACCCATTACTATAACATACAAAAATCATAAAAAAAGCATAATTTCTTGTTCAAACTAAATGAAGTATGAGAACTGCTAGTTGGTGGAGGGGGGGGTGCCATGACAACTACAGAGATACAATAGGGATGCCTTAGCAGCTCAAAAGTCCTCAAGTCAAAAAAAAAGAAAAAACAGGTGGAGGAACTATTTTATGAAAAAGTAGGACAAACGTACATTTTTTACTATTAAATATTATGCATTTTAGTTATCACATGCACCTGTAATTTTGATAACCATTTCGTAAGCACAATAAGACACTCCTGGATGTGCGTTAGACAGTTTAACACATGGCTAGGAGGCTGGCTGCACTCAGCCGGTGGCCTCGTGCCTCACTACACCTCCTAACTGTGTGATAAAGTGTCTAATGCACATCCTGTCATCTTATTGCTTACATATATATATATATATATATATATATATATATATATATATATATATAAATGGCAATAAAAAAAATCTAGATATCACATTGGCCAAGAGACATCAGCTGACTGTACATTAAATCTCCATATACTGTATGCACAGTCATCCTGGTCCTAAACTACATCACACAATGAGCAAATCAGTCCTTCTACAACCAGAACTATCTTCTATCAGTCCCCCTGCAACCAGAACTGATCTTCCATCACAGACATGGCTGGTAACATAACACTGTAAAAACCTTCAACTGGGCCCTAAAAATAAAACTACTTAAATGTTGTTTACCTGATCATCGCACTCTCCTTACACACTAAACAAATCAGAAACATGAAGTATTATTTATAGTTTTCATTACAACTGTTTGTTTACTGGCAGTGAAAAAAAAAACTTCTGTCTTTACTAGCTCACCAGGGAAATCTCTTCTGCTTGCCATGACAGTGAGATAATTGAGTCTCTCTCTCTCTGAAACAGGCCTTCGTTGTTTGTGTGTACAGTGTACAGTATGTTAGGAGAGTAAAATTCTACCAGTTTAACTGAGCAGAATTTTGAATCACTGTAAACATTCCATGATAAACATTCTGGCCCAGATATTCAGATTGCTCTGGGCAGTGGCACAAGCCTGGACACAATGCAACAGGGCTTTTGCCAGGGCATGGACCAGGCGATATTCAATGATGTTGCACCATGGCTTAGCACTGTTGAATATGGCACAGAGGGTGTACACACTGCACATGGCACAGTGGAACTGCGCCAGTTCCAGACAAAGAAAAAAAGCAGGGTGATGCGCCAGCACAATTGCAGTTCCGCCAGTCGCATCACCCGTGATATTCAACCTGGGGCATGCAAATGAGGCCATTATACCTCCCTACCCTCCAACAGAGGTCCGCCGCCATCCAGCACCCCCCCCCCATCATCAGTGGGCAGCAGCATTCATATATCAGGCCTGTGTAGTACAGTATGGTCTGCACACCCTTTGGTCCATGCAATGGACCAATCAGCGTACAGATACTACTGTACGCTGTCATTTGGCAAGTAGCTGGGTGGCATGCAGGTGGGGTGCTGCCACCCACTGATGATGGGGGGGTGCTAGGTGGTGGGGACCTCTGTGGGAGGTTGGGGAGGAGAGTACCACTGGACCACCAGGTAACTCTTTCTGGGAACAGCATCCCACAATCGGGCAATGGGGGGCTTCCCACTGGACTGCCAGGGATCCTTAACTTTATAAATACCCATGATCGGGTGAAGGGAGGCTTGCCACCGGACCACCAGGGAATCTTAATATTACAACAGCCCATGATCGGGCGAAGGGGCGCTTGCCACTGGACCACCAGGGAACCTTAATATTACAATAGCCCACAATAGGAAGAAAGCGGATGGGGGCCACTGGACCACCAGGGTCTGATAATACTACCTAAGTCTGTGATCGGGTGATGGGGGGTACTGCTGGACCACCAAGGTTCCCATTTTATCACAACTGCCTGCAATCGGGTGACAGGGCAGGGGGGCAAATGTCTACCAGGTCAGAGTGCTTGTGGATGGTGTACCTGCTGGCCAGGTGGCCACCCATGGCTGGTGGCTGTTGTGTTGCGCCATGCACTACAGCCACCCACCTGTGGGTAGCAGGCATTTGAGCCTTTTTTTTCTGCTTAACCTTGAGCATCAATGTGTACCTCATGTGGAGGTTGTATCAGCAAATGCGCCGCACATTCAGGGCTGAATATCGGGATGTGCTGCATATGCATGGGCACACCCCTGTATCTAAGCCACATACATTACCATTTTTTAAGCGCACGTGGTTGCGCCGATGCAGCTTGCCCTAGAATATCACGCCGGGGTGTATTTGGGGTTTGCGCATGGTGCGACCAATTTGAATATCCAGGCCTCTATGTCTTGAACGTGGGGAAAAACAGAAAAAAAAAACAGGATGAAGAAAGTAGACAATATAGTAATACTTTACAAACAAAGAGAAAAGGTGAGAAAACACAGTTACATAGGCAGAGGCAGATCCAAACTGCTCAACTACATTGCTGATGTTTATAAAAGCACATACATTTTAATCACATATTGGTGTTTTCAGGTGAAATCCACCCCCCACCACCACCACCACAAAATGGAAACTTGGCAAGTTTAAAGTTTTTTTTCTTACTAACCTTTCACCTCAATCCTATAATAGTTTTATTTTTATGTACTAGACCATAACACATAAGCAAAAACCAAAAATAAAGAGAAGCTTGCCTTCAATGAAAGTATATAACTACAGTGTAATGAAAATTAAGTTTTAAACACTACCTATGCTTTATAAATTTACAGATGTTGCAGTGCATTTATATGATAATGTACATGGTACACAGAAAATATTTCTTTTCAACCAACTGTACTAATAAATACTTTTACTGCAAAGTACTGTACTAGTTAACCTACTGCTGAGATATGCTATTTTATTCATTAATAGGGACTATCTTTTCAGATTTTAGATGTTGTAGAGGTAATGTATTGTACACTCTTTTGAAAACAGTAGATACATTTTAATCCTGAACAGAGTAAGTCAAACTCATTCTTTTATGATAATGGCCCATTTTATAAGTGTGATAAGCCACTCCAGGGTGTGCATTAAAGGATTTTAATGCATTTCCCAGGGGCCTATGGACACTTGGCCTTTGGCCTCATGCCTTAGCATGCTCCTGGGGCATGCATTAAAATCCTTTAATGCCCACCATGTCATGGCTTGTTATGTGTGTGTGTGTGTGTGTGTGTGTGTATATACATATACTGTATGTGTATGTATGCATATGCATCTACATATGTAAATATATGTGTGTGTATCTGTGGGTATATGTGTGTGTATACATATATATATAAAAAAAAATATATATATATATATGTGTGTGTGTATGAATATATATTTATTTAGCTTTTGTTAACCGGCTAAGTGCACTAACCATAAAATGACTATTTTCAGGCTTGACCCAGGAGTTAGGACCAGCGACCCCAATGCACACCCTGTTGGCGGTTAGGGTGGCGGGCTGGGGGGATGCAAGGGGGACTGTCAACTCTAACACTGAATTTCCTCAATTTGTCACTGTACAACCATAACTGATGCATTAAATTGGGTTTTTTGCCTCTAATCTTCCTTCTTTTTGAGAATGCGCAGTAGAAATAGTGAATGGAATGTGGTGACGAACAGTGACGCAAAAGGAGACGCAAGCACATAAGGAAATGCAAACCATGACGGTGATGGTACGGCAATTGGAAACACAAATGGTAATGTTAGCAGCAGAAATAATGCCAAAGGAAACAGAAAAGGAAATGTGAATGCAAGTGTGTATACAAACTAGAACACAAAGGGTAACACGCATGGTGGTGTACACGGGAACAGTAACGCAAATGGGTACAGAAACACAAGTGGGAATGCTAACTGTAACAGTAACAGAAGCACACACCCTGGTTTTGCCCAACAGATGCATAGAGAAATACAGTGTGTACAAAGAATGTAAGCACAATAATGGGCCTCAAACCAGAAAATGAGTTGTTGGAATACTAAATTGCTTATATCTCAGGAACCGTATGATGTAGAAAAAAAAAAAATTCACATGATTCATGAGTTTCCTGGCTAGGTTTTCACTAACTGCGTAGCCCATAGGGCTATGCATTGTCTCGATTAAAATTCCATATCTACTCTTCACTTCTGAGATATGAGCCCCGAAAGGCGTGGCGTACACCATCATGTTAGTCTATGGGAAAAAAAGTCACCTTCAGAGTACTGTAACTTGGCATCTGTGCAATATTTTGTCACCAATCCACCAAAATGCATATCTGTGAGATGTTGGCTGCCTTCCCTCCAAATTTTAGCTCAAAAGACTAAACCGTTCTTTTGCAGCAGGATGGCAAAAAATTCCTGTCATCTTGGCCATAGTCTGGAAAAGTAGTGTCGTGATTTGCGAAAGCTTTGGCAAAAATTTGTGAAAGTGTCGCAAGTGCGACATTACTTAGCAACACTACTTTTTCCAGAAATTTGAAAAACGTACAGTATTTCTGAGGTGTTTAACCCCAAAATAAAGACATGGCTAGCATCCTGAAGGTCCGACTAGGTGAACACAAAAAGAATTGTGTTCCTAGAGGGTCCCAGTTTTAAATGCCAAGCATTTTTCTGATCACCAACTGAAAAAATGGTGGATTTGTGACACTACTAGGGTAATTTGTGACACTAAAAAGTGCATTTGCGAAAGTGTTGAACTTTTTGTTAACGTTTCCCATTGACTTATAATGGGAACTTGTTTTTTGAATAACTTTTGAATCGTTCAATATTTTTTCATGAAATCTTCAAAAAGCACATTGGGTACTTCTGCCACATATTCCCTGAAGTTTTCAGACCAGTCGCACAAACCGTGCGACCTGTAGGCTTGAGCAAAGAAGTCATAAAAAAAGTAATTGTGTGCATGAATGTCGCTTAATAACTCCACGGCTGTATTATCTGACCGGTACTAACATTGGTAGATCCAAAGATCTATAGGTATGCCTCGTGCCTGCCAAATTTCAGGCAAATCCATTGAATGGTGGCAAAGTTATTAAGGTGCAAAGTTTCACCATTTAACCTTAAAAGCAGTACTCAACCCTAACTACGGTAGCACTACTGTGCTACCATAATATATATTATAGATGCATGTTTGTATATATGTGTATGAGTGTACTGTATATGTGTGAATGTATTTATGTGTGTATGTAAATGTGGGTGTGTGTGTGTGTGTGTGTATATATATATATATATATATATATATATATATATATATTTATTACACACATACATATAGATACATGTATAATTTTATTTTAATTTAAACTTGCAATTAGACCTCATTTCAGCATTTTATCTTTCATTGACTGTGCTCTTTAAAACACAAGCACACTTGCTATAAAAGTTGTAAACTCATCTTACATCTATTAGGGAGAATACTATCCCAAGGTTTTTCTATCAGTAGAGTGCTTGTTTGAAACTTACTGAGACAGTTTAAAATTTATGTGAGAAGAGGTCTACTTGTTGCTAATTCTTGATAAACTTTGCCCTTCAGTGGCTTCTCAGCTAAAAGCATACTGGTGTTAATTAGCTTCTCTGAAGTAATCTTCAGTTGTGTTTCAAACGTACTGTAAATCATTGCTACACACACTCACACACACACACACACACACACACACACACACACACACACACTGGGAGAGATTACCAAGCATGTAATTTGAGATAGCTCTGCAATTAGGTGTTCTTATCTGTCTTGCAGTAGCTCTACAAATGCTGCTTACCAAGTTGGATTGAAAAGAAAAAGTGTTTCTTATAGACACTGAAGAACTACAAGGCTGCCAAAAAAACTAGAATTAATCAATTTGACTGATCTCTGCACAGATGTTTAGTCTGCAGCATTGCAATGGTTAAATTGAAAGGCTGTAAAGCAGTGGAAGGATCATTTGAAAACTCAAAAGGAAGTGTTCTTTGGTCTGAATCCTGTGGCTTGTTTTTAGTGTTGATGCAGTAGGGTTACAGGCTCCGCCTACCTGCAGCCCTAACACATAGAAGCTTTTCATTCTTTATGGGTGGGGAACTGTTACCAAGGGAAGAAATAAACAGGACAATCAGGCATGCAGAATTGGGGGGGGTTGGGATGTGATGCTGCAGAAACAGAATGAAGGACACACTTGACTGGCAAGACCCTACAGCCAGGAATACTAAGCAAGGGCAAGGCGATGGACAGCTGAATCAAAGGGTATGATGTCCAGAAAGAACAGCCTACAACTCATAGACTTTTCAAGAATCAGTGACACTGATGTTAAAAAAAAGTGTCAGTTTGGACAAGGGGGTAAATTATGTGCTCTGCAAATACAGAGCTGATTGGACATCAGCTTATGTGCAGAGTTAGTGCAACCATGTGAAACAACAATAATGCCCTGCTTAAATGCAGAGAATGAAGACATTTTACAAAAAACTGTGTGCCCTGTGTAGATTTTTAGTGATGGGGAAAAACAGACACGTTTAACTGAATTAGAAACTATCTGAGTTGCTCAACAAGTGTTGTGCCCTGCTTTTGCAGTGAAAAAATGTACTGTTATAAATGTACCCACAGTGCCAGTCAAGTGAAAATGTCTAGCCCTGTATGATCCGTGCCCTGCAAATGCAGAGATGATGGAATCAGCCCACTGTTGTGCAACCATATGAAACTGTGTGCCTAATTTGAAGACAATTTTTATAAAGTGTTTGTGCCTTCCAGACTTTGCAGTGATGGGGAAAGAGACACTTATTACAAACTATCTGAGTTGCTCAAGTGCTCTGCCCTGCTTTTGCAGTAAAGAAATGCAATTAAGTTACATATTGCCCTACAATTATGCAGTGAAAAAGAAAATGACTTCTGCCCTGCACTCGCATTTTTTTTGTTTTTGTATGAGAGGGATGCTGCAGTCAAGGATCAGAGGTTCTGGGGGGATGAAAAGTTAACCTGTGTGTCTGCCAGCCTGTGGTGTGGGGTGCCCACCAACAAAACTGCTGCTGCAGTCTATGTTGAGAGAACTTAATTAACCCTGGCAGTTCACCTGTCTTGACTGGTAGCTATCAAGGGTCTACTCTTGCTCTTCTCATTATTTGTTGTGCTAGGAGGCAGCCTTTACTTCCTGTGAAGAAGCCTGTGTTGCCCAAAGGATGCAGAGAAGTTGGGGTGGGGAGAGTTAGGGTTATTGAACTCTCACCAACATACATTGCTGCAGCTTTAGCTTGGATGATTACAGCTGTTGATGCCAGTGCTCACATATCAGCTTTGGAGCAGCGTTCATTTGCCCTGCTGCAGCATCAGCTTAATGATTCCTTGAAACGGGCAGACTAGGTGGACCAAGCAGCCCTTATCTGCCATCAGATTCTATGTTTCTGTGCTCAGCTGTAAAGCCGCTGAAATGTGTTAAGTAGAACCCAATGACACCTTCTTATTTGCCCTAACTTCAAACTGTTCAATAATCTTTCAGTCTGTCTGATACGGCAAATGTAGTAAAACTAGCAACTGCTGAAGGATGGCACCAAAAATATGATCCAGAAAAAAAGTGGCTGCAGATAATCAGTGAGGGAGATCTTGCAGTGTGTGCAAGTTGTAAATTTGTGCTGTGAATGCATAGATGAGCTATGTGGGTTGAGGAACTTCATTGAGGCATTAATTGCAGGGATAACAGCCCCCAGCTCAAAGCTGACACCATCTGGAAATATCTGCAGACAGAACAGCATAAGAAAGCTATTGATATTATGAAACTTGGTAAAAGGTCACCACTTGATAAACAGTATATCGACACACTACAATTTGTAAGTCAAATGAAGTGGGGGGGTGAAGGGATTTAGACTCAGGCAAGCTAAAACAATTTTAATTTATTTGCAGGGAGAGCTTTCAGTAATGGAGAGGAACAGCACATAATGATTCTAGGCAGGCTGATGGAGATCCTGTGTATGATGGCCAAAAAGGATATCCCAATTAAGAAATCTGAAATGACAGTAGAACAAGAAAAGCATCATGGACCTCATTTTGGTAATAAATACATAAATGCTGTTAGTGGGAAAGAACTCACAATGTCTATTGGCAAGAACCTAGAAGAAAACGTGCTGGCAACAATCAAAAATGCTAATTATTTTTCAGTGCTAATGAATGGTAGTACTAACAGCAATGTAATTAAAAAGGAACTGGTTTACATCATTTATGTAAATCTCAACAAGTGACAAGTTTAGACAAAATTTCTATGAATGCGAGCTGTATCAGATGGCACAAGTGAGAGACTGAAAAATCTCCTATTAAATATTCTAGTAGACAGTTTTATTTATTTATTTATTTATTTATTTATTTACTGAAATGTTTCACTGAACAACAAATTGCTCATCTACCGGTGTGACCGGGGGGGGGGGCAATACAATAAACAATTACAGATACAGAGAAGAGAAGAGATACAATACGGAGCATTTGATTCAAAAATAAAACATTATATACAATAGTGAGCAGTTCAGACAGTTAAGCAACAACAATTCAATCCACCAGTAGGTGAACACAGAGCATATGAGACAGTAAGCCTGTCAGATAGTGATACAGCAGTACAATCATAGTGCAAGATATTTGCAAAGATATTTGCAAAGCTGAGCACTGAGATAGACAAGTGCTAGGTACAAGCAATGGCAGGATTAGGCAGTTGATCAAGATTTGGAAGTGAGGGAAGATGTTAGGGGGAAAAGGGGGAAGCTTGAGAAAAGAGTATAGGGGAGAGAAGGCTGCTGATACCCCTCCAGGGTGTTAAGAACCCTGTCCGGGGGTGACAGAGAGCAGACAGAACAATGAATTTAAGAGGAGAGCAGAAGGAAGACTACTGAGACCAAGATAGACCTCCAGGGTGTAGGAAACCCTGCAAGGGGGTGCAGGTTGCCGAACAAGGCAGCAGACAAGAACAGTGAAAATAGGAAAACTGGTAGCAAGCCACATAACTAGTTACCCCTTGCATGCAATCTGCAAGGGGAGCAGTTATTGGTGACCTGGACAGGGTATAGATGAGTTGGGGGGATTAAAGCAAGTACAGCAGGAGGATAATTAGTTGTGTATAAATAGTGGTGTTAGTATAAGAAAATGGTGAGGTTTGGTGCCAATGGGGCATCTGTCAGCATGAGTGTAAGATGGGGACTTGCTGAGCTTCTACAGGAAGACATTTCGCTGTTCAATGTTTCTCTCACAGCTTTGAACTTGTCATAAAAGATGCTGTGAATAACACCTAATTCAATATGATTTCAAACTTTCTGACACAACTGTTTTATCTCTACCAGTAATGTCCTAAGTAACTCTGAGAATTGCGGTCCCTTGCCCAGGCCATGGAGATGTCAGTTGAGAAGCTCAAGAAGGCTTATGGAACACATTGGGTGCAGCATAAACCTCCTGCCACTTGGCTGTTACCAAATGATACCCTGTAATTTGTACCCATTTCGAATCTGTGGCTGAAAATCCATCTCATGACCAGGCCAAGGATGTGTGACCAAGACTGAACTCAAGAACTGGCTGAAGGACAGGCAGCAGAGGGTAGTAATATGGGTGAACTCTCAAACCCGAGAGCTGTAAACAGTTGGATACCGCAGGGCTTGGTATAGGGCCGTGTTTTTTCTCTTTTTCATTGCCAGTATCTCACGTGGGATTAAGAGTAAGATCAGCCTTTTTGCAGATGACACAAAGATTGGTGTGGTGGTGGACAGCACACAAGGGTGTCAGGAACATCAGGATGATCTGACTAAGCTTGAGCAATGGTCAGATACATGGCAGCTGGGGTTCAGTGCAAAGAAGTGCAAAGTCATGCACTTGGGAGTGCAAACTCCAAGGAATTACCAGCTGGGAGGGGTACAGTTATGCCCTACAGAGGAGGAGAAAGATCTTGAGGTGATAACAGGGCAGATGAACCATTCAGTGCAGTGTAGAAAAGAGTCAGCTAAGGCTAATAAGATGCTGGGGTGTACTGCCAGGGGAATAACTTTCAGGAGACCAGAAGATAAGAGATTGTCCTGCCTCTATACAGGTCATTGGTGAGGCCTCACCTGAAGTATTGTGTGCAGTTTTGGTGTCTCTACTTAAAGAAGGATGTTAAATTACTGGAGGGGTCCAACACAGAGCAACCAGAATGATCCTCGGTATGGAGGATAAACCCTATGAGGAGACACTGAGGGAGCTCAACGTACTCCCTGAAGGAACTGAGGGATAGTGGGGACATGATAGATACTGTACCTTCAAATATATGAAGGGCATAAATAAAGAAAGTGCAGAAGTTAATTTTAGATTAAGGAGAGCGAGGGACACTAGGGGGCACAGTTTAATGTTGGAGGGTGGTAGATTCAGAAGAGAAATGAGGAAGCACTATTTCATGGAGAGGGTAGCGACAGGGTGGAATGCATTGCCTGAAGATGTGTTATCAGTGAAGTCAGTGGTCAGTTTTAAAAAGGGATGGTACAAAGTCAGGGGAAGGTCACCAAGGAGGCACTGAGGGGAGAGGTAACAACTGGGACAGGTAAAGAATGGGATATGAGAATGGAGAAGGGGGCAGCAGCAGTGTAATAGCTGCCAGCTGCACACTCGAACAGTCTACATAGACCATTAGGCCTGTTTCTGCTGGCAGTTTTTGTATGTTCATATAACTAAATTCTGAATGGTAGCACACCATCTGTGTTTTGAACAATTGACTCAGCCACTTGCCCAGCTCTCGCTAGCACTTCAAAAAGAAATCATGGAAATGACAGAGCTACTTAGCTCTGTTGAAACTTTCAGAAACACTGTGGAATCTGCAATGTGTGGAAAGAGGTATCATAGTAAGAATAAATAATGATGGTGATAAGGGACAGCCTTGTCTAGTGCCCCTGGGCAATAAGAAAGAGAGAGAGAGAGTAGAATTAGTAAGAATTTTTGCTGAGGGTGAAATGTACAACAGTTTAATCCTAGTAAATCCAAAGTGAGAAAGTACAAGATATAAATAATTCCAATTTAATGAATCAAATGCCTTTCTGAAATCTATCACAATAGCAGCTGCTGGTTTATGAAGAGATTTTGCTTTAAGGATTAAATTAAAAAGAGAGCATAGGTGGTCAGAACCAGATCTGTTTTTGATAAACCCTGCTTGAGATGTGTGGGTGAGTTTTGAAATGAGTGGCTTTAAGTGGAGAGTTAATAGCTTTGCAAAGATTTTGCCATCTGTATTAAGTAATAAAATAGGCCTATAGCAGGATGGGAGAGAGGGGGTCTTTATCTTTTTTTGGTAAAACAGTGATGATGGCTTCCATCATTGCAGGAGGAAGATTGCCTTTAGTTGATGATTCTAGAAAAACTTTGTAGAGTAAAGGGCGAAGGGTATCCGAGAGTAGTTCATAGAAGTCAACTGGGAAACCATCTCCTCCTGGGCATTTACAAGATTTCAGGGATGCTAGTGCTTTCTGAATTTCCTGAAGGGAAAAGGGTTCATCCAGACTAGTCGTATCTTGCACAGAAAGGTGTGGGAGTTGCAAGAATTCCAAGAAGTGCTGTATTTGTTTGTTACAGGCAGTATTTTGTTGTGAATACAGTTGTTCATAAAAGGATTTCATGATACGATTAATAGAGGGATTATCTGTATGAATCTGGCCTAAACGGTCTTTCAATCCGGCAATGTGTCTATCCATTTGTTGGGCTTTAAGCTGATAAGAAAGCAACTTACTACACTTGTCTCCTTGTTTCCAATAGTTGTGTTTGAGTCTAAAGAGGGCTAACTCTGTTTTGTGGAATACAAGGTAATTAATTTTATTTCTTAGTTGCAGAATTTCAAGGTACAGACGGAAATTGGGGTTGGGCTTACGGAGTGTGAAATATTGACTTTCTTTATCTTTAAATTGTTTTTCTAGCTCTGCCAATTCCTGCTCCCTTAGGTTCTTTCTGTGTGATGTGTAACTGATGATCTTACCTCTAACTGTAGACTTTAATACTTCCCAGATAGTACACATGGTGGTGTCAGGGCACTTATTGAAAGAAATTCTTGGATTTGGTTTCTTACCTAGGGAATAAATTTAGGATCTCTAAGTAGAAGAGGACTGAGACACCAAGAAGGAGATTTAGGTGGTGGGGGCCCCATAGTAGATGTATTTGAACAGGAGAATGGTCAGATATTGTGATTGGAATAATGGACATTTTAATTGTTTTATCCATAAAAGAAGAGGAGGTGAACCAATAATCAATTCTACTGTAGGTTTTATGAAGAGAAGAATAAAAGGTGTAGTCTCAGTCTCTGGGGTGGTTAATTCTCCAAATGCCCGATAAATTAAAGTCTTTGATTAATATTGTTAGGGCACTAATACTTCTTGGGTGGGCATCGAGTGATGAGTTACTTCTATCTAAGCAAGCTTCCAACGTAAGGTTAAAATCGCCCCCCCCCATCAGAATTGGGTTGTTATGACTATTATTTATCATAATTTGTTGTGCTAGATTGTGTAAACATTCTGGGGTATCAGAATTGAGGGCATATACATTAATTAGCATAATGGAGCCAGAAGGAGTATTTAGCATAGCAATTACCCATCTGCTTGCATCATCGGTGATAGTCTTAATATGAGTCCAGTTAAGATTTTTATGCAACAAGATAGCCACCCCTTGTTTTTTGGAAGAGAAAGAAGATGCATATATTTAACTGACCCAGTCCTTCCTGAGTCTAATGACGTCTTCAGATAGTAATTTGGCTTCTTGTAAGAAAGCAATATGTGTTAATGTTTTTGAGACAAGTCAAGATTTGTTTACATTTACAAGGAGAGTTGAGTCCCTTAGTATTCCAAGAATATAATATTAAGTCACTCATAGTAAAAAAAAATTAATTTAAGAATATCCAGAAATACAAGGGATTCCAATTAATTAAAATCAAGGATGATGTAGACTGAAGAAGGAGATGGTAAGGATATATAGAGGCAAGCAGGAGTATTAAGCTGTATGGATTATATAAATTAAAATAGTAACAGCTAATGAGTCTCTCAGGGAAATAAGACAGAAAGGCAAATTTAAGCATTAAAACATTTTAAACATTATAAACATGTATCATTGAATATAAAAAGGAAAGAAAAGCTTGTCTTATTATGATAAACTGTAATGTAAAGCACTTAAGATGCGTGGAGAGATACGAGTCAGTACAAATGCCTATGACTCTCCCGCCCTGCTCCCAGGTGAGATAAGTAGTTAGTAAGTTTTTAAGATATAGATATATTATTAAGAAAACTATTCTACAATCTTAAGCTAACACCCTTTATAGAACAATATACCCAACAAGTTAGATTTTAAACATCAAGTATTTAAATGGATGATTAAATTCCCTTGGAAGGACCAGAATCATCACTACAAATCAGTTAAAACTATTGAAATTGTATATAGAGATTCCACATATTAGTAGCAAACCACGAACAGAGAGATAGATCAGTTCACCAGTAGGGTAGCAGTGCCAACCGAAAACAATATATTATACTTTGCTGTGTGAACAAAAACAAAATAGAAAATTAAGTTGGTGAAATGCATACAGCCAATACTATACTGCAATATGAATTGTACAAGTGTAGAGGATATTAAAAGAAAATGAAAACACCTTGATTAAATAGTCTTTGTAATTTAATGAAGTACTATATCAATTATTAGAGCAACTATAGGGTATAGGAGGGCTGTATATGATGTTAAAAAACCAATATGATGAAGTTGTGAAACCTATCCAGCAATGGGATGTATATTGATTAAGATTCTTAGAAAATCAGGCTTTGAGGCTCAAGCTACCATCCTTGCTGGCTACAAAAATGGTGCAATAACTCTTAGCTCGAAAATTGCCAAGTTAGAGTTTATTAATATAGTCTGGATATTGGGACCATGTGCAGCTCCAATAGACCCCAACTATATATAATTTAGCACAGTATTGCCATATTTTATGGGCTTCAAGCTTTGAGTGAACACCACAATAGCATAGGTTAGATGCTAATGTTAAGGTGAAGGCATCTTAGTCTTGAAAATAGTCTGCACTATGCTGTATATGAAAGACTCTTAGAGAAATAAAGTTTAGGTGGGATCGTATCTTATATGTCTGATAAATATGCTTGAGGGTGAGTGTATGGGGAAGGTATGGGTTAAAATATTATGTAAGTTAAGCAAGTATTGCCAAACTGAGATATGGGGAGAAAAAAGGAGGGACCTGACATGTGGATATAATGAAGCTTAAAAGGGGAAGGGATAAATGTAGAATACCGTTGGTACCTCAAAAAGGAGTCTGGAACTGGGAATGGCATAATTACCCCACTATAGGCAATCCAATTCTTTCTAGAATAGTAGGGCCTGTAATGGCATCACCAATCTGTGTATATTAATTAGGGTACTGCAACAGAGGTATTTATGGACTAATACAATGCTTTGCCTTACGTCTTGTTGGAGGCAATGTTATTAGAGATAAGTTGGAATTTATGCAGTATGATAAAAAACAAATTGGCTCACACTATTTCTGCAGGGAAAAGGGATCTAACTACAGTGAGACACCATAACAAGTAATAGACAAAACTGAGTAATATCAAAAAGCTAACTCTGAATGCATAATATATTAAGAACTAAAAGGAGAACTGTTAGATTACCCCATGTATAAATTTTTAGGGGATTGTAAAGTCAGCATTAAATACACTTTGTAATTGAAACCACTGCACATAAATTAGTGGCCACTACGTACAGCTTTAACAGTTCACAATCTGCTGAGAGCAAAAGCTGTTATGTTAAAAAATAGTGTACATCGCAGCAACAATGGGATGCAGATTGACTCTTCTAGGCTATAGAAGAGCAATCTTTTTGTTAATAGCAAGTCAAATATCAACCACATCTGATAGATTCAGGTGAAGGAAGACCCACAAGCTCCCTGTAAAGTAAATAGAACTTGTGTTTGAGCTTCCCTTTTCATTTCTTTTTGGGAGGCTCAAACAGCTTCATGGGAGAGCACGCCACCAATTCTGCCCACAAAGAGTTGGCTGAGACCAAACCTGGAAGCTCCTTGCTGCCCACAGTCTGTATAGGCTCCAATTCTCCACTTTGGATGTCCTCTAGCGATGGGTGTAGATCCTCATCAAGTCAAGCAAATTTGTTAGATAGGGGGATAGAGGAGGAGAAGTTAGTGTGGTGTTCCAGGGTGCACAAGGTCAACACTGAATCCTCGTCTGTGCAACAAGTGTTCCAGGCCATGTGGGGGCCTGAGGAATTCTTTGCTTGAATATGAACTGAAGATCTTGAAGTGAGGGAGACTGCAACATTTCCTGAGGTAGCGATCGTGGGGAGCTTCTTGTGCTGTAACTTGAAGAGATTCAGGGCTGTCTGATAAGCAAGATACAGGATTTTTATTTAGACTGGCTAGTTCTGTGTTGTTGATATTAAGATTTTCATCTAGTGCATAAGGCAAGCTGAAATCCTTAAATGAGCTGTTGATGTATATGCGCATTACTGCTGGATACCTCAATGCAAACCTAAATCCTCTTTGGTGCAGCATGGGTTTAATGTATTTAAAGGCTTTCCTTTTTATGGTAAGCTCCTTAAAGAAGTCCCTAAAAATCAGAATTTTGTGCTCCTGCCATATGAGATCCCCCATTTCCTTTGCTCTTTTCAGAATTAGTTCGGTATGTAAATAGTTCAGAAATCTGGCGATAATGGGTCGAGTTTTTTGTGCTGGGCCTGGTCGAGGGCCTAGGGATTTGTGAGACCTCTTGATGGTGTGTGACTGGTCAGGAGGGAGCTTTAGTAATGCAGGCAAAGCATGTTGTAGTAACTCACTGGTGTCACTGAGCTCAGTACCTTCAGGAAAACTGAGGAATCTAAGATTATTCATGCGGTTTCTGTTCTCAGTATCATTCATTTTTGCTTGCAGATTCTTAATTACTCTGTCCTGCTCTCTAATAGTTGCATGTAGGTCCTGAATTGATGTTTCATTTTGTATTGTCTTGGTTTCATTAGATGTAAGTCAAATGTCCAATGTTTGTGTATTACTTATATTTTGCTGCATTGCAACGTTTAGATCATTAATTTCAGTTATTAGTTGTTGGAACATTGATTCAATCTTTGTGAGAGAGTTTACATTTGCAGTCTGGGAGGCTATTGTGTAGGCCTCAGAGAGTACTGTTTTTGCAAGATAAAAGTACAGAGTATAAATGGATGATAATGGTAAAATATTTCACCAGAGTTTCTCTGTCGTCTCTGTAGAAGTGGATCCCAGCAGTTTGCAGTCAAAAGACAGCTAAATTGCTAAGGATTGGTGATGATTGCTGGAACGTCCAAGGACAGTAGAGATCAGGCTGACATTTCTAGCAGAGGCAGGCCACACCCCACACCCCCCCGAAAGTTTCTGTTGATGAAAGTAGTATCTGTAATCATGCAAAATTGTTAGATACCACACTTTGGCCATCAGACCCCTAAGGAGCTGGAGCTGTATGGTAATGATATTACTTTAGTAGCCGATCAAATTTTAAAACTTTCAACGCCTGACTGTAACAGCCTTCTGGTGCTTGCAAACTGGCAAAGGTTTTGCTCAAATTGATTTTACACATCTGTCTCCTTCTACTGTCTGGTCAAAGCTGGCATGTGACTTTCCAAATTCTTATCCTAATCTTTTGAAGATTGTGAATGTGTTGAGAGTATTTCAGGTGTCTAATGCAATAGTAGAATGGTGTTTTTTAGCATGAACGAAGTTAAAACTGACTGGAGGGCATCTCTGGCAGAGAACACTGTAGAAACATTGATTCCCATTAAAAACAGGCCCCCCCCAGCTGAATTCAAACCCGACTGGGCTGTAGATCTATTGTTTAGTCTAAAGCCCTTGTGATATGGCAGCTCAGGATGATAAACCTGGTCCATCCCCCCAAAGCAGGCTAAAATTACAGGCTACATGCTTGGTGGAGGTGATGTGTGATAACTAATTTACGCTACTTGCAACCATTTAGCAAAAAGAAATCAATCCTGTCTGTCACAATTTGATTATAAAGTTTTATTGAGCCACCATTTTTTTTAAATTATGATCACATTATTGTCACTGTCTTCTATATCACGATCTTTAACTTGTCACTCGTATCTTGTGCTTGTTTGCTGCATCTCCTGTCACACTAACTGTATCAAATGCCCAGTAGGCATCATTTTATGTAAATGATAAACAATCACTGCAACCTGAGAAAAATGGCATAAAATAAAAAAGATACAGGGATCAATTCTAGAAGAATGGCACAAGTTGCTGCCAAAGGTGGCTTGTGCCAAAACCAGTTGCAACATGGACCCTGCGCCCAATTCTAGATGGGGCAGGGTCCCAGCTGCTAAGTCCTGTGACTTGCGACATCAAGCCAGGTACACCGAACAGAGGGTGTACCTGGTGAGTTTTTTGCAAGCCACAACCTCTATCCAGCATAGCACAAGTGCCACCCCATGCTTGATCCCCTAGACAGAGCCCTGCAGGGCTAGAGGACCCCCACCCATTGTCAGTGCACCACGGATTCCCCCCCACTCCCAACCAGCTCCCCAAGTCAACTGTGTACTGTACAGTATGTACAGTACACGGACAGCCTCTGGCAGTCTAGTGGTCCCCCACCCAGCAGTGCCAGTCCACAGCGTACCCCCAACCTGTCCCAGCCAGTGACTGGTACAGCCTACCTCTCATCACCATGGCCAGCTGCTGACTAAGCCCCATAGTAGTGCTTACTGGATATACGCGCACAGTGAATATGCATATGTACAGTACGCACTCCTGCTGTGTTCAGTCAGGGGCTGGCTGCAGTGGTGAAAGGTGAGCTGTGCCAGTCACTGGCCTACAGTGGGTCTTGGGGGGGGAGCGGGTGGTCAGGTACTGCCGAGTAGGAAGGGTGGGCCACTTGACTTCCAGGGATGCCCAGTGTATGAGCGACTTGGAGGGAATTTGGGATGGGGAGGCATTATTACAGGTTGCAGGTTGCGTTTTTTTAAAGGCACTTTGGGCGGCAGCATACAGCAGCTCTGCGGGGCTTTCAACTTGTATGTGGGTCAGAGGCATGAGCTATCCCTGTGGGGCATTGTGGCACGGGGGGGACAGGGGTCACCATGTGGGACAAACATGTGCTGGGGGCATGGAAGTGTTGGGAGGAAGGTGGTATACAATGGGAGGGATGGGTGGGCTGCACATGCAGCAACTCCCAGAGGTGTGAAGTACAGTTACACCAGCAATGTGCTGATGTAACTTACGTTGGTGGTTCTCCCCCAGGGGTTGTTACAGAATTGCGAAATTGGGGACTTTGTTGCTGCCCTTCCAGAATAGGGTGCAACTGCTGCCATAAACCCCAGCACCATGTTGTAGGGGGTTGCAGGCATAACTGCTGGCGTAAGTCCACTTTGGCACAAGTGGCCTGCAGCATGTCGCATGCCATTATGTAGAACACCATATGTCGCAACTGCTGGTGTAACTTGCTACTTCCACCATTTTTTTGGGGTGCAAATCAAGTTACGCCAGGCATATCCCTTCTAGAATCGGGCCCACCATCTCAAAACTGTGTGTACAATGTCTATTTTATCAATATATATATACTGATATTTAGTAATTTTTTTATTTAAAGTACAAATACCCATTTTAGGAAATTGCTCCTCAAAATCAGCTGATTACAAATCATTTTTGGTTTTGATTAGCAAAGGCCAGTAATCAAGTCCCTGACACTAATTTATGCCTTGTTGCCCCTACCCCCAGGTCCTCCCACTTCCTGATTAATCTCCTGTGGGGAACAGAGTCAAAGGCCTTACTGCAGGATTTTTGAAGGGAGGCGCATGGCTTGCATTCAGCCCTGTACCACCACACTTAGGTTCAGGTGGTGCACCAAACTCTTTGCAACATCTGCACCCACTTTTACAATCTCAGGCACAGTTATGGCACTTTCAGTAATTCATGCCAGCTTGCGCCAGATATCAGGCACAAGTTCAGTGAAACAGCCCCAGGATTGCCACATGATAGACCAGAAAAAGTTGATCTAATTTACGCCAATTGCCAGCATGGGATAGAAAATCAGTTTACATCTTCACAGGCCCCATGCACCGTATTGTTGGTGCAACAGGGCTTGCAGCAGTCTAAGTGTTTTAAAAATCCTACCCAGGATCTCCATTGCTTGGCCACCATCCTGGTTACCATATCAAAGTACTAGATCGGGTTACCCCTGACATGAACCCCTGCTGCCTCTCACCTTGGAGCTCACTGTCTTCTGGAAAGCTTACCAGTCTTTTTTTTCCATATGGTTTTCATGCGCTTCCCCATTATTGAGGTCAGACTGATCAGTCAATAGTTTCTGGGGTTATCATTTGGACCAATTTTGTGCAATGGCGCTACATGCTCTGTCCTCTAGTCCAGGGGTACATCCCCATCTCCAAAGATTTGTTGAACAGATTTGCTAGGGGACCCACCAGCATTTCTGCTAACTCCCTGAGCACCTTTAAGTGTATGCCATCCAGTCCTGTGGACCTGTCTACCTTCAGGGGCTTTAAGCCTTTCTGCACCCTGCCAATTTCAATCTTCCCATCTTTGACTCCTCCCTCCCTCCCCTTTTTCTCCTCTTTCTTCTTCTGGTGTACTGGGCCATCCTTCTCCTTTGTGAAGACTGAACAGAAGTACTTGTTAAGTACTTTTGCTTTCTTCTTACTACCATCAACCCACCCCTTCCCTTTTCAGTGTGACTATCCCATCCTTGATATCCCCATTTTTCCCTGATGTACTGGAAGAAGGCCTTGTCCCTCATGTTCACATCCTCTGGCAGCTGCAGCTCTCTCTTTGCCTTGGCCAGTTGGACTGTTCTGCCTACCTCCCTTTTCTTTGCATGGTACTCCTCCCTGTCATCTTACCTCTGGGTGTGTTTATACTTCCTAAAGGCTGTCCTCATGCTCTTCACAACCTGGGCTACCTCCCTAACAAACCAGCTGGGCTTATTGGCTCAGGAATTTTTGCTTTTAATTTTTGCACACTTATTGATGGCTGCCAACAGCCCCTCCTTGTTAACTGCTCATTTCTGGTATACCCCATTTCTTTCCTAATCCCAGTAAGGTGTCCTCCCAGTATCTGCCACATCCTATCATAGTCTGCCCTCCTGAAGTCCAGCACCCTTGTTTTTGTCACAGTCATCTCCCTGCCCATATCCAGATGAAAACACACAGTGTGATCAGCGCTGGCCCTAGCTATTCCGGAGCCTTGTACGAACCTCTTTGCTGGGACCCATATCAGAAGTCACAAAGCCTCCAAGGAACTTCCTCATCTCTATCATAGCCTCCCTGTAGCTTCGTTTTCATTTAGTTTTGTGCCATTTTTGCAGTTTACTTAAATTAGTATATACAGAACCAGGAAGAAGGAGGCCAGCTGGACAGCTGAGTTTTTTTGTAATGCACAGTTCACAATCCACCTAAGGCCTGCTTTGAATGTGGTGGTTGCTTTCTGCAAGTAGTGATTCCACCTTTACCTCCTGGACACTCTTACCATAAGACCGAACCAGTTCCAGTATGGCCCCCTCCCCGGTAGACCCCAGGACACATTGTGTAAGGAATACACTCTGGAATGCATCCAGCAGCATCTGAATACTGTTGGAGACAGTAGCAGGGACCTCCCAAGCTACCCCAGGTAGATTGAAGTCCCCCATAATCACTATCTTGCAGTACAAAAGTGAAGATAAGGCTGGAGATAGTACAAGGCTCAGAGGCTTTGCTTAGGAGATAGGGGAAAAAAGAGCAGACTAGATGGTTTCCCATATCACTCCATCTCATTCTCCTAACTATGGAGTCTCCCAAGATTATGACCCTCTCCTCTCCACCTGCCACCCAAGTCTCCTCCCTTTCACCTTTCCTGATTGCTGTTCCTTGGCTGACCTTCCTTGCCTGTTTATTTTGGGTTCCCCTCCTGATCCCTACTTATCTCCTGTCTGATCCCAATTCTAACTATCTGCACACCCTCCCATCAACCTCCTCTAGCTCTTCCTGTCTGTCCTTCTCCATTCAACCCTCCCCCACCCACTGCCACTACTCCTATCTCTATCTATCTCTATCTTCCCCTCTGTGGTCATCTCCCCTAGTATCCATATCACCCTCCTGCTGCTGCCCCCACTTCTTCACACAGATCTTTCCCATACCCACTGTAGTCAGTGGGAGTACTCTATTCAACACCACCTGCCCCCTTCTTTTCCTTCCCTCCCCATTCCTCCAGCTAGTATCCATTTACCTCCCCTAGGCCTCCTCCCCCACTGGGGAAGAAGGACCCATGGAGCCTGTCTTAGCTTCCCTTCCATTCTCCTCCCAGCCAGACCCCCTCCCAGCATAGGCTTCCTCATTATTGTCTCCCACCAGTACAATACTCCACTGCACCCACACCCCATTTAGATAGCCCCTCTCCACCAACACTCCTAACTCCTGTCTGAGCTGCAAACCTCTGCCCTCAGCTGATCTAAGCTACCACAGACTGGATAACACCCTACCTCCCAGAGAGTGCCCAAGAAAAATGCTGCCCTCACACCCACTGTAGCATACTACTCTACCATCCCCCTCTGCATCCCTCCTCTCTACATTTTGATGTTATTAACCCCCATACAGAGTACCTATACAATCCTTCTATCCCTGTGTATCGTTACCCTATATAGGGGTTTGCTACGCCATTCCTGGAAACCTTTTCATTGAGCCTTGCAGTTTAACTTACAGTAGGTAGTGATGGCTGAAAAGTTGCACACCCAGGTCTCCCTGATCACTTACCCTAGGTAGAAATGTACTGACTCGCTTACCCTAGATAAAAACCTACTATCTTATGTGGGGATGGGGGTGAAGCTGCAACCCCTTACTTACACTGTTTGTTGATTCCGATGAGGACCAGCTGTATTCCCTGTGAGATCCCCATCAACCAACTCCCTTATAAGCTGATCCAAGATAGGGACCGCCTGCAACCCCTTGACAATGTTCACCTCAGATATAATCCTACTAACCTATGTCGGTATAGCTGTTAAGCTGCATCCCCTTTCTTACCTGTTTGCTGAACCTAGATAGGAACCAGGTGCATTCTCTGTAAGATCCCGGTCAACCAATTCCCTTGCAAGCTGACTCAAGATAGGGATCAGATGCAACCCCTTGAATATACCTGACCGCCAACTTTGTGCTCTCCCCTTTACCTTACCTGACCTTCACTGGGCAGGGTGGCCTGCAGTCTGCGGTCCACTCTATGGACTCCCTGCTGATACCTCCAGACATCAGTTAGTTAGATGCCACACTCCTGATTCATGGCACTCATGCTACAGGGTCACTCAGGTGAGGGGTTGCTTAGAATTCTGGGATATAAGTACTGGCTGCAGCCATGCGATTTGATGGCTGCAGCCATGTGGGTTAAGCCACTGCAGTGGCTGCTAGGTCAGTTAACCCTCCCCTGAGCCCACTTTCAACCCTCCCCTGAGCCCACCTTCACAGCCTCCCTCCTTCAACACCCTTTTCTTTCCCTCACCTTTGATCACAAACTTAGCATTGTTTAGAGCAATAAAAAAGATCCACAGTATAAGCAGCAGTTTTGTGCTGCTCTTCTGTTCTTAATTTATTTATTTATTTATTTGCTTTTGTTAACCAGGTAAGTACACTAGACAGCGACATGCCTATTTTCAGGAGCGACCCGGGAGAGTTACAGTGTATCCATAAGACAACAATTACATACAGGAGCCACATGCGCCAACAGTTAGGTTACATCCAAGAGCCACATGCTCCAACAATTGGTAATACGGTAGAGTTTACATACAGGAGCCATATGCTCCAACAGTTGGTAATACAATAGAGTTTACATTAAGAAGCAAAGCGCTCCGCCGTAGGCTGAATACAGAGGTAACAACAAATAACAGTTTAGGAATTTACAAGAACAAGGCAGGAGTCAAACAATAAATGCTCAATAAACTGTACTTTTTCCAGTTGCTGTTTTGGCTTTTTCATTTTTAGTTGTAAGTGCAATGGGTCCTGATGGATCCTGATCTTTTTCATTGGCAACAGGCAGCTTCCCTGTGTGCACTCTGTTCTGTTATTCTTTTTTCCTCACCAGTGACAGTCATTTTCATCTTTCCAAATGGGAGGGTCATGACTACTCAGGCCATAAGTCTTTGTAGGAAAGCTTGTTGTTTTCAGTTTCAAGTTTGTTACTGCACCTTGTTTGGCATATAAATTTGGATTTGCTCACTAGTTTATCAGCTTATCCCTTGGGAGTGGGACTTTTCACATTTTTAAACAGTTCACCAACACAAGATCCTGGGCAGCACAGACATCGGGCCTAATACAATCCAAGCCTGGGTGCACAGACAGTGCTGCGGCAGAAGGAGAACCACACTTAACCTCTGGGACCTACCATTTGGGGGCTGTGGTGCCAGGAAAGCCTGACAGTACAGACAAGCCCACATCAATGGGTCGGGTGTGAGAGACTATTGTGCATGCCTAAAGTGAGTGTTACTAAACCCACTAACTTCCTCCTGCAGGGTCAGGATGTGAAACAACACTTTGTTATTATTTTCACTGCCTTTGTCAATAGCTGTCTTTAGCTGGATGTTGGAAACATTATGGTGTGTAGTCATGGGGAAATGTCCTGTAGTGGAGAGGTGGGGTGGTACAGCATCCCTGGGAAGGGTGCCACATATGTAACCAGGCCCACTATTCATCTATGAGTGGAAGCACCACATTTAAATCATTTTAGTGATTAGGATATGCCACCCTCCCACCCCCTATTTTTCCAAAGAATTTAGCAACCTAGTCCCTTTAACCTTATAAGGTATCTGCTCTCAATGAAGGGGGACTCATCAACTGACAAACATGGTGATCCGGTGTCCTCAAACACTTGCTATGAACTCCTCAACATCTTTCATGTCCATCAGAGTCTCCAATCCCCTGCTGAGATCCTTGTCCATGTGTTGTGCCCTAAGGCCTCAGTTACAGCAACTCTTTTTTCTTTGGTGTACCTAAATCTCAACTTTCAAGACTGTAATGTGTCACAGTCACTGCTGCTCAGCTTTTTCACATACCCACAATGAGAAACGTGACCACATGCACATCACCACTATTCTCTATGGCCATCATGGTCTCTCCATTCCTTTCAGAATCCGCTGACTGGAACATCATTTCTGTCTCTTTCACCTTTTCAAATGTCATCCCTCTTGTCAAATCACTTGTTAGACTCCACTTAGACTACTGTACACAGGTATGGGCCCTTCAAATGATTAATGAAATAAACAGATTGGAAAGTGTACAGAGAAAACACACCAAATATACAAATGGGTTAAGAAACTTAACATACCAACAGAGACTGGAAGAGCTGAATCTTTTTACTCTCAAAGACAGAAGACTTAGACAGGATCTCATCAAAGTACATCTGGGCAAAAAATGGTTGGTCCAAACTGTTAACAGTGCTAGCCAGAAAACAAGTGTGGAAAGCCCTTTTACATAGACCAAAACAAAGATTACTGGTGGAAAAGATGCAGAATTAAATGGCACATAAAACTCTTCATTCTTACATAGTGTTCACGAACAGACATGCTCGTCAAAACATGCCATATACAACTTAACACAGCTGGGGGCCATTCTGCAGCCCCCATAGCTGTTCCTCTTGTCTGAATATAGTAGTCATTGTCAAAAACAAAATAGTTATGTGTCAACATACCTTCTAAAGCCACCACAATACATCTACATGGCATTATATCTCCATAATTTGACACAAAGATATAAGTGGAATTCAATTAAATTGCACACACTGGAACTTTAATTGATCAGTTTAAAAACAATGGATGTTGAGTGCAGGTAATTTATTGCACCCATCAGGTAATTAGGGTCTCTTGGTAACTAAATACAATGAGATTACATAGATAAATTAATAATTTAATTGGTAGCAGTGTGCTTGGATCCACTATAAAAGGATAGTGGTCCCGGGTACAATTACACTCCTTGAGAAAGACCACATGATTTGTCCGAAGCACCTGGGCATTGGTACATGCATGTCTGTTCATAAATACTATGTAAAATATAGTTTTATGTGCTGTTAAATTCTGCAGCCTGAGTGCAGTCAGTAATCTTTGTTTCAAACAGATATCTGAACAGTTTGCCAGACCAATACTTGGTACCCAGCAGAGCAGTGTGCATCATTTGTCTCATGGGGGGAGGTGACCACTCTAGCTCATTGTACATACTGCATCAGTGGCAGTGAGGGGGAGCCCATGGTAAATCTACACAGTGCATTGAACAGGGTGTTGATTTTATCAAGGGAGGTGGAGGTAGCGCCTGAGCAGACTACATCCCTGTAGTCTATGAGGAGAAGGATTGATCATTACATAATCTGTTTTCTGATGACTCAATGGAGGTACCCTTTTAATCTACATAAGGAACCTAGCTTGGTATACCACTTGCCTACTACCTGGGAGGTGTGCCCTGAGTAGTCAAGGTGCTGGTTCACATGCCGACCAGGGTATTTGTTGGAGGAAATGGAGTCTAGGCAAGGCCTGTGTGTGGTGCGTATTGTCAGAGCGGGAGTGGCACTGCTAAGTCAGTTTCTGGTGTTGAACATCATGGATACCAGATATGTTTGGTTCATGATGAGGTGGTTATCCAGGAGCCATGTTGTACTGCAGTGAAGAGACCCTCAATGGAGGGAGTAGAGGTGTCAGATACATAGATAATGGTATCATCTGCATACATGGGTACATTGCTAGCAGTGAGTGAGCTGGGCAGGTCATTAATGTAGGTAGTGAAGAACAGGGACCCTAGGACTGAGCTTTGTGGGACCTCAAGGGTGACTGGTAGGGCAGAGGAGGAGCATGGGCCAAGTTTGACGTATTGGGTCTGGTTGGTAAGGTAAGATTGGAACCTTGCTAGGGCTGAGAGGGAGACACAAGCTTATATTAGTTTGAGTAGGAGCTGATGGTGATCCACGGTGTCAAAGGCCTTTGCTAGGTCTATATATATAGTTGCTTTGCCCAGGCCCTTGTCCATATTGCTGTGTATATAGCTGGTGACTCTAATAAGGGAGAAGGAGGAAGCTGAGTTGTTGGAGCAAAAACCGGATTGGAAGAGAATTAAGAAACCAGTCTGGGCATAGTAATTCGATAACTGCCTGCTGATAAACCTCTCACGGGTTTTTGAGTGGATGGGGAGCAGAGAGATTGGTCAGTAGTTGAACAGTGAGCCAAATGGGCCACTTTTATGAATCAAAGTTACCAATGCATGCTTCCAGTTGTGAGGAAATGAGCTGGTACATTGTGATCTATTAAGTACATGGGCAATGGGAACCACTATTGCTGGAGTGCCAGTTTTGAGGAATTTGGGTACAGTGCCATTGGCTCCACAACTGGATACTGTGTTTAATGCCAAGAGCTCTTTGAGAACATAGGCTGCCAAGATTACCTGCAAGCAGAAGTTACCACTGGTGGGTGGATTGGGTAGTGAGGGGTGGGGAAGGGGGTTATGGATAAGAACCCTGGAGCCTTCTGTGAAGTATTAGTTGAGGGCATCAGTGATTAAAAGGGAACCAGGTGAGGTCTGTGGCCAGTTAGGAGAGGGTTTAAATATGCTATTGTCCATTTTTCAGAATTTAGAAGAGTCAAGGGTGTTGCAAGCAAGTAAACTTTATTTACATAGCACCTTTCATAAGCAAGATAGGTTGCTCTTGAAGTATATGGCTTTTGCTAGGCATATGCTCCTCATGCACTGATTATGAAGTGCAGTGTAGGCTTGCCTATCCTGGGGTAGACCGCTTGACTTCTGCCTGACCCAGACCATGTCCCTCTACTGGAAGTATTCAGTTATGCCTGGTATGATCCAAGGAAAGTGGTGGCCACAGACTATGTGCCACTTAGTTGGTGCCTGTTTGTCACAGATATCTAGGAATATAGAATAAAAGTGTTTCAGTGCCTCAACAGAAGACCAGTTGGCTGCTGGGAGATCCTGAATGAAACTGTCAGGGTAGAATATTTTAAATGATCTAACATAGGTTATTTTGGGGGGACTCTGATGGATTTAATTTTCAGCACACAATATGCCATATAGTGACTGCTGAGAATGTCTGGCAAGCTGCTAGAAGTCAGGATTCTTTGTGACTGTGATACCAGCACCCAGTCTATCGTGTTGTGATTGTCTGATCTGGGGTAGAAGCAAGTGGGTGCTGAGATTAGCTGGTGTGAATTCAGGGCTTTGACCTTGGAGTGAAAGTTGTTGTATGAAGGGAGCTTGGTGCCAGTTGACCAGTTAAAGTCACCTAGCACAATATATTCATCTTTGGGAAGGGGGTCCTGAATTTTCTGGAATCTATCTGTGACCATGTTGAAGGATTTGCCCAGTGTGTTGTAGACACCTGTTATCTGCATTGGGATAGAGTGAGGGTGGGTAAGTCCCCCTATGATAAGTTCATTTGATTTTGGGATGGCTTCTCGGATAGTGATGGCAAACTTGTGGGGGCATGCTGGGTAGATGAGGATACCTCCCTCGTACTTGGAGAAGTCTTGCCTGTGAGATATGTATCCAGGGATTTTGATGGCCAAGGAAGAGATTTGGAGGGGCAGGTTTCAGTTAATATCAGAAAGTCTGGTTGATTAAGGGTTACCCAAGTTTTGACCAAGACAGTTTTGGGAAGTAGGCTCCTAATATTAACATGACAGATTTTAAGGCCCTTGGGTAAGAAGAGGGGTCTGCTGCTGGTATTGGCGGGTAGGGCTAGGTTGGCCTCTACATCTCCGCCCAGAAAGAGCAGCAGTATGATGAGAATCTGCTTGCACTGTGGTGGTGTTTTCTTGGGAGGTGGCTGTGTGGTGGAGGAAAGATTATGGTAGAGGTCAGTTAGCCTCATCAATGACTTCGGGGAGAGTCCGTTGAGGTGCACAAGGCCTGGGTGGATATCTGCAAAGTGAGAGTCTGTTCATTTATTTGAATTTTGGTAACTGGGTAAGCCCACTGAGACCATGCAGTCCCTTTTTCACAGGCAGCCCAGAGGAATTTACATAAGACAATAGATTACAACTTATAAATAGACACCGTACAATCCAAAATTAAATAACAACAATAATGCTTCAAGGATGTACAATAAGCAGCACTATAGTACAGATACAGAGGCCCAGTACAATGTATGTTTCTAAGGCATTTTCCAGAATGCAGTACATAGTTTTATATTGACAGGAACACTTATGTGCAATACAGGAGTTCTCGTGGGATTGCAGTGCAGTTGTAGTAGTAGAGGAAATAGAAAAATAAGCTTAGGAGTTATAGGAAAACAAGGATAAGAGCAGGCACCCATAGTTCAGGTGAGGCAGGTACAGTTTGCCAAAATATGTAAGTTATGCAAAGCAAGTTGGAACCAAGGGTGGGTAGAGCAGGATAGGAAAGAAGGAGAGAGGGCGAGAGTTCCAAACTTTCAAGGTGGCATGAGCAAAGAATACTCTGCCTGAGGATTGACAAGTCATAGGTATGTCCAGAAGTGGAAGAGAGGAAGAGCAGAGAGACCATCTGGATTGTTTTCTTACAATAATGTCAGATAAGCTTGGTGGAGTGTAGAGATGTGTGAGCTTAAAGGTGAGGCAAATCGAGGAGTGCCAGAATTTGTGTTCAAGTTGTAGCCAGCTCAGGGATGCAAGTACAGTGCAGTGGTGCTGTTGGTGTTGGTGGGGGGTTGCTCCGATATCAAATCATCCTATCTTGTGATACAACTGTTTCAACTGGTTCGTGAGAGAGGTATTGAGTGATAGCAATAGTGGGGCCCTGTATGAAAATAGGGACAGGAGTGAGGCTGTAGCAATTTTTTTGGTGGGATGCATTTGATAACAGAGGATGAAGACAGTATAGCAAACCAATCTTTTGGTGTAAGGTTTCGGAGGTTTTGTTGGCATGGACCTCAAAGGAGAGGTTAGGATCCAGCAGGATGTGCAGGTATTTAAAAGAATCTACCAGTTCAAAGGATTCCCCATTACTGGAGCAGATGGAAAGCTGTGGATTAAGAGAAGTTTTAAAGGAGAGAGGATGGAAAAGCATAGTTTTAGTTTTTTTTTGTGTTTCATAATAAGTTATTTTCAAAGAACCATGCTTCTAATTGTCAGAAGTCGGCTTCCAGGTGCTGACTGAGCCATTAAGTGTTGGCTGAGGATCTATACAATATAGCATCATCCACGTAGAGCTGAATGGATACCCCTTCACAGAAGCCTGGCAGTACATTGATAAACAGTGAGAAGAATATGGGGCCAAGGATGGATCTCTTAGGTACTCCATGGATAATCTGTCTGAATGGGGATTGACAGCTGGCCCATTTGACCCTCTGGGTGCAGCCAGATAGGTAGTGTCTGAGCCAGGAAGTCAAAGGTTGATCGAGACCCAAGGATTTTAATTTCATTAACAGCAGTTCATGGTTCACCAGGTCAAAAGCCTTGGTGAGGTCAATGAAGATAGCCCCCATGGCTAGGCCAAGGCCAGAGGCATTGTGAATGTCTGAAGTGACTTTGATAAGTGCAGAGAGAGTGCTATGTTGTTTGTGAAAACCATGTTGGCAGGGTGATAGGAGCTGGTGTTGTTCCAACTGGTCTTGTAACTGGTTGTATAGAATTCTTTCTTGAACCTTTACAAGGTGGCAAAGAGTTGAGATTGGCCTGTAATTTTCAACAGGGGTGGCCAATCCCACTTTGTGGATCGGTATTACTAGTGACATTTTCTACTTCAAGGATACAGTGCATTTGAGAAAGGATCTATTGATCAGGTTTTTAACCAGTGTTGCAAGTGCCAATGCTCCACATTTTAAGAACCTAGGCTCAAGTGAGTCATGGCTGGGAGAACCACATTCTTTGACATTTTGAAGTAGATTGAGAACCTCTTTTCTAGTAACTAGTTTGATGTGGAATTGCAAGTATGCGGTCCTAGGGAGAATTGAGACTGGAGTGGATTGGTTGTCTTGGTTTGTTGTGAATCAGGATATATAGCTGCTTAGGTCTGTAAAGAAATTGTTAAGACCATCTGCTACTGACGCTGGGTCTGATAGTAATTTGTCTTTCGTGGAAAGCCAGTCAGGGCAGTTGGAGGTCCTGCCATTAAGGAGAGAATTTATTTGGGACCAGAATTCCTTGGGGTTGCTGAGTTTTTCTGTTTGGATTGAGCAGTAATAAGTCCTTTTTGCATTAGTTATTTTAGACGTGCAGGTATTTCTGTGCTGGCAGTATGAATGACAGTCTGAGAGGAGTGCATTCCTTTTAAACATTTTCCATGCTGCATCACGTGTGGACATAAGGTTCCTTATATCTTTTGTCAACCATGGTACTTTAGTTCCCTTGGATCTATGTCAGCTAAGTGGGGCATGAATGTTTATGATGGCAGTTACTGTGTCAATTAGGTATTCCAGGGCTTGGTCAATAGTAGGCAGGGTACATGCAGTATGGGATCCCAGTTTACATTACTGAGAGAGTTGAGGTAGGATGCAAGCTCAAAGGAGGACATATTATGAGATTCTACAATTTTGGGGGGAAGATTAGGGGAATTGTTTCTCTAGATTCAATAGACAGGCGAGTGGTTGCTGATGCTATCAGGTAATATTCCTGCAGCAATTATTCTGTGAGCACAGTGAGTCAGAATCCAGTCAATAAGGGAGTGGTTTCCCGCTCTATTGTTCATTCGTGTGGGTTCAGTAGTATGCTGAGTTAGGTTGGCGGTGGCCAGGGTGAATAGGGCTGTGTTATTTTTATCTGAGTTTTCAAATGGGGGTGGTTGGGAGGTGGCATTAGAGGTGATGATACAGAAGATGAGCAGCACCATGTTTGTCACGCTGAGCCCCCCGTGCAGTGGGCCCCTGTGGAGAGTAGCAGGGCTTGCAGTGATGGGCAGTGAGACTGAGCTCTCTTGGCTCTCAGCCTGCCTGGGCCTTCCTGACAGTTGACAGTTGTGGGCAGAACTTTAGATAGCCAGGTACTCAAAAGCTGGAGAGTAGCAGTTTATGAGATAAAGTTGTATACCTTATACGTTTAGCAGAATAAGCAATAATTATTTAATCTGCCAAAAAGCATTAATTATCAAACTGTTTATCTGTTCAGTCATTATCCTAACATAAGTAGATTAGATCATGGGCCAGCCAGAGCTACAGTTTGGCTTGAAACTATAACTTTAAGGATGAGCAGCTAAGTACTTAACCTGTCTTAGCAACAGTTTATGGCATTTAAGACTTGACCATACGCGTTTTTCAGAATGAGCATTAATTGACTGTTTGGCAGCTCAGTAACCTTTCCTGTCATCAGCTGGATAATAGACATAACTCAGCATTGAATATTTGTCTGAGAAACCATGCTTTAACTAACTATATAACATCAGTGAAATACATGTTCAGACAGCAGACTAGGAGGGCATTTGAATAAGGCTGAGATAGACAGAGACCATAGTATAACTATATACAATCAGGGAATACATGTTCTGGCAGCAGACTACAGTATCTGAGTTAGGAAGAAATATCATGTATCAGATACTATAACTACTGGTAAGCCACAGGTATTCACAATGGGCTAACAGTCTTCTTATGACTGAAACCCTATGATCCTATGATCTCAGAACTCATCTCTTTTCTTGCTCCTTCAAGTCCTAGACTAAGAATCCAGTATCTCTGGTTCCCAATGTTGCTCATTTCATCATTCTGCATGAAGATCACTTTAAAAAAATTATATTGCATTATAGTTTAGGGCTTGTTATAACTCAATTTCCATCTCAGCTGAAACATTTTTGTACCACAGTTCAAAGGTCATGGAAAGACTGTACCCTTCTGTAGTACAACAGCATTCCAGTTGATCTGGAAAGCAAATGAGCTACATAGCAGCTGAGAAGACACAAACCACCGAATGCAAGATCAACCAGCTAAAATGCCACACTGCACGATCACTCACATAAATCTCTGTAGGTGCAGACTCAACCAGGTATTGAAAAAAATGCAAGATCAAGCAGATATTTTAAATTATTCACAAAATCCAATGCGGTTCCTCAATAAACAGCTTCTTGTTAAGCAAGAAATACAACCCCGGTTTTTTCCCAAAATGCCTTCAAAACACGACTGACAATCAATAGAAGTATGCACTAGTATGTGCTATAGATGTAGGGATATCTCATTCCTAAACCACACCACCAACCTTAGCAACCAGCCCCAAACTTCAGAATGAAATGCAGCACAGCACAAATTTATTTTGCAAAAAACAAAGCTAATTGTATGACCTAATGATGAAATGGTGTATTTAGACTATTTTGGGGGGCACCATACACTGTAAAAATACTGGATGTGCAACTCAATGCACAACCAGTGTGTTCTGCCACCTCAGGGTTCTGATTCCCACAGACCTCTCAAGTTTCGTTCTCATGGTCAGAGGGACTCAGAACCCCTCTGTGGCAGAACACACTGGCTGTGTATACAGTAGTTATGCATCCAGTATTCTCTATGTAATAGGCCCTCAACATCCACTCAAGGTGGATTACCTAGCACAACAGTCTGAATGAAAGGTGTTGCTGCATAAATAAACATTTCCATTTCCACACAATTCAGTCTCATGAGATTCTTTTAGAGGATGAACAAGAAAAACATGCTTGAATTCTTCTTGTAGAGAACTTAGCTGTGGCAACTTATTATAGCAATCACAATTATGTATAGGGCGTAGTCTATACATTGAAAAAAATGACTGCAGCAAGCAAGGCAAGAGCTACATTAACTTTCAATAAAAATGACATTTGTGATAAAAAGTGAAATCATTTTTTGAGCATCTGTGTGTTCCCACAAATTCAGATCTCTATAAGCACTGTATGCATGTCCTTTGCTACCAAGTATTGGCGAAACAGCTCTGATCCCCTGCATATCCTCTCCATAAGATGTGTTTAGATAACAACCCTTAGTTCAAATACCTTGGCATGATTAATGATCAAGAATGTCATTCTGTCCTCATATAAATTCCATCTTGTCCAAGTGTTTTGCAAAGCTAAATGCATTATATTGGTTGCAGAGCACTCCTTCACTGTGCACAAGTAAATGCACAGCAAGCATGCGATATTACCTATCCTGGATTATGGAGATGTAGTGCTTACAGCTGCCCCAGAAATGCCTGTCTCCAAACTGAACAGCCTATTTAGTGTTTTATGCAGGTTTGCCCTTAACTGTGAACCTTATACCCATCACTGCCAAATGTTTGCTACTCTGGATGTGTCCAAGATAGACTATCATCTAGCTTGCCACACTGCCTTCATTGGTGCTCAATTCTGGGCTAACAAACTCCCACCTTACCTTGATAGCCTATTCATTCCAGCCACAACCCCTGTCAACCAGCTGTATTTAGGGATTGATAAATGACTGCATATTCCTCCAGAATAAAGGAATTCTGGCAAAGCAGCAATTAGCTTTGGCTTCCTTAAATGATGGAATACTTTTCCCTCAGACATAACTCTATTCCCCCTCAATTTTCATCACCAAATTCAAATTAAAGTAGCCCTTTATGTCCTCCTGTGAGTGCCCTACCTAACTGCTTATGGTGTAACTAATCTGAATTTGAAATCTGCCCTGTTATTACACACAGTGTATCAACTGCTGATTCTATGTACGGTATACAGTGCTTATTGTGATAACTTCTGCTGTATACTGCTTTATTACATTGTGTAACTTTTGTTGTATACTGCTTTATTACACTGTTTAACGTCTGCTATATACTGCTTTATTACTCTTTATAAAATGGACTAAAGAAATCAAGCATCCTGATTGGCTACTACATCATCTGAGCCATGTCTTTATCAGATGATATAGTAGCCAGCCAGCACTACCCTCAGCTCCTGAGCACCACAACAACAACTGGGAATCACTGAGCTGTGCCAGCCAAAAACAGAAATACAGACTGGCACAGCTCACAACACGATGTCTTTCTCATCGAGTTCCCAGTCTCCCAGTCTGCCGCCCCCCACGCAACCTCCAGTATACAAAAAAAAAAAAAACAGTAAAAAATATTTAACAAAGTTCATGGAAGAACAGAAAACCAAGAGACTCGGCACATCAGAGACATCAGTTTAATTAAGTATTTTCACTAGGTTTAAACTTGTCTGCTCCCTGAATAAAGAAGCAGCAAGAACCTGTCTTCTGACACGGCAGAGCATGAAAGTTAAACTTCTCAGCAATTCCATCATTTTCCACATGGTAAACACTGGAAAGCATTACATAAACTGTCAAACTCACCTTAATTTTATTTTCCTGATGTGTTTCTGTGACACCCATGATCTCCATCACTGCCACCGCTAGTTAACCGCACCACCATGTCTGTATTCCCCTGATGCATTCCTCACCTTCTCCGGTCATAAGGACATACAGAGGCGGCAGGCGCCCCCCCTCCACCTCCCCAGAATCTGACACAGACTGTAAATCACCATATTCTTGCTAAAATAAAACTAAATGGAGTTTCCTTTTTGAAATAAATAACATGGTTTCTCAAATGTTTACCAGGAAACGGCAGACTACAGTGGCTTGTAAAGGAAAACGTTCACTCTCAGTCAACCTGCAAGCTCCATGTAACTACAACTCTATGTTCAAAGTAATATATAGTAAAACAAAATAAACTTGCTTTTGGGTGTTTCTTTCTCTGTCTGTGTTTCTGTCGACAGAAGAAACACAGACAAATACCAGTCAGTACTACTAACTTTTAATGAAAAACCTCCATTCTGACACATAAAGAGGGACTACTTTTTTTCAAATTACAAAATCATATCTCTTTATTTTTTCTAATATCCCCCTATGTAATGTTTTCTTTATAAACTTCTTTGCGGAGAGCACATTTTATAAGCACAATAACATACTCTGAGGCATGGGTTATTGCCTGATAAGAGCACGCCCAGGGGCGTAAGGCATACACTCCTGGGCATGCTCTTATCAGGTGATAACCCACACTTTGTCATGTGTTATTGCTTCCGTATAACTTCTGCTGTATACTGCTTTATTACACGTATAACTTCTGCTGTATGCTGATTTTATTACATTGTATAACTTCTGCTATATACTACGCTATTATACTGTATAACTTCTGCTATATACTGTTTTATTACACTGTATAACTTCTGCTGCATACTGCTTTATTACACTGTATAACGTCTGCTGTATACTGTTTATTACTCTGTATAAATTCTGCTGTATACTGCTTTATTACATTATGTAACTTCTGCTGTATACAGCTTTATTAGATTTTATAACTTCTGCTGTATACTGTTTTACTACATTGTATAACTCCTGTTGTATTCTGCTTTATTACATGGTATAATTTATTTATTTTTTTTTATTTATACTTTTTGCTGCAGCCAGATGCTGACATCTACCCTGGTTGCAGACCCCTACACTTACAACTCCAATTTTTGCCTGCACTCTCCCTGGCACCCCCAGCTTACCCCCCAGGGGGTGGGGTCACAGCACCGTCTCCTTTGAAGTGCCACAATTCTGGTTCCTATCCAGGAGAGCTGGCTAGGAGACTAATTAAAGCTAGAGGCAGGGCTTCATAGAAGTGGCCAGCTGCAATTTTTCTCCCCTATAGGCAGGGGCATCAACGTGCAATGATGGACAGCACCTGCCCTGCTCCTGAGATCAACAGGCGTCAGTGCTTTGCAATGTGCCCAGCCTCCTCTGGGTGTCGATCCTGCACCGAACACTCACCACCCCCGAGAGAAGGACAGCAGTCCAGGGATGCTCAATCCTTCTCCCCCTGGCTGGCCCTCCAATGACCTGGATCCATTCTTGAACCTGGGTCGCTGTCGTTGCAAGCTGAAATCCAACCACTGCACCCACAGGCTGGCCTATATGGTATAACGTTTGCTGTATACTGCTTCATTATACTGTATAACTTCGCTGCATACTGCTTTATTACACTGTATAACTTCTGTTGTATTCTGCTTTATTTCACTGTAAAACTTCTGCTGTATACTGCTTTATTACACTGTATAACTTCTGCTGTGTACTGCTTTATTACACTATATAACTGTTGCTGTATAGTTCTTTATTACACTGTTTAACTGCTGCTGTATACTGCTTTATTACAATGTATAACTTCTGCTGCATACTGCTTTATTACACTGTATAACTTCTGTGTACTGTTTTATTACACTATATAACTTCTGCTGTATACTGATTTATTACATTGTATGACTTCTGCTGTATACTACACTATTACACTGTATAACTTCTGTTGCATACTGCTTTATTACACTGTATAACATCTGCTGTATACTGCTTTATTACACTATATAACATCTGCTGTATACTGCTTTATTACTCTGTATGACTTCTGAGGTATACTGCTTTATTACATTATATAACTTCTGCAGTATACTGCTTTATTACAATGTATAACTTCTGTGTACTGTTTTATTACACTATATAACTTCTGCTGTATACTGATTTATTACATTGTATGACTTCTGCTGTATACTACACTATTACACTGTATAACTTCTGCTATATACTGATTTATTACACTGTATAACTTCTGCTGCATACTGCTTTATTACACTGTATAACGTCTGCTGTATACTGCTTTATTACACTGTATAACATCTGCTGTATACTGCTTTATTACTCTGTATGACTTCTGAGGTATACTGCTTTATTACATTATATAACTTCTGCAGTATACTGCTTTATTACATTTTATAACTTCTGCTGTGTACTGCTTTATTACATTGTATAACTTCTGCTATATACTGTTTTATTACATTATACAACTTCTACTGTATACTTCTTTATTACATTGTATAACCTCTGCTGTATACTACTTAATTACATTGTATTACATTTCAGTATTTTTAGTTTTACACTTCTCCCTCCCATTTGTATCCCTCTGTACCTTTCATGCCAGATCACATTAGTGCACAAGACTGCTGTTCTTTAGAATGGCTTACCTGGGAAAACATTTTCAACCAAATGAGATATCTCTAACTAGGATGGAATGATAATGATGATAGTAAGTTAGCTCTCCATTGTTTTATGTAATATCATTCAAGACTGGGGCTGGGATTTCAAAGGAGGTGGATTTAGCTGTGTGTTCTGCCAGTGTCAACATCAGTCTGGTCACACCAAAACATGGAAACCCTTCTTTCAAAGGCAGCATGTGTCAAATAAATGCATCATACATCTTTTTTTATGCAAGCTCCTCAAGTCTGGGCTCAGTTGTGTCCAAATATCCAACACTTTTAAACTGCTTATTACATGTCCAACCAGCATCCAAATGTTGGGATGCACTACTTTGAAAATCCTACCCTGGGAATTTTAATCCAAGGTAATTACTTTACCAACAAGCATTTGTCAATGCTGAATGTTTGCTTGCTGGTATTAGCCTTGGAAGTGCAAAAGTTAGACAGATGCAGAACAGAAATGGCAGTGAGGTATTGAACTTTTCATGCTAACCCCACCTCCACCTTGCAAAGATGAACAGGCATTGGGGTATGCCTTTGGGTTGTCGTGCGTAACACTCATGCCATTTCACCTCACCCCTATTCTGCAGACATCAACAAGTGTTGAAGTGTGCCTTGGGGTGTTCAGCTTTACAGTCACCCCATTCCATAGGGATATATGCTGAAATGGGTGCAGTATAGGAGAAAAGGGTGAACTCTGGGGCCGAAGAGTCCAAGGCACACCTCGATGCCTGTCACTGGCTCCAGAATGGGGTGGAATGGCATGAGCATTACAGCCAGCAATCCAAAGGCACACCCCTGATGCCTGTCAGTCTGTACAGGGCAGGATGTTATGGTTAGAAACCATAACACCCTGTGCATTTGTTGGTATTTGCACTACAAATTTTCAACATGACCTCTTTGTGATCCCCCCCCACACATGAAAGCATTTGGTACCTCTGCTCATGAACAGTGGCACTGTGATTTTGTTAATCTGTCTCAAGTGTTGATTTGCTACAGTGACCATGCCATTCTGCGCTAGGTGTGTGAAAACACAGTTCGGGCAGGATGTCAAAAATGACAGCTGTCCTGTTCATAAGGAGGTGGGAAAAATGCCAATGCTGAAAATCCAGAGTGAAAATATAAAAAATTCTCAGAGTTATGAGCATGCGTAGAAACTGCAATGCATGCTCGTAACACAGTCATTTTTTGGATTTTTTTCACCAAATTTGCAACATAGGCTTTTTGGGAGCCCACCTCATAAACAGTAACACTGTCATTTCATTACTCTGTCCCAAAAGGTTCTTCCATGCAGTGACCGCAAAATCATCTTTTGAGACTGAATAATGACATGACAGTAACTGAATTCATGAGATGGGGTCCCAAAAACCCCATGTTGAAAATGTGGTGCCAAAATTCACAAAAATGGCTGAGATATCCACCTAAGTTAGAAAAAAATGATTTATGCCATTACAGCTTATCTGCATTTCTTCAGTTCGTGGTCAGCTTTGAAGAGTGCAGACATGTCCCCAGTCCACCGATGATCATCGTGCTGGGCTCCAGAGGTAAGTATAGGGTGAGGAAGGGTGGGGATGCAGGGTGTGCAGAGGGTGGGTGTGGGTTGGGGGAGGGGACCCGATGGCAAAGGACTGTTTCCGTTGTTTCAGATAAGAAAAATAAAACATCACCATGGACTGTTTTCTGTTTATTCACAAGTTTTGGCCACAATGGAGTGGGCTCCCATTGTGGCACATTTGGTTGGGAGGTCATGTTAGCCACACTAGAATGGGCTCCCAGTGTGGCACACAATTGGGGTGGGGCGGCACCAGGAAAATACTGCTGTGATGGGGGAGGTTAACATGCCGACAGGGGGGATTGGGCACCCGCATTGGCAAGCATGTTTGTGTTTGGGGGCATGATGACAAGTGGGATTGGGCACCCCCTCTGCAGACCCCTACAGTAAAGGGGACACATATGCTGACAGGGGAATTGAGCACCCCCAAAGTCTGCTTCCTAGGGACTGTGAGCAGCAGGCAGCAAGCTACTGCCCACCATGTTTATTGAAATGTTACACCAGGCAAGGCACATCCTGCAATGATAGGTTGCTCCCTCATTGCAGTTGCGAATTCTTTTCAACTTGGTGGTACGCTTGCTGAACTAATGTCAGCAGCAGCATGCCACTGCATGAGGGGAAACATGACCGAGCCTCAGAATGCAGTGGGGGCATTGGTGGCCACAGTGCCGCACCTCCAAAACCCTGCTTATCTCCTAAGCTGTCACATAATTTTTTTGTGCATGCACGCAAATAAACATAAAAAAGGATGTGCACTATAACAGTACAAGGGCAGGAGGAAACCACAGATTTACCACAACCCCAACATTTTGCCTCTGTCTGTGGTTTCCTCCTGGTGTTCTACTGTTATGTTGCCCCGGAAGGTAAATCCTTTTTTGTATGCACTTAACAGTTTGTATAACCAGTAAAACTCTATGAGCACTTTATAAATATGCTGCCTATTTTGCTTGGTCTTGCAATAAACTATGTTACTTAATTGTTGTTGTTGTTGCTGTGTTTGCTTTTTGGTTTTGTCTAAAACCTGACATGTGTTGCTGTGGAAGCAATTGTGGTATCCCAAACCTAGTATTATGATGCCAGCTGTAGACAAGCAAACACAGTAGATGAGGTCTAATAGACTACAATGATGTTTTCATGATCATGCATATAATGTCGAGGGGACATTAACTAGAGAAGACAAATTAAATGTAACTTTAAGGGTGTCTAAAAATGATATTTTTTTATTAATTATGCTACGACATAAGGGCTGTTTTAGCACTGACGTGAACAACCTTCAGCTTTTTAAAAAGAGACACAGAGCTGCTAGGAGAGGTAGAGTGACCAGAGGTATGCACAATGGCAGCAGCCAGCATTAGCAGGAGGAGGAGGACTGAATTTTGCTGGACTAGCTGTAGTACTGGGGAGGTATACAATGGGTGCATGATGTACAGTGTATGAGTACAGTATATGAGAAAAGATACCTCCAAAGGACTTAATACTGCAGGTGAGCCAGGTGGAGATTAATAGGATGCTATTGGCCAGTCATGTATTAATAAAGGGACAAGGTATCTAGTGGGAGATCAGGGGACATGGAAATATTACTAACTCCCTGACTGGATTTACCTGCTGAACTGGCACCGAGAGGAAACATAAGAAAATCATGCTTGCTGTAATGGGGTGGGGGGGGGGAATGAATGTCAGAAAGCAGTGCAGCCACAGAAGTTCTCAGAGATTCAATGGTCAAAATTCACTTCCACCTACTGGGCTAGTATTAATACAGATTCAAGCATATACAACAGATTTAATTTCTATTTTAGTATACATGTACATTCAAATGTATGAGCTATGGTAAGATTCATTCAGTTATGCAAAGAAGCCCAAGGGTACCAATCCAAAGATAACAATGACCAGAGAGAGAGAGAGAGAGAGAGAGAAAGAGGTTTCTAATAGAAAAACTCTAATGAGCATCTTTTACACATGGTAGATAACCTTACTTTGTGAGGCAAATCTCAGTTGCATAAAATGTAGGTTGGCACAAAATGACATTATAAAGTAGTATTATCTGATGCCACTCTGATTTATGTTACCTGCTTGGCTTCCCATGTGAAACCAATCATGTAGCAAGTGCAACTTGAGCACACTAATACTGCAGCTTAAAGTACAGTATTTCTACTATATGGAAACAATATTAAAGTCAGAAGTTGGAACCTATAGAGCATATGCACTGACACCTCCTTTTACTGACTAAAATAGATGAGCCACTCTAGCCTGGCCACATGCACTAGTTAAGTTAGCACTGGGGATCCTTGGTGAGGGTGGTTGTAAGAAGTCCCACCTGCAAACTGTTCATCTCTCTTCTGATTGGCTGGCATATTTGAGTTATAACCATGTATGTTGCCATCCAGGGGGCAAACAATGGCCTGCACAAAGTACAGTGGTATGTTTTAGGTCCAGCAACTGTGGCTTCAGCTGCCACTGAAGTCTATTAGTGGTTCTGGCTATGAAAAGGAAGCTCATGGGAGTGGGGGTAGAAAGAAAGCTGGATGCCCTGAGATAGAAAGTGGGAGCTTTAAATGGTAGTCTGTCCTCCAGACCACCAATCACCAGCCTGATTAACTTGGAGGATTTGAGTGACAGAAGCTCCTGCTGTGTGATCAAATTCATAGCAAGAAACAAGATACAAGAATACTAATATGCAACAACATATGAACCTGATACCAATCAGACATCTATGCTTGCCGCTGGATGTTCTTTCTTTCTTTCTTTCTTTCTTTCTTTCTTTCTTTCTTTCTTTCTTTCTTTCTTTCTTTCTTTCTTTCTTTATTGGTAACTGGGAAAGACACACTGAGCAGAGGCTTATTTCCAGGTGCTACCAGAGGAAAGGGGAAGGGGAGTACAGAGATAATAAAATTTACAAACAAATCTTCATAATACAGTTACAAAAACAGGCGTAATAGCAAAGTAGTGTAAACAACAGCATGACACATTACTGTGATGAATGGACATCATGCAAGATGACAGTGAAGTGCACAGTGCCTGTATGGGTAGGTGACATTGTTATGAATTACAGAGTCATACCTCTAATGCATTCACAATTAGCTAAGAATCAAAGGTGGGTCCAGAGCAGTAGAGAGGTCAGAAAGAGGGGGAGTGGAGTCATGAGGGGAGTTGGCAGGAAGGTGCCTTAGCTGACATCTAAGGGCAGGAAGTAAGGGGAGAGGGGGAGGGGAGAACAGAGCTGGTTCCAGAGGGAAGAGAGGCAGTAGGAGAAGGCAGCGTGCCCCACATAGGAATGAGGGTGGGAAACAGAGAAGGTATAGGAATCCCTATAACATAGAGAGTAGAAAGAGGACTGAACAGGTGACAGGAGTGAGTAGAGGTAAAAGATAAGAGACCAGAACCAGTATTGAGTGGTGAAGAAGGCACAGTGGGATTGGTGATCTACAGGTAGAGGGAGTATGGAAAGTGAAGAATAGAGAGAACAGTGATGAGTATGGAGGGGCTAGCTGGTAGTGAAATGACAGAAGGCATTGCAAAGGGGTATCCAGTCTGGCAAGGGAAGAGGAGGGGGCAGTGCCATAGATCACATCTGCATGGTTGAAAACCAGTGACTTTCTGTCTGCTAAAAGAAGGAGAATAAACAATATGGAACTCTGAGTCTATTTTTTTAATGTGCAGATAACTTGTTCCACCTTACTGGAAGTGAACACTAAGTGATGGCTAATGTTTTGGGAGCACTCATTGGGTTTAGTCCTTAGCCATTGTGCATCTCTGCCTCTGTCTAGTTGAGCTGCAGCTTGGTAAGTATTCTGAGACATTGTAGTCTGTGAAAGCAGAAAGGAATACAAAGCACCATCCAACGGTTCGCAAAAAAAAGCTTTTACTTATAGATGAAGAATGCAAAAGCTACAGAGCCACACGCTCAGTACAAATAAACACACTCCCTCTCAACAAAAAGCCTGACTGGTTTCACGCATGCACACTTCCTCAGGTACAATTGATTCATTCAATAATATTACTTAAACAGTAAAACACCTTAAAGTGACAGTGCATATAATTAACTATTAGTGACTGAAGTAAAAATACATTAAAAAGTTTTTATTTGTTGTTTTATAACATCATGCTATCAATAATTATGCATTTATTTTAAATACAGTAATTAGCCAAATTTTTAATTTATAAGAACCACTCCTCTTTTATGTATTAGTAAAGTGCCAAACACATCATTTAACATATGGCTTGAAGAACTAGTGACCTCTGCTACATGGCAACCAGGTACAACACACCAGGCTTCAGAGCTGTAAAACAGATTTAGAACAAAAGATGCATATAATCAGTTTTATGATTTTCTAGTTAAAATGACATAAACATCTAAGCTGTATAAAATAACCTAGCAAAACAATAAGTAACTACGTTATGTCTAGTAAATAACAATTTTATGAGAATCTCTCTGATGTACACTTTCATTTTTTTTTTTTAAATGGAAAAGAAAACAAAAGTTAGGGCTGAATTGGGAAGGGTGCCCTTAAAATATATTGCAAAATGGAGAATTCTATGTTTTTGGCTGCATATTCTCAATTCTTCAAATAACCAATGGCCCCAGCTATGCATGCAGTAAAAAGAAATCTTGGGCACATCTGCAGAAAGGTTCCATGTGGCTGACTAGTCTACAAGAATGCTTAAAGATGGTAAAAGTGTGGCATTTATGGCAAATTGCTACCAAAGGTATCTTAATTTCCAAGTCATATAAGAAACTGTTAAAAGGTAGACTAATGGATATTGCATATGCCAATAATAGAAATAGTCTTAATAATATGAAATCTACTTATTGGTACTGACAGTTCAATTTTGGACATGGGCCCAAATTCTACTTACCATTTCCATTAGATATAAAAGAATGTGGAATCTAAACTTTATGCAGGTTTGACTAGATTCCCCTGGAAACACTGAAAATCAGATATAAATAATGTAATCAATCTGACACTAATTGCATTTGCAATGCAGGTATGGAGGAGAATTTATCCCACATAATTTTTGAACGTTCTCTTTACAACAAGTGGAGGATGAAATATCTGGCAAATTTTATCAAACCCTACAATACCACACTTCAGGTTGTTATGATGAATCCTACAAATATTAAGGATGCTAAAATGTTAATCAATGTTATCAATGTGGTTCTCAGACATAGAGCTATAATTGTTGTTATTCACTGGTGTTTTGTCTTAAAATTATTTTTTTTCATTGTGGATTGTCCTTATATTATTAAGTTATCTGTGTAATGTTTTTATTATTACTAAGTTCTTTTTTGTAATTTTTGTACAATTTTGTAATGGCCTCAGCTGATCAAATAAATTTACTACTATTATATATACATATTTATATATTGTTTACCTTCTCTTTACTGCATATGATAATGTTAGTCACATGAACATAATGCTTCAGGTCACCAGCTTGGACAGTGTAGGCTATAAGTCCAAGCTACTGCTGCATTATCACACCTGCTGGTCATTTTTCAATACTTCTAATGGCACCTCAAGTCCAGAATCAACACTGATTGACCCCGGGTTCAAGATTGCTCTTTGCAACTGCCATTCAGAAATTTGTACTTCACATTCTGCTGATTTTGTTCCACAGCACTGACCAGATCCGTTCACAAGAGCCTAGTCTAGTTCAGGGATGTTTAAAAAATAACTCCATTGGTGTATGAGTTGTGAACATATGTGTGTTATTGTGATATTTACTGGATTTACTGGATAAAGTAGTACAAAAGAAGGCTCAAGGCCCATCTAGATTGTCCTCCCTCAATAGTGGGACATTTGGTTAAATATTATTATTATTATTATTAGGCCAGTAACCAGAGATCAAGCCTAGTTTTGAAAATCTCAAAGTTAGCTGAATTTACAACTGTGGGTGGTAAAGAATTCCAAGATTTTGCTGCCCTTGTATTGAAAAAAGTTATCATATTTTCTGTTATTGGCCCATTCTACTTTTAGTTGATTAGAGTGTAATCTTCCTACAATTCTTTTTCTGCAAATTCCAATCCACATATATTAAGCAACTTAGGATTGTGAACCAATTTATACATTAGAAGTAAATCTCCCCTTTCTCTTCTTAATGTTAAGGGGTAGAGACCAGTTTGTTGTAACCTGGTCTCATAACACTTATTTTTTAATCTTGGAATAGATTTAGTCAATCTTCTTTGTATCTGTTCCAAGCGATTTATGTATTTATGTCATTTTTTGTATAAGGACTCCATAAGGGAGAACCATAATCCAGGTGTGGTCTGACATATGCTCTATATAGTGGGATCAAATTATGTTCTGATTTACTAATGAAAGTTTTTTTTTTTTTTAATTTGTCTTATTACAATATTAGCAGATCTAACTGCTTTACTACAATGGTCATCTGATGTCAGTTTATTATTTATTAATATACCCAAGTCTCTTTTACAACTGGATGATTCCAATAACTGGTTATTTAAATAGTAGTTCTGTAATGTATTATTTTTACCAAAATGCAAGATCTTGCATTTATTGATGTTAAATAACATTATTTTTTTAGTCAATTGTTCAATTGTATACAAGTCTTGTTCTAGAATTTTAAATTTTTCTATGGTATCAACTCTTCTACCCAGTTTAGTATCATCAGCAAACTTGGATAAGTAATTTTTAGATTCTATTACCATATCATGAATGAAAAAGTTGAACAAAATCGGGCCCAAAATGGAACCCTGTGGAACCCCACTTGTAATTGCTCCAGATGTTGAAAGAGCTCCATTTATTCTAACTGATTGAGTACGATTATACAGCCATTCAGATATCCAGTTTACTAAACAAAGTGGAATTTTAAAATTATGTAATTTATTTATTAGTAAGGAATGTGATATATGATCAAATGTTTTACTAAAATCTAGTAGCACTACATCAGTAGCTACATTGCTATCCAATAATTTAGCAACATGTTGGTAGAATGATATGAGATTTGTTGTACATGAGAAACCGGCTTTGAATCCATGCTGAGACAAATCCTGAATATTCAACTTTTCCAATTTGTTTTCCAACCTATCTTTAATTAATCGTTCCATCATTTCCCCAAAAATAGAGGTTAGACTAATTGGACGATAGTTTTGAATGTCATATTTTGGCCCTTTTTTATAAATTGGTGTAACCAAAGCAGTATGCCATACTTCAGGAATCTTACAATCCAATAAAGATTTATTAAACAATATTTGTAAAGGAATAATGATTGAATCCAGTGTTTCCAAAAGAAATATAGCATTAATATTGTCCGGTCCAGAAATAGTTGATCTTTTAAATTTGGATAGTGAATTTTTAATTTCTTTTAGTTCAAATAACGGAATACAGGAATCATTACTATTAGTATTGATTACAGAATTTCCTGATTGATTAAAGACTGAACAAAAGTACTTATTGAAGTGATCTGCCATATCTTTGTTTGTATTTATAGTGATTCCATCATTACAGAGTGGTCCTATATTTTTATTATTGACTCTATTTCCATTCATATAAGAAAATAAGGATTTCAGGTTGTTTTTTGAGTGTGCTAATTTAAATTCAAATTTTAATTTTGCAGCTTTGATTGATTTTTTAATGTTGCCAGAGCAGTTCTGTATTTGTCTCTAAGTAAAATGTTAGAATTTGTCTTTAATTTTTTAAACAAATATTCTTTAGTTTTAATTTGTTTTTTAATAGTATTGTTGAACCAGACAGGTATTTTACCTTTTTTATTAAATTTGACAATAGGAGAATATATTTATCCTCTAGTTCATGAATAATATTTATAAGACATATATATATTTCATTTACTCCTTTGTTTTTAAATAATTTTGACCATCAATATGTGATAATTCCTGGTTTATCATGGTAAAGTTAGCTTTATTGTAATTCCTATGTTGAAAGTTGTTTTTAATTTTAAGTGTTTGTAATTGTAAACTAACAAATATAGAATTATGATCGCTATTGCCAATTGGTGACATAATTTGATTCTCAGAAATATTAAAACCTACATTAACAATTACTAGATCCAGTATATTATTACCTTGTGTAGGCTCATTTACCAGTTGGTCCAAACCTAGGTCAGTGCTTGTATTCATAAATAACCTTTCATGGTTAGTGTTACTTGTATTTAATTTCCAATTTATACTGGGCATGTTGAAGTCCCCAAAAATTAAAGTATCATTTTTTGAGATAATTCCGATATTAAGTTCAATAATTCAGTTGTATATTGAATATCTGCTGATGGTGGTCTATAACACACTTCTATATTAATTTTGGGATGGTCAATAGGTTGGATAGAAATCCATATTGATTCTGTCATACTATTTGTAGTGATTTCATATGCAGAAATATCATCTTTAACAAAAAGACAAACTCCGCCACCTTTACTGTCTACTCTATCTTTATGAAAAAGGTTATAACCTGGAATATCTTGGATACGTACAGAAGACTGATCCCACCAGGTTTTGGTAATGGCAATGATACTTAAATCTAATTGGATGATTTTATTGAAAGTTCAGCCATTTTTAAGGAATTTAAAAATCTTGAGTTAAAGGATAGAAAATTAAACACTTTGTCAGTTCCAATATTCTTTCCTCCATCAAGAGAATTTGGAATAGTCCACTTCTCCCCCATGTTATTTAGTTTAAATGATTGTTAATGACGGTACTCAATGTTTTACCCAGTAGGACACTTCCCTTCCTGCTGAGGTGCAATCCATCCCAACTGAAGAGGGATTTCCTACCATCAAAGTTTTCCCAATGTGGAATGCAATATATTCCCTGTCCATAACACCACTTCCTCAGCCATTCATTGATTTCTTTAATTTTACACATTTTATTATCTGTTGCCCTTGGTACTGGCAACATTTCTGAAAAGCATGTGGTGCATCCCCGCTCTACAAGCAAATTGTTTAAAGTCACAAAATCTTTTTTAATCTGTAGGATATTATTTTAATTTATATCATCTGTGCCTACATGGATAATAACCAAGGGGTTACTTCCTGTATCCATTAGTATATCCTTGACCATATTTGTAATGTCGGCAATCTTTGCTCCTCTAAAACTGGAGCATGTTCTTGTGGACTTATCTGGATTGCAAATTGCCCTATCTAAATTTTAATAACAGAGTCTCCTAATACATAAACTTGACATGGCAAGTCCCAAAAATTTAATTCAGCGGTATCCATAGATGTAACTAAATTCCTAGTTAAAGTGGAAGCAGGGTCGGGTACATGATGATCTGTAATTAGGGATCCTGAGTACTCATTTATTGATAAAATACAGTTACTTTTTGATTCATATAAAGATGTTTTATTTATTACTGTTGAAGTATCAGTGTTTGTTTGTCCCAGCTTATGCCCACATTTAGAGTTTAAAGAAGTACATGTTGTCTTACTAATAGGTGGTTGTAAATCAATGAGCATATTATTAAAGCTGTCACTGTCCCTTGTTTGCATTTGATCTCCTATGCAATCTAGGTTGTTTGTAATTCGGCAGTTTTTAACTGATAAATTAGAGAGTGTTGAAAAATAATTTTGAGTTGTTAAACAAAATTGATCAGCTCTTCGCCCTTTTTTACATGCTGTTGTGCTGGATATCAATGTCCATTCATAGTCATCCTCTCTAATTCATTTTTTATTTTCCAGATTTGCATTCATAGTTGAATCATTCATTGTTAATGAATCATTTTCTGTATCATTATTACTAAATGCATCTTTATTTAGGATTGTATTCATCACTGGACATATTGATGAATTAAAGGATGTCATATTGCCTGTAGTATCTGGGGAGGGTGTGTGTAGTGCTTTAAAACATTCACTCATGGTCAATTGGCTTTCCTCAAGCTGTTTTAATCTATCTGAAAACATTTCAATATCCTCTAATAATCGTTTATTGTTAATACATTTTCCACATATATAATCATTGTTGGTGTAGTTTTTGTTTTCAACAAGAGATACATATTACATGTTTTATATATTATCCCAAGTTCTCCATCCAAGGTCATAATAGTGGAATAGTCACTCCTTAATTGTGAGCTGTTATTTGTTGCTATTAAAGCATCCATAGTACTTTAATCTCTAAATTAAACAAATGGTATATATAAACAAGTTGTTTCTCACCCTTATAACACCACCAACACCGTCAAACATGCTAAACATGCACCAATGCATGTGTCTTTGTGTGCGTCTTCGTGTGCGTTGTCAGACGCTCGCCCTGCTCATGCTCGCCCTACTCTCAGCAGAGCGCTATTTATAGCTCTGAACCCCCAGAAGTCCCTTAACAGCTGATCGCTGTTTGGAAAGAGCAAAAAGTATACAGTGCCAAAATGAGTTTAAAAGCAAAGGTCTCCCCCGAGGTTTGTGGTTCTTAGCTTTAGCTAACATGCACCACAAAGCTCCTCTGCCTGCTATCTAACAACTGCAGGGCTCCAGATATGTAAAAGTTTTAAGCAGCAATGCACAGTTTCACAAGGTGGTAGAGGTTTACACTTGTGCAGCATTTAAGCTCTAAAGGAGCTGGTTTCAGAAGCAGAGTGCTATTTATAGCTCTGAGCCCCCAGAAGTCCCTTAACAGCTGATCACTGTTTAGAAAGAGCAAGAAGTATACAGTGCTAAAATTAGTTTAAAAGCAAAGGTCTCCCCTGAGGTTTGTGGTTCTTAGCTTTAGTTAACATGCACCACAAAGCTCCTCTGCCTGCTATCTAACAACTGCAGGGCTCCAGATATGTAAAAGTTTTAAGCAGCAATGCACAGTTTCACAAGGTGGTAGAGGTTTACACTTATGCAGCGTTTAAGCTCTAAAGGAGCTGGTTTCAGAAGCAGAGTGCTATTTATAGCTCTGAGCCCGCGGAAGTCCCTTAACAGCTGATTGCTGTTTAGAAAGAGTAGGGGTGCTAATGACTAGACTGGAATAAAGATGTGTCTTCACCTCGCTCCTCAGAGTCGCCACTTAAAATTAAAATAAACAGCCTTAGAAGTAACCCAAAGTCAGAATTGAGGGTCTGGAAAGGTGTGGAGAAGTGAGATGGATGAATATGTGATTTCAAATGCTGGGGAAAGCTCGAGGATGGCGGCGAAAAAACAAAGGAAACAACCCCCGGCTTCTCAAGTGGAGAATGCAGGCCACATATCCCTATCAGCTGGTGAGGTCAGTGCAGTAGGCCGTGAGGTGACTCAACAAGTGTTAGCTGCACTAGAACCCAAACTGACCAGTCTGGCTTCTAATTTTGACAGAAAACTGCAGGAGCTGGTCGACTTATATGCTACGCAGACCACCAGAATCAACGAGGCCAAGACGCGAATTTCGGACCTGGAGGATGCTACAGCTCCAATACCTGAGCAAATCATAGCCCTGCAAAGAGAACTGGAGGAACTGAGGGAACTGTTGGATTATCAGGAGAATTTCCATTGATGACTGAATTTAAGATTAAGGGGGGTTACCAGAGGGAATGGAGGGAGAAAGTATAATGGATTTCTGTGCTAAAACATTGCCAGAACTGTTGGGCATGTCGCCTAAAAATGGGTGTTTGAAATTAGAGAGGGCCCTCAGGGCGGTAATACCGAAGCCAGCGCCTAACCAGCTGCCTCGTCAAGTAATCATGAGATTCCATTACTTCCCAGATAGGGAAAATGTTTTAAAGGCTTATTGAGATAAATCAGAATTGGAGTATGAGGGTCATCACCTATTTCTCTCCCAAGACTACTCAGACCACCTTTTGAAACGCCTTTAGGGCTTTTGCTTCAGTCATGGCGCAGTTACGAGAAGCCAAAATTGATTGCTATATGCTATACCCCGCAACTCTTAAAATTAAACATGAGGGAGCGGTTTATTCTTTCTGGGAAGTTTCAAAGGCGGAGGTGTTCGTGAAGGACTTGGTGAAAAAGTCAGGATAAATTGAAACCGGAGGCGGTTTGCTCGGCTGGAAGGAGAGCAAGAGTGGCTGACTCGTGGAAAGAAAGATGTAGCCATAGGAAAGCTAAGTGCCTGACATGACTCTTATTTCCCCTGCTTATCCCCTTGACAAATGCTGCAAAGATGAATTATCTACAACAGGGTTGAGTTATTATTTTGGAGATGAGGACCATGAATAAGGAGCCCTCTCATTCCTTTTCTTTTTCTGGAGAACTGAGCGTAGGCTTGCAGTCAGACGTTTACTTTGTGAAGAGACAGTACATGTTACGTGGCATGTCTGACAGCATTTCAAGTGAAGAGACCCTGTGCTGGTGGAGAGCTGCCATGGGGCCTGAGTTTTAATAGCCCTCATCTTTCTAACAGGGAATTGACGCATGATGGGCAGGGGGTGGATGCCGGGGGCAGAATTGCCTTCTCAGGGATCTGGCCTCTCGTTACTCCTGATGGGGAGAGGGATATGGCTATATAGAAGGGATTCTTATATGCCTTGAGGGGGCTATTTTTGGTCTCCTTTAAGGGACGAAATTTATATCGTGGTAGGGATGGGCCCTAATTGAAAGAAGGAAGGGGGGAGGCGTGTGAAGAGGGCACCTTTTGGAGTCTCAGACCCCTAGGAGATGCTTGGTGGGCTGGATGAAGGAGATTTACATTGAGAATAAGGGGGGGTGATAATGTCTGATTGGGTGAAAAGCTAACAATTATATTAAGTTAATGGACAGTGGGCTTGTTTTGTTTTTTCTCTTGTTCACAATGTGCGGCGACCTGGGGGGGGGAGGCATTTCCTGGACTGCTCCATAGAGGGAAGGGAGAGTAAAATTTCTGCGCTATGCAGTTCTTATTACTTGGGGGAAGATGTTGGGAAGAATGGGGAGGGGGTGGGATGTGTATATAGTTATTATCTGTTATACTTGTTATGGTTAGATGTTAGTTTGCAGATCCATAGAATATGCCATTCAGATATATTGGTGGTGATGGAGTCAGCGCCCGAAGGGGATCTTCCAGGGAGGATAAAGGTACAGGGAAACATTTGGAGGATATGTCCGGAATGCAGGATTTAAATGTGGTATCATGGAATGTAAAGGGAACCCTGGTTAAGCGAACAATGCTGCTTACAGCTTTAAAAAGACAGAATACCCATGTTACGTTGTTACAGGAGACGCACCTCATGGAGAGGGAACATGCAAAGTTAAAAAAGGGATGGGTGGGGGAATGTTATTCGGCTGCTTTTAATGCACATAAAAGGGGGGTGGCTGTTCTCCTGAATAAAAAGCTACCATTTATAAAAGAAAGAGTGATTGCTGACCCTGGTGAGGGTCACTATGTTTTAGTGGTGGGCACCTTACATGGGGAGAAAATCTCATTTGGAAATGTATATGCACCTGCTGTGTATGACTCAAATTTTTATGGTAGGATTGTTTCTTTAATAACTGCAGAACAATTCCCAAACTTGATATTGGGGGGGACTTGAATTGCTTGATGAATCCTGACTTGGACCACTCAGAGCATAAGGGGCCCCCTAAAAGTGCCATTCAAGAATGGATGGCAGGCATGAATGAATTAGACCTCATAGATGGGTGGCGAACGGCTCATCCTATGACTAGGGAATACACATTTTTTTCACACCTCCACCGTACGTGGTCACGGCTGGATTATATGTTCTTTCCCAGGGAGTGGTACTTTTGTATTAGATACATCAAGCATGGACCTATCCACATCTCTGACCATGCTATGGTTATTATGTCTTTGAACAGGGCGGAGGATGAGGGCAGGTTAAAGGTCTGGAGATTTCCTAATTATTTACTAGCCAAAAAGGAGTTTCAGGAACACTTGGATGAGCAATGGCAGCAGTATGTTCGTAGCAATTCGGAGACTGATGTCCCTAAAGCTTTTTTTTTGGGATGCGGGGAAAGCATTTATGAGGGGGGCCATTATTAGTTATGTTGCTCATCATAAAAAAAAAGTCAAGGAAAGGAGAATTAATCTAGAACAGAGACTTAAGGTGTTGGAGAGAAAGGCGGCTTTGGGAACGGGTGGAGAAAATGTGCACTTGTTGTTGACAAGGACCAGGGAGGCGTTAAATAACTTACTGCTGGGAGAAGCGAGGAAAACAGGGCTATTTATTAGGAAACATTTTTTATGAGTGGGGGAACAAACTGGGAACCATGCTGGCAAACCTCGTAAGGGGGAGTGGGGGGGACATCTAATTCAGGCTGTTCGGGAAGAGGATGGGGTCCTTCTGAAAACTAAAGCAGATATTGGGGAGAGATTTAGGAGATTCTACCATGCACTTTACCAAGGTCAAAAGGGGGGGAGGATAGGAGATGGTGGAATTTTTGAATAGGGTGGAGATACCACAGATAACAGATGGTCAGAGGGACTGGCTAAATGTGGCTATTACAAAGGAGGAAATCCTTTCGGCTATTGGAGCGCTTAAGAGGGGTAAGACCAGCAGCCCTGATGGCTTCTCAGCCAAATATTATAAAGTTATGAAATCAAAAATAGTGGGCCATCTGGAAGCAGTTTTTCAGGAGGTGAGGGAGGAGAAAGGAAGGCTACCCCAATCATGGGGAGAAGCTACAATTTACCTGATTCCTAAACCAGGGAAAGACCCTTTAGAATGTGCCTCCTTTAGAGCGATCTCCCTCCTGAATTGTGACTCTAAGATTTTAGCCAAAATTATGGCCACCCGACTGGAAGGTCTATTACCAAGGATCATCCACCCAGATCAGACCGGGTTTATTCGGGATAGGTACTCATATCACAATATCAGGACTCTCCTCAATGTAATCTGGGAAGCAAAGGTTAATAAAGAAGTGGTGCATATATTGTCGATGGATGCAGAGAAAGCATTCGACAGAGTGGAGTGGGAATATCTAATGGAGGTTATGACCCGGTTTGGGCTGGGTGAATGGTTCACAGGGATGGTGTACCAGATGTACAGAAATCCCAGGGCTATAGTTTTAACGAATGGGACCCTCTCAGATAGCTTTGACTTGGAAAGAGGCACAAGACAGGGCTACCCTCTTTCCCCTCTCCTGTTCGCTTTAGCACTGGAACCCCTGGCCATCACTATTCGGAAGCATCCGGACATTTCGGGAGTTATGGGGAAGATGGGTAGAGAGGTCAAGCTTTCGCTTTATGTGGATGATATGTTGATATATGTAACTAAGCCTAATAAGTCCATGCCTGCTCTTCTGAGCCTGATTGACCGGTTCTCACAATTCTCTGGATATAAGCTAAACCTAGACAAATCGGAAGAGCTGAGGGTTGGGGCACAAGAGGGAGGATCAGTTGCAAGGAAATAAAAATGGGGCTTCCAGGTAGTTGGGAAGGCTTTCACTTATCTGGGCATCAAAGTGGGAGGGGAGTTGGAGGATCTATATGATTTGAATTATATCCCACTTGTGCAAAATATAGTCATGGACCTAGCTAGATGGAAGAATCTCCCCATAACGTGGTTGGGTGGGATAAATCTTATCAAGATGAACCCACTTCCCAGAATACTTTACAGTTTACAAATGCTCCATATTGGGTTGAAAGGAACGGATGTGAGAAAATTGGAAAAAGTCTTTTCGGATTTTATTTGGAGAGGGAGACACCTGAGGATAGGTCTAGCCCGGCTGAAGGCCTCTATAGATAAAGGAGGTTTACTATTTCCGGATTTAATTAACTATCAAAGGGCAATGCAGTGTTGATATATACAGGACTGGATTGATAGACCTAAGGAAGCGGGTTGGTTGGATTTGGAGGAGAGGGGAAGTATGGGAAGAATTTCAGCGTACCTATCCCTGGGGGGTCAGAAGGCATACCAGAGGCTCCCTAATCCAAACCCTCTGGTCATAGTGGTGTTGGACAGCTGGAGGGACATGTCTAAACTGAGAGGCTCCAGACAAGAGGACATGCTACTCCTCCTGCTGAGGGGAAACCCTTTTTTTCTTCCAGGGTGGGAGGATGGGGGGTATAAAGAGTGGGAAATAAAGGGAATTAATTGCCTTAGGCATCTATTTACACGTGGTGTGCTGGACTCATTCCAGAACATACAAGATAAGACAGGGCTGGGACACCAGCACTTATTTCATTATCTCCAGGTAAGGGCATACATTAAATCCATTGGCAGGCTTGGAGGTATCATATCGCAGTGGGAGGCACTCGAACAATTAATAATGACAGGACAAAGAAAACCCAAGGGTATCATTCAGAGAATGGCTAAAGAAGGTATTGCATGGTTTCTGGATATAACGCAGAATATTAAAATGCTTTGGGAGAGAGATCTGGGGATCACAATCTCCATAGACAATTGGAAAACGCTTCTTCAGCTACATCAGGGTGTCTTGATGTGTAACAAGTATAAAGAGTGCTATTATAAGTTTTGCCACAGGCTATACTATCCACCCCTGGTGGTCCATAAGTATAACTAGGTAATTTCTCCCATATGCCCCTAGGTGCAATAATAACCTGGCCTCATATTATCACTATTTCTGGGCCTGTTAAACCTTGCAGATATTTTGGAGAGAGATAGTAGTGGAATTGCAAAGGATTGGAGGCCGGCAGTTTCCCCTGACCCCTCTTTTCCTACTTTTTGGGATGGAGGAAGCGGGGGGAGGAGAGCGGACCCCCGTACATAAGTGGCTTAGGGTGTTAATATATATGGCTAGGCACTGTATTCTGAATACCTGGGTCACGGCAGCAAAGCCTACTGTTGCACAATGGAAAACCCTGGTAACACAGGCCATTACTTTGGAACGTTTAACATATGCCACTAAGGGGAAAGAGGAATTGTTCTATAGAACCTGGCAACCGTACCTCTCATCCCTGACTGTAGCAGAAAGCATTATGCTTAATGAGGGCTGGATTTGAAATGATCGTATTAGGAGAGGGATATTCCTGAGAAATAAAATATTAGGGGCTTCGACTCCATATCACCCGAGCTAACAATTTAGAAGAAATGGCTTCTTCTGTTTCCTGAATGGAAAGAATAAGATGTAAAGTGACGAAATGGATCTGGATGTAAATATGTTATGTACCAAGGTTTGTGTCGTGTATGTCTGTGTGTGTGTATGTTGGATGTATGTCTTTTTTCCTTTTGTGAAAAAACAGAAACAATAAACAAATGATGCAAAAAAAAAAAGAGTAAAAAGTAAAAAGTGCCAAAATTAGTTTAAAAGCAAAGGTCTCCCCCGAGGTTTGTCGTTCTTAGTTTTAGCTTACTTGCACCACACAGCTCCCCTGCCTGCTATCTAACAACTGCAGGGCTCCAGATATGTAAAAGTTTTAAGCAGCAATACACAGTTTCACAAGGTGGTAGAGGTTTACACTTATGCAGTGTTTAAGGTCTGGAGAAAATTGGCAACTCTGTGCTGTAGAGGCACACTTTAGTATGCTGCTTCTCTTGAAGTCATATTTGAGCACGTGAACAAAATAGCCAGAAAAAACATTAGAGGTGGGTCATTTGTTGCAATATGGATGCATTTCATGCTATTCCTCTGCATAAAAATAGGAAATTCGGCTGAGTTACACTGTGGTCCATTATCTGAGACAATTGTTGCTGGCAGTTCACAAGAGGCAACAAAGTTACATAACAGTTCAACTGTTGTTACTGCTGTAGTTGTTGACATAAGAAAACCTGTAGTACTTGCAAAAACAGATAACACAACTTGTGTGGAATTGCCACTCTGAAGCCCCAAAGTAATTGCCCTTGTTCCACAGAATGTTCAGTCCTGCAGTTTAAATGAGGATAAAGTTATTGTCCCCGACATGTGAAGGCCAACTAGTTAGTGAATATACAAAGTCTGATACAAGACAGGATTTTGCTTTGTGTTGTTATCGGCTTCTTTAGCAGTAACTGGTAAATCATCAAAATTTGAGACATATATAGGCCTATTCAGAACCTGTGACATGACATATTCAGCTGGGAGCTTGGACAGCATACCAGCATTTGACTGTTCCTTGTTCTTGTTATACTCACACTGTCATATGGTTGAGCTGCCAGGATTGTGGCCCTTCATTGTAACTAAGCAGCTGCAAGTGTAAGAACACTGGTATGAGGCCCAAAATTGTCGTTATAGGCTTGTGATCGGTCACAAGTGTAATTTATTTATTTATTTGAAAACTGGTAACTGGGAGAGGCACACTGAGCCAAGGCTCATTTCCAAGTATGACCCGGGGGAGGGGAAAAGTGGAAGGAAAGCACCACAATATATAGTATCAAAGCATTTGAACAATATTCTGTAAAAGGAAATTGCACAAAATTAGCACAAATACAAAAAAAGTTATAAGTGTAGAGAATAAAGTATGGTACAGTTCAATAAGAACACCTAGCAAGGGCTCGTTCTGAAGTAGCAGTAATACTTGGTGAACAAGAACAATTTTTGACTACAAGCAGTTGACCTGGGGAAGAGTTATTGCCCAACCTCTTAATGGAGACAAAAAGCTGTAGTGCTATGAATAGAGTTGTCACCTTCCAAGTACAAAAAACCTGGATATCTGACCAATAAAGGCTGGGGCTCCATGGGCCACTATGCTTCCAGAAGCTCTGGGGGTTTTAGATGCTCTGTAGTGAATTTTGAGGTTTTTATTGAAGAAAAAAATACACTTTTGTTATGTCTTTTCTACCCCTGACTCCAGGAGAAAAATTATTTTTTCCTCCGAAGTCATGAGTGTGGGAGAATCTGACTAGCCAACTGGGGATGGGGGGTTGGGGGCCAAGGACAAGTGGCTGTGCTGAACAACAATGTCATGATGAACCAACCCACCCATTGCAATGTAAAGGCTGGGGGTCTGGGGGCTGCTAGGCCCCAGAAGACCTAGCATTTTAGATGCTCTGTGGTGAGTTTGAGGGCTTTGTTGAATGTGAGACACACTTTTTTTTATGTCTTTCCTACCCCTGACCCCAGGGGAAATTATTTTTCCCCCTGAAGTTATTGGTGTGGGAGAATCTAACTGGCCAAATGGGAGGTCAGGCCCAGGGGCCAAGGACAACTGGCTGTGCTGATCAACAATGTCATGAGGAGGAGTCTGAACAGGGGCTAGAGATACCATGGGTAGGGGAAGGGGGCACGATGCTAGGAGACCATGTAGGATCTGCAGCTTTATATTAGGAAGGGAAAAATGGGCAGAATGGATGGGCCGAGCAGTTATTTTCTGCAGTTATCCTCTATGTTCCTATGATGAACCATCCACCCATTGCAATGTAAAAGCCAGTGGTTTGGTGGCCACTAGGCACCCAGAAGCTATAGGGTTTTAGATACTCTGTGGTGAGTTTGGAGGCTTTTATTGAACAGTTACTTCAGTACTCTGCAGTTTTTGCAACTTGATTCTTATGTCATTTAGGGTTAGCAAAGCAGAAAACAGGTGCCCTTTTATTTTGGGCAGAATGAGTCAGTCTAAAATAAAAGGGCACCCCATTTCTGCTCTGTGAATACCTGGATCCATCAGTTACTTGTACAAGTTGCACTGGTTCCCAGTTCTGATGTTTTTTGTTAGTTGTTTAACTTTATTGTTTATCATGTTGCAGATGAGGTAACTATGGAACAAATCACACACCTGGCCAGGAAATGGCAGTACAATAAAATTGATACCACAGACAGTAATCCAGGGGTGTTTGAGTCACATTTGTTTTTGTTACAGCAAACTCAAATAAGAGTCATTATTCAGCCAGACCAAAATAAGCATACCAAAGCCTTCTCAGCTTAATGATTCATGACATCTTCAAGTCATAATCATAACCCAAGATTTGGACTTCCCAAAAAACTTCCAAACTGGTTAAACAAGCTGTCAAACCTGTAAGAAGCAATTAATATACAGTAACAGCTTCACATGACACCCCACCAAGGAAAAGGGAAACATTTATTTATTTAGCTTTTGTTGACCAGGTAAGTGCACTAGACAAATCCTGCCTATTTTCAGGCACGACCCGGGGGAGGGGGATACAGATGAATGCCAACTGACCTTGAACCAGATTAAGCTGTTGGTGGTATTTTTAGTGAATGAGGGAAATTTGGCCAGGACACCGGGGAAATTCCCCTACTCTTTTTGATAAGTGCCATGGGATCTTTAACAACCACCTGAACTACCACCAATCCAGGCAGATGGTACCTCGGTTTAACGTCTCATCCGAAAGACGGCACCTCAGAAGTGCAGCACCCCTCTCATGCTGCACTACAGTGTCAGTACTGGGATATTAACCCAAGTGCCAGATGTGGGAACTGAACCCACAGCCCTCTGATCTCCCGGCCTCAGAGGCGAGTGTGCTACCTACTGAGCCACTGACACTGTTAGGGGTGAACTGTAAAGCTTATACCCTTCACACGACTCAAACAGTTATGCCATAAAGCTGATGAGTAACCCCAGCCCTCAGCTTGCACTGTGCCTCAGAGCACCAAGAAAGGATGCATCAATGGAAGGGAGGTGGACACCAGCCCATATAAGGAGGAAAGTACTGAAGGAACTCATCACAAAACTGAAAGTGGACAAGGCAATGGGGCTGGATGGGATGCATCCAAGGATTCTGAGGGAGCTTAGGGAGGTGCTGGCAGCACCATCACTGACAGTCCCGTTCAGTTGTTCAATCACTTGCTGAGTTGCTGAAGACAAGTAGTAGTTCCAGAGGCCTGGAAGAGGACAGATGTAGTCCCATTTCCCACTTCACAAAAGTGGGAGCAGCAGGGAGGAGGCTGGCAAGTACTGGCCAGTCAGCCTGATTTCAGTGCTGGGGTAATTAATAGAATCATTGCAGAAGGAATATTTTGAATCCAGCAGCAGACAGGATCCATGGCAGCATGGACTGGATTCATGACAGGGAGGTCATATCAAACAAATCTGTCAGATTTCTTTGACTTGGTGGCCAGGGAAATAGATTAGGCTGCCAGGGTGGAGTGGTGGATGTGACCTACCTATATTTTAGTAAGGCCTTCAACACCATGCCACATAGGAGACTTGTACACAAGCTGGACAGCCTTGGAGAGTGGGCCTTAATGTGGTAAGATAGGTAGAAAAAAAGGTTAAGGGATAGGTGACATAGGGTGGTGATACGTGGAGTTCTCTCTGATGAGGGGATAGTAATGACCAGTGGTGAGCCAAAGGTTTCACTTCTGGGCCAGTCCTCTTTAGTGTCTTTATTAGCAGCATTGCAGAGGGGTTAGAAGGTAAGCATGCCTTTTTGCAGATGACACAAAGATCTGCAACAGGGTTACAATCCGGGGGGGGGGGTGAAGAGGTGAAGTAAGCTTGAGGAGTGGTCAATAGTGTGGCATCTAAGAATAAATGCAAAAAAAGTGTAAAATCATGCACTTGGAGCATAGTCTCTAAACCCAGGAGTGCAGTAGGGCATGATGGGTAGGAGGTCGTAGTACTCTGGTGGACGTCGGCCACTAATGGTGGGCTAAGCAATCCTTATGTGCCATCATTAAGTTCTATGCTTCCATATGGGCCCTCCACCCTCAAATGGAAACTCTGTAAAAATGCATTCAGCCTTCACTCCAAAATTCCAATCAAAATATGAGTTTTGTAAAAGGCAAGCATTTGAAATGTACATATAAGAAGTTACACACTAAGTTCCAATTAACAGTACTCTGAGTGACAGTCGCAGTTCTACCTTAACCATCTGATTGGATAGGAAGTTTGGGAAAAAGGACTCTGTGTTTGTCCTTTAGTTTTTGAAACTTGTGAAATAATACCTGGACCCATCAGTTGTAGCCGATAGTGCCTGGTTCAACCAGATACTGTCTGGTTACCAGTCTCACTTCTAAAACACCATCTCTTCTAACTAGGAAGGAACTAAAAGGCACTTGACATCACAAACTTCTGGTTCCAAACTTCCTGATATGTCTCTGTGGTGTCAGGTACCCTTAAGTTTTCAAGTGTTCGAAATTATACCTGATTGTTGCACTGCCTGGTTCCCAGTTGAATGCTAGAAATTATGCCAACCAGCAAAAGCCCTAATAAAACCTACAGGAATGAAACCATCATGAAAAGTTTCCCTGGCAATGTACACTGGGCACTAAACACATTTGGGTTCAAAAAATCCTCTCCACACAGTCTGTAAAACTTGTAGACATCAGTGGAAATCAGATAGTTCCTGCAGTAAAGTTTAAGTATACAATGTTATTCTTATAGCCACATGACATGAGCAAAATAAAATGCAGTGCTCCCAGATCAAGGTCATGCTTTTCCTGAGGCTGTAACATCATGGTCATTATTTTCAATTTATGTTAATTTTACTCAGTTCTATACCATTTGGAAACAGTCTAGTAGTACTACAAACATAATGTCTGTGTCTTTTGATCACAGACAACTTGCTCATAAACAATAGCCACGACAAGGAAGAACACAATTATGTCTGCTTCATATTTACTGTAGCTATATATGAATGGAATGGCCTATTCCCCCCTCCAGTTTCCAGTTATATTTCTCATTTCATCTTGCAACATGAAGAATGTCTTTCTGTCCTTCGATAAATGTTTTAAATTCTGTGCATTCAAATGGACTTGAAGCTCTGACTTCTCCAAAGCAACTGACAACCTGCTCCTTTTGTAGTTAATCCTTTTATTGTTATTATTGTATTTATACATACAGAGATATTATATCCTCCGATATACAGTTACATGAATTCTTAATGGAGAGAAGAAATATCATGTTATCTGAGGTAATATACAATGGCAGTAAAAGGGGAAATAAATGTTGAAAAGAAAAAAACAATATATGGCAATACAATCTGAATGATTGAGCGAGAATAATACAGTATATGATTCAAGGGGTAGAAGAGTTAGGTTCAAACAAGAGATATGAGCAATCATGATTATTCAATATTGTACTGTCATTTTATACAGAGATATATATAAAATTGTATAAGGGAGGGATATAAGAAGAGAAGATATCTAAGAAAGTAAAGAGGATAACGGAAGAAAGGGAAGAAGGAAAGGAGACAAAAAGAAAGGAGGAAGAGAGAAGAAAAAAGGACAGAAAAGAACAGAAGCGAGATTCCGATGTGAATATATAACAATCCATAGATTAAGTAACAGTAGGTGTAGATGCATTTAAATATTTAAAGTAGTCCTGCCAGCATTTAATGTATAAAGTAAGTCGATCAGAGGCTAAATGTGACATACGATCAAGGGTGGTGTATTGAGATAATTGTTTGAGAACATCTGGGAGGGTGGGAATGATATTGGATCGCCAATGCATTAGTATAAGGTATTTAACTTGAAGGAATAGTAGGGATTTAGTTTCGTTTTTTTGTTGACCGGGTAAGTGCACTAGACAAATCCTGCCTATTTTCAGGCACGACCCGGGGGGGGAGGGGAATACAGATGAATGCCAACTGACCTTGAACCAGATTAAGCATAAGATTAAGGATAACCACCTATTCCATGATTGGGATATTTTATATGAGTGAAAATTGAAAATACCAAGTATGTAGTGTTTTGGATCTAATGCAAATGATAGACCAATTACTTTCATTGCAAAAAGATGAATACGACGCCAGAGATTGTATATGGGAGGACAGTACCATAGCATATGTAACAAACTGCCATTAGGGGAGTTACAGCACCAACAATCATTGTTAATTAAGCCCATTTTGTGCAAGACTGCAGAAGTTCTGTACCATAAATGTAAAATTTTGGTTTGTATAAGTGAACTGCGATTATCCTTGAAAAACTTGCTCCTTTTATACTAACATACGAACAGAGAATGTGCCAGCAGAAACAGATCACCCTGATTATATATCTTCCATAAGACTAAAGATGCATTCCACAAATGCTTTGCTGACAGGAATTGAGAAAACAAAGGGCACCACTTTAAGTAACTCAGTTGCTTGAGCTTCCTTGAGAACAAAATATGTCCACTTTTTGTCTGGTGGCAGATCTTGTGGTATGCTGGTAACTTCAGCTTTTGGTAGAGCAAAATCCTTATACAAGTTGTCTTCATTGATGCTCAGCTGTAGTTTGTCCACCAGAGCTTCCAAGTCACTCCACTTTAGTTCTCCTTCACTTCCATCATCCAGATCCAAACAGCCTACCCGAAACAACACTGGATTGTCAAAATCATAATTGGTGTCCAAATAATGAATGGCTTTTCGAAAGAAGTTGTCAACAAGCTTTCTGAACTGCACTTGCTAACTAGCAGAGAGTCTTGCCAAGGCTTGTTTATCTTTGCTACCATAGAACTTGTCTGCATGTCATGATTCCAGTTGACTTCTGAGACGATTCATCACCAAATGTATGTCCAGTGTGGCAGCACTCCCACTTTCTAGCTTCAAAATCGTTGCATCAAATTCCTGCATTAGGTTATGCACGAAGAATAAGAAACATTCAGAAAGAGTAACATTGGCTTCTCCACCATCTCCATCTTCCCCAGATCTGCACATAAACTTCCAGATAATGCAAGGACAGTCGTGCTCTCCAAGGGACAAAGAGTAAGATTTCAACACTGGCAAACACTCTAAGATCCGTTGGAAAGCAGGCAGCAGGGAAAGCCAGCATGTAGGTACATGCCTCAGTATCTCTTTACACTGAGTTGAAGTGAACTCAAAAAATTCCTTCAGGATTTCAACTTTTTTTGCTGAACATGAAAACCTGCTGTACACTTTCAGTGCAAAGCATTCAATGTCATGTCCCACAGGACTGAGAACTTTGTTAGATGTTTTTAGTACATGTAAGAATTAACTCATGACAGATCATGGTTCTACTTGAGAATTAATCCACATTTGGGGGGTACGAGGCTGCAGGCCAAGTGCCTTCAACCACCCAGGCATGGATTAATTCTTAAGTAGAAACACGCTCTGGAGTGGGTTAATCTGCTTGTAACATAACTAACAAAAAGGGTTCAGGTCACTTTGTTAGTCATGTTACAAAGGGAAGATTCATTCTGAGTTGACTTCACCCCTGAGCTGACTGTGTGACATGCAAGCGGGAGCCATGAAAAAAGAACAAGAGAGGTGACTCCCGCTCTGGACTTGTGTTGCTCAGCTGCCAGTGTCTCTCTCCTCCCAGGGACTCTATGTGTGCTATTGTCCCCAGCTCTGTGTTGTCTGCAGCTCTGCACCCTAGCACCCACCACCAACAGTCCTTCTCAACAACCACTGCCCATGTCCGTGCCCCCAGTACACAACACTCTCATCTGTGACATGCAAATGGGAGCAGCAAGATGCAGTGCTGCTCTTGCTGAGGTCACACTGCTCATAAGCCTTGTCGTACTCTAATACTGTGGCGCAACAATGTCTGTGAACTTACACTCTCTCTCACAGTGGTGCACCTGTTCATCAGATTCCAGCAACAAGGTCTTTGAATGGGCATTTTTGCAATGGAGTTCACAACATAAATGCATGCATTCTCCTAGTTGCCACATGGAGGACCTTAATGGGAAACTGGGTGAGTTGTGCTGGCCCGAACATGGTATTCCATACTCAGGCAATTTATCAGAACACCACTTACTTATTACAGTGCCACTGCTAGTCAAGTTAACATCAGTCCTTGGGAAAGGAAGGCTATGCACTCTTACAACACGCACATGTTCCTTTCACTCTGCTGCTCAAGTCCACTCCTCTGTTTGCAACACAACTGTTGCCACTCTCCATACCTGTGTACTGTGGACAGGTATGGAGAGCAGCAACAGTTGTGTTACAGAGAGGAGCAGTCTTGAGTGGTGGAGTGAAAGTAACATATGTGTGTTGTACCTTTCTACTTCATTGGCAGTTGTCAAAAAGGAGGAATGTGGTGTACAGATGAGGGTAATACATAACTGATGTAGCATTTCCAAAAAAGCTGTGGAGATTTCCATTTTAGGGATCAACAGTGGACACATAGTGAGAGGAAGTTTTGATCACAGTGACGGGCACTACTTTGTGCACAGGTTTTAACATTGCCACTTTTCCTGTAAAGGTAAAGGCAATACAGGAAGCTTAATGGACACGGAGAAAGACAAAAGATTGTAACATGGCTAGCAAACATCATTGAGTACTGCCTTCTGTCTCTCTCTCTCACTCTCTCTCTCCATTCCATTCTCTCTTTCTCTTGGTGCAGCATGGTTGGCAAGCACTCAGGGTGGGGATGAGGGCACATCCCCCAGGTTGCTGTTGCCATCTTCCACCACCACACCTCTTGTGATTCTAACATGGGGACTACCGCATCTCTGTAAGAGGCTCCCTGTGTGACTCTGCTGTTGGTACTCCATGAGCAAGCAGGGATTAATTGCTGGCAGGGACACTCTGCGCTCAGTCCCCAGAGGTCTACGGGGGGGTGATAAGGGACAAAGCAACCAAGGGGAATAATTACAGTGTTGTGTCGGAAACATTCACAAATGGTGACACTATAATATTGCAGCCACAGATCGGGACAAGCTGGGAGGGCAAGTACTGCTCACCTGTAACATTGGAACATGGCTACACTTGTAACATAGCTAACAATAAGAATGAGCACCAAAGACAACAGTGACTGCTCTGGGTAGTGCAGGAGCAACTATGGATTAATTGAAAACTAATCCATGGTTAGCTGCTATCTTTGCCCCAGTCAGGTACAATCCTTTTTGTTAGCCATGTTACAATGTGAATTAGGTTACACTTACAGTTATCCTTTAACATGTGCTTGTTATGCACTTTTAGTTTCTGGAAAACAGAATTGTGATGCCCAAAATTAACTGATGTGTTGTTAGCACCACAGGAGCTAATCTGACTGAGTCCCAGGCCATTTGTTTCTGTTATTTGTACAATCTGTTCATAAATAACTTGGCTGGATTCCTCAGTGTCTTTACAGAAATCCAACAATCCATACCTTACTCCATCCATTTGGCTGAAGTACTGAACTGTACATAGGAACAATTTACAGTGACCAGAATTTGAAGCATCAGAACATACAGCAAGGAATTTTGCAAGTCTCTTGCTAAATGTTCCTGGCTAAAGGGCACTAAAACATTTTGAATTAGAGCCTCACTTTTAGTTCTGCCACATGATATTTTATAGCAATCTTCAAGCCATTAAAAATCTTTTCACTATTTCCACTGTCAGCAGAAAGGTAGCTGTGCCTGTGGTGGACTCCGTGGAATACAGATCTTTGTTCTGCTGCAGCAACATTGTCATCTTCTTAAATAACTCCCTTTGTCATAAAAGCAGCAACTGACTAATATTTGCATTTACAGTAAACATTCTTTGAATGTTTTTGTGTCTTTTTGTGATTGTCAAGTGCCAATTTTCCCTCGTTTTTCACTAACATTTTGGAGAGGCATAAGATGCAATTAGCGGAATATGGATCTCCTAAAGCAGACTGCAACCATTCTCTAACTTTTTCTATTTGTTCCCATTCACAAATGTAAGAAGTGGAACACTTACACTTCTGTTTTGCTGGCTGGGACAAAGATATACTAGCCATTTCGTCATCCATTTCTCCACCCATGACTTTATTCATTTACAGGCTAATAAAAGCTTTGTATATAGCCCTGTCAATTGTTATCACTTGTACTGCAGAAATTTGCATCTGTGCCACTGCCACCTTTAATTTCACAATTGCACTGCCACTGTCTGGTTCTCAGACTTCTAATGTAATCTAAACCAAAACCAGTATGCCTCCCTTTGGGTAGGAACTAACGAGCACATCATAGAGTCCTGGTTCCTAACTTGCGTTGAGTGCATGCAGCTGCCCCTCTGAGTCTTATCAATATATAGCAAAACAGATTCACTGTGTCCGGATGAATGAATGAACAGGCCAGGAACTTTGGTTTTCCTGGATTCATTTATCTGCTGTGGATAGCAGCTGATGAAAAAACTTTAACAGTGGCACGAGGTCATTATGTTGCAAGACATAATGCCGCATGGCACAATCGCACTGCATGAATTATGCCATGAGGCACCATGTCTTTGTTCTGTGGGGGGCTCTGCCCCCACACACCCTGTTATGGGGGCTGTGCCCCCAGACTCCCACCACTAAAGATTCTCAACTCCAGGGGGGTCCAACTCAGGGAGCGCACAGGTCCGGGTTTGCCATAATGCCGTACGCTGTTAAGTGTGCGACATTATGACCCGCTACATTTAACAGCAGAGAACACAGTAAATGTCCATGTCTTATCACCCATTTATTGCTGCCTTGACTAGTCATCATCATCATCATCATCAAATCTTTATTTATTCAGGCGAGCATCATTGAGCAAGACTCATTTACAAGATGGACCTGATAAGGTCAAGGTTCGATAGTTGGTACACAACATATACATCAATGCACTAATATATGCATAACAGATACAGAAAAAAACAACTTATAAATACAATGATCAAGGGTAAGAAGTTGATTCAGACATACATGACAAGGTAGGGTACAGGAAAATTTTACAAAAAATAAAGTATATACATATCCCAATATAGGAGTCAAGGCATACACACAGCATAATGTAATACTAGGATGAATGGGGAGCATTTAGGAATGATGTAAGGGCCAGTGATTAGTGGGAGAAGGATTAGGTAGGTAGTAGATAGTTAGGTAATTAAATGGAACTGGGGTACTATAAAAAGGGTGGCTGCCCGGGAGGGAGAACTGTGGAACAAAAATATGCCATATATGGTGGCTGTCTGGAAAGGGGGGTTGTGAAATGGCAAGTCTAGCTCTTGTGGTAGCAGTTGCATTTCTCTGCAAAAAAGCTTGTGCAAAGCTATTTAAAGGATGCTATAGGTATAAGATTGGACAGCTTTAGGGATTTCTGTAGAGTATTTCAAGCCATAGCTAGAGAATAGCTGACTGCTGCCCTTCCTAGCCGGGTGTTGACTTTAGGTATTTTGAGCATGATGAGGTTGTTGCTTCTTAGGGCATAGGAGCTAGCTATGGCCTGGGTGAAGCAGTCCAGAGTATAGTTTGGAAGTTTTTTAGACAATGCTCTGTAGATCCATAGTGCTGCATTTCTGTTCCTTCTGAGATGTAGAGAAACCCATCCAAATGCAGCATAGAGAGAGCAATGAGTGTTAGCTGGAAGATCTGTTATGAATCTTATTGCTCTATGGTATACGGTATCCAGCTTGCTTAGGTAGGAGATGGGGCAGTGACTATAAAGAAAGTCTGCATAGTCAACAACTGAAAGAAAAGTGGCCTGGACTAACCTCATCTTTGAGTCTCTTGTTAGGAAGTGTTTAATTCTATAGAATAGGCCAAGCCTTTGGCAAAGTTTTTTCAGCAATTCTTCAATATGGTGTGTGAAGTCAAGTCTGTTATCAATCCACACACCTAAGTATTTGAATTTTTCTACATACTCCAGATTTTCTCCAAGGATAGTGCATAGCTGGGGGAGACTGCTTAGTGGGGAGGTGCTGGTGGAGCTTTGATTGGAGAAAAGCATTGCTTTTGGGTTTTTTTTTGCATTTAGTAGAAGCTTTTTCTCAAGTAGTTGATATTGCAGCAAGGAGAATTCTGCCTGTAAGATTTCATGGGCAACTGCAGGTGATGGGTTGCTGATATACAAAACAGTGTCATCAGCAAAGAGGTGAACAGTGGCTTTGGTGAGATTTGAATCAATATTATTAATGTAGATAGCAAAAAGGATAGGGCTGAGGATAGATCCTTGCAGAACTCCTCTTAGCAGTGGTTTTAAAGGGGAAAGATCACCTTCAGCTTTCACCTGCTGTGACCTATCCATAAGGTAACACCTGAACCATTTAAGGGAGGGTGGATCTAGGCCAATGGAATGCAAGGAAGAGAGTAGCAGCTCGTAGTCCACAGTGTCGAATGCCTTACTTAGGTCAAGAAATACTGCACAGACACTATTCTTTTTATCTAATTCGGTTTGCCAGTCGTTTGTAACTTTGGCCAGTGCAGAGATAGTGCTGTGCCTGGCCCTAAACCCAGATTGAGCTGGATTCAAGAGGTTAGCATCATCAAGGTACTCTCTTAGCTGGATGCTCACTATTTTCTCTAGCATCTTGGATAGCACTGGAAGAATGGAAATGGGCCTGTAGTTATTAAGGTCCATAGGTTCCCCTAATTTTAGAAGGGGAACCACTTGGGCTGTCTTCCACACTGTAAGAATAGAACCAGAGGTTAAAGATACAGTAGGTTAAAGAGATGTGTTAGGGGAACTGCAAGAACATGAAATGCAGTCTTTAGAAAGTAGGGGTCAAGAGAGTCTGCCCCTGTGCTTTTTTTAATATCCGACTGCCATAAAAGATCCTCTACTTGCTTCAACAGGACGGGTTTGAAGGAGAAGGAAGAATCAGCTATCTGGGCATCAGTGTACTGGGAGCTTAGTTGTGCATGCAGCAGATTAGCTGGAGAGGTGTCAAATGCAAGGCCAGCAGTTGTGAAGTGGTTATTGAAGGCATCCAGAACCTCCATTTTGCCAGAGATAGAACCATTATTGTGGTGCAATTGAGTTGGTAGAGAGGTGCCAGAATCCTGCCCTACAATACCCTTGATGGTGCCCCAGAACCTAGCAGGATTGTGATAGAGGAGTCAAGTTCAGCCAAATAAAAGGCAGCCTATGCATCCCTTACTTTCTTGGTGCAGCTATTCCTGGCTTTCCTAAATAACATCCAGTCATTTGGGTTCTTGGTTTTTCTTGCCATCTTCCATAATTTGTCTCTCTCCAACACTGCAGATTTGAGGTCAGATGAAAACCAGCGGCAAGATTTGTTTTTTTTTCGGACACTAGTGATTGGGGCATGGGTATTAAGGGCACTTAGTATTATGCTGTTTAGCACCTGATGTGCTTTTTCCACAGAGTGTGCAAGATAAAACTCTTGCCAGCTTGAAGAGTGAGCTAGATCATGCAGATATCCTTCAATAGTGAGGTTTTTCTTGGCTCTCCTCATTAGAAATTTTGCTGGGGCTGTTGGTTTGCTGGAAGATCTTACTCCTGTAATGAGGCAGTGATCACTTATATCACTGAAAAGCACTCCAGTATGTGTGAATAGATGGGGTTTGTTCACCAGCAAGATATCAAGTAGTGTGCTGTTGTTTCTATTCTTTGAGTTTATTCTTGTTGGCTCATTTATCAGTTGTGTGAGCCCATGTGTATCATAGAATGATACCAAAGGTGCAGCTGCCTTGGAAAGCCAGTTTAGATTCAGATCACCTAGGACAGTGACTTCTTCAGAGCCTTGTTTGAGTAGATTACCCAGGTGGGATAAAAGCTTGTGATCAGCAGAGGGGGGCCTGTAGCAGCCTACTAGCTGGAAAGCTGCTGTATTAGGGAGACATACTTTGAGGGAAATACATTCGAATTCTTTGGGCATCGAGGTTGCAGTAAAGCAGAATACAGGTATACTGGACTTTACATATATAGCTACTCCCCCACCCCTTGTTAGGCGATCCTCTCTGAATAACTGATAATTGGGTAGATTAACATCCCTATCTGCTGTGGTGGGTTTGAGCCATGTCTCAGATACCACGAGAAAGTCTGGCAAGGTATGGGCAACCCAGCCTTGTATCAGTGTATGTTTTTTCAGGAGGCTGCATGCATTAATATGTAGAAAACTGAGGCCTTTGATAGAGCTTAGGTCTGCTGGTGAGGTGATACACTCGGGGGGCCTGGGTTGATTTCCACATTTCTAATACAGAGTAGTAGAAATAATAGGAGTTTCATAAGGGCTGCAAGAGATAGGAAGAGGGGGCTGTCTTTGGTCCTCCTTTTCTTGCTCTGTCGCCCCTCTTTTGGGGTGCTACAGAAGGGGCTATGACACCGTGTCAAGACACCAAGTAGCAGTTTGGTAGTCAGGCGTAAGGGGGAACTGTGCAAGTGCCCCTCTGACTCTTACTTAATATTGACAGCTTGAGCAACTTGTGACACTTTCGCTTATTTGGCTTTGCTGTTGGCTGATGAAAAAACTTTTAACAACAGGAGACAGTCAACTCAGTAAATGTCCACTGCAGAACTGACTGAACAGCATTTGCTGCTGACCTGAGTCCCGTGCAAGACTGCAAGTGTCTCTCTCAGACTTTGACTGTGACTGAATATTCTTAGCAAATTGAGTTATGATAACACATTCGCCTATTTGGCTTTGCTGTAGGCTAGATGATGAAACATTAAACTTTCATAACAAGCGAAAGTAAATGCCCTGACCAGTCCAGATCTGATCTGACCATCATTTGCTGCTGCTGCCTTGAGTGCAAGAGTACAAGTACCCCCGACTCTGACTGGCAAATTAACTAATTACTAGTACACAACATCAAAAGTTCAGTCATTCACTGCTGAACTGAACTGAACTAACTGCACAGATAACTGTCAGACTAGCTGAGGTCAGAAATTTTTTCTTGCTTTTTGCTGTGATACTTGTACTTAGGCCAAAATCTACAATTGCTCTATCTCGTTTGCCTGCTCCTCTGTTTAGTTTAACACTTTAGGCTCAGGATGGCAGGCTGGGAGGCTGCAGCTGCTGTGCCATGACTCAATGATTTAATTCCAAGATCCATTCAGGGCTAGATGGCTGATTTAGTTAAATGTCCCAGTCACACAGTCCCAAAGTGTTCCAGAGACTCCTAGTCCTGAATCTGATTGAGAATAGATCCAACAACCACCATAATCCTAGGAAGACCCAATATTTCTTTACCCCTCCAGATCCTACTCAGTCTTATCTTCTGACCTGGCAATCTGCAGGCTCGGAGTCAGGCTGCACCTGGGAGGATGCTTGCTTAGTTGCTTGCTTGCTGTGCTAAGCCTTACTGTAGTCAGAACTAGCCCTTTTCTCTTCAATGGCATGCAGCTGGTCACAGCCTTGTTTCTTGGTGCTGGGATCAGGACAAAAAACAGAGTTTCAGGTCCCTTTGCTCACTGTTTTTAAGGAATTTGCCTCATGCTACCATGATGCAGTTCAGTCCTCCGTGTTATCTAAGATTAGAATCCCTTTTCTCTTGCCAGAATTCCAGGTGAGAGATCTGCCTTTGCTCAGGCAACCTGTCTGCATAGTCGAAACCAGGGTGCCACGCGGACACACACACACACACTTCTCCAAAAAAGCTATTTGCATTGTTTAGCTGAGGCCTTTATAACTGATCCCTTTCACGGTGGGTGTCATTTACTAATGTGGCTCTCACAAACTTTAAATCTTTCTTGACCAACTAGCAATGCCTAAATGGCCCTGTTTAACCTGAAACAAGGATTGCCACATCTCCTGTAAACTGTGTTGCTGGCTTCCTGCATGCAGGTGCTACAGTGCAAGCCTGCAAAACATTGCCACAGTTCCTGTAATGTAAACAGGATGGCCTCTCATAGCAATTATTTTAAAAATCAGACACAAGAAAAAAAAGACAGAAATTAAGACACAGCCTGCCTTATAACTGTTACACAGTTACACAGTTATGTAATAAGTAGTTAAGGCTCTATAGGCCTGCCGATCTGAATTTCAACCAGATTTAGATTGGAAAAGCATCAGTTTGATTGTCACAGTGGCAAAAACACACACCGTCAATTTGATTTTATTTCAGACAAGGCAATAACTTATTCAGTGATTCTGAATCTGAACAAAGCTTATAGCAGCAGCTTAGGGTTCTATTTCCTTGACAACACAGTGAGGCAGCAGGGACAACAAAATGTAGTGGTACTAACTGCAGAGTGATAAGTATGTTGTTGGGCTGTTCTTCACGGGAGACCCCATGAAGTGACCCATTTAAAGAGTAGGGCCATTTTTATGTTTCCTTGCATGCATGTGCAAGAAACAGTGCCACCATACGAATTTTCGCAGGTGTGCCACTCAGCTTCCAGTGCCCTGCTCCCTTTTGCAGGCACTATCACACTGCACCAATACATGTTGGAGCTGTCTATGACAGCAGTTCAGATGCAGTGGCGTACAGTTGAAAGTGAAAAACCGCTGCAATCAGCGGTGGTAACCTGTAGGCAATTTGCATACTGCCGTCATCAGCAGTATGCAAATTTCCTGCACGTCACACTGCATCTGAACTGTCTGTCATAGACAGTTCTTCCTCCCCGAACACCTACTAGAATGCTAGGAGCCCACCCCAGCATGCTCATGCACTCCCCCCACCCACACACTGTATGGCCAACAGGGGTGCCCAATCCCCCATTGGCTCCACTGGCCCCCATAAACAATCTTCCAGTTGCCACACTGGGAGCCCACCCCAGCATGGCAAAGTCCCACGCTGCCTTTCCTGAAAGAAGAAAAAAAACTGTAAGAAAAACGGTCCTCATTGACTGTCCACCCCTCCCCAATATGCACCCACCCTCTGTGCACCCACCTCCCACACACCCCTCACCATATACTTACCTCTGAGCCTGGCGAACGATCTTCGTGGACCAGGAACACGTCCTGCACTCTTCAAAGCTGACCGTGAACTGAAGAAATGCCAGTAAGCTGTATAATGACATAAATGGGGGGGGGGGGTCAACTTTAGTGCATATCTTGGCCATTTGGGGAATTTTTTTCACCAAATTTTCAACATGGGGTTCTTGGGAATCCACCTCATGAACTCAGTCACTGTCATTTTGTTATTCGGTCCCAAAAGGTGATTTCGGGGTCACTGCACAGAACCATCTTTCGGGACCAAGTAATGAAATGACAGTGTCACAGTTCATGAGGTAGGCCCCACAAAACCCTATGTTGAAAATTTGGTGAAAACATTTCCAAAAATGACTGTTTTATGAGCGTGCATTGCACAATTCCTATGCACGCTCGTAACTTCACAAATCTTTAATATTTTCACTCCAGATTTTTAACATTGCCATTTTACCACACTTCCTTATGAGCACTACAGCTGTCATTTTTCACATTTCACCCAAAATGTGTTTTCGCGCTTGTAGCACACAGTGGCGTGGTCAGTGTGCGCTACATGTGGTTGGTTGGGACAGATTAAGAAAATCACAGTGTCATTGTTCATGAGCAGAGGTCTTAAAATGGCTATGTTGAAAATTTGGTGACAAAAGTCCATAAAATGACTGTGTTACGAGCGTGCATTTTGCAGTTTCCACGCACCCTCGTAAGTTCACGAATTTGTAATATTTTCAGTCCAGATTTTCTACAGTGGCATTTTTCCACACCTCCTTATGAACAGTACAGCTGTCATTTTTCACATCCTGGTCAAAATGTGTTTTCACACTTCTGGCTCAGAAATGTGTGGTCGCTGTAGGAAATCAGTGTTTAGGATAGATTACGAAAATCACAGTGACACTGTTCATGAGCGGAGGTCCCAAAATGCCTGTGTTGACAATCTGCTGTAAACAGTCCCCAAACTAATTACAGTTTCTACGCACACTTGTGACTTCACCAGTTGTTTTATATTTCCAATCCAGATTTTCAACATTTCCATTTTTATACCTCCTCATGAACACTACAGCTGTCATTTTTCACACCCTGTTCAAAATGTGTTTTCTCACCTGTGGTGCCAAATGACATGGTCACTGTGCAAAATCAGCTTTCGGCTAATGAACTGATTTTGCCACTGTTCATGAGGTGAGAGTCACAAAAAAACCCATGTTGAAAAATTGGAGTGAAAATACCAGTGAACGCCTGGGGTGTTAGGGTTTCCGACCATAACGCCCCACCCTGTAGAAACTGACAGGCATCAGGGGTGTGATCTGGGATTGTCGCCTGTAATGCTCATACCATTCCACACCCACCCACCCACACCCTGCAGCCAGTGACAGGCATCGAGGTTTGCCTTGGATTCTTCTGCCCCAAAGTTCACCCATTCTCCTATACTGCAACCATCTCACTGTATTTCCTTATGGAATGGGGTGAGCATAAGGCCCAAAGACCCCAAGGCACACCGTGACACTTGTCAGTGTCTGCAGGATAGGGTGTGGTGAAATGGCGTGGCTGTTATGCCTGATGCCCCAAAGGCACACCCCAATGCCTGTGAGTCTCGGCAGGGTGGTGGTGGGGTTGGCTTCAGTTCAATACTTCACTGCCATTCCTATTATGCAGCTCTCTAACTCCTACACTACCAATGCCAATGCCAGAAAGCAAGCAAACATTTGGCATTGACAAATGCTTGTTCTCTAAGGCAATGCTGAGTGAACTATGAAAGGACTGTGGCAAGAAACAAATTCAGTTCAGCTTTCATGCAGGGTCCATTGATTTGACTTCAATGTGACTGAAAAACTTTGCCTTACAATGTTGTACTTAGCATGGAGGTAAGTAGACATAAGGGGTATAGGAAACCCATGCCCCACCACAGTTATGTTCTACTCTCTATCCTCCTCCTCCACTGTTACACATACATTTTACATCAATTTCTTTATCTTTCCTTACTGCAGGACTGGCCCCCTTCCTCTGGCCCTCCCAGCCCCTTCACCATGGTGTCCACTAATACTTATCTCTGGCTTGAGGTGCCAACTGGCCGGGTACAGCTCCTGCAGAGGGCCAGGATCATCCTGCTGGTCTGTGGTGTTTTCTGCCTCCATTTTTTTTCTCCCAATCCCGAGTGCGGGACTCGGCGTGCAATGACGCCAATGACAGAGCCACACATGCTTCCGCACATGGCACAGCGGGCGCCTGCTTCATCTCCACCCCTTCTTGTGGAGTCAGTGTGCTAGCCTCCAGCTGCCACTAGAGGCCAGGCAAGGGCCAATCTCTAGTCCCACCCCTCCCCAGGAGAGGAGAGCTGTCTTCCGGACATTCAATCCTCTCCTTCCCCGGCCGACCCCTGGAGACCTGCTTGCACCATGAGCACGGGTCGCCGGCATGGCAGGAAGTAAGGCATGATGCTTCAGCCCTCCATGCCACTGGGCTGGCTACACATGTTAAACAAAACATTGCTGATTTCTGTATATGTACCTGGAGCCAGCCAACAATGTTTTTTTAACAACAGTCAAGATAGTGAAGATACCTCTCCCTAGCCAGATCCATCCACAGGCCCCAAAACAAATGTATCTGATTTGGATCCGTCACCAGACCCTGCTCCATGATTTAAGGGGTAATCTCAAAATCTCAGTTTAACTCAGTCACTGCCCTGAGCCCTCCCACACCACGGCTCATCATCAGCTGCATTTCTGTAATACAGTTATCTGATGTTAGGACTGAACTGCCTGTCTTGCCTGAGCATTAGTTTAGCTTATACAATAATGTACAGTACTTCTCTTGTCATTTGTCAAACTGTCACCCCAACCCCCACCCCCACAACAAATCCTAGGAGCCAGATAATACATTTTCTTCTTAATCTTTACTTGACAAAATCAATATCAAAGTGATAATCATTCAAAATCATTCAGAATTTTAAGTTATTCATAAAACTTGCCTTTAAGTGCTGGAACAACAAGGTGGAGCCTGGAGGAGCAGCCCCAAGGAAGGAGGCTTGTACTGAGCAGAGCAAAAGTCCGAGGAGAGAGTGCCTTTTCTATTTCTGAGTGACTGCTGCCCCCCAACTGTCTGTAGACTGCAGTGGTGGGAGAATGGGGAGCGAGCTTTGAGCATGCTATTGGGCTGCCGGTCGGGCTGTGGTCCATGGAGTTAGAGGAGTAACTCATCAAGGGGCTGGGAGATATTTTTTATTTACAGCCAGGTAGCAGGCACACTCAGCCTTGGACAAGGGGGCAAACTCAGTGGAGCATGGGAAAGGTTGGATCAGAGGATTGCAAAAAGAGTAAGACATGCGCTCACCACTCAGTCACAGGCAGCTCTAGGAGGTCAAGTGTACACAGCAGTGCCACAACGCAGACACAGCCAGCAGCCCTGCCTCCCCCTTGTTACCTAGTGACAGCCAAACAAATGTGCTAGGATGGGAGACAGGATGGACAACACACTTACACTGACTGGCAGCTGGTGGCCAGTGCTCCACAGGTACATTTTGGGCAGGAAATAAGGGACATTATTGTAGAAAAGTCAATGTTTACTGTAAATTACATTAAACAATGACTTTTCTACAGCAAAGCTGGGGCTTTTCCACAGCATACATAATTTTACAGTCCAAAACCAGGACTTTGAATGTCCTGGACAGATTTTCACATTTCCCAAAACAGTGTACTTGAAAAAGGGACGATCCCAACAAAACCAGGACAGGTGGCAATCCTAGCTGTGGAAGTTAAATCAAGGCATAAGCAGGTTCCAGTCAGCTGCTTGCTAGGATGGTTGATTTATTTAACTTTGTTTACCAGGTGAGAGCACTGGTAACAGGTACCTTTTTCAGGCATGACATGAGTGCATAGCACAGACAAACAGGAAAATAAATTACAGTGAACAAATACAAATTTACAGCAAGTTATAGGCAAACATGAGCACATATGGTGCTAATACTTGTAAATATACAATGTGATATACAATGCAATATACAAAAGTGCTTGTAATGTAATAAACAGAGGTAGAATTGAGGATAGAGAAAAGAGGGGTAAGATGGAGGAGAATGAAAAATGTGACCGAGATTGGTTGGTGGGTGTGATTAGCCAGTGCTTAATTTGTGCAGAGGCTAGCCGTGGTTCAGCCCCAGCACCTCTTTTCATGCCGGGGCTCAGCCCCAGCACCTCTTCTCCCTGACGTTGCACTTTAAATATTTGTAAATTTTATTTGCACTCACAGTTCAAAGGTGGGCTGGGCTGTCTGATTTGCTTGTGCATACAGCCGCGGTGCCAGCTGTCCAGATCGCAGTCTGCTATATCGCCTTGCGGCTTGTGCAGCACTCATCCTGTCAGCTGAGTGACTGCTGCCCACTGCTGTTTGCTTCAGTTTTTTGCCCATCCACACTGCTCATGCTCACTCCCAAGCTTCTTGCTCTGGGAGGGGGGAGGGTCGGGGTTGCTGCCGGCAGCAGTACAGGCATCATCACCTGACCAACTGTTCTTTGGTCAGGTAGTGCCTTGTTATGTTGTGTGGTGCACGGTGTGTGTGAAGTGAGAAGGTCAGAGTTTTTATTTATCAAATATGTCTCCTATATATATATATATATATATATATTTATGCAATAGGTGTAGAACCAAAAGCAATTGCATAAATCCATTTATTTCCACATATGTGGGATAAAACTAACCACCCTAGATTTATCTCACATATGTGGGATAAATGCAAACTGTCAATCAAAGCTTTTTTTGTTCACTTTTTTGACAAACAAATGTGAATAACTTTAAAACGAAAAATGATAGCATAGTACTGTGAGCACGAAAAATGTTCAGGACAAATATATCTACAAAATGAGTGGCATTTCATTTATAGATACCTTTAGTTTTTTTATAATTAGCAAAAAGCAGCATAAAATCCAATTTTATTTTCACTTTTTAGACAAACAAATGGAAATATCTTTAAAATGGAAAATGATAGCATGGTACTGTGAGCACGAAAAACGTTCAGCACAAAAATATCTACAAAATGAGTGGTGTTTCATTCATAGATACCTTTTAGTGTTTTCATAATTAGCAAAAAACTGCATAAAATTAAATTTTCTTTTCACTTTTTCGACAAACAAATGTGAATCACTTTAAAACTAAAAATGATAGCATGGTACTGTGAACACGACATTTGTTCAGCAAGAAGTTCTCTACAAACTGAGTGGTGTTTCATTTAATAGCAACCACCACGCTAGGCAGACATACACTAGCAAAGTTAACCGAAAGTCCCAGAAATTATCATTTAAAAAAAAGAAAAACAGTCAAACCCAAATGTTCCTGCACTGATAAGAAGCATCCCTGTTGCATAAATGAAATATACAATGGTGAGCTGTCAGATAAATGATTTATCTACACTTGTGCTGTTTGACCTCGGACACCTCACTCGTGGCTTACGCCACTGGTAAAGTTACCTGAGGTCAAACAGCACTTGTGTAGATAAATCATTTATCTGACAGCTCACCATTGTATATCCTATATTTATATATATATATATATATATATATATATATATATATAGTGAAGTTCAACTGAAAAGTATTATCTTCCATTGTTTGGTACCAAAGTTTTAAATTAGGTAGAGTAATTCACCTGTAGAATGATATAACAATAATTCAGCATTTAAAACTATATTAAATTGAACTAGAGGGACCTGCATCCCACTGCACAATGAGGCAGGTACAGTAGCTGTGCATGTGATTCTGTAACTAAATTTTAAAAACAAAATATTTTGCATGCATGTCGTAGCTCCCGCTAGGCATGAAGAGGCATTAGTTTAGTATGCAGTACATTTCTAGCTAATGTGCTGACATTAATCTGTGCATATATGACTGAATTAAATCAAATCACATTTTTAATTAAAACAATATACTACAGATGGTAGTGTGTTTCCCACTTTCCCACTTTGGTTTTTCAAATCTCCTGTGTTTTGTCTTTACATCTAATGGCTTTCAGTATTTTGTTAGTTTGAAGGAAAAAAAAAGAAGATAAGAGAAAACAAGTTCCCCATGACAATACCATTAACTACATGTTTGTATGTGCAGTCTTTTCTGGCTCCAGAAAGTAAACACCAGTTAATGAGTCTCACAGCTCAGTTAGGGTCCAAGACTATTGTACCCAAAGAGCAGCTCACACACTAGTCAATAATAAACGACTTTTATTGTCATCTTATTAAGAGAATTAAAAACTGGGTGGTCAGCTCATACATATAACAACAGTTGAAGATACACTGCTCCTTAAATATCTAATGTTGAGTCAACTAAAGAAGATTAGATTTGTTTTCACTGCATCAATAGCAGTGTTTAATCACCCTGTTCTCAGATGGCGTGTTCTCTCAGCCATTTACCAAATGCTAAACGACTATGCTCAATACACATACTGTGCTGAATTTAGATTCAAGAATTAATAAATACCACACCAGGCCGAATACTGATGTGGGGAGTGTTTACAGTACTTCAAATGCATTGTTTCCTGTTTACACTGTACAGTCGCAGGTGCTGGGTAATATAGGTGACCGTGGGATACAATTACAGAAGGGCTACTGTCCATTACAGTCCATAATTGACTTGTTTTCTGGTTAGTTAATTGCCATTTACATATCAAGGAGTTTTTTAACTAAAATTACTGGGGATACTTTAGGTCAGTGCAGTGCAGCTTATAATAAACAGTTGAGATTCCTGATAATAATCTGAAAACTGTATGAGAACGTATGAGTTGAACAGTATATATGATACAGCAAAATACTGAAGCTGACACTCCTATATCTGACCACAAGTTTCTGAGATGCTCAAGCTTAGAGCTTGTGTATGAGCTTGGTAAATTCACCAGCAGTCTGCCTGAGTTTGATTAATTATTTTCTCCACAAGTTAAACTAAAAATCAAACCCAAAGGCTGAGGAGCTGTGTTAGACTACATCCAGCAGATGGACTGACAGACAGCCTAGTGTTTGAATCTTTATTTCTACCATATTTGTGATGAAACAGGGGCTTTCTGGTGCTGATAACCAGGAGACTGCCCCCCTGAAAAAAAAACTCATTAGTGTAAGAGAAGCTGTGTGTCTCTGTATGAGTTTGGTACATACATCAGATAGACTGGATATAAAATAAAATAAGTTTACAAAAAAGGCTACATAAGAAAAGTAGAGGAGCAGCAGTGCATGAGCTTGTTACATAAGGTTAACCAGAGTTTCAAATACCCTGGCTCCCAGGAGGTGGGATCTTCCCCAGTGGTAGGCCAGAAGCTCTTGGGTTTTAGATGTTCTGTGGTGAGTTTTGGGGCTTTTACTGAAGATAAAGCACACTACCCTAATAGCGAACCTGTAACAGAAGTGTGCTTTATCGTCAATAAGGGAACATGTAACAGAAGTGTGTTTTATCTTCAGTAAAAGCCCCAAAACACCACAGAGCATCTAAAACCCAAGAGCTTCTGGGGGACTACCTAGTACCGGCCCCCACTCCCCTGGCCTTTGGGTCATCACAGCACCATGCCATTGCTTCTACATGCCCATGATCCTTTAACTATAAAAACCTTTTCATGCTTCAGTTTTAATTGGTTCTTCTACAACCTGTACCATGCTAGATGCTATGTAGTACATTTTGTTGATTAGTAAGGTCAGCCAGAGTCTTCAATACCATAACTCCTCCCAAAAGATTCTTCCCCTGGATTCAGAGGTAGGGAACCTGACACAGAAATGTATTTTATCTGCAATATAACCCCCAAAACTCACCACAGAGCATATAAAACCAAAGAGCTTCTGGAGTCTACCGGTCCCAGACCCCTGGCCTTTGGGTCAATTCACAGCATCTTTCCATTTATACATGCCCAAAATCCTTTACCAGCAGTCAGCCAGACTCTCCAATACCCTGACTGTCCCCCCCAAAAAAAAATTCTTCCCCTGGATTCAGGGCTAGGGAACCAGACACAGAAATGTGTTTTATCTGCAATATAACTCCCAAAACTCACCACAGAGCATCTAAAGCCATAGAGCTTCTGGGGGCCTACCAGCCCCCAGACCCCTGGCTTTTGGGTCAATTCACAGCATCTTGCCATTGCATTATACATGCCTATGATCCTTTACCAGTGGTCAGCCGGACTCTCCAATACCCTGACTCCACTCCAAAAAAAAAAATTATTCTCCTGGATTCATGGGTAGGGAACCTGACACAGAAATGTGTTTTATCTGCAATATAACCCCCTCACCACAGAGCATCTAAAAACCCACAGCTTTGGGGGCCTAGTGGCCCCCAGACCCCCAGCCTTTGGTTTTTAGACTCAGAGCCCTGGCACCTCTTTCTTTACAAATTAAGCACTGAGATTAGCTAGTATAAGATGGGAAGTGATGATGGTGTGAGGTTACTGGAAGCAAGAGCAAGCTTACGCTGAGGAGTAGTGAGACTGTAGAAGCTTGGTAAAGGCTTAGGGAGGGGAAGATGTTTTGACAGAAGGAGGTAGAGAGTTTCAAACTGAAGCTGCATGATAACTAAAAAAGCATTGACCCACGTGTGTATGAAACATGGTTATTATTATGTTGTTTTTGGTTGCAGAGCAGGAGGAATGAAGGTTGATGAGAGAGATTTGACTACTGAGATAGGCAGGTGCCCCAGTATGCATAGTTTTCTTTACTAGTGTTGCAATAGCTAGATTGATTTTGATGTCGGGGGAACCAATTAAGGGATTTGAGAGCCATACAGTGGTGAACATTGGACCTGCAACCTAAGGCAAACTTATATATTTTGTATTATAGACTATGTTTTTGCTGTATTGTGGATTTACTGGCAGCATCAGTTACAACTGATCCAAAATCTAATGATGGGACTAGGTTTGCCAGTGCAATATGGGTTCTGGCCTCAGGAGTTAAGAAATGTCAAACATGGTAGAGAGCACCTAGCGTCTGATGTAAGAGAGAGGTGGTGTGTTGGAGATGGGATTTGAAGGATAACATAGGGTCAAGATGAACCCCAAGGTACTTGGAAGACAGTGTCCTAGCTAGGGGGTGTACCATTAAAGCTGGCCTGTGGAGGTATCTGGAGGTAGGGTAACAGTGGAGTGGGATTAAGGTTTCAATTGGAGCCTGAGGGAGCCAGGGGATGAGGAGAGGTGGAAGGAGAGTGGCAATTGATTCCATGGTGTGGGAAGTCAATAGAAGAAGGCAGATTGCCCAGTAGAGTAATAGGGGTAAGGAGTGACAAAAATACAATGGTCCATTGTGCAGAGGGAACAGGAAGCAGCGAGAGAGAAGGAAAAGTTAAGAGGAGAGGGAAGAGGAAAGGGAACCAAACCAGTATTTGGGTATGAAGAACATACAGTGAGCCTGGTGACAAGAGGGCAGAGGGAGGCCAAGAGGGGTGAATACAGTGAACAGTGGTGCAAGGAGCGAGTCTGTAGCAAAACAGATGAAGAAGCTGCAGAGGGTGTCCAGTCTAGTAAGGGAAATGAAAGGGGCAGTGCCATAGACCACATCCAGGTAACTAAAGACAGGGAGCACCATTTTGGTAACAAGCTCCCTACGGATATGCAGAGATAAGCAGTCTTTGTTGCAGTACAGGGATCTCAGCTTGGGATGGAGTTTTGCATGGATGGCATCAATGTGAGATTAGAAGTCAAGCTTACTGTCTAGTCGCACTCCAAGCTTGAAGGAATGAACTGCTTCAAGAGGCATGTCACCCAGAGTGGTGAAAATGGGGAGGGAGCAGCAAGTCTGGCCAGTTTCTTGGTGCTATCAAAGGTCATGGTTGCCCTTTTTTTTGTGTTAACTCTGGGTTGGCTGCATTGGAACCAGTGCAGAATGTTATTGAAGTCCGATGGAGTAGGTCTTCCAGAGCTGCTGTGGAGAGACCAGAGGTGAAGATGACTGTGTCATCTGCTTACATGTGGATATGTGAGTTGACACAGGCAGACAGGAAGTCATTCAGGAAGATGGAGAAAAGGGTGGGACCCAGGATGGAGCCCTGTGGGACCCCAACCTGTGTAAGAAGGGGAGGTGACAGGGCACCCCCAACATGTACCAATTGTTGTTGGCCCATTAGGTAGGAATGGAGCCAAGCAACAGCAGGAGCTGAGAGGCCAGTAGAACTCAGTTTATCCAGGATGAGTGGAAAGAACACTGAAATGAAAGTTTCAGTCAGATTGATAGATGTAGCAGTCATAATGTGCCCCAGATCCATCCCACAGAAGATAGAATCAGTGACACACAGCAGGGAGGAGATGGTAGAATCATGCTTCTGGAAACCAGACTAGAAGGGTGAGAGGAAGTCTGAGGATGAAAGGAAGTCAAGGAGCCTAGAGTGGACCAGTTTCTCTTTCAGTTTAGAGAGGGAATAGAGGGGGGAGATGGGATGGAAGTTGCCAGAGGATAGGAGTCACCCCTTTTGTGAAGTGGAGTAATTTTGGCCAATTTTCAGGACTGAGTGACAGTACTGAGGGAGAAGGAAAGATTGAGTAGGTGAGTAAGAGGAGCTGCAATGGCAAGAGCTGAGAGGTAGAGGAGCTTGGGGTCAAGACCGTCAGGGCTGGACTTTGATGTGTTGAGGGAGGAAGCAGGGTTTCCTGGATGGTAGTGGAGGAGAGGGAAGTGGAAACCTGGTGAGGGATAGGGGAAGGAAGCAGGAGGGGAAAGGAGAGGAGCCATGAGGGGAGAGGAAGGAAGGGTGCAGGATGTGAAGTACTCATTGAAATGAGCAGCAACAGAGGGGGTCAGACACAGGTTAACCATTACCATGAGGACTGTGAGGGTGGACTGGGCAGGGGGTCAAAAAATGAGTGTACAGCCTTCCAGAATTTAGCTAGGGACTTATGGTTTTTCTGGAGGTTGGCCTTGAAATTGTGAAATTTCATAGTCTAGACAGCCCTTGTACAGTTGTTCCTCAGAGCCCCATAGAAGATGAGGTTAGGAGAGGAGTGGGATGATTTGTAACAGGCCCAAGTGAGGTCTTGGAACTTGCACAGATCAATGATTTTGGTGTTAATTTGGGGTGGTGGGACAATTTTACTCTGGATTTCCTGAGAGGGGCCTGTTTGTCCCAGACGGAAAAGAATTTGGAGTGGAATAGTGCCAGAGCCATGTCAATATTGGAGGCATTGAGATTGGCTGACCAGCCTGTTGCAATGAGGTCACTCAGTACCGCATTTATGTTTAATGACTGGAGAGACCTGGACCAGATGTATTTTTGGCAAAGTGGGAGAACGTCAGATTTTTCTGAAACAGAACATCACATAGTGGTCGCAAAATGAACCTGACAAAATAGTGCTGCAACAATGTGGTGAGGGTGGGTGGTTAAATCCAGTCCAAAAGAGTATGATTAGCAGGTGGGTATTGAGTCAGGAGGGTTCTGAAACAATATGGGATAAATTAAGAGACTCAACCCTGGGAATGGTAGTTATTGAGGACTGGGAAACCAATTTACATTGAAATCGCCAAGGAGGATGCATTTGTATGAGGAGGAATGAGAAGTAATGGAGGAGAGTCAATAGGGATGAATGTGAGATCTTAGGAAAGGGATAGACAACCACAATGAATATAGGTGCAGAAGAGGGGAATAAGAGCCTGACTAGGATAAATTTGTGGGAAGACGGTATGCCCTGCCTGATGGCCATAGTACACGAGAAGCTCTGTTGGACACAGATGTCAACCATTCTTCCACACTTCCCCTGTCCTGCTTGAAAAGATGGTAATCAGGAAGAGGCAAGCTAGTGTCTGGAGTCCTGGAGGAGAGCCAGAATCCAGAGATAATGAGGACATCGGGAGAGTGTACTTGAAGTCAGACTGAGAGGATGTCGTGTTTCAGTAGAAGGTTCCTGGCATTCAGATGGAAGACACTAAGACCCTTGGCAATAGCAGAGGGAGGGAGGGAGGAGGGTGGAAGGGAGGAACAAGGATTGGGCTCCACATCGCAAGACAGAAGGAGAGAATGAGGAGAAGGATGGCGTGGGGCTTTTTACCTTTGGAGCATGTTGGAGAGTAGGGAGGAGGAGGCGATGAGGGGAGAGGAGGGCATGCTGGAGAAATTCCAAATTGAAGAAAAAGGACAGTAGGAGACCAGGGTGGATGGGTAGGGATGGGAGGGAAGGAGAGTTGGATGGAGGAGGGGGTAGGAGGAGAGGGGAATGGAGCAAGCAGAGAAATGCAAGGAACTCTGTGGCCAGGAGGAGGGATGCAAGAGCAAAATGGCAATTAGTAACCACAGTAGTTAAACAATGCATAATAGCAGGCAAATAAGAGCTAAGCAGCATAGTAAATTATTTGTACTAGACAAGTGATCAACAGCAAATGCTAACACCTGGTAACAAACCTGGGCAGTAACTACAAAATAGGAAACCAACAAGCAGGTGAGGGCTGCAATGCAGATGTTCTCCACAGATTACTAAATAGCTAAATATGTGAAGTATGTGGGAGACTGCTAACAGATAAGCTTAACACAAGTTAAATTACAGTGCATTACCTTTAAAGAGCAACTATCTGGGTGCTCTCCCCCAGAAGTATGAGGAGCCCTTACCTTGCTTTAAATCATATGGTGCATATGTAAGTAATAAGGCATGATGGGGTGTGTGTTAGAGTGTTCTAACACATGGCTAGGGGGCGTAGTGAGGCAAAAGGCAGCAGGCTGAGTGCATCCAGTTCCCTAGCCATGCATTAGAACTGTCTAACGCACACTGCACTTCTAAAATGGGACCATGTATTTTAGTTTGAAGTTGTCGCTGAAATTAACAAGTTAAATATTAAAAAGTTTAAATCTTTGATATATTTTGACATAAAATTGTCCCTCCACCTGTATAAAGTTGATGAGGTTTTTTTTTTATTAACTTTGGAACTTTGTCCTCAGTAGGCTTCCTTAGTTGTAGTTTGCAACTGTTGTTTGAATGCCAAAACAGGGCACAATCATAGCGGGAGAGCCTACAAGCTTTACTGTAAAAGAGCAAAAAAAACTGTGCATTTCTTTTCTTTATTTTTTTTTAACTCCCTGTCTCAGAGGAAGGAACACAAGAGGAGCAAGTAAGTATTAATCCAGGTGGGTGCTCCATTCATTGGGAAAGTGAGAAGTTTTATGATCATGGCTCCGTAATGCTGCTGGCATAGTTGAAGGGTTTTTATTTGTTTTCTTCTTCTTGCAATTGTTGGAGAGCACCCTTGAAGTCAATGCGGTCATATTGGGGGGGGGGGGATCATGTACACACATACACACACACACACACACACTCACACAAACAGACACCCACACTGTCTTGTCTGATTTCCTAATTTATTCTGTGGTATGGGAGTGAGAGAGGCCCAGCAGTAGATCAAGCTACAAGTTAAAGAATGGAAGAGGAGCAAGTGAGGGCAGATTCAACAAGTTGCACTGGGCCAGAAAAGAGTTTGAGGCCACCAATATTGGTTTTGCCACACCCGCTCTAACTGATTTCCTTATTTCTTTCTATGGTACGGGAGCGAGACAGACCCAGCAGCAGATCAAGTTGCAAGTGAGAGAATGGAGAGGAGTGCTCAAGTGGGAGCTGCATTCGGTCGGAAAGTGTGAATAATTTGAGGCTACTGATGTCTGTTTTAAACAAACGAAAAAATATCTTTATGGCTGTCAGACTTAGAGTACTTGTACCCCATTAAGATGAATAAAGCAGGGAGAGAAATGGGAACCATGCACAAAGTGGTAACACATGGGAGAGTGAACTGCACATCAGGGGGGAAAATGGCAGTGATTCAAAAGTGAGCATTCAATTTGGCTTATTAATAGCTTATTTTTTAAGTGCAGTCCTGGTTACCTGAACTTGTTGGTAGCCGTGTGTTAAACACTTTTAATGCATGGCTACCAACCAATCAAAACAAAGGATTTTTCCTACCTATTTTAAAAATTTCTTTTAATATGTGCCTCCATTTAGGAAGGGAAGGGATCGTATTTTGGTTCCATGGAGTTCAGCAGCACTGATCCCTTCCACTTCCTGGTACCTTCTCCAAGAGTGATCCACCCCCAGTCTGCCCACACACTACCACGTTTTGTGGGGTTACTATATGGAGAGTAATCTAATACGCCCATAGATATCATCGGGGCTGTTTTTGAAACTTAAATTTTCGTACTTAGTTAATCTGTGGCCACCATTTGTTCTGAACAGTCATCTAAAGTACAAAAATGTAATTTTAAAAAACAGTCCCATTGATATCTATGGAGCACTCCCCCGCATTCTCCATATAGTGACCTCCCAAAACTTAGTAGCACGGAGGAGGACTGGAGGTGGACCACTCTCGGAGAAGGCACCAGGAAGTGGAAGGGATCAGCACCACTCTGCTCTATAGAGCCAAAATATGATCCCTTCCCTTCCTAAATGGGAGCACATATTAAAAGAAATACATGCACCATATGATTTAGAGCAAGATAAGGGTTCTTCTTGCTTCTGGGGGGAAATTTTGTAAAAGAACAAGTTAGTTGCTCTTTAAACTGATAATAAATAACAGACAAAATGCAGAATGTTTATGCACCTGGATAGTATTTTTCTAGGAGTCAGCAAAACAATGACAAAGTAGACTAGAAGCAGCAAACTACATGTAGGGGATAGAGTAGCTGCTAGAACTGAGCAAACACTGATGCTAGATGGACTGTTGTGCAGAAATTAGGCAACAGCAAAACAAACTGTAATAATGCAAGCAGTAAGCAAACTCTTGATAAAACAGGCAGTCACAATGTGGAGTGCACAGAACCTGTGTATAGGATATACCCAGACAGGGTAAGGCTGAGGTTGCAATATCATAGGCAAAAAGAAAAGTGACAGTCACCTTAGGTGGTGAATTGTTTGATAGAATCCAGAGTTTTAAGAACACCATAATCAAGTAAATGTCCTTCCATTGATTTAAGTATGGAATTTCTTCACTCTGCGTATTATGGCTCAAGGTTTCTTTTCAAGTTGTGCATAATTCTTCTCACTACTGATTAATGTGTGGGATGCAAATGCAATACTGTAGACAAATTTGGTAAAATGTTTGCATAATATTGGATTATTCATAGGAAGGCATTAAGTTCTGACACAGTGGAAAGCCTCGGGGCATCAGCAACAGTTTTAATTTTCTTAGGTCCAGGATGTAACCCCTGGGCATGAATTATATGGGGCAGGTATTGTACCTGTGGCTGCAATAATTGGCATTTTTCAATCTTGAGTTGAAGTCCATAATTTTCCAATTGTTGCCGCACCGCATCAAGCTTATCCAAATGCTCATCTCTGATTCTGCCAGTATCTAAACTGTCGAAACATATGACCTATTCTGTCCCTTTTAAAATCTGCTCCACTACTAACTGAAAAAGGGCTGGTGCACTGAGTCCCCCAATGGAAGGTGACTGTATATTTGATTTTTGAAGATACACCTTTGAAAACTTCATGGTGCATTTATTGTCAGAAAGTGTAGGAAGCTGAGAGAAATGTTAAGGAGGGTAGGCAGAGGGATAATGAAAAAGGGCAGGATACTACCAGGGAAACAGGAGGGGTGAAGGATGGAAACAGAAAGAGAAGGAGTATTAGGCAGAGGGATGAAAGGAGTGGAGAACGATGTGCACTAACTTAAAGAGGTGGAAAAAATGCAAAGGGATCTGAGGAAACTAGAGGAGCGGTCTAGGGTGTGGTAACTGGATTTCAGTGCCAAAAAGTGCAAAGTCATACACCTGGGGTGGGAAAGCCTGGGAGTTGTGTGTAAGATGGGGGAAGTAGGCAGCATGCCGGTGCTGCTGTAGCGCTACCACTTGTGATGCCAATTGCCCTGGTAAAGGAATGATCCTGAGAAATTGGAGGGCCAAGCTCTGGGAGGTGGGTTGAGCATTCCCTTGGGATGCTCTCTACCTCAGGGGAGGGAGGGTTGTGTCTCCAGTGCAATACCACTAACTGGGTGACCACAGGTGGTGGTGGTGCAACTGGAGCACAGTGAGGGTGGACATTAGTGTGTATACATGTGTGTAAGCACTCATGGCACATGTGCAATTGGTGTCATGAGGTATGAGAAAGAACAGAAAAGATACCCCTGTTTGATGCAGTATGACACCTACCTCATACCGCAGGCCCTACATTGCCAACTGCGGCGCTCTCCCAACATGCACTCTAACTCCACAAAGGGATGGATCCTCACCAGTGGCCCCACCCTGGGGGCAAGCCTGGGAGGAACACTGGAGAGGTAATTCCAGAAAAGGCAAGTGATGGGTCAGGGTGCAAGGCTGGGACAGGGGAGGCTGGTCAGGGCAAAGGGAGATGAAAATGGGGAAAGGTAAGAAAGGGACCTCTGGGTAGTCATATCTGATGACATCAAGGTGGCAGGGCAGTGTGACAAGGCAGTAGGCAAGGCTAGTGGAATGTTGTGGTGCATAGGGAGAGGGATTTCTAGCAGGAGAATGAAAGTGGTGCTGCCACGGTATCACTCACTAGTGAGACCCCACCTATAGTACTGTGTCCAGTTCTGGGAGGCCGCCCCTCTGCAAAGACAATAACAGGGTGGAAGCAGTCCAGAGGAAGGCTTCTAAAATGGTGCAGGGACTACATGGGAAGCAATACAAGGAGAGACTGAGGGACTGGAGGAGACAAGAGCAAGAGGGAACATGACTGAGACCTGTAAGTACCTCACAGGGGTGGCCTGTTAAAAGAGGTAGTGGGGAAAAAGTCAGTGGAAAGCTTCAAGCATGTGTAGGATAGGCATACAGGCATAATAAGTAGAGGAAGGAGGCAGGAGGGCCACTGGCGACAAAATAGGTTCTGAGGTGTTGAAATAGACAAGGAAAATAGAGCAGACTGGATGGGCCTACCTGGTCCTTTTTTCTGCCAATAAATTCTATGTTTTTATGTCTCTAGATAGATAGGTAGATAGACACTCTGAAGAGGACACATGTCAATACGTAAGTGCGTAGCCGGCCTCACCCGTTGCTCACTAACACGCAATTGGCACTTTACTACATAGCATGCCAGGGGGGTGATCTAAGAAAGGTCAATTGTTTTTTGCAAGAACGTGCTCGCTTTTTAGTTGAGCCATCTTAGTTGTGAAACACTTCTCTTGCTCTCCATTTTGCACTAATGTTACTGCTGCAAGGAAAAGTCTTTACTGCATGTGCCTGTGCAACCTCATCTGACTTGGTGGGTAAGCTTCTCATGTTTTTTTCTGCTTGTGATAAAAAAGTCAAAACACTTTTACAACTTTGACCACAAGTCTGTTATTTTTCACTGCTGACCCGAGGACTCACTTCGTGAGAGACTGTTTTTTTACATTAAGTAGATAGATAGGTAGGTAGGCAGGTAGATGGAGAAATAGATAGATAGATAGATAGGATAGATAGATAGATAGATAGATAGATAGATACAGTATTATTCATAGTAAAATATGGACAAGGATAAGTTTGATTGAGCCGAGGCTCATTTACAGCATGGTCCCATTTGCAACCTATTACACAGTAGTACAGATACTAAAATTCATATATAATTTACAAAAGACAGGTAGACAATCAAGAGAGATTATTAAACCAAATAGTAATAGCATAAGAAACAGATATAGTAACTTGCATATTGCTTACAAAATGTTTGCCGCCTGTTAAAGCTGCACATAAATACTGTGGATTAGGCAGTAGATATGAGTTTACATCTAAGCACTGATTTATTGTTACTTTACAGTCCCCACAATAGACTAGACAGCCTTTGTCAAAATTACAGTAGCCCACTCACTGTGTTTTACTACTGAGATGATTCTTTCATATTGTGACCACTTCAATTTCTGCTATACTTCTCAAAGCATATAGTAACAGATGTGCAGTTTGAAATTTGGATTTGGCCAGTGATGGAACTCTAAGCTTGGCCTGTTGCTGCCTCATGTTGCTGAGCTCTTCCAAGAAAAGAGTCTGGTATCTGTTTAACGTGTGTTCTTACATGAAACTCAGAAAGATTACTATGTGGTCCCCTGCAGATACTACCTTATAATGTATGGTGAGTGTTTGCTCTACATTGATTTCCATATCCACTGAAACACTATTGTACCACCATGCAAAGTTCATGCAATGCAAGCATACCCTTCTGTGGTATAACACCACCAAGCCCTGCACCATCAACAGCAGTTGGTGCAGCTGAGCCAAAGCCCTTTGGTGCAATGCAGCCAAATTCATGAAGGGTTGGAGCAGTTGTGACAGTTTCCCCACTTTATGGCAGCTTGCGTCAAGCCTTTGGTGCAAGCACCATAATAGGGGTCCCCCAGTGGTACAAAGGTAGACTGGGAAAGCTAGTCTAACTTGTAGTGTTCAGCACAAGGGACTTGCAGCAGGGGTTTGCAGTTGGGATCATTCCTGAATTGCACTTGCCACAAAGTTTGACGCAAGTCACCCCTTGCGTCAAACCCTCTGCTGCAAGTCCCTTGTGCCAATCCAAAATGCTTTGTGAATCAGGCCCACAGTGCCGTCACTTACAAACTTTGCAGTGGCTGTTTTTGACTTGCAAATGGATGCTAAGTGCAACACTTTCTTTTAGTTGGATTGTGTTCTCCTTTACCACAGTGATGACAATTTTTATCACATGACTTCATTACAGCACCACTAACTGTTGAAGCTTGGTGAGTATTCTTGGGTTTTAAGATACTTTTCTATTGTGCTTTACCACTAGTTTATTCACAGTGCTAAATATATGTATGTATTTCAAAATGTTTGTTTCGTGAAAGGTAGACTGAGCTGGTAGCAGCTCTTTTCCAATTGCATCCTAGAGGGAGGGAGAGAAGGGAGCAACAGTGAAAAACAGCAAGATAATAATAAGGGGCATACAGAATAACTGAAAACATACTAGTAGTAGTAGTTCAATAATTGTAGAAGAGTTATAGAGGCATGATTGGATTACAACATTTGGATAATAGTGCAGCCACATCATGATGAAAGGTGCAACTGCAATACAATCAAAACAAATACAATAATCAGAATGTGAAGATGCAGTCTTGGGAGGGGTGATCCCAGGGGGCAGCACACCCCAAGAGCTGCACTAAGAGCAGCATAAGGGGAGAGCTAGAATGGGGTCAGGGTTTATTGCAGGACTGAGCTGAGAAGTCACAAAGAAGGGTTTTGAGAGATGAGGAAGAGGAGACTGATCGAATAGCAGGGGGAACCGTACATCAGAACTTAGGGAATCTGAAGGAGAAAGCTGCTTGATCTGCAGAGAATTTCATGGGAGAAAGGGAGAGACAGAGCGAGAGAGTGTTATGAAAGAAGTGTATTGATGAGGAAGGACTCAAGCGGAGGGAACCATGGTAAAACAGGAGAGCGTCAAGCCAGAATTTTATGATTAATAAGGTACAATGAAAGGGGCATCAGGCTTGGAAAGAGAGGAGTGAAAGTGAGGAGTTGAGGAAACCATGGTAGGTATGAGAGAGACAGTCCTGTGTGATGTGACAGAAAGAGTGACATGGGGGTCCAGTCTGGCCAGGGAGGATTTGGTAATGGCACTGTATACAATGGTACCATAATCGAAAATACAAAGATAGAGAGGATCATTTTCTAAATGATTTCAATCCATGCAGGAAGCAGGATGCACATTTTGTTCTGTACAGATCCCCAAGTTTTGGGGGGAGCTTCTGATGAATGGTGTCCTCATGGAGAGACTCAAAGTGGCTGTCCAACCAAACCCTGTGATATTTAAAAGAGGAAACATCCTCAATCACAGCACCATCAAGGGCATGGAATATGGGGAAGCATAAGAGTCCTGCCAGCTGGTGCCTAGTGCCAAATGTCATAGAGACCTTTTGGGGGGTGGGAGTTGAGGGACAGTTGATTTGAATGGAACAAGAGTTGTTGGGGTTTTTTTGTAGACTTTCTTTATTCCTCCTTCGCTGGTCTCATAGATCTCTCTCCAGCTCTGCCACCAATCCTGACCCATTGTCCTGCTCTGAGACCCCCCTCCTTACCGACCTTACTTCTGACCTGGCCCAACCTCCAGTTCCTCTTCCAGCTGACCGACTACCCGGTTCTGAGCCCCCTGGGTAAGGGCCGCCAACTCCTCTGGCACTCTATCTAAGTGCCTAGTGGCTGCCAATGGGAATGGAGGAGCCGGAGTTCAGACAGGGCGGGCCTGATGTAGAGCATGGGTGGGTCAGGTGGGGCAGGCTTCCACCTACCCAGGTGCCAGGGTTTTTCTCAATTCCTTGGTTCCTGGAGACTCGGACATGCACAGGACGTCCACCGCAGCCCCCATACCCCATTGTTATGGTCTCCACAGCATACAACCCCCATCCACTGTGAGAGGTTGTCCAAGCTGCGGAAGACTGTACCACCCACCCCCAGGAGAGGAGAGCAGTCCTACGGATGCTCAATCTTCTCCTGCCCCTTTTCAACCCTTGACAACCCAAGATCATTCCCAAACCTGGGTCACTGGGGTGGCACAAGGTGTGGCATCCAGTGCCTCAACCCTCAGCACCACTGGGCCTGCTCTGGAACAAGAGTTTGATGTTGGAGAAATCTAGCTGGGGCTGAACAGCCAGGTCAGGGATGGAGGCACCAGAGGCAAAGAGCACAGCATCATTACAATACATGTGGATGGTCAAGGATATATAGGCATTACCTCTGCTACCTGTAGCTCACAAACAGTTTGTCTGCCATTTCCATTGCAAATGCAGTCCAAATGGCTTTAGCAAATGTTAGATCTGCTTCTGATAATAGATTTTTTTTGTGGCAGCATGACTTAACCCTCAAAGAAATCTGTCCCTTAATACATCTTGTAGAAAAGCTCCAAACTAACAATGTGTAGACAAATGTGGTACGTAAAAGAAGAGCTAATAAATCACAATTTATGGAGCTTAAAAGATTACTAATCTTCAAGCTAAACCTATAGGATATTGTGATACTTGAGAGATACTGGCAGGTAAAAAAAGCCATGCAGGTGCTTAGATTTACCAAGGCACTCTCAAGAGAGCTAGTGAGCATCCGGCATAGAACCCAGTGGGAGTCTGCACTGCTTGAATGTTCAGCAAAACTGGTCAATACTCTAATAAAATAGGATTCGGTGAAACATTGAAATCTTTTCTGAAGGACAGAAGGAAACAAACATTGTTCAAAGCGAATGTTTGCTGTCTTGTATTTATGTGTACTTGTTGGGAATGGATAGCGGAGCTCAGCTCCTCAGGAAAGCTGCAGGTCTGTCAAATAATTCTTCCTAATTAAATAGACCTGACTAATAGATTTAGTGACCACTATCATTAGTTTTTATTGATTTTTAGTCCACTCCTTGGAGCTGGCCCTGCAGCACCAGCAGCAGCACAACAAAGTCAGCCTCCTTCCTTCCACTGACCACCACACCCAGTGACTTTGCCGAGACTCCTGACCCAACCGATTCTGTGTCTGATGATCAAAAGTAGCCATCACCCTCCCCCGAATTCTGGGTCAAGCAGCACCAGAACATTATGAGAGCAAGCAGATTGCTCTGGTTATAGCAGGTTTGGATGGTTCAGTTTGCAGCTACTCAGTAACAGGCAGTAGCTTTCCCTTGCTGACAATGCTGGCAGAAGGTTTGGGGGAGTGGCTTGGGTGAGCTAGGTGGTTTGTTGGAGTCCAGCCAAAAGATGCAGACCTTGAGCAAGCTATAGCCTCATCTCAGCCCTGTATGTGAGCCCGATATTAGGACACTGAGTAGAGTGACACACTGGCTATGGAGGACAACAGTACCAAGCAACCCAGTCAAGCACTGCCATAAAAAACAAGAGTTGGCTAGAGCCAACAATGGGTACTTCTGAGCTATCTCGATGTATAAATCTGTAGATGTTGCATAATTGATAAGACATGTAGACAAGACATCAAGAGTAGCTGTCTAGAGTAGCTGCCCCCTCCCAACTGCTACGATCCAGTAAGCATAGGTTTTCCCCCTTGAAGAAGGCACTCTTGTCTCACAGTCTCCCAATGTAAATAAAACTGTGCAGACCATCATGGGTCAGAACAATAGTGTCAGCCACAGCAGAGGCTCACTGATGCTGGACTTCTCCACATACAGCTGGTGGGGAATATTATGGAGGGTGGCTGATTGTCAGGGCTCTCCGTGCTGCGAGGGATTGAATTGCTCACTCCCACCTCTAGTTGACCCCGCAGGGATCATGTGGTGGTTATCACATTGGAAGGTGTGTTGAAGGGTAGCTGGACTGAATGTGTTATTTGGGTAAGGAGGAGTGTTAAAGTAACTGTTCATGATTTAGACAGAAAATGGCTTTGGGAGGAGGTGTGAGTGGTGTACTATATTTAACAACACAGTCCTACATTATGTCCCAGACTTTTTTATTTGATTAAACACAGACCCAGATCAAGGAATAAATGCTCTGGGTGCCAAGAAATGGAGGCTCTGTGTGATGGTGACATTCGCTCTCTATTTCTCTGTAAGTTGTGGCTGAGATCAGGTTTTGGGTTGCTGGTTAAAAAGGAAATGCTTAGCCGTTATCTAATATATTGTTATCAATGGTAATGATAGCTCTAGGTTTCTCATTAGGATTAGTGCAGAAGTCAGGATTGGTTGTGTGTAATACATGTGTTTGCTGTACCAAGAAGTATTCATGTTACTACTGCTGTTACTGTAAGTAACTTCAAGTAGACTACATTAGTTTGATCTCAACACGTCTGTCCTTTCTTTGTCTGGCAGCTTTTAAAATGTGCATGCAATTATGCTCTAGCTTTTCAATTTCATTAAACACTTTTTTCCATTTTTCATACTTCCTCGATTCAAGCATTTGTAGCTCACTCTGTTCCATACACTTAGCTGTACTTGTACCATGTCCATATGTTATAAGTGCCTCCTTTTGAGGGGGTGCTAGTGAGCCACGCACGTGACAGGATGGATTTTTCAACTACTCCAACACAGCTGTTTTAAACTTCCTTTTTTTCTAGTAAAATTTTAAAATTTGTGGTTACAGCTGGCGTTAGTCAATAGAACGTGCTCCATTGAAGACACAGATACCATTTGTGTATATGGAGAAATCCAAAGGCGTGACAGGCAGCCAGAGACCGAAAAGACACAGCTGCCTTAGTAGACCCAGCAAGACAGCCATAAAAATGTGGACACCTCCACCTCGAGCAGGACAGGAGAGTCTCTGCCTTGGGACTTGATGCTACAGGTAGTGAAATCCATGAATTAAAAAAAACAGAAAAAACTCTTAAATGTATAGGGGTACAAAAATTGAAGATCAAGGGAGCTGAGGCTACAGCAAAAGAAGTACATGAATGCTCCTTATGTACTCAGACAGCTCAGTAAAAAGACTGTGGAAACTATGCATTTCTGGTGCCAGACTAGAGACCCTAGAAAATGCACATCAGTGGGCCATGAACATTCAGGCAGTAGACCTTCCTGAAGGGGTTGAAGGGCAGGATTCTTTGTCCTTTATTAGGACAAATTTGTTGCCATCTTCTCTGCCCAAGGAGCTGCAAATTGAGCCTGAAGCTACAAAAAAGGGTACAGGGTCTACTTTTGTTAGGCACACATGGAAAGAGATTATCCTAGGACTCTCCTTATATTAACAACTGGGCCAGAGGTATGAGAAATGTCAGTCTAACCAGGGGTAACCCCTCTGTATAGTAGATCATGACATAAAAGTTTTCCCCAGTTGGTCCTATGCCATCTGGATCCGTCAAAAGATTTTTAACCCCCTCTATGAGCACCTGAGGGGTCTTGGAGTTGTGCATACTTTGCTTGCCCCAGCACAGCTTGGTATCACTTTTATTAATATAACTTTCCAGTTCAGCGACCCAGCTGAAGCTAAAAAAAGAGTGTACAAGATAATGCAGGAATTCTGGCATGGGTAAAGTATCAGAAGGGAGGAAGGAAGGAAGACAGCTCAGATGTCGGAGAGTAAGGGTCTTACAGTGATGTTCAGACTTTAACTTCACTGTTGTTTTTATGGTTCATACTTGATTGCACCAGGACCTGTAGTGGAGTATTTACCTTACTGGATAACCAAATGATCACAGACTTTTGGACTCCTAATGCCTCTTGATTGGAATTGGCACCAAGTAAAAATTACAAACCTCATGGACTTGCTACTGAAAAATGATGCTGACAGTATGGTGATTCAAGCAACGTGCTCAGTTGGGGCATCTGCATTTGCACTAGGTGGTTGAATCCCTTAAACTGTAAGTGACACAACTTTTGTTCACTTTGTTCTACTGGTTATACTGGGTGCAATTTTCAGATATTACTTTCAGGTTTTTTTGCAATGTACTGTATAAATTGCAACTGATGCTGCAAGTTCTTAGGAAATGTCTGTTTAAATTGTTTTTTTTTTTAATTGGTCCTTCTGATCACATTACTAGTTAACAAAATGGTGGTGCTCTGTTTAATATGAATGGATGCACCAACTTTACCTGAGTAAATGACTTTTGCCAGTTTTGGGGAATAATGACTATTCAGAGTCATGCCAGTACTGTATATGTTGTTTCTCCCTTTTCTTACAGGATCTCCCACAGTTATTGCATGTCCAAGCTTCTTTAAGAGGTGGACTGCTTCTTTGGAAATTGTTGCACTATTGATGGTACCCCACTTGCTGTGTTGAAAATTAAGTATCTTTATTAACCTGATGCTAAAATATGGGACAAACCACTGCACTGTAATGGTGGTTTCATCCATTGTGTTATTAACTGTATGGCCATTGGACTATGTTCAGTTTTATAATTGAATTAAATAAATAAATAAGTGCCTCCTTCCATACTTCTGTGTTTCTGTTCCCCCATCTGTTAGCACTGAGTACCACAAAATTGCCCCATAATATATTATTGACCTTGCCACCAGAATGTCGCTGATGCTGCCATGCCCTTGCCCCTGGAATGTGAACGTAGGAGTGCAGCATTTATTACAAGCTGAGGAAATCTTTGAAAGTAGCTCAAGTACAACAATTGTTACCTTTGAAGACCATCCTAAACCATTACTGATTAAACTGGAGAGACTCTCCTGTCAGAAAACAAGCTTATGATATAACAAAGCCACATTCAGCAAATACAGGGAACAAAACTGGATCTCATGAGGCCTCTGAATGGACAAACCTCCCTCAGCTGGCCCAGAGAACTTTAAAAATAAAGAACCTTGGGAGAAAGCTCTAAATGTATGTTCCTAGAGTGTAATAGAAATTCTAATCGATGAAGACTCAGAAACCTATGACGAAGTAACAAAATACATTGAGGAGATAAGAAATGAACTGCAGAGATTTCACAGTCACCCAAACTATGCAGCCATTTATGAGAATGTCCTTAAAACTGTAGCAGCACATGAAAGGGAAATTGTCCAAAGAAAGAAAAATAAGTACCAGAGGAATGAGGGGGATTATAAACAAGGGTGAATCTATAATTGGGAATTAGTCAGCTTCACTTTGGTTGTGATCAAATTGATGGAGTCACTGCTTAAAGGATCCATAAACAGTGTCAGTTGTAAAAGTTTTAAATTATAGCTCATTCATTGCCCAGCTGCTCCAAAATAACTGTTGTTGTATCAGAATGTAGTCAAATAATTGTTTTTACCTTCTTTTATGCTGTTTTTGAGGTCTGTGTGAGAGCGCTGCAGCCTGTGTTTATTTTAACCCAGCGGCCGCATCACATGACCTGATGACATCATACCAGCGACAGTCGCATTTGTAGGAAGAGAAGGATCACTGGGAAGATATCATGGCCAAGACAGAGGAGCTGGATTTAGATATTGATTTAAATTTAAATATCCAACCATACATGTTTGAGCCTGGGTTCGACGGAGTAGCTGAAGACGGCGCCGTTGGAGGTAGTGAATCCTCTGATGAAGAGAATCAGCTGTTGACTGGGTGGCTTGCCATGAGGAACGGGTGCCGTAGTGAGGATCCTCATGAATGGTAAATTATTTTTTTACAGTATTGCTGCCTTTCTACCTATTTCTTTTCACTCTGCATTCTGTATCCCATAATTTCAGCTTTGCAGTAATGTTTTTAAGTCTGTCATCTTTTTGGTCGTGCCACAGTGACAAAGCTGAGCCTGCAGCGTGTGTGGCATCCACCTTATGAGTTTCCTATCATTGATGTGCATTTTCTCCCCAAAACATGGGCACATTACATAACCAGGCGTGTGTCAACCCTTGTGATATTTTTTTATTTATTTATTATACATATTGGAATTACAACCCTTTGAGTCAAGGACTCATTTCCAAAGGCTCCACGTCGGTTCCAGTGGATTCAACACATAGACAGCAACACAAATGCAATATGATAGACAGGAGGTTACAGAAGTTTTTTGTTACATACCAAACAGTGAATAGCAAGCAGTATTCATATATTTGCAGGTGTCAGAACAAACAACATAGAATCCCGAGCTATCCAGTGCCCAGGTAAGAGTTACAGTTTACAATAGAAGTACAGAGGTCTATACAGTGCAAAGCTAGGCTCCAAGGACAAATACAGTAAATTCAGAATTGCAGCCTGAGATAAGGCGATTGTCGTCAAGAGTCTAGAAAAGGGGCCGGGGACGGTGCGGGGCACCTATGGGCTAGGATCCCGCTTGTGGAGAACATTCCCAGCTGCAGGTGGAAAAAATGAGGCTCTTGAGAGCTGCCTTAAAAGGACCTATTTTATTGAGTGAGGAGATCAAGGAGGGGAGGGCGTTGAACCAGTGTGGCCTGTAAAAAAAGGATCTCTCACGGATAGCCACACACTCGGGACTCCGAGAGCGGCCTTAGTGGAGCCACGGGTACAGGCAAAGGGGGAAGCAGGGTGGAGGAAGGTGGACACCTCTGAGGGGGAGAGACCTAAAAGTATTGTTTTAACCAGGAGGCAGGTCTGATATTGTAACCGCTCTTCTTGATTGAGTATGTTGGCTAGCGAGTATAGAGTGCATACATGAGTCCATTTGTCTGCACCAGTGAGGACTCTACAGGCCTTATTTAGGGATAGTTGGATTCTCCTGAGGGCGGTAGCATCAGCAGCAGCATAGACAGGGAGGCTGTAGTCTACAAGAGACAGGACAGATGAGGAGACAGCCAATCTGAGGGCATCCGTTGGGAGGCAGTCCTTATGACGTAGAGAAGGCCTATGCGCATGTTAATTGCTGAGGTGAGCAGATCAATATGCGAGTGAAAGGAGAGGGCAGAGTCAAAGGTAATGCCCAGGTATTTGTAGCTGCTAACTTGTTCTAGTGGGAGGAGTGAGCTGGATAGTATATGGAGGGGTGAGTTCTTTGCCTTATTTTGATGATGGGCAAACAACATGGCTTTGGTTTTTTTAATGTTAATGACCAGCCTGCAGTCGTTGAACCAGTTTCCAATTTGACTGAAAGAGTGCTGGAGGGAGGCCTGAAGAAAGGAGGGGTCAGGGTGGGAGGAGAGGAGAACTGCATCATCTGCATACAGCAGGACCTTGCTGGAGCAGGAGTTGGGTAGGGCATTTACATAGACACTAAAAAGAAGAGGGCCCAGGATGGAGCCCTGTGGGACCCCGGAGCAGTTGGGGCAGGTGCTGGAGAGGGTGCTGTTTATTTTGACACACTGGGACCTTGAAGAGAGATAGCTAGAAAACCAGTCCAGTGGGCCTCAAGAAAAGTCTAGTTGAAGGAGAATGTCCAGTAGGAGTGGGTGACAGACCGTATGAAAGGCCTTGGAGAGGTCAATGTAGACAGCCCCTACAAGGTGGCCTTTGTCAAAGGTTTCATGAAGAAAGTTTGAGAACTCCATGTGAGCAGTGGTCGTACTATGACCTGGAGGGAAGCCATGCTGCTCTCTGCATAGGAGATTGTGGGAGGCAAAATATTCAGATAATTGGTCTGCCACAATTTTTCCACGGCTTTAGAGAGAGGAGGAAGAATAGAGATCAGATGATAGTTTCCAGGAGAGGTGGTGTCACCACTTTTGAAGATGGGGGTGATCACAGCCTTTTTCAAAGCTAAAGGGAACTGGCACAGGCAGAGGAAGTGGTTGAGTAAATCAATCGGGCGTTAAGTACTACGTCAAAGACCTGCCATAGGATCCTAGTATCCAGGGGGTCAGAGGAAAGGCTGGTAACACTGAGGGCTTTTGTTAGACAGTTCCAAGAGTTTTGTGATGAGATGGTCCTCAGGTAGAAAGGTGGATGAGGAAGGGGCTGTGGCTGGGGGGGAGGTAGGGTCGAAGAAGTTACTTGGGAGAACTGCGCTGAGATCTGAGAAGGCAGTGTTTAGGCAGTCTGCAATGTTAGCGGGGTCAGTGATAGCGGTTCCATTAAAGTTGAGTAGAGATGGGGGGCGGGGAGTGAGACTTCCCCATTTAGCTCCTTTATGTTGTCCCAGAAGTTCCGGGTAGATCCCCAGGAGGAGGCAAGTGTGGATCTGTAGTGCTCTGCTTTAGCCTTACAAGGGGCCCATGTACATCTGTTGCGCTCAGCATTGTAGGACTGCCTGTCCCCAGGCTTGCTTGAGGAATTGGCTCTATGCCAGAGATTTTCTCTCTGTGGGACCTGTTTGAGCGGTGATGTTGTGATCCATGGTGCACTATGTTGCTTAGTCTGGGTTTTGACCAGTGGGGTAAAGATGTCACAGGACTTACTGAAGGAGTGGATAAAGCAGTCGAGTGCTTCATCAATACTAGGGGCCTGGTTGATTGGTGACCAGTCCCACTGGGTGAGGTACTGCTTAAGCCTAGTGAGGTTACCTGGTTGGATAAGTCAGTGGGAGAACATGCTGGGCACAGGTTTTGGTAGACGGCAGGACCACGTGAAGGTTACTGGTGAGTGATCAGTCAGGGAGTTTGGATGGACAATGATGTCCACAATTCTGTGTGGGCGGTTGGCAAGGATGATGTCCTGTAATGTGTAAGAGCCGTTGGATGGGTTCAGACAGGTAGGCTGGGTTACCAGCTGTGTTAGGTCCAGGGCTGCAAAGGCATCCTTGGCAAAAGGCAGATGAACTGGCAAGCCAGTTGGTGTTGAGGTCACCCACTAATATCTGCTCGCTCTTATGCAGGAGGCTTGACAGGTAGTCAGTTAGGGATTGGATTGCTTGGGTTTGTTTCTGCGGGGGAATGTAGGCTACCAAGATAGTCAGAGGGGCCCTAGAGGGGTCTGGGTTGATTTTAAGTGAGATGCTTTGGGTACCGTGGTCTAGCTTGAGAATTGGTAGGGCGTGGCCCATTAAGCAGTCGCCCCCACGTTTACCAACTCTATCTTCCCTAAAAAGGGAGTTGCCAGGGAGAGCGACCGCAGAGTCCAGGGTAGATTTAGACAGCCAGGTTTCCACGATTGCCAGAATGTCAGGCTGATGTTGTGCCATCCAGCACTGGAGGGCAGCGTTTTTTTTTTTAAGAGGCCACAGATGTTCATAGAGGCAATGCATAGCCCCGATGTAGAGAGGGTCTGAGTTTGGCAGGGAGTAGACAGGCCAAGGTTGGGATGAATGTTGCCAGATAGGAGTAGGAGCAAGGAGATAAACCTGAGGAGAGAGCACATACATCATTTGTGTAAGCCATAGCGGTAGTAAGCTGAGCTAACAGGAAGAGAGCATGGGATGGGCAGAGCACGTATGGTGGGGATAGCATGGTAAAGCATTGGCAACGGTGTGTTGTGGTAGACCAGATGTAGAGGAGTTGGGCAGGATGGGGTGAGGGGAGGGTGACGGTGGTGGACAGGGTGGGGGGTGGGAGAGTGGATAGAGGGGTAGGGAGAGCCTCAGTGGGTGGGAGGGTGGATAGAGGGGTGGGGAAAACCTCAGGGTTATTAGCAGTTGACATTGGTGATGGATAAGGTGGGAATAAAGTCTGCTAGGACCAGTAGAGGGACTGATAGATTTGGTCTTAGGAAGAGGCCCATGGTTGTCAGTGGGTGATGTGAGTTCATAAGGAATAAAGTTGGCAGAGAGCCACTAAGCTACTCCCTTACTAGTAAAGAGGCCAGTCAGAGAAGAGCAGGGGTGGAGCCACATAGTATTTAATTAAGAAAGGGGGTGGGCGAAAAATCAAGCAGGCAGGACCTTAAACAAGAAGCTCCCTGATTTAAATTACAGCGCTGCTTGAAAAAGGTGCCAAGTTTTAAAAAATAAAGTCTTATCTGCAGTCTAATGCTCCGAGTCCCATACCTTCTGTTATGGCAGTTTTTGGCGGCTTGCAGCGAGGGGCTGGGGTGGGCTGTGAAACATCAAGCCCTCAGACCCTGGAAAGCATTTCTTCTCTCTCTATGTCATTCCCATGCTGTACTTTTTTCCTGTCTTGTTATGAATTTGTATGAGTGGCTATGGTAGTTTGAAAAGAGTGTTTTGTGTATGAGGGCTGTTCTTGTTGTATGCAGGCATTTCAGTTACTGCTCAGTAACATAATTTATCATGTTCTGATAATCTAAGTATCAGCCCTATAACTGAACTCCAGTTCCTGCATGACAAAGTGTTTGTTGGGGGTGGGGGAGCTGGTGGTGGATATCAGTATTCTGCTGAACTTGTATGCAGAACAGAGCACCAAAGAGTGCTGTGCTGGTGCCATTTCATGTGCTGTTACTGTGTTATCATGTCATCATGTCATTCATGCTTATTTCACACTGCATGCATGTGTATTGCTCGTATTCCTGTGAGTTATGTGTTGCTCATTGAGTGCAGTTCAGGCTTGGTACAGGAAGGGAAAGTGATAGTTCATGGAATGTGTGATGGGTTATGGTGTACAGTGCGGAGCAGGAGGGTACTGGTATTGTTACAGGGACTTGGGGAGGTGAGGTGTGTCCTGGTAGATGAAGGGAAAGTGATAGTTCATGCAGTGTGAGATGGGTCATGGTGTACATTGCAAGATGAGTACGGGCATTGTTACAGTGACGTGTGGGGGGGGGTTGTCCCAGTACAGGAAGGGAAGGTGATAGTTCATGGACTGCGAGATGGGTGATGGTGTTCAGTACAGTGCATGATGGGTATGAGCATCGTTACAGAAACTTGTGGGGGTGGGGCATGGGTCCTGGTCGAGGAAGGAAAGTGATAGTTCACAGACTGTGAGAATGCGTGATGGTGTACAGTACAGTGCAGGATGGGTACGGGCATTATTACAGGGAATTGGGGTGGGGGGTGGGTCACGGTTGAGGAAGGAAAAGTGATACTTCACAGACTGCAAGATGGGTGATGGTGTACGGTACATTGCAGGATGGGTACAGGCATTGTTACAGGGACTTGTGGGGTATTTTTCATTGCCAACTATAATAATTTTTTATCTGACGTGTATTTCAGATGCAACTGTGGCAACTGCAAGGTAATGGAGACAGATCTCGAGAGCATCTGCTGCACTGTGATTCATCTAGTGTCTGATATTATCATCAACGAAGAACTTAACTGTATAACGGAACATGAAACATTTGCTGACAACTGTCTTAACTGTCGTGTCATTGAGGTGTCATTCTTTGAGTATCTTGAGCTTGAAGTACCAATTGATGACAGCTTCCCAAGGAAAGAGTAACTTGTGCTCCCTTCTGGTACATTTTTGGAGGTGTTGAGTGACTTCACAGTGCATCCCATCACTGCAGTTTTAATATCCTTTGTTGATGCCAGGATCAACAGATTAATGTGTTTGAGTGGCTTTGCCCTCACACTCTCGAATCCAGAAGGCTATCACTGCTTATTGCTGTATATACCCTAAACAGACACACAGATATCATAGATGACCAGTTAACTGTGTATTTCAGTGCTTGACTGTACAGATGTATTGGTCAGAGGTAGTATGTTTCCACTCTTCCAATGTGACATCCTTTCCCACTATTGCTGACAGTACTGGATTCTGTACATCATTTGTGAATTCAGTAGTAATATATATTGTGTGCTGCTGAACTGTGAATGCTGGAAGGTGATTCCTCTGGCTATACACAACAGCCGCTTGATAGCTGTTGTTGCCAGTTTCATATGTGGTTCAGTCAGTCAGATACCCATTCATAACCTGCACATGTTTATCCTCCTCTGTAGTGGTTCACTGTCCCTCCAGCCATCCAAACCTGAACATTACCTATGCCTTCATCAAGTATAGTGAATGAGTACCATCTGTCATTTCTCAGTAAACCGCCACAGTTTAATGTTACTGTCATATGTTTCTTGGCAGCACACTGCATCATTGAGCAATTACCACATCATTGTTTGACCTGTACAAAGCATGTCATCTTTATTAGTTGCATATAAAATGTGTGATGAATATATTTGTACAATATTTTTGGTAACACTGCAGTCATTAGTGAATCCTGTGCTAATGCACTATTCATAGATGTTTGAACTGACAGTCCTGTACGTGTGCTCCCAAAATGAATCTTATTCTGTGCCGCGTCAGGATTCTGATTTAGTTGATTAACCAGGGCATCATAAGTAAGATGTTGAGCTGGATTGATAAATGCCTTCAGTGGTCACATAGGGAACAGGTGTGAAGGGAATTATCATTGATGAGTACTGTGAGGAGTGGGTTAACACATGGCTCATTCTTGTGCTTTCTTTGGCTTTTCATCCTCATATCATACTTCCTGCTTGACATCAAGAACAGAATCTGTCTGTTCACAGATGACACCATGATCTTGCTTGTGATTTATGAAACAGCTTTCAGGACAATGTGTCTGTTCCAGTGGACTGTTCAGACACTTGGGTCCCAAGTGCATGACTTTCACCTCTTGGCATTGATCCAAAGTTGACATGTGTTACACTATTCCTCTACTTTTACAAAATCCTCCTGGAGAACTGCCGTGCCTTGAACACCATCAGCCTATGCACAGATCTTGGTCTAATTGGTGAAAAGATTGCTCTTGCTCTTTATCCCTTCTGCAGTGTCGGCAATGAAAACATTAAACAGAACTGGTCCCAGATACCGAACCCCCACTGGGCCACCTTCTGCTGTGTATCCTGCAAACAGCTCCTGACCTATCTAACCTGTTTCCTTCCTGCTACAAAGTTGTTCAGTTTATTGGTCAGTCTCCCATGTGTCACTGAATGAAATGCCTTTGCTGAAGTCTACATATTGGATTTCATCTGCATGACCCTTGTCCAGTGCCTGCATCACCCATTAAAAAAATACACCAAGTTAATCTGGCAGTGTCTGCTATTGACAAATCCATGCTGTCTTCTATCCTGTAGATTATTATCCTCAATATATTTTACCAGCCTGAGGATAGTGTCCATTAGCTTTCCCAAGACTGACATTATGCTGAGTGGTTTATAGTTCCCTGGTTCATTCTTGGGACCACTATTACGGAGGTGCAGCACATGCACCACTACATTTTCCCCTTTGCCCTCTTTTACCACATTCCATGTTCATGTACTGCACTGTGCCCCATTACCTTCCCTCCATTTCTCCTCCAGATTGAATTTTGATCCTGACTTGCTGTGGGTTGAGGTCCAGAGGTCTCCCTCTGTTGGTATAGTCCCACCTTTATGGCCCCACACATTTACTTAGTGAACATTGTAATTTGATTTGATAAACGCCCCCAAATTATCCGTCAATAACAGCAACTCCTCCGTGCCAAGGTGCAACAGATCCTCTGCATACACGTCTGTGTTGTCCCACTTGTTGCCTCCCCTCTCCCCACCAACTAATCCATTCCACATGGCCCCACTCAATTCCTTCAGCCATCAACTGAATTAAGTGATTCTCTGTTTACTGGCCTTACTCGCTCTTGGCACTGGTAATATTTCTACAGAAACTACAGCCCTTCTCGCCATACTACATAGTTTCACAAGTTCACTTAAATGGCCAGGCGCATTGTGTTTAAATTTGTAAGTACAATATTCAGTTACTGTAGCACATTTAGCGGTGATGTCCTGTGCTGAAAGTGTTCCATGTTTTTGCAAAGCATGTACTACTGACATATAGAAGTACGTCTGCATACTGAGGTTCATGAATGCTACATTTATCCAGACCTTATGCCCATTATGTACTGATGCTGCCATGGTCAACCATATTTGCCTATGGCAGGTCATGGTTTTGGTATGGCATTTCAGTGCCTTCAACCACTGATATACTTACATATCTGGCCTTTGTCAACACTGCTATGAACATACATACGAACATACGAAACTGCCATCAGAAATAGACTTCATGGTCTAGCAAAGTCTGCTTGAGTGTGCAGCTAGCACCCCTATATTGCAGCTGCCACAACCCCCAGCTCCCCCATCTTCAAGACATTCTCCGCACTATTCCTGCAGTTCTCAGGACTAGTTACCCAGGCCCTCCCTCATTCAATGTCCATTTTAAAACTTCCCACCATCTTGTATGATATCACTCCCTCTTGTAGGGTGTTCCATTTCGATACCACCCTCTTCAAGAAGTAATATCTCCTCATCTCTCTTCTCCTAAATCTTCAACCCTCTACTCTTAGGACGTGCCCCTCTTGTATCCCTACCATTCCTCAGCCTGAGCAACCCATCAGCACCTGCTTTGTTTTTCCCATTGAAATACCTGAATGTTTAAATTATATCCCCCCATCCCTTCTGTCTTCCAGGGTATACATATTCAACTCACATAGCCTGTCCTCATCGGCTTTGCCATCCATCCCCCATAACATTTTTGTCACTCTCCACTGCACCCCCTCCAGCAGTTTAATGTCCTTCATATATGGATGCCAGTACTGTACACAGTACTCCAAGTGCTGCCTGATCAATGACCTGCACAAGGGCAGGATCACTTCCCTATGTCTGGACGAGAATCCCCTTGCAATACACTCCAGCATCTGGTTATCCTTAGCTGCAGCTTTCCTGCATTGAGCAGAGTTGTTCAGGCTTCCTGTTATCAACACCCCAAGGTCCTTCTCTTCCTCAGTGCCCCCAGCCTCACCCCACCCAAGCAATAGTCCCTATTCCTGTTCTTTGCCCCAAAGTGCAGAACCTTGCATTTATTCACATTGTAGCCTAGCTGCCATCTCTCTGACCCCTCCTCCAGTTTTGTTAGTTCACCTTGTAGTTGTTTTACCCATCCACCTCATAAACCTAGCCACCTCCTGGGGTAGCACAAGAAAGTTCTGGGATAACATCAAGGAGCTTAATGGTAAATCCCACCCCCCTTCTTACAACTTAGTGTTAATGGTACCACCACCACAGACACACTTCACATACCTAACTGCCTCAACTCCACCTTCTCAGACCTCAGCTCAGTCCTCCCAGCAACTTTTTTGATCCAATTTAGCCTATCCAACCGCCTGAGCTCCTCCACCTGCCTTCAAATTCAGAGTCATTACCCCTACAGAAGCAAAGGCCTTCCCGTCCAAAGCCCTCCAGAGCTCCTGGGAACAAGCTTCTGCTTAGTGTGCCTTTCCTGGTTAAACAATTTCCCCTTCCAAATACAGCAAAGACGCCTTCAATATGCATATCTTATACCTTGCACTGGACTGTTATTTCCCCACTCGCTGACCTTCTAAATCTGTCCCTTCACCTAGGCCAGTTCCAACCTCGTGGAAAACGGCTATGATAACACCAATATTGAAATGTGGTGACAGCTCCCTCCCAAACAACTACTAGACCATCTCGATTTTCTCCCCACTCTCTAAAGCCCTTGAAAAGATCATGGCCAATCAGCTCATTGACTAGCTCCTCACATACAAACTTTTATGTAGGGAGCAGCATGGTTTCAGAGCTGGTCATAGCACTATGACAGCCCTCACAGAATTTGCTATCTCCCTGCACTCCACACTTGACAAGGGGCACCTCACAGGGGCCGTGTTTATAGACCTCTCAAAGGCCTTCGACACAGTTTTTCACCCCCTCCTTCTTAACACATTACAATAAATTGGGGTCTCTCATTGTCCACTGTCATGGTTCATAGGTGCACGGATGTTTATGAGCTAAGGAGGCAAGTTGTGCCTTTATTAAGCTCGCCACCAATCACTGGTGGAAAATTTTTTTTTTTATGTCTCATGTAAGCATCCAATTTGTTTTTAAAGGTATCCATTGTTCCACTCTCTATGACGCTTGTTGGGAGAGTGTTTCAAGTTGTTACTACTCTCTGACTGAACCAGTGGTTCCTTTTATTTGTATTATTTTTAGTACCTAAGAGTTTTTTCCATGTGATCTAGTATGCACCTTTGAAGGATTTCTTGTCAGACCTGTTGTTATAAAAGTTCTTTCGTCATGCATTGCTCTGTACACTGTACATAGATCACCCCTTAATCTTCTGTAGTGTAGTGAATAAAGATTCAAATTTCTCAGCCTAGTGCTATAATCAAGATTCCTCACAATATTTACTTTTCTAGTAACTTTTCTTTGTATGTTTTCTACTACTTTGCTGCTTCTTATGAGTAAAGGATTGCATACTGTGGAACAATATTCCAGCTGAGGACGAACCAAGCTGGAATAAAGGGGGATAATCACCTTCTCATGTCTGCTCTTGATATTCATCGAAATACATCCCAAAATTTGATTCCCCTTTTGGATGGTATTTCTAATATGTGTATCAAAGAAAAAATTACTAGAAACTGTTACTCCCAGATCCTTTTCATTGTCAATAGTTTGTAAGTACATATTATTCAGTTTGTACGAGTAACGGGTTGTTTTTTCCCAAATGCATAACTTTGCATTTCTGTGTGTTAAAGTGCAGTTCATTTTTAATTGACCAGGTCTCCAAGTGAAAGAGATTGTTTTGAATCTGAGCAGCAGAAGCCCCGTTTGTCACTATGCCTCCAAGTTTGCAGTCATTGGCATACTTCATCATCCAGCAATGTTTATTTAGGGGAACCATGGAAGTGATCAGTATATTGAAAAGAACAGGTCCCAGGACTGAGCCCTGAGGGACACCACTAGTAACTGGCTCCCATGGGGGCAAATAGCCCTTTACTGAGGCTCATTGTGAGCACTCAGAGAGCCAAGAAGTTATCCAATTTATTATTTGGGATTGTAGGTCTATCGTTTTCATTAAACCAATTAGGACATGATGGGAGACAGAGTCAAAAGCCTTTGAAAAGTCAAGAAATGTCACATTGACTGAGAGGCCCTTGTCCAATGCCTCACTTATGGGTTCAAAAAAATGTAACAAGTACGTTTGGCATGACCTCTCACTGGTGAACCCATGTTGAGTAGTGTCAATATATACACTGTTGTTAAGATGCTCAATAATTCTCTCTTTTAATAATTTCTCCATAAGCTTACAAAAAACAGCTGTTAAGCTAATTGGCCGATAATTAGACGGGAGGATTCTGTTGCCTTTTTTATGTAGGGGGATTACATTGGCCTGCCTCCATATTGGAAAAGTAGTTCCTGTTTTAAGTGAAACGTTGAAAATATATGTTAAGGGGCCTACAATATAAGAAGCAGTGTTTTTAATGAAAATGGGAGGTATTCTGTCTGGGCCAGCAGATCCGTCTGATTTAAGTGATCTTATAACATCCATTACCTCTCCTTCACTAAACAACTTGCAAGCAGTATTTGGCTCCAAGAATAATGGTAGAAGTAGAGCCTTTGGGCTGAACATGCTAATGAAGTATTTATTAAGTTCATTGGCCATTTCTTTCTCATCACATATAACTTGATCAAGTATAGTTAGAGGTGCAGTTTTGGGATTTGAGGTTCTAATGGACCCTATGTGATTAAAAAAGGTATTTTTGTTATCTTTAGAGGATAATGCTATTTTTTCTTCAAGTTGTTTCTTAGCTTTTTAATTAGTTTCCTACATTTTTCTGCTGACGCTTTATATTTTGACCAAGTCGTGGCTATAGGTTGTTTTTTTGTATTTTTTATATAGTCTGCATTTTCTGTTTATATTTAATTCTATGTATTTGTTCCACCAAGGGGGGATTCTCTTCTTGTTATTATATTTTATCCTGGTTGGGACCCACATATGAATACAAGACTGCATTTTCTTGTAAAATACGGACCATACCGCATTCAAATTATGTCCTGTCAGGTCCTTTTCCCATTCCCACTCCTTCAAAAAGTTATTTATTTGTGTATAAGCTCCAGAAAAAAATGTTTTAATTGTTGTGCAACCATGTGTTATGGCATGTTGTTGTACGTTAACGGTTGCTAGTACCATATTATGGTCACTATTTGACAGGGGATGAAGTACTTCAACTTGATGAACATTGTCCTGCATATTTGTTAAGAAGAGATCTAAGATATTGTTGCCCCTTGTGGGGTTAGTAACAAACTGGACCATGTTATTCTGGGTCATTATATCCATAAATCTACTTTCTAATGATGAAGCACATTTACCAGATTCCCAGTTAATATGAGGAAAGCTGAAGTCGCCAATAAGTATGTAATTGGTGTCCCGAGCCATTTTTTCTAGATTTTCTAAGAATATTTCATTTTCATGACACTTCAAATTAGGGGCTCTATATCCAAGTCCTATGGTAATACTGTATTTATTAAACAAAAACACTCCTGTCCATAATAATTCCAATAGACACTCTTCTTTTAGGCCCTCATCAAGTTTAAGGATTTTATATTTCTTGGAAACATACAGTGTTAGGCTGCCACCTCTAGAACCGGACCGATTTTTGTCTATTTTACCATACCCAGCAATATCTGTATGCCAGTCAGAGTCTTTAAGCCAAGTTTCTGTGATACCGCATATGTCAATTTCGTTTGTGGTCAGAAAGACTTTTAGTTCATCTATCTTATTTAAAAGTCTATGAGCATTTAGCAATAATACTTTTATATAGGATTTGTGATACTTATTTGAATTATCGGCTGTTGCCTCAAATTGTATTGTTTTTAAAATTGTTCAAAGTATCAAAACATGGAGGTGTCCCCACCCCCCATGATTCTAGTTTCAAATATTTTTGATGTAGGAGATAAGTCTTTTACCAAGGGCAAAATTTCCCTGTTGGCTGAGATGAAGTCCATCCCATGAAAAGAAGTCAGATCTTCCAAAAAATTCTTCCCAGTGAGTTATGTAATCTATGTTTTGTTGAAGACACCAGTGCCAGAGCCAATTGTTAATCTGTTTTATTTTAAATTCAAAGTAAAAATTGGCTTTTGGGATCGGAAGCATCTCAGAAAAGGCAAACTTACAGCACAAATCCACTAGCTTGTTTGCCATGGCCACAAAGTCTTGTTTTAGTTTGGCTATAGAATCTCTACAAATGTTATTGGCTCTGGCATGTATAATGACTACAACTTCCACAGGGTTGGTGATAATGTCTCCCAACATTTTGGTTATATCTGAAATTTTTGTTCCCTGAAAGGAGGACAAGGTGCGGTATTCTTTGTCATCATTACATATTAGCCTGTCAAGATGTTTAACTATGGAGTCCCCCAGTACATAAATGAACTTACTGTCTGTTTCTGATTAGAAATTCATTACATTTATGTTATGCTGTTCAGGTGAAATAATTGACTGAGCATGGTCCAGATTTACCCTATTAGTACTTGAGGAAGTAAAGGGGGTAGTCGTAGACTGTGTAGATGAAACATTTGGGGGGGTAGAGGGATAACCCTCTTCCGGCATCTAAGGTATGACACTGTATTTGGGCATTAAGATTACATTCAGCCATGTCAGTAGAAAAGTTAACAGTATTGAATATATCATAATGGTTGCTCAATGGGACTGTGAAGGAGCCTGCCTTGTGGCCTTTTTTTGGAACTTTGCCATTTTGAACAGAATACCATTCTTCGTCATTATTAATGTCAGAATCTAGTTCTCTACTCCTTTTTTTGTTTTGGCTTGTGCTGAAGTCAGAAGTAGGTGTAATTTCAGCATGCTGTAGTGGTGCTGTAACAGAGAGCACTGTATTTATTGATGCAGATGCAGGCCTAGGTAAGTTATCGGAAACAACGCCAATATTCATTCAAGAAGCCACATGCTGCTGACTGCTTTCAAGGCTGGATAACCTTTTGGAAAAAGAAGCTATTTCTAGTTCCATATCTTCCACCCTGTGACATTTGAAACATTTAAAAGTCTTCTCATTTTCAGGTACACCAACCGAGAAGTCATACATGAGGCAGATATAACATTTAACACCTTTGCAGCCATCTATAGTCTTGATGACAGACATTTTGTAACAAGAAATATGGGCTACTTGTAAGGCAGACAAAGAGTATCACTTTGTACCTTATCAATGGAGAATAGGTTCCCTTGCCTGTTCTAACTCTTATTCAGGTGAGACGCTGTATACATGCTGAAAACATGCAAAACACGAGCCATGGTTCTCCAGCTATCTTTCATCTAGAACCCAATGTGTTAAAATTAATAATACCTTATCTACTATGCTGCCTGTGTGCTCAGGAGTTCCCCAGGGATCTATCCTGGGTCCCCTGCTATTCAGCATCTACCTCAACGTCCTGCCTAATTCCTGCCCCGGCAACCTTCTCCTCTAGGTGAACAACGCTGTTCTTTATGCAACACATCCTGATCCTCTCTCTCTCCAGTGTACCATACAAAATTCCTTCTCTCAGATTGCACACTGGTTTGCTGAACACTGATTGGTGGTCAACATTAAAAAAAACTAAGATGATGCTCTATGCCCACCGCCAAAACAGATCAAAGGATTTCCTCCTGGAAATACTCTCCACCTCTCTCATCCCACTGGAACTGGTCCAAAAGTATAAGTATCTAAATATTATATTTGACTCTTCCCTCTCATTCCATGAACATATAAAAATCCTCACCTCTGCCACCAACACCTGCATTGGTCTCCTGTACAGACATAAAGACTGCCTGCCACCTGAAGCACTTCACCTAGCCAGTACCTCCTCAGTCTTTTCGCTGGTGGACTATGGCCTCACAATCTATGCTGCCGCTGACCCTACGGCGCTTCATCAAATACATGTAGTCATCAATAAGGCATGCCAGCTCCTCTCTGGTGCCGACAGAAATACACATACCTGCACCCTACATGTGCTCACCAATATAGTATCCCTTGAGGAAAGACTATTATACCAGACCTGTCTCTTCACCAAAAAAATCCACCTGGGTTTAACCCCAATAGGTGTCATGGCTTCTCTTCAGGCAGCCACCACGTTAGCATCCACTCGGGCCACCCCAAAAACTATCTGGAAGGTGCCTAGGGTCAGGACCACCCTGGCCCAGCGATCCTTCCCCCTTAGAGCTCCATCCTGGTACAATGCCCTCCAACCGGCCGTCACATCAATCACCAATCTAGGTCCTTTTAAAGCTGCCTTAAGGGCTCATATCCTCTCCTCACATCAATGCCAGTGTAACCGGTAACCTGTGGATCCTGCACCATGCTGCTAGGCCATGTACCTACCCTTGGCCTGGCAGTGGAGAGCCCTCACTATTTCTAGCCTACAGGCTCCTCACCTCCATCTGTTACCATAGAGTTGCACTCAACTATGAATGCATTGTATTATGTATAAGACAAGGCCTCCCTGAGGCAGCTTACTACCAACTCATATCATGCATTGCTTTTGCTACCAATTGTATAGGTCTTAACTGCTCAGTAGATAAATATGTCAATAGCTCTGCCTTGTTTTAGCTACCAAATGTATAGGCATTAACCAGTGCTCATTGTAATTATACTCTGTATGATTGCTCACCCACATTTATTCTATGTATGTACTGTATGAATGTCTATGTTTTATTCTGACATGGAGCCTTTGGAAATGAGTCTATGACTGAAAGGGTTGTAATTCCGATTTCCTAAATAAATAAATAAACTAATGCCCCCAATTTAGTATCATCTGTGAACAGAGTGGTCCTGCTCCCAACTCCAGGTGAGATATTCAAAATGAATAGCCAAAACAGCAGCAGACACAGCACAGGGCCTTGAGGTTCTCCACTCATCAGTGGCCAATATGCTCAGAGTCCCCACCTGTTGCTGCCCCCCTCAGCTAGTTCCCTATCCAGTTTGCCAGTTTATCCAACACCAGTACAGAAGTCAGTTATCCCCATAGCTACCCATGAGGCACTGAATTGAAGACCTTGATGAAGTACAAGTATAGGACATCCACAGCGTAATTTTCTACTAGACTGGTTTGACCAAACCTCCCTGAGATGAATACATTCTGCCATCCCTCCTGTAGTTCATTTCCCTCCAGGAATGCCACCAGTCTCTGTTTCACTCTTGCCTACATAAGTTAATCACTATGGACATGAGACTGATGTTTGATTCAGTGTGTTTATTGACACTGCACACAACACACTGGTGCCTCTGTTACAACCATGTGTTGTTGCACTGAAGTGATGCCCTGGTGGGTAATACCATATTTGTTCCATGTTGATATACCAAGGTAGTCAGCGAGTCGATGTTACAGCTTGGACAGATATTATGGTAATGTTTATGTAAAAATAATCTGATAATGTTATGATTCATCGACTGTGATGTAACATATTTATTTGTCTGTGTTCATAGGACATATCGCCATGTTGCGAACTGCAGGTTTCTCACCTGGATTTGGCAAAGGCTCGGGAGATGGAACCAGAAAGTACTTCCCTCTTGTGCGGTGTCTCACATCTGGGAGAAGTTTCCATCAGACCACTACACCAGAATCAAGCCTCCTCCAGTTCTCCAAGATCATTAGAGTACTGTCTGAACCAATTTAGAACTTGGTGGACTTTTATACAGTTGTTATTCAGATTTGCAGTCAGTGGCACACTGACAGAATGTTGTTTTATGTTTACCTGTTACCTTTGTGGCACTGCATACCATTAACTGGCTGAACATCATCTTGCCCTTTCATGTATTTTCAGTGTTTTCTAGTATTACCTTTCTAAACCTTGTTTCTGTCATCAAAAATTCTACAATACCCATGCATGGACATTGTCCACAGAAAACAGTTTAGTATTCAAGAATTGACTTCTGGAGATCTGGTACCACATGTACTATGTAGGCCACATAGTGTGTTGTGTTGTTAATAAACTAGTAATAAATATGTATTTCCTGTGACTTTACGGTTTCATCAGGTAACATTATTTTGAAAATACTTATGCTCTGGTGACTAAAAATAATAGTAGCAGGAAACTACCATGGTGTTCTTTTCTTGCCTTTCTGTACCTATTTTGTGAATATTCTGTACTATCCCTGAGCTTTTGGGCTTCAGCCCACTAATATGCACTTGTGATGTTCTATATATTGACTGCTGTCAAACACCTGTACTATACTGTTTTTCATGTGATGTGATGTAGACTGTTTTACATGTGAAGTGATATATACCACCAAATTGTTCTCGTCTGTACCTTGTAACCTCCCCGGTCGCTCCTGAAAATTGACACTTGGCTGTCTAGTGTGCTTACCTAGTAAACAAAAGCAAATAAAATAAAATAAAAATAATGGTGAAGTGGCAGAGAAGGTCAGGGAAAAGAGGAAGGCATTTAGGAGGTATAAAAGGACACAGAGGAAGTAGGATATGGCTACATACCTGGAGAAGCAGAAGGAGGGGGTAATGAGGTCAGGAGGGCGAATGCAAGAACAGAGGAGATAATAGCCAACATGGTCAAGGAGGTGGATAAATCCTTCTTCTGGTATGTAACCGAGAGTAGAAAGTCAAGGTAGGGGATAATGAGGTTGAAAACTGTGAGGGGTAGTTGGTTGAGTATGACCTTGGGAAGGCACAGATACTCAATAGGCATTTCTGCTCAGTCTTCACAGTTGAAAAGGAAGGGGATTTCAGGATGATAAAGACACACAAGGAAGTGGGGGGAGGAGACTTCAATCGGTTTCAGGTGGAGCAGGTCCTGAGGGAGCTAGGGGTCTGAGGGTGGATAAGGCAATGGGGCTTGATGGGGTGCACCACAGAGTACTGAGGGAGTTAATCAAAGTGACTGCATTAGAACTGCGGATCAGCTTCTTCAATGCATCCTTAGAAAAGCCACTGTAAACCTGCTGAAAGGTGCATACCCTTGGATATGCAGTATGGATGCCCAGCTGTGCCTGTCAGCATCAACCAGGTGGTGCCAGGTGAACATCCAATCAGATGCACTTATATGTTTGAAAATGCATCCTTTGCATGCCTATGCCTGCATCTGAGTGCATTAATGCATATAGCAGGCACCATGACACATGCGCCTGTGCCCCACTGTAGTGCCATCTGTTGGAGTCCCACCACCACACACCTCCAAACAGGGAGACATCCCATGATTGCTCTCTCCACCACCCCCCACATGACACAACAAGGCCATTTTATGTGTTATCACATACAACAATTACTAATAGAGACGACAGAAGCATTATAGTTTTCAGTAAACGCTTATGTGGCTTTTGTTTGGAAATATGGCCAAAAACAGTTGAAGATTCTCTACATGCCAAGATTCATTAAGAAAGCAATATCACTCATTTTAGGACAACTCTAGTAAAAATTGAGTAGCATGTCTCATTCACAAATTGTCCTTTCATTTTCATTACAATGTGTTGTTACAGTTGTAGAGTATACAGAGTGACATGCATCAGGAAACATGAATATCTCCTAAACCTCAGAAATTAGTTTATCAACAAAATATCATTACAAGCCATGAAGATTTAACCACAAAGATACTGCTTTGTAGTGAAAGCAGCGCATAACATGTGATTAAAAGATTAATTGATGACTAAAGCACTGAATGACCTGAGCAGTACATAATGCCAGACAATGAGATCAACAACCACAGTTGTTACATGGCATGAATCAGAGAGTCAAAATCGGGAGCAGCGATAGGCGGAGCGGGATCAGCAGACCCGAATCGGAGCGGGTATTAATCCCTGGTATATGCCGTCCTCGCTGAGGCAGTACTGCTAGCAGCCAGACCACCAGGCTAGCAGCACTGGGCAGTGGCGGTGAGCGAGGGGAACAGTGGCAAGAGAGGCGGAGCGGGAGCCTGACTAGGCATCTGAGCTGGGAAATGGGGAGGAGGGACCAGAACCTCCGGTGCCCAGCGGTGAGAGGTAGGACATCGCAGGCAGACACAGTATGCCGGTCAGTTCCGTGTCCTTCTCAGTGTCAGCAGGCCTCACAATGGAGCAGTGGTCTGGGTCAGGAGGGAGCGTCAGGGAGGCACAACAAGCAATGATCCCAGCAGTGATGGAGGCGAGAGCCACCAGCAGCATGCACAGCCCAGGTGGGACAGGGGAACGCCAGAGCAGTCAGCGGGAGGCAGCAGGAATTCAGTGTCCCCATATGCAAATCATGATCCGATCGCTGCTCCCGGCTACTGAGAACTGCACCGCAGTCCTCCAGAGCCGGATATCAACGGAATACGTGCACAGAACTCGGAATGACCGGGACAGTGATGTCGGCTGCACTCAGGTATGCGGTTGCAGGTGGAAGAGCGACTCAGCGCATCAGTATGTAAATAATCTTGTGCACCGTTGTGGGAAAGTGCAGCACAAGTTTTATATCCTCGCAGCACCTACCTGTTCTCTGCTTGATGTCTTACAGTGTGCAGTCTCCATCCCACCACCGACGGGCAAATATGGTATAGTGATTAGTTGATTTCATCGGTGGGTTCTAATGCGATTGATGCATGGGGGGGTCATGGGCCTGGGCATGCACCGCCCCCCCATGCATCAATCCAGCATTAGAGCCCACCTCCGTTGTGGCTTAATGCCTACTCAAATGTGTTCACTGACATGTAACAAAGTAACAAAGTTGTGATTCCAAACAACAATATGTTTGAAAATGCATCCCTTTCATGCCTAGGCCTGGATCCAAGTGCATAAATGCGTATACTGCAGACACCTGGACATGCATGCCCCTGCCTCACTGTGGAGCCATCTGTCGGAGTCCCACCACCACACGCCTCGAAGCAGGGACACATTCTGTGATGGCAGCTCCTTGCCACATGACACATTGGGTGGCAGCCCTAAATCCACAAGGACTCTGCTCGTGGTGAACAACATGGAAAGCTGTCACCATACCCTACATCAGCCACATGTTCCCCACTCTCCATGTGGCACAGACACCACCCCTTACCCCTATACTTGTACGTCGGTACCTCTTCCTGGGACAGCCATCAGCACAGTGATCCACACACCTCCTAGGCCCGCGGCTGTTTGATATGCACGTGTTTGCATTGCCTGGTTTCACATGCATAAGGCAGATGGTCATGTTGGTGTGTGGAGGGCAGTGTACCTGGAAGTGGCACTGGCATGCAAGCATGAGGGTAGGGGGTTTGTGTCAGTGATGCTTGGTGGGGGGGACACGTGTCATGGGATACATCTGTGTGGGGGTGGTGTTCAGGCAAAACAGTGTTGAAAGGGCATGCATGCCACTGGGAGGGGGTTGTACTGACATTCTGTCCATGGCAGGGGCACTGCCAGCTGTGTGGCTGCACTCTTTCTGCAGGGACGGGGTGACTGTTTGCGTTTGGTGTGGTTGCTGCACACTTGCCACCAGGTGAAGATGAATAAGTTGATTAGTGTCAGAATAGCTGAAAAGTGTTACTGCTTTACATGTACAGCATGTTTTTTTTTTTAGGTTTTTTTTTTATTTAGCATGCTTTTTGCCTGCTGGGTCGCCAGTAACTCAACCCCTGGTCACGGCCCCTCTGTACCCCCACCTCTGGCAATCACCAAGCTTCTCTTCAGTCATCCCTGGCATACCCCCTAGAGGGCGGGGTTGCGGAGCTGCTCCCCTACCAGCTCGGCACTACAAATATCTGGTTGTGAGAGCACTGGTACCGGAGGCTAATTGGGGCCCAGAGGGAAGGGCGCCATTGAGGAGACCCAGCAGCATTTCATTCCCTGTAAGCAGGGCAGGGACGTGCAATGACAACCAGCATCTGCCCCACCCTGAAGTCTTGCTGGCATCGGCGCATTGCGGTGAACCCAGCCTCCGCTGGGTGCCGCTCATGTGCTGAACACACAATCCCCCTCCCTCCCAGAGAAGAAGAGCAGTCCTGGGGACGCTCAATCCTTCTCGCCCCCGGCCAGCCCTCCGACAACCCGGGTCCATTCCCAAACCTGGGTCACTGGCGTCGCAAGCGGAAATCCAACCACTGCGCCGACAGGCTGGCCCATGTACAGCACTGTTCAACCAAAACCTAATTAAAATACCATGCTGAAATTCTAAAATACCATACTCATAAACTTTGTGATTACCCCAATCATCACATTTCAAAATGATAAGTAATACAACAGTGCATTCATTTACCACTTTTTTCACCAACCCCTCCCCCCCCATTCAGAGACAACCAGAAGTATTGAAACACTTGAAAATAACAACTATACTGTGGCGTGTACAATTGAAATTGTTTGATCAACAACTGGATTTGGCACATAGATGAGTAGCCATCCAAGGTGAACAGGTCATGGAACTAAACTAGTTCACTGAATTATCAGTTCAACAAGCATGTCATGAATAATGATGTCCCACAACTGTCGTTCATAGAATAACCTCAAAGTGCTGACAGAAACGTTATTCAATGTTGTCTCCTGGTGTCCAGATTTTTCCTTTGTGTTGGTCTTCATAAGTCACATCTGAAAGTCAGTTCAACAAGCATGACATGAGTAACACTGTCACACAGCTGTGTTCCACACAATAACCTTACAATGCTGCCAGAAATGCTATTCAATGTTGTGTGCTGGTGCCCCGATTGTTCCTTTATGATGGACTGTGTCAGTCACCTCTGAAAGTCTTTGAAATCTGGAGCGATGCTTCTCAAAAAGATGCTTTTTGTCTGGCTTATCAAACTTTGAGATGACAGGTTCTGGGACAACAGTGCCAGAGCACAGCGCACAAGCTGCAGCATATGACAGATACTCAGATCGCAAACATATGACTTCAGATTGAATGTCTCTGACGTAACCTGAGAAATACAGAACGAGAAGGACAGTGAGCATTAGTGTTAATACAGTGTTACAAAGACTACTTAAAGTCTATCAAGTGTGCTGTACTGTGTGGTAATTTACTCTGTCACACTCCAGTTTCCCGACCTCTTACACATTTACACTGACACATTATCCCTGCAGCCTCCTGGTTTTCAGCCCTTTTAATATTTTTTTTGAAACTTCTTTAATCAGTTGGCTTTGCCTGCACTGATGGGTTCCTCACTGTGTTATTTAACAGTACACTAGAAACACATGCTTCTCTATTACTGCCACACATTGCTGCATTTCTGTGCTGGTGTGGTTGCTGAAACTGTGTTAGAAAAGGATCTACACTTATGGAAAGTTGGTGGTGTGTTTACTGGTTTCGCTACAGGCTCTCTCAATATGCTTGACTTTGGGAATGCTATACGGTACTGCTTCTCCTCCTCTTTTGCTACCGCCACTGTACGGTCCACATTTTCACTGAAATGCAGACCTGCTATGAGGTGTCTGTGAAAGTGAATAATAGTGCAGTGAGATTAACAAAGTATATTGTCCCCATCACTCTGTGCTCTCCAACATATTACCTTCAAAAACCATATAAACACTACAAACAGGTATCTGCCTCTATCTCCGAAATCAAACAAAGGGGCAGAGGACACTGCAGAGCAGGACACTGCAGCACAGGAGCTAGCACAACAAAATTCGCCCAAATCAGGAAGCAAAACAAAAAAAGCAAAAAGGAAATCAAAAACTTCTGATCATAGGAGACTCCATGATTTGGGGAGTTGATACCCATCTCCAGCCAGGGTTAATGGTCAGATGTCTCCCAGGTACATCAGCATGGAGAGACACTGACCGCATTGCTAAAATTGTTCACAAAGCAGGAGAAAACACTGACGTCCTGGTACACATAGGGACTAATGATCTCGCCAGCTGGTCAGCTGGAGACCAAGGAACACCTGACCAGGCTGGGTGACAAACTATCATCCATTTCGTTTGACATCTCCTTCTGAGATCCTGCCAGTCTGGGAGAGGGGGCAGATGGACGGAAGGTCAGAGAAGGGGAGCTAGGGGCTAAACATGTGGCTGAAGGGCTGGTGCCAGGAAAAAGGACATAGATTTGTAGGGAACTGGCAACAGTTCTAGGAGTGAAAGTTCTTTAAATTTGATAGACTGCATCTGACTAAGGAGGGAGTCAGTGCATTGGGGCAGAAGTTTAACGTCTTTGCAGAATATTTAAACTAGCAAATGGGGAGAGGGGTGCAGCACCCCATACGTTGAATGGGAAGAACACCCCTCCCACCTCAGCTAGTGGTAAAATAGGGATTCAGCATGTTTGCAGTTCATTTGCATCACCAGGTAAGAAAAAAGGTCCATCTCCCCATACGACACACAGGAGAAATGCCAAATCTCAGACAACAACTAACACACCGAAATCTGGCCAATGGAAAATCATGTACACAAATGCTCACAGCCTGGGAAATAAGATCCCAGACCTGCAGGCAATAATGTCAGAGGCTAAATTGGACATTGTAGCAATTGGTGAGACGTGGTTTACCAGTAACCACACTTGGGAGACTTCAGTACCTGGCTATGTACTGTTCAGAAGAGACCAAGGTGCAAAAGGGGGAGTGGCTCTGTATGTCAATGAAAATATCAAAGCTACAGAAATTCAGAATACACATAAGGAGCCAGAAGAACTGTGGGTCACCCTGGAAACAGGAAATGGGACAGCCATAAGAACTAGGGTTGTCTACAGGCCCCCAGACCAGGGGGAGGACATAGACACATTACTGTTAGAAGATATACAAAACATGACAGCTAAAGGAGAGGTTCTGATAATGGCAGACTTCAACATGCCAGATACAGATTGGTCAATACCAGCAGGAACATCGGCCAGAACTAAACACATGGTGGATTCCCTGCAGGGGGAGGACCTCAAACAACTGGTACAACAACCCACAAGAGACAGGGCTATCCTAGATCTAGTACTTACTAACAGGGAAAGGATCACAGATCTCCAGGTAGAAGGTCACCTGGGAGCCAGTGACCATCACATGGTATGGTTCAATTTGGCCATTGCATCTAAATCATCCCATTCCAAGGCAAAAATATAGGACTTCAGATAAGCTGACTTTGATAAGATGGCCAACAGAGTTAAGCTAGCCCTGGCAAAAAGAAACACAGGTGAGGGAGTACAGACAAAGTGGGCAAGCGTTAAGGATGCAATACTTGAAACAACATCCCATTGTGTTAGAAAAGGAAGTGCAAAAGAAGAAGGAAACCACTTTGGTTCTCAAATACAGTAGCAGAAAAGGTCAGAACCAAAAGGCTGGCCTTCAGGAAATATAAGGGAACACAGTGGGATGAAGATAGGGAGGCATACCAAACTGCCCTAAGGGAAGCAGGGAAGGCAGTAAGGCAGGCAAAGTCCCAAACTGAGGAAACACTAGCACAAACAGTAACAGAAGGTGACAAGACATTCTATAGATACATTAGTGAAAGAAGAAAGTCCAGAGGGGGTATTGCTAAGCTCAAAAAGAAAAGAAGGCACGTAAGGAGGAGGACCCTGTAAAAGCATCTATCCTAAATAGATACTTCTGCTCAGTATTTACGGAAGAGAAGGTAGGGCAGGGCCCACAGCTCAGCACCATGGACACAGGGGGGAGTGAGGTGAGCACTACTCCATTCACAAAAGAAAGGGTCCTACAAGAGCTCGCTAAGCTTAGCGTGGACAAGGCAATGGGACCTGATGGCACACATCCCAGGGTACTTAAGGAGCTAAGGGTGGAACTAGCAGAGCCATTAGCAGAACTGTTTAGTGAGTCTCTGAGCACAGGAGAGGTCCCAGAAGACTGGAGAAGGGCTCATGTGATCCTGCTCCACAAGATTGGTAGCAGGGAGGAGGCAGAGAACTATAGACCAGTCAGTCTTACCTCAGTAGTGGGCAAGATTATGGAGGTACTCCTTAAGGAAAGGATAGTGCAACACCTGGAATCCATAGAGGCACAGGATCCAAGACAGCATGGATTTACAAAGGGAGGTCCTGTCAAACTAATCTCATAGATTTCTTTGACTGGGTAACCAGAGTGGTGGACCAAGGGGAAGTTGATGTCACCTACCTTGACTTCAGCAAAGCTTTCCACACTGTTCCACATAGAAGATTGATAAATAAGCTTGTAGGCTCAGGTGGGTGTGAAGTTGGTCAACTGGGTGGCAAACTGGTTGACGGGCAAAAACAGAGTAGTAGTAAATGGTACACAGTCAGAAGAGATGCAAGTCACAAGAGGGGCACCTCAGGGATCAGTCCTGGGGCCAGTCCTCTTCAATATCTTCATTAGTGACATTGCAGATGGACTAGAGGGTAAGGCTTGTCTGTTTGCAGATGACACCAAGATCTGCAACAGAGTAGATGATACAGATGGGGTGGGCAGAATGAGAAGAGATCTGGATAAACTAGAAAAATGGTCAGAAGAGTGGTAACTGGGATTTAATGCAAAGAAGTGCAAGATCGTGGACACAGGGAAGAGAATCCCTGAAGCCACCTATAGGCTGGGAGGGGAGTTGCTGGCAGTCACAAAGGAAGAAAGAGACTTGGGCATCATCATCACCGATGACGTGAAATCATCCAAGCAGACCTCTAAAGCAGTAGGTAAGGCTGGGGGATGTTAGGTGTATTAGTAGGGTATCACAAGTCATAAGACGGAGGTAATAATCCTCTTTACAAGACACTGGTTAGGCCCCATCTGGAGTACTGCATGCAGTACTGGAGGCCACACCTTCACAAGGACATTTACCAAACTGAGGCAGTCCAGAGAAGGGAAACCAAAATGGTGCAGGGACTGCATCAGAAAACATATGAGGACAGATTAACGGAGCTCAATATGTATACCCTTGAGCAAAGGAGGGAGAGAGGTGAGATGATCGAAACATTCAAACACCTTAAAGGCATTAACAAGGTGAAAGAGTCTAACATGTTTAAATATAAGAAAAATAGCACGACAAGAGGACACAGCATGAGATTAGAGGGAGGCCGATTAAGGGGGAATGTGAGGAAATTATTTTTCACAGAAAGGGTGGTGGATTCATGGAACGGCCTACCTCAGGAAGTGGTGGCTATGTATACAGTGCAGGGCTTCAAACAGGCATGGGATAGGCATAAGGGAGCAATACAGATGAGTATGAATAGATAGGCCACTGACAGAGCAAAGGCCGATGTCACATTTATAAGGTAGAAAAAGAAATGGGCAGACTGGATGGGCCTTGCGGTCCTTATCTGCCATCAACTTCTATGTTTCTATATTGTGTGACTGCATTATATTACACTGTGTGCTCATTGAATTTAATGGGCCAACAAGTACATTGCATGCATTGCCAGATAGAAAAATTAAAAAAACTTTGGAACAAAATGACACACAACTCCATGGAAGACCTCTAGCGCATAAGTTTGGTAACTCGGTGAAATCTGCATCATGTCGCGCATCAGGTACAGACTTGACACTACTTCTGACAGTAGTTTATGTTGATGGCTCCCTACAAAAAAAGCAGTCCAATTATGACTTTATAGTCAATGTAACTGGCAGCTTGAAAAGTTACAAAGAAACAGTATGGTGTGCAGAAAGCAACCTAGACAATCACTCTTTGAAATCCATTTCTTTTCTTGGTCAAGCTCACCATGAAGACACTCATGAAACTTATCACCATGTCCTGTATGGACACTGGACACATGATGCAACATGCTCAACCACTTCTGCCCAATGACCTCAGCATCACCACTAGTCGAGGCTACCCAAAACATATGGGCCCAGATATTCAGACTGCACCTGGCAGGGGTGCAAGCCTGAGCGTAGTGCAACTGGGATGCGCCAGGGCCAGGACCAGGCGATATACAGCGGTGATGCGCCATGGTGCAATACTGTTGAATATGGCACAGACTGTGCATAGCACAATGGCACTGTGCCAGTGCAAGACACGGACAGGGAGCAAGAGGATACACCAGTGCAACTGCAGTTGCGCAAGGTGCATCACCCACAATATTCAGTGGAGGGCATGCAAATGAGGCCATAATATATGCAAGGCACAAATGGGGCCATTTGCATGTCATTATGGCCCCATTTGCATGCCTTGCACAGGGCAGCCTGGCAACTTGCACCTGGCACCCTGCACAGCATGACGTGTGCAGTGGGGATCCTGGGACAACCCCGGCCCTTAGCCGCGAACATGGAAATGTATGAGGAACAATCCCTGGTAGTCTAGTGGCCCCCCTCCTTCCTGAGTCCCAGATGAACATAATGGTAGACTTTCCCTGGTAGTCTAGTGGCCCCCCTCCCTCCCATGTCCCCGATCACTGGAATAAGTCCTTCATGTAATTCCCTGGTAGTCTAGTGGCACCCCCCGCCCATTGCCGTGATCATGGTACAGCGCCATAGCACAGTTCCCTGGTGATCTAGTGGCACCCCTACCCTCCCACCCACACAGCACTGCTTGCCCGCTCGCTCCCTCCCCATCATCGCAGCGGCTACAACCTACCCGCATACTGCCCGGCCGCCCACCGAATGACAGGTACAGTATGGGCTGTAAGTCAGTTGGTCCACAGTGTAGACCAATGGGCTTGCAGGGCATACTGTACTAGACAGTACTAGACAGTCCCAATTATGTGAATGAACTGTCTTCAGGTCAGATGGGTAGAGTCGCAGTACCGTGAGACCACGCCGGAGACAGGCCAATGGGGAAGAGGTGAATAAACGGAATATAAAAAAAAAACTGTAGCAGTGATGCAAAACTCTTGCTCTCCCATTTCTTTTGGGACTTACAGCTTCTCTCTCCTCCTCCTCTTGTATGTGCCCTTTGAACATAGTTTCTAGCTACACCCTTTGGTGATTCATGGTAATTCAAAGACTAAGGAAGATACATACTTTGTGGTCTGTAATGTAACACAGACTTCCAAAGTTATCATCCAAATAACCACCGGACAAGGTGGACAAAGTTTCATTGGCAAATCACATACAGCCAAAGGGTAGAAACACAAGCTAAAGTGACAGGCCAGGGGGTTGCCAGGGGTTGTTAGAACGCAGGAATTTTGTAACCGCATTCAAACATTGACATTGATGATTGAGGTTCAGTAACAGCAAGTGTATGTAACATTAGCAATAACTGTAAAATTTAGCTGATTTTCAATTTCCTTACCTGTATAAGTTGGAGGTCCGCAACCTTCTTAGCCTCTAGGTCCATGATTGTATACAAGCCATATTTTGCTGTGTGACCTGGAGAATAGCATCTTGCACCTCCTCCAATAATTAGTTCCTGCTGATGGCAGGATTGCAGTCTTTCAGTCTGTTGATGTTGCCATACTCTATTCACAAATGGGATTATGTAGGAGTGCTGCAACTTGTGAAAAGTGACCAAAGAAAACACTGGTATATGCATGTGATGCATTACACACAGTGCCTTGGCAGCTGGTAATCCAGAGCAAAATACTGAAGTCGCAAGTGCAGCATTTCCCCAAGACATTGTTCCTGTTAAACTCTGACTGTCCCATACATGAAGATGTCCCTGTTTGCATATGGATTTAACAACAATCATAGTACCAAGTATACATGAAATGTAAAATTCTGTCTGCTTCCCACACTTGTTACAAATGTTAAACAGCGATGCCAAACTGTGCTCGGAAAAAATAAAGTACTTCTCATCAAGTCCACTGACGTCTTGCTTTCCAAACTCCATCCATAATCCTTATCCCATCTGTGCTTCATCATCACTTTCTGATGTATCTGCAGCATCATCATCGGATGGATTATTAACCGGATCATCACATTCATTGTTGTGTGTTGGTGCCTCACAGATGTCATCTTCTTTGGGGCACTCATCATCATCAGTAATATGTCTTGTGTCATCAGTCAACAGTGTGCATTGTACCCCGACTGACACAGTGGGCACCACAGGCTTTGTTACTTGAGTTGGCGGTGTCACCTGAATGTGCCATATACGTTGTGGCACTCTAACGTTGGCCTGGCATCTTACGCTGCTGGTAGTCTTCGGTGTGGTTTCAGGTTGCAAAGTACTCTGTGTACTGCTGCACGGTGTTTCACAGCTGATGGAGTCATCATTACCTTCAGCGCTGCTCAAGTATTCGCAGACTGTGCTGATGTCCAAAGTTGTCATACTCGTGTCAAAGGAGATATCCATACACTGACTTGACTCTGTGACCTACATTGGAGCATCAGCGGTAGTGGTATCCTATGTTTCCTGTGCTGTATCTAGCAGTTGAGGTGAAGCATCACATGATGGCAGTGTTGGAACTTTTGCCAGTAAATCATTCCGGAACTGATAAAAAATGTTAAATAAATGATATATGGAATTTTAATTTTGAATAAATACACTAATGACACTCATTAAAAGGTAAATAAAAAGGGTACACAGAAAGTGATAATGACATGGAAACCAGGTATCACTGACATCTCCCCATGGCACAGGTACCCATCACAGACAGTGACTCAGAACTACAATGCTTCATGCAATCACAGAGCACTGTGATCGTGGGAACACTCATTGTATCTGTGGCACCTTGTTCACAGGGACTACGGTTGTGGATCAGAATCAAGGCTGGTTGGGAAACCAGTCTATTCAAACTTGTAGATGGTGAAAGACATGTGGCACTAGGGAAAAACCTTGAGGATACTAAGACAGCTGTAACTGGCGGTGCCCCTATTAGCATTGCTGAAAGAGTAATGGAACACAGGAGTGGTTCCAGAGTACTGGAGATTGGCACATGCAGTCTGCACCAAGGCACCAGTATGTAGGATGATATGCAGTACAGGATGGAAAGCATCAAGTCAGTGCTGCTGAACAGCATGGAGACACTGGTGAAGGAAAAAATAGTGGTACAGCTGCAACCCTTCTGCTCATATGAGCTACAGCACATGAGAGTAACAGCAGGAAGGTGATTTCCAATGACAGACATTTTTGGAATGGCATATGAAATGAAGTTAATCAGTAAGTGTCACTGGACATCAACAACCAGCATTTGAGAACAGCATGTGACACTCATGTTTGGTAGTCGAGGCATGGGAGAAAAGATGAAACACTGTCCTGATAACTTCATGACAGGCAGGAGGCAGAGGGTGGTCATAAATAGCACATAAATGTGGCAGGATAAGAGGTGCTGAAGAATAAGTTGAAGGAATATATAAACTGTAATGAGTTTTTAAACTCGATTAGGGGTAGGCGAGAGGGGAGGTATTATGCAGGGACGTCAGGAAAGTGAGCCAAACGAGCTGACACCCATGGATAACAGATAAGGTAAAGGGGGGTACAAAGTGAAGAGGGACTGATAAAGGTGTCAAGTTGAGGGTGGATGGGTAGAATTGTGTGGAGAATGGTCTACATGTATGCTATAACCCACGACAGACCATTGGTGTATCAAGGCACTATGCACACACCAAATGCGTTGTGAGGCATGAGGGCTTGCACCACTGACTTCAAACAACAGGGAAGTCCATAAATGACCTAATACACCCATGGGCTGGAGTACGTTATCACATTTATAAAACAGGCTAGCTCATTGTAAAAAGCTTTTGATTTTTTTTTTTGCTTTTTACAATCAGCATGTCAACTGTTGACGAGAGGGAAGAAGGGATGACAAAGGCACTATGGATGCACCTCCTGGACTCAAAAGATTGGATGCTGAAGCTGGGAGTGGTATATAGACCACCTGCACAGGCCAATGATTTGTACAAGGAGCTAGGGGGACACATTAGGTGGTAATGTAGAAAGGGGAGTGTGGTGATTGTGAGGTACTTCAATGTACACGGAATGGACTGGAGCACCCCTGTCACCTCCAGTGCCAGGGAGCAGGCACTACTGGATGAATTCCAGGATGAGCTCCTGACACAGCTTGTCAGAGTGCAAACTCAGCTTGATAACACACTACACCTGATTCTATCCAATGGGAAGGCAATGAGGGAACTCAGTGTGGATGAGCCACTAGCTGGGAGTGACCATCAATCAGTGTTGTTCACACTCAAATTCATTGTGGAGACAAGAGGATCAGAAACAAGGGTGGTACATTTCAGGACGGCAGACTTCATTAGAATGCAGGAAATACTGAAGGGGCAATTGGTGTTGATTGGGTCAGAGATGGACGCACAACAAAAGTTGGATAATATTAAACTTGGAGTAGTAGAGGCTATGGAGTCTTGCTCCAAGACACTGAGTATGAAGAACAAAGCTAAGAATCCTTGATGGTTAAACAGTAAACTGCTAGCAGGGGTAAGGGAAAAGAGAACTGTGTTTTGGAGAATCCAGAAGATGTGTAGGGTGGAGGACAGGGAGGCATATACAAGGTGGTTCAAGATGGTTAAGAAGCTGGTTAGGGAAGCCAAGGCATCCAAGGAGCTACTGCTGGCACAGGGAATTACAGAAGGGGAGAAGGACTTTTTTAAATGTATAATGGTAACAAAGAATTGGAGGGACCACATAATGTGGATCACGAGGGGCGAGGAGTGGTTGAAAAAGGGGGAATAACTAGTAGAATCACAGAATGAAGACTTCAGCTCTGTGCTCATGCCAGAGAAGGGTGGTTCACTACCTACGAGGACTGGCATGGTGTTGCCAGGGGTTGGGGGCACATGACAGAAATAACCATTGAGGAAAGTAGGGTACTAGAAAGTCTGAAGACAGTAAAGGTGGACAAGGCACCAGTTCCTGAAGGCATGCATCACAGGGTGCGGAGGGAAATGACAGAAATGCTGGCCGGGCAGCAAGCAAACCTGTTGACCACCTTCCTGGACACAGGCTGCGTGCCTCAGGACTTGAGGAAGGGACATGTAGTGCCTATTCACAACAGTGACCCACAGGACGAGCAGGGCAACTATCAGCCTGTTAGTCTCAATTCCATACTGTGCAAACTGATGTTGATACTGGAAGGGAGACTGGTGGAATTTCTGGAGGGGAATGGGCGGCAGCATATATTTGTCACGGGGAAGTCCTGTAAAACCAATCTAACACAGTATTATGATTGGGTAATAAGACAACTGGATAAAGGCCACACTGTGGACATCTGATATTGGGATTTCAGCAAGGACTTCGATTCAGTGCCTCATGGGTAACTGGGGGGGAACTGAGATCAGTGGAGGTGGGGGTGAAGTTAGTGAATCAGATTAGTATGTGGCCAGGGATGAAGCCTGCAATAGGTGGTGGTGGGGGGGGGGATGAACACTGAGTCCAGTGATGACTGGAGTGCTGCAAGGCTCTGTGCTTTGTCCGTTGCTGATTTTGCTGTTCAACTCGGATATCTGACATGGAGTTATGAGCATGATTACTATGTTCACAAGCAATATTAAGATGGAAGCAGTACTGGACAAAGAGGAATGGTGGAAACAAGTACTAGGGGAAGTATACAAACTTTAGGAGTGCTCCGGGAGGTAGCAGCTGGGCTTCAGTGAAAAGAAGTGTGAGGATATGCACTTCATGGCAATGAAACAGAGTATGGAATATTGGTTGGAGGGTGGGTTGAGGCTGGGGGGTTACTGAGGATGAGAATGACATTGGGGTGATATTAAAGGTGATCATGAACAACTATGCACAATGCAGGAAAGCTGCAGCTAAGCCTAACAGGATGCTGTGTTGTATTGCAATGGGATTCTCGTCCAGGCATAGGGAAGTGATCATATGCCTCTACAGGTAATTGTGCAGGGGACATTTGCAGTACTGGGTATAGTACTGGCGGCCGTATCAGAAGAAGGATATTAGGTTGCTCTGGGTGTGCAGTGTACAGCGACAACAATGTTAAGTGTGATGGAAGGCAACACTTATGAGTACAGGTTAGATGAGCTGAATATGTACAACCTGGAAGAGAGTAGGGATGGCGGGATATGATTGAAACATACAAATACTTGAGGGGGGGATCAACAAATCAAGAACTAAAGGGTTCGGTGGCGCTGAGGGTTGAGGCACCGGATACCACAATTCGCACCACGCCTGCGACCCGGGTTTGGGAATGAGCCCGGGTTGCTGGGGGTCAGCAGGGGAGGGAGAGGATCGAGCATCCGGAGGACAGCTCTCCTCTCCCGGAAAGGACAACGGTCCCTGTTCGGCGCCCGGCTGACCTCTGGTGGAAGCCGGAAATACAGCAAGTGCTAAGCATAGCAAAGTGGCGGGGAGTGGCAAACGTCAGTAAGGCCTTGATGTCAGGGCGCTAGCCACTCCCAGGAAAAAGGGAAAAGCACTCTTCAGCTCCGGTGGAGACAGAGAACCAGAGCTTGCCCACAATTTACGGCCGCCCTCCTGGCATCCTCCTGACCGACGCCACCAGAGAATTTCGGGGGTGTTGGGGCACACCTTGTCCTTGCCCGGTTGGGGTAAACTGAGGCTACATGGGTGATAGAGGAATGACCAGGTAGGAGCAAACCATAGTGGGATGACTCCTAGGTACTCCCGAGGAGACCAGAACTGAGTGGAGAGAGGAGTAAAAAATAGAAAGTACAACAAAAAAAAAAGAACTGAAGAGTTCATGAAATTGAGAAAGGGTAGATATGCCAGAGGGCATGGACTAAGACCGGAGTGGTGGATGTTCATGAGAGAGATGAGGATGCATTGTTTCATGAAAAGGGTAGCGAGAAAGTGGAATGCCCTACCAGAGGTGGTGCTTTCATGTAAAACAGTGAGCTACTTTAAAATAATATGGGACAGAGAAAGGGGGAGCATATGACTAGTAAGTGCAGAGAACTTTCTGAATATGAGAGGATGGGAGGGGCAGCTGCAATCTAGGGGTGCTAGCTGCACACTCGAGCAGACATGATAGATCATGATGCCTATTTCTGCTGGCAGATTGCTATGTATGTTGGTATGTTCTGTGCAACATAAAGGGTGGTGAACGCATGTTATGGTGTACTATAACTGGTGCTGAGACAAAAACACTCAAAAGGGAACCTGGAGGTGTTGATGAAGTGATGAAATACTAGTGACCATATATGGTAATAGGCCCAAACAAGTGTATGGCTTATATACATACTGCATAAGCCTATCAGTCATTATCTGGCAACCACGTATCTATTTATAAACATACAAAGAAACAAAATTTGCCAGCAGATAATGGCTTTTTGGTCTATCACGTCATCTCGAATTTTACACTAACCACACTACATAGCAGTTTCACCCACCTCCCTTTCATCCCCACCTCACCCTACCTCTTACCCTGTCTCAGCCACCGTTGAAGCTGGTCACAAACCTGTAGGACAACACTTGTGCCCATAGTGCATTCCACTTGATCACCACCCTCTCCATAAATAAGTTTCTTCATATATCCCTGTTCTGGAATATTGTACCTCCATACACTTACTTTGAATAACCCCTCTGTATACAACCTGTATATGCACTGCATGTAGTTGGAGCACTTGATCATGTACCCCCTGTCCCTCCAGTCCTACAGCGAGTACATGTTAAATTCCCTATGTCTGTTCTCATACAGGAAATCCCAAAATCCCTTGATCTTCATAATTGCCTTACGTTGCACCCATACCCAGTAACTACATGTCTTCCTTCAGGTATGGCCACCAGTACTGCAGGTGAGGACTACCAAGTGATTTATACAAAGGCAGAATTACCTCCCTCTCCTTGATGCTATGCCACTGGAAATACAACCCAGCATTTCATTGGCCTTTGCAGCCGCTGTCCTACATTGAGCTGTGTTGTGCATCGACCCTGTCCTGAGTACACCCTGATCCTTTTCATCCTGCATCTAGGGGATCTACAATCGGTCGTCGACAAAGTTTGATGAATGATCATACAGCAAAACAATCATGTCGACCGCATTTGTGATCGGCATGAGATTTCTAACTTGCAGACATGTTTTCTTCGGGGGGCTTCACCCCCAAAGACCCTAGGTGGGGAGGAGCTGTGCCCCCCGTACCTACCCCCACTAAATATAATCAACTCTAAGTCAGAGCTGATTAAGGGAGGGGGTGTAAGACCCCAGAATACAGTGCTGGGATCCACCGCCAACTCTACAGCAACCTGTCACTGTAGTATTGGTCACTGTCGAAATGTTGCTGTCGGAGGGGTATACTGCATCAAGGCATGCTGGACACCACCCAGCTCCTATCTCTATTTTGGGTTATTTGCCAAAAGATGCAGCACCTTGCATTTTATTGTGTTGTTCCACAATTCTAAGGTGTCTGACCAGGTCTACAGCTTTTTCAGATACTCCTACAAACACTGCCAACCCCCCACGGTCACCCACCACCTCCCCTATCTTGGTATCATCCACAAACAGACCAATCTTGCTTCTGATACACCAAACTGTCTGCTCTGAAAACACTAAATAACATGGCTCCCAACACTGAGCACTGCATAACACGCTTGTGACCAACCAAGGTGACGAGAGTTTGCCATCCACCACCACTCTGTTGCCTGCCCTCTAGCCAGTTCACAACACAACCCACCATCTTAGCACCCACCCCAGTGCCTTCTACATCACTTCCTCACTGACATGTGGCACAGAGTCGAATGCAGCATCGCCTGCCTGTAAAGACATGGACAATTCATACATCACCATACCTGGGTGCACTACACAACCATGATAATACAATGGGTTAACCACACTCTATGTGGTACTGCATCACAACACACTTAAAAAGTCAGATTACATATGAACCATACCTGTATCATGCTTCGCTTGAGGATGACAGTCCTCTTTGTCTTCTGTGGAGACCCAGAAGAGGAAGTCTTGCAAGGATCAAATATTGAGGGAACACTGCCAGCTTTCAACTTGAGTTTCGCATCAGTCCATCCAAGTGCAGCCAACTAGATGGGGTCACACTCATAGCAGGAATGCTTAAAATGTGCAGAGCACACCCAACTGTATTGGGACGGTTTAAAGTCCTTACATCTGCAGACATACACCCATGCTTTACGTGTCACCTTATCTGTGGGAAAATAAAAGAAATGCAAACCACAACCCTTGCGGTTCTTATTTTTACAGCTGTAAATCATGCAATATGGTATACTGATTCAGATACCTTGGCAGCAAATATTAATTTAATTAACAATTTACCATATGTAATTTGCTCTAAAAGTAGTAATAACTGACAGACTAAGTGTCACAAACCCACTCAGCAGGTCAGCCCTCTACTCCCAAAGTACCAACCTCCAAGCACAGTCTTGTGAACAGGAAACAGAAACAGGGTAACCCTCCTGTCTGTTTTGTGGGTTCGAATCAACCTTTGGTCTAAGTCCTGGAGGGAATCAAACTGTGAACCTCTTGCTAGCATACCCAATGTACAGGCTCAGATAATTCTGCTCTTCGGGCTGCCAGATATCTTTCGCCTACAGGCACCTAACCAGGTGTACAAAATGAACCCTTAAAAACTCTAAAAAAGACCTCAGATTACTCTTACCTTTTCCCAATTTGGTATTACCATATAAGCTTAAGCACAGTGTCAACTTTAACCATTTAAGCTTCACTTTTAAAAAAAGAAGTTTCAAGGCACACCAGGCAGTTTCTCTTTTAAAATATGTATCTTTACTTTAAGATAGATAAAAATAGGTAAACAGTAAATACATAACAAAATATCCCACGCATACAATCTTAAAAACAAAACAGGTTTAAAAGTGTTAAATTCCTACCAACCATTAGACTTATTTAGCTAATCTTTTAGTGCTCTTAGATATTCCTTCTCTCAGTACAAGTATATGAATGTGCATCAATGGAAAACAGACTACAGTTTAAAAATGCTGTGTTTCATCCCTCTTCGTGATGTCATCATCTAGCTCCTCCCTTTCAGGATATATAAAAATGATATATATATATATATATATATACAAAACAGGAAGTCCCATCAAGGTATTGGATTCTGCAACTCCAGCAAGACCCATTGTCCAAATGATGACACTCTTAATTAAGACTATAATTTCTCAGTCCCTTTGATCCATGAGCAGTTCCCTTTTCTCAAACACATCAAAGGACTTTTTATGATACCAGGTGCAATCAACTGACTTTCCTGATGAAGGACATAAAATGGATATTCCACATCCTTATGACACCAGGTGCAATTAAATGACTTTCCTGAGGATGTTATAAAATGGATATATTAGTTCCTGGCTTCAAAGCAAACTGACAAGTTAATTACGTGCAGAGATCTGCTGGTTTAACATATATCCTGTCTTTTCAACTGACACCTGGGGAGTGGGGTTTTGTCATCCCAGGCACAGGATTTTTTATGACAGACAATCCCACCACATTTTTTTATATTACAAAAATCCTAGAGTTATCAGAAAAAGCTGTATAAGTGACACACTAAGTAGGAGAAATGGAAAGGATAGGTAAAATAAACAATAAGTTGATTCAGTCTTGATGCTGTCCAGCTACAATCTCAACGAAGCACCACAGGCTGACTGGGAAGATGTTTTCCCCTCCAAAAATAAGGCATAGGTCAAAGGTGATAAGAATTGAAAAGAAATACACACAACATATAGAATAATGGCTAGGGAACTGTACACAGCAAGGCTGTGTTTCCATCGAGGGGGTTGATAACATCATAGGCCCTGAGAGCGAAGCTCCAGCGGTCCCTATGATGTCATCAACCCCGAGATGGAAACATGGCCTTGACATGTACAGTTTCCTGTCTGTTGTTTTACATAGTATATAGTTCTCCCCAAACTGTGCCAGTTTAATTTCACAAGAATTTGTCATAGTTTCTGTACCTTGTCCTGACACTGCCGTTTCCTCCCCATCCTCGATGCAGTTCCGCTCTGCTGCAGACCCTGAATGTAGCATTTCTCGCTGTCGTCTGGCTGAGCTTTGTTTCCCAGGACCACTGATTCATTAAAAAAAAAAAAGACTGTTGACAAACTGATAGTTTGGAAACAGGGTGCCGACTATGGCAGTCCATGTCCAAACTATCCGAGAAGCTCATGCCCAACCATTCACTTACCAGAGCCACCATGTTGTACAGTATTTTCTGTGAAGTCCAATGTTTCAGCCAATCGGGAAACAGCTGATGGTTAAGAAGTTGCTGTACTAGCGTTGTGACATCAGAACAATAGTACAACAACTTTTTTGACCTTTGAACCGTCCTACAACAGGATTTGGAAAACCATTGTTTTCCATCCACAATAAGCCCTAACCATACACTATATTAATTTTAGTAATTCATTTATTAGCAGTCATCATCAACATCACATTTACTTGTGGAGAATAATATGTAATAAGGTGATACAATTAGACATAGCACATGAAAAGAAACACAGACCATGAGAAATTACAAGGGCACCACAAATATATTTATTTATTTTTTGAGATCTTGGATAGTACCTTGAGTACAAGTCATTAAATAGGTTCTGCGTCTAGACAAAAAAGCTATAAGAAACATAAAACATAAGTAAATGACAACACAATTGTACTGGAATGACAAAGTACAACAAGCAGTCATTGGCTGATCACAGTAGCCAAAGTCTGTTAAGTTACATTAGGTAGGCATTTATACAAAGGCTGTGTTGGAAGCCAGAGTCAAGTATACTAAATTAGGTGTTGTTACAATAATAATAATACATTTTATTTAATATAGCGCCTTTCAAATATCAAGGTGCTGAACAGACAAATAAAATCAGTGAATACAATAAATAACAATAAAATCAAAGAGACTCAGAATAGGCTTTACCCCATAAAAAGGTCTTCAATGCCTACTTAAAGCACCCCACTGTTCTGCACTTCTGTAGCTGACGGGGCAAAGAATTCCAGAGGGTAGGGGCAACAAACCCAAAGGCACGGGCCCCAGATGACTTTAAACTAACCCTCGGAATCTCCAGCAACCCCTCGTCAGCTGAGCGGAGCTGTCGTAGAGGGGTGTAGGGAACCAGGAGCTCTTTCAAGTTGTCAATACCCTGTCTGTGTAGGGCTTTGTAAGTTAATAAACCTACCTTAAAGGTGATCCGTCACTGAACAGGCAGCCAGTGCAGATCGTGCAGCACTGGGGTAATATGGGATCGCCTAGATACCCCAGTTAACAAACGTGCAGCAGTGTTCTGCACTAGCTGCAAGCGGCAGATATCAACCCCAGGAAGCCCTAAGTAAAGGGAGTTACAGTAGTCAAGGTACGAGGTCACAAAAGCATGGACCAGAACAGGCAGGTCGCTGGACGGAAAGAGATGCTTGATCCTGGCAATGTTCCTAAAATGGTAAAAGGCCAGCTTGACGACTGCCGCCACCTGATGATGAAGAGTCAGCCCATCATCAAGCACCACTCCCAGGTTATGCACCCATTCAGAGGTAAGGATCTGAGCCCCCACCAGGACTAAACCAGAGGGGAGATCAGTCCTCAACCTCTCCATCCTGCACCCCGGATCCACAACCAAAATCTCAGTCTTTCCTGCATTCAACTTTAAACCACTAGAACTCATCCAATCTTGGATTTCCATAAGGCAGCTGTTCAGTACCAAGATAGCACTAACCTGGTCAGGGGCAAAAAGATAGGTAGAGCTGGGTATCATCAGCATAACAGTGAAACCTCAGCCCATACCATCTAACAATGTTTCCGAGGGGCAGCATGTACACTTTAAATAACATAGTACAAGGTTATAGGAAGAAGAGAAGAGAAGAGAAGAGAAGAGAAGAGAAGAGAAGAGAAGAGAAGAGAAGAGAAGAGAAGAGGAGGGGAGGGAGGGAGGGAGGGGAGGGAGGGAGAGAGAGAGGAGAGGAGAGAAGAAGAGGAGAGGAGGAGGAGAAAAGAGAAGAGAAGAGAAGAGAAGAGAAGAGAAGAGAAGAGAAGAGAAGAGGAGAGGAGAGGAGAGGAGAGAAGAAGAGAGAGGAGGAGGAAAAGAAGAGAAGAGAAGAGAAGAGAAGAGAAGAGGAGAGGAGAGGAGAGGAGAGGAGAGGAGAGGGAAGGAAGAGAAGAGAAGAGAAGAGAAGAGAAGAGAAGAGAAGAGAAGAGAAGAGAAGAGAAGAGAAGAGAAGAGAAGAGAAGAGAGGCAGTACTTTGGGAGGAGAGATGATAGTTAATTGTGAAAGGGAAGGAGTGAAGGAAAGAAAGGAAACAGAATCAGGGGGTGGAAGCTGGGGTGGAGTATAGGTTATAGGGTAACTGGAGAAAAGGGAAGGGTGAGCAGAGAAATGAATGTGGGGGGTGGATGTGGAAGAGGATGGGTAAGAGGGTGGTGGGGTGGACAGAGTGCAAAGGGAACTGAGAGCAGAGGTGAGATAATAAGAGGCTAGGGGACACAAGGATAGAAGGCACTGTAGGAGTGGGTTAGCGTTAAGGTCAGGGGAAGTCCGGAGAACATGCGTAAGAAGTTATTGGAAGCAGGTACAGCTGGCATTCTCTAATAGCTGCTGTTTCAGCAGTCTTTTGAAGGGACCAATCAAGCTTAGTGAGGAGATGTCAGGCTGTAGAGAGTTTAGCCACCCAGGGGCATGGAAAGTGAAGGGCCTTTGACCCAAGGAGGTGTGACAGTGGGAAATTTTAAGTAGGTGACAGTCTGAGCTTCGAGTGTTGCGAAGGTTAGTATTGGGGGAAAGAAGATTCTGAACCCCTGCAGGAACCAGGCCAATACTAGTTTTTTTCACTAGTAAGCAGGACTGGTAGAGAAGTCTCTCAGGGAACTGAAGCCAGTTAGCCTGGGCATACAAGTTACACATGTGAGTCATGCGTGTGGCTCCTGTGGTAGATCAGCAGGCTTTGTTTAAGGCAACTTTAATGCAGCATAGGGCAGTTTCTGTGGCCAAACCATATATTACCAGCCTGTAGTCAATTAGGGTCACAAGAGAACTATGCACTGCTAGTTTGAGGGCCTCGGGGGTGAGGCTATGCTTGTGCCTGTGCAACAGACCAATGCATGTATTAACAGCCTTAGTGACTATGTTGATGTGGCAGTCGAAAGTCATTGTGTTGTCCAGCATGATCCCAGGTATTTGAAATTCTGTACAAGCGCCAGGGGAGAACCCACCCTGTTGGTGATCAGAAGAGGGTGAGCTCTGTTCTGATTTTGAGCAGTGGAGAACAAAATTGTTTTAGTCTTTGTATAGTTCATCACCAGTTTCTGATCTTTAAACCATCTTTCCGCCACCAAAAAGTTGGTTTGGAGTTTGCTTTCGAGAGCGAAGGGGTTAGAGTCACTGGTGAACAGTACAGCATGGTCTGCATAAAGGAGTAGATGACAATTACAGGCAGAGGAGAGTTGGTTAAGAAAGAGGCTGAACTAGAGCAGGCCCAAAATAAACCCTTGAGGTACACCTGAGCAGAACTGATGGCTATCGGATAAGGTATTAGCAATCTTGACCTGTTGTGACCTCTCCAGCAGGTAGCTGGAGAACCAAGTTACAGTGTCAGGGGAGAGACCAATGCTATTGTGCTGTTTGATCAGAAGAGCATGGTTGACAGTGTCAAACACTTTTGATAAGTCGATGAAGGCTGCGCCAACCAGCAGACCTCGGTCAAGGGAGTAGTTTACATAGCCCATAAGTTCAAGCAGTGCAGTTGTGGTGCTGTGGTGCTTTCTAAAGCCATGTTGCTCAGGACATTGGAGCAGGTGCTTCTCAAGGTACTCACCAAGCTGGTCCATAACTATTCTGTCGAGGGCTTTCGAGAGTGGCGGTAAGATAGAAATTGGGCAATAGTTCCCAGTAAATGCCCGGACACCACTAGATCCCAGTAAGTACCCGGTCACCACTCTTGAAGATTGGTGTGACTATCGCAGACTTTCACTTTACTGGGAACTGAGAGTACCTGAGAGAAGTGTTGAGTATATGTGTCAGTGGGGTCAGAATTTCATCCAAGGACAGTGCTACAGATACGTGGATAACCAATTAAATTTAAAATAGAACAAAAAAAAAAATGTTTCATGCTGATAACAAAGATTGCCAAGGATGAAAACTACTAAAAAATGAAAGGACTTTCAAACATGCTGCACGATCACTCAGCACTCAGTAACCCAGTAATTATCAACCCCTCCCCCACCAAAAAATACACAACGAAAATAGCGAGAACATCGGGAATTAAATCACAACTGTCAGCACTTGGTTACACCAAGTGAACCAAGTAAACACCTGCACTGCCAACCAACAGGTGTGGTCCATCCCAAGGGTTAGAACCTCCTTAGCCCAAAGGTCATTCCCACACAGGGCCCCAGTCTGGTACAACAAACTCCCGCCCGATGTCTCCTTCATCTCCAAATCAGGACCTTTCAAGTCAGCCCTCAAAGAGCACATTCTCACTTCACGGCACTGCCAATGTACCAGCTAGTGCTGGGTCATGTATCTATCATCTTATGGGACCACCCCGCCACTGAGCTGCAACCGATAGGGCTACCAAACATTACCTATTAACAATGCCTCCTTTGGCTGCACTCACAAGATATTTGTCTAATTCTTTACTTCCCTGTAAATATCAAACCTGTTACTCCTTCCCTCTATCAGCAAACTTACTGTTCTCTTGAAAACTGTAAAATACTGCTCTCGGTAACACATTCAATGCAATGTACAGCTGATCTTGATTTTGCAATATTGTATAACTGAAAAAACTGTAACCTTTAGCTGCCATTCTATGTCTATATGTATTAAGTGTTTGTATTTGTTTTTTCTGACGCGGAGCCTTTGTAAATGAGTCCCTGACTCAAAGGTTGCAATACTAAAGTCTGTTAATTAAATAAATAAATAAATGTGAGAAACTTGGCAGAATACCAAAAGTCTTGAAGGGAAAAAATAAATCAGGCACAGTAATGCAGTTGATTTTAGCTCAGGGACAGCAAGAGAGCAGACTGACAGAACAGAATACAGCACGGGTGGGAAGGTCAACACTTATGTGATCCTCACAATGCATAACATAGAGAATAATATATGGGGTGGTGTGTGTAACGAGATTTTACACACACCAGAGTTGTGGGATGCTACATAAACCCCGAGGGCGAAGCCCAAGGGGTTTATAAACTGCATCCCACAACGAGGGTGTGTGTAAAATCCGAGTTTTACACACACTACCCCTTATTTTATTTTTTGTAATTGCTGGCATGCGCTTTTTTGCCTCAGCAATCATAGAAAATAAAATGATCTGCTTTAGGCAACCAGGCAGCAGTCAAAAGTCTTAGTGTTCTGTGGTCTGACAAGTTCTAGTACTCCGCTTATGTGAGGTAACAAGTGGAGAAAGTAACTGTAACTGTTTGTATATTTTTTTCTGTTTCCGGTATTCTTACTTACCAGCAAACAGCGGTTATGGAGCTAAGGTGTTCTTCGGTGTGATGAGGAGAGACCCCCAGCTCTCGTGTCAGGAGAAGGAAACCAGACGGTGTGTTCCTTTTCTGCTGGTTTTTGTTTGTGAGAATTTCTTTTTTTTTTTTTTCAAATACAAAGAGAAGAAAAAAAATGCAGACAGCGAAATGCATTGCTTCCTCGAAGAATGAATTGAACGCACGATTATGGAGCACCAGACTGGCGATGAAGGATCAGAGGGAAACCTGAAGAGCTTGCTAGTTATAACCAGCCGAGCTGGTCATAACGGCAAATTATAACCTGGTTTCCTATGGGAAAAAGCGCCTGCCAGTAATTATAATAATTTAATACTACATTATCAAAAGTGGAACATGAATTTACAGTAAAAAATATCAGCAAAGTAGCGGCAGGCCAAAAGAGTAAAAAAGTATGCATTTCATCTTGGGAATCGATCGCCAAATGTCACTGTGCCTGCAATAACTTAAAATTACTGTAACTACAAAAAGAAACATTTCTGCTGGGGAAGGATTCATAAATATCACAAGACATGCTGAAGGACTAAGGGAGGCCATGAAAAAAAACACTAGACACTTGTTCTGTGCAGAAATATAACTTTTATTGAAAAAAACATTGCACAGCAAAGCACTTCCTGGATTGCCGAGATTCAATCGCAGCGCTCAGATGACGTCATCTCTAAGTGCACAGGCGAGTCCGGCTTGAAAAATGCATGGCTAATGAGGCAGTAAAATATGTTTTTTAAAATAAAAATAACTACAGAAACGCAGTTGCGATGCGGATCAGCAGCTAAGGAGTCCAGGCACCAACACAGTAAGTCAGAAAACAGAAATTATGCCTTATTTATAATTACTTTAAGGAAAGGGTACTAGAGTTTATGGAAAGAAGCCAAGCAACAGGACTCCAAGCAGCACTTTATGACAGGCAGATCATGCCAAACTAACCTAATTGACTTTTTTGACTGGGTCACCAGGATAGTGGACCAGGGGGGCACAGTGGATGTGGTATACTTGGACTTCAGTAAAGCATTTAACTCCATCCCACATAGAAGGCGGATAAATAAATTGGACAGCATGGGAGTAGGGCAGGGGGTGGTAAACTGGACAAGAAACTGGATGGGTAGAATGACACAGAGGGTGCAGGTGAATGGCACATTGTCTGAAGAGAGGGAGGTGACCAGCAGAGTGCCTCAGAGGTCAGTGCTGGGTCCTCTACTCTTCAATAATTTCATTAGCGACATCGCCAAAGGATTGGAAGAGAAGGTGCATTTATTCACAGATGACACCAAGATTTACAGTAGAGTGGATACCCGGGGGGGGGGGGTGAAGAAAATAGAAACAGACCTAAAGAAGCTGGAAACGTGGTCAAGAACATGGCAATTGAAATTCAATATGAAAAAAGTGCACAAAAGTCATGCACATAAGTAGAGGAAACCCAACAAGTGAGTACACTACCTAGCAGGGGAGAAACTGGCAGCAACCAAACAGAAAAGGGATCTGGGTGTCATTATATCAGAGGATTTAAAGGTGGCAATACAGTGCAAAAAGGCAGCACTGAAGGCTAGCAGTATGCTGGGATGCATTGGGAGGGGCATAATGAGTAGAAGGAAAGAGGTGGTACTGCCACTATATAGGTCCCTGGTGAGACCCCACCTGGAATACTGTGTCCAGTTCTGGAGGCTGCACCTGAGGAAGAACATAGACAGGTTGGAGACAGTGCAGAGAAGGGCTACAAAGATGATACAGGGACTGCACCAAAAGCCATATGAGGAAAGAATAGAAGAACTTAACTTGTACTGCCTCGAATAAAGGAGAGACAGGACCGATATGACAGAGACATTCAAGTACTTCGGGGGAATAAATAGAGTCCAGACACAGGACATCTTTCAGGTTAGAGGCCACATGCAAACCAGAGGGCAAGACATGAGATTGCAGGGAGGGAAGTTCAGGGGCAACACAAGGAAGTACTTTTACATTCAGAGGGTGGTGGAACCCTGGAAAGCTTGTCCCTGGAGATTGTGAGGAGCAAAAACAGTTATGGAATTCAAGAATGCGTGGGATAACTACAAGGGGGTCATCAGAAAATAAGTGATACGGGGGGAAGGGTACAAGCAGACTAGCTGGATCAAATGGTCCCCATCTGCCATCACATTCTATGTATCTATGTAACAACAAAGGTTCCTGGACAGAGGCCACCGCACATCCTGATTTCACTCCAATTACAGAGATCATAATCACAGCAAGACCATGAATAAAAGAAACACTAAAGCTAGAAATGACAGAGAGGATAGTAACTCCTCAAAAAGGAACAGGCCATTGCCACAACATCAGAAGGAGAGAGCAAGCTGGAATGAAGGCATATGACTTTTTTGGGACAAAGCCAGAAAACTCCAGATGTAGCAGCAAATCAAGGAAGACAGGGAGGTGGAGGAAGAAAACACAGAGGGGGAGGCAGTCAAGGGGAAGCATGGGGTCCCCTACACAGGGTGGAGAGGAATGTGAGCAAACCACCGAAAAATTACAAATCATAAATCTTACCAGCGATGCTCTCACATCTGGAGAACAGTCTCCTTGAGAAGGGATTTACCCAGTTGTGAGGTGCAAAGCAGTCTATTTAAGTTTTCTAGAAACCTTGACTTGAAGCTACATATTAGCAAAACAGAAACACCTTCAGAAATGGAGAGAGATTTCAGAGAGATAGATAACAATCTCTCCCCGACTTTCATTTTGAATGGGAGACGGCTACTCTAGAAGAAACAGGAAATATTGGTGATCCCTCAGATAATGTTGCTTTGGTGGGAGCAGAAGGAAATTGGACACCTGTTGAATATATAGACCTGGCACTGACTATTGTGGGAGCGGAAATGCAGGAAGTAGAAAGTAATTGGACTACTGAACTTCAAGGGATAACCACTAACCAAACGCCAGGCTGGAATATACCTCTGTTTAAAGAAAAATCAGAATTCTACTCCCAAGCAACACCGATCCCAATGTGATTGTTTTCAAGAACATGGCGAGAAAAGAAGTCGAGGAACTCATGAATAAAGACACTGAAGCCAAATAATTTTGCAACATTTCCACCTTGGAGCAGAAAGCATTGAAAGTCCTCAGCCAGAGGACAAGGATATCATAATCAAATCATCCGGCAAGGGCTGGAATCTCATAACGCCCACTGAAAGGTACGTTGGGGAAGTGCTGAGACAGCTAGAAGATGTTTTTTTTGGGGGTGTCATTTAACTTTTTTCCTGTGGGTCAGCACTGGCAGTCTTGTTCAGCCCTGTCCCTGCCTCCCCCACCCCCTCGACTCACCTCACCCCATGTATTCCCCCATGGATTGCCCTCCATGGTAGGGCCAGGAAGGGGAAGGCTGTCCTCCCCCACCTGGTGATTCTCATCTAGAATTGGGGATGGTAGTCGGCTGGCAGTGCAGGAATAGGGCAGGCAGGGCTTTATTAAGCCAGTGGCTTCCCATTTTCCACTTTCTCACTTCCTCCCCTTACCACAGTGGCAGGTAAGCATGTGCATGTGGAGGCTCACACATGCTACGGGCCTGCAGCCCCTCCCTATTATGTCACTTGTACCCTGGCACTGCCACCCACCCTCCACCAGGTGGCAGCCAAGGAGCGAGATGGCATCCTCCCCTTCTCCAAGAGAGGAGAGCAGGCCATCGGGTGCCCAGTTCTCTCCCTAACACTTGTTGTCTTAAATTAAACAGCAACCCCAGTGTAAAGTTTAAGACAGAGGTGAACAATCTGGCCAATAATGCTTTATGGACAAGGGAGCTTATATCCAAAGAGGCGCACTTTTTGAGGACAAAACACCCTGCCGTCTCCACATTTTATGTGCTACCAAAGACACATAAAAACCTGACTAATCCACCCAGGAGACCCTTCGTGTATGGGATAGGGTCAGTTACTGAGAAACTATCTAGGTACTGTATAATGTATATACTGACTACTACATTAAAGAAATTATGTTTGCTGTCCCTTCTTAACTAGATGACATGATGACTCTCCTGAGTGAATTACAGGATTTGGAATGCAGAAGCACCTATCAATGGATTACTATCAATGTTTCACCTTTGTATACATGCATACAGCATGATTTGGGGTTAATTAGCTATACTTATTGCTGTGTCCAACTTGGCTCTGGGTAACGTGGTGCTATCTGACTTCCTGCTGAGGGGTCTGGAGCAGGGGTGTTTCTAGCATTTGAATATATTAGGGGCTTGAGGCCTGCTCCAAAATTCCTAAGCAATAGGCTGGGGGCCTGGTGGCCCCCAGAAACTTTGGGAGGTTGATGCTCTGTGGTGCCTTCTGAGGCGTATTCTATATCCCATTTCATTACAAATCTGCCATGCATTTTGTAAGGAATGTAAGATATTTTTTAGCAAAAATTTCAAATAAAATAATTTTTAGCTTTCTGGTCATCATGAGATGTTTGTTAACTACATTTTCTTTCTTATAATATATGGTAGTGTATTCCAGTTCTGCTGGTACGACTTCTTAAATGCATTACTGCACAGACTGTGCATGGGTCTCTTCCCTGTGTCGAACAGGCCAAACTGCATATGAGGCTGGTAGCACTTGGTAATGACTCAGATTGAGGCGCTAGGAGAATGAGTACACAATAGGTCAGACACACATAGCCATTACTGTTATTTTTTATTTTTTTTAATTATTATTCTTTGGAAACCATGCAAGGTCAATTTACAAGGGTGACCAGGGAGCCAGGGAGATTATGCAACTTGCTCAGGGTCACACAGAATGCAGGTGGAAGTTGTGGGAATCAAACCCTGGTCTTTTGGATGTAACAAACTCATTCACAGCTTGTTGCTCTAACCTCTAGGTTAGTTAGAAGTTTGAGTGGTTCAGCAGTTCTTGCCTCTGAGGCTGGAAGATCAGAAGGCTATGGGTTCCATCCCTACACCAGAAACTTGGGATAAATCTCAATACTAACACTATAGTGCAGCATGAGGGGGGTGCTGAGGTCCCATTTTCCTGTTCTGGTGGTTGCTCAGGTGGATATTAAACATCTCATGGCACTCCTCAAAAAGAGTAGGTGAATTGTTTATTGAAACAAATCAAATAACAATACACAAAAAGAACTATCAAATACAAAAGCAAAATACAGTAAATACTACAAAGAAACTACAGAAGAGTCAGTAAGACAACCATTGTACAATTAATAAATTGCCCAAGGAAAGTGTTTCCATCTTCTACTCCAAAAAGTTCTAGATAATTGAGAGCATTCCAGAGCACCCTGCCTTTGAATTACAGGTTCAAGCACATGTAGAAGAACTGCCTGATCCACCGGCCCACTGGTACAGTGGTAGTACTACTGCTTATGATGCTGATGACCTGATTTTGGGAACGAACCCAGGGAGTCAGAGGGCCAGCCGGGGGGAGGAGGCTAAGCATCCCAGGGACCATTCGCCTTCTCCGGGGAGGGAGGGGGCAGAGGCTCGGCACTTGACTGGCCCCAGGCAGAAGCCTGGGGTACAGCAAGCACCTAGCCATGTTGTATGGGGTATAGGTGGCATGATGGGCGCCGGTGGTTACACCTTGATATTGGGGCACATGTCACATTCACAGAAAATGGGAAAATGGCTCTCCAGGCACCGGGAAGACGTAGCGCTTGGTGCAGGCCCCACAGCTCCCATCTGCATGTCCCAGCCAGACCCAACAAAATCAGAAAGTTTGGGGTGTACGGACCCCACCTCATCCTCACCTGGAGGGGGGGAGATCCACAGCCCCATGGGGGTACTGGAGGGCTCCAGGTAGATGCAAGGAGCAGAAGCAGACACCAAAAGTGACTCCTGATGGTGTGGGCCTTGGAGAGCTGTAGAGGAGGAAAAAGTGCAAGTTAAAAAAAAGAGATCTGCCTGATCCAGATATAGTTGCTGGAAAACACATTTTCAGCATACTGTACCTGCCATATAGATACTTTAATACTGGCAGTATAGCACAGAGGTTGGAGTAACAAGCTATGAATGAGCTTGGTACGTCCAGCAAACCTGAGTTTGATTCCCACAACTTCTACTTGCATACTGTGTGACTCTGAGCAAGTCACTTAACCACCACAGTGCTCCTAGGTCACTTCTGAAAACAGGCACTTGTGCCTAGTGGGTCTTACCCAGTTACCAAAAGAATAAATAAAAAATAAACACATGATAAAATAAGCAATATTTATTTATTTGTTTGTTTGTTTTTGGTAACCGGGTAGGTGCACTAGGCATAAAAAATGCCTATTTTCAGGCACATCCTGGGAGAGTATAAACATAATGCAAATACAGTTACACAATATATAGTTACAATCAACAACAAATACAGAGTAGTAAAGGTGCAATATAAATCAATGAGCAGTTCAGTGGAAATACTGTAAACAAGTGGCAGAATACAGTTACGGCCAAAACAACACAATTACAGTCAATTCAGAGTAGCAGAGGTACCAAAATACCAGATCAAATGAGCATTTCAAGGGGAATAAACAATTATGTTCATCACGTACACAAATGTCTAGGGAGTGAGTATAATAACAGTAGGGTACACTCATTAAGGATGGTAATGACATAATTCTGACAAGCTCATAAGGATTAAGTGCTGAGCAGCAGGCTAGTAAACAGTAATCTGGAGGTCATGAGGGACCATAGAAGCCTCCCTCCCCGGCCCCCCGAACCCAACGCGCTGACTGCAGTAATCTGGAGGTCGTGAGGGACCATAGTAGCCGTCCTCCCCCCGAACCCAACGTGCTGACTGCAGTAATCTGGAGGTCGTGAGGGACCATAGAAGCCACCTCCCCGCCCCAACCCAACACGCTGACTGCAGGTAGATGCACTTTACATTGGACCACTTTTTCAAAGATCATTGTGTGTGTTTTGGCACCATTTCTAATTTCAAAAAGGGACTACAGACTAACCTGCAAAACCAAGCAACTTTAACGTATTTCAAGTGCTAACTTTAACTACTGCATTTACGGTCACCCCACAAGTGGAGATAGTTTTTTTTTCCTTTATTTCAACAAATTTCCTTCTAAAAACTGGTACTTGTTAGGTTACCTTAATTAATCTTAGCACTCTCTGTAACTCGTACCCCTAAGGTTGCCTGTAATTAAAATACTGTGTTCTTTGTTAAAGGTTGCCTGTAATTTAAATACTGTGTTCTTTGTTAAAGGTTGCCTGTAATTTAAATACTGTGTTCTTTGTTAAAGTTTGACTTTGTTTCTGAGCTCTTTCTCTTCTGTGACCTACAGTGATACCCCTCCCCTATCACGGTAATCTCCTGACCTTCCCCCTCTTTCCCGCGTGCCACGTATAAAAAACTAAACTTACATTTCTGTCTTCCACAGTAATCTGGAGGTCATGAGGGACCATAGAAGCCGCCTTCCCCCACCCTCCGAACCCAACGTGCTGACTGCAGGTAGACGCACTTTACTTCAGACCACTTTTTCAAAGATCGTTGTGTGTGTGTTTTCCCCGCCGCCCCCACCACCACCCTTGGTCAGCTCCTAACTATATAGGTCAACAAACCGCTCCCAATCACCCAACTCTTCCATCTGTAGGTTATATTCTATCACCACCATAGGTCATACCTTTCGCCTCGGATCTCTCTCACTATCTGCCCAAGCCATACCTTTCCCCTCTCGCTTCTATAATTTCACCATCCCAGTCCAACATGCTACTGTCCACTGTCATCTCTATCTCTATGCTGCTATCCCTTCCGCCCCAGTCAAAATGGAATTTTCGTGTGATCTAACAGGCTGGCACTCTCCCTCCTGCCCTGGGGAGCTGTCAAAATGGCCAGCAGGTACCCTGCTGCCCATACTCCTCAATACCACAAAAACCGCAACCGTAAAACTCCCTACCATCCTCCTCTGTATCAGTAGGCATCCTTATGGGCTCTGGACATTATGCAGCCCTGCTTTCCCCTGCCTACCCCCAGTCACTCTCCCACTACCATTCTCCCAACCACTGCCCCACCTCCTCTTTCCCCTGGCTGACCCCCAAACGTTGAAGCTCCCAAAACCCACCCGACATCCAGCCAAAGGGTATACGATGCGTAAATATCACCAACTATATGCCCAAATGAGAAACTACCACCTAAGGACACTTGTCCTATTACTACTTCTCATGGGCAATGTCCACCCCAACCCTGACCCGACGACCGCCCCCCAATCCACCCCCACCACCTCCAATGGGTTAAGAATAGACACACTTAGCATCTGCAGCCTGCAAAAAAAGTGGGACCCCTTTCAGGGGTGGGTACTCCAGCACCACCCTGACATCATCGGACTGAGTGAAACCTGGCTCTCCCCCTCTGTACTTGACTCCACTGTTAACTTCTCCGGTTAGATCCTCTAGCGCTCTGATAGAGTGGGTAAACAAGGTGGTGGCTGTGCTGCCTACTTTAAAGCCTCACTGTCAGGCTAGCTGCTCCCTACCTCACAGCTAGCATTGAGAGTGCAGGCTCTAACACTAAAATTAGCTCCAGGCAGGTCTACTGCCCCCCTCCTACTCACCATTGTCCATCTTCCACCCAACGAACACAAACTTGCCTTCCAGGCTGTCCTGAACTATATCGTGACTCTTCCACCTCAATTTGAAAAAACAGTCTTGGTTGACTTCAACATAAATTGGTTGGCCACAAAAGCTGTCCCATACACTGATGATGCCGCAGCACTCAACCTCACTCAAGTTGTCACCTCACCCACCAGAATAAATCCCCACACAGGGACATCTTCCCTCCTGGATCTGGTCTTTACAAACCACCCACACAGAATTACCAACACCCAGCTACTCCCCAATGCTCTTAGCGATCACTCTCCTCTGCTCTGCTCTTGGTCCTGCAGGGCACCCAAACACCCCCCCAAAATTACCTTACAGTGCACACTTGTCCCTGGCAAACTCTCCCAACTCAAGGTCTTCCTAAGAAACTGGGACTGGACACCCCTCGTAAACACCCCAGACCCTGATCATGCACTAGACCTATTTATCTCCACATTCAATAGGATCTGTGATAAGTTCGCCCCCCTTACCAAGAAAATGTCCAAAGGCAACCAGGTCCCCTGGTTCTCTGATCACCTCCTGGGCCTAATGAAACAGCGTGACTCCCTTTGGCATATTGCTAATGAAACCAAATGTCCAGCTGACATGCAACACTATAGGGAGTCTCGGAACAAATGCACATGGTCCCTCCGTACCGCCAAAGCGGACTATTACAAAGCGTCCTTAGCTTCCACCTGGGGAGATGGGTTGAAATTCTGGAATAATATTAAGGAACTCTGTGGTAAAACCCCAAACCAGCCCCCAGACCAATTATAAATAGACGGTAACATCTCCACGGATCCGCTTTGCATAGCCTCAGCCCTAAACTCCGCTTTCACAAATCTCAACCATATTCTCCCCCCTAACTTCTTCGACCCTCCACTGTCCCAGGCCCACCCACCTCCCCTCATTCCTCTCTTCCACCTTCGCATCCTATCCCCCACAGATGCTAAACCCTAACTAGACAAAGCCCTCAGCCACTCAACAAACTGCAGTGGCTCCCTAGACCTGAAGCTTCTTCGCCTTACCCTCCCGGAAGTCCTCTACCCTCTCACTCATATCCTAAACCGCTCCCTTTGCCAAGGGAAATTTCCCTCCCAGTGGAAGCGGGCCAACATTACCCCATCCTTAAGAGTGGGGACCGCATCTCCACCAACAACTACCATCCAATATCCATTCTCCCCCCCCCAAAGCCTTAGAATGAATAGTCGCCGACCAAATCACTGACCACCTCACAAAATACTAAACTTCCCTGTGACCAACAACATGGATTCCGTAAGGAGCATAGTACCACCACTGCCCTCCTCACTTTCACCTCGCATGCCCACTCCACCTTGGATCCTGGCCACCTCACAGGTGCCATTTTCGTGGATCTCTCTAAAGCTTTTGACACTGTCAACCACGCCTTACTGCTAAACACTCTCACCTCCAGTGGCTTCTCCAATGATACTTTAAAATGGTTCGCCAGCTACCTGTCGGATAGAACACAACAGGTCAAGGTAGGCACGGTCCTGTCCCCTTGCCTCTTGGTCCGCTCTGGTGTACCGCATGAGTCGATTCTTGGCCCCATATTTTTCAGCCTATTCCTAAACTCCCTCCCATCATCCGTCTCTGGAAACCTGCTCCTCTATGCGGATGACGCAGTACTCTTCACCTCCGACCCACTTAATCTTCACCAAACACTCCAACATAGCTTCCATGAAACAGAACACTGGTTCTCCACCCAGCATCTAACAATCAACTACAAAAAAACTAAAGTCATGATCTTCTCAAACCCGCAGAACCCCCGCAAGAGCCTCTGTCCCCCATTTCTCACTATCAACCACACCCCTTCGAGCAAGTTAACAACTTTAAATACCTAGGGATCACTCTAGACCCAGCCCTCAACTATAAACAACACATTCTCCTCCTTGCCTTGGCCCTAAACTAGAGATTAAGTGTGCTCTATAGGCACAAACATTGCCTCACCCCAGAGGCCCTACAGCTCACCGTTAATTCCTCCGTCCTTGCCCTCCTGGACTATGGTATTACCATATACAGTGCTGCCCCAACTCCATGCTAAACAGTCTCCACTTTATACTCAACAAAGCCTGCCGGCTCATCCTAGGCTGTCATCGCCTAACCCACACCTTCACACTTTACCGCTCCTCAAAATGGCTAAACCTAGATAGCAGAATCCAGTATCATACATGCCTAATGACTAAGAAGATACTCCTAGGACTCACCCCTCCCTCTCTCTCCTCTACTATTCACCCAGCAGACCCAGCCAGATCCACACAAAACTCAAACAAATCCCTTCTATGGGTACCCCACCCTCATACCTCTCAACTTCAAAGAACCTTCATCTACCAAGCCCCTAATCTGACTAATGCTTTCCCTATCCAAGTAGCAAATGAAAAGAGCCTAGGTCCTTTCAAAACGAGACTAAGGGAACTTCTCCAAGACTCTAATGTATGTGATTGCACCTGACACTGTCCTGTATCTTGCTACCCCAGTTTCTGGGGCAAATTCCCTCCTACCCCTCAATCTGACTATCAGCCAGTTACAGACTCTTCTGCAACTATATGGCTGTGCTAAACTGTGACTCTACTACTACACTGACCTAATCCCCCTCCTGAAATCCCCTTGTCTGATATGTAATGGTATGTAACATAACTCTTCATTATCTAATATACTGTACTGTCATCTCTGTTTATCTGTTGTTAGCCCTGTGCCTTGATGTATGACGTGGAACCTTTGCAAATGAGTCTCTGACTCAAAGGTCTATCTGAATATTTTACAATAAACAATACAATAAACAAACAATAAACCCCATAATAGGAGGAGGAGAGCATAGCTAGTGACTGAGAGAGGAGGGTTGAAAGTGTGGCTTTAAGAGGAATGTGATAAGTAAGAGCAGAATGAGACAGAGTGCAGTAAGTTCAAGGAGTGAGGCTGAGTCATAGATCAGATATGTGAGTAGAGGGGTCAGGAGAGTTTAGGGGGTTGGAGACAGCAGTCAGATTGCAACAGGTGGTTTCATAGGTGGTGTTTAAAGCTAGTAGTGAGGTGAATATCTGTAGGCAAGGAGTTTCAGTGTACAGATGCAAGGTGGGAGAAGGCTTGAGCGCCCATGGCAGTTTCACAACTGAGCACTTGAAAAAGCATTTGTCACTGGAAAGGAGAGCATAGTGGGGGATCAGAGGGATCAGCGGTTGGGCTGGAGAAAGGGGAATGCCAATGCGAGATATATTATCAATAAGGACACCAAGAGAGTAGTGACAGTGAGCCATGGATGAGTGCCAGTGAAGGCTGCTATAGAGATGGCAGTCATGAGTTTGGCGATGTGAAGCTAGAGTTAATTGGAACATGTTTTTATAAGTGATATTCCATTTGAGCAGGCTAGATTTAGAGGTGCCAGCATATGTAACAGAGCTATAAGTAAGGGCTGGCAGGAGTATGCCCTGTGCAATGGCAACCTGGGCAGAATGGGGGAGGGCATGTCTAGTTCTGCAGGCCAGTCCAGTCTTGGAATTCACAGCCTTACAGGTGATAGAAATGTGAAGGTCAAAGTCCAGAGAGGGGTCGAAGGTGGTACCCAGATACTTGAAGGATTGAACAAGGATTGAAGCTTATTCGACTGCTGTCCAAGCCTGTACCATGCTATATTCTGACTTCTGTTGTAATGTCTATTGTACTTTTCTTGTTGTACCTTGTAACCTCCCGTGTCACACCTGAAAATAGGCAGTTGACTGTCTAGTGTGTTTACATGGTTAACAAAAGCAAATAAATAAAAATTGACAAGAAAGGAGCTATCAGAGCAGTGAATGGATAGCTGGTTCTGGCATTTCTTCAGTCTAGAGGCAGACCCAAAGAGCATGGCTTGAGTTTTATTAGTTTTCAGTACTAGTTTATTCCTGGAGAGCCATTCCTGGATGAGGCAAAAGTCAGTGGAGAGGGTAAAATTAATGTCTGTGATGTCCTTGGCACTATAGAAGAGGATGATGTCATCAGCATAGAGAAGGGATGAAGAGTGTGTGGCATTAATAGATATATCATTGATAAAAATGGAAAAAAAGAAGATGGCCAAGGATGGAGACTTGAGGCATCCCAATGTTGGTTGTGGAGAGCTTGGAAGAGGTGGAGCAGTATTTAACATTTTGATGTCTGTCAGAGAGACAGCTGCTATGACAGGCAACAACATCTGGTGTTATCACAGAGGGATCATATTTGTGAGGCAAACACTCTAAGCAGTCATATACAAGGGTGTCATAGAAGATACTGGCCCAAAAAAGGGTCAGACCAGGCAGAGCTTAATAAAGGCCAGAAGGAATGGATAAAAGGACAGTCAAAAAATAAATGTGTTGTTTCAAAATGGGCAATGCAATTACTCCAGGGACAAAATCACTTGTTGATACTTTCATGTTTATTGTTATCCTTTACATTCAATTTACCATGACAGCATACCCAGACTATATCCCAGTACTGTACTGGGATATTTTTATCAGATAGGTCATGTAATGCAGCCTGTCTGAGTAAAGGAGATACTCTAAGCATGATCTCAATATCGATATAGACTAAAGATTTATAGAAGGCTTTCTGATGCTGTGTGTGAATGGTATCCCAGGAAAGTTTTTTTTTCTTTATGAATTTAATAGAAGGTTTCAAATATGATGGAAAAAGAGCAGTTTTCCTAAAATGGAGACTTGGTCTGCGCCATTCTAATTGAAATGTTTCATCCATATCTGAACCCAATCCTTCCAAACAGGATTTCCAACTGAGAACCAAGGTAAAATGTTAGAATGCAAAAATATACTGAGATAAAAGATAACAGAATGGACAATGATTAGATCCCCTTGATTCACCAGAAAATACCAAATATCCCTTTTAATGAACATACAAACATACAAAATTTGCCAGTAGAAAAAGGCCATTTGGTCTATCGAGTCTTCTCGATTATGTAGCTAGCAGCTCTGTTCTGCAGCTGCCCCTCCCTCCTCAACTCCTCCCTTTATTCTCCCTCTTGCCCTGTCCCAACCCTTTTTGAAGCAGCCCACCATTTTACAGGCTACTACCTCAGCTGGTAACACATTCCACCCTGCCACCACCCTCTCCATAAAAAAGTGTCTCCTTATTTCCCTCCTGAACCTTCCCCCCTCCAATCTCATGTTATAGCCTCAAGTGTCCCTCCCCACCCTTGCCCTGAATAGTCCCTCCATACCAGTCTTGTTTGTCCCTCTTATAACCTTAATAAAAGGTTCCAAATATGATGGAAAAAAAGCAGTTTTCCTAAAATGGGGACTTGGTCTGCACCATTCTAACTGAACTGTTCCATTCATAGCTGAAACCAATCCTTCCAAACAGATTTGCAATCGAGAACTAGGGCAAAATGTTAGATTGCAAAAATATACTGAAACAGAAGATAACAGGATGGACCATGTTCAGATCCTTTTGATTCACCAGAAAATACCAAATATCCCTTTTGATGAACATACAAACATACAAAATTTGCCAACAGAAAAAGGCTATTTGGTCTATCGAGTCTGCTTGATTACGCAGCTAGCAGCTCCATTCTACAGCTGCCCCTCCCTTCTCGCACCCCCTTTATCCTCCCTCTTGCCCTGTCCCAGCCCTTTTTGAAACAGCCCACCATTTTACAGGCTACTACCTCCACTGGTAATGCCTTCCACCCAATCACCACCCTCTCCGTAAAAAAGTGTCTCCTCATTTCCCTCCTAAACCTTCCCGCCTCCAGTCTCATGTTATGGCCTTAAGTGTCCCTCCCCACCCTTGCCCTGAATAGCCCCTCCATACCAGTCTTGTTTATCCCTCTCTTGTACTTGAATGTCTCAGTCATATCCCCTCTGTCCCTCCTCTCCTCCAGCGAGTACATGTTTAACTGCTTTAGCCTACTCTCATGTGGTAAGTCCCCCAGGCCCTGGATCATCTTGGTTGCTCTGCACTGCACCCCTTCCAGTAATTTAATGTCCCTTTTCAGGTGTGGGTGCCAGTACTGAATGTAGCATTCGAGATGAGGTCTAACCAGTGATCTATACAGTGGCAGAATCACCTCCTCCCTCCTTGATGTTACAGTCAAAGCCACTTATAACGGGCACATCTGTGTAAGCAGATTTTGCCTGTTATAGTGAGTGGTCGCTTCAACCAAAACCACTATTTTTTACTAAAAAGCTGCACTATCTGCTGTTCTGAGGGTCAGTTAGGAGGTTACAGTATCTGCTATAATCAGCCTTAGCTGTAATCAGTCTCTTAGTGCTGTCGCATAGCACTATACAATGCACCTGACGAAAAGTAGAGACTCACTGCGAGATGCGGTTCACTCTCCGTTGGTAAAATAAAGACTCACTGCGAGATGCGGTTCACTCTATGTTGCTCAAATAAGGACTGGTAGACACAACTGAGAGTCAGAGCTGCAAGGTCACTGGATAACAGCCAGATGGAGTGGATAGCAAAAGCGAGCATTAACAGGTTTGAAAAATCAGTGCGAAATGTAAACCTTTCCTACCAGATCCCCACCCAGCTGTCATGCCATAACTCCCCCCCACTCACCCTACCCGATCCTCACTCTGAGATGTGGTTCCCGAACAAGGCAAACACTCACTCACTGTAAGATGCGGTTTACTCTCTGTTGTGAGACTGGGGACTTAAACATGGCATGGAATTTACTGCACTCGCCGCAAGATGCAATTTACTGAGCAAGCCGATGAAGGAAGAATGACTGTACGTACACTGTGGATGTAACATTCTATGTCCTTTCTATTCAGGCTGAATAGCCACTAATTAGCTGCTAAGTACTGTGTTAGATCACAAACAGCAAATGGCAAACTTCATGCCAAAGTGTGAACTCACACTAATTAGCGGCTAATCTGCCTGAAGTAGAAGGCGGGCTCGGAACAATATAACCACCAGTTTTAAAATTAGAGTCTATGGCAAGGGCAAATGGTAAATGAAATTTGCCCAGTTAAACCAACTGCCCATCTAAACCAAGGACAATATAAGTGGAGTCAACTATATTCTCCTTGCTATGCAACCTAGCATTTTGTTGACCACTGCTGCTGCCTTCCTACATTGTGCTGAGTTGTTCATTGATCCCATGATGACCATTCCCAGATCCTTATCCTCCTCAGTCTCCGCCAGCTGCCCTTCCCCCCAGTTGGTAGTTCCCCCTTGGATTTTTTGCTCCAAAGTGCAGTACCTTATATTTTTTGGCATTGAACCCCAGCTGCCAAGTGTCTGACCAAGTCTCCAGCTTATTCAGATCTTCCTGCAGACCCCATCACCCTTCTATGTTGTCCACCACTGCCTCATCTTGGTGTCGTCAGCCAACAGGCTGATTCTGCTCTTGATGCCCATGAAAATGTCTGCAATAAATATCCCAAATAACACTGGTCCCAGCACCGAGTCCTGTGGAACCCCGCTTGTTACTACCTTTGGGAATGAGAGTTCCTCTTTCACCACCGCTCTCTGCTGCCTTCCCCTTCAGCCAATTTGTCACCTATCTCACCATTTTTGGTCCTGCCCCTGCATCTTCAAGTTTTATTCAAAATCTCCCATGTGACACTGAATCAAAAGCCTTGCTGAAGTTCAGGTATATGACATCCACTGCATGACCCTTGTCCATCTGCCCAGTCACCCAGTCATAGTACTCTGCCAGGTTGGTTTGGCAGGATTTTTGCCCATGACAAAGCCATGCTGTCTACTGTGCTGCAGCCCATTGAACTCCAGCAGGGACACCAGCCTCTCCTTCAGGATCTTTTCCATTAGCTTCCCCACAATGGATGTGAGGCTCACCGGTCTATAGTTCCCTGGTTCATCTTTGCGGCCACTGTTACGCAGGGGAACAACGTGAGCCAACCTCCTTGGGTGCGCTTCCTGAATTTAGTGAGGCATTAAATAGGCCTGCTAAGGGCCCTGCCAGGATCTTTGCTAGCTCTTTCAATACCCTGGGGTGAATGCCATCCAGCCCTGGTGCCTTGTCCACCCTCTGTGTTCTCAAGCCCTCCAGGACTCCAGCTTCCATGATCTCCCCATCCATTACTCTCTACCCAGCCTTTACTGCCCCCCACCCCCTTGGGTAGCACTCCCCCCTCTCACCTTCATAAATACCAAGCAGAAGTAGTCATTGAGTGCTTCTGCCATTTCTCCCTCCTTCTCTACCCATTCTCCATCCTTCTTAATCCTTACTATCTGTTCTTTGCAACTCCTTTTCTCCATGATGTACCTGAAGAAGCCCTTCTCCCCTCCTTTATGCCTTCCACCAGCCAGAGCTTTTTGGTGGTTTTTGTTCTTCTTACTGCTCTTGTCATCTCACTTGCTTCCTGTAGGTATTGCTCCCAATTTTCCCCCTCCCCAATTTCCTGTATCTCCTAAAGGCCATCCTTTCTCTCCTCACCTTTTCCACAACCCCCCTGCATATCTAGCTTGGCTTTTTTGCCCTGGCCTTTTTACTCCAAGTCCTGCTACAGGAATTGGTAGCCTCCAGTATCCCCTTCTTTATGATCTCCCATCTCTGGTCCATGTCCATACTAGGCTGGATCCTGGCCAGTTACCCACTCACTACCTCCCCATCTTTGCAAAATCCACCCACCTGAAATCCAGCACTTTCATGTTGGATGCCACCCCCTCTTTGCCCATCACTAACCTGAACCATACTAAGTGATGGTCACTCCCCACTAATGGTTCAATCTGTTGCCAGGGTTAACAGAGTTCAGTCTGTTGCCCCATACCATTTGAAAAAAAAATACTAAATAGCTGAGTTTCCAAAAGTTGAGGTAAATTGAAAATGGCACTGACATAAAGAAAAGTAGGCAACACATTACTGTAATCCTTTCCTTTTTAGATAATTACCTTTATGAAATGGCTCCTAGCATATAAGAAATCTGATTTGCTACTACCTGTATGCTAAAGTGTCTAACACGCAGGAACAAGGTCCAACACTGCCCAGTGGGTATTGATATGGGTGATGCTGCCCACTCAGAATGTTAAGAAAACAAAACGCAGCCATCTTATTTTTGCCAGAAGTGGTGCCAACCTAACTGTAAAAAATATCTCTGACTTCCTGTTCACTCAGCCTCGGTCACCTCGTGGATGCAGCATGTAGTAAACAGCAAGAAAAAAACTAACAGTGGCAAGCAGCAAGACTATTTAAAAAAATCAATTACTGCTGCAATCTCTTCGATCACTTCCCACTGCATTCAACCGCTTGCTTGCTCACTCCCACCCACCGAGATATCTTCTCTTTCTTGCCACCCGTCCAGTCTCTTGATCACAGTCCTACTCAAGCATAGCTGCCACCTGCTTGGTACCTTCTTATTGTACCTGTTACTGTTTTTACTAAAATAAAAATAGATCTGGAGTGAGAGGGGGCAATGCCAGGACAACTCAAAACACTACAATTATGGTAGCCTGCCTAGGTCAAAAATCCTCAAGTCAAAAAAAAAAGCACACAGTAAACTGGCGGAGGAACTATTTTATTTAAATTAAAGAAAAAGATTTAAGTTTTTAATTACTTAATGCTGTTATTTTACCTTTCACAATCATCTATAATGTAGATGACCATTTCATAAGTGCAATAAGCCACTCCAGGGTCATGTGTTAGACACTTTAAGACATGGCTAGGAGGCTGGATGCACTCAGCCGGTGGCCTTGTGCCTCACTACGTCTCCTAGCCGGTGTTAAAGTGTCTAACACACACCCTGTCTTGTCTTATTGCTTACACAATTACCAGTTTTTGCAAGTGGCTACCTTTGATGCCCCTGCAGCCAAAACCTTCCCCTAATTAAACATAGCAAAATTATTCATACTGAAGTAAATACCTAAACTTTTAACAGGCTCTAAAGACACTACAATACCATTAATAGCAGTAGGAATATGATTGTAGTCCCAATAGGTAAAATCTGACTCCTTTGTAATTTTAGCCATGAATCAATAAGTGTTGCAGAGTCTCGTCAGAGAGAAATAGCTGCTGACCGAGAAGCTTCATCTGTAGCAAATAAACAGATAATCAGCATAGGCCTAGACTTTAACATCTACCAACAATAGTGAGTTTTGAATACCTCATATGTGTGATGTATTATCAATAGCACATAGTAAAGGGTCCAAAGTTAAAATATACAAAGCAGGACTTAAAGGACAGCCTTGCCATACCCCTCTAAATAATGAAATACGAGACCCCAGCTACCCATTAATATTGGGGAGGAGAGTTGTGTGGGAATACAGAAGCCTAATCCACTCAATACAAGTCTGCGAAAACCCATATTTATGTAGCATCAGAAAGATGTACTAATGCAGGACTTTATCAAATGTATTTTCCTGATCCATAGTAATAAGGAAATTATCTTTACCTTCCTTGTTACAGAATTTAGTAAGTTCTCTGAGAAGTAATATGTTATCTTGAATTTTGCAACCTGGAATGGAACCTGTCTGCAATGGATGGATAAAGTTAGGTAATACCACCACCAAAGGTGTACAGAAAATTTTACCAAGAATTTCAGCATCTGTGTTACTCAGACAAATTGGTCTCTAATTCTGTAAGTCTGAAGGGTTATCTTTTTTAAACAAAAAGATTTGTATCACTTCGGTAACAGCTCCAGAAATAGCAAGGTTGTTTCAGGAAATAATTAAAAATAGTAACTAAAGACAGGGCTAAGTACCGTATTTACAAAAAGTCTGGTAGAATTCTGATATTAAGCCATCAGAACCCAGTGAGGTCTGTTTCCTAAGGGTTGCAATAGCTGAAGTAACATCTTCTATACAAATAGGACGAGTCAGAAAAAAATTATCAACAGCCGATATTTGGGGTAGGCCTACAGAATCCAGAAACCATGTGGTTTCAATATTCATGAGAAATTGTGAACCAGCTGTACTACTCAAAAAAATCCAGGCCCAGATATTCAAAAGGGTTGCTCCATGTGCAACAGGGTTACGCATGCTCAAGTCCTACATTGCGCCATTCTGCGATATTCAGCAGGAGGCAGTTGCTCCACTGGCAACAGGTTGCGCAAAAGAGCAATGCAAATGAATGCATGCTCAACAGGAAGGGAAGGAACCATTCACAAATCTGGACTGTCATATGCGGTATGGGCTGCAGCCATTGGCTGTAACTCTGCACCAATGAGCGTGCAGCCCTACGGACAGTCAGTCGCGGTCCGTCGGCCGCGGTGGGATGCTGTCACCGGCCGGCGCGGGAGGGAGCGGGTGGAGGGGCTTCTGGGGTGGGTGGGGGACACTAGACACCAGGGGAGATGTTTGGGGGGTTGTGATGTGACATTCTGCCCGGCGATTGGCTTTACGTCCACTGGACCACCAGGAGATATTCGGGTTGGGGGAGGGTTACATTCTGCCCGCGATCGGGCACTGGGGGTTCATACATCGCCTGCCCGCGACCGGGCTGTGGGATATGTGTGGGGGTTTCATGTACCTGTACTGCCCATCCATCGGGCTGTGGGATATGTGTGGGGGTTTGTGTACCTGTACTGCCCGCGATCGGGCTGTGGGATATGTGGGGGTTTCATGTACCTGTACTGCCCGCGATCGGGCTGTGGGATATGTGGGGGTTTCATGTAACTGTGATGCCCGCGATCGGGCTGCATTGTGCGTTGGTCCCCGACGGCTGCTGCCTGGCAGGGTGGCCAGGAGCAAGTCCTCGGGGATCGGCGCACCTACATGCAAATGGCATGCAAATGGGGCCATAAATAGATGCTAATGCCCCCGGCCTTGCATAAATTATGGCCCCTATTTGCATGTCTGCCTGAATATCGGAAATTTGAGCATGGCTCAATCGGTACTGGTGCCACCGCAAGTTTAATGCTCAACTTTGGCACTTATGGTATGCTAAGTCCACTCAGCCATGCTAGTGTTGTGGTTGGGGTTGATATTCAAAGGAGTTGCTCAACAGCACAACCCTTTGAATATCACCCGCCACACCCCCTGTGCAACTATTTTGAGCAGCGCAGGGGCTTGCGCCTCAGAATGGCTCAGTTTAAAAATCTGGGCCCCTGTGTTTTTAATAAGCTATTTTTGAGAATGAAAAGCAATACCTCTATGCGCTTGAAGGGAAATACATTTATACAATTGATAATAATAATAATAATAATAAAACTTGATTTATACCGGGCCTTTCTTGAATTCAAGGCGCCTTACAATATTAACAAATACGATAAATAATAAATAGTACACCAGTAATCTGAGCTCCAAAAACAGTAATTAGTTAAAATAAATCCTTAACCATAAGTAGGTCTTCATGGCCTTTTTTTAAATTCCTCCATGGTCGCACACTGACGAAGTGGACGGGGTAGAAAATTCCAGAGGGCTGGAGCAGCATAAACAAAAGCACAAGCACCAGACGATTTCAAAGAAACCCTCAGAATCTCTAGCAACCCCTCATCCACCGAGCGGAGAGATTGCTTAGGGCAGTGGGGCACCAGAAGCTCCTTCAAGTGGTCCAGGCCCAGTCCACGTAGGGCTTTGTAAGTCAAAAGACCAACTTTAAAGGTGATCCGCCACTGAATCGGCAGCCAGGGCAGATTGCGCAGCACCGGTGAAATATGACAGGCACGAGATGAACCCATCAATAACTGAGCCGCAGCATTCTGCACCAGCTGCGAGTGGCGGATATCAACCCCAGGAAGCCCTAGATAAAGGGAGTTGCAATAATCAAGGTGTGAGGTCACAAAAGCGTGGACTAATGTTGGCAGATCAGCGGGTGGAACAAGGTGCTTAATCCTGGTGATGTTCCTAAGATGATAAAAGGAAAGTCTGACAACTGCCAACACCTGCGAATGCAGCGCTAGCTCACTGTCAAAAATCACCCCCAGGTTCCACACCTGCTCGGAGGTAGGGAGCTGTAAGCCCCCCAGAAATAAACCTGAGGGTAAACCAGCTCCCATCCCCTCTACCTTATGACCTGGGTCCACAACCATTACCTCCGTCTTCCCCAAGTTCAACTTTAGCCAGCTTGAATCCATCCAGCACTGGATTTCAGTGAGGCAGTTATTAAAGACTGAGAGAGCGCTCTATCCTGGTCAGGTGCAAAAGACAGGTAGAGCTAGGTATCATCAGCATAGCTGTGAAACCTCAGCCCATACCTTCTTATAATGTCTCCGAGGGGCAGAATATACACTGCGAACAACATGGGGGACAACACCCAGCCCTGGGGAATCCCACATGACAGAGAGACTGGGTGGGAAGAATTTATCCCCAACACCACTCTTTGAGTTCTGTCAGTGAGGAAAGATCTAAACCAACTGAGGACTGCAACCAACAAGCCACAGATGAACTCCAGGCACGCGAGAAGTACCTCATGGTCCACAGTGTCAAAAGCTGATGAGAGATCAAGAAGAACCAAGTTGGAACGGCTCTTCTGATCCCTAGCCATCAGGAGATCATTAAGCACCCAAACCAGCGCTGTCTTGGTACTATGCCTCTTTTGAAAACCAGACTGGAGTGGTTCATAGATGTCATGGATGGTTAAGTGGTTTTCAAATTGTGCAGCCATTACTTTCTCAATAATCTTCCCTATAAAGGGAAGATTAGAGATTGGCCTGTAGTTGGCAAGGCAGTCGGGTCCAAGGAAACTTTCTTCAGAAGGGATGTCACCACTGCCTCCTTCAGGGAGCTAGGAAACTCACCTATATCCAAGGAGCACCAAACTATCTGTGCCAGGACTGGGCCGATGATATCAAGACAACCCTTTATCAGGGAAGTCGGGCCCAGATCCAAACTACAGCGTGTAGGGCGCATACTATGGACAATCCTCATGACATTACTGAACTCAGGCCGGCCGAAGGAGCTCCAGGAAAGACCAGGGTCTGCGACCAAATGCCGATCAATAACTTCTCCCATAGAGGGTGCTGGCTGGAGTGCTGCCCTGACATCGGCCACCTTATCTGCAAAGAAGTGAGCAAGCTCATCACATTCCACTTGTGAAAAAACTTTCCGAACCTGAAGACAGGCTGGGTTGCACAGTCTGTCAAGAGTTTGAAAAAGCTGAACTGGTCAGTTCTGAGCAGCTGCAATCTCCCCGGACAGGAACTCTGCCTTCTTATGAGAGATTGCAGATTGATAGAGTTGATAATGTTACGTAAGTCTAAGATGGTCGGCATCAAGGGTAGTTCTCCATCAACACCGTTCTAATCTTCATCCTTGTCGCCGCATCTCCCTCAAAGTCCCATCAAACCATGGAGACCGAGGTCAAAGGGGGAGAGGATGAACGAGGACCAGAGCAATAAAATCGAGAGCCAAGGAGATGGCCCTATTATAGGCCAACACCAAGGTATCGAGATCATTGCTCACTCCAGATAACTCCGATAGGTCAAGCACCGCTGCTAGGCCTATAGAGCTAACATTTCGCAAAGATAGGTACCTAATCATCTCCACAGGGGCAGGCCTACAAGGGGGGGTGCAAAAACTGACCTCACCGTGTAATGATCGGACCAACCAACAGGTTCCACCCCCACGTCGGAGGCCTCAATCCCCAGGAGGAAAACTAAGTCCATGGAGTGACTGCTCTTATGAGTTGCAGAAGTATCTACTTGTGTAAGGCCCAAAGATGTCATTAATTGGAGGAAGTGTTGTCCCAACTGTGAGAGTTCGTCATCGACCCAGGCATTGAAGTCACTCAGGACTATCAGCCTGAGCGACTCAAATGCCATGTCGACGATGAAGTCTGCTACTTACTGCAGAAAACGTTTCTCATCACCTGGTGGATGGTAGATGAGAACAATTCTACAACCCACACCTGCCACTACAATATACTAGAAGGACTCAACTCCCTCAACTGGTATACTTGAAAGCCCCAGTTTGGTCTTGAAACAGACCGCAACCCCCTCCCCCCCCCGCAGTCTAATCTCGGCCGGTGTAACACTGAGTACCCGGCTGGAACTGCTGCCTCCAAAACTGGACCAGCATTTTCGTCCAGTCAGGTCTCGGTAATGCAAGCCAGATCCACAGACTTAACAAGATCTGCAATAACTGCAGTCTTGTACCTTATAGATTTCGCATTGCACAACACCGCCCGGGATGAACAGGCAACTGGAGCAGCACAGACCACTTGCCCAACATCAGTAGCGGTGCACTTGGGTATGGAAACCAGACAAGGTGAACCTCATTCCAGGGTCCATTTTGTCCCAGGGCATCTTCTGGTTCCCACTACCCCAATACAGTGTCCCCGTTCATTCAGCCTCCACTGTTCGCACCCCATAAAACCCCTTCTCACCCTCTGCACAATACCCAATGTAAATCCAAATATGTGGTACAATTATGTTGGCAAACCAAACTAGAAAACTGGTTTGCTAATTTCCTGTCACATTTTGTATCTTCCCAACAGAGTGACAGATCCTTATAAAGGCAGATGACTGTGATGCAAGCCCATAATAACTCCAGGAGAACATCCTGAAATTTCATCTCAGAGGGGACTGTATTATTCAACCACCAGCCATATTTCCCCATTCTATGGTCTGGTACAATAGTGACATCCCAACTTAATAATAAATGATTAGATGTTTCAAAAGTAAAGTAAAGTAAAATTTATTTCTTAGGCGCCTTTCAAATTATCAGGGTGCCGTACAATAAAATAGCATACCATATAATCAACATTAATAATAATACATTCTAAAAACATTCAGAAAAAGCCTGATAAAACAAATAGGTCTTAAGTTCTGATTTAAAATTCAAGATGGTCGGGTATTCCCTTAACCGATGAGATAGAGAATTCCACAGGGTAGGTGCAGCGTAAGAGAAAGCACGTGTACCAGATGTTTTTAGCCGAACCCTGGGAATCTCTAGCAATCCCTCATCGGCAGATCTAAGTGAGTGGGAGGGGACAGTAGGGAGTTAGGAGCTCTTGCAGATACCAGGGACCCTGCTTGTGTAGGACTTTGTAGGTCAGCAGACCGACCTTAAAGGTGATCCACCACTGTACTGACAGCCAGTGCAGTTTGCGCAACACGGGCGTAATATGACTAGTTCTTGACGTACCAGTCAAAAGCCTGGCCACCGCGTTCTGCACTAGCTGCAAGTGGCAGATATCAACCCCCAGAAGCCCTAGGTAGAAGGCATTGCAGTAATCAAGGCGGGTGGTTGCGAAGGCGTGGACCAGTGTCGGAAGGTCAGTCGGAGGAATCAGGTGTTTTACCAGGGTGATATTCCTCAGATGGTAAAAGGAAGAGTTGACAACAGCAGATACCAGAGATTTTAGGGTCAAACCACTGTCAAAAATAACACCCAGGTTACGCACCTGGTCTGGGGTCATGAGCTGGACATCATCGAGCCATAGGCCCGAAGGGTGCCCAGCCCCAAAACTCACCTCCGGTGACCCAGGTCCACAACCAACACCTCAGTCTTATCCGGATTTAACCACATCCAGCTAGTGCTCATCCAATTCTTGATCTCAGCTAGACAGTTATTAAGCATAGAGATCACATCATCCTGTCCGGGAGTAAAGGACATATACAGTTGGGTATCATCTGCAAAACAGTGAAAACCCAAACTGTATTGCCTAATGATTTCTCCTAATGGCAGCATAAACACTGCAAACAACATGGGTGCCAATCTGGAGCCCTGCGGCTCACCACAGAACAGGGGGAAGGCATCAGAGGAACAAATTCCAGTGACAATCCTCTGTGACCTGCCCATGAGAAAGGATCGAAACCAACCTAGAATTGTTGTAGACAGTCCACAGAGACACCGCAGGCACTCCAAAAGCACATCATGATCTACAGTGTCAAATGCCACCGAGAGATCAAGAAGGACTAAGATAGTATGAGTGTTTCGATCTATCACAATTTGGAGATCATTTAAAACCAGAACAAGGCAGTCTTAGTGCTATGTCTCTTCCTAAACCCAGATTGGATAGCATCATACACATTGTGGGTTGTAAGATGGTCATCCAGTTTCAACGCGACCACCTACTCAATAACCCTACCCACAAAGGGTAGGTTAGAGACAGGTCTGTAGTTAGCTGGACAGTCTTGATCCAAGGAAAGTTTTTTTAAGGAGTGATCGAATGACTGCCTCCTTAAGGGAGATCAGGAAAGACCCCCTTCTCCAGGGAACTCCAGACAATTTCAGCAAGGATTGGGCAGATAACATCTACGCAATCTACCAATAGTGGCATAGGGCCAGGATCCAAACTACAGTTGATTGGTCGCAAAGTCTGGACAATCCTCACAATGTCTGTGAATTTCAGGCAAGATGGGTGCTCGCCACAGCCCACCGATCTCCGCAATCCCTCATAGAGAGGGTCAGGCCGATACCCAACCTGATGCTGGCAACCTTATCTGCAAAAAATCGAGCAAGCTCATCACACTTTATTTATGAAAAATCTCTTCCAGACTAAAGGCAGACTGGATTGCACAGTCTGTCCACAGTCCAGAAGAGCTGAGCCGGTCGGTTCCGTGCAGCAGCAATCTCCCCGGACAGGAATTCTGCCTTCTTACGGGTGATTGCTGATTGATAGCGATCATAATGTTCCATCAATCTAAACCTGTCAGCATCAAGGCCAGATTTCCGCCAGGCTCTCTCTAGCCTTTGACCCACTCTTCTCAGCTCCTTCAGGGACCCATCAAACCAAGGGGTCCTTGGGCGCAGAGTGAGTGGGTGAACATGAACAGGAGCAATTGAGTCCAGGGCATCTCCCACTGCCTTATTATAAGCCTGTACTAGACTACCTGGACTCATACATTCACTCGATAAACTGAAAGGTCCAGCACTACCAACAGACCTTCTGGGGTAACTCCCCTTAAAGGGCGGTACTGGACCACCTCTGTAGGAGCAGGCCTATTTGGGGGTGCCCCAAAACTGAACCTTGTGGTGTGATGGTCTGACCAAATGACTGGTTCCACCCCCAGATCGATGACCTCCATCCCCAGGAGGAACACCAGATCCAGAGAGTTACCCCCTATATAGGTAGCAGAGGTAACCACCTGTGTAAGGCCCAGCATAGTCATAAACTGGAGGAGATTATTTCCAAATTATGAGAGTTCATCGTCGACTCAGGCATTGAAGTCACCCAGAATTAACTATCTGGGTGACTCCAAGGCCACATTAACAATGAAGTCCACAAACTCCTTCAGGAATTCTCCCCCATCACCAGGTGGATGGTTGATGAGGAGTATCCTGAACCCTACACCTGCTCCCAGGATACACTCAAAGGATTAAGTGCACTAAACTGGCACATCCACAAGGCCCAGTTCCATTTTAAACATAATGGCTACACCCCTGCCCCCACGATCCACTCTCAGAAGGTGTATCACCGAGAACCCGTCTGGAACAGCAGATGCCAAAATAGGGCCTGCATTTTCATCCAGCCAAGTCTCAGTGATGCATGCCAGATCCGATGTTCCAACAAGATCAGCTATAATAGCTGTCTTGTTTCTAATCAATCTGGCATTGCACAACACCGCTCGAGTTGGATGAGTCAACGAGGAAGATCCTGAGACCTGCGCACTATTTGTGGAGCCCTTGGGTATGGGAACAAGGAAGGGAACACCCCTTTCCTGACCCCATTTTGCCCCAGGGCATCTCCTAGTTCTACGACCTCTATCCATCCACCCCTCTCCATTCTCCCACCATGCCCAGATTGCGTTTTTTTCAGTCGACTTCTATCCCCAAGCCTTGGCATCTCTGATACACCTCAGCTGATAATGAAGGACAGTCGAAAGGATATAACTCCCTAAGCATGGTGGGAGAATAACACCTGACTATCTTAAACCCCCCAACACATAAATAAATAATTTCAGTCTCCAATACCACCCCACAAACACCTTCAGTAGGGTGCCTCTCATGCAACCTCACCAAGGATCCAAACAACCACGTCACTCACTATAATCAGCCACACAAATCATCACTCAATTCACATACTATCCCACCAGCATAAACAATATAAACCCCAAAAATCAGTGCAAAACAATATTTAAACAATTTAGACTTACATCCCATAATCAAGCCACCTTCCAAAAGTCCTCCCAAAACTCCCCAAATTAAAACCTTAATTCAGTTCAAGTATAAGAAAGTCCAGCAGTCCTCCGCAGCAGATTAGACAGATGACTCCAAATGTTTAATGAATAGACCAGGGAAGCTCCCACCTCCTCTGGCCAACAATGTCAAGACTTCCCAATCCCAGGTTCTGCTCTCACCAAGGGTCTGAGAGAGAAGTAAACAGTAAAAGAAAAGAAATTCAAGCCAGTAGAGTCTAGTAATATCCCAAAATATTGTGAGCATGCAGGAAGATGACTGCAATATAATGTCAAGCACGTTCAGCGTTATAAAACGATCCCAAATTAATCCAATCGCAGAGACAAACCTCGATAGCCAAATAGGGACAGGCCTTAAGCCAAGCTGCAATCCTCGAAAACAACAGGCACAGCTTGAAGACTCTTCAGCACAGCAGCAGGCTGAGGCATGCAAGCTAGATCCAAGGGGAGCCCCCCCAAAACACACACCCTCGGGCCCTGGCACCCAGCCACCAGCGACCCACAGCTACAGTCCCCTGGGGATGTACTAGCATTAATAATAGAACTGCTTTGGAATATAAATAGAATAATAGATAGGTAAGTGTGTATTGCAAGGTTGCAATACCATCGAGATGTTCACTTGTCCCCAGAGCCATGAGATGGTGTTACACCCTTGAAATACACTCTCACCTATCTGTTAATTTTTGTAATATATTGATCAAAAGACTTGAAAATATTTAGTAAATTGTGTTGCAATGCTGTGTGTGTGCCAGTGGAGCTGGGGTTTTTTTTTATTTTTTTTTTATGGTTGCCAGGCCATTGTTATAGACACCATAACGTCCTCATGCTGGTAAAGATTCCAGTGTGTTCTCATTGGCTGTTGCCATGCTTTCTGAATAATTATGTTCAGAAAATGGCGGCATGTTTATGCGAGAAGGTCGAGAAGGAGCTTCATTGAATGTGAACAGGAGATGGAGGTTACCACTTCATGCGTTCAGGTGAAAGACTGGGGAGGGCATTTGGTTGGTTGTTTTTGAGAGCGATTCCTTGATTTTTTGGTTTTTTGTGTAGTGGTGAATTGGCTTTTACTGTACGTGGTGGTTACAGTAAAAGCTGACTCATGCTCTGCGTGAGACAGTCCTGAGCTTGCGCTTTTGTGTTTTCCTGATAATACTATCGTTCAGAGCTATGAGCAGTGGTATTATGGACTCTGACTGATAGTATAATGTGAGAGCATCGATAGTTTTATCACTTTTGCAAGTGTAGTATTATGGAGATTTTTTTGAAGCTTTTCTGTAGTATTATTTTATGTAGTCATATATTACAAAGAAATAATCAAGCCTAGTGGCAAAGGATGCTCTATAGTATGTGCACACTCCAGTAGAATGTTGTGTACGGTATGCATCTAATAAACCTGTGTCTCTGCACAACTTGTTTAAACAGATGGAGTCACAAAATAACTTTTGGGTTTTTGTACCCCTGTCCTGGAGTTGTAAGGGACAATTAAAATAGCCTCCAAAGATAATTGTGTTAGAGGTATGAACACATTGTTGGATGAGCCAAAAAAGGGAAACCGTATCAAACTTTGGTTAAGTTGACAGGTGTACCAGCCTTATCTTTTGATTTACAATGCAGAGGTTGATATTGCTGCAGATTCCTGTGTAGATAGACCTCACCTTTCAGAATTTGCTTGTTACCCCTGAGAAAATTGGTGGATGGACCTTCGGGAGCCTATTTCTGATTATGTATGTTTTGGGCCCTCAGGGCCCCATAGCTCGGCCTAGGAACATCTGATTTACAATTCCAAGGTGTCATTTTCTACATTTATTGCCATGCCAAGTTTGGTGGAACAACTTAGAAAATCCAAAATGGCCACCAAAATCCAATATGGCCACCATATCGCTAGTAAATATATGATTCACTAATAATTTCCAAATCCCTAGCTTCCAAGATACTGATGATCGATGAGTCGTGAATATCTATATATTGCTTTGAGGCTCCCTGTTAGACACAGAACCAAATGCACACATTAATACTACATAAAACAATTGAATTCACAAGGTAATTTACTGATAACATTGTTTGAAGTAAGTACAGTAAAGCTTAAAATCTAAATGTTGTATGTGCTGATGTGTTGTTTAGAATTAAGACATTTTATCAATTATTTGACCCAACACTATGAATATTTTGGGCCAATAGTACACCTTGGCTGTAATGTCCAGTTTTGAAGTCATTATATTGGCATCCACTCTGGATCTGAACTGTCACATTCACTCCGGAAGCTTGAAGATTCATCCACAGAAGTTTGTTCATTGGCTGCCGATGTGTAATTTTCAGTGTCATCATCTCCTGTACAATCAGTCATTGGTGCTGTGGTTGAAGGTTTTTGTTTGGTCTTCTGTGTTTGTCTTTGAGGTGTTGACTCACCTTCGTCATCTGCCTCATCTCCATCAGATGCATATCATCGTCCGGTTAACCTTCCACCCTTTCTTCTATGACGAAGGACATCAGGTAACTGAAACCCAGTGAACCACACAGGTTTCAGCATTTCATTCTCTCATTTCCATCCTGACAAACAAGGGTCAACTTTCAAGGTTTCCAGCTCTGTGCAGTGGCGCCAATAGTAGGCTATGAGATTTGCTCTCTTTATGTGCTGACATAGGCTTGCTGGGTCTGGTAGAATCGTTCGAGTAGTCTTCACTTTTAGGTTATTGTATTGCCTTATTCAGGTGTCTACCAGATCATCTCCTCCTGTACCATTGTACACGCAGCATTGAATGAAGGTCTTGACATTTTGTTCAGTGTCTTGTGAAGCATGTGTGCTTTTCCCAAGCCCTGAAAGGAGATTTATTTCTTTGGCCCTGTGTGAACGTTGAAAAATTAATTTAATTGATACCTTGTAGAAGTAACTCACTGCATCGCATCCAGAGACAGCATGGTATGCTGGCAAATTGAGACTTGCAGTGTATTCAATGGGATCGTATATAGATTCTAAATTTACAAATACATCATGGTTGATTTTTAGCATCCATGGTGAATCTGGAAGGGTCTTTGCGAAAGCGTAAACCATCAGGATGAGGATGTCTGTATCTTTGGCAAGAGCACAATGCAGCACTATCCTCATATGTGCCTCCTCATGGTTGCAGGAAAACAGGAATTCTTCTGAATCTGGATACATAGTATACATGCTTCTGCCATTGCTGATAGTAAGCAGGTATCATAAGTTTCTTCTGACATCCTCTTGTCTAACATATTCATTGAAACATTGTATGAGATCTGTTTTGTTGTCATTGTAAAGGTACTACTGATATACCTTTCCCTGCAGCATCTCTTGCAAATCTGATCCCATGTGAAGTCGCATTCCTCCTGTTCCTACCGCTCGCTCAGTTTGTTCTTGCTGTTTCACCAAGAACTCCTGATCATCCTTATAACTATCAAAAATTATGATGACTTCCACAGGGTTTGTTGTAGATGGAGGTGGGAATGCGACAAGAAGTGCTTTCCAAAGACTGTCCCATGTATGCTGTGCAGGAACTGCTCTGGCCATCACCATGGCATCGTATATGTACACTGAGCATAACCGAGCAGGGGTAGAACTTCGAGCTTCTGCTTCATCAATGAGATCATTTCTTAAGACATGTTTGGTATTAGGTTTGTAGAGGTTTCCGTCCAGAGTTGCTTTTGCAAGAGGATATGTTGTGAGCGGATGGGAAAATGCATCTGTCTTATCAGGGCACTTTGCAACAAAGATACAGAGAGCCTGACAGTCTTCTCTCAAGACTGATTCTGCTTTGAGTTTCTTTTTCTACTTGTCCATTCCCATGGAAATTCTGCTGCATTTAATGGGCTCAAAGAAATCAACTTTCCTTGATAGGAGGTGGTCATTTATAAATGCACTCAACATAACTTCACCTGTAGCCATTGCCTTCAAAAGGCCCTCTACTATTGCTGGCAGTATTTCAATGCCCATTGCAATGTGTCGTGCTACACCCTGACATGGATCTGAATATGCGTGAAGTTTCTTCACTAGCTCCTTTACTTGACCATCATGTTTCTTCATGGCACCAAATGTCAACTCATTGTGTGTGGCCGATGTTTTCAGAAGCATCTTCTCCTTCAGCTACAAATGAATTTTAGTGAGCTTGTGAGAATTTAAAATGAAATCACCAGCCACTTCCTCAGACGTACTGTAACCAGCTCTCATAGGTCCACCCCTCACCTTGACCTCTCTGTTGATTGAGACCTCAGTCACTTGGTCACCAGGTATCATGAAGAATGCATCACCGGACATATTAGCCCCAATGCCATATTCCTGTAGTTCATTGTATGCTTTCTTATTGATGGTTTCAGATTGATGAGGTCTACATAATGCCACATCAACTACAGAGAGTAGTTTTGATGGTTGAATGCAAACAGTAAAGACAGAATATCTTGTTGAGCCTGCAAATGCAAGTTCAGATTCTTGTCTCTGTATGCGGTGACCTGGGCAAGAAGAGAGCTGGTGTCACCAATGTAGCCTGTCACCCACTGTCCCATGGTGCCAGACGTTTCCAGCATTCATGACTACACTTCAGGGAAAGATTCATCCAACAGGACAAGATTCAGGGATTCTGCTGATACTGGTCTTCTCATGTTGATGAGCTTTTCTCATAGTCCGTCGGTTAGTGAGTCATGAATCTTGGATCCCATGAATCGTAGGAGAGCCTCAAGGGACTGTTTATGTAATCTCATCAATCTAGAATAGTGTCATCCTTCCAAGGTCTGGTCAACAGATCCATCTGCAATTATCCCCACCTGAACCCACCAGTCATGAAATCCCATAGCACTGTATCACTTGTAGAGGATCTTCTGCCTCACCATCAGTTCATGAAATCCTCCCATCAAATTAACCACTTTTGTATATTTTTCTTCTTCCCACATTATTTGTGCAATTTTGTAGAAAACTGCATGATTGCTATGGCTAAAGATGTGGTCAATTTGTAAGTCATCCATTAGATCCATGAGAAAGTCACGGTAATATTTGCAAACTGCATCATCTGGTTCAGGTGGTATAATGGGCAGGAAATCAGTTTTGGATTTGAAGGTAGTGGAAAATGTTGCTTTTTTATTAAAAGCTGTCCATGATCCCAGGACTGGAAGAGATTCATCTTCTCTGGAAGATTTTATGCTTGCTGCCAGAGCCCAAATACAGTCTTTGCTGAAATGAAGATCAAGCTCAGTCCTTCTTTCATCCTCATCATAGGATGGGACAATTGGAGGGGGTTTTCTCATTCATATTTTATAATCCCCATAGTCAATAGGATCTGAGCTCTCAAAGATTTCCTGGAATTCTCTTGTTGAGCTGTTTGGAAGGTTCTGTTCTTGTACTGGCAAATCACAGATGACAGCAGGATGCGAAATTCGGGGTATGTAAATCATTGAGTTAGTGTCATGTGTTGTTGAGACTCCTGTTAATGTCTGTTGCTTACCATCTGAGTTGACAATTGTGACATGAGTTGGTTGTCCAGGCAGAATTGTGTGGGGTGCTTTTTTCCTCAGATTTGCTATCCTGTGCCAATTTCTTGTTTTGTCTTCTGACATCTGTGTAACAAAATACCAGCCCCCAAATAATGTAGAAGATTGACTGCTTCTTTACTTCCAGTGAGATGATGAATGACCATGGATAAAACTTTTGCCTTTGGAGAATTTTCATCCCAAATGAGGCATTGCTAGTCACTAGCAATGGACCATATCTTGGTAGCTTGAATTTCTGTTGGTATGGTTGCATAACATAGAACAATAATCTTCTTAGAAGGGCTTATAGAGAGAGCTATCAAATTAAAGATTTCTGGAATGGGTTCCTAATTATCAAGCACAGAAAGCAAGTCTTCGTATGCCATAGGAAACTGCAGTGACTCAATTTGTCTATCTTTTAATTTCCGATTGATCATCTTTGCAAATGCCTTGGTGATGTCACTATCACTGAGCCCAGCAACTCTCAAGGTTGCCAAAGAATAATCAAGTGGGTTTACTTTTTATCGAGTGAAGAATGAGACGATTCCCGTGTATCGCCTCCCCCAGAGCAAAAGCTATCTCATCTCCAAATTCATTACTGATAAGATTTTTCAACTGAAATGTGTGATTTATTCCAGCATCTTGTTTGCATCCATGTAACTCATACAGGTTATGAAGATCTTCCAGTAACTCTGGGAGTAAATAGCAACATCTCTGCTCAACAACCTTTCTTCTCATGATTTGAAGAAACTGTGCTTCAGCACTCTTTGTGTGAATGCTTTCCAATCCACCTGGTGTTTGACTCTCTTGTTTGTCGATGCAGATGAAAGTGTTGTAACAACTTTGATGGTATTTGACATCTGCAGCAAAGATGTCAACATTGGCGATAGCAACCTTCAAACATTTGGCTGCACCAGACAAAAGAGCATTATCGGGATTTTCATTGCGTAACATGCTTTCATGCAATGTAATCTTTCCATCTTCAAGTTAACCCTTTTGAGTTTTTCTTCTGTATTTCCTCTCTTTTTTCTTTTCTTATCACAGATGAAGTAGGTCTCATCCTTCCTAAATTTTAATGATTTCCTTTTACATCGAGTTACAGGGACCACTTCACTGCTACTGGATGTCTGTGGGTCAGTTATGCTGGAGAATTCAGCTTCAGAAGATTGATACGAAGAAAGTTGTTTCGTTGAGTTGATGTTTAATTTCCTTTCAATGGTGAAATTTTGGTGACACCTTGTATGAACAGGTAGGCCTGTTTCTCCAGGGCCAGGGGGAGGTTGGTCACAGATTTTATTACATACGAGGTTGAAGTTTAGGGCATATTCAGAAGTTGGTTTTGTGACTGACTACTTCTCTGCAAAAACCTTGACTGTATTCAGCCCGTCCTCTCCTAATATTTGTTGCAGTTGTTCCAAATCTCTAATTTGGGTCTCACAAAGAACATAGGCAAATCAGATGGATTGACCAATCCAACAGGTACAGCTACAGAGCTATCCATATTTCTGAAACAGAAATAGAAACTAAAATTAAAACTAGAAATACAAACTAAACAGGTATACAACGTACATGAACATGCCACACAATCCTGTTAACAAAGTGGCAAATTCTCAGAGTGGATGCAATTTTGGGTCAATGGCACAAACAAGTAGACTGATGCATCATTTATTTATATTTATGTTCTATTATATTAATTTCTGTTAATATCAAACATAATAATAATAAACTCCCCATTCATGAATCATTGATAATCAGTATCTTGGAAGCTAGGGATTTGGAAATTATTAGCGAATCAAGTATTTACTAGCAATATGGAGCCCATATTGGATTTTGGTGATTATTTTGGATTTTCTAAGTTGTTCCATCCAACCTGACATGGCAATAAATGTAGAAAATGACACTTTGAAATTGTAAATCAGACATTCCTAGGCCAAGATATGTGGCCCAGAGGGCCCACAACATCCAAAATCTTAAATTAGTCCCACAAGGGTCCATCCATCAATTTTCTTGGGGGAAACAAGCAAATTCCAAAAGGTGAGGTCTATCTACACAAGAATCTAAAGAGATACCAATCTCTGCAATGTAAATTGAAAGATTAAGCCGGTACACCTAACTAAAGGTGCATAAAGAAAAAGAAAATGATCTGTCAAACAATCCAATAACAAAGTTCTACCAGGCACAAGATCAATAAGCCACAACACCTCAGGTTAAATATTGTGAAACACAATTGCCACCCCATCACATAAGTCTGTACCCATGGAAAAATAAGAAACACCAGAAGACAAATGTCTTTGTGTCACAGCTATATCTGATACAGTGCAGAGTCTGGTATCCTGTAGGAAAAAGATATCCACTGGACATCTCCACAAAAGATGAAAGTTAATCTGTATGTGCCAGAAAGTCTTAATACTCACTGACATCCCTGGTTCAGGAACAGATCCGAGAGTCAGAGTAATGGCCAGGAGGAGGAGGAGGATTGAGCATCCCTCAGTTTTCACTCCTCCTCCAGGGGGAGGGTTGATGAGCACTTGGTGCATGAATGACCAGTGGTGGAGGCCAGGGGATCAGCAGCTACTGATGGCTGGATGGGGAGGGGTGTGTGATATTTCATGCCATGCCAACTCCCCCTCCCCACCATGCCATGAGGTCTTTGGTTTTAAAACTCTGGCCACCATTAATGATGCCCTGTTCCTCCTGCCATGTCTATCTACTATGGTACTCTACCAGCAACCTAGTACCATCGTCCATTAACTGCAACACAAATCCATGCCCCACCCTGGGGATAAGCAAGGGATGCAATTCCAGCAGGTGACCCCTGCTGGCAACCTTGTACTGGCATTATAGGGATTCACATCTGCAAGATGGCCCTCTACAGAGGAGCTAGCCAAAGGGGTCATCCAGATAAAGTAAGTCCCGGGAGGCGAGGTGGGGGACTGGGGAGAGTGGTGCTGAGCCTTTGGCAGGTCCATAACATAAAGTATATTAAATTTAAAAAAGTCTTAATACTGTTAACATTTATGGTGGTGGTGACTCACATGGCGAAAAGCAGCAAAAAGGAAGGACAGAGAAGAACAAATCAGTCTAAGGGACCAAGTGCATTTTTCTTAGATTTCACCTTTGTACCTGTGGTGGGACCATCTTTCCTTTTACAGATCTGAGTAGCGGGCTGAATGTCATCCTCAGTATCAGATGAATTCCTCTTCAAGAACAAAACAGTAGCAGATGCTTCCAAGTCCAAATCCTCATCAGTGTCACCCCAGTTCTTAGTCTTGGCAAGAGGGTGATATTTATTTCCCATTGACACAAGAGAGGAAGAGGCATCAGGAATCATGGCTTGGAAAGACTTTTGATGTACAGAACAGCATTGTTTTGCTTCAGCTAAGAGGGGCATGTTTGTACTAGTGGGAAATGGGGTTGCAGGAAAGGGACCAGATGTAATCGCAGCCTGTGGGTGTGAAGGTTCTGCTCCTGCAATTGCTTATCCTATCTCCTTAATCCTTAACTTCTCCTTCATTTCTGCCCAAGTACCCTCATCCTGGAAACATGATGTAGTCCTTCCTCTCCCCAAGGGTGGTGACACATCTACTCCTGGCAACTATTACCTCATTTCCCTCCTTCCTGCCCTTGCCAAACTTCAAGAACATTTAGTTCTTTCTCAACTATCACCCTTCCTCTCCAATTCCTCCTTCTTCACCCCCTTCCAATCTGGTTTTCAGAAGAACCACTCAACAACTACCTCCCTCCTCAGGCTTACTGACTCCATCTTTTCAGGGATGGATGATGGTCTGATCACCTTGGCCATCTTTGTTGACCTATTCAAAACTTTCAACACTGTTTCCCATCCCCTGCTTCTTGATTCCCTCTCCTCCGCTGGCCTTGCTCTGTCAACCACCAACTGGTTTAACTCCTACCTCATTGGCAGGACCCAGTAGGTGAGAATCCTTGATTCCATCTCCCCTCCACTCCCCATCAATACTGGTGTCCCTCAGGGCTCAGTGCTTGGTCACTTATTCTTCTCCATTTTCCTTAATGATCTTCCCACAGCCTGCTCATCCTCATCTATCCACATGTACACTGATGATACTGTCTTATACAGTTCCGTCAAAAACCTTGCTGCTGTGGAAACCAGCTTACAGCATGACTTCAACCAAGTTCAGCTCTGGATTGCTTCTCACCAACTTTTTCTAAATGCCAAGAAGACAGTCTCAATGACTTTTGGCACCAGGTAGAGACTCTCTAGGCTCCCGGCCCTACTCACCTTCCACACCCTTGATGGGACCATCCCAGAGGACATCTCCTCATTTAGATATCTGGGGGTTTGGCTGGACCAGCACCTCAACTTCTCTGTGCATATTGATGCTATCCTGAAGAAACTGTGCCCCAAGTTTGGTGCTTTGTACAAGAATCATAGTTGCATCCCACTGACTGTGATGTGTAAAATTGTACAGAAGATGATACTCCCCATCTTTGACTGCTGTGACGTAGTCTATGGTGCTGCTCACAAATCTTCCCTGACCAAGTTGGACACTCTCTTTAACTCCTTCTGCCACTTTGCTCTCAACTCCCTTCCTGCTCCTACCACTGTGAACTTAACCTTCCTTCCACTATCTCACAGATGCATCTCACACTGTGCCAAGCTAACCTCCAAACTCTGGTTTGGAGTGCTCCCCTCCTATCTCTCATCCTCTCTCTCTCTCCACTCCACCTCCCTCCACTCATTCTGTCAGATCTAATGACACCTGCACCTTGATGGTCCCTCACCACTCCACCCTCATCGGTCAGACTGGTTTCGCCCATCACTTCCCTGAAATCTGGAATTCCCTCCCCCTGAAATATGACACTCCTCCTCCAACTACTCCCTTTCATCTGCCCTACTCAATTACCTCTCCCTCAGCTGTTCCTGCTTTAACACTCCTTAATACCTATCCCCAGTTTCTGCCTACCTACCCTGACTCCCCCCCACAGGGTTCTCAACATTCTGAAGGGGAATCAGGAAATAGCTACCCCTTCTCCCTATATTCATTTCTTGCCTCTCCCCCTCTCTTCTCCACCTGCCCTTCTGGGTCACCCATGTGCACAACCTACCTCATCCTTTTTACTCCAACAACACTTGTGTACTACCTCGAGCCTGCTCCTGGTACACTCATGCACTATAATGGTTTTGTTGTAGTATTACTGTTTTGTAGGTTTATATGTTCTTTTGTATGATTTTGGACATGTATTGTAATTTACCTAATATTCCACTACTCTTTATTGTATAGCACCTTGTGTTCCAACTGTTGCATAATCTTACAATGTTGTATTGTTTGTACTACCCACATACTATTGTAACTGGTCATCCTTCAGAACCCAATGTAACCCCTTCCCCCAGGTTGCACAGTGAGATGAGCAACTTGTTGTTCAGTGTGCCCTCCTAGCTAAACATTTCAATAAATAAATACATAAATAACGGTTGTTGTTATAGCCCACTGACATCTTCTCCCACTACAGTAACGACCCTCAGAGGGTCAGAAGGAACAACAGGAACATCTGAGGCACTGTCCAATAGTGAATTGACAGGATCAGGAGCAGTAGAAGTATCAGGAAGTAAAGGCATGCTAGGAACCCTAGTCCCAGCTGATTGTGCATCTGCCAGAATGTCCTCCTGGTGGGTTCTGTCAGTTCTGTTATGAGTGGCCCACAAGCATATGATGAAAAGAGTGTCTCTCCAGTTGACATAAATTACATTTAACTTTGTTAGAACATTGAAGGCCAGTGTGCCCATATTCCAGGCAATATTGCAAAATTTCTGGTTGCAGAGATTACTGAGGTGAGATAAGGAACCACACTTACTACAAGCTTTAGGCTGTCCAGGGTAAAAGCTGAACTCCCTATCCCTGCCAAGGAAGAAGCTATTAGGCAGATGCAAAACACCAGAATTGGTGGTTCGAAGCTGAACCTTGCATTTCAAACTCCCAGCCCAAATGTGAAACTTGTCCAAAATGGCTCAGGTTTTCCTAACACTTCACACTTCTGCATAAGCCAGCAGGTAATATTATGAATTTCAACTCCTTCATTCCGAAACATGATGGTGACTGTAAGAGTGGTAGGCTTAGTAACTGGAATAGCTTGGAAAGAAAGCCAGACCTCAGTGTTTAAAGTTATTATATTTAGTTCAAAATCTATCTAAAGTGGAGCACAATCAAAAATTGATATGCAGACAGTATCACTGGAAATACAAATCAAGGCATAAACATCACCAGCCAAAAAGCCCTTGGATTCAAAAAGGAGCTTTTTCACAGTAAAGAAATGATCTGGAGGTAGTTTGTCACTTTCACTATTCTTGAGGCAAACTGCACTCCTCTGTGGAGTGGGTGAAGGTTGGTAGTACAAGGTCTGACAACTTAAACTGTGAAGCTCGGGGAGCAGGAGATGCTTTGTGAGGAATGCCCTCAGAACAGACAGGTCATGAAGTAGAGGAAAGAACAGAGGATGCAAGTTGCAAATCAAGAGCACAGGCTGAGTGTACAACAGAGGGAGACTCTGTTTCAGCTGAAGGCAGCAGATATCAGGGGATACCACAGGGAAAGTCAGAGACAGTTGGTATAACGGCAGTAGAAAAAGAAGGAGAAGCAGGCTATATAGCAGGGAAATCAGACCGGTCAGCAGGAATGGTAGCTGATCAAGACCACATAAATGAAAGTCAAGCAACATCGCTGGATTAAGTAACCAGCTAATCCCATCAGGAACAATCGTCCATCAGGCAGCCCAAAGGGCACAATCAGGACTCTACACCTTGACAGAGGCCACATCTGTTGTGCCAAAGACAGTAGCAACAACAGGACAAGGAGGCTCCCCGTGAGTCCCATCAAATAAAGGAGACTGCACACTAAGTAAAACAGGCTGCAAATTGTAAAGCAGCAACAGAATCTTGAGGAGGAACCACTGCAGAGTCTAAAGTGCAGAAAGTACAGGGCTGAGGTGGCATAACAGGGAATGCCATAGCAGTCAGCTCACAGGCTGTAGGCACAGCAGGCATGTCAGAAACAATTTGAGATAGAGCAGAATCTATGTGAATCTTCGGCAACTGTAAAACCACAAGGTCAGGTAAAATGGACACAAGAGAAGAAACAGATGCCCATCCCGGGTGTAAAAACAATACCTGAGCAGAATCCAGAGCCACTGAGAGGTAAGGAGCAGGAGACAGAATGGAGGAGCAAACAGCAGTCATCGGGGAAACAGGATAGTCAGAGGATGCATTGCATGACTGAAACAACACAGGCTCCCAGAAGTGTGAAGAATGGAGCTCCCATTTGGTAGACTGAAACTGTTCCTCCTCAGCACCTATGAGAGCAAGCAGCTGGCTCCTCTTTTCCATAAGTTGCGACTGTAAACAGTGCTTGGCCGTCTCTAAGGAAGTAGCAGAATCAGATAAGCCAGGTACAGATGGACAAGACTCCATAGATAGGGTAAGGTAAGATGAACTTTATATGGCGCCCAATCCCATGGGCTCTGGGCACCTTATGAAAGGTCAAACAGGCAAGGTAAACAGAAACAACATACAGAATAAAAGCTGCATAAGGATTATATAAATAACTACAAAATCTAAAATTATACAATAAACAATAATAAATAGTAGTAATAAATAAATGATTAAAATCAGTTGCACTTAATCTGGAAATGCCTCTTTAAAAAGATACGTTTTAGACCCTTATTAAATGCCTCCATCAATGGAGCCTCCCTCTGAGATCTGGGTAGCGAGTTCCAGAGAACTGGGCTGGCTACCTCAAATGCTCAGTCAACTGAGGTTTTCAGCCTGGTCCTTGGAATCACTAGGAGGCCCCCAGTGGAGGAGCAGAGGGAGTGGACAGGGATTCTAGGTGTAAGGAGGTCAGTCAGGTAGCTAGGGCATGTGCCATATAGGGCAGTAAGCAAGCCCACTTTGAAGATGATCCTTCACCTGACAGGCAGCAAGTGCAGATCCCGCAGGACCGGGGTCACATGACAAGACCTAGATAGGCCCATCAGTAAACTGTCCATCGTGTTCTGCACCAGCGGCAGTCAGCAGAGGTTCCCTCCACTGACCCTGAAATACAGAGCATTGCAGTAATCCAGCCTGGTTGTAGCAAAGGCTTGCACCAGTGATGACAGGTATTTGGGAAGAATTAGAGGTTTAATCCAGGTAACATTCCTTAAGTGGTAAAAAACATTTTGGACAACAGACAACACCTGCGCATCAAGGGTCAGCCTGTCATCAAGAATGACACCCAGATTTCTCACCCTAGTGGATGCCTTCACCAGGGTAGATCCCAAGACCAGTCCTGTTACCACCCTGGAGGCATTCCCATCATGCCTGGAACCAGACTCGATCACCAGTACCTCCGTCTTGCCAGGGTTCAGCCTCAGCCAGTTAGAAGACTTCATCCTGGATTTCAGCCAGGCAGTTATTTAGAACTTCAACTGTGCCATTTGTTCCGGGGCCAAAGGACATATACAGCTGGGTAGCATCTGCATAGCAGTGAAAACCCAGACTGTAACATCTAATGAGCTCTCCCAGGGGCAGCATGTACACCACAAACAACATCAGCAAAAGGAATGAACCTTGAGAAACTTCGCATGGCAGGAGCTTCGGGGAGGAGGAGAAATTCCCCATCACCACGCGTTGCTTCCTACCCGAGAGATGGGACTCAAACCAGTTGATGACCATACCAGCGAGTCCACAGTACTCTCTAAGGTGATCCAAAAGCACAATGTGATCCACTGTGTCAAATGTTGAGGAGAGATCAAAGAGAATGAGAACTGACTGGTCTTCTCTATCCCTCACCCAGAGGAGGTCATTTTGCACCCTGACCAATGCCGTCTTGGTGCTATGCCTAGCCCTCAATCCAGACTGGAATGGCTCATAGATGTCAAAGGCCATGAGGTGTGCCTCCAGCTGCAGTGCCACCTTTTTTTCAACAACCTTCCCTAGGAATGGGAGGTTGGAGATAGGTTAATAATTTGCCAGGGCATCACAGATGAGCAATAGTTTCTTCAGAAGGGGCCTCACCAATGCCTCCTTCAAGGTGTCAGGGAAAATTCCTCTGAGAGCGAGCACTGGATTATCCTGGTGAACACTGGACCAATGATCTCGAGCACAAGGGCAATGCTGTTTTTTCCTAGGGCAGAATTAGCCAATGAAGGAACAGGACAATCCATAGCACAGTCAGCCGAGTCAAGGGCTGAAACATATTAGGAAGTGAATTACTAGTGACAAATTCTTAGTTCAGTTGTCTGTCAGATATGTCATTCCCCCCCCCATTCTGTATAAACTGACACTGCAGACTGCTGTTTGCTTGGTAAATTGTAATAAATCAGCACTGTTTCACCCTGTCCTAACCCAGGACCTAATGTCTAATCAGGGTTATTGTCCAACTCTTTAAGTTTGTATAATTTTTGTTCATGGTCTCACACAGTTGAAACAAGTATTATCTTTGTGTAAGATGACAACTTCTGTATCTCATTCTCAAAAAGTTAACATCTGCAGCTGCTCTCTGACAAGTATCTCACTTTCTCCTTCTATGTCTTTCTCAGTGAGGGAGCTTATCTTAAACAGTCACACATGATGCACTTCACCAGACTTTAGACTACTGCCAACAAGCCACACAGAAGATCAGAAAAAAGGAGTGGCTTAGCTTCTTCAATGCACAAGAGAAAAAAGGCAAGTGTATCATAAATCTTTCAGGGCAACAGCTGAAAGATTCAGAGCTGCAGCCCCAAATGCCCACCCCTGGTGATGCCCCTGATCTGAAGTATTTTGTAACACATAACAGTTTTACCTTTGATGGTTCCTTCTACCTGCAGCTCAATGGGACAGTTACAGGGGCTACTGTTGCCCCCTCCTATGCAATTATTTCCCTGAACTGGTGAGAGAAAGAGCTCATCTTTGACTCAGACATAACCCCTTTTCTGGGGAGGACAGTCAAATGGCATTGCTTTATCAATGGCATAATTGTGGTATGGGCAGTAATGGGTAAAATTATTGATGAATTCATACATTGGATGAATAACAATAACCTATATCTTTCTTTCACTCATCAGACCAATCCCACTAAAATTGATTTTATTTGTGTAAGCTTAGAAATTTCAGAGGGTCTGCATTTAAAAAGCTACACCTACAGGGAACCAAGAGCAGGTAACTGTATACTCTGTGCCAGCAGCATGCACTCATGCAGAAATCCCTATTGGACAATTTCTGAGATTTTGAAAAAATTGTTCCTGTGACAAAAATGGGAAGGAAGGAGTTAATGGTTTGGATTTTTGGCTGGGATTTTTCTAGCTGTCTGAGAAAAAAGAAATACACACATACTGGGATTCCACTGCCCAGCAGCATCGAGATAAGGTGTCATCCTGGCTGTATATCTTAAAGAGAATGACCAACACAGAGGAGTGCACCTACACACACACTCACACAGAGTTTAAAGGGATTGGACCACTGAAATATAAACTGGATGTTAAATTGGTTTAATTGGATATCGATAGGGCTGTTTAAACTGATAGGAACAAATGAACAGATACATGGTAAATGGTTGGTGCATTCAAAGGGGGACAAGAATTACGAACTTGAAGGGAGACTATAAACAGTGCAGAAAGACAGTTACATGATGTTTGTTCAGTTGGAGTTACATCCGACAGGTTAAGCTTTGAGCCTACTCTTCTAACTATATCCAAGGGAGCATACAGGTAGCATAGGATTCAGTTTCTCTTTATGGATAGTGGAGGGTAAGAAGAATAGCACATCTTAATAATAGTCGTTTTCTTTTTATCATCTGTTATTCAAAGACATTTATTTACTTTTCCTGTAAAAGTGTTATTCTCTTGTGTTAGACATATATATCCTGTAATGTAGCTTTGGACCTTCTGTTAAGTAAAGAGCTATTGAGCCTGCTTGATGGCACTGAGGGCTGAGGCACTGGATGCCATACCTCATGCCACACTGCAACTGGGTTCTGGAATGGATCTAGACCATCAGAGAGTCAGCAGGGGAGAGAGAAAATAGAGTGTCTGGAGGACTGCTGTCCTTTCTGAGGGTGGGCTATATGAGGTTCCTGGTGCTGTATCAGCCTCTGGTGGAGACTGGGGGTGGCACAAGTGCATGGGACATAGAAGGGGTGTGGCAATGGCAGGCTCCAGTGGCTAGAGGTGCAGTGGTATAGCTGTGCAGGAACCATTGCACTCCACATCCCGCAGAGGAAATTGCATGGCAAAATCCCTCTCAGGAGACATATGATGCCACCAACAGCTGACCAGCTCCTGGGCCAAACAAAGCCCAACATAAGTTCGGGTGGGGGTTCTGGTTGATGTGGTCTCTCCTCCTGGTCTCTCTCCTGCCAGAGGGGGCCTCCATAGGGGGCAAGCCACATTCCTCCCTCACCCTGCAGTTGCAGCGGAGGCTAGCTCAGTAAGGGACTTGTTGAGTGACTGTGTACAAGGTTGAGAAGGGGTAAGTACCCCCCTACCATCCATGAGAGTATAAACAGAACTGAAAAAAAAGTAAAAAGCTATTTATTAACTCAACAGTTGTGGCTGTGATTTAAATTATTTCTAAGATAGTTTATCATTTCCACTGACTGATGCAAACTCTGTTTAGCATCCACCACTCAAGAGACACGCAACCAGGCTTTGATATGTGCAATTGCATGTTGACCTCCCAGTTCTGTGCAAGTGGAAAGATAGATTGCTGATGAACCCTGGCAGCAGATACTCAAAGACAGACACCTCTCTGAAAGCTGTTACAGCCCAAACAGAGAGGTGGGTTGTCACAAATTGGTTGGCAGTGGTGGGGTGACTGGGAACTTTTTAACACACTTAAATACAGAGTTTGCCAGTGGAACTTTTACCTTAGCAGTTGCAAAACAAGATATATAAGAGAGTACACTTGTACAACTGTTTTCTTTTGTGTCTAGTTAGCACAGTTTAGTGTAGGTTGAGAGAATGAGCTCCAAGGAGTATGACTCGCCTACTGTGCAACAGCTTTCTGACAAGTGCAAGGAAAAGGGGATCCAGCTGGAAGGTCTAAACCAGAAGAAAAAGGCAGACCTCATAGCCCCCCTGGTGGCACATGACCAGAAGCAGAAGGTCCCTTGGGGTGAGTCAGGAGCTGGTGTAGCAGACTCCCCAAATCAGCTTGATGCCTTGCAACTGCAGCTGTTGTTACAAGACAAGAAGCTGGAGGCAAAAAGCTGGTCCTTGAGAGAAGAAGACTGCAAGCAGAAGCAGAGACAGGAAAACTGGATGCAAAGGCGAAAAGACTAGAAGCAGAGAAAGAATGGAGGCAAAAAGGCAGGAGGACAGAGAGAAAGAATGACAGGATGAAATCCAGAGAGCATGAAGTCCAGAGCCAAGGGCATGAGAAGAAGATGATGACCCTGCGCAATCAGTAAAATGTGAGTAACGGTGGAATGAATTTTCCTCATGAAGCCAAAATTAATTCTAAATTGTTTCCCCAGTTTAGAGAGGGAGATGATCTTGATCTATGTTACGGTCATTTGAGAGAGTATGTGAGCAGTTTCCACTGGATAAGGCTTAATGGTCAACTCATCTCACACCCTTACTTATGGGCAGGGCTTTGCAGGCATTTACTAAAATGAGTGATAAAGACTATGTTGATTATGATAAGGTTAAAACAGTTTTGTTAAAACATTTTTGAATTAACTCCTGAGGTTTATAGAAGGAAATCTAGGGAGTTAAAGAAAAGCCCAGAAGACAGTTATGTGGAATTGTGTTCAATTGTGTACGTACCTTGACAGGTGGGCGGATGGGGCAAAAGCAGACACTATGGAGTTAATCAAAGACTTCTTTGTGAGGAAGCAGTTTCTTAAAGTGTACCTGAGGATTTGCATGTATGATGCCTAGACAGGGCACTGCAGCTCCTCAAAGGAGGTGGCAGCAAGTGTTGACCTGTACATGGCTGGCAGGCCATACACACAGTGTAAGTCTCATGGTGGGGGGGGTGCAGCACATATTTCTAAAGGGTTCAATGGGGGGGGGGTAGCCTAAAAGAAACCAGCCTGCACCTAAGCCCAAAACAGAACCCTCCGGTTCTAAAGGGACCCAAGAGAAGGGCCCAGTAAATGTTATATTTATCGCCTGTCTAATCCAAGATGGTCACCAGCTTGGGTGCGTTGCTGTTGCTTTCTTGACTAAGTTTTGTTTTTATTTTTTATTTTGATTTAAATTAGCTTAAGTTTGAGTTTTTATTTTTCGTTCTTTTAGTGTCGTTTTCGGCTTTAATGTTGTCACTTGGCTGCTGCCAGGCGTAGAACGTAGAGCAGGTCCATTTCTTAGAGTGTGAGAGACGCTGGTCATTGTTACAAATGAGCCTTAAAGGAGAACTGTGCTGAACGCTGGTCAGTTTTCCCCTTTTTAGACTTCAAACTTTCAGGTCCTTCCTTAGATTTTATCATTTCTCCACTCGGTGGTGGTTTTGATTCCGGATGGGCTTTACTTCCTGGTTTTGGACCTGGAGAGAGATACTGGTTGGGTTTCTCTTCTGATGTTCTCTTGTGGACCGACACGAGCTCTCGGAGAGGAGACGCCAGAGGGGTTTTTGTTTCTTCAACGGACTGAGGTGGGGACTTTGCGTGTTGGACTCTGTTCCCTCCAGTGGAAGTGTTTTTATTGTGTGGAGGGTAAAGAGTTATTGATCAGTTTGAAACATATTCTGGGGGAGTTTGGATACTGCTTGGATACTGTGAATGCTGGCAAGAGTCGACGGAGTATTGTAGGTGTCCCCTTTGACTATCCTGAAATTTTCAGGTGAACATTTTAGCAACTCCTCTGCTCTAGCTGGTGCTTTCTAGGGTTTGCCACTCCACAGGGGGTCGGGTATTTTCTAGTCAGGGAACTGAGTGGAGCACCCTGCTCCCTTGGACCATGGAAATTGCTACTATAGTGGCTTTTTCTTATGGTCCTTTGGTGTGAGTGGCATTAACTGCTCTGGTATGCACTTGGCAGGGAGTAGTGGGGTTGGAATTGTGTTCTGGACCAATTCTCCTTGTGGATTTTTGATCCTGATATATAGAGTTTCTGTGGACCTCCACATCAGACTGTTTTCCCTTTTGGGTCTATTTGGCTGTCCTCCTTTGACTTGGATCTTCGGAACCTATGTGGATTTTTGGATCTGCTGCAAGAGGCTGTTGACTGTTATTTTCTTCCGGATTTTGATTTGGACACTCGGGTGGTGAGAGGACCCTGGGTCCATAAACTTTTGTTTGTTTTAATCCTTTTTTGTTTATTTTGATTTTACAGTTTGTGTTTTTCTCCTAGCAGGGAGAAAGACTGATATTATTTTTCCCCAGTTGTGAGAGAATTAGGGGAGTTCATTTTCCTTTTTTGTTCAAAATTGCATATCTTTATGTTGGTTTGGCAGTGAGAGTGCCATTGTATTCTCTTTCCCCGGTGGTGAGAGGACTGGGGGGCGGGATTATACAGGAATTTATTACTTGTTTTTGTTTAAATGTATATGTTATTGAAATTGTATATATAATTTTGTTTATTTTTAGTAGGTCTGTTAGCTTAGGTTAGTTTGAATTTTTGGTTTGTTTTTGTTTTGTTTATGTATTTTAGTGTTTTATTTTAGTTAAGCAGCATCATGTGCTGGCCTCTATCCCCCACGGTGGTGCGCTATTCATTCTCCTTTCTTCATGCCCTCTGCCCCATTTGTACTCCTCCCTTACAATTTGACATCTACCAGTGGTGTAGAGCATTAGGGATTGCTCATGGGAGACTGAGGAGGGCGGGGGTTCACGAACAGGGGAAGATGAACGAGCGGGGCCATCATATTGGGGTTATTAAGTCCAGAAGGCACCCTGGGGTGAAATGGTATCCAGATCAGGGTTCGCCTTGTCTGGTATCCATACCCAAGGGCACTACTGATTTCAGTAGGCAGATAGGCCTGACAACCTCCGAGGTTTGTCCAACTCGGGCGGTGTTATGCAATGCCAGGTCTGTTAGGAACAAGACCACTATTATTGCTGACCTTGTTGGTTCAGCTGACCTGGCTTGCATCACCGAGACCTGGCTGGATGAAAATTCTGGCCCTATAGTAGAGGCCATGATTCCGTCCGGGTACTCGGTGATACACTGCCCGAGATTGGACCACAGGGAAGGGGGGTTGCAGTCTGTTTTAAGACTGAATTGGGCCTCACGAGTGTGGTAGTAGGGGAGGTTGAGTCCTTTGAGTGTTCAGTTGTAGTAGGTGTAGGCGTTCGAATCGTTCTCATTTACCATCCACCCGGAGACGGGAAACACTTCTTACAGGAAGTAGCAGACTTCCTCGTTGACATGTTGTTTGAGTCACCCAGATTAATGGTGCTGGGTGACTTCAACACCTGGGTCAATGATGAACTCTCACAATTTGGTAACCACTTCCTCCAATTAATGTCTTCTTTGGGCCTTACACAGGTAGTTTCCACTGCTACGCATAAATTTGGGCACTCTCTGGACTTAGCCTTCCTTCTAGGGATTGATGCATCCGACGTGGGGGTGGAACCAGATGTTTCTTCTGACCACTACACCGTGAGGTTCAATTTTTGCACCCCCCCTTAGAAGGTCATCCCCTGTGGAGATGGTTAGGTACCGCCCATTATGGAATGTTACTTCACAAGGCCTAGCGGCGGTCCTTGACCTATCATCCCCCGTGTTGGCGAGCAGTAACCCAGAGGCACTGGTGTTGGCCTATAATAAGGCCATCATGGTTGCCCTGGATTTTATTGCTCCTGTTCGTGAGCACCCTCTTTCCCTTCACCCCAGGACCTCTTGGTTTGATGGGACTCTGAAGGAGATGCGGAGACAAGGGTGAAGGTTAGAGCGCTGTTGGCGTAGGTCCGCCCTTGAAGCCGACCGCCTTAGATTGATAGAACATTATGCTAGCTATCAATCTGCAATCACCCATAAGAAGGCAGAGTTCCTGTCCAGGGAGATTGCAGTTGCTCAGAATCGACTGGCTCATCTGTTTCGAACTGTAGATAGACTGTGCAACCCAGCCTGTCTGCAAGTTCGGAAAGCCTTTTCGCAAATAAAGTGCAATGAGCTCGCTCGATACTTTGCAACTAAGGTAGCTGACATCAGGGCGGACTTGTGCTCAACAACCTCTAAGGGTGACGTCATAGGGATGTGCGAGAACACAGTGCCTCTTTGTCTTGGAGTTCGTTTTATCGACCTGAGTATGTGGATATTATGAGGTTTATCCATAGTGTGCACCCTACAAGCTGTAGCTTGGATTCTGGACCGACTACCCTAATTTTGGGCTGTGTTGATATCATTGGTCCAGTTTTGGCGCAAATAGTCTGGTGCTCCTTGGAGTCAGGTGAGTTTCCCAGCTCCCTGAAAGAGATGGTGGTGACACCTCTCTTGAAGAAAGCTTCCTTAGACCCAGACTGTTTCTCAAGCTACAGATCTATCTCTAACCTTCCCTTTATTGGGAAGGTTATTGAAAAGGTTGTAGCTGCTCAATTGGATGACCATTTAACCATCCGTAGTATCTACGAATCCTTCCAATTTGGTTTCCGTAAAAGACATAGCACCGAGACTGCACTGGTTCAGGTGCTTAATGATCTTCTGAGGGCGAGGGATCAAAAGAGACGTTCCATCTTGGTTCTCCTTGATCTCTCCTCAGCTTTCAACACTGTGGATCACGTGATGTTGTTAGCACTCCTGAGGCAAATCTGTGTAATGTTGGGAACCGTTTTGCAATGGTTCACTTCGTTCCTTACTGGGAGATCACAAAGAGTTGTGTCGGGAATTTTTTCCTCCGGCCCAGTCTCTTTGTTGTGTGGAGTGCCTCAGGGTTCTGTGCTGTCACCCATGTTATTTGCAGTGTATATGCTGCCCTCAGAAATATCATAAGATGGTATGGGCTGAGATTTCACCGCTATGCAGATGATACCCAGCTATACCTGTCTTTTGCACCCGACCAGGATGGAGCTCTCTCGGTGTTTAACAGCTGTCTGGGGGAAATCCAAGACTGGATGGATTCTAGTTGGTTAAAGTTGAACTCAGAGAAGACTGAGGTTTTGGTGGTGGACCTGGGTGGTCAGATTGAGAGGTCGTGTACTGGTGTGCCTTCTGGAATTTTTCTTGGCAGCGTGTCATTACCGACTTCTGAACGGGTGCGTAACCTTGGGGTGATTTTTGACGATAGGCTGACTTTACAATCTCAGGTGTCAGCTGTCATCAGAACTTCCTTTTACCATCTTAGGAATATTGCCAGGGTTAGGCACCTTGTTCCATCGGACTCCTTGCCAACGCTGGTCCACCCCTTTGTGTCCTCGCGCCTAGACTACTGCAACGCCCTTTACTTTGGGCTTTTTGGGGTTGAAATCCACCGCCTACAGCTGGTGCAGAACGCTGCAGCCGGGTTTTGACTGGGACAAGTAGGTCCCTGTCATATTACCCGGAAAAGGCGCCGTAACTGCACTGGCCTTCCTCATATGGTGTGATCACCTTAAAGTAATTTTATTGACTTTTAAAGCCCTTTGTGATCAGGGTCCGTCCTATCTGAAAGACCTCCTGGTTCCTTATTGCCGATCGCTCCGCTTGGCCGACATGGGGTTGCTGGAGATTCCAAGAGTGAGTTTAAAATCTTCAGGCAGCAGAGCATTTTCTAATGCTGCTCCCACTCTTTGGAATTCTCTACCAGGCTGGTTACAGGAGTGCACCTCCGTGGAGATATTTAAGAAAGAATTAAAAACTTATTTATGGAAAATGGCCTTTTTGGAAATTAAGTTAGTTGGAATATGACTGGAATTTTACTGTAATTTATTATGTTTTATGATGTATTTTATGATGTGTCTTTATATGTTTTTATGTTTTGCATGGATATTTGAATTTATGATATTAATTTGTTCAGCGCTTTTATGTTCTGAAAGGTGCTATATAAATAAAATTATTATTATTATTATTATATTTGCAGTCATGTGGAGCACTTGAGATATAACTGCCCTCAGAAAATGGTTAAGGGCAAAGGCCTGGGGAAGGGGGTGATCAAAATAGCACTGGTCTGTTGATAGGGTGTGTATAGCCTGGAGAACTATATTCCTTATCCAAACATATGTACCCTGTTGTAGTTAATGGGACAGTAACCCAGGGACTAAGCAAACACAGGCACTTACATCTACCTGGTGAGGCAAGATCTAATCCAGGTGGAGTAGATGCTGCCAGGGAAATACTCCAAGATCTGGAAAGTCACAGGGCCAGCAGCCTGAGCTGGGGGGGGGGCATGGAGAAAAGGAGGTGGGGGTCATAGAGGATCTCCCTGTAAATGTGATCATGGGGAATGATTTTGACCACAGGGAATTTAGAAACATAGAAACATAGACTTTGATGGCAGATAAGGACCTCTTGGGCCACCTAGTCTGCCCATTTCCCTACCTACAGGATAAGCTGCAGATCCTACTTAACCAACAGCCTGTTTCTTCCTACCCCCCCACAAGAATTGCCTTATGACTGTCCCATGCATTCTTGAATTCTCCGACAGTTTTAAACCCCACAACCCACTCAGGAAGGCTGTTCCATGCATCCACCACCCTCTCTGTGAAAAAATACTTCCTCATATTGCCCCTGAGCCATCCCCCCTCTATCTTCAAATTGTGTAGCCTTGTTCTTGCACATCTATTTTCTGAAAGATGCCACCCTCTTGGACTTTGTTGATTCCTCTGAGGTACTTAAACATTTCTATCATGTCCTCCCTCTCCCTCCTTTCCTCAAGGGTATATATATATTAAGCTCCTTTATTCTCTCTCTTCTCCTATGGCTTCTCTTGCAGATCCTGACCCTTTTAAGTTGCCCTCCTCTGGACTGCCTCCATCCTGCCTATGTCCTTGCGGAGATGGAGTTTCCAGAACTGGACGCAGTACTCCAGATTTGGTCTCACCAACTGTCTGTACAGAGGGATAACAACTTCTTGTTTTCTGCTGGTGATGCCTCTCCCTATACATCCCAGTATCCCCCAGCCCTCCCTACTGCCTTCTCACATTGCTTGCTAACCTTAAGGTATTCTGATATGATTACCCCCAGGTCCCTTTCCATTTTTGTTGTTGTTACTACCTCCCCCCAACTGTGTAATCTTCCCCTGGGTTTTTGTTTCCCAGGTGCATTATTTTGCACTTCTTTGCATTAAATCCAAGCTGCCATACTTCTGACCATTCCTCCAACCTTGCCAAGTCCCTTCTCATCCTTTCCACGTCTCGTGTATCAACCCTGTTGCAGATCTTTGTATCATCTGCAAAGAGGCATACTTTTCCTGCCAGACCCTCTGCAATGTCACTTACAAAGACATTAAAAGGGATTGGACCCAGAACTGAACCCTGTGGTACCCCACTAGTAACTCCTCTTTCTTTAGAGTGGACTCAGTTTACAATTACCTTCTGTGTACTGTTGTCCAGCCAATGTTTTACCCAGGCTACCATCCTGGGACCCACTCCCAGGCTGGTTAATTTGATTATTAATCTTTTGTGTGGGACTGTGTCAAATCTCTTACTAAAGTCCAGGTAGGCCATATCCACAACCCTTAAGACCATGCTAAGGACTTTTGCTGACCAGCACAAGAGGGATAGGGACAAATATTTGCTTACTCTCCTAGTTGCATACAGGGAAGTCCCACAGAAGTCCACAGGGTTCTCACCATTTGAGTTCTTGTTTGGCCATAGGGTGAGGGGGCCCCTAGATATGATTCAGGATGAATGGGAGGGTGACCATTCTTCCCAAGGGGAGTCTGTTGTGGAGAATGTCCTGAACTTCAGGACCCACCTTAAGGAGCTTGTGGGGTTTGCTCAGGAGCACTTGGCCACTGCACAATATTGGCATAAAGTCTGGTATGACCACGAGGCCCGAGACAGCGAATACAAGGTGGGACAGTGAGTGATGGCCTCATTCCTGTCCGACAGAATAAACTACAGGCAGTATGGGAAGAGCCATTCTCCATTGTTCAAAAGGTTAGTAATGTAAATTACTTGATAGAACTACCTTGCAGGAGATGTGGACAAAAGGTGTATCATGTTAACATGCTGAAACCCTACAATGACAGGGAGGATTTGGTCCTTGCTATGTGCAGCACACCAGAAGAGGAACTGAGGCTGATCCATTGGTGGACCTGTTCGGGGAGACCCAAGTCAGATCCTCTGTGGACAACCTCACCTTCTCCAAACAGCTGACACCAGCCCAGGTGCAGGAGATTCAGGGTGTGCTGAGAAAATTTGAGGACATGTTCACAGGGAAACCAGGGTACATCACACTGACCGAGAACCACGTGAATACTGGGACCCAGGTGCCCCTAAAAGAGTCTCCCTACAGGGTACCTGAGCAGGTTAAGCAGACCATGGCCAGCCCACTGGTGCAGCGGTTGGATTTCTGCCTGCGACACCAGTGACCCAGGTTTGGGAACAGACTCGGCTTGCTGGAGGTCTGGCCAGGAGAGAAAGAAATGAGTGTCTGACAACGGTTCACCTTCTCAGGGAGGAGAGTGGATACACAGCTCATGTCTGCTGACCCCTGGTGGAGGCTGGGAGTACAGCAGGACATCAGTCCCAATCCACTAGGGGATTGACGGATGTCGGCATAGGCCTTGACATCAGTGGCACATCACTTCTTAGGGAAGCAAAGTGGAAAACGGTGCCAGGCCGTACGGGTGATGGCCCTCCAGAACCCTCATCATCGGGCTCCAGGACCTCCATATGCCATGACAGCAGCACCCCAGGATTGTTGGTTGGCCACCAGGGTCGTTCTCCTATGGAGGTAAGAGACCTGCACGGTGAAGGGATACACCGAGGTTACTTGGGGCTTGCTGCGATGTGGGTCGGTAGGGGTAGGGGAGTAGCCACGGTGGGGGGTTCATGTGGGGGCCTGAAGGACAGACCGGCCAGGAGCAAGGGAGGAGTCAAAAAAGCAGACCATGAAAGAGGAGCTCAGGGAGATCCTGGAGCGTGGACTAATCCAGGAATCGAGGTAGCCACTGGTCCTCGCCCATGGTATTGATCCCCAAGAAGGCCTCAAGCAGACCTCAAGGTACCCCCTCCCTCTGTCCCTTCTCATGACTTGCCTCAGCAATCAGTCTGCATCATGCATCTTCGGCACCCGCCACCCAACCTTCCCCCTCCCCCAACTCACAGTCCCGTGAGTTTCCCTAACAGTCACTACTAATGTAGGCTGCCTGACCATGCCCCCTCACACACCACCATTTACTTTAGCATGTCTTCTCCACTCAGCCTCCCCTCACTCCACCATTTATCCCTATACCTTATCACCCTTCTTCCCCCACTCTTCACCTCCACTGCATTACATACCTCTCTCTCGCTCATACCTCCTTTCTTCACCACACTGCCAGCTATCCCCGTCCCTCTGAACTACTGACAAGGCACTCTGTGGCTGCTTATTTCCCTCACCCTCATAAAGAGTTTTTTCTTTTTCTTTTAACTTGTACCTATGTTTTGAGTTATTCTGTAAGTTCTGAATCCAAGCTGTATCGTTCATTATAATGTACCTTTTCTTTCTCCTATTGTTCCTTGTTTTGCAATCTATGACGTGGAAACTTTGTAAAAGAGCTTGCACTCAAAGGTCTTTTCTGAATCACTAAATAAATAAAATAAAAATAAGAAGGATGGTACCACACAATTTTGTGTTAACTACCGGAAGCTTAATAGTGGCAAAGTCAGATGCCTATCCCATGCCCAGAACCCACAAAACTTAGGAGCAACTTGGGGGAGCCAAGTTTCTGACCACAACAGACCTAACAAAGGGCTACTGGCAGATACCTCTGACTCCTGCAGCAAGGAAAGATCGGCTTTCATCACTCCATTTTGCTTATATGAATTCAAAGTAATGCCATTTAGATTGAAGAATGCACCTGCAACCTTTCAACAGCTTGTGGATTGCATTCTGTCTGGGGTAGGTGAGTTTGCACTGGTGTATATGAATGATATAGCCATATACAGCCAATACAGCCAGACCTGGGGGAAGCACATCAAGAATGTGCGGGAGGTGTTCCACAGGTTGAATGACACAGGTCTGACAGTCAAGGCAGAAAGATGCCAGATAGGTGTGGCAGAAGTGTCCTACTTTGGGCACAGGTTGGGCAGCGGACACATCTGACCAGAGCCTGCCAAGGTTGATGCCATCCTTGCCTTGCCCACTCCTACCACCAGGAAACAGGTAAAGGCATTTCTGGGGACAGCAGGGACTACCGCAGGTTTGTTCCTTGCTATAGTGATCTGGTTAAGCCCCTGACAGACCTAACCAAGAATGGAATGCCAGATATGGTACAGTGGACAGAAGACTATGAGGCTGCTTTTCAAGAGCTAAAGAAGGCCTTCAGTGGGCCAGCTGTATTGCCAGCCCCAATTTTAGTCTAAAGTTCATTGTCCATGTGGACATCTCAGATCATGGGCTGGGCACCATGCTGAGTGAGGTTACCCAGCAGGGAGAGGAGCACCCGGTCATGTACCTCAGCTGTAGGCTTCTGCCCAGGGAGGAGGCCTATGCCACAATCGAGAAGGAGTGCTTGGGAATTGTGTGGGCCCTTCAGAAGTTGCAGCCTTACCTATATGGAAGAGAGAATTTACTGTAGTCGCAGATCATAATCCCCTGATCTGGCTTCATAAGTCAAGTGGGCAAAATGGAAAACTACTATGCTGGAACTTGGTACTGCATGCATACAACATGAACATTCAGCACTGCAGTGGTAAACAAAATGCCCATGCAGATGGGTTATCTAGGCAGGTCTAATAGCATGGCTGGATACTTTGTGCACTTCCCAGCAATTGCATGAATGGCTGTGTCATTTGGGGTGGCCCAAAGGACATACCTTCATAACCTGGGGAAGGGGAGATGTGACAGAAATGGGAAGAAAGGAGTTAATGGTTTGGATTTTTGGCTGGGATTTTTCTAGCAGTCTGAAAATAAACACACATATTGGGATTCCACTGCCCAGCAGCATCTAGATAAGGTGTCATCCCAGCTGTATATCTTAAAGTGAATGACCAAGAGGGAGGAGTACACCTACACACACTCACACAGAGTTTGAAAGGATTGGACCACTCAAATATAAACTGGATGTTAAATTGATTTAATTGAATATCTATAGAGCTGGTTAAACTGATAGGAACAATTAAACAGATACATGGTAAATGGTCAGTGCATTCAAAGGGGAACAAGAATTACATACTTAAAGGGGGACTATAAAAAGTGCAGAAAGTTACATGGTGTGTGTTCAGTTGGAGTTACATCCCACAGGTTAAGCTTTGAGCCTACTCTTCTAATTAGGTCTGGGGAACCGACATATAGCATAGGAATCAGTTTTTCTTTATGGATAGTGGAGGGTAAGAAGAATAGCATATCTCAGTAGTAGCCTTTCTCTTTTTGTCATCTGTTATTTAAAAACATTTGTTTATTTATCCTGTAACAGTGCTATTCTCTTGTGTTAGACATATATATCCTATAATGCAACATTTGACCTTATGTTAAGTAAAGAGGTATTTATTTACTCAACAGTTCTGGCTGTGATTTTAAATTATTTCTAAGGTATTTTATGGTTTCCACTGGCTGAAGTAAACTCTGTTTAGCATCCGCCACCTGAGAGACACACTACCAGGCTTTGATCTGTGCAATTGCATGTTGACCTCCCAGTTCTGTGCAAGTGGAAAGATAGGTTGCTGGTGAACTCCAGCTAGTGGCAGCAGATACCCAAAGATAGATACCTCTTTGAAAGCAGTTACAGCCCAAACAGAGAGATGTGTTGTTACAGTTCCAATATGGTAACGTTTGAACAACAGGCATAGGAACTTAAATAAAGATTTTGTGAGAGGGGTTACTCAACCAAAGCAATCAACAGAGCATATAAATGAACAAAGGGCACAGGAGAAACTTTACTGCCCCCCAAGCAAGAAAAAGGACCAGTGTCATTAGTGGTGAAATATAATCAGTGAACACCAGCCATATGTAAAATTGCCACCAAGACATATTGAGTGAATGTTACAAATTAAAATTTTGCACAGTATGTAATCCTCTGAGAATGGGTTGTAATGGGTTAAAAGATTTTCTTGAATACTTAGGCTCCTTGCAACATAATGATGACATAATAGTGATGGGGGATTTTAATATTAATTGGAAACATGATTTAGATGTTGAAATTGAGTCCTTGGCAACAAATGCTGGTTTATGTCAACTTATAAATTCTTACACCAGAATGAATATTGCCAGCGGTAAACACAATATCTTAGACTGGTTACTTACAAATGATTCTACTAATGTAAAATGTTCTGGCACACTTCTGGATGCAGTAAGTGACCATTTGGCAGTCTTCTGCACCTGGAAGTGTAAACAAGTTAGACCACCTTCTAGATTTATAACCTATAGGAAGTTTACAAATGTAATTCAAGAAGGGTTATTAAGAGACTTAAAGTTGATTGGTCTTTTTTAGATGCAATCCCAGAGCTAGATACGGCCGTGGACTATTTTACAGTGTCCCTTCAGGAGTTTAAAAATAAGTATTTTCCACAGATTAAATGGAGTGTCCAGGGAACAGTTAATAGGTTGATCATGCCCGTTTTGTTCTGTTTGATGAAAACGCATGATAATGCATGGAAACCTTTTTTTTACATTTTCAGACAGTGAAACTGATTGAAATAATCTTCACAGTCTGAGAAATGAATGTAAGATCAAACAGGCAGGGTAAATCTAATTATCAGAGACCAACAAAATAAAGATCTGCGGAACCCAAGAAGGTTTTAGCAATCCATAAAATCCTTAACAGACCCTCAAATTCTGCAACAGGCAGATATGTTTTATAATAATGGCAGTATAATAAATAAAATCAGGAAATTAGTGAATTATTCATAGATACATAGATACATAGATACATAGACAGTGTTGGCAGATAAGGGCCTATGGCCCACCCAGTTTGCCCATTTGAGCTTGTAAGTTCAGGTTATGTTTTCCTAGAAGTCTGTTGCCCCTTACCCCTGACCTCCAGAATTCCTTTATGTCTATCCCATGCATTAAACAGCAACCCAATCCTTAATAAATTTATAGAGGTAACAAAATTCACTAAAGAATTTGGCTCTATTAACAAAGAAATGAGTCACCATATTAACTGTGATGGTAATTTGAATCAACCACTTTATTTTCAAATGGTTAAACCTTCTCAGGTGTTAAGGCTTTTGAATCAAAGGTCTGCATTTAAGAGTTCTAGTGGATGTGGCTTGGAGCAAAGATTCTTAAAAATGATTGCTGTCCACATTCAGTCCACTGACTAAAAGTTTTAGTCTTTCATTGATTATTGCTCAGTTTCCAGGTTCTTGGAAAGAAGCTATTTATTAAGTAATTTTCAAGGATGGGGGGGTGTTCTAAAGATATGGATAATTATCAGCCAATATCATTGTTACCACCACTGGGAAAGTTGTTGTAGAAAATTGTAAATGATCAGCTTACTATTTTCATTCCATTGGCCTCCAGTCTCCCAAGCAGCATGGCTTTCGTAAGTGCTATGGTACAGGCACTGCCTTGGCCAGGTTCACAGACCACATCAGTGGGGCTATGGATAGGGGTGAGCTCACTGGTGTTGTGTTCATAGACCTGTCCAAGCTATTCGATTTGGTGAACCATTGCATGCTGCTCAAGAGGCTGAAGAGCATCAGATTATCCAAATCACCATGCGATTGGTTCAATAGCTATTTATCTGAAAGGCCATTTAGGGTGAGTTATGGTAGAGCACTATCTAATAGTAAAATAAAGGAACAGGGAGTGCCTCAGGGATCAATCCTGGGACCTCTTCTGTTCTCCTTGTTTATGGATGTGCTGCCTTCTTCTATAAAGAATATGAACATAATGATGTACACACATGACATTATATTGTACAGCAGCTCTCCCTCAAGAGACAGTGGCGGAGCCAGGTTTGGGAGCATTTGGGAGCGGGGGGGGGCCATAGAGTTAATCATGGGCTCTGCAATGGGCACTAAACAGTGAATAAAAAAGGTGGTGGGGCACCACTACTCACACTGGGGCAGCCAGGAGGGGCGACCACCCCCCCAGTCCCTCCTTTATCTCCGCCACTGCTCAGAGGTGTCATTGAACTGATCTTTAAATGCTGATTTTCTTGTCTTAGATGCCTGGTTGAAAAAATCACTGCTTACTATTAAACAGTAAAAAAAAAAAAGTATGCTTTCTGGTTCAAAGTCAACACTTGCAAGCAGCTCCTCACTTAATGTGACAGACTCCTCTGGTGCCTTATCAGAACATGTTACTCAGTTTAAGTAGTTGGGTATTATGTTGGACCCTAGTCTAACTTTCTCTGCACATAATAAATTAATCAGCAGACAAATCAGTCAGAAACCAGGATTACTATTTAAATTACAAAACAACTTGTGCTTACAGGCTAGAACATCTATTGCGAAAGTATACTTTTGTCAATGATGAATTGTAATTAATTTCCCTTTTTAGACTTATTTAAAACTGATTTGATTTTATTGACTTCAGCATACCAGGTCGCATCTGGAATCGAGCATGTTGCTCAGTATGCTTTCCTGGTAAAACTCGTAAATAAATAAATAAATATCATGGGGTGTGCAGATTTGTACTGAAATTGCCTTATCAAACACATCACTGCATGTTATATCAACAAACGGGCTGGCTTTCTCCAAAATTAAGTTGCATTTATAATTTGAACTGTTTGACTGACAATGTGTTAAGAAAAAAAGGCTGATTCCCCTTGCTTTACATGTCAAAGGTTATATTACAGTCAAGATCAGTTACTAAATTAGCTATTCCTAAAATTAAAACAAACATGGGAGAGTGTGCATTTACAGTTAGGGCTGCTAAAAGCTAGAATAACCTGCCCGGGACTTTACTAGAAGGTATTGGGCATGAAGTTTTTAAATCACAGTTCAAAACATCTTATAAGTCAATTACAGCGTGATTGTTTTACATTATATTGTTGTCTGACATTGTATTTACTGTATTATGAACATACAAACATATGAATCTGCTAGCAGAAACAGGCCTTATGGTCTATCAAGTTAGTCTGCTCGAATGCATAGCTAGAACCCTTATATTGCAGCTGCCCCACCCTCCTCTCCCCCCTCACCTTTACCTTCCCCCACTACACACCCTGTCCCATGCTCTTTTAAAACTGACCATTGTGCTACAGGATAGCACCTCCTTGAGTAGAGTGTTTCATTTCTCCACCACCCTCTCTGTGAAAAAATGCTTCCTCACCTCTCTCCAATATCTTCCAAATATCAATCTGAGGCCATGCTCTCTGGTGTCTCTTCCTCTCCTCAGCTTAAATATCCCTTCTGTGCCCATTTTGTTAATCCCCTTCAAATATTTGAAGGTCTCAATCATATCCTCCTGATCCCTCCTCTGCTCCAGGGTGTACACATTCAGCTCAGTCAGCACATCCTCATAGGTTTTGCTCTCCAGTCCCTTGTTTGATATGGTGTGGTGTTTGTATTTAATTTGTGTATTATGCAACAACATGGCTATATTTAACAGTTCCAGGTCATGCATGAGAAAATGCCTTGGCTCACTGCACCTACCTGGTTAACAAAAGTTAAATAAATTTAAATAAATAATAAGAAGTGGGATTTAATTAGAGCAAATAATGAACTGATGAGAGTCATTGGGACTAGCCCACAAGTCACCTTTTCAGAGACAAAAGCAGAGGACACATTTTGGTTCACAGTCACCTAAGACTTGAACCCCGCCAGGACACTTGACTAGGCACAGCCCCAACAGGCATGTTTAAGTGGCATCACTGCAATATCTGCAGATATGCAGCGACAGGCAACAGGGTCAACATACCTGGCCACAGCAGGTGGGTGTTTTTGAAACAGTATGCAACCTGCAACAATGAAATATGTAGTCATGAAATATATGGTTTATGTAGCCTGGTGCAGCAGGGTTGAAATTACATTATCAACTGTGTCCCCTTTAAAGTTAACCACATATCATTTATTTAACATTTCTGCCTCTTTGTTTCCAGTGATTCCAATTGGCTATTACCTTCGGATAAACTTTCTGTATGATGGACATCAGGAACATATCATGAACTTTGAATGCATTGCCTTTTTTTAGCAGTGCAAGTGTATTACAATCATACCTACATATGTATACATACAGGGCTATAGGGGCATACTGAACATTGTTTTTTTTTTAATATATATGTATTTGGTTGGAAACTCACAGTATATTATTTTTATTACTACAGTATCTGCTTTTTTGTCTCCTGTTTTCTTCTGCTGCTCACTGCATCTAATCCCCTTGTGTATTTTCACTTAGCCCTTATAGTATCTACATTATTTTTTACTCACTACCCCCCCACTGTTCTCCCTTTATGTACTCATGTTCTCGTTTTGTTACAGTACATTGAGTGACAGTAATCAATGAGCGTGTACTGTAAGAGTACATGCTCCTTGACAGCTCAGTCAGTGGCCAGCCATGATGGAGAATGGAGGACTGTGCTGGTCCCTGGCTCAGGGATGGGATGGGGGGAGTGGGGTGGTGGGGCACTGCCTGCTGGGGTGGGGTGGGCGGTGTACTAGACCACCAGGGAAAGGTTTAAATTCACTATACTGTAGATCTGGGATAGGGTGGGGGTCTACTAGGCCACCAGGAAAATGTTTAAAGTTGCTATAATGGGAATTGGGATGGGGGAGTTACACAGAACACCATGGAATAAGCTTTCAATGTCAGGTGGGTGATCACAGTGCACTATCTAACTGTGAATAGTAATTCTGGACAACTGGGTAAATGCAAATCACAATGCAAAATGGTGCACTGTGCTTTGTGATTTTTTTGTGAAACTAGCCACTGATGACATCAATTTTATTGCTATTCATATCACAGAAGTTTTTTTCTGGAATGGACATATTTACAGACAGAACAATTACCACAACAGAAAAATCCAGCTAGTAACAATCTTTTTATATTTCCTTTTATTAGTTGTTATATATTTGGCATTACAAAATGACTATTACATATGAGATCTCCAAAGTTTTTACCCCTGGAGTAGGCAATCAATGGTGCTTCCCTGACCCTTCCCCTTAAAACTGGATCTGTTTCCATTGTCTTCCAATGTTTACATACTGTATCTGTGATTTTAGTATCATAGTATCATAGCAAAAGGCATCAGAATTGACCCCATGGTCTATCGTGTCTGCTTGGAAGCTAGCCCCCTACTGGGAGCTCGCTCCTCCACCCCCCAGACCCATAGGTGGCCCTACCTGGCCTCAGCTTCCCTCTGTACCTGTCCCAACCCTTACTGAATCCTTCCACTGTGGTCTCTTCCACCAGACTCCTGGGCAGTGCATTCCATGGTTCCACCACCCTCTCTGTGAAGAAGTGTCTCCTGAGCTACCCCTGTTTTCCCCCCTTCCAGCTTCCACTCATGCCCCCTGATAGTCTCCCCCCTTCTTAAGCCAGAACACTTCCCTAGCTCCATCCTTATTTATCCCCTTTACATACTTGAAAGTCTCTATCATGTCCCTTCTGTCCCTCCTCTCCTCCAATGCGTACAGATTGCGTTCATCCAGTCTCTCCTCATAGGTCCTACCCTCCATGCCCTGAATCATCCTGGTTGCCCTCCTCAGGGACCCTCTCCAGCAGCACTATGTCCCTCTTAAGATGGGGTCTCCAGAACTGCACACAGTACTCAGGATGCAGCCTAACCAGGGCATTATACAGAGGGAGGATCGCCTCCCTCCTCCTGGAGGTAATCCCCTGGTTATGCAGCCCAGTATCCTGTTTGTTTTTGCTGCAGCTCTTCAATAATTCTCTGTGTTATTCATTTTGCTGTCCACCACTATCCCTAAGTCCCTCTTGCCCGATGTGACTTGCAGTGTGGTCCCCCCAAGGGTGTATGTATGTCCTGGGTTTCTGACCCCCAGATGCAGCTCCCTACATTTCCCTGCATTGAACTTCAACCCCCAATTCCTTGCAAACCCCCAGGGTATCCAGATCCCCCTGCAGGGCATCTCTCCCCTCATGCCCGTCTGCAAGTGCTCCCAGTTTTGAGTCATCCACAAAGAGACTCAGCCCACTCCTAACACCCCACCCTATGTCCAAGACATGGGAATTGAACAGGAGTGGCCCCAGGATTGAATCCTGGGGAACCCCACTGATGACCCTCCTGGGGGAGGAGACTATCCCTCCAACCACCACTCGCTGTAGTAGACAGTGGGTTAAAGGAGTAGCATGATCAAACTTTTCAAAACATATGTTGTGCGGTGTTTTGATTTGTGTGTGTAGTCCTGGTGTGTCTTTCCCTTTGTTTGCTATTAAGAGTTTTTCTCTAAATTAGTCTGCTAGTTATATGGTAGCTTTGTGGCAACTGAGGATCTCCATCTTAGCAAAGTTAATTACTCTTCTTTTTCTTACAATGCCTCCTGTCCTGTGTGACAGTGATGCATACAGGACCAGTGATTCAGCAAAGTACTAGAGATAGGAGCCTGATATTCTGGCCCCCGCTAAATACAGTAGCTCTAATTCAATATTTTTATTTCCTGTGTGTGTGTCAGGTCTAGCCAGCAGGAGTAAATGTTTTGCTTTTAAAATGTTTCATTTCATTAAATTACACACATCTATACAAAGCACACAAATCACCCCAGATCATAAAGGCTATAATTAGTAAAGACTCTAGCTGTTTTCTTACAGAATAACCCACTCAACTGGCCCTCTGGTATTTGTTAAACTGTAAAGGTAACCATTAGTGCTCACTAGATAAGGAAATTTACTTAATATCACAGCTCTGCTGTTGTACATTGACTCTAAATATGTGTTTGCTCACTCCATGGTCCCAGATACATCACTGTCACATGGGACAGGAGGCAATGTAGAAACAAGAAGAGCAACCAACCATGCTAAGATGGAGATCCCCAGAGGCCATAAAACTACAGTAAAACTGGCGGGCTAATTTAGAAAAAAAATCCTAGTAGTAAACAAAGGGAAGGACACAAAAGGACTATGCAAACAAATCAAAACACTCTGGAGAACATGGTTTTGCAAATTCTAACTGTACTACTCCTTTAAATGTAGTTACAAACACAATGTTATTATTACTGATTTGTACTTCTTTCAGTCTTAGTAATCATAACTGATCACTGCTTTCTGCTTTTTTAAAAGCATCCCTCAATAGGTTCAAAGAATAACCTCATTGTTGAAATGTACAGACGAGCTTTCTTGATTGTTCCCTGAATCTTTCCAAGTTTGATCAGTTCCTGCGTACTCACAGGAACTGCCCAAACAAGACTGATTCTATTTGCTCATGTGGGTGTGAACTTGAAGCTAACAGTAAACTATTAACACTTGTTTCATTACATAACATTCATATGAACATATGAAACTGCCGGCAGAAAAAGGCCCACAGATCTATCAAGTCTGCCCGATTGTGCAGCTCTTAGTTTCAAATCACCACTACTGCCCCACTACCACCAAAATCTCTCTCTTCCTCCTCGTTTCCCATTTGTCCCCCCTTTGTGTTTTTGCCTGTATTAACCCTACCCATGAATCTATCCCATCCCTGCTTAAAGCTATTTACTGTCCTTTGAGCGATTAACTCCTCCAGCAGTGTGTTCCACCTGACACCACTCTCTCTGTGAAGTAGTGCCTCCTCATCTCCCTCCTAAACCTTCCTCCTTCCAACTTCAGACTGTGCCCCTAGTGACCCTTCCCCCCTTAAGCAGAACAATCCTCCATCCCTGACTTTGTTTATGCCTTTCAAGTACTTAAAGGTCTCTATCATGTCCCCTCTTACCCTTCTGTCTTCCAGTGAGTACATGCTGAGCTCTTTCAGACTTTCCTCATATGGCAACTCCCCTAGTCCCATGATCATTTTTGTAGACCTGCACTGCACCCTTCCAGTAATCTCACATCCTTTTTGAGGTATGGGCACCAGTACTGTACACAGTATTCCAAGTGTGGCCTCATCAGTGATCTATACAATGGCAGGATGACCTCCCCCCTTCGAGAGGTGATCCCTCTGGCAATGCACCCCAGCATCCTATTTGCCCTTGCTGCAACTCTCCTACACTGTGCAGATATCTTTATGCCCCCTGTCACTATTACCCCCAGGTCTCTTTCCTCCCCTGAAGCCATGACCTGCACCTCCCCCCAGCCAGTAGCTGTTTTTGGGATTTCTGACTCCATGATGCATGACCTTGCACTTCTTAGTGTTAAACCCAACTGCCATTCCATAGACCAGTGTTCAAGTTTAGCTAGATCCTCTCTGAGTGCCTGCCTCTCATTGACCACTTTTGCACAAATCCTAGTATAATTCACAAACAGGCAGATCTTACTCTTGACCCCCTCTGCAATGTTGCCAATAAAGACATTGAACAAAATGGGGCCCAGCACAGAACCCTGTGGTACTCTGCTCATTACTGGCTGTGGCTTACATATCTCCCCCTTACAGCTACCCTCTGTTGTCTGCCCTGCAGCCAGCTCTCAACCCACCACAACAGTTTTTCCCTTGCTCCCATGTCCCTCAGCTTGCTCATTAATGTCCTGTGTGGCACAGAGTCAAAAGCCTTATTGAAGTCCAGATACAGGACATCCACAGCGTGGCCTTCGTCAACCACCCTAGTAACCCAGTCGAAGAAGTCAATCAGGTTAGGTTGGCAAGATCTTCCTGTGACAAACCCATGCTGTGTCTCATCCTGCAGGCAATTGCTATCAAGAAAGGTTATCAACCTCTCCTTCAGAATGGTTTCCATCAACTTCCCCACTATGGAAGTCAAGCTCAACAGTCTGTAGTTACCCGGTTGGTCCTTGGGTCCACTTTTGTAAAGGGGCATCATGTGAGCTATCCTCCAGTCCCTAGGTACATTTCCCCATCTCCAAGGAGGTGTTAAACAGGTCTGTCAGACAGCCTGCCAACAACTCTGCTAGTTCCTTCAGTACACTTGGGTGTATACCATCTGGTCCTGGTGCCTTCTCCACCCGCAAGCCTTTAAGACCCTTCAGAACTTGATAATATTGGATTACCTTGTCTGTTATCTCTGCCTCCTTTCCACCTTTTCCCCCTTTCCCCTGCGGTATTGGGCCATCCCTCTCTTTTGTGAACATCGAGCAGAAATATTCACTGAGTGCCTCTGCCTGATCTTCCCCTTGTTCCACCCATCCTCCCTCTTTCTTGATTTTAATGATATTATCCCTACAACTCCTCTTCTCCCTTATGATTCAGTTTCAGTCTTTTTATTTACAGCTTTTAGTGTCAAATCTAGGAATGTAATTTGGGTTTCACTTATGTTAGCTATAAGCTTTTATTTTTATTTAGCCATGAAATTAATCCTTTCACTTATGAAACATTGCCTTGCCAATTATTAAGATGTCATCGATAAAGCCTATTTTACCATATGACTTAAAAATGTGTTTCTTTCCAGTTTCATAAAGCTTTCTTCAATCTACCCAAGTAATGAATTAGGCATATGAGGGTGCTGATGCTGTACCTATCGCAGTTCCGATATTGATAACAGAACTTCTGATCAAACATGAAGTAATTCTTCTAAAGTTCAGTTTCTAAATCCATTAGCAGGAATTCTTTGTTGATAATTTTATCTAGATCTAAATCTTTTAGAATATTACCAATTGCTGAGATTCCAAATTCATTACCAGCTGATGTCTATAAAGATTCTACATTTATTGTAATCCACAGAAAATCTTTCTGCCCTTAGATTTGTTCTAGACTAAGTAACACTCCAATTGTATCTCTAATTACTATAGGAAAACACATCAAAATAACTTTTAAAAAGAAGTTAATGAACCTGGATAACTTATCTTTTACTGAATGGATTACTGACCTGGTTGATTTTCCCTATCTTTATGTAATTTAGGCAATGGATAAAAAGTTGTTTTAGTTAAAATTTCATTTTTCTAGAAAGTCATACTCCTTATTAATCCAATTGTCACTTGATGATTGATCAAAAAAATATTTAAATCAATATTAAAAACATCAGTAGGCCTTATAGTTAAACATCTATAATGCTGTTCATCATTCAATTGTCTCAATGATTCTATATGATACATTCTTATAGGCCAAATTATCACATTTCCACTTTAATCAGATTTTTTTTTTTACCACATCATTCCAGGTTCTAATCTCATTCATTCTACTCCATTCTTCTTCAGTCATAGTTCATCTATACAAGTTAGCAGGGTTGAAAATAAAACATTAGTTTCATTCAGTGCCAGGTTTTCAAAAGTAAATATGGCTGCTCTTTTGGTTTGTTGTGGGTCAGACACAGATTTGACTCTGAACATTGCTTCTCGAAGATTTTTCTTTTCCATCAGTCCACTCTTACCGTAGTCATTTTCTGTTTGGTTCAATGCCTCATTCATATATGTCTGCTGATACTTCAACGTATAAACATTGGTCATCCAGCAGTTCAAAATCGAAACCCTCTTCAGAGATACTGACATCATCACTTATTACTTCACTTTGACTAGGTTTCATTAGATGGTAGTAGGACAGAAGGTCAGTCTTCTGACTTTTAAAGCTCTACATGGACTTGGCCCAGACTACGTGAAAGAGCTCCTGGTTCCTCACTGCCCTGGGCGATCACTCCGCTCAGCCAACGAGGGGTTGCCAGAGATTCTGAGGGTACCTTGAAATCTTCTGGAGCTAGAACATTTATGTATGCTGCTCCTATCCTCTGGAATTCCCTACCCCATTGGTTACATGAGCACACGACCGTGAAGGGTTTCAACAAGCACTGAAAACCTGGTTATGGAGTCAAGCTTATGGTATTTAACTGATGGAAAGTTCTTAAGATTTTATAATTATTTATTTATTTATTTGGTTTTTGTTGCCTGGGTAAGTGCACTAGACAAATCCTGCCTATTTTCAGGCATGACCAGGGGGGAGGGGGATACAGATGAATGCAACGGACTTTGAACCAGATTAAGCTATTGGTGGTATTTTTAGTGAATGAGAGAAATTTGGCCAGGACACCGGGGAAGTTCCCCAACTCTTCTCATGGTGGGGGGGGGTTATAGTGTATTTTTTTATTTGTTTTGGTTTGACATTACTGTATGTTGAAATACTATTTTCTGGTCTTTGTTTCTTTTCATTCTAATTTTGTATGATGTAATACTTTCCTGTTTATTTTGTTTGAAATTTTGAATAAAATAATTCCCCTACTCTTTTCGATAAGTGCCATGGGATCTTTAACATCCACCTGAACTATCACCAATCCAGGCAGATGAGACCTCGGTTTAATGTCTCATCTGAAAGACTGCACCTCAGAAGTGCAGCACCCCTCTCATGCTGCACTACAGTGTCAGTAATGGGATTATTTGTTTTTAAGATGGTTTGTTGATTATGTTGTGGTGAAATTTTGTGATTATGTGGTTTTAACTTTGTTAGGCACCTTGGTTTTGAAAGGCGCCATAAAAATAAAGTTTATTATTATTATTATAGTATTTCAAACGTATCTTTCTGAACAACTTATTCAGTTCTGTCTCGAGCTGAAATCTATTCAGCTACAAAATTTAAACCTTTGCTCAAGACATAGTGTTGCCCCTCCCCCACTTACAGAGCAACAGCGTACCTTCACACCTTTGGTGTTTTTCAAGAACATGACCCTAAATTTTCAACATAATCTTTTTATGACCCCACTTTATGAGCCTGGTAACAGATTTTTTTTATCCTGCTGGAATGGTGATTTTGTGGAGCCACTGCAAAAATCATCTTTCAGACCATATCTGAAAAACAGCACCTGTCATATGCATGAGTTAGTATAAAAAATGGCTATGCTGAAAATTTGAGGTTAAAATAGTGTAAATTACTAAAGTTATGAGTCAACATTGAAAAATGTCAATGTAACTTCATAACTTTGGTGGGTTTTTTTTTAAAGATTTTGAGCACAACTTTTGTGTGTTTTTTTTAAGATTTTGTCCATAACTGTGGTGTTTTTAAAGAGTCTGTCCCCACATTTGCAACATAATCTTTTTATGACCCCCAGTTCATGAACCTGGTAGGTGAAATGTTTCAAATCTGGCCTGAAAAGTGATTTTGGGGAGTGACTGTGAAATCACATCTCAGGCCAGATTTGAAAAATGTCACCTACCTAGTTCATGAGGTGCGGTCCAAAAAAGACCACTTTGAAAATTTTGTGAAAAGATATTAAAAAATATAAACTTATTAGTAAACATTCAAAACACATTGAAATACAGTACATTAACTGCACTTACCTTGTTTCATCAGATTTCCAGAGTTGAAGACGGAGGATGGGTTTCTTCACAGAGTGGAATTTTTAACATTATACTCCTTTTTAGGTAAGTGAGTGGTGGGGGTGTGGGGTTTTGGGTGCTTAGTGGGGGAGCAGGTGGGGTGATTGGTCAGGGTTTGTCACAAAAGACACTGATGGATGGATTTCTGCTTTTCAGGTGTAAACAAAAAAAAGAAAACTGGCATGGCAGAATGGAGTTGGTAGGTGGTATAGAGCAGAGGAATGGAGCAAGGGAACAGAGAAAACAGCTACACAGGGCAGAAAGGGGTAGGATGGTAGTACTGAGCAAGGATGGTACAGGTGGGAGAGTAAACAAAGGGTAGGGAAGGGCAGAATGGGGCTGGTGGGTGGTACTGAGCAAAGGGATGGAGCAAATAGGAATAAAGAAAAGTGGCAGGGCAGGGCAGAATGGGATTGGGGTGGTGTTGAAACATAGAATTTGATGGCAGATAAATACAATTTGGCCAACCCCCTCTGTCCATTTTTTCCATCCTACAGTATCACTGCTGGCCCTACTTTCTCTCCAGCCCATTCTCTCTAGGAGGCAATGTATCACACTGGTTTAGGGCTCTGAGCTGCAAACAAGGAAACCTGGGTTTGAATCCCACAGCCCCCACTTGCATACTGTGTGGCCCTAAGCAAGTCATTAACTTCCTTGTGCTCCCAGGTGGCATGTGAAAACATGCTCCAGCTTAGTGCGCCTTTCCTGGTTAAACAGTTTCCCCTTTCCCTTTCCTTTCTCTTTTCCCCCCCTCCTTTCCACTAAGATTCCCTTATGCCTATCCAAAGCATTATTGAACCCCCACAACTGTTTGGTTCCCACTATTTCTGCTGAAAGACTGTTTCAGGAATCCAACATGAAACATTGCCTCACATCTCTCCTGAATCTATACCCTTCCAGCTTTATAGCATGTCTCCTTGTTCTTGAGTACCTTTGTTTCTGAAAATACTTCTCATCTGTACCTTATTTAACCCCTTCAGGTATTTCAAGGTCTCTATCATATCCCTCCTCTCTTTCAGGGTGTACATATTAAGGTCCTTTAATCTCTGCTTGTAGGGCTTCTGATGCAGACCCTGCAGCATTTTAGTTGTCCTCCTCTGGACCACCTCCACTCTGTCTATGTACTTCTGGAGATATGGTCTCCAGAATTGGACACAGTACTCTAAGTTGGGTCTTACCAACAATCTATATAGAGGCAACACAACCTCCCTCTTTCTGCTGGTGATGCTCCTCCCTATGCACCCAGCATCCCACTAGCCCTCCCAAATGCTTTGTTGCACTACCTGGCCACCTTTAGGTCAGCAGATATGATTGTCTCAAGGTCTCTTTCCTACTTGGTAGTTATTAATATCACTCCATTGTTTATGCCTCCTGGGGGTTTGTGTGCCCCAAATGCATTATTTTGCACTTTTTTGCATTGAAATCCAGCTGCCATACCCTTGCCCACTCCTCAGGTTTTCTAAGGTCTCTGCTCATCCTTTCCATCACAAACCCACTCACATGCGGCCGGGTTCACTGGGCTGAAAGCAACCTCCCCTAACAGGTCAAAATTGGTAACACAGTTTCAAACAGACTACCTGTCCTCTCTGGTGTCCCTCAGGGGTCCATTTTGGGACTGCTGCTTTTTAGCCTCTTCCTCAGCTCCTTCCCTGAGTCCTGCCCAGGCAATCTATTACTATACTCGGACGATGCAGTCATTTCCTCCTCCAGCCCTGACCCTATACAACTTCACCGCTCCCTTCAGTCCTCTTTCAGCTGCACTGAAAACTGGTTCACTGTGCAATGCCTTATCCTCAACTACAACAAAACCAAAGTTATGCTATTCTCTCACCCGCAGAACTCTAGAAAGGTGCTATGCCCACAAGTTCTAACTTCTAATCACACCCATCTGGAGCAGGTGGACTCCTTTAAATACCTGGGCATCACATTGGACCCAGGTCTTAACTTCCACAAACACATTCACCAGCTATCCAAGGCCCTTAATGTTAGGCTGGGGTTTCTGTACCATTTCAAGCACTGCCTTACCACTGATGCTCTCAGGTTCGCTGTCACCTCCTCGGTCCTCTCTCTGCTAGATTATGGCCTATTGATATACAAGGCAGCAAGCACTTCATCCCTAGCTAGACTCCATATCTCCCTAAACAAAGCCAGCCATTTTGTTTTAGGATGTGACCATCTTACACATACCTGCTCACTCTATAGTGCTACTAACCGGCTTAATCTCATCAACAGGATTAGGTTCTACACCTGTCTGATGGCTAAAAATATCACCCTAGGCCTCTCCCCCTCTGGACTCACCCCTTTAATCCTCCCAAACATCAAGGTTAAGTGTACCTGTAGCTCAGCCCACCATCTCCTCTCTATTCCCTACAGCCATACCTCTCAATTTCAAAGGTCTTTCAGCTATAGGGCCTCTGTGTGGATGAACAGCCTTCCCTCCAGCCTGGCAAATGAACAAAGAGTAGGACAATTTAAAACCCTCCTTAGGACCCACCTCCTATTCTCAAATAACTGTAACTGCAACTGAATCCCTGTCCTCCACCTCCTCCTTAATCTATGACAATGGCCACTGGCCTACCTCTTCTCTTAGTGACCAACCATTGTCGCTCATGCCTACATTATATGTGTATGATGTAATTTACTCTAATAAGTAATCCTAGTATTTTGAATGTTAGCTTGGTTGATTTCTTGTAAACAATATGTATCTGTCTCTGAGTTCATTGCTGTAATGTCTGTCTCTATACAATCTTTGTGATGTGATAACTTTGTAAATGAGTCTGTGACTCAAAGGTACTCCCTGAATATGTAATAAATAAATAAATAAAATAAAAAGTACGACCTGTGGTTGTGCGGGCCAGGAACCCTTCCCCTGTCCTTCCAGGATGCTTCTTGGATTTGCAACTGAGCATCCTCCATGGAATCATGGGATCCCTCTCTCTGTGTTAGGGCAGCAAATTCAGTCTTAAGTCTGTGTTCCTGGGAGAGAACCCTTTTGGCCACTGCACAGTGAACCAGAAAAAGACCCAGGTGTGTATAGGTCTTCAGGATGCCCTATCCACCTTTTATGTGTCTTTTTCCAGAGAAATGCAGAGACCAGTTTAAACCCCAGAGACCACTCCAAGAGACCTTTCATATCTCCCCCTTACACTCACAGAGTCCCTTTCATGTGTCCCTTCCTGGTAGCATGTGCCATTTGAGCATCAGGTCAGGCATGGTATTGTTTGAATAAATCCTCCCAGACTCACACACACAACATACAGTTTCAGAGGTATTGGAAAATTATGCCAAAAGGCTTCACTATTATCTATGAAATAGTGCAATTTAACATGCAAATAGCATTTAAAGATTTGGTCATAAGATATAAAAAAAAAGTTGGATAATTACTCAAAAACAGTATAACTTTCCTAAAATCTAACATATAGCTCTACCTTGTTCCAGTGCAGTTGAAGTTAGAGTCCAGAAAAATAAAATGTTCTTGTACTTGTTTTGTGATGGAATGCAAAATAGGGGTCCTACCTGATCAGTTGTGAATCACATATGGGACTGAGCCTCCTCTGGGCTCTTTCAAAGCAATTTCTGAAATGCTGCCCCTGATTTCCCTACTGTGAATGGTTGGCCTTTGTCACCTGGCTGCCATGAACCAATCAGCTGTCTATGTTTCCATTTAAAAATCCAACTGATCAACTGGCTGGCTATGGTTTCATTTTAAAAATTCAACTGTGGAGTTTTTTAGTTGGGGAGGGTCTTTTCTCTCCCCAATCTGTTAAGAAAAAACAGTTTAACTCTGACCTGTCTCTAGAGACAGGATGGTGTGTCCTCCTGTGGTGAGAGCTGGTCCAGGGTCTTTTGTTCTGCGCCCATTTCCAGTAAAACTATTCAGAACCCCAAATCACTAGACTGTTAGCTTAATCACCCTCTCATTTAGCTGAAACTGTCTTCCCCCAGCACAGGTTTCTGACACAAAGGAACCGGTCCCATCTAGTCGGACTTTTGTTCTCCCTTGACTCAGGTTTACAGAAAAGAAAAACACAGAAATATTCCATGTTAAAATAAGTTACAAAAAAAAAAACAGGCTTGATCAACACCATACAACACAGGGAATATTACATAATAAAACAACAGAAATATGTTATGGTGCTATTCTGCCACAATTTCCACCCCCTTGGAGTGTCCACCATACTGCAGATTTTGGTGCCATCATCAAAGAGGCAGACCTTCTCTTCCAGCTCCTCTGCAATACCACTTATAAAGGCATGAAAGAGGACTGGTCCAGGCCCTGATCTGTGAGGCACCCCACTGGTCACCCTCTCTGCATTGGAGTGAACTTCATTTACCAGCACCCTCTGCCCCTCTCCGCCAACAAACTTCTTACCCAGTTTACCACCATTGGACCCATTCCTAAGCTACCCAGCTCGCTTAATAGTTTTCTATATGAAACCGTGTCAAAAACCTTACTAAAATCTAGGTAGGGCACATCCAGCACACCACCCTGAGCTAGTTCTGTGGGCACCCAATCAAAGAAATCTTTCTGATTTGTTTGACATGTCCTCCCAACCCCCCATGAATTCATGCTGCCTCGGGTCTTGTTACTCACTGGATTCAAGATAATCAACAATCTTTTCCTTTAGTAGTAATTCTATTAACTTTCTCACCACCTATGTCTGGCTGGCTGTCCTATAATTACCAGCCTCCTCACCACTACCACTTCTGTAAAGTAGGACTACATCTGCCCTCTTCCAGTTCTCCAGAATCACTCATGTTTCCAATAATCTACTAAACAGGACAGTCAGAGGTGCAGTCACTACTTCCATGAGCTCCCTTAATACCCTTGCATGTACCCCATCTGGCCCCATTGCTTTGTCCACTATCAGATTAGAGAGTCTCTTCAGGACTCTCTCCTCCGAAAATGAGCTAGTGCCTACCTACCTCCCTCCCTCCAATGCTCCTTTAACTTTTTTTGTGGCCCCTCCTCTTCTCATTCATCTCTGAACACTGAACAAAATCATTTGTTCAGGATGTCTGCTTTTTCCTGGTCCTCCTCTGCACATCGAGCAGAGGGATGGAACAAATGAGAAGAAAACAATGGGCAGGAGGGAGCAGACAGAGTTAGCGGGGGGGTACTGAACAGAGGGATGGAACAGAGGGAATAAAGAAAAACAGCAGAGCAGAATGGGGCTAATAGGTGTTACTGAGCAGAGGGATGGAGTTGGGGGACAAAGAAAAATGGTAGGGTGGGGTAGAATGGTACAGGATAGTCTGATGACGCCACTCAGCTGGTTGCTGTGTGGTATCATGTAGATGAAAGGATTCAGCTGCTATGAGATAGGAGCAGCTAGCTCTTTTTAACTACATGAAGTTTCTGCCCATCACCCAGCAGCACAGCATCATGATCAACCTTGCTGATCACTGGCCTGTCATTGTTGAGCCCCCTGCAGCCTGAGCAGCATTGGATGTGACGGTCTCTGAAAGCCACCACTCATGACAATATGATTGTTGTGAACCTACATGTAAATATAACAAGCATTTGTCAATGCCTAGTGTTTGCTTGCTTGCATTTGCTGTGTAGTTGTTAAGCATAGTTTGCACAAATGCAAAAATGAATAAATTAATAACAAAAGTTATAATAGTGAAATTGTCATGATTGGGAAATGAAGAGGTTCTGTGCCTCCTCACATGCCATCCAACAAATGGCTCAACCCCATACTCTTCTTAGGAGCAAACCAAGACTCTTTGAGACAAGTGGAGATCAAGGTAAGGTGGAGTATCATAGGTTGTGGAGAGTGTGGTGTGCATGGGGCATACATCCTTTAGGTAAACAATACCTCCATATAATAGGCAAACAATACTTGCTTATAATTACAAAAAAGTAAAACATTAAAAATAAAGTACTGTGTGCAGGGTATGGTATTTATGATTACTCTTATCCCAAGGTCCCCTTCCTGCCACAATAATTATGCATATCCCCAGCCCCTACCTTGCTGCTAGGTAGATTAGGTCCGCTTATTTACAGACTGCGGGATTCTTATGGAAATAATGCATAGCAAATTAATGCTTGGTCAGGTGATGTGTTTAGACCAATTACATTTCTCAGATAGCTCGCTTTCTTAAACCCCGCTTTATAAAAGGAAATACATATTTTTAGACAGGTATTTATCCTTCTTGGCTGACCTACCTAAATATAGTCGGCCCCCTTCCCCAACACCCACCATTTCCAGGTACTTAAAGAGAGAGTCTAGCCAAAATTTCTGGTATCAGTACATTTAGAATGCGGATCAGCATATCTCAAATCAGCCTCATGCCAAAAATGAGATCTTTAAGTAACTTTGTTTAAAAGTTGCAAGTCATTTTGTAACCCTAAATTCATTGCCTGTTCAAAAAAAAGCAGCTTCTGAGAAGAGCTACTGATGATATTATAACCTGAACTCGCAGCCTAGTCCTCCCCGCAGGCTACCTTATGTGACATATTTCTCCCATGCTACATAATACTGAAGTTGTAGAAAACATCTGAAAAATGAAAACTGTCACTGAGTGGGTCAGCAGCTGCATTTCCATTATGTGTAGATGCAAGGTACAGTACTCAATGGAAGGTAGCCACATCAGTGAAGCTGTTCTATCTGCACTCAGAAATAATAAAGATCTTAGCAATTTTACAACCAAAAAAATGTGATTTTTATTTTTGTGGCAGTCCAATATTCCCAAAACTCAAATTACGTATGGCAGCATGATATATAAACCTTATTAGGCTGTTAGAATGTGAAACAGTCAGGAAAAACAGTTACTTTACCACTCTTTGTGTGTTTCAGTCTTCGCAGCTCAGTTGCCTAATCATATGCGTGGTGTGGCTGTTACTTGTAGTGTGTCCACAGATTCCATCCGGAATGTCAGCTTTTTAATTTCTCCACCTCTTACTCCTGGCTTGGGGCACAGCTTTTTCTGTTATGAAACTGCTGGAAACCAATCCCAAAAAGAAGCAGGAAAGCCGCCAGTTAGAGGTACCACGGCATATCAGCACTCAGATTTTTCAATCTCTCCCCAGGTTAGGGTCAGATTTCCTTAGCAGGTGCCTAGCCACAGGTAACCTCACCTTAGGTGTGCTGAATGGACTGATGTTTTGGAGTCAGCTGACTCCTTCCTCAGAACATTAAGTACATCAGAGGCAAGTTTCCTGCTTCCATTTGGATTGGTTTCCAACAGCTTCATGAGAAAAAAAGATGTGCCCCAAGACAGGGGCTGGAGGTGGAGAAATTAAAACACTAGTGTACTGGATGGAATCTGTGGACACACTATAAGTAACAGCCACACTACACCACATATGATTAGGTTTATCACTTTACTGAAATTGTATAGAAATGTTTTGCTTGGTTGCTATCTGTACTTTCACTTACCCTTGAAAATGTCATTCCCAGCTTGTTTATAACAATGTTTCGTCTGTACACTTTTCTTTGCCTGCCTGGGTCTGGGTCATTCCTGAAAAAGATCTCTTGGACCAGTGTACTTACCAGTCAACAAACAAACAAATAAATAAACAAAATAAAACAACCCAAGGGATGGGAAACTGGTTCAGAAGTGAAACCCAGAGGGTAATACTAAATAGGGAATTCTCAGAGGAGATTGGGGTCATGACAGGAATACCTCAGGTGCTTGGCCCTGTACTTTTCAATATATTCTTAGGGGCATAGGGGAGGGACTAGAGGGAATAGTCTGTCTCTTTGCAGATGATATCTAGGTCTGCAATAGAGTGGACACAGTGGAGGGAGTGGAAGCGATAAGAAGGACCTGGAAAGGCCAGTAGTGTGGTCCAGAATTTGGCAACTGGAATTCAATATCAAAAAGTGCAACGTCATGCACATTGGACACAAACCCCCGAGTCAAGTACACAGCGGGAGGTAAAGTTATAGCATGCACTGCAGAGGAAAGGGACTTAGGGTTCTCATAATGGACAAACTGAAAGTAGCAGCCTAGTGTTCTTGAGAGATGGAGAAAGTAAAAATGATGATGAGCTGCACAGAGAGGGAGCTATCAAGCAGAATGAGGGATGTTATACTTCCCCTGTACAAGTCATTGGTTCACCCCCACCTTGAGTACTGGGTGCAGTTCTGGAGTACTTGCCTCAGAAAAGACATTGAGAGGGTAGATGCTGTGCAGAAGAGGGCAACCAAGATGATACAGGATGCTATAGGGGAAGCCCTAGAAGGAAAGGCTGAAGGTCCTCAATATGTATTCCTTAAGGAACAGGAGAGCCAGGATGACACGACTGAAACTTTTTAAAATCTCTGGAGTATAAACATGGTGAAGTGAGGAAAGCCTTTTATGTTAAGCACAAACTTGATTATTAGATGGAATACACTTAAGTTAGTGGTGAGAAGTTTCAAGAGGGAGGCGAGGAACCATTTCTTCACTGAAATGGTTAATTATAGATGGTGTAGCTTGGCCAGGAATGTAGTCAGGGCAGAAACAGTGATAGAACTCCTGCATGCATTGGATAGGCATATTGGTATCACTGAAAGGAAGAATCACCTGGAGAGGATGGAAGAAGCTAGGGGCCACACATGGCCCCCTGCCACCACATAGGGTAGGTGATGTTAGGGAAGACTGGATGGTCCTTGCAGATGGTCCTGTTCTGCCCAAAAAAATCTGTTTCATTCTGGTCACCACAAACCTTGACATTTCACACAGTCTTGAGTATGGGGGGGGGGTCAGTTTCTACAAATGCCTTTTCTAAGAATGCTAAATAAAATTCAAAGGTGCTGGTATTGTTAACCATCACAACCTCATCTAAATTAGTCTGTTTGACAGCTGCCACTGGCGACAAGCGGTACTTTTTCCAAGCTTTCTTGTGGTGAAAAGCTTAAAAAACAATAAGACAGGCTCTGTGTGCATGTGTGTGGGGGGGATAGCAATAGCAGCACCTCTGAATTCTGTTTTTATTTATTTGAAAAGGTTTGACCAGGAAAGACAACATGAGCAGTAAACAGCTTGTTTCCAGAAGCATCCTGGGGGAGAGGTTACATAGTGGAGAGACCAAGTAAAAACACATACATGCAAAAAACAACCAGGCTAATATACAGGCTATTATACAGGCTAATATACATAAGAACATATCCAGGCAATAAACAACCAGGCTAATATATATAGAGTGCAGCACGCAATGCAATATATTACAATCCAAGGCAACAAAAAGTGCTGAGGCAGACAGTAATGTATAGATATTCCATACAGGGTAACAACACCATGAACACAAAATAATAGTAATAACATAGAGGATAATGGATGAGAAACCAACAATAACCACATTGTAATCATAGCAAGTGGTTTCTATGACAACTCAGTAAACCTCGAGAGTGCAGCTCGAGAGGTTTACTGTTGTCATTAAAACCTCAAGATGTGATTTCAACACGGTTATTGCAGGGTGGGACAAATAGGGTTGCCAGGTCACCAAATGCGACCCAGCCAATCATTCTGGCCACCAGATTTCTGTAAGAACTCGCCATTCTGGAGAGTAGTAAGCTGCACCTTCGGCGCACATGCACGGTAGCTCAGCAGCCTTGTCGATGACTTTTGAGCTGAGCTGCCGAAATCACGTATGCTCGGGATCGAGATTCCTTTAGAAATGTGTGGCCATGAGTGAAAGACAGCATGGTCATGTGAAGGGAATTGCCTCCGTTTGTCTACATGCCTGGGAGGAGGAAGAAGGGATCCATCAGTCCAGTGCATCACCCACCAGTGAGTCTGCGCAGAGGAGGCACCAAGGAGGAATCACGAGGTGAGCAATTGGGTGCTCACCTGAGTGGTGGGACTCGATTATCACTGGGGGAAAGCCCACCATGCACCATTCTGGTTTCAGGCAGTGAGAGAGGGAGATGGGAGTGAGCTCAGTGAGAGCGTAACTTTGCTTTCGTGTGTGTGTGTGTGTGTGTGTGTGTGTGTGGTGGGATGAGGGGGCTAAATTAGCAATCAAATAGTCACTGGCGCTGCATCAAAAGCCCTTTTAAGGGCTCAGTGAATAAAAGCTACAGCGTGCCACTGACTACACTGTTTTTTCAGTCCTGATCTGGGCATTTTCAAACTAGACAGTTTAAATTTAAAGCAGGCTATGACGTACTGACTGGGGGGTGTCCAATCCAGCCACTGTGTTTCTCTGCTGGTCCCATCTTCTGCAGCAGGTGTAAAAAAAAAAAAAAAATTAGCCACCTAAAAAAAATTTTGGCCACCAGATTTTGAGGTATGGTGGCCAAACTGGCCACCAGGTCAAAAAGTGATTTGTCCCACCCTGGGTTATTGTCTGTTTCTCAACCATTAGCTTTTATAGTGTATGAGGGTAAATACACCATAAAAGTTAATGGAGGAACCACTGCGGCCACTCGTCAGAAGCCCCATGATAGGGGCTGAAGCAATCTTACTTTTTTTTCATTGCTCCAGACTCCCTCGATAGTAACACTCACTGCGATGGCTGTTAATCTGTGCATGTGTACTAAGGATCACATCATTATGGTATCAATGTGAGGTAGTCAGCAGAGGTTAACAACCTCTTGACATCACATCAATACCATAACAATGTGGTAAACTGTCTGAATTCAGACAGTAATAAGGGCTCCCCATACATTAGAAATTATTATAAGGGTAGGAATGAAAACATAATCTGATTGGTTGACAAAGTACCAGAAGCCTTACGGTAATTGTAGATAAATAGACCTGCTGGATCTGATCACATGGCGTAGTAATTTCTGGTTTTCACAGCCTTAATTTTGATCAGCCTTGAGGGAATACACACCAAGTCCAATGGCACTGGAAACAGAGGATTTAGGGGTCCTTAAAGAAGGAGTCCAGAGAAAATGTTTGGCATCTCTAAATTCAGAATTTGGACCAGCATATCCTAAATTAGCACTGTGCCAAAACGAGCTCTCTAAGTTAATTTGTTTAAAACTTATAACTCATTTCTTTTGTAACACAAAATTCATAGCCCGTCCAAAAAAAAAAAACAATTTAAATGAATTCTGCAATTGTGGAAAGAAGTAATAATGCAGTCTCAGAAAGTAGCAGTGATGCACAGTTTTGGAATGTGGCAGTGATGTTCAATTTCAGAATGTGGCAGTGGTGCACAAGTTAAAAATGTCAAGATGATGTACAGTTTCAGAATGTGACTGAGGCACACAACTTCAGAATGTGGTGGTGACATACAATATTGGAATGTGGTAGTGATGAATAATCTCAGAATGTGGCGGTGGTGCATGATCTCAGAATGTGGCGGTGGTGCCCAGTCCCGAAATGTGGCTCTGGCACACAATCTCAGAATGTGGCAGTGGTGCACAATCTCAGAATGTGGCAGTGGTGCACAACCTCAGAATGTGGCAGTGGTGCACAACCTCAGAATGTGGTGGTGGTGCACAGTCTTAGAATGTCATGGTGGCACACAGTCTCTGCATGTGGTGGTGGCACAGAGTCTTGGAATGTGACTGTAGCACACAGTCCGGGAATATAACAGTAGTGCACAATTTCAGAATGTGGTGGAGGTGTACAGTCTTGGAAGGTAGTGGTGGCTCACAATCTTGGAATGTGGTGGTGGGGCACAATTTTGGAATGTGGCAGTGGTGCATAATCTCAGAATGTGGCGGTGGCACACAGTCTCAGAATGTGGCACTGCTGCACAGTCTCGGAATATTGTGGTAGTGCATAATCTTGGAATGTGGCAGTGATGCCCAGTCTCAGAATGTGGCAGTGGCACAACTATCTTGGAATGTGGCAGTGGCACACAGTCTCAGAATGTGGTGATGGTGCACAATCTCAGAATGTGGCGGTGATGCACAATTTTGGAATGCAGTGCTGGCGCACAATCTCAGAATGTGGCACTGGCATAGAGTCTTGAAATGTGGTGGTAGTGCACAGTCTCAGAATGTGGTAGCGGTGTTCAATCTTGGACTGCCGTGGTGGTGCCCAGTCTTGGAATGTGGTGGTAGCACACCAATCTTGAAATATGGTGCTGCAGTCTTGGAATGTGGCAGTGGCACACAATCTTGGAATGTGGCAGTGATGCACAGTTTTGGAATACAGCACTGGTGCACAATCTCAGAATGTGGCACTGGCGCAGTCTCAGAATGTGGTGGTGGTGCAGTCTAGGAATGTAGTGGTGGCACACAATTTTAGAATGAGGCAGTGGTGTAGAGTCTTGGAATGTGGCGATGGCACACAGTCTCGGAATGTGGTGGTGGCACACAATCTTGGCATGTGGTAGTGATGCACAGTTTCAGAATGTAGCAGTGGCACATAATCTCAGAACATGGCAGTGCCACCCAGTCTCGGAATGTGGCGGTGGCACACAGTATCAGAATTTGACGGTACTGCACAGTCTCAGACTGTTGCAGTGGCACACAATCTTGGAATGTGGTGGTGATGCACAATTTCAGAATGTGGCACCGGCGCACAATCTCAGAATGTGGAGGTGGCGCACAGTCTCGGAATGTAGTTGTGGCACACAGTCTCGGAAGTGGTGGTGGTGGTGCACAATTTTGGAATTTTGTGGTGATGCACAATTTTGAAATGTGGCAATGGTACACAATCTCAGAAAGTGATGAAAATGTAGAAGTTTGGAATGTGGCACTGGCACACAATCTTGGAATGTGGTGGTGGCACACAGTCTTAGAATGTGGCATTGGCACACAATCTTGGTATTTGGCGGTGGTGCCCAGTCTCAGAATGTGGTGGTGCCACACAGTCTTGGAATGTGGCAGTGGCGTAGAGTCTTTGAACGTGGTGGTGGTGTACAGACTCAGAATGTGTTGGTGCCACACAATCTCAGAATGTAGCAGTGATGCACAAGTTTGGAATGTGGCACTGCTGCACAATCTCAGAATGTGGCAGTAGCATAGAGTCTTGGAATTTGGTGGTGGCCCATAGTCTCAGAATGTGGTGGCACACAGCATTAAAATGTGGCAGTGCTGTAGTCTCAGAATGCAGCAGTAGCACTCAATCTTGGAATGTGGTTGTGATGCACAATTTTGGAATGCAGCACTGACACACAATTTCAGAATGTGGAGGTGGCACACAGTCTCAGAATGTGGTGGTGGAGCAAAATTTTGGAATGTGGCAGTGGCGTAGAGTCTTGGAATGTGACGGTGGCACACAGTCTCAGGATGTGGTTTTGGTGCACAATCTTGGATTGTGGTGGGGATACACAATTTCAGAATGTGGCACTGGCACACAGTCTTGGAATGTGGCAGTGCCGACCAGTCTCAGCATGTAGTGGTGGCACACAGTATTGGAATGTGGCATTGCTGCACAGTCTCAGAATGTTGCGGTGGCACACAATCTTGGAATGTGGCCGTGATGCACAATTTTGGAATGTGGCACTGGCATACAGTCTTGGAATGTGGAGGTGGTGCACAATCTCGGAATGTGGCAGTGGCACACAGTCTTGGAATGTGGTGGTGGCACACAATTTTGGAATGTGGCAGTGGTGCACAATCTTGAAATGTGGGGGGTGCAGAATCTTGGAATGTGGTGGTGGTGCACAATCTCAGAATGTGGCGGTGATGCATAGTTTTGGAATGTGGCACTGGTGCACAATCTCAGAATGTGGCAGTAGCACAGAGTCTTGGAATGTGATGATGGCACACAGTTTCAGAATGTGGAGGTGAAGCATTATTTCAGAATGTGGCACTGGCACACAATCACAGAATGTGGAGGTGGCACACAATATTGGAATGTGGTAGTGGCAGCCAGTCTCAGATTGTTGTGGTGGTGCACAATCTCAGAATGTGGTGATGGTGCACAGTCTCAGAATGTGGCGGTGCTGCACAATTTTGTAATATGGCACTGGTGCACAATCTCAGAATGTGGCAATGTTGCACAGTCTTGGAATGTGGCAGTGCTGCACAGTCTTGCAATGTGTCAGTGCTGCACAGTCTTGCAATGTGTCAGTAGTGCACAGTCTCAGAATGTGACAGTGGAGCACAGTCTCGGAATGTGGTGGTGGTGCACAGTCTTGGACCGTGGCGGTGGCACTCAGTCTTAGAATGTGGCAGTGGCACACAGTCTTGGAATGTGGCGGTGGCGCACAGTCCTGAAATGTGGCAGTGGCACACAGTCTTGGAATGTGGCAGTGGCACAGAGTCTTGGAAGGTGACGGTGATGCAGAATTTTTGAATGTGGCGATGAGGCACAATTTTGGAATGTGCTTATGACACAACTTCAGAATTTGGCAGGGTCGCACAATTTTAGAATGTGGCTGGCATGTACAATGCCAGAAAGTGGTGGGGATGTGATGCACAATTTTGAAATGTGATGGCCTACATACAATGAAATAATAATGTGTTGCCCTCTTGTCAGAAATGGATTTGCTTTGAAATCAGCATTCAGTGCATGAGCCAGAAGACAGTTCCTCACATTTGTAAAACCTTTTATCAATCAGAAAAAAAAAAATGCTGAGACAGTGACAATGATCACAGCAAAGAAACCCAATACTATGCAATTTACCATGGTGGAGGGACTATTTTATGTTAATTACACACAAAAATAAGCAAAAAATATCAAAATAAAAATTCCAACTCCAGTAACTCGTGACCCAATTATAATAATAGCAAAAATGAACTCTGTGGAGTTATGTTAATGTCTAGTTAATCACCCCTTCACCTCGTACCACATTACGCTCCCAGGGGGTGATTAACATGACATTAACATAACCCCCATTGTTTGTTATTGCTTAAAGAGACCCACAATAATAAGCCCCTACATCATACGTATCGGTGCCTTGCCGCCAGAGGAGCCATATAAAGTTAAGATGTCAGTGAAGTTTGAAGTAATTAAAAAGCTACATTGTTTGTAAAATTGCATAAACCTGGCCCCAAGGTCTTCCTGGTGTTTTGCTACACGCTCCACCCCCACGCTCGCTAGCGTGATGATGAGATGCAAGTGACAGCATGGGGGGGGGGAGCACCATTATATGCAATGGGTGGCAGCTTTTCCATCTGTTTTAAATGATATAATGGCCACTTGGCAATGAAACGTGGGCATCAGTCGAGTAACAAAAGTGTAGAGTGAACAAAATTTTGCCCACGAACTGGTGAAATTCACTGGTTGCAGGTGAAATTTCTCCACCCGTGGGAGAAATGCTGTAATTTCACCACTACAACAGTTTTCCTCCCTGATTTCTAGTGGTCCCCCCCCCCAGCCGCTCACTGGCCCAAATAAAAAAAAAATTTTCTCCCTGGTGTCTAGTGATCCCCACCAGCCTACCATGGCTAAAATTGAATACAGCCCCCACCCCATTACCCTGAGTCATGTTCCTCTGGACTGAGTCCAAAACCGACCTTGTGTTAAAAAAAATAATAATAATAATTAAATCCCCAACTCCCTGTTGTTTAGTGGCCCCCCACCCTGTCATCAGAGAGCACCCACCCCATTCCCCTGTACCCCGATCAGACCAAAAGCACAGCCCTTCACTCACCTTCATGGCCGCAGCCCAACTGAGTGCTTCAGTGAATGAAGCATGTGCTCATTCATTGTCAGATAGCCCGTGTTCTCATTACATTTCAGTAGTAGTGAGTGTGCTGGCTGTCTGAATCCAATGAGTGCAAGCACACACTCATTCATTGAAGTGCTCAGTCTTGCTTCTGGCTATGGAGGTGAGTGGAGGGCTGTGCCGATGACCCAAATGGGGTACGGGGGGGGAGTGGGGTAGGTACTATCAGATGCCAGGGTGGGGGTCCACTAGACACCAGGAAGTTGGGGATTTAATAATACATATTATTTTTACACAAGGTCGGATTTGGGGCTCATTCATGACACAGGAGTCAGGACATGACACAGGGTAATGGGGGGGCGTTATTCAGTCTGGGCCATGATCAGGCTGTGGGGGGACCACTAGGCACAATGGAGGAGAATTTTTTTTTAAATGTGGCTGGTGAGCAGCCAGGTGGGGGGACCACTGTATGAAACACCACTGGAAGATGCGAAATCGCATCAAAATTTTGCAATTGCACTGCAATTTTTGTGAAAAATTTCACACAGTGAAATTGTGGATTTCGCTGCAATTTTGCCAGTGAAATTTTATTTTGCAACATTCCTACCATATACTTTTATTGTCCCTGTCTGATTTCTTTTTTTAGTATTTTATTTCTCTATTTTCACTTTTCTCCCCTCCCCTTTTACTTTAAACTGTGCCTTTTCTCTAATTTACCTTAAACATAATATCTATGCTCATCCTGTAGCTTGGGTACCTCTCTGCAACTTCTTTCTCTAATCTCTCTGCATGTTTTTCTCCTACCGACCCATTTCCCTTTATCTTTACAGGTCTGACAGGACACCTACTTCAGTCTTAAATGATATGGCCCTTTGCCTATTAGAAAAGTATTGTTTAATGGCTCACCTTCCCTGAGTCCTAATTTGTTCCCAAAGAACTACAGATCCTTTGTGACCCCATCACTATTCATATTTTAAAGAGACCACTAGATGTTATTTCAAGACAACTATCTCTTGCTACCCAGGTAAGAGAGATCTCATACATATTCTCTTCTGTCTCTTTTGCATGCAAAAAATGTGAAACCTAAGAAGAGTAGGGGGACCTGCAGAGCAAAATATGAGACACAATGGGAGGCAGTAGCATACCTTTGACCCTCATAGGGAGCCTGTATCTAACAATACATGACTGCATTGTTTAACAATGTTAGTTTTATTTGATTTGACTAGTATTCTGCCCCCTTCCCCCAAATACTCCTGGCCCCATATGTGGTTTACAGCTTCAGCAACCCACAATTGATTTACCCAAAAACAACAAAACCATCCACAGTGACTATCATTAAGGGTGAGTCATCAAGTACCTAGTACTTAGTCAATAAAGCAAAAGAGAATATTACTTTTTTTTTAAATTAAAGCAGAATATCTTGCAGCACTTTCTCACTTGCTTCTCAGTTCATTATCATCATCACAATTCTATTGATCAGCATAAGCTTTTACAAAAAATTCATAAAAGATAAAAGATAAAAATAATACATTGCTGTGACAACATATTCATAGTAACAAGAATAAGGCTGTGTACAATAAATAGTTCCATGTGCAATCTCATATTATAATCTATGTTGTAGCTATTCACAATTCAATTATCAATCTACAATTTTTCCAGAACCAACATGTTAGTATTGTTTATTTATTTATTTGGTTTTTGCTTACTGGGCAAGTACACTAGACAACAATGTTGCCTATATTCTGGCACGACCCGGGAGAGTACAGACAGGGGAGACCAGAGTCAACATTAAAGAGTATTTCATGACGCAGCATGAGGTAAGAACAAACATTTGAACAGTATACAGCCAGGTACAGTCATTATCAGTGATGACAAAGAGAAACAGATAACATTACATTAATTATTTTCATCTGATGATACATCAATGACTAAATTTAAACGACAAACAGCAAACAAAACTTAAATGAAGTAGCATTATAACAATAGGATTTCTGCTGGATGTGGGAAACTTTCAGATTTTGGAGACCAGCAGGAAATCAGTAAGTGCCATAGGGAGGAGAAAATGCTAGGAGAGAGGCTCAAGTTACAGCACAAGAGCAGCATTGTTAACAAGTAAGGAATAAGCAGATCGGAAGGGAGATCAGTACCACCCAGGATTCCCCTAACCATCTCCTTCTTGGTGTCTCATATAGTGGCCAGAGTATCACAATGTGTTTCAAATTGTCCTCCACACGATTCCCCATTGACAAAATGGAGTTTTCACATCTTCTCTTTAATGTCTATAATATATATATAATTAGCCTTGCACAACTCCGTCCTGAATCTTGTGAGAGTACGCAGATGCTGTGGGTTAGTGAAATTAATCAAGTAGTATTCCAGCTTGTGTATTCGCTTTATTATCTTAAACCATCTATAGTTTTTAAATGTGGAGATCTTTGCCATATCTTTTATTCTGGCTATATCTCTAACCCTTGTTTTAATCTGTAATGTGATCTCTTTCATATGTCTCATGAATATGTCAGTTAAAATGTAACCTAATCCCCAGGGGAAAAGTTTGCCTTGTATGAGCTGAATGCTTGGTGTGACAAACCCCAATGAGGTATAATAGATTTCTTCTTCCAAACACCACTTTGGGATTCTCGTCTTTGATAATTTAAAGAGGTTTAAAGGAAAAAGAATACGCCTCTCCAGGACTAAAGTGACCAATGAATATTGGCCTAACTCAAACTGCAATATTTCCTTAGGTACTGATTGTAGAACCATTAAGATGTAGCAATAAAGCTTATTAATGATGTGCTCAATGTCATCTAGCTTTGTATCGCCCCAAACTCAGATGCATAGGTTATGCTTGTTTTTATTTTTGAGTTTAGGATTTTTAAACTACCTGGCACTGTAGCTTTGCCCATTTTCGAATTAAACAACCTTAAGGAGTTGCATGCAGTCTTAACTTTTACTATTGTCATGATACAATGTTCTCTCCGGTTAGTATTATGGGAGAAGCGAACCCCCAAATAGTTGTAGGTTTTTTCTGTCTTTATTTTGATGTTATTTATAAATACTTTTGGCAGATTTTTACTCCTGTTTCCAAACACTGCTGCATTTGTTTTGTCCTTGTTAATTAGAAGTCTTTTTCCTTGCAAAGTACAGTGAATTTGTCCAGCTTCCTTTAGAACCCCACTAAAGATGTTGAAATTAGGACTATGTCATCTGCATACGCTAGTAATGATACAACTGTTATTACCAATTTTAGGGGAATGGAATTCGAGGTCTTCTAGGTCTTTGTAAGACGGAATTGATATATAGATTAAGAACAGTTGGAGTTATGATACTTCCCTGTCTTACTCCTAGGTTTGTATTTATGATGGAAGTTAAAGATCCAGGTATTACTATGAAGCCTAATAATTATATTTAATGTAGCTGCGTCCAAGCCATATTCCTTCAGTTTCTGCCACAGCAAACTTCTACTAATTCCATCAAAGGCTGCAGTCAGATCCATAAAGCAGCAGTACAGTCTGCTGTCCTTGATGATTACATATTTCCATATTAGATGTCTCACTGTATAGCAGTGTTGCGCTGTAGATCTAGCTGCACTAAAGCCATTTTGGTATTCGCTGAGAATATTGTTTTCATCTATCCAAATATGATGTTTTTGCAATGAAATTTTGCTAAAGATTTTTTGAGATACATCTATTGAACTAATTGGCCTGTACATTTTAGGATTAGAAGGATCTCAATTTTTTTTATATTGGATAGACAATATTTCCCAGCCTGCTATAGGGGATATCCTGGCCCTATATTATTGCATTGAATAAGATCTTTAACATTGGTAACCACCAATCGATAAAAATGTTATATATTTCTCCCAAAAGACAATCCGGGCCTGGTGCCTTATTTGCAGTAAGAGAAGATATACTGTAACTGAATGAATTTCATGATTCAAAACACACAGGAACAGGATACTGTTTTGGATTTTCTCCTACTTGTTCTTTAACATTATTTTCTTCTATTTGTGAGAAATATAAAGTCTGAAAGTGAGATTCCCATACTGATGGAGTGATATATGCCTCAATCTTATTAGAATATTGCCCATAGCCTCCACTCACCAATTTCCAGAAAGCCTTTGTGTCTTTCCTCCACACTGCACGTCGCAATTTTTCCCATTGCGCAATGCAATCATTTTTCTTTTCCGTTCTAACAGCTTATTATATTCTCTCCTAGCTTAGCTTAATTCTTTCATTTTTGTTTTAGATTTCACATATCGGACTTCCCTTACCTTAGAATTGAGTGCTGATTTAGCATTTTTACATCTGCTGTTGAACCATGTCCTTGATTTCTTTTTAGTTGTTGCTGTAATTTTGCAAAGTGGCTTAATATAGTTAATAGTTTTATTCCATTGCTCTAATATAATGTTGGAATTTGCTTTTTGTATTAGTGCCTGTCGCCGTTCAAATAAAAAACAGTTGAAAATAATTCCCTGAAGTTGTAAATTATATCACTCTGCCATTTGCTTCTTTTGAGGTTGATAATTTCCAAAGGGGCAGATGCCACGTTATCATTAGATGTGAGGGTCAATAATTTTAAAATTGTAAGCGCTGTGAAGTAAGCCAAAACAGGATGATCTATGATTTCCAGATCTAATATAATTTTGGAAGCTTCTATATTAGTCCAAACTAGATCAATTGTCAGTTGCTTCTCAGTTGATTTACCCCCTCTCCTTCTAAGAACTATCTGAACACGCTCCATAGGCTTCATAGGCTCCGAACCAACTGATTAACCAGCCATGGGATTCATGCACCGGCGGCATCCATTCACAATTACACTACGCACTTGCTGCAGGATGGGGGAGGGAGTGAGGAGGTGCGACTGGAAACCATGAAATGCTTCACATGGTATAGGGTAAGAGAATTTAGTGCCACTGGACATCAGGGAGTGCTTGGCTCTATACAAGTTAAGGGAGGAGACAGATACCAGAAACCAGGGTGTGCTTGGCATGGAATTGGGTGAAGGAGTAGCACTAGGACCCTAGTGAATGCTTGGAAGATGACAGAAGGAGGGAGGTGGTGCTACTGGACATGCAATGAATGGTGGATACTGAATAGAAATGCAGTACAGGATGCCACTGGACACTAGAAATTGCTTGGCATGAAGAAAAGGTTGAGGAGGGGGAGTGCCACTGGGTACCAGGAAATAACTGACTTGGGACAGGAACAGCTTGCCTCTGCATACTGAAGACTCCTTGGAATGCAGTGTGTCCTTGGCAAGTGATGGGGTAAGTGTGAAGGGTGCCAGTGGACACTGGGGAATACTTGGCACAGGATGCATTCATGTGCAATTACTCTTTTGGACCAGCTATTTGAGGTACCAGCCAACTTTTGGATTCTTGATTTACATTTTGCTTCCATACACTTTTATGTTATCCTATGTTTTTTTGTTTGCATTCACTTTTTTGTTGTTCTATGCTTTTTGTTTGCATTCACTTTTGTGTTGTTCTATGCTTTTTTGTTTGCATTCACTTTTGTGTTGTGCTATGCTTTTTTGTTTGCATTCAGTTTTGTGTTGTGCTATACCTTTTTGTTTGCATTCACTTTTTTTGTTGTTCTATGCTTCTTTGTTTGCATTCACCTTTTAGTTGTGCTATGCTTTTTGTTTGCATTCACTTTTTTGTTGTTCTATGCTTTTTGTTTGCATTCACTTTTGTGTTGTTCTATGCTTTTTTGTTTGTGTTCACTTTTGTGTTGTGCTATGCTTTTTTGTTTGCATTCAGTTTTGTGTTGTGCTATGCCTTTTTGTTTGCATTCACTTTTTTTGTTGTTCTATGCTTCTTTGTTTGCATTCACCTTTTAGTTGTGCTATGCTTTTTGTTTGCATTCACTTTTTTGTTGTTCTATGCTTTTGTTTGCATTCACTTTTGTGTTGTTCTATGCTTTTTTGTTTGCATTCACTTTTGTGTTGTGCTATGTTTTTTTGTTTGCATTCAGTTTTGTGTTGTGCTATGCCTTTTTGTTTGCATTCACTTTTTTGTTGTTCTATGCTTTTTTGTTTGCATTCATCTTTTAGTTGTGCTATGCTTTTTTGTTTGCATTCACTTTTTTGTTGTTCTATGCTTTTTTGTTTGCATTCACCTTTTAGTTGTGCTATGCTTTTTGTTTGCATTCACTTTTGTGTTGTGCTATGCTTTTTTGTTTGCATTCACTTTTGAGTTGTGCTATGCTTTTTTGTTTGCATTCACTTTTTTGTTGTTCTATGCTTTTTTGTTTGCATTCACCTTTTAGTTGTGCTATGCTTTTTGTTTGCATTCACTTTTGTGTTGTGCTATGCTTTTTTGTTTGCATTCACCTTTTAGTTGTGCTATGCTTTTTGTTTGCATTCACTTTTGTGTTGTGCTATGCTTTTTTGTTTGCATTCACTTTTTTGTTGTTCTATGCTTTTTTGTTTGCATTCACCTTTTAGTTGTGCTATGCTTTTTGTTTGCATTCACTTTTGTGTTGTGCTATGCTTTTTTGTTTGCATTCACTTTTTTGTTGTTCTATGCTTTTTTGTTTGCATTCACCTTTTAGTTGTGCTATGCTTTTTGTTTGCATTCACTTTTGTGTTGTGCTATGCTTTTTTGTTTGCATTCACTTTTTTGTTGTTCTATACTTTTTTTTGTTAGCATACACCTTTTTGTTGTTTGCATACACTTTTTTGTTGTTCTGTGCTTTTTGCTTACATTCACTCTTGTGTTGTGCTATGCTTTTTTGTTTGCATTCACTATTTTGTTGTTCTATGCTTTTTTTTGCTTGTGTTCATCTGTTAGTTGTGCTGTGCTTTTTTAATTGCATTATTTTTTTTAGTTGTGTTATGCTTTTTTGTCTGCATTCAATTTTTTGTTGTGTTACAGTATATTAAATTTGCATTCATGCTTTAGTTGTGTTAAACTGTCTTTATAACCATCATTTTTAGATGGACTTCACTGTTTAGTGTTGCATTTAACATTTCTTTTGGTTAGTCATTGCATTTGGTTTTGCTGTGTTACATTATTTTTTGTAGCAACACGCTAGTTTACATTTGATTTTATTGCATTACATTTTTTGTTTGCAGTTAACTTTCTGGTTGTTGCTCTACTAGTTTGATTGCTTTTCACTTTTTGGGTTTGTGTTTTGCACTTCAGGGCCACCGTATATCAGTGCTATTTATTTCTTTGGAATTTTTAGTACCAGCATAGCTTGACTCTGAAGCTGACTTTTTCAAGCTTATCTCTGTCCCTAGGAGATCTTAAAGAGGAACTCTGCACTTCAGCATGTGTTTTTGTAAATGTTTCAGCTGTTACAATTTACTAGAGAATACTTTTTTCATTTTCAGTGTTCCATTTCAAGATTTACAGCACATCTTGGTAGATCACCAAAAAAGTCTGTATAAAAATTTCTACCTCTCCCTTGTAAACCTCACAGTGCCTTTATGACGTATTATTGCTCACCATGACAACACATTGTGATGTCACAAACTGCAATTGTGTGATTAGCAGGGGAGAATCAGATACATTTTGAAAGGCTCAATGAAATCATTGCTGCATTGTCTACAATAATTTGTAGATCTATAGGAGGGGTAAGCAAAAACATAGAAAATAATGAAGTTAAAACATAATTTGTGTAACTCTTATGTTTTTAAGTTTTTTTTATAATGAAGGAGCCTGCACGGTATCGCAGCAGGCAGGGCTTTGTCTGGGGGCATGGTCTGGGACACCTGGACAAACAATAGGGACCCAGGTAGGACCGCCCAGAAGGGGCTGGGGGGTAGGGTTCCCAGGGGAGAGGAGGGACCTTGTGGCCAGGGACAGGGAGGAGCTAAGCTCTTAAGAGGGGCTGCACAGGACGAATTCTTCCTCATTCCTCCTTGTCCCAGGTCACAAGCTGTAGAAGGAACCTCGATAGCACATTGGACACACCAACATACCAGAGGTAAGGGCTGGGATGGACCTGTAGGCTGCATGGCCTGGGATTTGTGCAGATTAGGAGGATGAGTGCCTAAGGCAGGTGCCCCTGGTGTTTAATAATAAAAAACCAAAAACAAAGGGGGTACCTTGCAGGTTTCTTCAGCTTGCCTGTTCAATATGGTGTTTTTAGTAGATTGTTGGTGTTCCTGGTGGGCTGGCTTGGCCTGGTGGCCGCATGGCCAAGGGAGTGGTGTACCCTAGGAATCAATGAGCCACAACTCACATGCAGTGGGCCTGGGGAGTGAGGACATAACTTCCAAGTGCTTAGGTCTCCCCTGTACACACACACCTGGTTGGCAGTCACAATGCCAGGAAGCTTCGGAGGGTCCCCCCTCACGGGACAGGCCTACCTGCAGCTCTCATTGCACTGTCTTCTCTAGTGATGGGGTAGCAGGGATGCAGGGCCTGTGCAGCAGGTGTGGGGTGATCAACTCTCCACCCAGCCACCCATGGGGATCGAGGCATGGAGTTTGGGAGAGAGGGAGGTGGCTGGTACAGAGAAAGTAAAAAAAAAAAAAGAACTAATTGGCCATCATGCAGCATGGCAGCTCCTTGGTATCCCTTTACCCCAGTGGTGCTTGCTTGTGGAGGCCTGGTGGTCCGGTTAGCCGGGCATTAGTCCTGGGATCAGCTGTAGGGGACCTTCCCCAGAGGGGCGCCTGGTGTTGGGCCGGGCATCTTGGTCATCATGTAGCATATCCTGGGCTCTACAAGAATGTGAAGCCTGAGTCTCCAGAGCCTGACGGCATGGCCACAGGTTTTTTGGGAGCGGCAGCGATGCTGAGGGGACTGCACTTGCCTTAAGGCCTAGCCATGTGGGGATTGTTGGCGAGCATGCATGGGGCAGTAGGGCCTTGCACATATGCAAGGAAGCAGTGACCGCCATATTGTGGATGGCTCAGGGGGTCACTGTGGGAGCACAGGAGCATGCAGGTGCTCAATTAAAAAATAAATAAAATGTAATGGCAATGGAGCCTGAATAAGCAGCAATTTATAACTGATAAACGGATTAAAATATAAAATTGGTCTTTAAAAAAAAAAGAAAAAGAGAAAAAGTCAGAGTGTTGGGGGCCAATAAAATGAGAGTATGTCACCAGTACCAGTGAAGGGCAACAGAATGCCTCAAGAGGTACATAGGTAATTGCTGTGGTACTTGCTGGGGTTTCTACTAGTCACACACTGAGGCTGGCTGTGTATGAGGTTAATACAGTCCAGACCCACTGTGGAGGGCAACCGTGGGTCATTCCCTTTGAAGCAAGAGTTGTGGGCAGTAGAGGCAGTTGAGAAGAGTGATTTAAGGAGATAAACTGAAAGCTTGGGAAACTTGGGTTTGAATCCCAGAGCTCCCTCTTGCATGTTGCAGGGCCCTTAGCAAGTAAATTCAATTCATGGTGCTCATAGGTGTCCGGGTAAACAGGCATGGTGGGCTCAAAAAAAAAACAAAAATAAAACACAAAGGTGTTAAAATGTTCCATGGTCAATGACCCATGTTGGGGTAGCAGTGTAAGCTTAAGCACCAGCAAAGGGAGAGTGGCCATGATTTTGTTTGATTGCAAAGTACGAGCAGCATATTGCGAAGATGAATGGAGACCTGGAGCAGCAGCTGGCTGGCGTGTCCGAGGCAAGGGTAAGGCATGGTGGGAGGCACTGTTCAGAGATCAGGGTGAAGGGGAGGCAGGTCCTTTGGGGTTGTTGCCCCTGCCGGAACCTGAGAACCCAGAGGCCAACCTGGGGAAGCAGCTGGTAACCCTGGCATTGCTGACCCTGCCGGCTGAACCTGTGACTCTGACAGGGGAGCCGGGCACGTTAGGGCAAGAGCCAAAGAAGCAGATGCCCAATCCAGACAAGATGCTGGTGCACCCTCCTCATCCTCAGAAAAAGGCATGAAGGAAGAGGGTTGGTCAGGGAGCAGTGGCAGTGGACCAAGTACCGAGTATGCCTGAGTTAGACCAGCTGTCAGCTGATGAGCTGAGGGCTCTGCTGCAGAGTGGGGGCACCCCCAAAAGGAACAGGAGGCATCAGCAGAAATGGGGCAGAGAGTGGGATACAATGTAAAAGGTGCTGCTAGGGCAAGGGACGAAAACATTGGCAGCAGCTCCCATAAGTCTGGACATGCCAGGGGACCTTCCACAGGGCCAACCGGCACTGCCGCAGGTGAGCTTGCGGAATCCTGAGCCACTGGGGCAGGGTCAGTCCATCCTGCCACAAGTGAGCTACCTGCCTGGGAGTAACAGGCCATGGATCCCACATCATATAGACCTCAGTGGGTGGGTCAGCCAGCTGGCAGCAGGGCTTGGAGACGTGGCCTCCGCGATACCCCAAGGGTGGGGAGAGCCTAGCATATAGCCTTCAACGTCCAACCTGAGCCAATCAGGGATGGAGCAGATGCTTGACTGGCTGCTGGAATTACTGGAGGAACAGAATAGGGCTCAGCCAGGAGTGGTCCAGGTGGCTCTGACTGCAGCAGGGATCAGGGATGATGGAGCAGGTGTGGCATTGCCACCATCACCAGTACCAGGGCAGCAAGGGGTGGCAAGCTTCTTATCTCTGGCAGAACCCATTGGGTCAAACCTGTCAGACAAGGTGAGGCAGCAAATAATCAACGAAGAACACTCTGACATCTTTGTCCTTTTTGAATCAGCCTAAAGAGCCGGAAAAGGACAAAAAGGACAAGGATGGGGATGATGGGGTCAAACAGAAGTGCAAAGCAACTGTGCGGTGGCCGTGGGAGAACTGGGCCACAGGCTTTACAATTTATGCAGGGATTCTCACTCAAGACAGCCTGAGTAAGGCTGAAGGGCTGTGCATCTACTTTAATATGATAATGACCATGCACGCTAGTAAGCCAGGTGGGGGGTGGTTAGCATATGATGAGGAGTATTGGAGGAGAAAGCAGATGGACATGATACTGTCTAGGGTGGTCTCAGACCTCCTGCTGCTGTATACAATTGACTTGATGGGAGGGGTTCAACATACAGATAGCGGTTTTCCAGTGAGACACCCCCTGTTCCTGAAAAGGGGTTATAAAGGGGGCAATGGGGGAAGGGGGGGTCGGAAAAGTGTGTTGTTTCAGCTACAATCAGGGCTCATGCAAGACTGAGCACTGTAGATACAAGCAAGAGTGCATGGCATGCGGGAAACCACACTTGTTTCAACAGTGCGGGAAAGTGACAGAGGCAGGGGCAGGGAAGGCCAACAATTTTCATCCCTTTCGGAAGGGAGGAACAAAGGCTGCCAACACCAGTCAAGGCTGGAAACATTGAGGGGTGCTTGGTCAACTACCCAGACAGGGTAGCCACTCAGTCTTTGGCAGCAGAAATCAGGAAGGGGTTTCATATACCTTACCAAGCCCCAAGGAGGGCATACAAGGCCAACAACCTGCGTTCTGCCAAAGAGCAACTGGAGATCTTGCAGGGCAAACTATGGAAGGAGCTGGCCGCAGGTCAGATCAGTGGCCCCTTCACCTCTTCCCCTTGCCCATGCTTCAGGGTGTCTCCTATTGGCTTAGTCCTTAAAAAGGCACAGGGTGAGTTCCGAATGATAAGCCACCTGTTGTATCCAGAAGAGGATTCAGTCAATGCCTACATTGACCTAGTCGATACTGCGGAGTATTACACGTTGTTCGACAGGGCAGTGGAGGTGGTGTGACAGACTGGCCAAGGGGCACTGCTGAAGAAGGCTAATATTGAATCAGCATTCTGCCTGTTGCTGGTGTACCTGGCAGATAGGGAGCTATTGGGCATGAAATTTGACGGGTACTACTACATGGACAACTGCATGCCCATGGGATGTGTGGAGGCATGTGCGGTTTTTGAGCAATTCAGCACATTTCTGCACTGGGCCATGGCACAGAAAGCCAAAGCTGACCAAATGGTACACTATTTGGATGACTTTCTGTTTGTGGGGAGGGACTGCTCGGGGCAATGTGCACATATCATGGCAGCATTCCACAAGGTGTGCCCTGAGCTGGGTGTACCACTGGCCCAGGACAAGACAGAGGGGCCATGCACAAGGCTATCCTTCCTGGGGATTGAAATTGACATGAGTGAGCAAGTGTTCTGGCTCCCCCAAGACAAGCTGGTGGCCTTGTGTACCCAGCTGGAATCTGTAATGAGGGCATGTAAAGTCATGCTATGGGAGCTCCAGCAACTGGTGGGCCACCTCAACTTCGCCTGCCGGGTAATGTCCATGGGCAGGACATTCATGAGGTGCCTTGCTGTTGTTGGGGTGGGCTGTACAAAACCGCACCATAGAATCCCCATCACAGAGGCAATGCGGGAAGACCTAGGCATTTGGCAGACATTTCTGCAATGCTTTAATGGGATATCGATGAGGCCGGTTCCTGTGTCCTGTGAGGACTTGGAACTCTTCACAGATGTCTTGGGGGTGGGAGCTGTGCTTTGGGGCTTACTTGCAAGGTAAATGGTGTACAGGGCAGTGGCCTTCAGAGTGGATCCGACAAGGCATTACAAGGCAGACAATAGTGACGGAATTCTTCCCCATTGTCATGGCATTGGTGATCTGGGGAGATGTACTGAGGGACTAGCACATCACATTCAGGTCTGACAACACTGGAGTGGTGTATGCAATAAACAAACAGTTGGGAGGCAATGGCCCGAAGGACAACGTTATGAAGGGCATTTGTCCTCAAGTGTCTGTGTTGAATATTACCTTCAAAGCAGTGCACGTCCCAGGTATTGAAAATGGCATCGCTGATGCTCTTTCTCATTTACAGTGGCAGAGGTTCTGAGAATTAGCACCAGCAGCAGACCGACAGCCCAGGGAAGTCCCACAGTTCCTAAGGGAATTGATAACCCAAAGACCTGGGAGTTGATTGAAAATGCCCTGGCACCTAGGACACGAATAGTGTACCAGAGGATGTCAACTGTTTTCTGGAAGTGCAGTATGCTCGAGGGTGGGCAGTGACATGGCCGATCCCAGTGACACAGCTGTGTGACTACGTGCTGATAAAAAAACATGCAGGGGCCACCCGGGCAATGGTCAAGCAGCACATGGCTGGTATTGCCTGGTTTCAGAAAGTCAGGGGCTTTCCCGACTCCATGAGGACATTTGCCCTCCAGAAGTTGCTGAGAGGTTTGGTGTGGGTAGCCCCAAGGGGTACGGATAACAGATGCCCTATCAGCCCTACCATATTCTAGCCGATCTGGGATGAGTTGCCTAAGGTATGCTCATCCCCTGATGAGACAAGGCTGTTCCAGACATCGTACTAGGTAGCATATTGCAGGGCATTCTGGGTGTCAGAGCTTGTGCAGCCCAGCAAGGTTGCTGGGAGACCATTAGTGCTGATAGAAGTTAACGTGGAGGTCACAACATCTGGAGTCTTTGTTCACATCTAATACAGCAAGATGGACCAGCTTGCCCACGGGCGGTGGTGCCAACTAGCGGTGCCCCACAGGCTCAGTGGGATGTGGGTGCATGGGTACAGGATTATATAATTAAGCACCCGGCAATGGGTGGGGTCTTCTTTCATCATGGGGGTGGTGACCCCTAACAGTATACCAGTTTAGTCATGTGTTGCAGAAGACCTTGTGAAAGCTGGGCATCCCTGCAGAACACTCCAATGCATACACCTTTAGGATTGGTGCAGCATCACATGTCAGGGTGGAAGGCTTATCATATAGGACAATACAGATGTTGGGTAGATGGAAGTCACAGGTTTTTGAAAGATACATAAGACCACACATGTTATAACTCTCTCTTGCTTTGTTTAGACAGGTATTGCGGCCCGAGCAGAGCAGATCTGGATTTGTGGCCACTCATACATCCATTGGGATGCCCTCAGCGCGAGGCACTATCCCAGAGAAAACCTGTTCCTGGCACCCGAGAGGGCAGGGGTGCATTGGTTGGGATGACATGGGTTGTGATTGAATGAGTTAGTCACAACACTGCAAGCAAAAGCTCAGGAGAGGTTGCAGCCTAATGTTTTAGTCATTAATTTGGAGGGAAATGATCTAGGCGGTTATACATGTGAGAAAGCTTGAAGAGAGGGTCAGGCAGGACCTGACAAGGTGCATATAATATGGTTCAAAATGGTGCAGTGGCAGCAGTGGCGGCACGCCCAGAACATTAAGGCAATGGAGAAGGTGCGCCGCCTGCAGAACGCGGCCATGAGACTGATTATGGACTCCATGGGAGGTCCATAGCAATGCACCTGGGAGTGTCTGTAAAAAAGCCTGATTTCTATAGAAGGGATGGTGTACATCTATTGGCGGAAGGAATAGACCTGTTTTTGAATGACATACAATGGGCAGTGGTGAGAGTATTAGTGTGAGGTGCTTGTGGGGGGAGTTGGTGAGAACTCACCTTGTGGGGGCTTGGTAGTCTTGGAACGCTGTGGGAGAGGGTAACAGGGGATCACGTGTCTTGACCAGCCAGATCTCCCTGAGGCTGACAGGAGGGATGCAGTGTGGAGGGCTCCCTGTTTGGGCAACGTCCCATGGCATGGTGGATCCTCTGACAGGGGAGCGCTAGCTGCAGCCGGTCATAGAGCCATCTCTCATGCCCCGGAGGTTGTTGCCCTCGCAGGGTCCTGGTTGATGGTAAGGCGGCCCTCCCCTGGGAGGGAGGGTCGACCATCAACGATCCAGTGCTCCATGGTGAGCTAGATTCCTCCCAAGGCTACCTAGCAGCACACATGATGCTGAAGCGAAATGTATATATGAATAATGGGTTTTATTAATAAACACATGGCTGTGGCCATTTCTCCAAAGCTCCTTGTTGTGGCAGTTTGTTTAGGTGAATAAGGCATATGCCCTCAAAACACAATAAAGAGTTGCTCTTTAAATAAACTGTTCTCTGAAATCTTTTTAGAGTTCAGCTCTGCCCTGAGGTGATCTGTGGAGTTAGCCAGCAGCCCTACGCTTCCCAACACTGCTGAACTAGAGAGAAAAAAAGCTTCTATTTTGGAGTTGTTGCTGTCTAAACCTACATCTAGTTACGTCATCGGGCGTGGTCCTAGTGTCCCTGGCTTAATTTAAAGCGTTCTCGTGCCTCCGCAACGAGAGCAGCACCTCCAACCTGCCCCCTCGCTAAGATTGGCGGCCCGCAATTGGTAGATTAGAGCTAGGCTCGCTCGTGATTGGAACGGTCGGGAAAAGGCGACTGTCAATCACAAGTGGCACCCAAAAAGTTGGGCACTACATTAGAAGAAGCCTCTGGGTGAGTGAGTGGAGGGGTTAGTTTACATAACGCGAAGCGGTGTTACTTCGAAAAACACTTTGACGCTATTTTTTTAAATTCTACTCATAGTGTGACTTTGCTGACCTTGCTACTGGATCTTTTTCCTCTAGGTGAAACTATATTTTTCTTGTTCGTTCTGTGTACTGCTGGGCAAAGATGTTGGCTATAAGAGTCAGCCTTTTCTTCTTCTTGTGCTGCGCTGTGAGCGACATAAAAGGTAAGAGACCCCCACTCTCGTTGGAATGCACGTTTCGAATCCATTTCTTGTGGAGTTTGCAGTTTTTTTTTACTTTTAAAAATTGTCGAACGAAGTAAGTGAACGTCTAAGCGCCGCGTGGAAATTATGTAGCAAACCGCCTTTTAGAGTTAAGATACAATAGTTGCAACATTTAGTTCTTTAACTGGTTGGTTCTTTAGTTGCCGCTGGTATTTGTTCGCTGGCAGCTGCCTCGTCTTTTACGTCGGGCATCAAACCCACCAGTAAGTCATGACGGGATGCCAAAATGCCTACCGTGATTCTTTTGTAACGAGTGAAGAATAAGGGGCAGCAGTTGTTTTAATGGAACGGGCGGCAACAGTTACAATATTTTCACAATTATTGCTGTACTGTGTTTTGTGAGCGCATACCTCTCGACCCCCTGCCTCATAAATCAAGGACAAAGCTTAAAAAATCTTGTCCTAGGGACCAACATCAGGGACACATCTTCAAAACTTGAGGTATCCACTCAGGGAGCTGGTAGAATAATTAAGGGGCTTAGTGTAAAATGCATTTTCTAAGGAGGAAAAAGTCTGTAACTTTGACATTATTTTGTACTTACAACCCCCACTGTTTGGTCACATAAACACAGTTTTTAGGAGGGACGGATTGAAATGTTGAGCCAAATTCTGGGACAGTTGAGAGGTGTGTGTGAGCGGGAGCCCGACAGAAAAACAGGGAGTGCGGTAAAGTCTCATAAATTGGTGGGGGAGGGGGAGGAGGTGTAAGATTTCGAAGCGTTTTTGGTATCGGCCCCTCCTCTTCATGTATTTCAGTGTTCATCCAGAGAGCCGCATGGGATATAAACAGCTTTTTTTGTAGTACAAGTGTATCCTAGGTTGCCACAATGACTGCAGAAGAGAGGGGAAGTAGGAGAGGAGACCTTATCGGGAAGATTTAAATAAAAAATAAAAACTATAAAATGGTTAAACTTTTGCAGTACATAAATGCATGTAATTTTATTACTGTTGCCCTGTAGAGCTAAAAGCAACAGGTCATCTGGGTGTATATGAAACATACAAACATGTTCTGAATATCCTGTTAAAATAGTGTTGAATATGCATCTTAAAATAGATTGACCTTTAATGACTGCAGTTCTTGGGGAGGTGACAGTGAGTCAGAATTTGAGGGTTTTAAAGACATGAGGTCCTGCTTTTTAAAAACTTTTGTGGTAGGCACAGGATGGGAGAAATGGTTTACAAAATAGGATCCAGCAGCCTCCATGCAAAATGACTGAAGCCAGGGTTGCCCATGTTGTTCCAGGGTAACCCCATGCTTCAGTGTTTTTGAACAGAGATATTTTTCTAAGTTATTAGTCTGCTATTTTGGGCTAGCCACACAACCTATTACCCAAGTGGTCAAACCATTGCAATTATGTGGTTGGTGCCTCCTCTCTTGTGCCTGAGATACAGACCTGACACACTGAGTCCTGCAGGAAAAAATGTCTTATGTTTTCATCCTTTGTAGATTTATTGTAAGGCCCTTTGGCACAATTCAGGCCTGTTTAAAACTGAGTCATCCCAAGTTTTGTCTTTTGGTTTTTTAATGGTGATTTCTTTGCACGTGCTCCATGCTCTGTGTCAGATGGATATGTGTACTTAAACTATACTAACTGGCCATCAGTTTTTTCCAGTGGTGATAGCCAGCTATTATTTGCCGTAATGCACCAGTTACTTTGGCGCACAGCACCTAGCAGTAGAGTTCTCAAGATGATCTTGAGTGCAGCTTTCAGTGAAATGTTGGTTTTACTTTTAAAAGGATGTCACCATAACAACTAACAGCCTCCAGTATCAAGCCTGAAAACGCAGGATTAAATACAACAACCTGGCTGAAGACCTATATAATCCTAGTGCATTTCTGACTTGATAGCAGCATATCAAATGCACTTTCACACAGGAAAACATAGTGTGAAATCGGTCAGTGGCAGACATTTTTGTGACTCATCTGTGGAAAAAAAAGTTAATGAAAGTGTGGTTCAGACTGGCGGCACTACCAGAGTGCCAAACATTGATTCAAGAGCAAGAAAATCACAATGCAGTATTAAAAACACAGAGCAACACTAACGTTTTCAGTAGTTTCACTGTTGCTGCTCACTTCACCTAAAGTGGAACACATTCTCCATTCCTGCTGTAGCCATAAGTAAAGCAACCAGCTTTAGCATCCCCTCGCAAGATAGCAGCCACTTTCCCAACCCGCCTCCCAACACTGGATGTCTTTCTCCATCTGACCCGGTTTGGCAAGGGGGCAGAAATGCTCCATTAACCCATTTTCAGTGCGTCTCAGAATTATGCTCACAATTGAAAAGAGAAAAAAAAAAACACTAAAGGGCTTCACTGCACTTACCCAAGACATGGAATCCCTCCTGCTGGCCTAAAATCCTCACACAGACGAAACAGTTAAATCACTCTTGGTCCTTAGACTTCCTCCACATTCAATCCTAGATGATTGAAAACAACCTCGTTCTTAAACAGATTCCATGCTTTTTGGCTCCTGTGCCAGACTCCAAAAAAAAAAAAAAAAAACCCTCTCAATATCTTATGCATTGATGGCTCACCATTGGCCAGCACTAACTCTTTCAAGTACCTTGGCATTTTGCTTGACGAATCTCTGGACTTTGATCAACATGTTACTGCTACCTATAAGTCCGCTAATGCCAAGCTTGGAAGTGCATACCGGACCAGTTATGCCCTCACCCCAATCAGCTAGACTTGCTATTGCTCAAGGCATTCTGCTCCCAGCACTTCCCTATGGCACAGTCACCTACCTTGGAGCATCAAAAACTACTCTTCAGAAGTGGGATGCCACCTATATCTGCTGCTATGCTTCAGCTTGCCCTCGTTACAAGCACCAACTTTATGCTGATCTAAAATGGATGTCTGCTATTGCCTATCAGCTCAAGTACCTTGGATCTTTCATTGATCAGGGCTAGAAATTCATTTTAAAAAGTGCTGTGCCGCACAGAATACCATTTTACAAGCTGTGGTGTTCAGCCTTGAAAACTGGTATACCAACCCTATTTTTTGTATACCAGTTATTCAATTGTTTTTTCTCAGCATTTAACAATATGTTTAAGAATAGTTGTTTCTAGCCCAAACTGCCCTATTCAACTAAATTTGAAAACGGTTTACATTTTCTCATGCATCTTCTTTGTGGAGGTCCCAGTCTCTCCAGCCAGTGCCAGTGGTGCCACATACCCTTGAATTCTTCTACTGGAATTGCCTGTGCATAAAACACACATGCACACATTTTTGAAAATAATAATTAGTGTGTTGACTGTATTGAATAACAAATTAAAACTGAAGTTTAAGAGTCTCACTGTCTTCTATTTATTCCCCTGCTAGCCAGATATTTCACTGGCTACACAAATAGCAGTTTTTTTCTGTTTTTTCTTATTCTGATTGCCTAACTCCTGATCAAAAAACCTTTGTTTATTCAGGCACAATGTCTTTTTTCTTTTTAAACTGCAGTCAGCTCTGAGGTACATTAAATAATGTGCCCAGTTATTCTTTTTTTATTTAGATACACAGATGAATTTTAACAAACCAGGTAATAGCAAAACTTCTTAAAACTGCCACAGTTTTTGCACTCAGATTTCCTACTTAAATCTTTCAGTACTGAGCAGTAGTTTGTAGCAATAAGGTCGCAGTTCACAGTTTATTTTTGTTTACAAAAGCAGCCAGAACTGTCCTACAGTAGTTATGCTTTAACATTTAAGCATCCGACAAAAGGTTTTTCTCTTTTTTTCTTTTTGTTATATATTCTATGAACAGTAGCAATCCTTGCTTTCAGCACTTTTGCCAGATAGTATTTAGCAGGCAGGTCACTAGTCTGAGATATAAACAGGCTGGATTTACCTGACACGGTCCTGACGAATGGCTGCCACAAGTGTCACAAGCAACTCCTCAGCATTTTTCTACCTCTCTCACTACGGACTGTCGTTTGGGTCTACAATCACAAAACTAGAAGAAATACTGTAGACTTTCTTTCTAGTTTTCTGCTTACAGCAGTCTGAGTCAGATTTCAGAGATGTGGTGGCAGTGATGGAGTCACATGTCAGATGTGGTGGCAGTGACTAGAGAGAGCTAGAGCGAGAAATTCCTGTGAGCTGGTGCTGACTTGCATTTCCCAGTTCTGCATTGTGTTCAGGACAGTTTTCTCCTACTTGTGCATTTAGAGCCTCTGTGCTCAAGTTTTTTTGGCATCCTATTTCACTGAAAGCAGCAGAAAATGCATGGAGAAAAAGGCAGACCAGTACATTATCAGTGGTTGTTCGAATCGGGGACAAAAAAATGGTATACAGAGCGGGTTACCAGCCAACATTATTTGGTGTTCCATGAATGATTTTTGGTGTGCGCGGAACACCAAATAAAGAAGAATTCCGAGCCCTGTTGATGGGATTGCCAGATCGGGTCTCCCTCAATCCCTTGCCTGCCTGCTGGGCACTTAAACCATCTCCTATGGGCTTAGATGCACTGACCTAGTTTGCCTCCACATTCCAAGATATAAAACCGCCATGGGTGCATGGGCTTTCTCATGTGCGGCACCTAAATATTGGAACTCCCATCCCCAAGATGTTTGTTTTGCTCTGACCCATGCCTGTTTTAAGAGGCTGCACCACAATCCTCTACTTGTCTCAACCCTCTGCACACGCTTTCGCCCACCTTGGACCCTCCAGCATCTGACTCCTGGCTGCCATGTCTCTACCTATGCGGCCCTTCTCTTCTCCATCTCTCCTCTCAACCTGGCTTTCTGCATTTCTTTCTAGCCTTGCCATTGCTTTTCCTAGGCTCACATTCACTCCCACCTCCACTCCTCTCTCTTAATTTCCTATTTTTTCCTCCTCTATAGCCATGTCTTTCTGGTCGACAGTGTAGCACATATACCCTGGTCTTGATCATGGATCTTTACTCTAAACTAGTACTCTTGGACTTCTTAGGACCTTTAGTCATGTGGTTGCTCACAATTTGACTCTATTGTGTTCCTACTTAAGGCAATGTTTAAATGCACCTTTACTTTGTTTTATAAATTGTTTGTAATTATATCTTTCATATTTTGTATCCTGAATATTGCTGAACTCACACTTGCATCTGTCTTGCTTTTGTCCCAACTGTATTTCTGTCTCACTGGTAATTGTATTTGTACCTGTACCCTCTGTATTACCAATTGTACTGCTTCAAACAGTTTATTTGTACCCTCCCAGGATGTACCTGACAATAGGCATTGCTATGCCTCGTGCACTTTCCCGGTTACCAAAAGCAAATAAATACAATGAAAATCCACCTATACTAACAACAGGTTGATGGTGACTATGCTGGGAAGGGGGGGCTCACAGAGCAGTACACTAAAACCAAGGAGACCAGCGTCTCAGTGTGGTGATCAGTATGTGGCAACAGCACCATCTTCTGGACACAGTGAAAACAGTGGACTTTTTTAATGAATACACCTCCAAAAGAACCATTGTATAATAGGAATAATGCATTCCAGGGTGGGTGTTGTGGTGGGGTACCATCGCTTTTCAGGAGTTGGATGCACTTGGTCTGCAGCCTAATGCCTGACCACCCAAGGCAGGATGTTATCCCAGCATAACACCCACCCTGTCATGCATTACTGCTTTTATTATAACATGGGTTGGCAAAAATATGTAACCCAGTTGGTCCAGTAGCAGTGCGTGCCCATAGATTAAATCTCCTATTTAATCCACACTTTTATGGAGCGAGTCAGGAAAAGTGTTGTCTGGACTCGTTACCTCTTGCAGAAAGCAAAACTGAAAGGCAGCCATTAGAATTGGGAGAGAGTGAGGTGGCATTGAGCAGCTGGCTGTACTGCACCTACATTCCCCTGGCACCTCCCTCCCCATAATGTGCTGTTATGTGTTTTATAGGCAGACATGAGACAGACAGCTCATGATGTGGTGGAGAGCAAGAGAGAAACACTCGCACAGAGCCAGATGCTGCAAAACTCATCTGGACATACTTTTTAGTAGTAATGCTACACCTTTTATTTACCTGTTAACATTTCAAAATGAAGTTGGAGTGGGCCATCCTTCAGGTGGAGAGCGAGAGACAGACACATATGTGAGGTGGAGAGTGAGAGACAGAGACACAGAGCACGCAGTGCAATGCACAGAGAGAGAAAGAGAGACTGAGAGCAAGCTGCTGCAAAACTGATCGGGACACAACCAGAGTGAGGGGACAAGGCAGGTTTTATGGGCAACATATCAGAAATTATGTCAGACCTATATCTGGCATTTATATCTTCATAAAAATAGCAGACATGCATTACTTCTGTGGCCTGCTTTTCAAGTCAGCTGCATACACTACACTTCTTCCTATTTAAACAGGAGACAAAGCAGCTTTATGGATTTTTTTGTTTTGTTTTGTTAAAATAACCCATGTGATAAGTGCAATAATCCACTCCATGGTATGGGGCTGTTGGGATTTAATTCACACCCTGGGTGCTGTGAGGACACTCGGCATGTGACCTGGTGCCTCACAACACACCCAAGGTGTGGATTAGATCCTAATAACCCTATACCCTGGAGTGGTTTATTACTTGCATAACTTACACAACCCCATGCATTATTCTGTATGTAATGTGTGTAACCTGGTTGTCAGTGGGGGCAGAATTATGTATCCGTGCATCTTTTTTCAAAATGTACAGGGATCTCTACTGGAATCGGGGACAAAAAACAGCATACAGAGCGGGTTACCAGCCAACATTATTTGGTGTTCTGTGAATGATTTTTGGTGTGCGCGGAACACCATATAAAGGGGAATTTCAAGCCCTGTTGATGGTATTGCCAGATCAGGTCTCCTTCAATCCCTTGCCTGCCTGCTGGGCACTCAAACCATCTCCTATGGCCTTAGATCCACTGACCTAGTTTCCCTTCACATTCCAAGATATAAAACCATCATGGGTGCATGGGCTTTCTTGTGTGCGGCACCTAACTATTGGAACTCCCATACCCAAGACGTTTGTTTTGCTCTGACCCATGCCTGTTTTAAGAGGCTGCACCACAGTCATTTACTTGTCTCAACCCTCTGCACATGCTTTTGCCCACCTTAGACCCGCCAGCATCCAACTCCTGGCCGCCATGTCTCTACCTACTGCTGCCCTTCTCTCCTCTCAATCTGGCTTTCTGCATTTCTTTCTAGCCTTGCCCTTGCTTTTCCTAGGCTCACATTCCCTCCCACCTCCACTCCTCTCTCTTAATTTCCTACTTCTCCTTCCCCTATATCCATGCCTTTCTGGTCGACAGTGTAGCATGTATACACTGGTCTTGATCATGGATCTTTTCTCTAAACTAGCATTCTTGGACTTCTTAGGACCTTTAGTCCTGTGGTTGCTCACAATTTGACTCTATTGTGTTCCTACTTAAGGCAATGTTTAAATGCACTTTTACTTTATTTTGTAAAATGCTTGTAATGATATCTTTTATATTTTGTATCCTGAATATTCAGTCAAACACTTTATTTAACCAGGCATAAACTCCATTGAGCAAGCTCATTTTCAAGGTGGTCCTGGGCATTTAATACAATGCAGTATACTTCATAAGATTACAATTACGGTGGACAGCGGTGCAAAAAAAAACTCTGAAGGTGCCAGTCAATATGGACCTATACATACTGGTCAACATAATTAACATGCAAAGGTACATGATGATAAGTTTTACTGGAATGAAAAGAGACAACATTCCCATGTAGCCGCCACTAAGTAAGAGCTCATACCTAAATGATAAAAAATAAGAAGGTATTAAGGAATAGGGTAGAAATTGGGGTGAAAGAGTAGGCAGCCAACAGGGAGGCCAGAATAGGTAAAAGGTAGAGAATAGGCAGGGCCATCTCAGATTAAGGGAACTAGGCTTGTAGGTCCTAAGTTTCTGTTGTTAGGAATGTGGGGTGGATGAGATACTTAGGCATAGGATTTGAGAGTGGCACCCGGGGCTTGGGGGTCATAGGCATCTGAAACAGTTGCATGATTCCTTCAGATAATCCATTAATAGAGCTTTGAATGTGAAAATGCTTGGAAGTGAGGATAATTTTAATGAGTCTTGCATAGTGTTCCAAAGTGATGGAAATGAGAAGTTGATTGCTGCCGAGCCAAGGGTAGTTTTCACTCTAGGAATCTGGAAACAGATTATGGAGAAGTGTCTCAGGCCATAGGAACCTTTAGTCTGTTTGAAGAGGTTTGAGATGTATGCAGTGAGGTTATCAGATAATGCCCTAAAAAACCAGAGGAGAGCATTCTTTTTTCTCCTAGTTGAGAGTGAGGTCCATCCCGAAACCTGGTATAGACAGTGATGTGTACCACGGGGTAGATTTAGGATAAATCTTAAAGCCCGGTGGTAAAGGGTGTCCAGTTTGTTTAGCATCGTTGATGGGCAATAACTGTAAAGGAAGTCAGTGTAATCCAGCATAGGTAGGAATGTAGTTTGTACTAGTCTCATTCTGGTTGCTAACGTAAATAAGTGTTTAATGCGATAGAATAAACCTAATCGCTGTCTTAGTTTCTTCGAGGTTTCATTTAAGAGGCACAGAAAGTTGAGCTTGCTATCCAGCCAGAACCCTAGGTATTTAAAGGTATCAACTACTCCAAGGGGTTCATCTAAGAGTGTTCGGATCTGTGTGATATTGGGACATCTGGAAGTAGGCTTTGGTGAGAGAATCATTACTTTAGTCTTTTTGGCTTTGAGGAGGAGCTTATGAGTGATAAGGTTGTATTGGAGGGTGACAAAGTCTTTCTGTAAGTACTCATAGGCCAAATCCAAGGATGGATTTGTGGTATAGAGTACAGTATCATCTGCGAATAAGTGCACATCGGCTGTGCCCAGCTGCGAGTCCAGATTATTGATGTATATTGCAAAGAGGATAGGGCCCAGGATGGAGCCTTGTGGGACTCCTCGTAACAAGGATTTTTATGGGGACAGATCTCCTATGGCTTTGACTTGTTGTAACCTATTGGTTAGGTAGCTGGTGAACAATTTAATGACAGAACTATCAAGTCCAATGTTACTCAGTGCAGTAAGCATGATGGTATGATCCGCAGTATCGAAGGCCTTACTTAGATCAAGGAAGAGGGCAAATACATGCTTCTTAGAGTCCAAGGCCATTTGCCAGTCTGTAGTTACTTTGGCAGGAGTCGATACTGTACTGTGTTTGGCTCTGAAGCCGGACTGAGCCGGTTTAGCAACTTTGTGAATCAAATGTTCTCTGAGTTGGATGTTGACAATTTTTTCAAGTAATTTTAGAGGGGGATAGTATAGAAATAGGCTGGTAATTGTTCAGATCACTCAGATCCCCAGTCTTGAATAATGGTAGGATTTGACACAGTCCCACACAAGATTAATAGTCAAATTAACCAGCCTGGGAGTAGGTCCCAGGGTAGCCTGGTAAACATTGGCTGCACTACAGGACACAGAAGGTAATTGTAAATGGAGTCCACTCTGAAGAAAGAGGGGTTACTAGTGGGTACTGCAGGGTTCAGTAATGGGTCCAGTCCTTTTAATGTCGTCATCAGTGACATTGCAGAAGGACTGGAAGGAAAAATAGCCTTTGCAGATGACACAAAGATCTGCAATAGGGTCGATACAAGGAGGTGTGGAAAGGGTGAAAAGGGACTTGGCAAGGTTGGAGGAATGGTCAGAAGTATGGCAGCTAGAAATTCAGTGCAAAGAAGTGCAAAATAATGCACCTGGAAACAAAAGCAGGGGAAGAATACTCAATGGGTGGGGAGGTAGTAACAACAAAAAAGGAAAGGGACCTGGGGGTAATCATATCAGATGACCTTAAGGTTAGCAAACAATGTGAGAAGGCAGTGGGGAGGGCTGGGGGTATACTGGGAATGTATAGGGAGAGGCATCAGCAGCAGAAAACAAGAAGTTGTTATCCCTCTGTACAGACAGTTGGTGAGACCCCATCTGGAGTACTGTGTCCAGTTCTGGAGACCCCATCTCCGCAAGGACATAGACAGGATAGAGGCAGTCCAGAGGAAGGGCAACTAAAATGGTGCAGGGCCTGCAAGAGAAGCCATATGAGGAGAGACTAAAGGAGCTTAATATGTATACCCTTGAGGAAAGAAGGGAGAGGGGGGACATGATAGAAACTTTTGTACCTCAGTGGAATCAACAAAGTCCAAGAGGGTAGCATCTTTCAGAAAAAGAGACATGCAAGAACAAGGGGACACAATTTAAAGATAGGGGTGTGGTTCAGGGGCAGTGTGAGGAAGTATTATTTCAGAGAGGGTAGTGGATGCATGGAACAGCCTTCCTGAGGAGGTTGTGGGGTCTAAAACTGTGGGAGAATTCAAGAATGCATGGGACAGACATAAGGC